>CM038670.1:353448635-354943635 GCA_021605145.1 Aegilops bicornis
TAAAATAAATATCAAATGAACTCCAAATTAATTAAAACAAATTTTCCCCGACTCCTAAAAATGAGTCGAACAAAATGAACTTTAAAAACAATATACATGCATAAAATTTTTAAAATGCTCATTTTTGCCTAAGCAAAATAAATCTTCCAAAACCAAATTTGGTTTATTTATAATATCTTCATTTTTCCTATTTGTGTGGGAAAGTCATATTATTCCCTCTCGAAATATTTTTATAGGAAAACTTTATGAAGATAATTAAATAAATCCAAATGATCCTATTTTCAAATTTTGGAAAATCCCAAATATGAAAATAATGAAACTTCCAACTCTCTCCGAGGGTCCTTGAGTTGCGTGAAATTTCTAGGATCGGAAAAATGCGAGAAAAATATGATATGCATGATGACCTAATGTATAACATTCCAAATTGAAAATTTGGGATGTTACAAACACCGGACCGGTCATGCACGGACGTGTGTCCAGAGAGGGTCCTTGAGTTGTGATTCATAAAGACCGCTCCAAACATCAATGTTCTGCTTATCACAGATAAGATTGATTAATACCCGTAACAATCCATGTCCTTAACAAAGGGTGCATGCATGTATAGGTTGAGCGTGTGTCTTACGTCATGTCTTTGTGTGCATGCGGCGTGCGAGTGTTGCGTGCGTGCAAAGTGCGTTTGATGTTGCATGCATGGGTGCATACGTGCGTGTGTTCGTGAGTGCATGTATGCGTGTCGATGTTGCACGCCCGGCATGCGTGCGTGTATGCGTTATGTATGCGTGTCGGTGTTGCACTCCTACATGCGTGCGTGTCTTGCGTGTGTGCATGTGTCCGCGCGGAGGTGAGGCTACACGTCGGTCGACTTTTTCATCTCTGGTCATTAGATTTTCCAGCCGTTGGATCTGAAATCAAGGGCTGCAGTTTATCATCAAACTCCACCCCCCTGAGCCGCCAGCCACCACCGGCCGAACCACCAGCCCCCGCCGCCCGCGGCCGGCCCGCCCTCCCCGAAACCATTCCCTACCGCCGGTCCGCCGCCGCAACGGCCATCCCTCTAGCCCCCCTCCCCCCCTTCCCGCACCGAGCTTTTTCTCCAGGGATCCCCACCCCACCGCCCAATGAACGCCTAATCGCCGGTGGATCGCCAACCAGAGGTCCGATGACTTGAATACCCACCGACCACTAGTTTATTACCATTTCTGTCCTTCATATACGCCGCTTAACGGGTGGGCCCTATGGTAATGTGCGCTCCTGAATGTGGACCGTTTGGTGGTCAATTGATCGTGTTATCAACAAATTACGGAGCTGTATGGTGAGCCAAAGGAACGATGATCACCCTAAAATGTACTCCTATTTTATTAACACGATGCACTCAAACTACCATTTCTTTCTTTCATATACGGGCTGACAGGTAGGCCCCACGGTTACGCGCCCCGATGGGGCAACACTAGTTGCGACGCGTGGAATGTTTGACTGGTCAATTGATTGTGTCATCAACATAATACGGAGTTGTACGGGTGAGCCAGTGACCGTATAATCATGACATGTATTTGTTTAACACGGTACAGACGCAAGGGCTCATATATACGTGCAAGCACTCACCGCTATAAGCGCACACACGCGAACCCTACCCCTATGAGCACCTTCGAGAGAGTGGGCCAGCATATATGATCTTGAGATTTATGAAGTCACCATAGGTGCCTCGTAGTCGAGTGGAACGTCTCCTCCCACTGAACGTACATCGCCAGAAAATACTGAAATTAACACAAGATAAATGCGAGCACCGGGACATTAACCTTGGTGGGCTCGAGAAACCACTGTCCTCTAACCATCCTACCACATGTTGGTTAGCACGACAAAATGTATGTGGTGACCGTGATGAGCTTATTGTGAAGTCCAGTGACCATATCGTGCTTTCGCTTCAAATACAATGACCGTAGGTGTCGTCAACAAAATATGGAGCACACCATCAAATGCAAAGTCCGTCAGTGTCATCAACAAAATATGGACACGTATCGTGAGCTATATACCGTTGTACTATTGTATATGTTTATTTTCTTAGTGGCCCATTGCGTGTGTGGTGTGGTGGGCACACCATTTCTAGTTGTGGTGGGTCAACATCAAGACTCATGGGTCGGTTCCATCCTGCACCACATATAGGTTGGACCGAGACGTGTTATCTGAAGACCCATTGGAGGACTCGGTGTACAACACGAAGCTACAGTCGTGGAGGACTCTATCCCCACCGGTGATAAGCCGACTATATATGATTTGTAACCCTAGGCCCTTAGTATGTTATACAAGCTTGGGGGCTAGTTGGCGATAGTATACACACACGCACAATGCACGGTATTCATGTGTACTTTGTACACACCCCTATCACTAATATACTGATGCAGGAGTAGGCTCTTTCTTCAACTGCAAGGGTCCGATCCGAACAGGGTAAAACTTTGCCTCATATTACCATCCAGCCTAACAACGAGGATATCTCATCAATGACAATATGATGAAATCATATCGCCAACTACTAAGAGAGAGGTGTGTCGGGGGGCAATGTGTGCGAGAGAGGCCTAAAGATAATGTGCGTGCGGGAGACACGTAGGCACATATATGTGCTTATAGAGGGCTAGTAGAGACCGTGCATGTGTATATATGCATGTGAGAGAAATAGTGTTTTCCAACTGAGATTAGAGAAAGAGTGGTACATAGTCAGAAACAGAGAGAGAGAGAAATAGAGAGAGCATGTGCATGAGACACCCCGACACCCTGAGAGAGATTGTGAGCATGTGTGAAAGAGATATGCCGATGCATATAAAGTGTGTGCACTTATGCGTTAGATAGAGAGATATATAACGCGTCTGTGAGAGAGCAGGGCAAGGCATAGTGCATCTACGTGTAAAAGGCGGTTCTACGCATTAAATTAAAATATAAATGGCATTATTATTTTTGGATGAGATCATGAATTTTGCAAATTGCGTATGGACGAAAATCAGTCTATCGAGACACCCATACTCTATTGAATTCTAGCATGTGCATGTGTTTATTTCATATTATCGATCCATAGAGTGAGAGCGGTTTGAAATACGGCAATGGATGCTTTTGCAATTCATATATAAACATTAATTAGTGCACTCCATGTTGTTAGTGTGAAGCACTTTATACATTTGTCACTTGCATGGATACATTCCAAATTGCTAGCTACGAAATAGAATACATGTCGAATTCAACATAAAGGGGTTTCAAGATTGAATTCATAGGAAGTGCATTCATCTATTTGAACCGAGATAATGGCATTTGTAAATCAGATGTAAAAGGGGGCATCAATCTTTGTTGTGAGTTTGAACATGCTATATATATTCATACACGTATCTAACTTTTTTTTGCAACCAAGGAGATTATATCTGGAACCATGCATGAACTGAGGTAAGTTGCATATCCTATATACATAAGAAGTGGATCCCCACTATCCTATTTATCTCAACATGCACATATGCCACCTCATCAAAGGTCCACCACTACATGCATGAGAAAAGTTTTTCCATTATTAGTTGAGCTCATGCACACTTTTCACCTCACCACACATGTCACCTCATAAAAATTCCACTCAACATGCATGAAAAAACATCCATTACGTTATGCCCCTTATATTCAAATATTTTCTTACTACACAATAATCAAATACAATATATAATATTTATTTTTAGCTTTAGTTCATATATTGTTAATTCAACGATGGAAGCATCATACAATCAAATCAATGAAATATATTGCAAGAGATTCCCGCAGCAACGTGCGGGGTATTCTCTAGTTTTTTAATATATACTCGTGTACAATGTATATTCAAATGTACCCCCTCCATTCCAAAATAATCGTAGCTTTAGGATTTTCAAGAGTAAAGATTTGTGAAGTTTGACAAATCCTCAAAGTTCAATTCAAGAGAACCGAAAACGTTAATGTACGCTCCCAAATATTGAACGAAGCGCCAAATAGGCCTCTGGTCACCCGAAACCGCCTTGAGACTAATGTTTTGGTGGTAGGAAATTCTTGTCTGACTACGGCCCGTGTAGCCTATCGGCCCGTTGTCCAAAGGTCTAAACCAAGTAGGTTTGTAACTTCACCAAGACGCCTGTCTCAACCGCCTCCCGAAGCATTCATACTGTGGGCGCCTAAACACCGATCTTTCGGCGAAATCTATCCCACCCACATTTGGGACACTGACATGACTGTCCTACCAAGAACCCATAATATGTCCGAAATCTTAGATGGGGGCAAAGTTTGTAACTTTCCCCAAATTTCAAACAAACGCGTCTCAAACCGAACATTGTTCCCCCTTAGTTCCCCGCCTCCCTCCGTTTCCCCACTCATACTCCGTGGGCGCGAAAACACCCTCTCCACCAGCCGCGAAACCCCAGCCTCCTCCGTCGGTCCGTCCTCCACCCCATAGCAGCCAATCCACAGCCGCCCTCCTCCATCACACCGGAGCCGGTACCCCGACGTCGTCGTCCAACGCAACCGCAACCACAACGCCCTCAAGGACTTAGCAGCTGAAGCCGAGGCAGAGCTGCCTCCACGACGCCGATGCCGACGTGCGCCGTACCAGAACCACTCCGACCACACCGTCATGTGCCTCACTGCTTCGGCTCCACTATCGCAACCGTCCACCGCACCGGAGCTGTTCCCGCTACGCCGTCGTTCGCCGCCTCGGATCTGCCTCCCCGCCGCCGATAGACGGCCACCGCACCACACTCAACAACTTGGCCATAGGTTCGTCCAAGGCTACACCGTCCTCCACAACTTCTGGTTTCTGGCAAACAAAAAGAAGATCATCGGAAAAACAGAAGGAGGAAACAACACTGCCAGCAGAAAGAGGTGCTCCTCTTCCCTTATTCGTGCAAATCTTACGTCTCCGCTCACACCGTATTCATCCCACGAAAGAAACTAGTTGAGCGCTTCTTACTGCATCTTCTTCATGATAGTAAATGCACAAGGTTTCCTCCCTTTTACTATTTCACCTTTGCTAGATGTGAGTAGCCCGCCTGGATTTCAATTCAGGGTCAGTTGAACCGCAATTAAAAGAAGCAGCATCCGCTTAGGCGCGCAGAGCACCTAGTCCACCTGTTCCCCGGGGAAGCGGCGCATCGGTGTCTATCATAGGGGTGTGGGGCGCAGGAGCTGCTTGCGCCCGATCTGGAGGTCGGCAGGGCTTGAATGGATGGCCGGGGAGGCGGTGCCAAGCACGGCGGTGCGGTGAGGTCGAGGGGAGGGTGCAGGCAGGGGAGGAATACTAGGCCGGTGGTCGCTGGCGTTTCGAGGAAGATCGTCAACACTGACTGGCTGGAGGTAGATGAAGGCGATCTACCCGTTCTTTGTACATCAGACGGTGCAGAAAAAATGGACTGACCTATTTGCCTTTAGTCAACTGTTATTTTCATAGAATCCTGTAGTAATTTAGTGTGCCATGCATGTTGTAGAGCTATCATATGTCTCCCGTCATTTATTTTGCACCGACATGCTATCTGCTACCTTTACACTGTACTAATTGTGCACACACTTCACCCATACTCACACTATTGTTTTTTATGCATGGGTATTTCAGACTCTGACGCAGTGTTGATGAATGCAGAAAAAGAAAGATGTAAGTCGCTCCAGTGTAATTCGAACACAAGCACTAAGCGTTTCAGCGCTCTAATGGGTGCAGTGTCAGCAGTTGGAGACATTAAACATAGCTGTGTAGTTGATGATCTCAATTGCCACACACAACCATCCTAGGTGCTTGCTTTCACTTCGCGCTGTCAAATGTGGTTGCATGTTGCATATGGTGTCTAGCTTGTATTGCTTCCAATTTGGTTAAATTGCATCTGCTTACTTTACACATTATACCTTTGATAATGACATGCCTTCCTGTTTTTGATACATACTACATATGTCTATTAACCATGTTCGTACATCAAACTAATGCTCTTTTGTATCCCTCGTCAATCACTTATGATGAGTCAGTCACCCGGGTGGGTTACTGTGAGACGCCCTACTCGTTTAAAGAGTGTAGCGTCATCCTGCCCACATGATTCTCAAGAAACAGCAAGGCTAAATGAAGATAGTCAACGTAGCTCTCTAGTTGATCACCGCAATTCCCCCACACCACCATCGCAGGTGCTTGCTGGCAGTGTGATATGTGGTTGCATGTTGCATATGGTGTCTACCTTGTAATGCTTCTAATTAGGGTAAATTGCATCTGCTTAGTTAACACATTATACCTGTGAATATGGCATGCCTTCCTGTTTTTGGTACATACTACGTCTTTCTATTAACCATGTTCTTACATCAAACTACTTTTCTTGTGTATCCCTCATCAATGCTCCTAATTTGTTAAATTGCATCTCCTTAGCTTACACATTAGACATGTGAATATGACATGCCTTCCTATTTTTGGTACATACTACATCTGCCAATCACACCATGTTCTTACATCAAACTACTGTTCTTGTGTATCCTGCGTCTATCGCTTATGATGAGACAATCCAGCGTAGGTTAATATGAGACGCAATACTCTTATAAAGAATGCAATTTCATCCTCTCCACATGATTCTCAAGAAACAGCAAGCCTAAATGAAGACATTGAACGTACCTCTGTACCTGAAGACCGCACTTCCCCTACACCACCATCACATGTGCTTGCTCTAACTTTGAAGTGTGATATGTGGTTGCATGTTGCATACGGTGTCTTTCTTGTAATGCTTCTAACTAGGGTAAATTGCATCTGCTTAGTTTACACACTATACCTGTGAATATGACATGCCTTCCTATTTTTGGTACACACTACATCTATGTGTTAACCTTGTTCTTACATGAAACTACCTCTCTTCTGTATCCTGCATTAATCACTTACAATGAGTCACCTTTATTCGTTTCATATTGCATATTATTTCTAGCATGTTGCCATGTATTGCTTCTAATTTGGTCAAATACATTTGTTAGGGCACCCTTTTAATTTGGCAGAGTGATATTGGTTTCATCTTTCATATGGTTTCTAGCTTGCATCGATTCTAACAAGTTCAAGCACCTTGTGCTTAGTTTACATTTTATACATCATACATGTCAATATGTCACGCCGTCCTGTTTTTCATACATATTCCATCCTATCATGCGTTGCCTTACATGAAAGTAGTGTTCACAAGATCATGCATCAATGAGTTACGAAGAGCAAATTTTATTCCTTTTTCTTGTGGGTTTGACTTGACAAGGCAAAATCAAGAAAGAGGAAGGAAAAGAGTAAGGAAGGCTATGATGGTGGTCCTCTGCAGCAAAGTAAACGGAGCATTTGTACCGATTCTCCTTGTACTGATAGTGCATTACAAGTTCCAAGTCTCCGCTCCCCTACTCCACCATCCAAGGTGCTTGCTCTAACTTGGCAGTGTGATATCTGGTTGCATGTTGCATATGGTGTCTAGCTCATATTGCTCCTAATTAGTGTAAATCAGATGTCTGCTTAGCTTACACATGATACATGTGAATATGACACGCTTTCCTGTTTTTGGTACATACTATATCTATTTATCACACCATGTTCTTACATGAAACTACTCTTCTTGTGTATCCTGCATCAGTCACTTATGATGGGACACCTTTAAGTTGGTAGTGTGATATTGGTTTGTGTCTTGAATATGATTTCTAGCATGTATTGCTTCTAGTTTGACGAACGCCACCTATGAGGAGACAGTTTTAACTTGGCAGAGTGATATTGATTGCACCTTCCATATGGTGTCTTGCAGTGTTTCTAATTTGTTGAAGTGCCTTCTGCTTAGTTACCACATCATAGGTGTGAATATGTCAAGCCATCCATTTTTTCGTATATATTCCATCCTCATATCATGACTTTGCCTTTCATCAGAGTAGTGTTCATCAGTATCATGCATGAATGAGTTCTGAAGAGCAAATGATATTCCTTTTTCTTGTCGGTATGACCTCAGATGCAAAATCAATAAAGCTGAAGGAAATTGGCAAGGCATTGGATGATGGTGGTCCTTCCGAGCAACTGAAACGGAGGTTCTCTACAGATTCTACTCCGCCATCCTCCCAACATGATTCGCAAGACAACGCAAGGCTAGACAGTCAACATAGTTGTGTAGATGATGAGCACATCTCCCTACTCCACCATCACAGTGCTTGCTCTAACTTGGCACTATTATAAGTGGTTGCATGTTGCGTATGATGTCTAGCTTGTATTGCTTCTAACTTTGTTGAATTGCATCTGCTTACTTTACACATAATGCCTGTGAATATGACATGTGTTCCTGTTTCTACATCAGACTACTATTCTTGCATATCCCACATCAATCACTTATGATAAGGCACCTTTAAGTCGCCAATGTGATATTGGTTGTGTTTTGCATATGATTTCTAGCATGTACTACTTCTAATTTGTTGAAACGTCATACAGTTTGAACTTGGCTGAGTGATATTGGTTGCATCTTTCATATGGTGTCTAGCTTGCAGTGCTTCTAATTTGTTGAAATGCCTTCTGCTTAGTTGCCACATCATAAGTGTGAATATGTCACACCATCCTGTTTTTCATACATATTCTATCCTCGCATCATGTGTTTGCCTTTCATCCGAGTAGTGTTAACAAGATCATGCATGAATGAGTTCTGAAGAGTGAATTTTATTCCTTTTTCTTATCGGTTTGACTTCACAATGCAAAATCATTACATCTGAAGGAAATTAGTCCGGCAGTGGATGATGGTGGTCCTTCAGAGCAACTCAAACAGGGCGTCTCTACAGATTCTACTCCGCCATCCTCCCAACAAGATTCGCAAGACAACACAAGGCTGTACAGTCAACGTAGTTGTGTAGATGATGAGCACATCTCCCCTACTCAACCATCACAGGTGCTTGCTCTAACTTGACACTATTATATGTGGGTGCATGTTGAGTATGATGTCTAGCTTGTATTGCTTCTAACTTGAATTGCATCTGCTTACTTTACACATAATGCCTGTGAATATGACACGTGTTCCTGTTTCTAGAACCTATGTGTACATGATGAGCACATCTCCCCTACTCCACCATCACAGTGCTTGCTCTTACTTGGGCTGTTATACGTGGTTGCGTTTTCCGTATGATGTCTAGTTTGTATTGCTTACGATTATGTTGAATTGCATCTGTGTAGCTTACAACTTATACCTGCAACAATCACTTACCCATAAGACACATTTAACTTGGGACTGTGATGTAGGTTGCATCTTGCATTGTCTTCTAGCTTGTACTGCTTCTAATTTCTTGAAATGGCACTTCTGACGAGACACTTTTTACGATAGAGTGATATTGGTTGCATGTTCATATGGTGCCTAGCTTTCATTTCTTCTAATTTTGTTGAAATGCCTTCCGCTTCTTGTTTTTCATACATATTCCATCCTCCTATAAATGCGTGTGAATATGAAACGCTGTCTTTTTTGTATATATTCCATCCTCCTATCCTGCGCTTGCCTTACATCAAAGTAGTGTTAAATACGTATCATGCATCAACCAGTTATACAGAGCTAATTTTATTCATCTTCTTGTGGTTTTGACTTCATAAGGCAATATCAGAAAATAGGAAGGAAAAGAGTAAGTTAGGGGATGTTGGTGGTCCTCCGCACCGACGCATAAGCAGAGACTCTCTAGATTTGCCCCTCGCCATCGCTAATGAAGTTGAAGTCTCAAGTCTACATGATGAGTTCATCTCCCGTACTCCACCATGGCAGGTGCTTGCTCTAAGTTGACAGTGTAATAATTGGTTTCATGTTGCATATGTTGTCTAGCCTGTATTTCTTCTATTTTGATTAAATTGCACCTGCTGAGTTTATACGTTATACATGTGCATATGACATGGCTTTACGTGTCTAGAATACCTTGCACCTATCTATCATACCATGTTCTTACATCAAAGTACTGCTTTTGTGTATCCCGCATCGATCACTCATGATTGGGCGCTTTTAACATGGCGGTTTGATAGTGGTTGCATCTTGCATTGATTTCTATGTTGTCTTGCTTCTAATTTTTCGAATTGCCACTTATGACAAGACACTTTTAACTTGGCAGAGTAATATTGGTTGCATCTTTCATATGGTGTCTAGCTTGCATTACTTCTATTTTCTTGAAAATTATTCTGCTTAGTTTGTACATCGTAGCTGTGAATATGTCATGCTGAGGGAGTCCTGGATTAGGGGGTGTCCGGATAGTCGGACTATGACCTTTGGCCGGACTCTTGGACTATGAAGATACAAGATTGAAGACTTCGTCCCGTGTCCGGATGGGACTTTCCTTGGCGTGGAAGGCAAGCTTGGCGATACGTATATGTAGATCTCCTACCATTGTAACCGACTCTATGTAACCCTAATCCTATTCGGTGCCTATATAAACCGGAGGGTTTTAGTCCGTAGGACGAACAACAATCATACCATAGGCTAGCTTCTATGGTTTAGCCTCTCTGATCTCATGGTAGATCTACTCTTGTACTACCCATATCATCAATATTAATCAAGCAGGACTAGGGTATTACCTCCATCGAGAGGGCCCAAACCTGGGTAAAAACATCGTGTCCCTTGTCTCCTGTTACCATCCGCCTAGACGCATAGTTCGGGACCCCCTACCCGAGATTCGCCGGTTTTGACACCGACATTGGTGCTTTCATTGAGAGTTCCTCTGTGTCGTCATCTTTAGGCCCGATGGTTCCTCCGATCACCAACAACGATGCGCTCCAGGGTGAGACCTTTCTCCCCGGACAGATCTTCGTATTCGGCGGCTTTGCACTACGGGCCAAATCGCTTGGCCATCTGGAGCAGATTGAAAGCTACGACCGAAATCCATGGCAGCCCTCACAACACTCATGACCCGCTTTTGCGCGGGAGAGGATAGGTGGCTAGCCCGTAGTAACAACATGACCAAGAGCCCTGGTAATTCGGATACCAAGGACAGCAGTGGCAGGTCCCGTCGCAACAAGCACAAGCGCCGCATTAACGGCGATAATGCTGAGGATACGGCAGTCAATGCCGGATTCAGAGGCTCTAAACCGGTCGTGGAAAAAGCCATTTAAAAGAAATACTGGGCCCGTCAAATTTGGACCGAATACCGATCGCTTCGTGCGGATACATGGCACCCCGAAACGCCGACCAATCACACCAACAGGATACGGATACTCGCAACCCACATACCCAAAAGGGAGCGGATGCGTGCACTAAGGGCGTATATGCGATGGAGCGATCGCCCCAAAGTTCAACCCGTGGTCTTCCTGCCCGATCACTTTTGATCGAAGGACCACCCACTAGCATCCGCCATGGCGGATTCGCCGCATTGGTTCTAGACCCAATCATTGACGGATTTCACCTCACTAGAGTCCTAATGGACGGCGGCGGCAACTGAACCTACTTTATCGAGGATACGGTCGCCAAAATGGGCATAGACCCATCAAGGATTAAACCCACGAAGACGACCTTCAAAGGCGTCATACCAGGTGTAGAGGCCAACTATGCAGGCTCAGTTACACTTGAAGTGGTCTTCGGATCCCGGATAACTTCCGGGCGAGGAGTTAATCTTCGACATAGTTCCGTTCGCGATGGCTATCATGCACTGCTCGGACGAACCGCATTTGCAAAGTTCAATGCGGTGCCGGCTACGCATATCTCAAGCTCAAGATGCCAGGTCCTCAAGGAGTCATTACGGTCAATGGAAACACCGAACGCTCTCTCCGGACGGAGGAGCATATGGTGGCCCTCGCGGCGGAAGTACAAATCAGCCTCTTAAGGCAATTCTCGAGTCCGGCTATTAAACGTCCGGACACTGTCAAGCACGCCCGGAGTAACCTACAACAAGACCGCCTGGCACGTTCCGAGCACGCATAGCAATGCGGCCCAAGCCCCAGCCCTCGCGAAATTGCGAAACCAGTATTACGCGTACATAATTACGCTCTGGAAATACCATGGGCATAGGGGAAGGGGCACGGCCACGGCATGCCCAGAATGCGGCTCAACCGCACCAGGGGCTCCCGATTGTGTCATTTCTTTTTTTCCTTTCTTTTTACTTTCAGGACTCCGTTCTCATGAAGCCCTATCCGGCATTATGAACACACGATGCAACAGCCAGGGAAGCAGAAAGCTACGTTGAGTGTCCAGGTGGTCTCTATTATGAGCAATATATCTGTTTTATACACCATCCCGCGGCTTACCCCTGGAGGGAGACATGTTAAGAAGTCCCGTCCCTTGCTTATCACACTATTTGTATCGTTCTGCTCTTACTGCAGTCCTTTTGAATAAACAATATATAGCTTCTGCCTATTATTGAATCCCCTTTTTTCTATATATGTTCATTTATGACATTGTGCAACCGTACACTTTGGTACGGGCAATACACCAGGGGCTTAAGTAACCCATAACATGGTGTGATAAGTCCGAACACTTTCACAAGTGCGGCACCCCGAACTTATAGCATTATGTGAATCGGCTCCGAATCATGTCTTGGGTCGATAGTTGGGTTTGCCCGGCTCCCATGTTTTGGTACCTTACGTTACGTTATATCAGCTAAGGTAGCGCTGGGAGAACCACTGCGATTGTGCCCCGGTTGAGCTGGGTTAAGCACCTCAGTGGAGAAAGCTAAAACTGACCATCATGACAGGGCGAGAGCCGGTCGCTGTTCGAGAGGTTTTCGAGTCCCTAAAGACTTATGCCGCTTAGAGCGAGGAGTCGGCATTGTCTGGCCTAGGCGTGGATAGCGCCCCGAACTCGGTCTTCCAAATACCAGGGGCTTCACGAAATTTAAAATTATAGAATTCTATGGCTAAGGGAGAGTGTTCAAGCATTATAGTCCATTGCCTTGTTACGTTGCGTTGAGCGCCTCCCTCGAAGGACCCAAGAATGGGAACAAGAGCGCTCAAGTTCATCCCTAACACCCCAAAGCACTTCGTGGCATGAAATTTGAAGCCGACGACTCACCATCTCTCAAATTTAATACATGGCCGCAGAAGGTAATGTTTTAAATTCAAAAGTGTTGCTTAGCGCATATGAACAAGTTTTCAGCGTCTGAGGATAACAAATGCGAGTCTACTCGAAATTATATCTTTGGAGCATTCATCGCTATAAAGCGAGGCACACTTGGCGCCTTCATAATACATTTCAGGGCTTGCGATGCTCCTTCTTCGGTGGTGGTCCGTCCTTCACAAGCTTCTCGGCGTCCATCTTGCCCCAAAGGCACCTTAGCAAGGGCAAGGGCCCTCTGAGCACCTTCGATCTGAGCCAGGCGCTTGATGACTTCAACCCATGGACAAAGGCGTCCACCGGCCGCCTCACCAGCCCAAGTAGCTCCAGGCATTGTTTCATTAGGCCACGGCCGAACTATGAGGCCCTTCATGGCCTGTTCGGCCACCTTATGGAGCTCGACCATCTACTTCAACCGGGTCGCTTAAGGGCACGGGTGACCGGCCTCGGCATCTTGAGACAGAACACCTTCTCCATCGAGCTCCCCTCCTCGGATCGGTAGAATGCGGCGGCATCAGCCGCACTGCGGGGCAGATCTGCGAATGCTCCTGGAGAGCTCCGGATTCGGGTAAGTAACAGATAATTCACTTTCACATGCTTGCTTTGCATATAGAATGCCTTACTCGCCGCTATCTTCTTCATCGCCTCAATCTCACGGAGGGATTTTTGGGCTTGACCTTAGCGGCCTTGGCGCTCTCAAGGGCCGTGGCGAGCTCGGACTCCCGAGTCTTTGAGTCACGCTCCAAACTCTCGTGTTTTTCCACGAGAGCCTGGACCTCTTGCCGCACCTCCGCCACCAGCGCCTCCTGCTTTTCTCGCTCGGTGCGCTCCGCGTCCACATTGCTTTCGGCCTTGGACATCGCCTCCTTCAGAGTCTCCACCTCGTTCGTGGCCCCTGCAATATTCACGTTATTCCTATCATTTTTTGCAAACACATCTTTGAAATACTCCCATAAGGTATTACTTACCTTCCTTGTCCTCGAGCTGCTTTTTGGCAAGTCCGAGCTCATTCTCGGACTGCTCGAGGCTCTGCTTCAATGCACCAACCTCCATGATCGGTCTGGCGAGAGGTCGGCAGCGCAGCCTGCATTCCCATATTGACATACTTATGTTAGACTCCTGCGTATATCTTTTTAGATCCTCAGTTCGGCTTTTTCTTTCCGAACACCAAACTGAGCATCAGGGGCTACTGTCTATGCGGTAATGTTTTTACATATCTTAAATTCATACCTCAAAGCCTGTTAGAGGGCTGGCACAGGTTTCAGTCAGCCCGCTCTTGGCAGACTGAACCTTCTGGATCACCACACTCATAACAGTGCGGTGCTCCTCGTCGATGGAAGCGCCGTTAAGCGCCTTCATCAAATCATCCGGTGCCTCCGAATGGACGGAGGTCACCGGCGTTGCAGTCTTGCCCTTCTTACGAAGGGGTCGCCTATCGGACTCCGAAACCACTGAAGGTTCCGGTATGGAGTCCGGCGCAGGGCCGGACTTGAAGCCCTTCGGGGTTTTATCCCCTTTGAGCCCGGATTCTGGGAGGTCGCCTTGCGGCGCCTCCATAGCCACCTCCTCCTGGCTGGGCCCCTTTTGGGACTCCACCCCGGCGTCATCCGCGACGGGAGGAGACGAGGCAGTCGGAAGTGAGGTGCTATTCACCTCCGACGAATCCAGGGAGCCGCTCGACGAATCGTCGAGCCCATCTTTGGGTGGGCTACATGGTTATATCCGGCATTATAGGATGTTGTGCGACAAATTAAACGCCATGAGTTATTCTGGTGTCCGGACACTTACGATTTCGCCAGGGGCTTGGTCCTTGGAGCCCACACCTCTTCGCCGTCGTCGGCATTGGCGGTGTAGTCCGAAGGAAGGGTCCTTCCCTTCTTGAACCCTTCGGCCCCCCCGGTTGGGGCGGCCTTCCTTTTCTTCTCTCCCCCCCGCTGGGGGAGAAGCCTCTTTTTCGTCCTCCTCGTCTTCGCGGGAGGAGTCCGTCTCGGCGTCATCAGACGATGAGTCCGACAGCACCTGGCGCCGGGAACTCCTTCGAGTTCCCGTGGCCTTCTTCTTGGCCTTCTTTTCCGGCACCACATGAGGCGCCGGAACCAACAGCCCCGTCAATCGGGCGTCCGCTGGGTCGATCTGTCCGGACGTCTTCAGCCAGTCCTGTCAAAGGTGAGGGAGTTTTAGATCCCGCATAGAGTCAAATCTATGAAAAAAGAGTCCCGTAAAGGGTAAAATAACTTACCTCGCTGGCTTGATGCTGCGAGCTGAATCCGCGATCTTCTGTCGCGGATGCGGAACTTTCAGCGCCCTTGAACAGCACCTTCCGGGCATCTTCGTGCGTAGTGTCGAAGAGCGGCTCAAGAATTGATCTTTGTGCGGATGAAACTCCCACAAATTGAAGTCCCGTTGCTGGCATGGGAGAATTCGGCGGATGAGCATCACCTGGATTACGTCAAAAAGCTTGAGATTCTTGTCCACCAGGTTTCGGATGCAGGTTTGGAGTCCGGCCAGCTCTTCCGAATTACCCCACGTCAGGCCCATCTCTTTCCATGAGGTGAGCCGTGTGGGGAAGCCAGATGGGAATTCGGGGGCCGCCGCCCATTGAGAGTCGCGCGGCTCGGTGATATAGAACCACCCCGATTGCCACCCCTTTATGGTCTCCACAAAGGAGCCCTCGACCCATAGGACGTTGGCCATCCTGCCCACCATGGCACCTCCGCACTCCGCTTGGCGGCCACCCACTACCTTAGGCTTGACATTGAAGGTCTTCATCCATAAGCCGAAGTGGGGCTGGATGCAGAGGAAGGCCTCGCCTGACGATAAGCGCCGATATGTTGAGGATGAAATTGAGGCCAGATCGTGGAAATCTAGGCCGTAGTAGAACATGAGCCCCCGGACGAATGGGTGAAGTGGAAACCCTAGTCCGTGTAGGAAGTGGGGGAGGAACACCACCCTCTCATGGGGCCTGGGGGTGGGGATGAGCTGCCGCTCGTTGGGGAGCCTATGCGCGATGTCGCTGGACAAGTATCCGGCCTTCCGCAACTTTTTGATGTGCCCCTCCGTGACGGAGGAGGCCATCCACTTGCCTCCCGCTCCGGACATAGTTGGAGAAGGTTGAGGTGGGATGTGCGGACTTGGGCGCTGGAGCTCGAGTCTTGTGAAATGGATAGGCAAAGGAGGAAGAAGGCGTGTGTGAAAAAGTGGATCCTTATCCCCTTATATGGACGGACAAAGCTATGCGTCCCCACCGTCCTGATAAAACTCGCTTATCTCCCAAGCAATGTAATCAATGGCACGGTTGGGTTACCCACGCCCGTATTGATGAGAATCCCGGAATAAGGGGACACGATCTCTGCTTTGACAAGACGTGCCAAGGAAACCGCCTCGCTAAACGCACTGAGGTGGGACAGTGAAAATGATTCGAATAAAGGCTTGGTCGTGGTGTGATGTCACGCTGCGGAATACGTCAGCAGATTGAACTTGCGTAAATGTTATTCTCTCTACGGTGGTATGTGGAACTTATTTTGCAGAGCCGGACACTATCCTTGTGTTCAAAATCTTCTATGAAGTATTCGGAGGAGGAACCCGCCTTGCAATGCCGAAGACAATATGCGCTAGACCCGTCGTCATTGAAGCCTGGTTCAGGAGCTCTTGAGGAGTCCTGGATTAGGGGTGTCCGGATAGCGGACTATGACATTTGGCGAACTCTGGACTATGAAGATACAAGATTGAAGACTTCGTCCGTGTCCGGATGGGACTTTCCTTGGCGTGGAAGGCAAGCTTGGCGATACGGATATGTAGATCTCCTACCATTGTAACCGACTATGTGTAACCCTAACCCTATTCGGTGCCTATATAAACCGGAGGGTTTTAGTCCGTGGGGACGAACAACAATCATACCATAGGCTAGCTTCTAGGGTTTAGCCTCTCCGATCTCGTGGTAGATCTACTCTTGTACTACCCATATCATCAATATTAATCAAGCAGGAGTAGGGTTTTACCTCCATTGAGAGGGCCCGAACCTGGGTAAAAACATCGTGTCCCTTGTCTCCTGTTACCATCCGCCTAGACGCACAGTTCGGGACCCCCTACCCGAGTTCCGCCGGTTTTGACACCGACACATGCCGTCCTGTTTTTCTTGCATATTCCCTCCTCATACGGTTGTCTTACATCAAAGTATAGCTTGTATGTATCATGCATCAATGATTTATGACGAGTGATTTTATTCTTTTGTGTTGTGGGTACAGCTTGACATGGCAAAGTCAAAAAAAGAGCAAGGAAAATAATATAGTAGGGAGTGTTGTTACTCGTCGGGTGAAATGGAAAAGGTTACGTAAATGAGATTCTGCTGGTACTTATAGTGCGATAGAAGGTCCAAGTCCACCGCTAAATCTACAAACATAGTATCACCTGCTCCACCAGCTGCGATCCGCTTCAAGCTGCATCAAAGATCTCAACCAGCTACTCATTCGTTTGCTCCAGAATTGGCCAGTTCCCAAGCTGCCTTCATACCTAACACTACTTCCGAAGCACTCCTGACACAACAGGACTTGGAAAGATCAGATGAACCTCATGAGCATCAACACCAAGACGGTACCTGACCGAGTCAAGTTGCAGTTGCATGCTCCTTTATATGTACTCTCACGGTTTGATGTACACTAACACTTTCCATATTCGTTGTTGAACTAGCACCACGGCGCAAGCGAAAGCAGACATCGGGAATAATGCTTGTGATTAACAAAATCTAAAGGAGGAAGAATGGAGATCCATTTTGAGGCAGGTTTAAAAAGGCCACGTGATGCTACAGAGTCAGCCAAGTTAGTATCAGAGGCAGCCGTTGCCGTTAGATGTCATGCACGTATCCTCCCACCGTGGATCCAGTACAGGAATGAGAAAGACAATACCCAGTTTAACACCTTCCTTGACCATTTGTCCGTAAGTAATGTCATTCATCGCAATTAGTAATATTGTGTTGCTCTGTCCCATACTTTCTAGCTTCCTCCTAATAAGACTCACATTCTTTTTTCAACAGATGAGGTTCAAGTTGGATCCGAAAGATGATGCCACTAAACAAGCATGCACTCATGTTTTTCAGTCTGCTTTCTGCTGACGATGTCGGTACCACCTTAGAAAATCTCACTTTGAAGGCAAGGCTAACAATGAAATCGCCCAAACATCTCCAGTGGAATATATTACAAATGAAGACTGGACAGCCCTCGTTAAACACTGGTCTGATCCTAAGTATCAGTAGGCTATATGTATTTGATCAGACCACATATTGAACTTGTATTTATGTATGTGTCTTACAAGTGTATCTTCTTCTAGGCTAACTATTTGAAGAACAAAACCAACCGTTCTAAAGTGAAATTCCAACAGACAACAGGATCTCGTAGCTATATTGCACCTTTGCGAGGCTTTTGTAAATAGCTACTACTTACTTCTTTTTGTGCCATATTATCGTATCTATATTGACTTGTTCCAAATACTGAGGAGGAAAGCACATGCGGACCAAAAGAACCTGAACCGAATGCACGGTGCACATCTTCAAGGATTGCCACACCAGCAAGATGAAGGGCATGAGCACACCAGTTCAAGCATTGTTGTAAGTCCTTACTCCTCCTGCCTTGAACTGATTGGTGCTGTGATGTGCTCATTTAACTACTTGGTTTGCAGCCAATGTCAGTTACTCTGTTCACTTTTATACACATTTGTCTTAACGTATCATTTCACCTTACATGGTTTAAAAGAGATGAAGGATATTCTTTTGGTCTTGATCTGTAATCTAGTTGTTATGTTCACGTGCGCACACAATGATAAAATAGGTTGTTTGTTTTATATCTGTTTGCCCATGATATGAATGATGTCATACTATGTTCATCCTACTTTAAACCATGTCTCTTTATCCTTAGATGTCAACGAATGTGAGGAAATAGACAATACTGAGGCATGCTACATGGACATATGTTAAAGTGATTTTATTATGTAGTTGGCACTACAATACATGCTAATGTATTACAGTAGTTCACCAAAATAAGTTATGTATAAATGTTTAACCTACTTTGTTTGTTTTTGTCTCATTACTAACTTATCTGGTACACTAATCTACAAGTTCAAACTTTCAGGAACCTATGGAACAAATGATTGAACAGCCACAACCACCTGAAGGTGACGAGGCTACTACAGGCACAATGTCACCTCTTGCTGCGGTGTGTCAAGATCTCTCCACTAACGGTGCAAAAAGCACCTTCTGCGTAATGCAGGTTGGTTGTCAAGGTAACCTCGTCCAAATCGCCTACTGAACAAAATCTTCCTGCTAGACAGAGTGATATATCTGTGCTCCAGACACAAATCCAATCCCTAATGGGCCTAGCCATGACTGGTTACTGCAATGCGGAGAGAAAGCTGGAAAAGAAGTTTGAGGGGTTAGAGCTTCATCAGATACCCCGACTGAAAATTCAAGCAGCCGATGATTTGGAAAAGATAGGTTCCAAGAGAGAAGCCATTCCCAGCAATGTGTTTTTGGAACACATTCACACACCAACAGTTCAAGAAGATCCTTTTAAAGAAGAGCCCCCGCAACCTAAGAGCGCCACAGATCCGACTAAAGTCGAGGTTCCAGCCGTGGTCGGCCTAATCATGGAAGTTCTGGTCATTACTCCCGACTGGACATTGCCTTACATCCCGTACATCCTTAGAAGAGGCCCGATAGATTGTCCGTCGATCCAAAGCCTTTACGGTGATAAAGGGACAATTGTTCAGATAAAGTGTGACTGGGGTAAGTCAGAAATGCATAACACCAGAAGAAGGTCGAATGGTCCTCAACGACATCCACTCGGGGACCTGTGGTCATCATGCGTCCTCTCGGGCCATTGTGGCTAAAGCATACCGAGCCGGATTTTATTGGCCCCGAGCAAATGAAATGGCGAAAGGTATAGTCGACAGATGTGAAGGTTGTCAGTTCTACTCCGATATTTCTCACAAGCCTGCGTCGACCACGAAGACCATTCCCTCGTCGGCCCTTTCTTTGTTTGGGGGTTGGACATGGTCGGGACGGCGAGGACTGGTACGAGCAGATTTACTCATGTGCTTGTAGCAGTCGACAAGTTTACCAAATGGATTGAAGCCAAACCTATCAAGAATCTTGATGTCAAGACCTTCTTTGTCGACTTCATCAGAGAATTGACATTCAGATATGGAGTTCCACACAGCATCATCACTGACAATGGATCGAACTTTGATTCCGACGAGTTTAGAGCGTTCTGCACTTCTCAAGGCACACGAGTCGGCTATGCTTCAGTCGCTCACCCACAGTCGAATGGTCAAGCAGAAAGGGCGAATGGTTTAATCCTCAAAGGGCTGAAACCCCGACTGATGCGTGATCTCAAACACGCAGCAGGCGCCTGGGTCGATGAGCTTCCATCAGTTCTTTGGGGTTTGAGGACAACTCCCAACCGATCGACCGGACGAACACATTTCTTTTTGGTCTATGGAGCCGAAGTTGTTCTGCCAAGTGACCTGCTCCACAACGCACCCTGAGTCGAACTCTTCTCTGGAGAAGAAGCAGAGCAGGCCCGGCAAGATTTAGTTGATCTCTTAGAAGAGGAAAGAGACATGGCATTGATCCGATCGACCATCTATCGGCAAGATTTGCGTCGATTCCACGCCCGAAGCGTGAAGGGTCGAGCTTTTCGGGAGGGAGACTTGGTTCTTCGAGTGGATCAGCGAAGCCACAAGCTTGCCCCTTCTTGGGAAGGTCCCTTCATTATCACCAGAGCTCTCCACAATGGAGCGTACCATCTTTACAATGTCGAACATCAGAAAGACGAGCCATGAGCTTGGAATGCGGAGCTGCTCCGCCCTTTTATACTTAAGTACTCATTCGGTTGAGATGTAATAAGAAGCACCTTTGTAGTTTATTTATAAAAGGCAAGAGCTTTATAATTTTACTAAACAATTGTTGTCGCTTTTGTTTCCGTTTGAAATCCCCCTGTGGGTGACTTCGCTGCGAATCCATTTCGCCCAAGTCTGAAAAATCCTACTGAGTGATGAGCAAGCCTCTCACTCGGGGGCTTAGCTGCGAATCCGTTTCGCCTAAGTATGAAAAATCCTACCGAGTGGAGAGCAATCCTCCCGCTCGGGGGCTTAGCTGCAGTCAAGTACTCGCCTATGTATGAAAAATCCTACTGAGTGGAGAGCAACCCTCCCACTCGGGGCTTAGCTGCAGTCAAGTACTCGCCTAAGTATGAAAAATCCTACCGAGTGGAGAGCAACCCTCCCACTCGGGGGCTTAGCTTCAGGCCAAGTACTCGCCTAAGTATGAAAATCCTACCGAGTGGAGAGCAACCCTCCCACTCGGAGGCTTAGCCCATGATCAAGTACTCGCCTAAGTATGAAAAATCCTACCGAGTGGAGAGCAACCTCCCACTCGGGGGCTTAGCCTTGATCAAGTACTCGCCTAAGTATCAAAAAGCCTACCGAGTGGAGAGCAACCCTCCCACTCGGGGGCTTAGCTGCGGTCAAGTACTCGCCTAAGTATGAAAAATCCTACCGAGTGGAGAGCTACCCTCCCACTCGGGGGCTTAGCTGCAGTCAAGTACTCGCCTAAGTATGAAAAATCCTACCGAGTGGAGAGCAACCCTCCCACTCGGGGGCTTAGCTGCAGTGAAGTACTCGCCTAAGTATGAAAAATCCTACCGAGTGGAGAGCAACCCTCCCACTCGGGGGCTTAGCTGCAGTCAAGTACTCGCCTAAATATTAAAAATCCTACCGAGTGGAGAGCAACCCTCCCACTCAGAGGCTTAGCCGCAATCCAGAACTTGCCTAAGTATAGAAGCCATCCCTATCCGCAAGGGCGACGAGGTGCAGGTCGACTGCAACCTTCTCCTCGGAGCTACGCCACAAGTACAACGTTCGCTCCATCCCTATCTGCAAGGACGACGAGGTGCAGGTCGACTGCAACCTTCTCCTCGGAGCTACGCCACAAGTACAACGTTCGCTCCATCCCTAGCAGCAAGGACGACGAGGTGCAGGTCATTGCATCCTTCTCCTCGAACTACGCCACAAGTACAACATTCGCTCCATCCCTATCCGCAAGGACTGACGGCGTCTTGGTCATTGCAACCTTCTCCTTGGAGCTACGCCATAAGTACAACGTTCGCTCCATCCCTACCTGCAAGGACGATGAAGCGCAGGACGATTGAAGTCTCAAACACAAAGATTATTCCGAGTGAAGAAAATTCCACTCGAAGGTGAACGCAAGCATATTCATAAATAAACCAAGTTCGGATAAATTCCTAAGGTTTTGGACGACGGTTCAAAGTATTCGAGCATCAAGCCCGAAGCAGTTTAACGGTTACACAACCACTCGGCATCTCAAGGCAAATAAAGGTAAAGCTTAATGTATTTTCGATCACGCATCAGGAGAAGGACTGGCTGGGTCGCAGAAACTGCCAAGGTCAATGTTGTCTGCGATGCGAGTGGCGGCGGCAAGAAAAGTGTCCATGAAAGACTGGAAAGTATGCTTCTTCGTGTTTGCAACTTTAAGCTCTGCCAGCTTGTCTTCTTTGGCATCCTTGCGGCACTTTTCGGACGAGAGAGCGAACAACGTCGGCACCAATAGCGCAGAGGACTTCTTCCATTCTTGCAGGCCTTTCGAGGATTTGATTCATCGAGCCATCGAGACTCGAGATCTTGAGACAATTACGCACGAGGCGAGTTACGCATCAATCCGGGTCATTGCAGCCTTTAGGCGAGCCAGATAGGCAATTGCGCCATCCATGCGAGACTCCAACCGCAGCACGTTCATTGCAACTTCATCCTTGACTGGACAGTTAATGGGGTCAAGACCCGCCTTGACCCGCCCAGTTTCCGCTTGAAAGTCTTGGCAAAATTCTGCACAGTCAAGTGAATTATGAGTCGACAGCGCAATTAACATTATCAGTCGACAGAAAGAAGATAGATTAATCGGTACCTTCATGTTTCAGAACCAGTTTCGCAGCAAGTTGGCTCAGATAAGACTCTAATTCACCGTTCTTGATCTTGAGGCTCCCAAGTTCGCCAGTCAGTTTCTCCTTGTCCTTCTTCAGTCTCTCGACCTCTTGGTTGGCGTCAGAAACAGTAGTCTTCAATTTGGAATTTTCCTCTTCTAACTTGCCGACTGAAGCAAGCTTCTTGTCAGCAAGCGATGTCTTCTCGCGCGGCTCCTTCTGAGCTGCAGCTAGGTCCAGATCCTTCTTCTCCAAAGCATGCTTCATTTTCTCTAAAGAAATAACATTCTTCAGACGGGCTTGGAGTTGGCGGTTTCCACTACATACATCTGCTCGAGTGGAGTCACTCGGTTCAAAAAATGGGAAGGAAAAGTGCCAGCAGTGGGATAAACATTCGGCGATTGCTTACCTCCCATGGAAGCAACTTCATCACGAGCACTCTGAAGATTTTCCTTGGCCAACTCTAGATCAAGGTTGAGGCTGATTTGCTTCTTGTTCATTGCAGAGAGCTGAGCCCCAAGATCGCAAGATTTCTAAAGTCACAAGTCATATCAGTCGACAGAGATAAAAAGACATCACAATGCTAGTTACTCTAAGACTACCACCGGATCAAACATTCAATGGCAGTCTCGGGGACTACACCCAGTGGGTGCACTTAGCGTGCCCCCACTGATTCTTAAAAAAAAGGTTCTCAGACCGCAGTCGACTGCCCGTAGTCACCTATGGTCTCGGGCACTACACCCAGTGGGTGCACTCAGCGTGCCCCAACTGGTTTTGATTCCACTCGGCATGGTCTGCCCAGCTCGAGTGGCAAAAAAAAAAGGTTCTCAGACCACAGTCGACCACCCGCAGTCACCTATGGTCTCGGGGACTACACCCAGTGGGTGCACTCAGCGTGCCCCCACTGGTTTCGATTCCACTCGGCATGGTCTGCCCAGCTCGAGTGGCAAAAAAATAACAAATAGGTTCCCATTCTTAGACCACAGTCGACTGCTCGCAGTCACCTATGGTCTCGGGGATTACACCCAGTGGGTGCACTCAGCGTGCCCCCACTGGTTTAGATTCCACCTGGCGTGGTCTTCCCAGCTCGACTAGAATTGACACAAAGAGACTTTCAGCATCAAGACAGCCACACCCCAGTGGGTGGTCAGACAAGAGATATGGTCGATCGAAAGATAACTAACCTGGACATTGGCTTAAAGTGCAGCTCTGGCGTTGAAGGCTACCTGACTAGCCTCATGCACCATTTTCATTTGTCCCATCACAAGATTTAATTGAAGAAGAGCTTCTTTGGCAGCAGCTGGTGGATCGTATGGAGTTTGATATGTAGCGAAAAGTGATGGAGACAGAGCAATCGACCCCGAGGGGCAGTCAGTCGACAGCGGAATGGCGAAGGTGACATTGGTTCGAGCCGGATCTGTCGTGCGCTCGACCACCGGTCCAGGCGTCACAGTCGACTGAGGAACCTGGACCTCAGGCGCCTTCCCGCCCAGCTCCCTGTCCTTCCTCCTCCTCCCTCTTCGTCGTCGTCCGGAAGCACAACAACATCTCGTGGATCTACAAAGAACAAAGAAAACCATGAAGATAACTGACGAATCATTCAGTCGACTAGACAAATTCGAATTGACCTGGCTTACTAGCTTTGGAGGTGACGGTGTCGTTAGCTTCCTCGTTAGCTGGAGTCTTGTCAATGTCCATGTCGGTCGCAGCTGAGGTCGGGCTACACAAATCCATCATCCATTCGGTCAGAACAAAAAGGCCGGTCGGAACAGAAAGAATTTGATCGCAACAAAAGATATGACAAAGGCGTTTACCCAGAAGCAACAGGAACATCCATCTTAATCTTAGGCAAGGTCTTCCGAGCCTTCGATGGGTTAGCTTTGGGCTGCTTGGTGACCTTCGCAGTCAGATCTGGACTCGGAGACCGAGTGCGCTTGTGAGATGGAACACTCGACGCCACGGCCATGCCGCGCCGGTTCGTGGGGTCGTGCTTCTGCTTGGATCGACGTTCGGAGTGAGGCGGCGAGTCGGCTACCTCCTCGTCTTCCGACTCGTCGCTCTCATCTTCATCGTCATCAGCTGGGGACTCCCACTCGCCGCTCTCCTCAGCACTGTCCTTGCCCTCTCGATCTTGCTCCAGAGCTTGTTCACCATTGGGCATCGAATACATCTCCGTGTAGATCTGCAAAGCTAGAGACCAATCCTAAGTCAGTCGGAACAACAATCAGTCGGAAAATACGTTCAAAAACTCAGTCGTGATGACTAGACCTTATCTCGCGGGTCGCCTTCGCTGAAAGGGTCGGCTCTCCTAGTGCCCCTGGGGTTGTCCTTGTTCCCGGTGATACCCATCAACCACTCGGCTATGGTTTTGGCCTCCACCTCCTCCGGATGAACTGGCGGTGTCACCAGCCCTGAGTACATCCACATGGGATGCTCACGAGCTTGGAGAGGCTGGATCCGCCGACTGAGAAACACCTCGAGCAGATCCATACCAGTGACACCCTGGTTGATCAGTTGTACCACTCTCTCAACTAGCATGCCTGTCTCTGCCTTCTCCGCATCAGTCAGTTTCAACGAAGATGGAGTTTGAACTCGGTCAAAAGAGAAAGGAGGAAGCCCGGTCGGCGGCACAGGGTTGCGAGGTCTGGCGATAGAACCAGGTCATTGCCAGCCCTACCGACTTCGGGAAGAGTCATCGGAGGGAAAGAGCTCCTTTTCCTCTTCTGAATGCCCAGGCCCCCACACATCTGAATGACATGGGTTTTCTCATATTTCGAGTTCGCTTTCTTCACAGTTTGGGATCGGATAGTAAAGATGTGCTTGAAAAGACCCCCAGTGCGGTTGGCACCCCGGGAAATTCTCACACATGGAGACGAACGCAGCAAGATATGTGATAGTATTGGGAGTGAAATGATGGAGTTGGGCCCCAAAGAAATTAAGGAATCCGCGAAAGAAGGGATGCGGGGGAAGCGAAAAACCACGGTCGACGTGGGTGACGAGCAGGACACACTCATCCGACTGCGGCTGTGGCTCCGTTTCTCCCCTCCGCACGCTCGCAGACTTATGGACGATCAGCCCCAGCTCGGCCATATCGTCCAAGTCCTCCTGTCGGAGCGAGGATTGGATCCAATCTCCTTGGATCCAACCCGACGGCAACCCCGAGCGCGATGAAGACCCCCGATTCACCTTCTTGCCCTTCGCCACCCCCGTCGCTTTCTTCACACGCTCCAGCGCCGCCATTTTTTCCTTCCCCATAGCAGCCGAGCGACGGCGTCAAGAGTGCGGAGCAGAGTCGCGGGAGGAAGAAGAAGGGAATTAGCACGCACTGTGCAGACGCTTCGGTCTCGCCGCTTTTAAAGGCCTACTTCCGAGTGGCTGACGCGTGGGCCCGAGCAGTCCTGTCAAATCTCCCCAAGAGTTGCACACGGGATACGTGGCGAAAAAGGTGGCACAGTAATCGAAAAGTCCTATTTATCTACTCCACTTACCGTGGGACGCTCCGCCTGGCGCGCTCCTACCGAAATTTTGAATCGCAGCAAATCCGGGATCCTCTGCAACCGATCACGCCAAAGATTTCGTGTCAGAGATTCTGTTCGACGGATGTGGTGGTATAAACCAGTCGGTAATTTCTGAATCGATCAAGGCGACTGAAACGAAGCTGAAGTTCTGTCAATTGGCCTCTACTCGGAGATATAGACGGAACAATCAAGAGTAAAAGCAAGGTCAACTCCGTCCTTCTGTTTCACTCAAACCTCGATCCATTCGGGGGCTAATGATGTAGAAATAAACCTAGGGTAGCGTAATATGCCTGACCTACACATCCTACCCAAGGTCCTAGTTCTAAGGACAAAGAATTTCAAGTATCAGAAGAAGGAATCCAGCAAAGGTGTCGAGTGAAGTCCACTCGACCTACCATCCACTCGGAGGTCTCACTTTATCCAGGTCACTCGACCATCAAACCACTCGACGATAAGAAGACCTAAAGCCGTCCTGCACAGCAACGGTTGAGCATTCACTTAGATATTTAATGATCATTTAAAGCATTTCAATACAGGCATTACATGTAACGCCACCTCATCATGTACGTTGAATCCTATGTAACGGAGGGGAGCTGGGGTCCTGGCGCACTCTATATAAGCCACCCCCCTCCTCTAGGATAAGGGTTCGCACCCCCTGTAACTCACACGCGAATAATCTAGTCGACCGCCTCTGGGCTCCGAGACGTAGGGCTGTTACTTCCTCCGAGAAGGGCCTGAACTCGTAAAACCAGCGTGTACAACTCCTCCATAGCTAAGATCTTGCCTCTACATTCCTACCCCCCCCCCTATTCTACTGTCAGACTCAGAACCACGACAGGCACCTCGTGTGCCCTCCGGACTCCGTGTTCTTGCACGATACTTCTTTTGGTCGGTAAAAATTCATTATATAATCTCCCAAAGGTTTTGACCACCGTACCTTGCAAATATCCTCTGTTTTTGTTTCGAGCTGTTTCTATAGCAGATTTAGAGCAAGATGTCATCTCAGGACTCCAACGGAGAGAGCTATGTCTCACATCTCATTGCTGACCCAAAGACCTACGGGGAACTATCTCCTTATGGTCGAACTACGGATGATGAGGAAGATGCTCATTTGAGGAGGAACAATGATTCATGTTCAGAGGAGGAGGATGTTCCTCTACCTCAACCTGGGGATATGCACATGAAGTTCAAGAAGTCTAGTCTCCCTAAGAGGGCTAAACTGTCTAACAACCGATCTATTCCTTCTCATTTTCGGAAGAAAAGCAAAGGAGATTTATGTGACAAGATCTTGAAGCTAGAATCGGAGATCGATGATTTAAAGGAGGAACTTGCTCTTCTCAATTACAATATGAAAAAGCTGAAGGCACAATTATCTTCATCATCACCATCCTCTTCACTTCCGAAGAAGGAGACCTAATCACATGAGTATGGGCACTCCCCTTGGCAACTGCCAAGCTTGGGGGAGGTGCCTCGGTATCGTATCACCATCACACTCCTATCTTTACCCTTTTTCTTAGTTCGATCCTTTTGGTAATATCTTGAGCTACTAGAATAAAGTTTTAGTATGATTTAGTTTTGAGTTATGCTTTATGATCCTTCTATGTAATCGAGTCCATGAGCTATATATATAATAAAGATTAGTTTTGAGTCAAGGGATTGGTTATCTAGCTATGATCTTGAGGGAATAAAAGAAAGAATTAAAGAGATCATATTGATCTTGTGGGGAGTAATGACTTCACATATCAGGAGTATGATGAATAAAAGTTGTTGAGAGTTGACAAACATAGTTTTGGTCATTGTTGCAATTAATAGGAAGTAATAAAGAAAGAGAGGTTCTCACATATAAATATACTATCTTGGACATCTTTTATGATTGTGAGCACTCATTAAAATATGACATCCTAAAAACTTGATGTTGGACAAGGAAGACAACGTAATGGGTTATGTTTTCTTATATCTGAAATAAAGTACATTGTCATGGATCATCCAACGTTTTGAGCTTGCCTTTCCCCCTCATGCTAGCCAAATTGTTTGCACCAAGTGGATATACTACTTGTGCTTCCAAATATCCTTAAACCTAGTTTTGCCATGAGAGTCCACCATATCTACCTATGGATTGAGTAAGATCCTTCAAGTAAGTTGTCATTGTTGCATGCAATAAAAATTTCTCTCTAAATGTGTATGATCTATTAGTGTGGAGAAAATAAGCTTTATATGATCTTGTGATATGGAAGCAATAAAAGCGATGGACTGCATAATAAAGGTCCCTATCACAAGTGGCAATATAAAGTGACATTCTTTCGCATTAAGATTTTGTGCATCCAACCATAAAAGAATATGACAACCTCTGCTTCCCTCTGTGAAGGGCCTATCTTTTATTTTTGTCTTATGTCTTATGCAAGAGTCGCGGTGATTTTCACCTTTCCTTTTTACACTTTATCCTTTGGCAGGCACATTGTGTTGGAAAGATCACGATATATATATATATATATATATATATATATATATATATATATATATATATATATACATATACATATATATATATCCAATTGGATGTAAGTTGTCATGAACTATTATTGTTGACATTACCCTTGAGGTAAAAGGTTGGGAGGCAACACTATAATCCCCTATCTTTCTCTTGTCCGATTAAAACTCCATACCCATAAGTATTGCATGTGTTAGCAATTGTGAAAGACTAAATGATAGTTGAGTATGTGGACTTGCTGAAAAGCTCTTATATTGACTTTTTCTGATGTTATGATAAATTGCAATTGCTTCAATGACCGAGATCATAGTTTGTTAGTTTTCAATGAAGTTTCTGGTTCATACTTGACATTGTGAATAGATTGTTACTTTAGTATAATAAATCATATGACAATATGTGTGTGTGTGTGTGTGTATTGTTGTTATAAGAATGATCATGATGCCCTCATGTCCGTATTTTCTTTTATTGACACCATCTCTAAACATGTGGACATATTTTTCGTTATCGGCTTCCGCTTGAAGACAAGCGAGGTCTAAGCTTGGGGAGTTGATAAGTACATTTTGCATCATGCTTTTATATTGATATTTATTGCATTATGGGCTATTATTAAACATTATGTCACAATACTTATGCCTATTCTCTCTTATTTTACAAGGTTTACACGAAGAGGGAGAATGCAAGAATTTGGAATTACGGGCTGGAAATGAGCAAATATTAGAGACCTATTCTGCACAACTCCAAAAGTCCTGAAACTCGACGAAAGTCAGTTTTGGAATATATAAAAAATATTGGGCAAAGAAAGTACCAGAGGGGGGCCACCCACCGTCCGCGAGGGTGGGGGCGCGTCCTATCCCCCTGGGCGCGCCCCCTGCCTCGTGGGCCCCCTGGCAGGCGTCCGGTGCCCATCTTTGGCTATATGAAGTCTTTCGCCCTGGAAAAAAATTAGAAGGAAGGTTTCGGGATGAAGCGCCGCCGTATCGAGGCGGAACCAATCTAGGGCTCCGTGAGCTGTTCTGTAGAAACATCCCTCTGGGAGGGGGAAATCATCACCATCGTCATCATCATCGATCCTCTCATTGGGAGGGGTCAATCTCCATCAACATCTTCACCAGCACCATCTCATCTCAAACTCTAGGTCATCTCTCGTATCCAATCTTTGTCTCAAAACCTCAGATTGGTACCTATGGGTTGCTAGTAGTGTTGATTACTCCTTGTAGTTGATGCTAGTTGGTTTATTTGGTGGAAGTTCATATGTTCAGATCCTTTATGCATATTAATACCCCTCTAATTATGAACATGAATATGATTTGTGAGTAGTTACATTTTTTCCTGAGGACATGGGAGAAGTCTTTCTATAAGTAGCCATGTGAATTTGGTATTCGTTCGATATTTTGATGAGATGTATGTTGTCTTTCCTCTAGTGGTGTTATGTGAACATTGACTACATGACACTTCACCATTGGTTGGGCCTAGAGGAAGTCATTGGGAAGTAATAAGTAGATGATGGGTTGCTAGAGTGACAGAAGCTTAAACCCTAGTTTATGTGTTGCTTCGTAAGGGGCCGATTTGGATCCACATGTTTCATGATATGGTTAGGTTTACCTTAATACTTTTTTTGTATTTGCGGATGCTTCCAATAGGGGTTAATCATAAGTGGGATGCTTGTCCAAGGAAGGGCAGAAACCAAGCTCCGGTCCACCCACATATCAAATTATCAAAGTAACGAACGCGAATCATATGAGCATGATGAAAACTAGCTTGACGATAATTCCCATGTGTCCTCGGGAGCGTTTTCCTTTATATAAGAGTTTGTCCAGACTTGTCCTTTGCTACAAAAAGGATTGGGCCACCTTGCTGCACCTTTTTTACTTTTATTATTTGTTACCCGTTACAAATTACCTTATCACAAAATTATCTGTTACCGATAATTTCAGTGCTTGCAGAGAATACCTTACTGAAAATTGCTTGTCATTTCCTTTAGCTCCTCGTTGGGTTCTACACTCTTACTTATCGGAAGGACTAAGATAGATACCCTATACTTTTGGGTCATCATATACCACCGATAAAAATCGATAGTTTCATCAAATCGAGCAAAACAATGCATAAAAAATGGAATCTATCCTAAACAGGACAGTGTGTACTAATCTGAACATTCACCATACTTCTGGTACTCCAAAACTTCTGAAAAAATTAGGAAAAATAAACATTTTGTGTATCAATACAGTGCAAAAGGTTTCAGAACCATTTGACGTTCAAGTAAAAAAAATGTAAAATCACGCACTACAGCCAAAGTTTTTGTTTTGCACCGCACAAACCAACAAGCAATTTAAACATCGTAAAGGCAAACCTTGGCACATTATTTTTATAATACAATGGAGTTGTACAAGGGAAGATTTTTTTAAGTTTCTGCAATTCAAGATTCATAAAGTTTCCATGGGCATTAACAAAGTTCAAGGCATGCTCCCGCTTCCACGGTGCTCATCCTTCTCACTTTCACTTTTCTTTTTGTAAAGTTTTAAGTTCCCCTCTATAATTTTTGTTTTTAAACTTTATAAAAGCACTCAACAGAAATAAATGACTCTCTCAAACTTCCGGGTTGTCTCCCTAGCAGTGCTTTCTTTAAAGCCATTAAGCTAGGCATAAATTGATCAAGTAATGGATCCACCCGGATCCCAAGGTATATCAAAGCCAATTTGAATTAGCAATGACTTGGCATTTACTAGTGAGCACAAAGTGATGTGTGTCATGTAACAATGAAGTCTAACTCTCTTCCTATGCATCGGCATGTCATACAAGAACAATTCATGCACATCAAGTAAATGCCAATACATAGCATAAGTAGTTTCTTGCAATTCTATCGTGTTGGAAACATAGAGATGCGGAGATGTAGTTCCTCTCCCATAATAATTGCAAGTAGGAGAAGAAAGCACGTGCATATTATATTCATCAAAATCATCATGTGTAACGGTTAAAGGCAACCCATTAATGTAATCCTTAACAAGAGCAAACTTCTCCGATATAGTGTAGTTTGGAGAATTCAAAAAGATAATAGGAGTATCATGTGTGGGTGCAATAGCAACAATTTCATGTTTAACATAAGGAACTATAGCAAGTTCATCTCCATAAGCATAATTTAAATTGGCATCATGGCCACAGGCACAGCAAGCATCATCAAAAAGGGATATTTCAAACAAATCAACGGGATCATAGCAATTATCATAGCATTCATCCTTCGGTAAGAACGAAGGAACATTAAACAATGTATGAGTTGAAGAGTTGCGCTCATTAGAAGGTGGGCACGGGTGATCAATCCGATGTTCCTCCTTTTGTTCTTCGCCCTCCTCCTCATCTTTTTCATCCAATGAGCTCACAGTTTTATCATTTTCTTCTTCCATAGACTCCTGCAAAATATTAATCTCTTCTTTGACAGCGGAGACTTTCTCAATAAGTTCATCAATATCGGAATCTTATTTATAATTATCATAGCAATATTTAAGGATAGCAAATTTTTCAGGTCTATAAACTGAATAATCAAAATCTTCAAACTTTTCAAACAAAGATTCAATTTCATAAGCACCATTAAAAGCAACAAATTATTCTATTCGTTCCACATCATAGTAATCATATATACCTCTAGCACAAGAACCCAAGGTTTCATTATCATTAAATTCACTTGAAAAGGGAAGATGTGGAGCATTCATCCTAGAGCAACAAGTATAATCATATCTCAAGCATAGCTCCGGAGCATACCAATGCAACATATGAATTTGATCCCATAATAGTTTCCCCTTTTGTGTCAAGCGATAATCCATAAAGTATTCATGTTGATCCAATGTTACTCCCATTATATAGTTGAATGGGGTTTTCTCGGGATTATAAACGTAGTGCATAATATCTTTCACCTATCGAGCATCGAGGGTTTTAGGACGTTCCCCATCTCCATGAGTAGCAAGTACAACTAATTTTTTTGGTGTTTCATGTTCCATATCCATAACTAAAGATAGAGAACAACTTAGAACTGGAAATAAAACAACTTAGTGATAAAGAAAACAAGCACACACGAGAATATTCACCCCATGCTATTGCTCCCCGGCAACGGCACCAGAAAAAGTTCTTGATAACTCACAAGTCTAGGGGATCAATTGTAGCCTCTTTCGATAAGTAAGTCGAACCCAATGATCAGCTAAAGGCAGAACAAATACTCCCTCAAGTTCTATCGACCACCGATACAACTCTACGCACACTTGACGTTTGCTTTACCGGAAACAAGTATGAAACTATTTTTTAGGAGTGATGCTAGAACTATTTTGCAAGAACAAAACTAGAAGTACTTTGCAAGATAATAAAAGTTAGGTGTTTAGTAAAAGGGTTTGTGTCAACAATAAAGTTATTTATCCCTAGGCAATCGATAACAAGTATCGGTAATCATTCTTGTAATTTTATATGAGGGAGAGGCATGAGTTAACATACTTTCTCTACTTGGATCATATGCACTTATGATTGGAACTCTAGCAAGAATCCGCAACTACTAAAGATCATTAAGGTCATGAAACCCGACCATAGCATTAAGTATCAAGTCCTCTTTATTCCCATACGTCATACCCCACCTACTGGGATTTAAGTTTCTGTCACTCTCACAACCCACCATAAGCGAACCATGAACATATTGCAACACCCTACAGCGTGGGCTCCTTATGTTTGCACGAGACGGAGGGCACCATAAGACAGCACCATAAATAAAATATACAATCATACCAACCAAGATCACGATTAACCCATAGGACAAAACGAATCTACTCAAACATCATAGGATAACCATAGATCATTCGGAAATAATATATGGAGTTGAGCACCATGTTTAAGAAGAGATTACAGCGGGGCTACATAGAGGGGGAGAAAGTTGGTGTTGACGGTAGCAAGATTGTTGATGTAGATCGCCGTCCCGATCGTTGCCCGTGCACTCGGCCACCGGGAGAGAGGGGGGAGAGCCCCCTCCTTCTTATTCCTTGGCATTCCCCCTAGATGGGCGGAGAGTTCCCCCTCTGGTCCATGGCCTCCATGGCCGTGGAGGGGTAGGAGCCCCTCAGAGATCGGATCTACCTCTCTGTTCTCTTCTGTTTCGCGTTCCCCGACCTGGCCGAAAACCGTTTCTTATATTCCGGGAGATCCGTAACTCCGATTGCGCTGAGATTTTAACAGGATTTTTTTTTCGGATATAAGCTTCCTTGCACCTGAAGTAGAGCTCCAACCAACGTTCGAGGAGGGCACAACCCACCACGGGCCTTGAGGCCTCTGGCGCGCCACAGTGTCTTGTGGGCTGTGTGGGCCTCCGTTCTTGGTGATTCCAACTCCCAAAAATCACATATATTCCAAAATAATTCTTACGTGAAATTTTATTGCATTTGGACTTCATTTGATATGAATTTTTGTGATACAAAAACATGCGAAAAGCGAGGCTGCACTTTGAGCCTTTGGATCAATAGGTTAGTCCAATAAATCATGTAAAAGTTGCCAAAATATGTGAAAGTTGTATAATATTGGCATGAAAAATCAAAAATTATAGATCTGACGGAGACGTATCACCCCTCGAGATGTGGGTGGTGAAGAAAAAAAGGGAAAAGTTTGTTTTTGCCACTCTAGTTTTTGCCATATTTGCTTATGCCACTCTAGATTTTGACATTTCACTTTTGCCACTCTTAGCTTTTGACAATATATCACTTTTTCCATTCCATGGCAAAAGCAAAATTTTCAGAGTGGCAATTATGATACGTTGTCAAAAACTAAGAGTGGCAAAAGTGAAATGAAAAATTATCATTTTTGCCATGGAATGGCATTTGTGATGTATTATCAGAAGCCAAGAGTGGCAAAAATGAGATGTCAAATACTAGAGTGGCATAAGCAATATTGGCAAAAGCTAGAGTGGCAAAAACAAAGTTTTCCTGAAAAAGAACTAATCTCTTACGCAGGGTAAGGTCTCCAGACGAACTTAAACGTCTGAAGAATTTGTTGGAGACTGAATATGCTTGAAAGGACGCAAGATAATCATGAAGAAATGAGTTTTCATTTCTCACGTCCTCATATTGCTATATCTGCTGAATTGTTTGATGAAATTGATCTGATGAATTTGATGTCATGTTCTTCACTAATGAAGTATATGAGTTTGTAAGATGCACTAATTCATCTACAGGATGATCAACCCAAAGTCACTGAGTGGGTCCTCGATAGTGGATGTACACATCACATGACCGGTGAAAAGAACCTATTGATGGACACTCCTTTATCTCCATCGCATCTGAAGCATATCACCTACGCTGACAAAGGCAAAAGCAAGGTATTGGGTCTAGGTAGGGTTGCGATCTCAAATGATCGACACATGGACAAAGTCATGCTTGTTGAGTCCTTAGGATTCAACCTCATGTCTGTCTCAATGCTTTGTGATCTTATATGGTTGTTGTATTTGGCAAGTATCATTTTGTTGTGATCATGGAAGCTGACAATTCTCTACAGGTCCTCAACCTGCTACAAGGCTACTTGCAAAAGCTTTAGAAGGCTGGCTATGGCATCGATGACTTGGTCATGCTAGCATGAGGAACTTGCACATGCTCGTGAAGAAGACGCTTATCATTGGCATCGACGGTGTCAAATTCCTCAAGGATCACCTGTGTGGAGCTTGTGAAGCTGGAAAGATGACCAAGGCCAAGCATCCCTCAAAGACCATCATGACTACCATTCGTCCATTTGAATTACTTCACATGGATCTCTTTGGCCCTACTCATTATGCCACATTCACCGATGTTGCATCCTTATATGGCTTTTTCATTGTTGATGACTATTCTCATTACACATGGGTGCATATCATCACTTACAAAACTGAAGTGCAGGAAGTCTTCAAACGATTTTTATCGAGGGCTTCAACCAACTTTGATGTGAAGATCAAGCACATCAGAAGTGACAATGGGACCGAGTTCAAGAATACTGGTCTTGATGACTATCTTGATGAACTTGGTATTACTCACGAGTTATCTGCTCCTTATACTCCTCAGCAGAGTGGCATCGTGGAGCACAAGACCAGGACTCTTATTGAGATGGCTCGCACTATGCTTGATGAATACAAGACGCCTTGACATTTCTGGCCTGAGGCAATTGATACTGCATGCCACATCATCAACAGGGTATATCTTCACAAAGTCTTCAAAAAGACCTCATATGAACTCCTCACTGACAAGAAACCCAATGTGAATTATTTCAAAGTCTTCGGTACTAAATGTTGGATTAGAGATCCTCGTCACAATTCTAAATTTGCACCGAAAGAACATGAAGGTTTTATGCTTGGTTACGAAAAGGACTCGCACACCTACAGAGTCTTCAACACCGTTCACCACAAGGTTGTTGAAACTGTAGATGTGCGGTTCGATGAAACTAATGGCTTGAAAAGAGAGAACCTATGTCATGTGCCAGATGAAAAGTCACCTGAGGAATCCATCAAGTTGAAAGCTACTGAGGATGTCATTCCTACCGAAGAATCTGCTGAAGAAGTCATTACAGAATGTGAAGAACACCATGCTGGTGCACCTGAGAAAAATGGCTCTGAAGAAAATGCTGAGCCAACTCAACGTCATCAACCCGCTCATCCTCGCGTTGCAAATGAAGCGCAAATCAAGAAAATCATCCGCGATATCAACGCACCAGGTCCTCTCACATGCTCAAAGGCTTCACATTTTTCTAACTTTTGTGTGAACTTTGCTTTTGTCTCTATTACAGAGCCCACCAAAGTAGATGACGCATTTCTGGAGCCTGAGTGGATTCAAGCAATGCAAGAGGAATTACATCGGTTTGAGCTCAACGATTATGCAGGAACTTGTCAAGCGACCAGACCCATGCAAGCACAATATCATCAGCACCAAATGGATATACCGCAACAAGCAAGATGAAAATGGCCTTGTGATGAGGAATGAGGCACGACTTGTAGCTCAAGACTACACACAGGTTGAAGGAAGTGATTTCGATGAAACTTCTGCACTTGTTGCTAGACTTGAGGCTATTCGCATATTGCTTGCTTATGATAACCATCATAATATAATCTTATATCAAATGGATGTGAAAAGTGCATTCCTCAACGGTAAGCTTGAGGAAGAAGTATATGTTGCTCAATACCCAGGTTTTGAAGACCCAAAGCATCCTGACAAAGTCTTCAGACCCAATAAGGCCCTCTATGGCCTCAAGAAGGCCCCTCGGGCATGGTATGATACTTTAAAGGAATTCCTCGTGAAGAAAGGCTTCAAACCCGGTTCACTTGACCCAACTCTTTTCACCAAAACCTATGATGATGAATTATTTGTGTGCCAAATCTATGTTGATGATATTATCTTTGGCTGTACTACCAAACATTACACTGATGAATTTTCCTATATGATGAGTGAAGAATATCAAATGTCTATGATGGGAGAATTTATATTCTTCTTAGGTCTTCAAATTCATCAACAGCGCAACGGCATTTTCATATCTCGGGAGAAATACCTCAAGGATGTATTGAGGAAATTCGGCATGCAAGATTGCAAAGGCATCAAAATCCCTATGCCCACAAATGGCCATCTATGCACTGATGAAAATGGTATTGACTTTGATCAAAAGGTGTACCGCTCCATGATTGGTTCTTTACTATATTTATGTGCATCTAGGCCAGATATTATGCTTAGTGTTTGCATGTGTGCCCATTTTCAAGCTACACCGAAGGAATCACACCATAAGGATGTGAAGCATATTCTTCAATATCTAGCTCAGACTCAAACACTTGGATTAGGGTATCCCAAGGGCTCGACTTTTGATCTCATTGGATATTCTGACTCTGACTATGCTGGTGATCGTGTGGACCGCAAGTCAACATCAGGAACATGCCATTTCCTCGGACGATCTTTAGTATGTTGGTCCTCGAAGAAGCAGAACTGCGTATCACTCTCTACTGGTAATGCTGATTACATTGCTGCTGGTTCATGTTGTGCTCAATTGCTATGGATGAAGCAAACCCTCAAGGCCTACGGCATCAATTTGAAGAATGTGCCACTCTACTGTGACAATGAGAGTGCCGTCAAGATTGCTCATAACCCAGTTCAGCACTCGAAGACAAAGCACATCCAGATTCGTCATCATTTTCTTCAAGATCATGTGTTGAAGGACGGCATCTCTATCGAGCACACGAAGATTGAAGAACAGCTAGCCGATATCTTCACAAAGCCCTTGGATGAGAAGATATTTAGCAAGTTGCGATGTGAACTAAATATCTTAGAATCATCGAATGTTCTTTGAAAAGGACACACATCCTAACACTTATGCAAAATTGGTTACTTAGATGTGCAACACACGAAGTAACGTTTTTCTTCAATCAATGAAGACTAACCCTCTAAGTGTGAAGAAATTGACGAATAATTTGATTCTCAGAGCCCTATGACAATTGTACGCGGTGTCACAAATCATCATTCTTATATGGTGTGTCACGCCACCAACAAAAGTTCAAAATCTTCAATTTGAGTTTTTCTTCGTTTTTGAAATTTGTCAGTTGTTCAAATTCTTCAACTTTGTAATGTCTTCACTCTTTCAACCTAAGTTCTTCATTGACTATATATATATATATATATATATATATATATATATATATATATATATTTGAGTTTTCAGTCCTCTAGAACATTCACTTATTGCTAATTCTTCAAGTTGACTTTTCTGCTAAGTGAATGTGATCGGACCCTCCCCTTCTATGCTAAACTCAACCCAGTCAGTTCACAAATTCTTCATGTGAGTTCTATTTGAAACCCGTTCAAAATCTTCACTGTGTCCTTGTCAGCTGAAGAATTTGCGAATGAAACTTTAAAATTTTCTTATCTGAGTTTTAGGTTTTTGCCGCTCAAACTGTTGCGCATCCCACGATACGATTATTCTATTCACCCACGATCACACACGATCTCCACTTCTTAGAACGTGGGTTACACATGTCACTAGGATGAGAAGGGTCAAGCGCATGTTCGTCAATTTTCTTTGGGCGAGCGGTTTTTCACCTCGGCTATAAATACCCCTCACCCTCCTCAGACCGCATTTACCCTGCTTGACCTCACTCCCCTCGCTCGTGCTCTCTGACCTAGCGCCGCTGGTACTTCCATCATCACCGGTGTGGAAGAGCTTCACTGCCTCGACCTCGACGCCGTTGTACTCGTGCCGACCGCGGAAATCTTCACTCCGCCGCCGCCGTAGCTATCTTCTGCCGCCAAGTTAGGGTATGGAAGATCTGAACGGACGAACTTCCCATCTAAAACTCCCAATTCGTTGTGTTCTTCGTGAAGGGTAAATAAAATATATTTTTACTGCCCTTGTTGATTCTGATGATTTCCACAAAATCTTCAAAAGATGTTTATTCTTCAACTTCCACACACTTTAAACACCTCTCATGCATCTGGTCTTGATCTATTTCTCTAAGCAACGTTTTTCATCAAGATTCCTCAATTGTGTGGATTTTCAATCTATACAACTCTGGAACCTAAATCAAAGAACGCTTAGTGAAATTCCTCAAGACAATCCTGGTCAAATTCCTCAAACTTATTTCTTTTGAAAAACTTCTGAGAACGCATGTGACCTCTCCAAATTCTTCGCACCTATACTCTATTCACAGGTACACATGTCCGCTGCTGAATCACTAGGTTCTCATCAACTTAACTCATTTGCAGCATTCCTCGAAGACAAATTGCACGCCTCTTCAGAGAATTCTATTGTTCAAAATCCTCAGCTGAAGAAAATGGCAGATTGCAAGAGACCTCGGAAGGGAGCCGAGAGACCAGAAGTGAATACTGCCTTTGAGATCAAACATGACATCTATGAGGAATATTGCACTCGTGATGAAGCCAAACATGGCAAGGAGAACAAAAATCAGTGCAAGGTGCGCGTACAGAGGATCGAAAGGAGATGGGCACGACAATGGAGGGAGTACAAATATGTAACTCCAAAATACATGAAGAAATTCGCTTTACACCCTCCTTGCCCAAGACCTCCATTGGCACCAGGCCGAGAAGCTGATCCCACTAGCCTCAAGCGCGGTGAGGACTATCCATATGAATGGGCCAAACGGCAAGCCAAGTTGGCCAAAATGGCCAAGGAAGCAGTGAGGAAATTTAATGAAGATTCTGCTGCTGCCACTGCTGAGGCCTCTGCTAGCAAGCCTAAGAAGGCTATGCCCAACAAGCCTGCGCACAGGCCTAGCTCCTCAGCAATGCCATCACGGTCAAGCTCATCAAAGCCCTCATGGCATATTCCTCAAGCAGCTCCAGTCCCCACGGTTACAAAACCTTCAGCTACTACTGCAAAAGTCATCGTCACCTGCGCACCTCGCCTCTTGCCAAAGGACAGCTGGGATATCAATTGCTTTAGGACCATCTACAAGTTCTTTAGCTCCTTCACAGTCCTCAACAGGCCCAACTCTGATGAAGAAAAAGGCCACTGCTGGACGAGGCATAAGATTAAGTCCTCACAAGAAGTAGGTCGCCTTCCATGTACCATCTAGTGAAGACGAAGCTGATGATGAGGAATTGGAAGGAACCATCAGAGACAGATAGCAACAGGTCGCTAGAGCCAAGGGCGGTGAAGTGCCTATTATGATGGATCCAAAGTTGATCCTAGACTTCATTGATCTCTGGCACAAGGACCCCAACACTCCTATGCCTGACTTCAATCTTACACCTGTCCAAAGTCATATGATGACTGCCATCATAGGCGAAGAAAAATGGAAGTTTGAAAAGGCCACGCAACTGAAGAAAGCTCAGTACAAGAAGGAGCGATTTCTGAAGAAGCATGTTGTCACTATGACTCCTGATGAACTTGTGGCCATGCAAACTGAGATCAAAGCACTCAGTGATGAATTTGACTCATACCATGTACGTTGGCTAGGAGCCAAAGTCTGATTCGTCATAATGGCGAAGGGATTCACCTCAAATGTTGCAGCCCCAACGCAACGTGAAATTCCTCAGGTTGAAGCATTTTCTCAGCCTACTGAAGAACATGCCAGCACCGCTGATGAAAATCAGGCTGCTAAAGAAAATGAGAGCACCAGGGCTGACGAACAAATTCCAGCCGCTGAAGAAACTACCAGGAAAACCTCTAGTGCTGCGCCTGAAGAACAAACCAGGCCTATTAAAGCATCTGCTATAGTGCCTAAAGAAATTGAACAAGCCAGGGCAACTGCATCAGTTGTGCTTGAAGAAACTGCACCAATTTCCTCTACTCCTCCTCCACAGATAAGCATCAACCTTCCTTCTGCATCAGAAGCGAAGAAACAAAGGTTTTGGAGCGAGCAGCTATGGAGAAAAGGAAAGCATCTGCTTCCTCAAAGTCTTCAGCTCCGAAGAAAGTGAAGACTTTGACAAGCTCCTATGAAAATCCCATAGATGTTGTTCCTATATCAAGCATACCATCAAAGGAGATTGTTCCCTTTGGTGAGGAATATGTGATTCCAAGTGAATCGATGAAGAAAATCATACGCTGCCCGTCGGAGAAGATTGATGAAGAAATTGAAGTGGACAACGTCACTTCAAATCCTCTGGTATCATTGCCCATGCCTCAGTTTACAGCTGAAGAGACAGGCGTTGAAGAAATAGATGATGAAGATGAAGATGTGGATATTGGATCTACAACTCCGATTCTGGATGATGACTACTGGGAAAGTCATCACCCCAATTCACCACTCTACACACCCCTCTGCAACAGATTCCTCAGTCCCTTGTTCACACAGAAGAAATTCATACGGGCTTTGAAGGACATCAAGCTTATCTTCTCACTATTCCTGAAGAAGTTCCAGCCACTAGCGCTGCTAAAAATGTTGCTAAAGAAATGGAGGCCAAGGCTGCTGATGAAATTGCCACTGAAATTCCTCAGCTTGTGGCTCGAGAGACTGCAATTCAAGAGGCTGTGAAGACATCAATTGCAAATCTTCAGCCCAAGCCACAGAATCCTCACTCCAAGAAGTATAAGTTCAAGGCTGATTACTTCTTTGTTGAGCACATTTTCTTCACTAAATACAATCCATATGACTCTGCTCGTCTTTGACGCAAGCGTTTTTGGAATGCTAGCCACATGAACTTCTATTCCCCGCTGCTGTTTGAAAAGACAAGATCTTTGACCATGAGAAAAATCCTCATGTGAACATGAAGTCTCTACCTTGCTTCACCCTAGTCCTCAAGGTTCTTCACGATGCTAGGTTGCTCAATTTTTGCACCAGCATCTGCGACTGGAATGAAGAACTCATCAGTTCTATACTACGTTGCACATCACAGGCAATGTTGAAGATGTGAATTCATGGGTGTTGGACTGGATGACCGAAAATACTCACTACAAAGCACAGGCCTCTGAATTGCTTCATGCCATCCCAGTCAGTCCTCCTCCAGAAGGTGCAAGGCTCCTTGATGTAGAACCAGAACTTTCCAACCATCTGATGCAAGTCCTGATGAAGCCTTTGAAGCCAGGCCAAGCTCCACGAACCAAATTCCTCGTCAATAAATTGCTTTATGTGGCAAGGACAGTATGTAGGATATTGACCAAAACCCTCAGTCTGATCAAGAGCCACAACTCTGATGAAGAAGAGGTTGTTGGCATCATGAAGAATCTGCTTTTCGACATCATACATGGTATTCCTATCAACTACACCGATTTCTTCATGAGGACTTTGGCCAATGTAGCTCTGTCACCTTTGAATTGAAGCCTTACGCTCCCTGGATCATGAGATTCATCAGATCAAGGTCTTCAATCAACTACGAGGCTGATTTTCAAAATCATCTCAGCTATTTGCCCCCAATTGAAGTCCTCAAACAGACCATTTCCTCAGCTGATGAGAAGGGCAAAGTAGCTGTTATTGATGAAGGCACTCGTCCATTGGATGGACAATTTTAAAAAGCTACTTCATATTCCACCAATGATGACTCTGCCACACATGATACTGCAGCAAATTCTTCAAAGCAAAATCCTTAAGCCACTGTTCTATGGGTGATGACTGATCGTGAGCTTCTACTCAGTCTTCATCAGAAGGTCGATCGCAACCACAAATGGGTCAAGAGTCAGTTTGTTTCAATTCTTCAGAACATGACAATCACGCAAAACACTGTGAAGAAGAACCATTACTATCTGCATGAAGTTTTCGATCGCACCTGGGCTGTATATTCTCACCTCTACGCTGAAGAAGATCTCAAGCAAATGGGCTTTAAGCGGGACTTTGACTGGTCTCAGCCGCCTTTGAAGAAATTCAAGAAGTTCAAAGTTCCTCACTTGGTGGCCAGTTCATATTCTTCATCGCGCGAGACGGATGAAGCTGAAGATTTGAACGACACTGCAGCAGGCCCTACTCCAACGAAAGACCCCAACAACGCTGACGCTCCTCCATCGACTTCATGATGATATTTTCAGGGGCATTAGTCCTCATTTTTCGTCCCTTTTGGTCATTCGATGAAAAAGGGGGAGAAATTTGAGTTAGTCTTCAAGAGGGTCTCTATATATGGACGTTTTTTTGCTAAGTTACAACTCTCGTTCTTCTGAAGTATTTGTTGGATCGAGTTGTAAACTTAAGTCCGATGGTGGTTTGATACTTTTGCTCTGTTCTTCTGCATGCTATTTCCTCATATATGTTAATGCACGCGCGCATGCTGAATTACATCAGACACCATATTTCATCATGCATTTCAAATTCTTCATATCATATGTTAAATGCGTGTATGAATTACAAGATATAGGGGGAGATCTCCATGATTCTACTCTACAATGTGCATGTGCTATTCAAAGCAAATTCCTCACATGTGCACATCTTCAGGGGGAGTTCTTCTATATCTTGCAATCAAATTCCTCAATATCAGTATTTACACTTCATATGTTTATCCCCGTTGAAAACTTAACCTATATTGTCATCAATCACCAAAAAGGGGAGATTGTAAGTGCATCTAGTGCCCCTTAGTGATTTTGGTGTATTGAAGACTTATAGGTTAAGGGACTAATGTGTTTGTGAGTGTACACAGGTCTATAAGTCTATGAGGAGTTTGATATTTATAGAGAAAGTCGACCCCTAAAAATGAATGTCTTCAACTGAAGACTTTGGCTTTTTGAAGACTATGATAGTGAAGAAATTGGTGTGACCATGAAGACTTGATATTCATGTGAGAAATATGAAGCGTGAAGACTTTTGTTTTTGTTTTTTCATTTTCTCTTTCTTGAGTCATAGGAAACACCGTACTGTTAAAGGGGGTCGAGGTAAAACTAAGGAAAAATTTCCAAGTGATGCTCATCTCAAAATCCTACACCTACCCAGTCCTTTCGAGTGAAGCCATTGGAAATCTCATACAGTTCAGTCAATTTCTTTAGTGACAGAGACGAAGATCTTCTATTCTCCGAGGAATTTTTTCTGACTGGGGAGTTAGGAATTCGCTGGTGTGGATTGCCTACAAGTGAGGAACATGATAGCCCTGAGGAATTTGATAGCCAAATTTCCGGCCGTTACTGTGCTATGCGCTAGCTGTCCAAAAATATCTACCCACCTAACGGCCATATCATTGAAGGGCATTTATGTCTTATCATGTCGGGCTGCTCGCTAGGCTATAAATAGCTGCCCCCTACAATCACTAGCTGGTTGGCTACTCCGCGAGAATCTGACACTTGTTGTTGAGAGCATCCCATCCTTCGAGGACTTTGAGCGAAAATCATCAATTGAGGAAAACCCAAAGCCAAACACCTACAAACCCAAAGTGATTGAGCATCACAGAAGAGATTGTTCCTGTGTGGAACCGACGCTTGTTACCTTTGAGGAATGTGCATCCTCCAGACGGTTAGGCGTCATGGTTTAGAGCATCCAAGAGGAAATTGTGGATCGCCGAGTGACCAAGTCTGTGAAGGTTTGGAAGTCACCTAAAGACTTACCACGAGTGATTGGGCAAGGTCTGTTTGACCTTAGCTCAAGGAGAATACGGTGAGGACTGTGTGTTCGGGACGTGTGTCCTCAGGTTTAAATACCTAGCCGCTCCAACCAGACGTATGACTATGACAATAGTTGGAACTGGTCTACCAAATCACTTTCTTCACAAGCTACTGGTTCTATTTCCTCAACCCTTTCATTTCCTCATTCATATGTTGTTGTACTTGATTGCAACTATTTGAAGACTTTGACTGAAGACTTTCTCAATCTCCTCAATCCTATTTCTTCAGTCACTTTGTCTTCAGCCTGCTATCCTGTGTTTACGCTACTTGTACTTTGTGCTTGTTTTCATTTCATCATGATGACTGTGCTACTACTCTGTTATGATTGCATATGAGTACTTATCCCGCTGCTAGTTGTTCGTGACTTAGGAATTTCATCCTCACCCTGAAATTCCTGAGTTACGAATTTGTAAAAATCGCCTATTCACCCCCCCCCTCTAGTCGATATAATGCTCTTTCACATCCCCAAGCTTAGGCTCTTGGTTGTCCTTGAATACTACCTTGTGGTGCCTTGGGCATCCCCAAGCTTAGGTTCTCGCCACTCCTTATTCCCTATTCCATCAAATCCTTACCCAAAACTTGAAAACTTCACAACACAAAACTCAACAGAAAATCTTATAAGCTCCGTTAGTATAAGAAAATAAATCACCACTTTTGGTACTGTTGTGAACTCATTCATTATTTATATTGGTGTAATATCTACTATATTCCAACTTTTCCATGGTTCATACCTGTGACGCCCCCGATTCAATTGTACACTAATCATACACGCAAACGTGTACGATCAAGATCAGGGACTCACGGAAAGATATCACAACACAACTCTAAAAATAAAATAAGTCATACAAGCATCATAATACAAGCCAGGGGCCTCGAGGACTCGAATACAAGTGCTTTCGATCATAGGCGAGTCAGCGGATCAACAATATCCAGTCTGGGGCGTAAGTTAAAGAAGTTTGCCTTAAGAAGGCTAGCGAAACTTCGGATACAGATCGAGAAAGGCGCATGCCTCCTGCCTAGGATCCTCCTAAACTACTCACAGTGGTAAATCGTCGGTACTGCGTAGTAGTAGGCACCTCCGGTGTAGTAGGAGTCATCCTCGACGGTGGCATCTGGCTCCTGGGCTCCGGCATCTGGTTGCGGCAAACAGGTAGAAGGGAAAGGGGGAAAAGGGGGAGAAAAGCAACCGTGAGTACTCATCCAAAGTACTCGCAAGCAAGGAGCTACACTACATATTGCTCGTAGGAGCACTAGATTATAAGCAGTTACATCATTAACACGCTTAACGAGATCTTGGTATTTGATTCGAGTCTGGCCATTTGGTCTATACGCACTAACCAACTACGTGGGAAAGATATGGGCACTCGGCGTCATGGTATCAGTCGAAGCCTTCGTGACATCAGCGACTGAGCGGCGTGCGCTGGATTGGAACGTAAGCCTGCTCTTGTATTAAGGGGGCTAGTTCTGCTTCCGGCCGCCCACGCAACGTGCAGGTGTGCCAAGGGTGATGGGCCCAGACCCCTGTCCGCTTAAGTTTAGACCGGCGTGTTGACCTCTCTGTTGGCTTAGGTGGGGCTGCGACGTGTTGATCAAGCGTGTTGGGTTATGTGGTGCACCCCTGCAGGGAAGTTTATCTATTCGAATAGCCGTGATCTTCGGTAACAGGACGACTTGGAGTTGTAACTTGACCTTATGACAACTAGAACCGGATACCTAATAAAACACACCCTTCCATGTGCCAGATACAACCCGGTGATCACTCTCTAACAGGGCGACGGGGAGGGGATTGTCGGGTAGGATAATGCTATGCGATGCTACTTGGAGGACTTCAGTCTACTCTCTTCTACATGCTGCAAGACGGAGGCTGCCAGAAGCGTAGTCTTCGACAGGATTAGTTATCCCCCTCTTATTCTGGCATTCTGCAGTTCAGTCCACTGATATGGCCCTTACACATATACCCATGCATATACTAAGCATGGGTACTCCTACGAGCCGACCCGACTTTAGTCACCACAGGTATCATGTAAAGTATATAAGTATATACCTGTGATCACCTCCCGAGTAATCACGGCCCGATAGTACAGCCAGGCATACGGACAAGAATGTAGGGCCACAGATGGAATACTAGCATCCTATACTAAGCATGTAGGATTGCAGGTAAAGGTAACAATAGTAGTAGCAAGGACAGGCTATGCATCAGGATAGGATTAACGGAAAGCAGTAACATGCTACACTACTCTAATGCAAGCAGTATAGAGAAGAATAGGCAATATTTGGTGATCAAGGGGGGGCTTGCCTGGAAGCTCAGACAAGAAGGAGGGGTCGTCAACAGCTTAGTCGGTCGGGGCACCAACAGCGGTGTTGGTCTCGTAGTCTACCGGAGAGAAGAGGGGGAAGAAACAGTGAATACAATTCAAACAGATGCATAATGATGCATGACATGACAAAGCGTGATGCTAGGTGTTCCCAAATGCGGTAGTAGGTGATACCAGTGAAGGGGGGAAACATCCGGGAAAGTATTCCCGGTGTTTCGCGTTTTCGGACAAATGAACCGGAGGGGGAAAGTTGCGAGTTCGATAGGTTAGGGATGTGTGGAGGACGAACAGGCTGCATATCCGGATTCGTCTCGTAGTTCTGAGCAACTTTCATGTAGAAAATGTTTTAATCCGAGTTACGGATTAATAGATATGATTTTCAAAAGAATTTATTAATTTCTAGAATTTAATTAATTATTTAATTTAATTCGAAACTCGATTTATGACATCAGCATGATGTCATGCGATGTCGGCCGATCGGCGAGGATGATCGGTCAACGACGATGGGTCCCAGCAGTCGATGACACATTTTAATTAAACATATTAATTAACCTAATCAGGATTAATTAGGGGTGGGCCCCACTGACATTGACTTAATTAACTAATTAACTAATCAGGTTAATTAGGTAACTAATGTGTAATTAGTTTAATTATTTGTTTAATTTAATTAATAAAAATTAATTAAGTTAATTATTTCTTTAATTAATTGATTAATTAATTATTATTATTTTAATTTTTAATTTTATTTTTAAATACGTTGGGGGTGGGCCTGTGTGTCATAGGAAGGGGGGCTTAGCGGGCGCCGGGCGAGCAACGCGACAGGGCGCCCGAACGGCGTGAGCTTAGAGGCGCGTGAGGGCACGCCGGCGGCCAGAGTGAGGCGGGACTCGGAGAGCCACCGGGCGGCGGTGGCGTGTGGCAGCGACGCGGCAGAAGTCGGGTCGAGGGGGGCTGAGTGGTGGCTCGGGAGCCACGGGAGGAGTGGAGCTGAGCGGTGGTGGCCCGGTGGCGCAGGTGGGCGGATGCAGCAGGAGCGGCGACGGGATTGTCGGTCGAAGGCTGCCAACATGATCGGGCACGGCAAGGAACGGGCAAGGGGGTGCAGTGATACGTCTCCAACGTATCTATAATTTTTGATTGCTCCATGCTATATTATCTACTGTTTTGGACCATATTGGGCTTTATTTTCCACCTTTATATTACTTTTGGGACTAACCTATTAACCGGAGGCCCAGCCCAGAATTGTTGTTTTTGCCTATTTCAGTGTTTCGAAGAAACGGAATATCAAACGGAGTACAACGGAATGAAACCTTCGGGAACGTAATTTGCTGATCAGATAAGATCCAGGAGACTGGGACCCTCCATCAAGAAAGACACGAGGCGGTCACGAGGGTGGAGGGTGCCCCCCTAGGGCATGCCCCCCTGCCTCGTGGGCCCCTCGAAGCTCCACCGACGTACTCCTTCCTCCTATATATACCTACGTAACCCCAAACGATCAGAGACGGAGCCAAAAACCTAATTCCACTACCGCAACTTTCTGTATCCACGAGATCCCATCTTGGGGCCTGTTCTGGAGCTCCGTCGGAAGGGGAATCCACCACGGAGGGCTGCTACATCATCACCATAGCCCCTCCGATGAAGTTTGAGTAGTTTACCTCAGACCTTCGGGTCCATAGTTTGTAGCTAGATGGCTTCTTCTCTCTTTTTGGATCTCAATACAATATTCTCCCCCACTCTCATGGAGATCTATTCGATGTAATCTTCTTTTTGCGGTGTGTTTGTTGAGACCGATGAATTGTGGGTTTATGATCAAGTCTATCTATGAACAATATTTGAATCTTTTCTGAATTCTTTTATGTATGATTGGTTATCTTCGCAGGTCTCTTTGAATTATCAGTTTGGTTTGGCCTACTAGATTGGTTTTTCTTGCAATGGGAGAAATGCTTGGCTTTGGGTTCAATCTTGCGGTGTCCTTTCCCGATGTGATGAGGGCAGCAAAGGCACGTATTGTATTGTTGCCATCGAGGATAACAAGATGGGGTTTTTATCATATTGCATGAATTTATCCCTCTACATCATGTCATCTTGCTTAAGGCGTTACTCTGTTTTCTTGAACTTAATACTCTAGATGCATGCTGGGTAGCGGTCGATGAGTGGAGTAATAGTAGTAGATGCAGGAAGGAGTCGGTCTACTTGTCTCGGACATGATGCCTATATACATGACCATACCTAGATATTCTCATAACCATGCTCAATTCTGTCAACTGCTCAACAGTAATTTGTTCACCCACCGTAGAATACTTATGCTCTTGAGAGAAGCCACTAGTGAAATCTATGGCCCTCGGGTCTATTCTCATCATATCAATCTCCAATCACATTATTATTGGTTTGCTTTTACTTTTGCCTTTTATTTTACCTTGCATCTTTATATCAAAAATACCAAAAATATTGTCTATCATCTCTATCAGATCTCACTCTCGTAAGTGACCATGAAGGGATTGACAACCCCTAATCGCATTGGTTGCGAGGAGCTATTCGGTTTGTGTATGTACAAGGGACTCACACGTGGCCTCCTACTGGATTGATACCTTGGTTCTCAAAAACTGAGGGAAATACTTACGCTACTTTGCTGCATCATCCTCTCCTCTTCAGGGAAATCTTACGCGGTGCTCAAGAGGTAGCAAGAAGAATTTCTGGCAACGTTGCCGGGGAGTCTACGCAAAACTCAACATACCAAGTACCCATCACAATCCCTTATCTCCCGCATTACATTATTTGCCATTTGCCTCTTGTTTTCCTCTCCCTCACTTCACCCTTGTCGTTTTATTCGCCCTCTCTTTTTCGTTCGCCTTCTTCCCGTATGTATCTTTGTTTGTGTTTCCTTGTGCCTTCTATATGCTTGCATCTTCGCTTGCTGAAAATCTATTGATATGGATCCACTTAAAGTATTCTACTTGGATCATCTTGATCCTTATGCGCTTGTCTTTGAAACCCCAACTAGCCTAGTTGATGGGAAATCTTTAGATGAGCATGCTCATTTTGTGCGTCATCGTTTGTCTGAAAAAGGGAAGCTCTTATGGTATCATATAAATATTTTGCTATGCTATGCTTGGAATCTTTGTGAAATTTGTGATTTTACTTGTTTCTCTAAGAACCCTAAAAAACACCTTCCCTACCTATGTGAGTTTAATGATAATGAAATCTTATCTTCTTATGCAAAGGGTGTTTATAGTTACTATGATATCGAACAAATTGAAGAATTTGTTGCTTTTAAGGCTGCTTATGAAGTTGCTTCTTTGATTGAAAAGTATGATATTACTCTCTACGAATCTGAAAATTGTGACATACTGAAATATTGCTATGAAAACTATGCTCATAATGTCCGTGTTATTGAGAGAATGACCGTTGCTTCGGAAGAAAATAATGATATGCATGAATCTATAGATAATGATGATTCCAATGATTTGATTGAAATATCCCTTGATGAACGTGATGCTTGCTATTCTTGTAGTCATGATGCCAATATTTATGAAGATGAATTTGCTATAGTTCCTTATGTTAAACATGAGATCGTTGGTATTGCACCCATACTTGATAGTTCCTTCGATGAAAAGCATGATTGCAATGACATTACTATAAATTTTCTTGATGTCAATTGTGCTAATAATATGCAAAACCCTAAGCTTGGGGATGCTAGTTTTGCTATGTCTACTACTTGTTGCAATGATCGTGATTGGGGCTATTCTTCTTATGATCTTGAAAATTTATTTAAGCCCCATGATGAATATGAGATTGATAATAATGTTTGCAATAATATTGAAAGTGGGTCTGGAAGAGTGTCAACTTTAGATCCCACATATTTGGAGAATATTCAATCTTATGAAATTTTTGATAAAAGTGGGTTTGGAGAGGTCATGACTTTAGTTAATGTTAATCCCACTATTTCGGAAGAGTGTCAACTTTGCATGCATGTGGATCGTGTTGAAAATATTTTATGTGATAGTTATTTTGTTGAATTTGCTTATGATCCCACATGTAATTATTATGCGAGAGGAAAATATGGTCGTAGAAATTTTCATGATAATAAATTACCTCTCGTTATGTTGAGATTGCTATTGTTTCTTTCCGCTTCCTTGCATATGCTAGTTTTTGCTTGCTATGATAATTTGTTTACCTACAATATGCCTATACATAGGAAGTATGTTAGACTTAGATGTGTTTGTCACGTGTTTCATGATGTTCTCTTTGTGCTTCAATTCTTGTCTCTCATGCGAGCATCATTAAAATTATCTATGCCTAGCTAAAAGGCTTTAAAGAATAGCGCTTGTTGGGAGGCAACCCAATTTTATTTTAGTTTTATTGCTTTTGTTTTTGTTTAGGAATAAATAATCCATCTACCTTCTGTTTAGATGTGGTTTTATCTTTTAATTAGTGTTTGTGCCAAGTTAAACCTATAGGATCTTCTTGGATGATAGTTATTTGATCTTGCTGTAATTTCCAGAAACTTTCTGTTCACGAAACAAATTATTAAAATTCACCAGAACGTGATAAAATAGTGATTCCAATTGCTACTGATCAATAAAAAATTACCTATGTCTTCCTATTTTGGCTGAATTTTTGGAGTTCCAGAAGTTTGCGTTAGTTACAGATTACTATAGACTGTTCTATTTTTGGCAGATTCTGTTTTTCGTGTGTTGTTTGCTTATTTTGATGAATCTATGGCTAGTAAAATAGTTTATAAACCATAGAGAAGTTGGAATGCAGTAGGTTTAACACCAATATAAATAAAGAATGAGATCATTACAGTACCTTGAGGTGGTCTTTTGTTTTCTTTCGCTAACGGAGCTCACGAGATTTCTGTTGAGTTTTGAGTTGTGAAGTTTTCAAGTTTTGGGTGAAATCTTCTGATGGATTATGGAACAAGGAGTGGCAAGAGCCTAAGCTTGGGGATGCCCACGGCACCCCCAAGATAATACAAGGACTCCAAAAATTCAAAGCTTGGGGATGCCCTGGAAGGCATCCCCTTTTTCGTCTACTTCCATCGGTAATTTTACTTGGAGCTATATTTTTATTCACCACATGATATGTGTTTTGCTTGGAGCGTCTTGTATGATTTGAGTCTTTGCTTTTTAGTTTGCCACAATCATCCTTGTTGTACACACCTTTTGAGAGAGCCATACATGAATTGGAATTTGATAGAATACTCTATGTGCTTCACTTATATCTTTTGAGCTTTATAGTTTTGCTTTATGTGCTTCACTTATATCTTTTGAGCTTTATAGTTTTGCTCTAGTGCTTCACTTATATCTTTTAGAGCACGGTGGTGGATTTGTTTTAAAGAAACTATTGATCTCTCATGCTTCACTTAGATTATTTTGAGAGTCTTAAATAGCATGGTAATCTGCTTAATAATAATAATATGCTTGGTATTCAAGGTTTGTAAAACTTTCTTTTGGGTGTGTTGAATACTAAGAGAAGTTTGATACTTGATAATTGTTTTGACATATGAAGATGGTGATATTAGAGTCATGCTAGTTGAGTAGTTGTGAATTTGAGAAATACTTGTGTTAAAGTTTGTGATTCGTAGCATGCATTATGGTGAACCGTTATGTGATGAAGTCGGAGCATGATTTATTTATTAATTGTCTTCCTTATGAGTGGCGGTCGGGGAATGACGATGGTCTTTTCCTACCAATCTATCCCCTAGGAGCATGTGCGTAATACTTTGCTTTGATAACTTCTAGATTTTTGCAATAAGTATATGAGTTCTTTATGATTAATGTTGAGTCCATGGATTATATGCACTTTTTCCCATCCTTCCACCATTGCTAGCCTCTCTAATACCGCGCACCTTTCACCGGTATCATACACCCACCATATACCTTACTCAAAACAGCCACCATACCTACCTATCTTAGCATTTCCATATCCATTTCGAGATATATTGTCATGCAACTTTCCACCGTTCCGTTTATTATGACACACTCCATAATTGTCATATTGCTAACATGATCATGTAGTTGACATTGTATTTGTGGCAAAGCCACCGTTCATAATTATTTCATACATGTCACTCTTGATTCATTGCATATCCCGGTACACCGCCGGAGGCATTCATATAGAGTCATAATTTGTTCTAAGTATCGAGTTGTAAATGTTGAGTTGTAAGAAAAATAAAAGTGTGATGATCATCATTTTTAGAGCATTGTACCAAGTGAGGAAAGGATGATGGAGACTATGATTCCCCCACAAGTCGGGATGAGACTCCGGACAAAAAATAAAAAAAAATAAAAAAGAGGGAAAGAAAAAAAAGAGGCCATAAAAAAGAGAAAGGCCCAAATTAAAAAAATGAGAGAAAAAGAGAGAAGGGACAATGTTACTATCCTTTTACCACACTTGTGCTTCAAAGTAGCACCATGATCTTCATGATAGAGAGTCTCTCATTTTGTCACTTTCATACTAGTGGGAATATTTCATTATAGAACTTGGCTTGTATATTCCAATGATGGGCTTCCTCAAAATGCCCTAGGTCTTCGTGAGCAAGCGAGTTGGATGCACACCCACTTAGTTCCTTTTGTTGAGCTTTCATATACTTATAGCTCTAGTGCATCCGTTGCATGGCAATCCCTACTCACTCACATTGATATCTATTGATAGGCATCTCCATAGCCCGTTGATACGCCAAGTTGATGTGAGACTATCTTCCCCTCCTTTTGTCTTCTCCACAACCACCACTCTATTCCACATATAGTGCTATATCCATGGCTCGCGCTCATGTATTGTGTGAAGATTGAAAAAGTTTTGAAAATTTCAAAAGTATGAAACAATTGCTTGGCTTGTCATCGGAGTTGTGCATGATTTAAATACTTTGTGTGGTGAAGATAGAGCATAGCCAGACTATACGATCTTGTAGGGATAACTTTCTTTGGCCATGTTATTTTGAGAAGACATAATTGCTTTGCTAGTATGCTTGAAGTATTATTATTTTTATGTCAATATGAACTTTTGTCTTGAATCTTTTGGATCTGAATATTCATACCACAATTAAGAAGATCTACATTGAAATTATGCCAAGTAGCACTACGCATCACAAATTCTCTTTTTATCATTTACCTACTCGAGAACGAGAAGGAATTAAGCTTGGGGATGCCTGATACGTCTCCAACGTATCTATAATTTTTGATTGATCCATGCTATATTATCTACTGTTTTGGACCATATTGGGCTTTATTTTCCACTTTTATATTACTTTTGGGACTAACCTCTTAACCGGAGGCCCAGCCCAAAATTGCTATTTTTTGCCTATTTCAGTGTTTCGAAGAAACGGAATATCAAACGGGGTCCAAACGGAATGAAACCTTCGGGAACGTAATTTGCTCATCACATAAGATCCAGGAGACTTGGACCCTCCGTCAAGAAAGCCATGAGGCGGTCACGAGGGTGGAGCCCCCCCCCCCCCAGGGCGCGCCCCCTGCCTCGTGGGCCCCTCAAAGCTCCACCGACGTACTCCTTCCTCCTTTATATACCTACGTACCCCCAAACGATCAGAGACGGAGCCAAAAACCTAATTCCACCGTCGCAACTTTCTGTATCCACGAGATCCCATCTTGCGGCCTGTTCCATAGCTCCACCGGAAGGGGGATCCACCACAGGGGGCTTCTACATCATCACCATAGCCCCTCCGATGAAGTGTGAGTAGTTTACCTCAGACCTTCGGGTCCATAGTTAGTAGCTAGATGGCTTCTTCTCTCTTTTTGGATCTCAATACAATGTTCTCCCCCTCTCTCGTGGAGATCTATTCGATGTACTCTTCTTTTTGCGGTGTGTTTGTTGAGACCGATGAATTGTGAGTTTATGATCAAGTCTATCTATGAACAATATTTGAATCTTCTCTGAATTCTTTTATGTATGATTGGTTATCCTTGTAAGTCTCTTCGAATTATCAGTTTGGTTTGGCCTACTAGATTGGTTTTTCTTGCAATAGGGAAATGCTTAGCTTTGGGTTCAATCTTGCGGTGTCCTTTCCCGATGTGATGGGGGCAGCAAGGCACGTATTGTATTGTTGCCATCGAGGATAACAAGATGGGGTTTTTATCATATTGCATGAATTTATCCCTCTACATCATGTCACCTTGCTTAAGGCGTTACTCTGTTTTCTTGAACTTAATACTCTAGATGCATGCTGGATAGCGGTCGATGAGTGGAGTAATAATGATAGATGCAGGCAGGAGTCGTTCTACTTGTCTCGGACATGATGCCTATATACATGATCATACCTAGATATTCTCATAACTATGATCAATTCTGTCAATTGCTCAACGGTAATTTGTTCACCCACCTATTCTCATCATATCAATCTCCAATCAGTTTACTATTTCTTTGCTTTTACTTTTGCCTTTTATTTTACATTGCATCTTTATATCAAAAATACCAAAAATATTATCTATCATCTCTATCAGATCTCACTCTCGTAGGTGACCGTGAAGGGATTGACAACCCCTAATTGCGTTGGTTGCGAGGAGCTATTCGCTTTGTGTAGGTACAAGGGACTCACGCATGGCCTCCTACTGGATTGATACCTTGGTTCTCAAAAACTAAGGGAAATACTTACGCTACTTTGCTGCATCATCCTCTCCTCTTCGGGGAAATCCAACGCAGTGCTCAAGAGGTAGAACGCAGCGAGGCGAAGCAGAGGCCGCGGTGCACGGCGTCAAAGAGTGGAGAGGAGGCGCAAAGCGCAGCGGCGGCCACAGCGTGGGCAAGGGGTATGGCCGTGGGTGCGGCAAGGCACGGCAGCGGCGAGGCAGCGCAGTGGGCGCGCGATGACGCAGCGTCTTGCGAGGGCTCGTCTTTGGGGCACGGAGCAGTGCGGTAGCGAGTTGTCGGCACGGGTGCAGTGAGCCTTGAGACAGAGGGAGGGAGGAGAGGGGGCCTCACGGGGATCGCGAGGTCGAGGCAGCGGGCGCGAGGAGGCGGCAGGGGACGGCGGCCGGAGGAGAAGCAGGCCGGCGGGGGAGCGCTCTGGTGAGGCGGCGTCAGGCGGCAGGGTCGGGGCGTCGCGATGACCTCCTCCTCTCGATCCCGATCCAATCGGGGAAGAGGGGGGAGGAGATATTTTTCGTGTGGGGGGGGGAAGTGGGGTGGTGGTAGGGTTCGGGTTGGGGGAGGGGGTTAAGCAGGAGGGTCGGGTGGGCCGTTTCGGTAGGGTCGGCCGGATGGGTGGGATGGGCCAAGGCCCATGGGGAGCCGGGGGGTTTCCTTTCTTTTGCTTTGTTTTTACTTTTTATTTATTTTTTCTTTTCTGTTTTCTTTTAGTTTCCTTTTAACTTTGTTTTAGCAAAATACCAAAATGGCACCTATTTTGACGTTACCAAATATGTCACTACCACACTAACTTGCTACCCAATCTAAAATAGTTTCATAATTATTTAATATTTAAAATTATTTAAATAATAGTTTTCGCTACTGTTTTATTCATCTTATAGTATTGAAATATTTTATAAAGGTGTGGTTTCTCCTCCATAATTACCTGTGCAATATTTAGTTCACTCCGAACATTTTAGTTTTAATATTTGAAAACTTTTATTGTTTGCTTGATTTTGAATTTGAATTTGAATCGGTTTCGAACTAACTTGAGTTTATCAACAGTAACCTAGGTGACGTGGCACCATTAGCAGAGGTTTACTGTAGCATTATTATCCGGGTGTCACAATTCTCCTCCACTACGAGAAATCTCGTCCCGGGATTTAAGAGGGAAGTAAAGGGGGAAGCTTCGGGTTACGAAATTCCAGGGAGTGTTCTTGGTCTTGGTTGTTCTTCTCGAAGAGGTTGATCCATTACATTGATGTCTTCATTTCGCTGTTTCAGGTCATCATGATGAAGTTGTCGTCCTTTCTTCGGGAACTCCATCGTACTTACGAATAGGTAAGGGGCAGCTTTACAACAATTGAATGTTACAAAGGAAAATTATCTGGGCGGGGGTATCCCAAGAATGATCATAAGAGTATCTCTCGAGTTGAACAAATGAAACACATTGAGAGCAAAGTAAGAATGGTACCATAAGAAGTTTGAAGCGGATAGACAATTGTCGTTGCCTGAAACAAGGCAATGGGTATAGGTATTGTGTTTAATACCAGAATTGATGATCACACGGAAGGTGGCTCGTGAATTACATACGAAGCCAAGCGTGAGGAATAACATTATAAACAGGGTTGTACAGGAGAGTCAGGTTTCGATCCTGTGGAACTATGGGTTATGGACCCACCATGTGTGTTAAAAGCAGGAAGGACGGTGACGTCTTGCACGATCATGTAAGCAAGGCATGTCAGGGGATAGCTTGTTAGTTATGTCGGCAACAACATTGGTACCAAGGGCGAGGGACGAAGAGAACCAATTTCCTGCTCGTTGAACGAGGCGGACCAATAGGCAAAGTTCTCGTCCATCGCTGGCTACCGGAATGTCATCAACAATAGTAACGGGGTCTTACTGATAGAGTTGTACACCGAGGTGTTTACATAAGCAGGAGAATGTTACTGCTTAGATCATATAGATCACAAGAAGGTTTAAACAAACAAATGGAAAGAAAAAGTGATTATCGGGTTTAAACAGAACAATGGAAAGGAAAATGTGTATACACACATATTTCGGGGGTATATCCTTCCCAAGGACAAGCGGAGCATGATATCCATGACAGGATAGAAAGTAGAAAACCATTTAGGTAAGGGGGAGGAATCTCATGATATTGTGCTTCAAATGTTCTTATTGAAGATCAGAGTACCACAGACATGCTTCGAGATAGCATTGACATGGTCTTCATGCAAAGATCAAACTTGGATACACAAAGGATTCATCAGGAACAACATGTAGAATAAATCTTTTGGTTTCCTCATGGAAGAATGGTTGACATTGCTAAATAGGAAACTGATAACAATAGGTCCTCCAGCCAGGTGTGTTGGGCATGACATCACCTTACCGGGTCACATAAATACCAATGTTATAACACTTGGAAATATGTTCCAACCATCATATCTGACCGAGATTCAGATCTGATTGGTGTCAGGATAACTCAGACTCGGGATGCCTGAGAAGAAAGGTGCAACACAAATTGTCGAGATGACATTGTAAGATTCTCAGGAAATGAACTATGGAAGCAAGTTCCGAATCATGCGTTCATCATTAAACCAAGGAGAGGATGAGGAGGTGGCTAATGATCTCAGCGACAATTCATTGGGATTTCCAAGAGATGGATTTCCACAATTATGTGAACAAGGAGATAACATTTGTCGGATCAAATGATATAACGAGGTATGCTCGAGGAAAACATACACAATCAAACATTGGTTGAAAAGTGCACCCGAAATATGGTCTTAGGTAGTATGATCAATGTTAGAATGGTGATTCGATAATCAATGGCCTAAGAATGAAATGTCGACCATTAACTTCAAAGCAATAGGGTTGCTAGAAGTTTCGAATTCACACATTATAGTTCAATTGTCGATTTTCCGGTTAGAAACAACACGGGGACCAAGGAACGAACGAAGATGGCAGGAAGTATCACTTGTACCAAGAATGCATAAGAGGTGGTGAAATTCTCACGACATTATTGACATAAAAGATGGTAATACTTCAAGGTAAAGAAGAATAATTGCTGGATAGCATGGATCTCAAGGGACAACACGAAACACAAACAAGTTTGTGTTGAACGGAAGGCAATAAAGTGGTCGATGATAACACAAATCATCGAGGGCAAGGATGGTATTTATCTTCATGAATTCAATTGATATCCTAGAAGAGCTCAAAATGTCGATCATTACACAATCGTCGAGAGATTTCACGAAGATGTAATCGATCGATGATGACATCAAGTCAAAGGAATGATGAAGTGAAAGGTTATTGGAACCATGGGTAGGACACACACTTGAAATCAAGTTTGTTGTTCAAGGAGAAACGATATGACGAGGAAGATGGATGTAAGCTTAGCTCATCGTCGAAAATTTGGCTACAGGGAGAAGGGCCAGGTAGCACAGTCAAAATTTAGCACGATAACGATATAGCCGACCAGGCTAGGAGTGACGTGAGGGAGTATTAAACTTCTCAACACCAAAGTACTGAGAATACTGAATCTCAGTGTTGATTCAATTCACAAATCGGTGTTCTCGGTTGACGACAATCCAGAACCCGTGGAGTGACTATGACGGGGAAAGGTACTACTTCATCAGAAATTCATAAGATGAAGTGCAATGGGTTGATATCCTCGAGATACCATGGGGTAATACTCAAAGGCATAACAAAATAGAGTTTGGGAAGGCGTACTGGTCTGCACAAGGCAAGTACTTTAACTTGTCCAAGAAATAGAGTCAAAGGAGAACAATCCTGGTCGGAACCACGGTTGCAAAGGATCAATTCACAGATACCAGATGATATTTATCAAGGAAATAGTTATTATTACAAGAAGTTTCCATGATAGGATCTACATCATGTCCATGGGCATGAACACAAAGTTCAAGGTCGATTCCCACTTCTCTAATGCATAGCCTTTCATTCACTTCTCATTTTCCGAAGAAGTTGTAATGTTTAAATTTTATCTAGCAAAACACCAGAAGAGTATGACTCGTGATAGTTTTCGGGTTTACCCAGATCTGGGAAGGCATAGGTTCAACCCTTAGGGGCATCTTGGGAACTAATACCACAAGCTTCAATAGTAAATAACACAAGCTCGATAGTAGAGCAAGGGTGACAAAACGAGAGGATACAATTTACCAAAGGCATTATGTATCAGGGATACGAAGGACGCTGTCGGATGATATTTCAACAAAGGATCCGACGGTCCATAGCGAAGCTGATGTGAGTATCGGCACACAACCAGAGGAAGAAACAATGCGAAGGCATTGGATTATAGAAGCAACTGGCTAATTCAAATATCACATATAAAGGAATTATGATTTCCAAATCAAAGGATCAGAAGCAAACGCTTTGATTAAGGATGGATAAGTTTAGTAAGCTTAGGGGTAAAATTGACAACAATTTGATTGGTCGAGATTCAGCTCATGTTTAAAATGGCGTCTGAGCCGAAAGGATGAATTCTAGGATCTGATTGAGGATTGTGAGCATTCACGACTCAAAATTATAATGACAAGGGATGCCAATAAAATTAGGGACTTATGGGATTAACCATAATGTAAGTAAGCAAGAATTTCAAGAGCAATAGGCTGCTGAGGATTTTCGGAAGATCGAATGGCATTTCGAAAACTTTTGTAAACACATGAACAACTGGGGAGAAACAAATCCGCGATAAGTGTGAGGAATAATTTGTAGGTGTATTCAGGCGACAAGAAACTACAAGGCAGTAAGCACAAAGTTTTCTCAGATCAATAGAGAGAAGTTCAGGGTATCTTGTAACAACAAGTCCAACTGGTAATAAAGGTAAGAACGACATGTGTATGCATTTATCCATAGTGATGTTTCAGTGGTAGGGAATTGCAAAAGCAACGGGGACAAAGTCTTGAGAGAACATCGGAGAGTATCTTCAGGATCTTCTGATGCAGTAGGCGATCATCTGTAATAAGGTGCTCTCCGGGTGAAAGTGATCACGAGATCCTAATGTTAGATTTAGCAAAATTCATTTAACCCGAATAGAAGAGAGATCAGAGTCCCAGAGTATAGACGAGGAATAAAAGATCCTAATACCACGTAATGGCGACGTGGGCCCATGGTCCGCACAACCAAGTTAGTAAAACAATTTTCACCGACTAGACTCAACTTCGGCCAAGGAGTGTGGAAGGGGGATTCCTACTGGCAGTCGGCTCTGATACCAACTTGTGACGCCCCCGATTCAATCGTACACTAATCATAAACGCAAACGTGTACGATCAAGATCAGGGACTCACAGGAAGATATCACAACACAACTCTAAAAATAAAATAAGTCATACAAGCATCATAATACAAGCCAGGGGCGTCGAGGTCTCGAATACAAGTGCTCGATCATAGACGAGTCAGTGGAAGCAACAATATCTTAGTACAGACATAAGTTAAACAAGTTTGCCTTAAGAAGGCTAGCACAACCGGGATCTGAGATCGACAGGCGCAGGCCTCTGCAGGGATCCTCCTAAACTACTCACAGTCGTAAATCGGCTGCTGCGTAGCGATGAGGCACCTCCGGTGTAGTAGGAGTAAATAAATCGACGGTGGCGTCTGGCTCCTTGGCTCCGGCATATGGGTGCGGCAACCAGGTAGAAGGGAAAGGGGGAAAAGGGGGAGAAAAGAAACCGTGAGTACTCATCCAAAGTACTCGCAAGCAAGGAGCTACACTACATATGCATGGGCATATGTGTAAAGAACCATATCGGTGGTGAACTGCAGAATGCCAGAATAAGAGGGGGATAACTAATCCTGTCGAAGACTACACTTCTGGCAGCCTCCGTCTTGCAGCATGTAGAAGAGAGTAGACTAAAGTCCTCCAAGTAGCATCGCATAGCATAATCCTACCCGGCAATCCCCTCCTTGTCGCCCTGTTAGAGGGCGATCACCGGGTTGTATCTGGCATTTGGAAGGGTGTGTTTTATTATGTATCCGGTTCTAGTTGTCATAAGGTCAAGGTACAACTCCAAGTCGTCCTGTTACCGAAGATCATGACTATTCGAATAGATAAACTTCCCTGCAGGGGTGCACCACATAACCCAACACGCTTGATCCCATTTGGCCGGACACACTTTTACGGGTCATGCCCGGCAGCGGAAGATCAACACGTCGCAGCCCCACCTAGGCCAACAGAGGCGTCAGACGCGGTTCAAACCTAAGCGCATAGGGGTCTGGGCCCATCGCCCTTAGCACACCTACATGTTGCATGGGCGGCCGGAAGCAGAACTAGCCCCCTTAATACAAGAGCAGGCTTACGTTCCAATCCGGCACGCGCCGCTCAGTCACTGACGTCACGAAAGCTTCGGCTGATACCACGACGCCGAGTGCCCATATCTTTCCCACGTAGTTGGTTAGTGCGTATAGACCAAATGGCCAGACTCGGATCAAATACCAAGATATCGATAAGCGTGTTAATGATGTAACTGCAGACACCGACCAGGGCCAGGACTCACCTAGGCGGTCTCAACCTGCCCTGTGGCTCCGCCACAAGATCCACTCGCGGATACTCCTACGAGCCGAGCCGACTTTAGTCACCACAGGTATCATGTAAAGTATATAAGTATATACCCGTGATCACCTCCTGAGTGATCATGGCCCGATAGTATAGCCAGGCAGACGGACAAGAATGTAGGGCCACAGATGGAATACTAGCATCCTATACTAAGCATGTAGGATTGCAGGTAAAGGTAACAACAGTAGTAGCAAGGACAGGCTATGCATCAGGATAGGATTAACGAAAAGCAGTAACATGCTACACTACTCTAATGCAAGCAGTATAGAGAAGAATAGGCGATATCTGGTGATCAGGGGGGGGGGCTTGCCTGGAAGCTCAGCCGAGAAGGAGGGGTCATCAACAGCGTAGTCAGTCGGGGCACCAGCAGCGGCGTCGGTCTCGTAGTCTACCAGAGAGAAGAGGCGGAAGAAACAATGGATACAATGCAAACAGATGCATAACGATGCATGACATGACAAAGCGTGATGCTAGGTGTGCCCAAATGCGGTAGTAGGTGATACCGGCGAAGGGGGGAACATCCGGGGAAGTATTCCCGGTGTTTTGCGTTTTCGGACAAATGAACCAGAGGGGGAAAGTTGCGAGTTTGATAGGTTAGGGATGTGTGGCGGACGAACAGGATGCGTATCCGGATACGTCTCGTCGTTCTGAGCAACCTTCATGTAGAAAATATTTTAATCCGAGTTACGGATTAAAAGATATGATTTTCAGAAGAATTTATTAATTTCTAGAATTTAATTAATTATTTAATTTAATTCGAAACTGGATTTATGACATCAGCATGATGTCATGCTGATGTCAGCAATCAACATGGGTTGGTAGTCAACCTGACGATGGGTCCCACCGTCGGTGACACATTTTAATTAAACATATTAATTAACCTAATCAGGATTAATTAGGGGTGGGCCCCACTAACATTGACTACTTAATTAACTAATTAACTAATTAGGTTAATTAGGTAACTAATGTGTAATTAGTTTAATTAGTTGTTTAATTTAATTAATCAAAATTAATTAAGTTAATTATTTCTTTAATTAATTAATTACTTAGTTATTTTTTGTTTTATTTTAATTATTATTATTATTTTTAAATACGTTCTGGGGGTGGGCCCCTGTGTCATAGGCAGGGGGGCTTAGCGGGCACCGGCAGCAACGCTGGGCGGGCGCCTGACAGGCGTGAGCTCCGAGAGGCGCTGGCGCACGGGCTCCCATGAGCCAACGGAGCGGGCGGCGGCCGGCGTAGAAGTGGCAGCGACGGCCGCAGATAGTCGGCCGAGGGGGGGGCGCTGGCGGGGCGGCTCCGGGGAGTCATGACCAGGGAGGGAGTGGAGCTGAGCGGCGGCGCCGGTGAGCGCAGTAGCGGGCGGATGCACGAGCAGGAGCGGCGACGGGAGTGTCATGAAGGCACCGCCAACCGCTGATCGGGCACGGCAAGGAACAGGCAGGGGAGCGCAGCGAGGCGAAGCAGAGGCCGCGGTGCACGGCGTCAAAGAGTGGAGAGGAGGCGCAAAGCGCAGCGGCGGCCACAGCGTGGGCAAGGGGTATGGCCGTGGGTGCGGCAAGGCACGGCAGCGTGCGAGGCCAGGCGCAGGTGGGGCGCGGTCGCCGCGAGCACGCGTGCGCGAGGGCTCGTGCTGGGGGCACGGAGCGAACGGTGCGGCAGCGCGTTGTCGGCACGGGTGCGGTGAGCACGGGACAGATAGGGGAGGGGAGGAGAGGGGGGCCTCACGGGGGATCGCAGGGTCAGGGCTGCGGGGCGCGAGGAGGGCGACGGGGACGACGGCGCCGGAGGAGAAGCAGGCCGGCGGGGGAGCGCTCCGGTGAGGCGGCGTCCAACGATGAGGCGGCGTCGGGCGGCGGGGTCGGGGCATCGCGGCGACCTCCTCCTCTCGCTCCCGACCCAAACGGGGGATAGGGGGGAGGAGATATTTTTCGTGTGGGGGGGAGTGGGTGGTGGTGGGGTTCGGGTTGGGGGAGGGGGTTAAGCAGGAGGGTCGGGTGGGCCGTTTCGGTAGGGTTGGCCGGATGGGTGGGATGGGCCAAGGCCCATGGGGAGCCGGGGGGTTTCCTTTCTTTTGTTTTGTTTCCCCCCCCCCCCATACTACCCATAGAATCATCAAAATAAGCAAACAACACATAGAAAACAGAACATGTCAAAAACATAATAGTCTGTAGTAATATGTAGCTCTCGAATACTTCTGTAACTCCAAACATTCAGAAAAATCAGGAAAACCTAAGATATTTGTTTAATAATATTCTGCAAAAATAATCAATATTCTATCATGCTTCTGTTAAAAATTAGAATTGTTTTCCTGAGCGCAACAGTTTCTATTTTTTACTAAGATCAAATCAACTATCACCGTAAGCCATCCCAAAGGTCTTACTTTGCACAAACACTAATTAAAACACAAAACCACATCTAACCAGAGGCTAGATGAATTATTCAAAGCAAAATAGGAACAAAAAGATAAAACAAAAATAAAATTGGGTTTCCTCCCAACAAGCGCTTTTCTTTAAAGCCTTTTAGCTAGGCATTGATAATTTCGATGATGCTCACATGAAAGAAAAGAATTGAAGCACAAAGAGAGCATCATATAGCCTGTGAAAAACACATCTAAGTCCAACATACTTCCTATGCATAGGCATCTTATAGGCAAACAAATTATCAAGGAAAGCAAAACTAGCATATGCAAGGAAGAAGATAGAAACAAAAGCACTCTCAACGTAACGAGAGGTAATTTAGTAATATGAAGATTTCCGCAACCATATTTTACTCTCTCATAATAATTACATGTAGGATCATAATCAAATTCAACAATATAGCTATCACATAAAATATTCTCAACATGATCGACATGCATGCAAAGTTGAAGATCTTCCAAAATAGTGGGATTATCATAAAATAAAGTCATGTCCTCTCCGAACCCACTTTTATCAAAAATTTCATAAGATTGAATATTCTCCAAATATGTCGGATCTAAAGTTGACACTCTTCCAAACCCACTTTCAGTATTATTGCAAACAATATTATCAATCTATTTTCATCATGGGGCTTAAATAAATTTTTAAGATCATAAGAAGAATCACCCCAATCATGATCATTGCAACAGGTAGTGGACAATAGCAAAATTAGCATCCCCAAGCTTAGGGTTTTGCATATCATTAACATAATTGAATTAATAGAATTTATAATAAAATAATTGCAATCATGCTTTTCATTCAAAGATCTATCCTGAATCACTTCATAAAGTACTTCATCACAATTTTCAGATTCACGGATTTCAAGCAAAACCTCATAGAGATAATCTAGTGCACTCAACTCACTAGCAATTGGTTCATCATAATTGGATATTTTAAAAATATTAGCAAGTGGATGATGATCCATATCAATAGATTTTTAGCAAGCGAAGATGCAAGCAAATATAAGGCACATGGCAACACAAGAAAACATAAGATCGAACGAGAAAAAGGCAAACGAAAAAGAGGGCAAATAAAAAGGCAAATCTTTTCGAAAATCGTTTTAGAAGAGGGGGAGAGGAAAATGAGAGGCAAATGGAGAATAACATAATGCAAGATATGAGAGTTTATGATGGGTACTTGGTATGTCTTGACTTGGCGTAGATCTCCCCGGCAACACCGCCAGAAATTCTTCCTCCTAGTTCTTGAGCTTGCGTTAGTTTTTCCCTAGAAGAGGAAAGGGTGATGCAGCAAAGTAGTGATAAGTATTTCCCTCAGTTTGATAACCAAGGTATCAATCTAGTAGGAGACACCACACAGATCACCAATACCTGCACAAACAATCAAACAACTTGCACCCAACGCGATAAAGGGGTTGTCAATCCCTTCAAGGTTACTTGCAAAAGTGAGATCTGATAGAGATAGATGAAAGTAAACAAACGGTAAAAGTAAATATTTTTGGTATTTTTGGTTTATAGATCGGAAAGTAAAAGATTGCAAAATAGTAGATCAGAAACTTATATGATGGAACATAGACCCGGGGGCCATAGGTTTCACTAGAGGCTTCTCTCAAGATATGACGATATCTAAGGCAATGATCATGAATATAGGCATCACTTCTGTGTCAAGTAGACTAAAATGATTCTGCATCTACTACTATTACTCCGCACATCGACCAACTCCTGCCTGCATCTAGAGTATTGAGTTCATGAAGAACAGAGTAAAACATTAAGTAAGATGACATGATGTAGAGGAATAAACTAAAGCAGTATGATGTAAACCCATCTTTTTACCCTCAATGGCTGTCGGCGTTCTGGGAACGGGGGTCCCCAGACTTGCCTACCTGCGGCCTGCGGCGTGGCTCGAAGGAGGCCCAGCACGGCCCATCTTCATCAACGCAAGCTCAAGACCCTCGCGAGGGGCCAAGCCTCGCGGGGCGGACGACAAGGAGCTTCCTCAGGCGCGGCCTCGTCAGGCTGGCTCATGAGGAGGCGGAGAGTTCAAGGCAGGGTACCTCGCGAGGTGCCCATGAAGCAAGCCATGACGACCAAGGCGCCCGATCGGGCGCCCGACCAGCTGGCGTCCTCCTTTCCTCTTTGGTGCAAAGGGATCAAGCGCAGGCGAGAGCATCAAGCAAAGGCATCCGTTTCGGTGCAACAAGACCAAGACCAGCCCAACGGCTAGAAGGGAGTCATCGTGGAGCCCAAGCAGGCGTCATCACTAGAGCCTTTGGCAGGCGAGGACCAAATTTATTCAGGATAAGTGTACCCGTTGTTCCCCTTCAAAATGGCCAATTGTTGGCGCCCTTCCCGCTCAATATTTGGGAAGAGGCCCAGGGCCTCCGCCTATAAATAGGACTAGCCACCCACAGGGTAGAGGCATCTAAGATCCGCCCCCGGATGAGATCGGAATCCTCATCAAGGAACCAGTAGCTAGAGCGACTGAACACCACCTAGTAGTTCATCGCACCCGCCAAGAACAGACCCTCGCGAGGCTGTTCTTCCTTGTATTGTTCCTCATCAGCCCAAGAGGCAATCCACCACACCACACCTGGAGTATTACACCACAATGGTGGCCTGAACCGATATAAATCTTGTGTCTCTTGTGCTGTTACATTTTAGTAGTTTAGGTCCCAGCGATTCGGGCGAGGTGCGAGACGGTGGAAGGTTGGATCTCCGCGCACGCAGTGTTGAACCTCGAGGGTCTGCCGGAACCCGAATCCGACATTTGGCGCGCCCGGTAGGTGCGCGGAATCCACCTATACGCCACCTCGTGTTCCGTCGCATCGTCATCACCATGTCCGGTGACCAAGCGGGCAACCCAGATCCTTAGGCGGCGTGGCCTGGCCACAGAAGAGCCGCCTCGGGCGACCCGTGCCCAGGCAGCTCATGCGGTCCGCAGGGCGCTGGGTCACGGGCGACGCGGACAGGCCGACGGCTCTCACGCGCGGTAAGCGCTGTCGGCAGCAAGGGCCTCAATTACGCCGCGATCACGTCACCATACACCTGCCGGAGCAAAGCGAACTTCGAGGCAGCTCACGGTGGCCCGAGCTACTGCAGCAGCAGGCTCTTTGGAGAGCGTCCGCGACGTCTGCTTTGAGCGAGTGGCGAGCTCACAGGGCTTCTCCGCCTCGGGGCTCACCCTTACGCACCCAGCTTCCATCTCGGCCAGGCGGCCCGCACGGGGCTCCGCGCAAGCCCGCGGGCTCCAAAGCTACTCCAACACCGGCGAAGCTGTTAGCACCGGGCCGGCGGCGGGTTTGCCCCCGCCCCCGTCCTGCGGAGAAGAAGGACTCGACGTAACCGACGGCCCAGGTGGACCGCCACGCCACCACCCCACGATGGGCGCATCAAGCAGAGCCGCATGGCACGCTCAGCACTACGGCGTGGCCTTCGGGTTGACGGCGCCAGAAGAATACGTGCCCCACATGATGGACTAAGGGCACCCGCATGAGGGAGAACAAGGCTCGCTCCTCGGCCCGAGCTGGGGAGATGATGCGCCGGAAGCTGAGCTCTTCCAGGAGCTTCGGGACGGTCCCACTGGTCACGCTGGGGGCAACGATTATCGGGTACCGCTACTCCCTCAAGAGCAAACATACGCTAACCATTGATCGCAGGAGGTACAGGTCGCCACGACGAGCGGCTGCCCGCTCCGCGATCTCCTACCCCTCGGGAGAGGGGCGCAGGGGGCTGCCGGAGAGGGCAGAGACCCGACATCACCACCGCGGCGTTCGGAGCAAGGCGTTCTCGGGAGGTAGGCCCTCTGCTGAGGCGCCTCGGGGCCTGCCTGGCGGAGGACCCGTGGTCGTCGGGGAACCTGGCGACCGCTCTACCCCATCGGCGGCGTCTGGTTTCGATGCGTCGTTGATGGCACTAGAGTGTGGCGCAAGGCGGGCCTCGTCTGGCGATATGAAGCAAGGCCGGTACACATGAAGAAGGCCCAGTGCCTGTGAAGCTCGCCGCCCCGTGACACTCTCACGTAATAATGAGTGGGGTTGTACACGCCTCGGAGTCTCAGGGGTGCCGGCCTCAGGCCCTGGGGTTCCTCCCACGCCCAGTGGCAGCACTTATCTCCGCGCTGGTGAGAAGACGTCCAAGACTAGACTAGGTGCCGGATGCGGCTTTTCTTTTGCTTTCTTCGCCTTTCCATTTGGTTGTCGCTTTCCCCCGCTGGATTTAAGTTGGATTCGAATTTGAGATTTGCGTGTGTTCGGGGAAGGGGTGCTTATTCTCATTCGAGCAAATCTCTCGCGTTTCGGTCGCCACTCCGCCTCAGCTGCCTCCCCTCGTGAGCCCCTCGCGAGCCGGGCCAGGCCTAGCTTGCGCGCAGCCCAGCCTGTCGCCGCTGCGTCCTCTCCGGAGGGTTTTTACTGCAGGTCCTACGGATTCGATCAGGAGACGCTCAAGTCACCGCAGCCTCCCACGGGCTATCTCAGGGCTTGTACGAAACAAAGGTAAACTAGCCAACCAGCACGTCGCTTAGCCAACCACTTTGCGCGGGCGTATGGGCGATGTAACACCTGCTAATACGATGAACACAAGTTTTACATGAGGGGCTCCCCCTCCCAAAATGCTCTCACAGCCATCAGGCCAAAGCCTGAGTTCTATTCATGCAGGGTAATGGAACAGGGACAATACATAATCAGTCGGATAAATCCCCCAATGCGTCCTCAGGAGCACCTCCCAAGCCGTAGCTAGCTTCGCCTTCGCTGTCTGCATGGCCATCGGCGGCGTTAGGGCCGTTCACCACGCCGCCCTCATCGGCGGCCACGACCACGCCGTCGTTTTCCGAAGCGAAGGCCCTGACGAGAGCATCCACATTGTCTTCCACCTAGTGCGCCAGGTCGCCCCGGACGGCCTGGGGTACTGGGGCGATAGCTGCGTCAAAGTCGAAGTGGGGGTCCATGTTCTGGAGATGGCTGAAGACACGAGAAAAGGCGCGCCCAAGCAGCACGCTCCTCTCCTCCACCAACCTATTGGCCACGACCGGCCGCGCCTCGGCCGCGCCACCACGTCGGTGAAGAACTGGAGGTTGCGGGCATAGTTAACCGCGTGCGGCTCGCCAACGGCCGCCTCGCAGATGTTACCCAAGGCTGTGTTGGCTCTTTCCCGGAGCATCGTGAGCATGGGGCCATGCTCATGCTCCAGGATTCGCCACTGACGTATCTCATCCGCGTTCTGGCGCGCGACGGCCTCGGCCTCCTCCGCCCGTTGGCGAAGGAGGAGCGCCTCGGCCTGAGAGGTGGTTGACTCCCCCTGCGCCACCTCGAGGGCGGCCCGAAGAGCATCGGCCCGCCGCGTCGCCTCCTCCAGCTTGGCCCTCAAGGCAGCAGTCCCGCCTTGACCTCGGCCTGATCAACTCCAGCCTCTCCTCGAACTCGCGCTCGAGGTTCAAGCGCGCCATCGCCACCCAACGCCCGACCTCCTCCAGGACACGGGCCTCCTGTGCGGCGACATCATCCTCCACCTGCGTCACCAAGCGCTCCCTCATCTCCAGACACTCGTACTCGCGCGCGCGTTCGGCGGCTTCAAGCGTCAACGCCTCCTCACGCTTCTGAAGCTCCGCCGGGTTGCCGGAGGCCACCTTCCTCGACGCGAGGGCTGCCTCACGCAGCTCCACTTGCTCCTCCAGTGAGTGGCACCGGGACAGGAGTTCCCGTGCCCGCTCCTCCGCCGCCTCTCGCCACCTGTTAGCTTCCCGGGCCTCTTCGATGGCCCGAGAACAGGCCTCCCGAGAGGCCGCCAGCGACGCCTTGGCCTCCTCGTCATCAAGATCGCGCTGATGGCACGCAAGGGCGATGGCGCCCTCCAGCTCACGCCTCTCTGCGGCCAGGCACAGGCCCTCGGCCTCAAGGCGCGCGTCTTCATCCGCGAGCTCCTCACCAAGCAGGCTCACCGCATCAGCCGCCCTTCAAAGGAATCCTTGGCGAAGAGCGCGACGCTCCCGAGCGCGCTCGAGCACGTCTTCCACACCATCACCTGCCCCAACCACGCGACCGGGCCCACGAGTCAGCGCTCCCCCTCCGGGCAGGGGGCTGGGGGCTGGCACCCTCGCGACGACCGGGCACGCCGCGCCAGAAGCCTGGTCTGGAGCCAGCCCACCCCTAGACGAAGGGCGCAGGAAGCGCCTCAGCCAATCACCGCCACGACCAGGCGAGAAGCCCACGGCAGGCTAGCTATGCCACGAGAAGGCTCGCGAAGAAGGGTCGCGAGGCGCGCAGGGCCACGATGCGCCTCGGGATGGTTCGCCTCCCCGGTCGCCCTCACCACAAGGGCTCCACTGCTCGGAGCCCTCAAGGACGGGAAAGAGGGCGAAGCCAAGGGGGACGGCTCTTTGCCCGTCTCCGTGAACTCAGCAGGAAGGGGCCTGCAGGGCAAGGATCAGTACAGGCAGCAGAAGGATCAGGAGCTGGAGAAGGAGAAGGCTTACTCATCAGTGGCGAAGTACTTCCTGCGCTTCAGCAGGCGACAAGGGTAATCATCGCCCAGGGCCTCCCTTCTCTTCCGGAGGGCCTCGAAGTCCACACGGAAGCGACCCAAGATTCGAGCGCAGGGTCACCTGCGATGGGAGAGATGCATCAAGGCGACTGCGTCGAGGCGTCACTTTGACGCGTGCTGCTGGTCGCCTCACCAAGAGAAGCAGTAGGGGCCTCGGGGGCTTCATCCGCAGGCGCTGCGGGCGGCTGCCTGCCGCCCTCAGCCACGACGGCATGAGCCTCAGGAGCTGCTCCCTCATGAGCGTCGCCCGGCGCTGTCACCCCGGTGGGTGGGGGCTCCCTTCAGCATCTGGCGGCTCGTGCCTCCCTGCTCCGCCACTTGAGGAGGAGCCGCCTTGGCCGACTGGAAGGGTTGTCACCATCACTGGATTCTCGCGAGGCCCCTGGAGACCAGCGGGGCGCGGCCCCCATTCTTCAAAGATAGGCATCTGGTTCACCAAATCACCCCTGCTCGGCGGAGGTGCAGCAAGGCCCCTCCATGCCGGATGCCACGGGGTTGGGGTCGCCATCGGGATCGGGAGCACTTTCCTTAGCGCTTGAGCGTCCAGTCTTCTTCCTGGAGCCTAATACGATCACCAGGCCCGCTGAAGGCCCACATCCGGTGGGAATGGCGTTGGAGAGGAGCAACACGGCACATCAGGAACTCCTTCACCACCTTGGGCGCCACACAAAGAAAGCGACCTCGAACGCAGAAGTGGTGCGGACAAAGATGAGCCGAGGGCTTGAAAGCGTCTCCCTGCCCCAGTAATTGGGGACAGCGAGCAAGGTTGGCTCCGATAGCGGGGCTAGGCACCCCACATCCACGATACAACCACCTCTCGCGGAACTCAGCCACGCAGGCGGAGGCGGGCTGAAGTCAATCCTCGAGGCCATTGTCTCGGGCGCTGGCGAGGTAGCTCACGCACGCCGAGCACTTTGGGTGGGGTCGACAAGGTGCGAGAGAAGAAGTGGTGCTGACAAGGCAACCGAAGGAAGGATGCCCATCATTGCTTCACAAACGAAGGCGAAGACCGAGAGGAGAGTGATGGACTTAGGACCCAGATGCATCATGTGGATCAGATAATGGGAAAGCACGACATTGAAGAAATCCGAGAAGGGGGGAACCAGCCCGCCCAAGGCGTCGACAAAATACCGGACCTCGGTGACTATCCTGCCGATGGAGAAGTGGGGCCTTGAGCCGGGCCGTCGTCCTCCGCATTCGTTGTAGGTGGTGGCTGTGAGCCGAACTAACCTTGCCCAAGCCCTCTAGATTGAGTATGATCGACGGGTCGACGGGGGAGGCCACCGGCGGCGGCGAGCGAGGCGGAGGCACAGGTTTCTTCCCTTTCCCCTTCTTCGTCGGAGCCATGGCGATTGAAGAGGGGGGGGGGAGATTTGAGATTGGATTGAAAATGGAAGCTGGAGTTCGAGAGGGGGAAGGACTGGAGCGCTCAAGCAGCAGAAGGGGAGCGGATGTATGCGGGCGTGTCCGCCTAGCAAGGCCGCGAAATAACGAGGCGTGGGGAACAGTGCCGCCCACGTCCAATCAACCGCCATGCGGCGCCCAAGGACGCATGAGCTGTTAGAACCCTTGACGCTTGGCACTTTCCTTCGCCTCTCTGCTCGGCCAAGTTCGGGCGCGCCATGGGCCGGGGGCTCTTGTCGGCGTGCAGGGAACGGGGTCCCCAGACTTGCCTGCATGCGGCCTGCGGCGTGGCTCGAAGGAGGCCCGACACGCCCATCTTCATCAACGCAAGCTCAAGACCCTCGCGGGGCGGACGACAGGAGCTTCCTCGGGCACGGCCTCGTCAGGCTGGCTCATGAGGAGGCGGAGAGTTCAAGGCAGGGTACCTCGCGACGTGCCCATGGCGCAAGCCATGACGACCAAGGGCACGATCGAGGCGCCCGGCCCAGGCGTCTTCCTTTCCTCTTTGGTGCAAAGGGAGCAAGTGCGGCGAGAGAATCAAGCAAAGGCATCCGTTTGGCGCAACAAGACCAAGACCAGCCCAACGGTGGAAGGGAGTCATCGTGGAGCCCAAGCAAAGGCGTCATCACGGAGCCTTTGGCAGGCGAGGACCAACTTTAGTCAGGATAAGTGTACCCGCTGTTCCCCTTCAAAATGGCCAATTGTTGGCGCCCTTCCCGCTCAATATTTGGGAAGAGGCCCAGGGCCTCCGCCTATAAATAGGACTAGCCACCCACAGGGTAGAGGCATCTAAGATCCGCCCCCGGATGAGATCGGAATCCTCATCAAGGAACCAGTAGCTAGAGCGACTGAACACCACCTAGCAGTTCATTGCACCCGCCAAGAACAGACCCTCGTGAGGCTGTTCTTCCTTGTATTGTTCCTCATCAGCCCAAGAGGCAATCCACCACACCACACACTGGAGTAGGGTATTACACCACAATGGTGGCACGAACCAAGATAAATCTTGTGTCTCTTGTGTTGTTACATTTTAGTAGTTTAGGTCCCAGCGATTCGGCGAGGTGCGAGATGGTGGAAGGTTGGATCTCCGTGCGCACCCCAGTGTTTGAACCTCAAGGGTCTGCCGGAACCCGAAATCCGACAATGGCAACAATACAATACGTGCCTTGCTGCCCCTACTGTCACTGGGAAAGGACACCGCAAGATTGAACCCAAAGCTAAGCACTTCTCCCTTTGCAAGAAAAACTAATCTAGTTGGCCAAACCAAACCGATAGTTCGAAGAGAATTACAAAGATATCAAATCATACATAAAATAATTCAGAGAAGATTCAAATAATATTCGTAGATAAGCTGATCATAAATCCACAATTCATCGGATCTCGGCAAACACACCGCAAAAGAGTATTACATCGGATAGATCTCCAAGAACATCGAGGAGAACATGGTATTGAGAATCAAAGAGAGAGAGAGGAAGCCATCTAGCCACTAGCTATGGACCTATAGGTCTGTGGTAAACTACTCAAGCTTCATCGGAAGGGCAATAGAGTTGATGTATAAGCCCTCCGTGATTAAATCCCCCTCTGGCAGGGTGCCGGAAAAGGTCCCTAGATGGGATATAAAAGGTTCCGGCGGTGGAAAAGTGTTTTCATGGATGCCTCTGGTGGTTTGGGAATATATTTGAATATATAGGCAAAAGAATTAGGTCAGGACGGTCAAATGGTGCCCACAAGACAGGGGGCGCACCCTCCACCCTTGTGGTTTCCTCGTGGCTCCTCTGACTTCATCTCCAAGTCTCCTGGGTGTCTTATGGTCCAAGAAAAATCATCACGAAGGTTTTATTCCGTTTGGGCTTCGTTTGGTATTCCTTTTCGGTGAAAATCAAAAACAAGGAAAAAACAGGAACTGGCACTGGGCCCTAGGTTAACATGTTAGTCCCAAAAATAATATAAAATAGCATATTAACGCATATAAAACATCCAATACAGATAATATAATAGCATGGAACAATCAAAAAATATAGATAAGTTGGAGACGTATCACATATTGCTTAAGGCGTTACTCCGTCCTTTCATGAACTTAATACACTAGATGCATGCTGGATAGCGGTCGATGTGTGGAGTAATAGTAGTAGAATCTTGAGAATCATATCAGTCTACTTGTCTCGGACATGATGCCTATATACATGATCATTGACTTAGATATCATCATAATTATTTGCTTTTCTGTCAGTTGCCCAACAGTAATTTGTCTACCCAGAATATGCTATTTTCTCGAGAGAAGCCTCTAGTGAAAATTATGGCCCCCGTGTCTATTTCCTATCATATATTAAAACCAAAAATACCTTGCGGCAGTTTTATTTTATTTTATTTATTTATTATTTTTGTTAGATCTATCTATCAAAAACTCTATCTTTTAATCTTGTTTGTAACCGTTGAGGGATTGGCAACCCCTCTACATGTTGGGTTGCAACGTATCTATAATTTTTGATTTTTCCATGCTGTTATATTATCAATCTTGGATGTTTTATAATCATTTTCTAGTCATTTTATATCATTTTTTGGTACTAACCTATTGACATAGTGCCAAGTGCAGTTCGATTTTACGCATGTTTTTACATCGCATGAAATCAATATCAGACGGAGTCCAAATGCAATGAAACTCCACGGAGATTTTTTATGGACCAGAAGGAACGTAATGGGCCCTGGCTGCGCCTGGGGGTGCCCTGATCGGGGCACAACCCACTAGGGCGTGCCAGGAGACCTAGGCACGCCCTGGTGGGTTGTGCCCACCTCGGGTGCCCCCCGAACCGCCTCTTTACTCTATAAATACCCCAATATTGCAGAAACCCTAGGAGCATCGACGAAATATTCATCCAGCCGCCGCAGAGTCCAGAACCAACAAATCCAATCTAGACACCATCTCGGATGGGGTTCACCACCTCCATTGGTGCCGCTCCAATGATGTGTGGGTAGTTCTTTTTAGACCTTCGGGTCCATAGTTAGTAGCTAGATGGCTTTCTCTCTCTCGCAGGATTCTCAATACAATGGTCTCTTGGAGATCCATATGATGTAACTCTTTTTGCGGTGTGTTTGTTGGGATCCAATGAACTTTGAGTTTATGATTAGATCTATCTTTTTATATCCATGAAAGTTATTTGAGTTTCTTTGATCTCTTATATGCATGATTGCTTATAGCCTTGTATTTCTTCTCCGATATTTGGGTTTTGTTTGGGCAACTTGATCTATTTATCTTGCAATGGGAAGAGGTGCTTTGTAGTGGGTTTGATCTTACGGTGCTTGATCCCAGTGACAGAAGGGGAACCGACACGTATGTATTATTGCTACTAAGGATAAAACGATGGGGTCTATCTCTACATAGATAGATCTTGTCTACATCATGTCATCGTTCTTATTGCATTACTCCGTCTTTCCATGAACCTAACACACTAGATGCATTCTGGATAGCGCTCGATGTGTGGAGTAATAGTAGTAGATGTAGGCAGGAGTCGGTCTACTAATCTTGGACATGATGCCTATATAATGATCATTGCCTGTATATCGTCATGATTATTTGAAGTTCTACCAATTGCCCAACAGTAATTTGTTTACCCACCTTTTGCTATTTTTCTGGAGAGAAGCCACTAGTGAAACCTACGGCCCTCGGGTCTTCTTTCTCATATATTTGCCTTTGCGATCAACTGTTTTTCCTTGCATTTATTTTCAGATCTATTAAACCAAAAATACAAAAATACCTTGTTGCGTTTTATTTCTATTTATTTTATTTGCGATCTATCTTTCAGTCTACTACAAATTTATCTCACGTCTGTTTGCCTATCTTGAGGCGCCGTTACCCGGAAGGGATTGACAACCCCTTTAACACGTCAGGTTGCGAGGATTTGTTATCTTTGTGCAGGGGATGTTTACGTTGTGTTGCTTGCTTCTCCTACTGGTTCGATAACTTTGGTTTCATCACTGAGGGAAATACCTACCGTCGTTGTGCTGCATCATCCCTTCCTCTTTGGGAAAATACCGACGTAGTTCTAGCAGACAGGAACTTTCTAGCGCCACTGCTAGGGAGTCATCATGCTGGTGTTGTTTACATAGTGTTTATTTGTTTTGCTACTGGATTGATAACCTTGGTTTCAAAACTGAGGGAAATACTTATCTCTACTGTACTACATCATCATTTCCACTTCAGGGAAATCCCAACGCAGCTCACAAGTAGCAAGAAGAATTTCTAGTGCCGTTGCCGGGGAGACATCATCAACATTTATCAAGTACCTACACATAACCTTTCATCTCCTTGCACTTAATTTATTTGCCATTTGCCTCTCGTTTTTCATCTCTCCGACCTCTAAAAAGTTTTTACAAAAATACAAAAAATGTTTTCTATTGCCTTTTTCTTGCTTGCTTCTTTGCTTGCTTGTTATCTTGTTTTCGTAGTTATGATTTCTCAAGAAAATACAAAATTCTGTGATTTTTCTTATACTAATAATAATGATTTTATTAGTACTCCTATTGCTTCTCCCGCCGCTAGTGCGGAGCCTTATGATATTAATGCCGCTTTGTTGAATCTTGTTAGGAAAGAACAATTTTTTGGTAATCCTAATGAGGATGCCGCGTCCCATCTAAATACTTTCATAGAATTGTGCGGTATGCAAAAGAAAAAGGATGTTGACAATGATATTGTGAAATTAAAACTACTCCCATTCTCTTTGAGGGATCGTGCAAAAATTTGGTTTTCATCTTTGCCGCAAAATAGTATTGATTCTTGGGACAAGTACAAATATGCTTTTATTACTAAGTATTTTCCTCCCACGAAAATTATTTCCCTTAGAAATCAAATTATGAATTTCAAGCAAACTGACCATGAACATGTTGCCCAATCTTGGGAAAGGATGAAATTGATGATAAGAAATTGCCCTACTCATGGTTTAAATTTGTGGATGATCATACAAAAAATTTATGCGGGATTGAATTTTGTGTCTAGAAATCTTTTAGATTCTGCCAAGGGTGGTACTTTTATGGAGATTACTTTTGGGGAAGCTACTAAATTGCTTGATAATATTATGGAAAATTATTCACAATGGCATATTGAAAGAGCTCCTACTAGTAAACAAGTGAATTCTGTTGAAGAAATTAGTACTTTGAGTGATAAAGTTGATGTTCTTACGAAATTGGTTGCTTGTAAAAATGCTCCTTGATCCTAATGATGTACCTTTTCCACTTTGGTTGAGCAAAATAATGATCCCGTAGATGTGAATTTTGTCTCACGAAACAATTTTAATGGTAATGCTTATAGAGGTAATTTTAATCCTAGGCCGTTTCCTGGAAATTCCTCTAGTAATTGTGGTAACTCTAATGATAATTCTTATAATAATAATAATAGGATGACTCTGAACTTGAAAGTAACATTAAAGAATTTATCAATGCTCAAAAAGTTTTCAACACAACGATAGAAGAAAATTTGAGTAAACTTGATGATATGTCTAGGAGCATCGATATAATTATAGACCCAAGGTTGATATTAATGAATCAATTAAAGTTTTATATGTCTCTATGGATGAAAGTAAGAAAAGAACGCTATGCTTAGAGCTAAAAAGAGATTTTTTTTAGAACAAGCGCTCCTCCCGGTTTCTTTCGTAGTAATGACGAAGAGATTAAAATGATTGGTGTTTCTTCTTTTGATTCCTTGTTTAGTAATGCTAAAAAACTTGATGATAAGGGGATTGAATAAGATTCAACTTTAGTTAGAAGGTGTCCCCATGATTTAGAGGGTGAAAATCTTGATGAAAAATTTGCTAAAAGTGGGTTTGGTGAGCTAAAAACTTTAACTAGTGATGTGCCCACTCTCTTGGATAACAAAGATTTTAATTATGATAGTTGCTCCTTGATTGAGTGTATTTATTTGTTGCAATCCATGCTAATTTCACCCAATCCCTATGAATAAAATAAAGCTTTAACTAAGCATATTGTAGAAGCAATGATGAAATCTTTAGAAGAAAAGTTAGAACTAGAGATTTCAACTCCTAGAAAATAATATGATGAATGGGAACCCACCATTAAAGTCAAGATTAAAAATTATGAATGCAATTCTTTGTGTGATTTGGGTGCTAGTGTTTCCACAATTCCAAAATCTCTATGTGATGTGCTAGGTTTTACCAATATGGATGAATGCTCTCTTAGTGTGCACTCGGTGGATTCTACTATTAAAAAGCCTTTGGGTAGAATTAATGATGTTCTTATTCTTGGAAATAGGAACTATGTGCCCATTGATTTTTATTGTACTTGACATTGGTTGCAATCCATCTTGCACCATCATACTTGGTAGACCGTTTTTACGAACTATATGTGCCGTTATTAATATGAAAGAAAGGAATATTATATTTCAATTTCCGTTCAATAAGGGTATGGAACACTTCCCTAGAACTAGAATCGAGCCACCACATGAGTCAATCATGAGGGCAACCTATTGAACTAACACCAAAGATGACTACACTTGAAACTATGCATTATGCCAAGCTAGGGGCGTAACAATAGCTCTAGTTGGGAAGCAACCCAATAGTTATCTTTCAATTTTTTTGTTTTCCTTTCTATTTTTCAATAAATATAAAACTAAGCTATTGTTATTATTGTGTTTTAGGATTTTAATTAGTGTTTGTGCCAGGAAAAGCCTTTGGGATGATTTGGGTGATAGTTGCTTTGATTCTGTGCATTAACAAAAACTTTTGCGCCATGTAGAAGAGTTAATGTGCTCTTCTGGAATGCGATAAATTTCTGAATTTTTTACACATGATTGGTATACAAATTTCCCGCGTTGTCCTAATTTTTCATAATTTTCGGAGTTACATATGTATGGTCATAGTTCGGATTACTACAGACTCTTCTGTTTTTGACAGATTCTGTTTTTTTGCATTGTTTCTTATTTTGATGAATCTATGAATTGTATCGGGTGGTATAAGCCATGGTAAAGCTATAATATAGTAGGTATAATGCAATAACAAAATATGAATGGGTTTGCAACATTACTTGAAGTGTTCATTTGCTTTATTATACTAATAGATCTCATGAAGGTTTTCTTAAGTTTTGTGTGATTGAAGTTTTTAAGTTTTGGGTGAGATCACAATGGTCGAAGGAATAAGAAGTGGCAAGAGCCTAAGATTGGGGATGCCCGAGGCACCCAAAGGTAGTATTCAAGGACTCCCAAGCAATTAAGCTTGGGTATGCCTTCTGGGGCATCCCCTTCTTTATTCTAACGACCATCGGTAATTTTACTTGGAGATATATTTTTATTCGTCGCATATCATGAGTTTTGCTTGAAGAGTCTCATAGTATATGAGTCCTTTCTTTGTTTGATTTCCAGTTTGTCACAATAATCCTTGCTAAAAACACTTGTTTGAGAGAGCCACACACATATCACGATTTTCTAGAATACTCTATGGGTTTCACTTAAATCTTTTGAGGTAGGCAGTTGCTCTAGTACTTCACTTATATATTTTTTAGCACGGCGGTGGTTGTATTTTAAAGATATAAACTCTCTTGCTTCACTTATATTATTTCGAGAGTTAGTAAATTTTAAAGAAATATGCTCTCATGCTTCACTTGTATTATTTTGAGAGTTGAATGTTTTTGAAGAAATATTTATGCTCTCGTGCTTCACTTAGATCTATTTGAGAGTTAAGAATAGTAATGGTAATTGGCACAAGATATGAATTTGGTCCCAAAGTGATAGATATCCAAGGGGATATAATAAAAACTTTCATGAAGATCATTGGATGTTATAAACTTTATTCCTTGCAATAATTTTGCGATATGGAGATAGTGATATGTGAGTCATGTCGGTGAGTAATTATGCTTTAGTAAGAATATTGGTGTTAAGGTTTGTGATTCCCTATGCATGCACATAAAGTCAATAGATATGGAATGAAATTATATCCTACTTATGGTGCATCATTTAGTGTTAATTATGTTCAATGCGTGTTTATGATTGCTTTTGTTTTTTGGTTAGTTGCTTCTCAATCTATTTGCTAGCCTTTACTTGTACTAAGAGGGAATATTGCTTGTTCATCCAACTCCTTAAACCCGAAGTTGTACCAAATGAGTCCATCATACCTACCTATATGCGGTATTACCATGCCGTTCCAAGTAAATTTGTACGGGCCAACTCTAATTTTCAAAATGAATTTCCGTTTTGTGTGCCTGTACCGCTCATCAAGCGGTAGGGGGTGGCAAATATTTTCCATGCTAAGTATTGTGTTCTCACGATAAGTGTTTATTAACTTGTAATTGCACGAGAGTGTGGCAGGTAATAGGGATGCCCAGGCCTGAAATGAAAAATAAATACTATGATAATAAATTCCTTGGAAATTGTTGGTATGGAAGGCACCTGTTGTCGGTGTCAAATCCGGCCAATCTCGGGTAGGGGGTCCCGAACTGTGCGTCTGAGGATCGAAGGTAACAGGAGACAAAGGGGACACGATGTTTACCCAGGTTCGGGCCCTCTTAATGGAGGTAAAACCCTACTTCCTGCTTGATTGACTTAGATGAGTATAAGGGTTACAAGAGTTGATCTACCTCGAGATCATAATGGCTAAACCCTAGGTGTCTAGCCTATATGAATTCTAATAGCCTCTACGGACTAAACCCTCCGGTTTATATAGACACCAGAGGGGCCTAGGGTTGTACAGAGTCGGTTTACAAAAGAAGGAAACTATCCATCCGGTCGCCAATCTTGCCATCCACGCAAAGGAGAGTCCTATCCAGACACGGGGAAGGTCTTCTACCTCGTATCTTCACGGCCCATCTGTCCGGCCCATAACACACAGCCCGGATACCCGAGGACCCCTTAACCCAGGACTCCCTCAGTAGCCCCTGAACTTGCCTTGAATGACGATGTAGTATCTGGCTTATGTCTTCGGCTTTGCAAGGCGGGTTCTCCATTATACTTCGGACCAAATGACAATCTGGCTCTGACCTGATGTTTTGCCTTTATGATTCCTTCCTATTGCCGCTTCAATTTTCACACGTCGGGTCAATACGAATGGTCCGTGATTTTTTTATATAATCCCCTCACAACACTCGGATGGTATCTATATAAGGAGATTTAGATCCCCAAATTCCATTTCACATCACGCAAACGGAAAACCGTCAAGATTAGCTACGAACAAAGCCTTCCAACATGGCCAGTGCTCCAGGCTCCTCTTCGCACCCCCATGGCCCTCAAGAGGGTGATTGGCAGAGCTGCTCAGTGCCTCATCTTCAGCTGAGTCGACTCCATACGTAGGGCTATCTTCCCCTCACATATCCAATCTCCGTTCGAGCGGGTTTGGCCTCAATCGGCAACGATGTGATGGCTGAGAATTTCCCCAGCCCCAATAAGGAGGGGAGGGTGTGCTTCGTCCCGTTCCTGTTGCGGGGCCTTGGATTTCCAATCCATCCCTTTCTTAGGGGCCTATTGGAATTTTATGGCATTCAACTGCACAACCTTACCCCAGGTCCAATTCTGCACATCTCAGGTTTCGTTTCCCTTTGCGAACTGTTCTTAGGCATCGAGGCCAATTTTAAACTATGGAGGAAGTTCTTTTGCCTTGTTCCCCGCCATCGAGGAGGCTCCATACTTGAAGTGGGGATGCCGAAGTATGGCGTATAGCCGGATCCGGATACCTCATAGGAACTCCTAAAGAGGTATACCCAAAGTGGTCTTCGGAATGATCCTATATGGACACGTCCCATTGCCGAACCCAGTTCGTCGCGGCCTTCCTGAATTTTCTAGCGCTCCTCTAAAGAAGCGTCTCAACTGGCGTCCCCAAAGTCCCAAGGAGGAAGATAGTGCGGAAATAAAAAGGTTGGTTAGCAAGGTCAGGTTACTAGCCCGTCCCAAGCTCTCGATAGTCGAGGCCATGGCTATTGCAACAAAGAGGTGTGTCTAGCCTCTCCAATCCAGAGTAACTCCCTTATGGTGTAAAAACGGAGAAGATGATGCGTCCCGTTATAGACGGAAGGGTCCGAATATCCCAGCCAAATAGGCCATAATCTTGGCCGATCTATATAAGGGTGATAAAGAAGAGCTCCTCCGCTTAAACTGTCGGGAAGGCTACTCCATGTACAACCCCATTGAATGGGTAAAATTTCGATCGTCTGCGTCATTTTATTGTTGTTACAGATACTAATCAAATTTACTCTTTGCTTCCATAAACAGTCATGGAGGAAGATGACCGAGGACGTCCACTGTCCCGCTCCACAGCCAGAGGATCACAATAGCGATCGAGACCCTGGCTTTGGGGAGGATCCAGATATATACATAGAGTTTGATGATGGGGTATTTTATCAGGCGAGCCTTGACGGCTCGGAAGTGGCTATCACCGCTGACTACGCTCGTCTCTATCCCTTCTGCATCGCAAGTATTCGGAGGGCTCTTGAAAGGAAATCCCTGTTTGCACTTATGCCCATTATACTGATCGGGATTTTAATAGGATCGACGTTCGGTGGACCGTACCTCCCCCAGGACAGCCCCCACACGGGGTACTCGTTCAAAGCGAACGGGGACCGGGAGTGCCGCAGAAACCTCACCGCCCTCTAAGAGGTACGTCCGCTTTAATACATGCCTGGGTATGAGTCCGGATTATTCAAAGTCTCCTTTATTCTTAATGTCTGGAGAAACACACGGCAGACGGTGGAAAACGCATACTGTTAGCAGATATGCCTTGTCTGGTACCGAACTCGTCAACTAGGACGAGAGCCGATGCAATTCCAGTTTCGCCGCCACATGAGGATTCAGATGACGTATTTGTCACGAATTCTGAAGTGGAGAGTGTGATGAATCACCGTCGATTGAAAGAGGGCATGCGCGCTCAGGCCTTTTCTGAGCCAGAATTTACCGCACTCAGTTCGGTAGATGCATACCTCCGAGCGGCTCGAGACAGACTTGCCAGAGTCATTTAGTTGTTCTCAAAGGACATACAGGTAAAAATTTATGCAACTTGAATAGTCATATGCCAATAGCCCCCGAGACTTGAAGCGGTGAAGCAAACCGATTTAAGGATCGATACTATTTGTAGGTTCTTAAAGAAAAGAACACCGCGCTAGCCCAGGAGCTGAAAACAAACCAGACGCAGCTGAATGCTGTCACCGCCGAACTGGCGGAGATGAAAAAGATCACAATGGGCGCGTTTGGGGAAAAAATTATGAGGGGAAGACAAACAAACAATCCGAAGAGATAGAGAGCTTAAGGGCTCAGTTATCGGCTGTGGAGAAAGAAAACGAAAAACTGAAGGGTGCCATAGTTCGGAATGTCATGACTTTGTTGCCGCAGTCCTATTGACTGGTTGACCAGAGGAAGAAGTATCCGGATTTCAAGACGATGTGCTGAAGGAACTGTCCGCGGTACATCCTCGGGCCCGGAAAGCCATGAAGAGTATGGTGAAGGCTTTATGGTCATCTGATACCCCTCCAGAAAGTATGGAGGGCCTGGCAAACCTGTTCAAAGGTGCCCGGCACCTGTTCGAGCTATGGAAGACATCCGCCTACCATGAAGGCGCACGAGAAGCCTGGGCCATGGTGAAGACACACTTCACCAAACTGGATCTAAATCATATAGCTCGAGTGGGACCACAGGGACCAGATGGGAAAGAAATTCCATTGAACTTGGTGTATGACCAAGTAATGATAGCTGTGAAATATTCGCAGGAAGACTGTAGGTTAGACAATCTTATATATGGAATAGATAAGGAATAGGTTTTTGATATAACATATTAATGTACGTTTATGATCAACGTGTGTCTTTATCCGAACATGTGAAAAGTTTTGTCATCGCAGGCTTACGGCTTTAACCTCCGAACCGAAGTGGTGGAGTGTTTCCGGATACTTATTCAAAATGAAATGAAGTATTTACTATGTCCGGAAACCAAGCAACCCAGTCATTATGCTCGAACAGACAAAAATTTGAGTTCAGGATGTATGTTATTTTACATGCGTAAGAAACATCTTCCAAGGAAAATAGTTCCGTTAAGGGTTCCTTTCCTTGGGTCGGCATACTATAATTACGTGTGTCGGGGCGTATGATCCGTAATATGGAAAAACTGTCTCATAGTGTTTAAGGTGGTTACAATAATGTAACAATCTGTCGTTTGATTGCCGACCAATTATTCTCTTAAGAATGCTAGCTTTCGGCTTCACCCGTCTGAGGTACATGTCCGGATAACCCGGCTGTAACAATCGCAGAGGTGCTCCCTTTACGCCCTAGCCAAACAATCAGGAACGTAGGGCATAAGCACAGGAGCAAGGCAACCCAGCTTTGCAAAAACAGAAGTCATAGAGGTGCATATAATGGAAAAAAGGATGTATATGAGCAAACGACACCTATATTGTGAGCTCTAGGCACGAAATAATAATAAGCTTCTACTTAAAGAAGCCCCCAGTCATGGTGGGGTGTGTACATTTAAGGATGTGTACCCTTCAAGTGTTCGGCTTATCCGAACACATCCTGGCGATCGTATAAAAATGAGAAGAAAAAAGAAAAATTGAAAAGGAGAAAAAGGAACAAAAAAGAAGTATGGCCGGACTTATGCGTAGAATCTTCGGAGCCGAGCAACGTTCCATGGGTTCGGCTCTAAGCGATGGTCCAATGCATCACGAAGGCGGTAGGCTCCTCCAATGAGAACTTCATCTATAATGAAGGGACCCTCCCATTTTGGTTTGAGCTTGTCCTTTTTCTTCTCTGGGAGGCGTAAAACGAGCTCACCGACATTATAATTCTTTGCCCGCACTTCTCTGCTTTGGTATCTCCGAGCATGTTGTTGATAGAATGCGGAACGGGCTTTTGAAACATTGCGCTCCTCCTCCAGGCCATCTAGGTCGTCCTGCCGATCGAGCTCGGCTTCTCGCTCTTCATACATGCGCACTCGAGGTGAGTCATGAATAATGTCGCAGGGCAAGACAACCTCTACGTCCTACACCATGAAGAAGGGTGTGTATCGGGTCGTGCGATTGGGCGTGGTCCGCACTCCCCAGAGTACGGAATCGAGTTCCTCAACCTAGTGTTTATCTGACTCCCGTAAGGATCGCACTAGTCTGGGTTTGATGCCGCTCATTATCAGGCCATTAGCCCGTTCGACCTGACCGTTTGTTTGAGGGTGATATATTGAGGCGTAATCAAGCTTAATGCCCAGGTTAGCACACCAATTTTTCACCTCATCGGCTATGAATTTAGAGTCGTTGTCAGTAATGATACTGTGTGGGATGCCATAACAGTGTACGACACCGGATATAAAGTCGATCACCGGCCCAGCTTCAGCCGTTTTTATGGTTTGGCCTCTATCCACTTAGTGAATTAATCCACCATAACCAGTAAATATTTCTTCTTATGGCTTCCCCCTTTAGGGGGTCCGACCATGTCTATCCCCTAGACCACGAAATGCCAAGTAATGGGGATTGTTCTTAGGGCAGTGGGCGGCAAACGACTTTGATTGGCAAAACGCTGGCATCCGAGACAGCGCTGTACAAGGGCCTATGCATCTGCTCGGGCCATGGGACAAAAGAAACCTGTACGGAAGGCCTTACTTACAAGGGCCCCGAGCTACGCATGATGGCCATCGAGACCCGCATATGTATTTCAGCCAAGAGCTGTCGTCCCTCCTCTTCGGAGATACATCATTGAAGAACTCCAGTAGTACTTTTCTTGTAGAGTTCACCTTCATGGACTTTGTAGGACTTCGAGTGTCGAGCTACGCAACGAGCCTCATTCTGGTCATCAGGGAGCTCCCGCCTATTAAGGTAGGCTAGGGAAGGTTCGGTCCATGGGGTAATGACAGCCATGATGACATGGGCAGAAGGTGTCATTTCGGTGCCCGAGCCCCCGATGATATCAGAATTGTGTTCGGCATCTGGGGGTATGATCGGCTTCGGACTAGTATTGCCGCTCTCGTCCTACCATACCATGGATGGCTTGAAGATCCTTTCCACAAAGGTGTTATGTGGGACGGGGTCGCGTTTAGCACCCATTTGAACAAGGATGTCCGCAGCTTGATTACTGTCTTGAGCAACGTGATGAAATTCGAGCCCCTCAAACCGAGCTGATATTTTGAGTACGGCGTTGTGGTATGCCGCCATTTTTGGATCTTTTACATCAAATTCGCCATTATTTGGGATATTGCGAGGTTCTAATCCCCGTGCACCTCGAGGCGTTGTATGCCCAGAAAAATAGCCATTCGGAGACCATGCAGTAGTGCCTCATATTCGGCCGCGTTGTTGGAGTCCGTATACATGATTTGTAATATGTAACGGACTGTGTCCCCTATAGGCGATGTTAGGATGACACCAGCCCCCAATCCGACTAACATTTTAGAGCCGTCGAAGTACATCACCCAGTTGGAGTATGTGTTGTATGATACGTCTCCAACGTATCTATAATTTTTTATTGTTCCATGTTGTTTTATTATCAATCTTGGATGTTTTATAATCATTTTATATCATTTTTAGTACTAATCTATGGACATAGTGCTGAGTGCCAGTTGTTGTCTTTTCCATGATTTTTACATCGCAGCAAATCAATATCAGATGAAGTGCTAATTCCACGAAACTCCACGATGATTTTTATGGGCCAGAAGGAAGGCAATGGGCCCTGGTTGCACCTGGAGGTTGCCTCGAGGGGGGCACAACCCACCAGGGCGCTAGGAGGCCCACGTGCACCCTGGTGGGTTGTGCCCACCACAGGTGCCCCCCGGACCGCTTCTTTGCTCCAGAAATACCCCAAAAATACCAGAACCCTAGAAACATCGACGAAATATTCATCGAATCGCCGCAGAGTCCAGAACCACCAGATCCAATCTAGACACTATCTCGGATGGTGTTCATCACCTCCATTGGTGCCTCTCCGATGATGCGTAAGTAGTTCTTTGTAGACCTTCGGGTCCGTAGTTAGTAGCTAGATGGCTTTCTCTCTCTTGCTGAGTTCTCAATACAATGGTCTCATGGAGATCCATATGATGTAACTCTTTTGTGGTGTGTTTGTTGGGATCTGATGAACTTTCAGTTTATGATCAGTCATATCTTTTTATATCCATGAAATTTATTTGAGTTTCTTTGATCTCTTATATGCATTATCTCTTATAGCCTCCTATTTCTTCTCCGATATTTGGTTTTGTTCGGCCAACTTGATATATTTATCTTGCAATGGGAAGAGCTGCCCGGTAGTGGGTTCGATCTTATGGTGCTTGATCCCAGTGACAGAAAGGGAACCGACACGTATGTATCGTTGCTACTAAGGATAAAAAGATGGGATCTATATCTACCGCCATAGATAAACGGATCTTGTCTACATCATGTCATCGTTCTTATTGCATCACTCCATTTTTCCATGAACTTAATACACTAGATGCATGATGGATAGCGGTCGATGTGTGGAGTAATAGTAGTAGATGCGGTGAGTCGGTCTACTAATCTTGGGCGTGATGCCTATGTAATGATCATTGCCTGGATATCGTCATAATTATTTGAGGTTCTATCAATTGCCCAACAGTAATTTGTTTACCCACCGTTTGTTATCTTTCTCGAGAGAAGCCACTAGTGAAACCTACGGCCCCCGGGTCTTCTTTCTCATTTATTTGCTTTGCGATCTATTTTGTTGCACTTTTTATTCAGATCTATTAAACCAAAAATACAAAAATACTTTGCTAGACTTTATTTTATTTGCGATCTATTTATTCAATCCATTTCAACTTTCTCCCGTCAACACGCCATTTCGGGCGCCGTACCCCAAAAGGGATTAACAACCCCTTTAACACGTCGGGTTTCGAGGTGTTGTTATTTCTGTGCTGGGGCTGTTTACGTTGTGTTGCTTGGTTCTCATACTATTCCGATAACCTTGCTTTCATATCTGAGGGAAATACCTACCACCGTTGTGCTGCATCATCCCTTCGTCTTTGGGGAAATACCGACGTAGCTTCAAGCAACATCAAAAGGAATTTCTGGCGCCGTTGCCGGGGAGGATCTTCAACATAACCAGGTTCCTAATCACAAATCTCATCTCCTCGCAATTTACATTATCTGCCATTTTCCTCTCGTTTTCCTCTCGTTTTCCTCTCCCCCACTTCACAAAAAATTTCCGTTTTATTCGCCTTTTTTCGTTCGTCGTTCTCTTGCTTTCTAGTCTCGATGGTTAGCGTCCCTACTCCTCCTTTGTCACCAGATTTTGAAGTCTTGTACTTCAAGCAAAGACAAGGAGAAAATTTGAAAGATGCCTGGTATAGGCTTATGGAATCGTATCGTATTTCCAACTTAAAGGGGGGCGCCAAGGTTTTGCTTCGTAATTTTTACATAGGATTGGCTTTGCATCATGGACAACTTCTTGATTTTGCCGCTTAAGGAAATTTTATTGAACTTGATGCCAATGCTGCCTAAGACATCTTAGAGGGAATTTTGGGAATTCCACCTTAATAGAAGGGGTTTTCTTTTACCCCCGAGGGAGCTCAAATGATGGACAAACTTGGTGATTTGCATAAACATATGGTTGAAATACAGAAATATAATGAACCCCTCAAACACCTCAATGGTAGTATCAATCGCATGAATACTCTGATTACTCTTTGCAACAAGCGATTAGATATTTTGGATCTTAAGATGGTTTCTTTTACGAAGAATTTATGGAAGCGTAAAGAGCCTCGCGGGTTTGATAAAACCCTTACATAAGTTTCCAAAACGTCGGAAGACAAAACTTATATCCTTGCTTTATGCCTAGCTAAGGGCGTAAAACTATAGCGCTTGTTGGGAGGCAACCCAATGAATAAAATTTATTTTTTTCTTTTTGCTTTCCATTTTTGAGTGTTAGCACAATTATGCTACTGTTATGATTGTGTTTTTTGTGTTTTAGTTAGTGTTTGTGCCAAGCAAAGCCTTTAGGATCTTCTTGGGTGATATTTGTTTGATCTTGCTGAAAAAATAGAAACTTTGTGCTCACAAAAATAATTTTCGTAAATCACAGAAAAGAGCTTTTTCCCTGATTCTTTTTGCATAAGATTAATATACAAATTAACCTGGTCGTCCAAATTTGGTAGAATTTTGGAGTTCCATAAGTATTCACAAAAGTCAGATTACTACAGACTGTTCTGTTTTGACAGATTCTGTTTTCTTTGTGTTGTGTGCTTATTTTCATGGCTCTATGGTTTTCTTTGATTAGTTTTTGCCATAGAAAAGTTGGAATACAGTAGATATAATACAAAAACAAAATATGAATTGGTTTGATACATCACTTATAGTAGTGGTTCGCTTTCTTATACTAACGGGTCTCACGAAGGTTTTGTTGAGTTCTATATGATTGAAGTTTTCAAGTTTTGGGTTATCTTACGATGGATGAAGGAAGTATGTAAGAGCCTAAGCTTGGGGATGCCCCGGCATCCCAAGCTATTATCCAATAATGAGCAACCAACTAAGCTTGGGGATGCCCCCGAGTGGCATCCCCGCTTTCTTCCAACAACTATCGGTATTTTACTTGAGGCTATATTTTTATTCGTCACATGATATGTGTTTTGCTTGGAGCGTCTTGTATGATATGTCTCTTTGCTTGTTTTATTTATTGTTTTAAATCATCAATCCTTTTTGGACACACCTTTTTGAGAGAGCCAAAATTATATCATGACTTGTTAGATTTGCTCTCTATGCTTCACTTAAATCTTTTATGAGCTAGGACTTGCTCTAGTGCTTCACTTATATATTTTTGAGCACGGTGTGCTTTGTTATTTTTTAGAAATTCTCTCTTGCTTCATTAGATTTATTTGAGAGTTAGTAAAAGTTTGAAGAAATTCTCTCTTGCTTCACTTAAATTATTTTGAGAGAAAGAAAATTTGTTATGCTCATGATCGTCACTTATATTTGTTTGAGCTTATGAAAAGCAACACAGAAAATTAGTCCCAAAGTGATAGATATCCAAGAAGGATAAAGAAAAGAATGTCATGAAGATCATTGGACAAAATAAACTTTATTCTTAGTAATATTTTTTAGATATAATGATGTGATATGTGAGTTATGTTGATGAGTAATTGTGCTCTAGTAAGAATATTGGTGTTAAGGTTTCTGATTCCCTATGCATGCATGAAATTCAATAATCATGCAATGAAAATTATATCCTACTTTTGGTGCATTATTCGATGTTAATTATGCTTAATGCTTTCTTATGAGATTATTCGTTTCTTGGTTGGTCGCTTCTCAATCTTTTTGCTAGTCTTCATTTTGCACCAAGTATGATCTCTACTTGTGCATCCAAAATCCTTCAAACCAGTTTTGCCACATGATTCCACTATATCTACCTATATGCAGTATTCTTTTGTCATTCTAAGCAAATTTGCATGTGCCATCTCTAATTTTCAAAATAAACTTCTCTTTTGTGTGTTTGTTTCGCTCGCGGGCAGCTTCTGTGAGTAGCTAATATTTTCCATGATGGATGTGTTATTCTCAAGATGAGTGTTGATTCACTTGTCATTGAAGGAAATATGCCCTAGAGGCAATAATAAAGTTATTATTTATTTCCTTATTTCATGATAAATGTTTATTATTCATGCTAGAATTGTATCAACCGGAAACATGGTACATGTGTGAATACATAGACAAACATATAGTCACTAGTATGCCTCTACTTGACTAGCTCATTAATCAAAGATGGTTATGTTTCCTAACCATAGACATGTGTTGTTATTTGATTAATGGGATCACATCATTAGGAGAATGATGTGATTGACATGACCCATTCCGTTAGCCTAGCACTTGATCGCGTTTAGTATGTTGCTATTGCTTTCTTCATGACTTATACATGTTCCTGTAACTATGAGATTATGCAACTCCCGTTTACGGAGGAACACTTTGGTGCTACCAAGCGTCACGACGTAACTGGGTGATTATAAAGGAGTACTACAGGTGTCTCCAAAGGTACATGTTGGGTTGGCGTATTTCAAGATTAGGTTTTGTCACTCCGATTGCGGAGAGGTATCTCTGGGCCCTCTCGGTAATGCACATCACTATAAACCTTGCAAGCAATGTAGCTAATGAGTTAGTTACGGAATGATGCATTACGTAACGAGTAAAGAGACTTGCCAGAAACGAGATTGAACTAGGTATTGGATACCGACGATCAAATCTCGGGCAAGTAACATACCGATGACAAAGGGAACAACGTATGTTGTTATGCGGTTTGACCGATAAAGACCTTCGTAGAATATGTAGGAGCCAATATGGGCATCCAGGTTCCGCTATTGGTTATTGACCGAGAATAGTTCTAGGTCATGTCTACATAGTTGTCGAACCCGTAGGGTCCGCACGCTTAACGTTACGATGACAATTTTATTATGAGTTTATGAGTTTTGATGTACCGAAGGAGTTCGGAGTCCCGGATGAGATCGGGGACATGACGAGGTGTCTCGAAATGGTCGAGACGTAAAGATCGATATATTGACGACTATATTCGGAGTTCGGAAAGGTTCCGAGTGATTCGGGTATTTTTGGGAGTACCGGAGAGTTACGGGAATTCGTATTGGGCCTCTTTGGGCCATACGGGAAAGGAGAGAAAGGGCCAAAAGAGTGGCGCACCCTCCCCTTGGACTAGTCCGAATTGGACTAGGGAAGGCGCACCCTTCCTTCCTTCTCCTTCTCTCTTCCCTTTCCTTCTCTCCTACTCCTACTACATGGAAGGGTTCCTAGTTGGACTAGGAAGGGGAATCCTACTCGGCGGAGTAGGACTCCCTAGGCGCGCCATAGAGAGGGCCGGCCCTCCCTCCTCCACTTCTTTATATCTGAGGCGGGGGCACCCCATGGACACGAGTTGATCTACGGATCGTTCCTTAGCCGTGTGCGGTGCCCCCCCCCCCCACCATATTCCACCACGATAAAATCGTCGCGGGGTTTAGGCGAAGCCCGGCGCCGATAGAACATCATCATCGTCCTGCACGCCGTCATCTTGTGGAACTCATCCCGACACTTTCTTTGGATCGGAGTCCGGGATCGTCATCGAGCTGAGCGTGTGCTGAACTCGGAGGTGCCGTCGTTCGGTACTTGGATCGGTCGGATCGTGAAGACGTACGACTACATCAACCGCGTTGTCATAACGCTTCCGCTTACGGTCTACGAGGGTACGTGGACAATATTCTCGCCTCTCGTTGCTATGCATCACCATGATCCTTGCGTGTGCGTAGGAAATTTTTTAAAATTACTACGTTCCCCAATAGTCGCATCAGAGCCAGGTTTTATGCGTAGATGTCATATGCATGAGTAGAACACAAGTGAGTTGTGGGCGATACAAGTCATACTGCTTACCAGCATGTCATACTTTGGTTCGGCGGTATTGTGAGATGAAGCGGCCGGACCGACATTACGCGTCACGCTTACGCTGAGACTGGTTTCACCGCTGCGAGCACTTTCGTTGCTTAAAGGTATTGGCGGGTGTCTGTCTCTCTCACTTTAGTTGAACCGAGTGTGGCTATGCGGTCCTTGCGAAGGTTAAAACAGCACCAACTTGACAAACTATCGTTGTGGTTTTGATGCGTAGGTAAGAACGGTTCTTGCCTTTCAGCCCGTAGCAGCCACGTAAAACTTGCAACAACAAAGTAGAGGACGTCTAACTTGTTTTTGCAGGGCATGTTGTGATTTGATATGGTCAAGACGTGATGCTATATTTTATTGTATGAGATGATCATGTTTTGTAACCGAGTTATCGGCAACTGGCAGGAGCCATATGGTTGTCGCTTTATTGTATGAAATGCAAACGCCATATAATTGCTTTACTTTATCACTAAGAGGTAGCGATAGTCGTAGAAGCAATAGTTGGCAAGACGACAACGATGCTATGATGGAGATCAAGGTATCGCGCCAGTGACGATGGTAATAACGACGGTGCTTCGGAGATGGAGATCACAAGCACAAGATGATGATGGCCATATCATATCACTTATATTGATTGCATGTGATGTTTATCCTTTATGCATCTTATCTTGCTTTGTTTGACGGTAGCATTTTAAGATGATCTCTCACTAAAATTATCAAGAAGTGTTCTCCACGAGTATGCACCGCTATGCGAAAGTTCTTCGTCTTTGAGACACCACGTGATGATCGGGTGTGATAGGCTCTACGTTCAAATACAACGGGTGCAAAACAGTTGCACACGCGGAATACTCAGGTTAAACATGACGAGCCTAGCATATAACAGATATGGCCTCGGAACACGGAGACCGAAAGGTCGGGCGTGAATCATATAGTAGATATGATCAACATATTGATGTTCACCGTTGAAACTACTCCATCTCACGTGACAATCGGGCATGGTGTAGTTAATATGGATCACGTAATCACTTAGAAGATTAGAGGGATGTCTATCTAAGTGGGAGTTCTTAAGTAATATGATTAACTGAACTTAAATTTATCATGAACTTAGTCCTGGTAGTATTTTGCAAATTATGTTGTAGATCAATAGCTCGCGTTGTTGCTTCCCTATGCTTTTATATGTTTGTTTTGATATGTTCCTAGAGAAAAATTTTGTTGAAAAATGTTAGTAGCAATGATGCGGATTGGATCCGTGATCTGAGGTTTATCCTCATTGCTGCACAGAAGAATTATGTTCTTGATGCACCGCTAGGTGACGGACCTATTGCGAGGAGCAAATCTGGGGCGTTATGAGCGTTTGGCTAGCTCAATATGATGACTACTTGATAGTTTAGTGCACCATGCTTAACGGCTTAGAATCGGGACTTCAAAGGCGTTTTGAGCGTCCACGGACCATATGAGATGTTCCAGGAATTGAAGTTAATATTTCAAGAAAATACCGAGTTGAGAGATATGAAGTCTCCAACAAGTTCTATAGCTAAAAGATGGAGGAGAATCGCTCAACTAGTGAGCATGTGCTCAGATTATGCAGGTACTTCAATCGCTTGAACCAAGTGGGAGTTAATCTTCCAGATAAGATAGTGATTGACAGAATTCTCTAGTCACCATCACCAAGTTAGTAGAACTTCGTGATGAACTATAATATGCAAGGGATAACAAAAGCAATTCCCAAGCTCTTCGTGATCTTTGAAATCGACGAAGGTAGAAATCAAGAAAAGAGCATCAAGTGTTGATGATTGACAAGACCACTAGTTTCAAGAAAAGGGCAAAGGGAAAGAAAGGGAACTTCAAGTAGAATGACAAGCAAGTTGTCGCTCCTTGAAGAAGCCCAAAGCTGGACCAAAGCACAGGCTGAGTGCTTCTCTTGCAAAGGAAATGATCCTTTGGAAGCGAAATACCCCAAGTGATTGGCGGATAAGAAGGATGGCAAAGTGAACATAAGTATATTTGATATACATGTTATTGATGTGTACTTTACTAGTGTTTATAGCAACCCCTCATTATTTGATACTAGTTCAGTTGCTAAGATTAGTAACTCGAAACGGGAGTTGCAGAATAAACAGAGACTAGTTAAGGGTGAAGTGACGATGTGTGTTGGAAGTGGTTCCAAGATTGATATGATCGTCATCGCACACTCCCTATACTTTCGGGATAAGTGTTGAACCTAAATAAGTGTTATTTGGTGTTTGCGTTGAGCATGAATATGATTTGATCGTGTTTATTGCAATACGGTTTATTCATTTAAGTTAGAGAACAATTGTTGTTCTGTTTACATGAATAAAACCTTCTATGGTCATACACCCAATGAAAATGGTTTGTTGGATCTCGATCGTGTGATACACATATTCATAATATTGAAGCCAAAAGATGCAAAGTTAATAATGATAGTGCAACATATTTGTGTATTTGCCGTTTAGGTCATATTGGTGTAAAAGCGCATGAAGAAACTCCATCTTGATGGGATTTTGGAATCACTTGATTATGAATCACTTGATGCTTGCGAACCATGCCTCATGGGCAAAATGACTAAGACTCCGTTCTCCGGAACAATAGAGCGAGCAACAGATTTGTTGGAAATCATACATACTGATGTATGTGGTCCGATCAATATTAAGGCTCACAACAAATATCATTATTTTCTGACCTTCACAGATGATTTGAGCAGATATGGGTATATCTACTTGATGAAACATAAGTCTGAAATGTTTGAAAAGTTCAAAGAATTTCAGAGTGAAGTGAAGAATCATCGTAATAAGAAAATAAAAGTTTCTACGATATGATCGCATAGGTAAAATATTTGAGTTACAAGTTTGGCCTTCAGTTAAAACAATGTGAAATAGTTTCACTACTCACGCCACCTGGAACACCACAGTGTAATGGTGTGTCTGAACATCGTAACCGTACTTTATTAGATATGGTGCGATCTATGATGTCTCTTACCGATTTACCAATATTGTTTTGGGGTTATGCATTAGAGACAACTGCATTCACGTTTAATAGGGCACCATCTAAATCCGTTGAGATGACACCGTATGAACTATGGTATAACAGTAAACCTAAGCTGTCGTTTCTTAAAGTTTGGAGTTGTGATGCTTATGTGAAAAAAAGTTTTCAACCTGATAAGCTTGAACCCAAATCGGAATGGTGCGTCTTCATAGAATACCCAAAGGTAACTATTGGGTACACCTTCTATCACAGATCCGAAGGCAAGTTATTCGTTGCTAAGATGGATCCTTTCTAGAGAAGAAGTTTCTCTCGAAAGAAGTGAGTGGGAGGAAAGTAGAGCTTGATAAGGTAATTGTACCTTCTCCCGAATTGGAAAGTAGTTCATCACGTAAATCAGTTCTGTGATTCCTACACCAATCGGTGAGGAAGCTAATGATGATGATCATGAAGCTTGAGATCAAGTTACTACCGAACCTCGTAGGTCTTCCAGAATAAGATCCGCACCAAAGTGGTACGGTAATCCTATTCTAGAAGTCATGTTACTAGACCATGATGAACCTACAAACTATGAGGAAGCGATGATGAGCCCAGATTCCGCGAAATGGCTTGAGGCCATGAAATCTGAGATAGGATCCATGTATGAGAACAAAGTATGGACTTTGATTGACTTGCTCGATGATCGACAAGCCATGTTAAATAAATGGATCTTCAAGAGGAAGGCGGACAACGATAGTAGTGTTACTATCTACAAAGCTCGACTTGTCACAAAAAGGTTTTTCGACAAGTTCAAGGTGTTGACTACAATGAGATTTTCTCAACTGTAGCGATGCTTAAGTTTGTCCGAATCATGTTAGCAATTGCCGCATTTTATGAAATCTGGCAAATGGATAAACAAAACTGCATTCCTTAATGGATTTATTAAAGAAGAGTTGTATATGATGCAACCAGAAGGTTTTGTCAATCCTAAAGATGCTAACAAAATGTGCAAGCTTCAGCGATCCATCTATGGACTAGTGCAAGCATCTCGGAGTTGGAATAAACGCTTTGATAGTGTGATCAAAGCATATGGTTTTATATAGAATTTTGGAGAAGCCTGTATTTACAAGAAAGTGAGTGGGAGCACTACAACATTTCTGATAAGTATATGTGAATGACATATTGTTGATCGGAAATAATGTAGAATTATTCTGCAAAGCATAAAGGAGTATTTGAAAGGAGTTTTTGAAAGAAGGACCTCGGTGAAGCTGCTTACATATTGAGCATCAAGATCTATAGCGATAGATCAAGACGCTTGATAAGTTTTTCAATGAGTACATACCTTGACAAGATTTTGAAGTAGTTCAAAATGGAACAGTCAAAGAAAAGGTTTCTTGCCTATGTTGCAAAGGTGTGAAATTGAGTAAGACTCAAAACCCGACCACGGCAGAAAATAGAAAAGAGAATGAAAGTCATTCCCTATGCCTCGATCATAGGTTCTATAAAGTATGCTATGCTATGTACCGGACCTATTGTATACCTTGCTCTGAATTTGGCAAGGAGTACAATAGTGATCTAGGAGTAGATCACTGGACATTGGTCAAGAACATCCTTAGTGAGGACTAAGGAAATAATTCTCGATTATGGAGGTGATAAAAGAGCCCGTCGTAAAGAGTTACATCGATGCAAGATTTTTTCACTGATCCAGATGACTCTAAGTCTCAATCTGGATACATATTGAAAATAGGAGCAATTAGCTAGAGTAGCTCCGTGCAGAGCATTGTAGACATAGAATATTTGCAAAATACATACGGCTCTGAATGTGACAGACCCGTTGACTAAGCTTCTCTCACGAGCAAAACATGATAATACCTAGTACTCTTTGGGTGTTAATCACATAGCGATGTGAACTAGATTATTGACTCTAGTAAACCCTTTAGGTGTTGGTCACATGACGATGTGAACTATGGGTGTTAATCACATACAGATGTGAATATAAGTGTTGAATCACATGATGATGTGAACTAGATTATTGACACTAGTGCAAGTGGGAGACTGAAGAAAATATGCCCTAGAGGCAATAATAAAGTTATTATTTATTTCCTTATTTCATGATAAATGTTTATTATTCGTGCTAGAATTGTATCAACCGGAAACATGATACATGTGTGAATACATAGACAAACATATAGTCACTAGTATGCCTCTACTTGACTAGCTCATTAATCAAAGAAGATTCTGTTTTCTTTGTGTTGTGTGCTTATTTTCATGGCTCTATGGTTTTCTTTGATTAGTTTTTGCCATAGAAAAGTTGGAATACAGTAGATATAATACAAAAACAAAATATGAATTGGTTTGATACATCACTTATAGTAGTGGTTTGCTTTCTTATACTAACTTGGGTCTCCACGAAGGTTTTGTTGAGTTACGTATGATTGAAGTTTTCAAGTTTTGGGTTATCTTCACGATGGATGAAGGAAGGATGTAAGAGCCTAAGCTTGGGGATGCCCCGGCATCCCAAGCTATTATCCAATAATGAGCAACCAACTAAGCTTGGGGATGCCCCCGAGTGGCATCCCCGCTTTCTTCCAACAACTATCGGTATTTTACTTGAGGCTATATTTTTATTCGTCACATGATATGTGTTTTGCTTGGAGCGTCTTGTATGATACGTTTCTTTGCTTGTTTGTTTTAAATCATCAATCCTTGTTGGGCACACCTTTTTGAGAGAGCCAAAATTATATCATGACTTGTTAGATTTGCTCTCTATGCTTCACTTAAATCTTTTATGAGCTAGGACTTTCTCTAGTGCTTCACTTATATATTTTTTAGCACGGTGTGATTTGTTATTTTTTAGGAAATTCTCTCTTGCTTCATTAGATTTATTTGAGAGTTAGTAAAAGTTTGAAGAAATTCTCTCTTGCTTCACTTAAATTATTTTGAGCGAAAGAAAATTTGTTATGCTCATGATCGTCACTTATATTTGTTTGAGCTTATGAAAAGCAACACAGAAAATTAGTCCCAAAGTGATAGATATCCAAGAAGGATAAAGAAAAGAATGTCATGAAGATCATTGGACAAAATAAACTTGATTCTTAGTAATATTTTTGAGATATGATGATGTGATATGTGAGTTATGTTGATGAGTAATTGTGCTCTAGTAAGAATATTGGTGTTAAGGTTTCTGATTCCCTATGCATGCACGAAAGTCAATAATCATGCAATGAAAATTATATCCTACTTGTGGTGCATTATTCGATGTTAATTATGCTTAATCCTTTCTTATGAGATTATTCATTTCTTGGTTGGTCGCTTCTCAATCTTTTTGCTAGTCTTCATTTTGCACCAAGTATGATCTCTACTTGTGCATCCAAAATCCTTCAAACCAGTTTTGCCACATGATTCCACTATATCTACCTATATGCAGTATTCTTTTGTCATTCTAAGCAAATTTGCATGTGCCATCTCTAATTTTCAAAATAAACTTCTCTTTTGTGTGTTTGTTTCGCTCGCGGAACGCTAACGGGTGGCTAATATTTTCCATGATGGATGTGTTATTCTCAAGATGAGTGTTGATTCACTTGTCATTGAAGGAAATATGCCCTAGAGGCAATAATAAAGTTATTATTTATTTCCTTATTTCATGATAAATGTTTATTATTCATGCTAGAATTGTATCATAGGAAACATGATACATGTGTGAATACATAAACAAACATATAGTTACTAGTATGCCTCTACTTGACTAGCTCATTAATCAAAGATGGTTATGTTTCCTAACCATAGACATGTGTTGTTATTTGATTAATGGGATCACATCATTAGGAGAATGATGTGATTGACATGACCCATTCCGTTAGCCTAGCACTTGATCGTTTAGTATGTTGCTATTGCTTTCTTCATGACTTATACATGTTCTGTAACTATGAGATTATGCAACTCCGTTCTGCGGAGGAACACTTTAGGTGCTACCAAGCGTCACAACGTAATCGGGTGATTATAAAGGAGTGCTACAGGTGTCTCCAAAGGTACATGTTGGGTTCGCGTATTTGAGATTAGGTTTTGTCACTCCGATTGTCGGAGAGGTATCTCGGGCCCTCTCGGTAATGCACATCACTATAAGCCTTGCAAGCAATGTAGCTAATGAGTTAATTACGGAATGATGCATTACGTAGCGAGTAAAGAGACTTGCCCGATGCTTGAGATTTAACTAGGTATTGGATACCGGCGATCAAATCTCGGGCAAGTAACATACCGATGACAAAGGGAACAACGTATGTTGTTATGCGGTTTGACCGATAAAGATCTTCGTAGAATATGTAGGAGCCAATATGGGCATCCGAGGTTCCGCTATTGGTTATTGACCGAGAATAGTTCTAGGTCATGTCTACATAGTTGTCGAACCCGTAGGGTCCGCACGCAACGTTACGATGGCAGTTTTATTATGAGTTTATGAGTTTTGATGTACGAAGGAGTTCGCGATCCGGATGAGATCGGGGACATGACGAGGAGTCTCGAAATGGTCGAGAAGTAAAGATCGATATATTGGGCGACTATATTCGGAGTTCGGAAAGGTTCAGTGATTCGGGTATTTTTGGGAATCTGGGAGAGTTACGGAATTCGTATTGGGCCTCTTTGGGCCATACGGAAAGGAGAGAAAGGAGCCAAAAGTGGCGCACCCTCCCCTTGGACTAGTCCGAATTGGACTAGGGAAGAGGCGCACCCTTCCTTCCTTCTCCTTCTCTCTTCCCTTTCCTTCTCTCCTACTCCTACTACATGGAAGGGTTCCTAGTTGGACTAGGAAAGGGGAATCCTACTCCGGCGGGAGTAGGACTCCCCTAGGCGCGCCACAGAGGGCCAGCCCTCCCTCCTCCACTCCTTTATATCTGAGGCGGGGGGCACCCCATGGACCTGAAGTTGATCTCTGGATCATTCCTTAGCCGTGTGCGGTGCCCCCTCCATCATATTCCACCTCGGTCATATCGTCGCGGAGTTTAGGCGAAGCCTGCGCCGATAGAACATCATCATCGTCCTGCGCCGTCGTCTTGTGGAACTCATCCCGACACTTTCTTTGGATCGGTCCGGGGATCGTCATCGAGCTGAACGTGTGCTGAACTCGGAGGTGTCGTACGTTCGGTACTTGGATCGGTCGGATCGTGAAGACGTACGACTACATCAACCGCGTTGTCATAACGCTTCCGCTTACGGTCTACGAGGGTACGTGGACAATATGTTTGGGAACGTAGTAATTTCAAAAAAATTTCCTACGATCACGCAAGACCATGGTGATGGCATAGCAACGAGAGGGAAGAGTGTCCGTCCACGTACCCTCGTAGACCGAAAGCGGAAGCGTTATAACAACGCGGTTGATGTAGTCGTACGTCTTCACGATCCGACCGATCCAAGCACCGAACGTACGGCACCTCCGAGTTACGCACACGCTCAGCTCGATGACGATCCCGGACTCGATCCAAAGAAAGTGTCGGGGATGAGTTCCACAAGACGACGGGCGTGGTGACGATGTTGATGCTCCACCGACGCAGGGCTTCGCCTAAGCTCCATGACGATATGACTTCTCAGCAGGCTTCGCCTAAGCTCCATGACGATATGACGAAAGTGGAATATGGTGGAAGGGGGCACCGCACACGGCTAAGGAAAGATCCGTAGATCAACTTGTGTGTCTTGGGGTGCCCCCGCCTATATAAAGGAGGCAAGGGGAGGTGGCCGGCCCTAGGGGAGCGCACCAGGGAGGAGTCCTACTCCCAGGGAGTAGGACTCCCCCTCTCCTAGTTGGACTAGGATTGGAGGAGGGAAGAGGGAAGAAGCGCCGCCCCCTTCCTTGTCCTATTAGGACTAGAGGGGAGGGGTATGAAGCCCACCTTGGCTGGCCCTTCCTCTTCTCTCCTATGGCCCATTAGGCCCATGGACCTCCCGGGGGTTCCGGTAACCTCCGGTACTCGGTAAAATCCGATTTCACGGAACACTTCCGATGTCCAAATGTAGGCTTCAATATATCAATCTTTATGTCTCGACCATTTCGAGACTCCTCGTCATGTCCGTGATCACATCCGGGACTCGAACAACCTTGATTGCATCAATACTTATAAACTCATAATGAACTGTCATCAAAGCGTTAAGCGTGCGGACCCTACGGGTTCGAGAACTATGTAGACATGACCTAGAACCATTCTCGTCAATAACCAATAGCGGAACCTGGATGCCCATATTGGTTCCTACATATTCTACGAAGATCTTTATCGGTCAAACCGCATAACGACATCGTTGTTCCCTTTGTCATCGGTATGTTACTTACCCGAGATTCGATCGTCGGTATCCAATACCTAGTTCAATCTCGTTGCAGTAAGTCTCTTTACTCGTTCCGTAATACATCATCTCACAACTAACTCATTAGTTGTAATGCTTTGCAAGGCTTAAGTGATGTGTATTACCGAGAAGGCCTAGAGATACCTCTCCGACAATCGGAGTGACAAAACCTAATCTCGAAATCGCCAACCCAACAAGTACCTTTGGAGACACCTGTAGTACTCCTTTATAATCACCCGATTCGCTAGTGACGTTTGGTAGCACCAAAGTGTTCCTCCGAAACGGGAGTTGCATAATCTCATAGTTACAGGAACATGTATGGGTCATGAAGAAAGCATTAACATACTAAACGATCAAGTGTTAAGCTAATGGAATGGGTCATGTCAACAGATCATTCAACCAATGATGTGACCTTGTTAATCAAATAACAACTCCTTGTTTATGGTTAGGAAACATAACCATCTTTGATTAACAAGCTAGTCAAGTAGAGGCATACTAGTGACATCTTGTTTGTCTATATATTCACACATGTATTATGTTTTCGGTTAATACAATTCTAGCATGAATAATAAACATTTATCATGATATAAGGAAATAAATAATAACTTTATTATTGCCTCTAGGGCATATTTCCTTCACAATATTCTCCCCTCTCGTTGCTATGCATCACCATGATCCTTGCGTGTGCGTAGGAAATTTTTTGAAATTACTACGTTCCCCAACAGTCATTGCACGAGAGTAAGGCAAAGGTCTTCGGGATGCCCAGTCCCGAAATGCAAAAATGAATTTACTTTATGTTGTCAAATAATAAATTCCTTGAAAAGTGTTGGTATGGAGGGCACCCATGGATACGGTTAGCCACGGAAAGTGAAAGTATTGTGGAAAAAGGAATAAATTTTATTTTCTGTTTGGGAACCGCCTATGGCATATCTAGCATGGAAAGTGTTCGGCACTCTGAGTCGTTTTCGTTGGTGGGATGGATACACCTCCCAAAATGTTTTATCTCTAAATTTTCCGCTTTGAGCTCTGGCACCTCTACAAATCCCTACTTCCCTCTGCGAAGGGCCTTTCTTTTACTTTATGCAATTTTTATTTTGAAATTGAGTCTCCATCTTCTCTCATGAAAAGCACCAGCTAGGAGGCAATATGATCGTACTTAAGTATTGGGTGTAGTTAATATTCGAGTGTGTTTCATGAATGATCAATGTTTGAGCATGATGGGCTAGGGAAACTTGTTTTAGCATTGATATTTTGAAAGAAATGGTTGCTTGTTGATAGCTTGAGTATCTAAATTATTATGTCAAAACTAGACTATTGCTTTGATTCGCATAAAAGTCCAAATGTCCATGCTATAAACAAAATAATATGATATGACATGATGAACATCAATCCCCGGGAACCTTGTTGGGGCAGCCTGGACTCGTCCCCAGGTGTTGTCTCGATCCTGCTAGACTCGCCTGTCTGGCAAGGGAGACCTTCCTGGGGGATTCTATGGCCACTTCGGGGTTCTTAATGTGCTCCTTGATCTCACGAAGAGCGGTTTCTCTGGCTTATCTCACGTCATGCATTGGTACTTGATGTATGATCGGTCGTACGTCGGTGCCTAAGTCAGGGCGGCAGATGCACGTGTTTGTTGCACCGACACTCCGCCATATAAATACTCTAAAATCAAAAAACCTCCCAGGGAGTCCAAGAAATACTTTTTCCGCCGCCTCAAGTTCTAGGACCATGAGATCCTATCTAGAGGCCTTCTCCTGCACTCTGTCGGAGGGGGAAACTATCACGGAAGGGTTCTTCATCAGCCTTGCTGTCCCTCCGATGATGCGTGAGTAGTTTACCACGGGCCTATGGGTCCAAGTTAGTAGCTAGATGACTTCTTCTCTCTTTTTGATCTTCAATACAATGTTCTCCTAAGTGTTCTTGGAGATCTATTTGATGTAATGACTTTTTGCAGTGTGTTTGTTGGGATCCGATGAATTGTGAGTTTATGATCAGATCTACCCATGAATATTATTGAGTATTCTCCAAACTCTTTTATGCATGACTATTATAGCCTCGTATTTCTTCTCCGGTTTGTTGGTTTGGTTGGCCAACTAGATTGATTTATCTTGCCATAGGAAGGGGTGCTTGTGATGGGTTCGATCTTGCAGTGCTCAATCTCAGTGACAGAAAGAGACATGACACGCATGCACTACTAGGGAAAACCCTAGCAGTAGCGCTGGTTTTGTGCTCACTAGTAGCGCGGGTAGGCGCGCTACTAATAAGGCGCTTCTGACTCTTGCTTAGCGAAGAACGCGTGCGCTTGCACGCCATCGCTAGGACGTAATCAGTTGCAGCGTTTGTTCACTCCCACGCTCGCTAATGTAACTACTGGCAGCGTGTTTTCTCTCCATCGCTACTAGTATTCTTTTTTTATTTTTTCATTTTTAGTGTATTTATTCGCCATCGTACAAATATTGATACAATACCAGTTATGAGGTTTACATCATTATGTCCATAACAGTGTGTCAAATGAAGGTGGATTAGGTTCAAGTGGAGGCAATATGTGGTGCATGTCAAAAGTATACTACTAATCCAAACATGATCTAGTTTGGACTAGTAGTACTTTCGATGTGCACCACATGTTGCCTCCACTTGAATCTAATCCCAAAGACAAGATATTTAATCATCATCATGGTCATTACCACCAACAGTATTTATTTAATCACCACTAACACTAGCTAATAATAATCATCATAGTCATTACCACCAACACTAGCTATTTTATCATCATAGTAATAGTGTAGCACATCATCATCCTCAAACTCATTTCTAGCTAGCTAATCACTCCTGCTTGCTCTCTCTTAGGTAAAACAACATAAAACATGTGTAGCTCTCCTCCTTGATCAAGTTGGAGCATGCAGATGAACCTGTCTCCTAATCGTGGGTAGCGCCTCTGCTTGCTGCCCCCTAGTACTTCTGCGCTCCCCATCACATATTTGGTCCAGTCTTGCACTATTAAGCATCCGTCACTAATCTTGAATGCACTAAAGTAATCTGAAGGATATCTTGGCCGTAAGCTGATAATACTCATGGTACCTTTAGTATCGATCCCATAAGGCACAACATTCATCGGGAGTCCCTGTTGAAGAACATCGTATGGTAACATACTTAGCAATGAAGTTTAGCTTCAAAAATATGTATGGAAAAGATGCACTGAGGACAATTAGTAAAAATCTTACCATCCTTCCTAAATAGATGTGACCGTAGTTCATTACGAACACTATTGGTCGCACGCTTTCAGTACTAACATTTCTAAATCCAGGAAGAAAATTTGTCTTGGCGGTATCAAGATCTTCAAGCCATGAAACATAATGACTTAGCTCCTCATGATTTAGTTCAGCCTCGGGACAATAGTAGGTCCACATCTACCAAGCGCTGGACATGTTTGCTTGCACCGAAATAAGTGACAATACAAATTAGTTGTCAACTATTTTTGAATAAACAATATCAAAGACATAAATATGGTTGAGAAACTTACATAATGGTATAACTGGAGGCGATACGCACATCGACCGGATATGTCGGTATTACCTTGATATCATCTTAGGACGAATATCAAAGGTGATAACCATATCAGGGCTCAAATGCATAAGTCTTGCATAGTGCTCGCCATGTTTTGCATCCAAAATAGGTGTAGTCGTCTGAATTGTATAATTTTGCGTGGAAAATATAACCATGCTCGGTATTCAAATAAACTTTCTTTACCTCTGTAGTATGACTGAAACCTATTTTATCCAATACAAAAACTCTTGCATGACAGGGGATACGCTAGTAGAATAGTAAAAAATATATAAGTTGAAGCAAATGAAGCAGATGTCATGCTTAATTATGAAAAAAGACTTGTCGTTATGACTTACTGTATCCACTTCGAAGTTCTCGTCCAGCTTGATCTTTGAAGCGCCTATGATCATCTAGGAAGATTCCGTCGCAAAGCCGTGCTCGTCTTCGCAGATTTGCAAATACCGAAATCCTTTTCGTAAATCGGACATTTCCTATGTTCATAGTTAAAACATTAATTGAAAATCGATGAAGACAACTACCGGGATACTCAACACACAAATCCGGGGCACTCGATATTTCCTACATATTACGGCACAAGTCATGCCAAAATTCACGGAAAAATCCAGCATGACCTTTGCTAAAATAGGACATATCGGCGCTGAAATTTGCCGGAACGGAAATGAATCAACACTCACGGCAAAACATAGGCCACTCGGAGGTGTAACCTGCAAACATGACCCGGCCACTTGGATATTGAGCAACACAAGATATACATTTCAAAATATCTTATAGGACTCAAATTAGCATGCATTCAATAAGCAAAAGTAAATCATCTCATGCGTACGTACATCGTCGAATATTATCACTAATACATCATGAATAGTGTCATACATATAACATCACTAATACAACTAAAACCCTAGCACACGACGGGTATCGGTAGCGGTGGACACCCACAGAAGGAACCATCACGGGATCATAGCTCGGTGAGATCCTCGGAGAACCCGCGGTATTGGAGAACACATGCTCCAACGCAAACAAGTAGCGACGGACGCGGCGCGTCCTCCTCACCGACAGGGTGATGCACCACCTCCGGAGTCCTCGAGCCTCTAGACCGTCACCGCCCACGCGATCGCCACCAAAGAAGGTTCGGTCAACGACAGTGGCTCCTCACCAACTGCGCCCCGGTAGGTAGCGCCTCCAAGACCACCCAGGCGGAGCCAGGTCCGGACATGGCCCATCTGGTCAAGCAGGTGTCGTCCTCCGCCGACTCGGCGGCGACGATGCGGGATAGGCATCGCCCACGTCGATCTTGGGAAAAATTGCTTTAACTAAAAAATAGCAACAAGTTCTTACTAACTAGTTCTATTAATTCAACTAGTTCTTACTAAAAATAAACTTACTATAAATAAAAATATTCTAATACCTAATTAGTACCTAGTTCGTACTAACTAATTAGTACCTAGGAACTACTGCCCTAATTACCATCTAATTTGATGAACCTGTAGGGGTGGAAAGTGGTAGTGGTTATTCCAATGATCCAACTATAAAGTGAAATAAGTGGTCAAATTTTACTCGTTTCGATTCATCTTAGAAATTTGATTCGTTTCCACCCTTACAGGAACCCTAACTCATTGCCGCATCCGCATCCGATTTGTTTCCACTCTTACATGAACCCTAACTAATTTGATGCAACTAAAATATAAAAAAACCTAGGCAGAGGTAGGGAGAGGGAGGAGCAGGCGTCCTCACCTCGGGTGCCTGACGAGGAGGAGGCGGTGGCGTCAAGGTCGAGGTCGGTGCTCGGGCCTTGGCGGATGGCGGCGTCGAGGTCGAGGTCGAGGCGGCGTCAGGCGTCGTTGAGGTCGAGGCGGCGTTGAATCTGGGGTCGAGGCGGCGTAGAGGGTGTGCGGAGGCGTGGCAGAATGTGGACAGTTGGATTTGGGGAAGTGGCCGTGGGAAGGGCGAACCCGTGGTTAAGTCGAGTAGCGATGGCGCGTTCCGGAAGAGCGCTCTTTGCTACGTGCTTCTGACGCTTTACGGGATACACGCTACTGCTACTCCTTTCTCTTTTTTCCCCTTTTTCATTTAGTTTTCTTCACATTTTATTTTTTTCCTTTCACCTGATTCTATTTCTTTCATTTTCAATTACCTTTCTATTTGCTTTCCATTTAACTTTATATCCTTTAGCAGTAGCGAGTTTAATTTGAAACGCGTTGCTACAAAGAAAGTAGCGGTAGCGCGGTTCGTTATAGGTCGCTACTACTATGTGTAGCCTATCGGCTAAGTCGTGGGAATTTTAGTAGTATCGTGTTTAGGGCAGCATGCGCTATTGCTAGAACTTTATCTGCAGCACGGTTTGCTCAGGCGCGCTACTGCTAGTTAGCACCAGCGTGCTTTTTTGACCCTCGCTGCTGCTAAAGTTCTGTGTATAAGGTTTTCCCTAGTAGTGATGTATCATTGCTATTAAGGGTAAAAAGATGGGCTTTATTTCATCCATGAGTTTATCTTGTCTACATCATATGTCATCTTGCTTAAGGCGTTACTCCGTTCTTTGATGAACATAATAAACTAGATGCATGCTGGATTGCGGTCGATGTGTGGAGTAATACTATTAGATGCATAAGCGTTTTGGTCTACTTGTATCAGACGTGATTCCTATATACATGATCATTGCCTTGCATATCGTCATAATTATTTGCTTTTTTGTCAATTGCCCAACAATAATTTGTCTACCCACCGTATGCTATTTTCTCGAGAGAAGCCTCTAGTGAAAACTATGGGCCCCGGGTCTATTTTCTATCATATATTAAAACCAAAAATACCTTGCTGAAATTTTATTTTATTTATTTTATTTTGTATTTTTGTCAGATATATCTATCAAAAACCTATCTTTTAATCTTTCTTGTAACCTTTGAGGGATTGACAACCCCTCTACGTGTTGGGTTGCAAGTATTTGTTGTTTCTGTGCAAATTCTGTTTACATAGTGTTGCTTGGTTCTCCTACTGAATTGATAACCATGGTTTCATAACTGAGGGAAATACTTATCTCTATGTACTGCATCATCCTCTCCTCTTCGGGGAAACCCCAACGCAGCTCACAAGTAGCAGTGTGGGTAATTGCGAAAGCATGCTCAACTGGCAGACATGATGGCATTATAGAGTAAGGCATGTATTGTCACTTCATTGTGAAGACTACTTGAATAGTTTTCTCTGGCCGATGGGGAACAATGCCTCTACGCGCATCCCGTCCAATAACAACAATCATTGGCCAAGGCTCCGGGCGCCAATTACGTACCTCTTCCGATGGTTTACTACTAGTAGTAGATGATGAGTCCTGAAATACTTTTTTGTACTACTACTTTGCAAAAGTACTCAATTCATGGGATTGGTTTCCTCAAGAAATTGTCTTTACCGATGTATTAATATTGGCAATTCATGCATGCATGTGTGAACAACGAATGATTAAACCTAGCGTGCAACGTTTTAATGAAGCTTTGACATGTGAACATGTGAATGTGAGGGACTACGAGCACAATTGGTTTGATGCCAACAATTGGCATTGCCAATATTTGGCAAGCCAACATTTGGCAAAATCAAAATTTGCCAAATGTTGGCAACCTTTTGTGAGGTTGAGAAGAAAATTTGGTAGCCAACCAATCACTAGCCAACATTTGGCATTTGCCAAATATTGGCATGCCAACTTTTGGCATCAAACCAATCATGCTCTACAACCCTCATGCATGCATGCAAGAGTCACACGTAGCACACAAAAACATGCACGGCACCCTAATGCATGCATGCATGTAACCTGCAAACGCACACATGCACGCACTCATGCATGTGTACAGCACACGACGGAACACACACGCTAACTCTCAAGTGCTCAAACCTACACGTGCATGCAAACACATACACAGCAAGGGGGAGCTAGTGACCGTATAAACATCGGAATGTACATATTGACCGCAATGAGCGTATTATGAAGTCCAGTATCTGTATTTTTACAAACATATAGTGACCGCTAGTGTATTTATCTCGTTTCAAATTAAGCCATATTAACCGGAAAGGAGGCAGTATGGGCTAGCACTGCTTTGTTCTGTCCCGTCAACTCGCAGAACAAGTAGGTGAAGTTTGCTTACTATACCCTCTCATCTACCACACGTGAAGTTTGCTTACTATGCCCTCTCCATCTACCACACGTGTGGTGGCTCGTAGGACGAGGAGAAGCATTTGACTAATGCAACCTCTCCCTCGCCCAGGCGGTAGACGTGCAGCAGTTCATTCGTTGTCGGATTGCCACAAGCATACACTATAGAACCATCATTGTTCGACTTTCCGAAGAGGCTAAGAGACAAGCGCAAGGTTTAGTAGTACGAGTAGTACTATTATATAGATACTAGGAACCGCATGGTGGAGCGTCGACACTCTTATTTTATTTTAATTTGTGATAAAGTACACATTAATTTCGGAGAAGAGAATGGCAGCCCAATGAATACTATACAAAAACATCGAACATATATAGATGACATCCACCAACCATGCTCTAATATTTCTTGGTCTCCGTGCGACATCTAGCTGTCTGTGTTATCGCTCCTCATCTCTCTAAAGAGCCTGTCTATGTTCTCGCTCCTTGTCTCTCTCAAGGAGCGGCGGGTTGGCCATTTTTCCGTCAATTGAGATCGGTTTGCTCACACTCCGGTCCATCATGTCACTGATATGCCCAGAGGAAGCGCGTTGACCGATGGGCCATACGCGCACTTGGTTTTACACCTTCATCTATACCTCTATATATTGTACCAGTAACTTGGAATAACAATCATTGGATCAATCCGATCCGACAGTTGAAACATGGCAAATCCAAGTATTGTTGACCATTGGATCTTCTCATTACTTCACTAGATTCTTCCACGTGTACTATCTAAAAGATTCTATGGTTGGACTTAAGCCATATGGACATTTTGCACAAAACTTAAAGTACATTTCTACTTTATTCTAGACTCTTCCACACTCATACTCTCCTATTTTTTTTGTCCAAACTAACATTCATTTTTCCTCAGTGTTCAAAGCTATGTACTTTCATAAATCATACTTATCTTTGCAGATAGAAAAATAGCTTTATAATAGCTAGAATAGATACCTAGGCAAAAAACGCTCAATATATTTTTACGTGCTTTTGCATCTTATACGTCATGTATATGCCTCACAATGTCATTTGCATGTTATAATTAATACAATAACAGTATGTCTATCTTTGGTTGTAATTTGATTATAGAGCTCTCACATGCTATGCACATATAACTTGCTAGTACTAGTAGGAGCGGATTGAAAGAAGAGTGTATTGATGGTTGCTTTGTCCGAGCAACTTACTATGGGAAAGGTGGGGCTTATGATTTGACTGCTCATTACTCACTATTACTGCAGCGCAATGACCCGGCTGAGTCTACCATGCGGTTGTGCACTGTAATTTGGTGCATGGCACATGGACCCGAATGTTGAATGGCTTCTGGCAATGCTATCAAGCTTCCAGCATTTGTTTACATAATTGATGTACACGTGATATTCTAACGCCATGAATTTGTATAATGCTCTGAAGCTTTCAGCTTTTGTTTCATGTGTGTTGCCAGCTGGAAGGTTGTCTTGTTACAACATCAATAAAATACAAAGGAAAATAACATCCATGCTCTTTCGCAAAAAAAAAAACTAATTTCCTTACTAATGCATCTCAATGCTTAGCAGATCAGAGCCAATATCTATCTATTATATACTTAAGACAAAAGACAAATAAGCCATCATGTTCGTCTACATGTGCTAATATTATTTGCACCGCCTGATTAGAAAAATAATGGCCAAGATTTAAAGTTTTTACGTAAGATGCTAACACGTACGTAACAACATATTGAACCATCATATTGTCACGTGTAGGTATATATATATATATATATATATATATATATATATATATATATATGACAAATGTTTCCTACAAGCGATGGTAGTTAACACCACTTGCGTTTTGTATGTTGTATGTAGTATCTGTCGAAAACCAAGAGTATATGCGTGTAGTATGTAGTATATATCAATGATTAGGTAGTATATATACTATTTTTTGGGTAGTATGTACCATGTTTTGAGTATGCTTTTTTTTATATACAAATATGTACGTATTTCATAAATATAACAAAAACTATGGACTCATATGCAATTTTTTCATGTAACTTGATTTGAAATATCTTAGATATAAGATATAGTATATTAACATATTTAAAATAATAAAATAGTATATATACTACCACATGGTAGTATATGAAATATGTGGCATAACTACCACCGGGTGGTAGAATGGATTTTCCATATATATATATATATATATATATATATATATATATATATATATAGAAACTCTATTAATAACCCAGGGTGAAGAATAAGTAATTCTTCACCCCGGTCGATCGACCGAGCCAGACCATGCCTCCAGCCAAGGCACCGTTTTGCGATAGGGTAAAATCTAGCCCACTGTCCCTCGCTGGAAAATTAGATTGAGGGTGAAGTAATTTTACGTTTCAAGCGTTGACTCGAATACAGCCCACCTCCCCGTCCTTTTCTAAACTACTGCAAACAATTTTTTTTAAGAAGAAGAGTGGCAAACCGTATCGGGAGTATCGGCGGCGCACGGCGGCGCCATGGGTAGGTGGGGCAGCTGCCTAGGTCTTGGGCGGTGCCGTGGTTGGTGATGGCGTTGAAGTTTCAGCCCGTGCTGCTCGGTGACAGTGCTGGCCTCGGCGGTGTGGTGAACTCTCTGGGTTCCTCGAGGCAGTGCTGCGGGGCTGCACCGCTCTGCGCCGGCAATAGCGGTCTACGACGGCGTCACGATGAGCTCTCGACACTCTGATGCATTCCCAAGATTTATGCCCCTGTATTTCTCCTCCCTTTTCTCCCAATCTAGAATTCTACTTTCCCTATGGAACTTCGGCGTATTGACTTGCCAGATGCGGTGGCTGATATGGTGCTAGGTTTTGGCCTTTCTCAGATTCAGCGCAGGTTGTTGCATCCGAACACGAAGGTTTACTCGTTTCAATTTGGTTGCACAAATTTTAGTACGGGCCTTCACCGGATTTGATGTTGGGGACAAATCAAGAGCTTCTCTTCAGATCTAGTCTACAGATGCTCCCAGTAGCTCCTATTTTCAATAAATAGTTTACATTCAGCGGTTTGTGTCTAATGAATCCTCCGTTTGGAGTCCCCATCTGTTGCATCTTCTAATAAATAGACATGTTTCTTCTTTATTATGAATAAACTCCATCTTTTTTCCTTGGAGCCCCACTATTTTGGATGAATTGCACTGTCCCCTGCTACTGAAAAGTACCATGTCCGGCCATTTAGACTTAGAATCGAATCGGGATGCTGCTACTGTATTAGGTTGACCATCCAATCATTGTGAATCTGCTCTGTTGCACAAGAAGGCCTAGTAAGAAACCGGGAAGGGTGGCACCCCATTAAGAAGCACAAATCATTTAAGCCCAATTAACTGTGATCTCAATGCACAATATCATTGCCTTGCTGATAGTGAGTATAATGATTTGTTAGTTCAATTAGTCGAAACACTGCCATTGGGGCTGATCATACCTTGAATTGATCAAAATTTGAACCTTTAGGTTACCTCATATTGCTAAAGGACACAAATGTTACTTTTCTTAAACTTTAATCGTCGTCATAAAATTATGGATTTTCACTTTGACCGGAAGTTGTTGAGGGTATCTGTGGAAGGCTTCAGAACTTTTCTCTAGGTGCAGTCCAGAACACTAGTGAGACATGGTAACAACTACAAAAAAAATTAGGATGCAGGATCACGTTTTCTATTTCCAATTCATGGTGCATTTGTAGCTCTTTGTCAACTCTATGAAAGCACTGCATACACCTGCAGTACAATGAACTTTTTCAGGTTTGGTTATCAATTTTTTACATTGTGCTTCAGTCGAGTAATGAATGGTTAAGTACCTATTTATTGCTACTTTTGATCTGTTGATATACAGTGGACAGAACGATATAGCTGGGCACACTCCTATTCTCTTTATTCAGAATGACATCCAATGAACCTGAGGTTAACTGGCATTTGTGTGACTAACAGCTACTCCTTGGATGATTACGTGTTTCAGAATGAAGATGCATGCTTATGTGCTTCAGAATGAAGATGCATGATTATGTATTTCAGGAGCTGCTAGTCGTACCATAGAAGTAATGAATGAACCTCTTCTCGCTATTTTCATTTCAAGTGCAATAATCTGCTGGAGGTGTTTTCCATTCAGGTAAGTGAAGTTTTGCACCCTGCAAGTGTGCAGATGTATTCTGGGAGAAGAAAAGCATACCGAGTAAGATGCTATCCTTGCCATTTTACTGAGCAAGTTCATTCATATTATTTTTAGGTCCTCCTTGACAATGTATTTGATCAATTGTCTAAAAAATTCCTGGATTGTGAGAGTAAAATAAAGTACGTTTAGAATACTGTTCTTGAGTCAGTAAAAACAATTACCTAGTTTAACCCCAGCTATTGTGTTAAAGAACATACACTGACAATGAGGATAGAACTTCTCATAATGGTAATGATGAGTGTGCAAGGACTATTAAGGTCATATAGGTCTAATTAAAATTATCACAGAAAGGAGAGGCGGAAGCTGAGCTCCGCTCTTTTTCTGTCCGGGAGAGAAGTGTTTTTCTCCTTAAAACCTGCACTTCTTATTGGTTTTATAGGGGAAAAAAATCTATGGCTCTATTGATTGTAGGTTGTTTAGTAGTGCACTACTAGTACCATGCCATACCATTGGTTTGGACTGATCGAAGGCAAGTTAAAGGTCAGTTAGATAAATGCCGCTACTGTACTCGCACATCTTATATGTCATTTAGATTTGTACACACTTCGTAAAAGTGTGACTTCTGTAGGAAAACTCTTCCATCTGACGTTGTTGTTCAACAGGTTGTAGAGAACAAAGTAGTCAGGCTTCAACCAGAACCTTGATTGGTGTCTTTCAAAAAGAAACTTGATTGGTTATCGTACATGCCTAAACTCTATTCTGGAAAGTTGTACATGTAATCATTAGTTCTATGAGAGTATGGAGATTGAATTTGCTATATTGCAGTCTGGAGCATACTTCTTTCCATGTGCATATAGGCTTTATGTGATTAATCACCCTATCACAAGTTCTTCTAGTATTTGGATGAATCCTCTAAGATAATTCTGATTTAAGTAAATATCATAAATCTACCTAATGGGAGAAGCTTTATATTTAGTTCAATCAAAACATTTTCTTTGAATCTGCTTGCCTTAATCTACTATCTTTTTACAGTAACATTCCGACCTATATCTGAGAATTTTGTAGCTCCTTTATTTCAACAGTAATGATTCACTAAGCTCCTATCTTACCACATGTTCCGTTTTATTCTCCGCATTTTAGATATAGCACCCCCTATTCACCAAGCTCCTAGCACCCTGTGTTTTTAGATCAAGCCATTTTTCCACAAAAAATAATTGAATTGTTGGTCTGAAACCAAAATATTTTTGAAGGAAACTGAATTGTACTACTACTATCTGCTCATTTTCTACAATCTACACTACTACATCAGGTGGTACATGCCAGAGAATATATTCTTTATAACTTGAATCACGTGTTGTTATTTTCGTTCGTAGCATTCATGATTTGAGTCTTTGTAAAGGTATCTGAAAGACTAAAAGAGAACATATTTTTGATAAATGATGCGTAATGCCAGAACAGTTGCACACTTGCTTCCTATACTAATCAGTTTTTACACTGTAGGTAGCTCATCTATAAGTACCTTGATAACAGTAGACTGATATTAATACATTTGAAAATATGGAAAAACAGAAAGATCTTTGACAGCACAGTTATGCTGAGAGGAGTTTCAATCTAGGAGAGCTGCAGGCGGGTTGTCTTCTTTCTGAATCATATTTTTGTTGCTTTCTCCCTACTCGGACTGTATTGGAGTTCTCTCTGGAGTGTTGTGTAATCAGCTCTGAGGTCATGGCTAGGGTTCCAGTTCTGTTTTTCTCAAGAGTTGACCCTGTAAATACTAGCTCCATGTTTCTTAGAGATTATCTATAAATTATTCCCTCTATTTCAATATAGTTCGGTGATAGGCCCTTCGAGGTAAAACTACTCCATATATATATTAAAGAAGTCAATGTGAGGTTATTGGAAATTTCAGTCACTAGTCGATGAAGAAACTTTTGAATAATCGAGGATGCAATTCCATAAATGGTACCTCCAAATAAATTTCCCAATGAGAATTTACTACATCAAATCCATGGCGCCTAATGAACAGGTCTAGATAAAAATAGAGGTAAAGGAGAGAGTATGCATCACTATCTCGTTGTTTTTCTCAAAGCAGAAAATATCTTTTTAAAGAAGACGATCAGATGCAGATAGAAAGGATCTTCCGATGCATGGAGCTCGTGCAGATAGAGGTAGTATAGTCTGCGAGGTATATTTACCTTGGAAACCTATTGTTTCTTTCGGCAGTGGTTCAGTCTCCGAACACTGCATGTGCCATAACTTACTTTGCATGCGTGAGGAAAATTTACCTCACAAGCCTTGTTTCTTACGGCAGTGCTCCATAGTACGTTTCTTTCTCCCTGTTCTAATCTTACATCGGGTGTTTTTATTTCTTAAGTTTTTAAGTTCTGGCCGTGGGGTGGCGAGGGTGAGGAATAAGAATTCCTCACCCTGGGTTAAGAATTCCTCATCATATATATATATAGGGTAACGCTATTTTAAGCGTTAGTGTAGAATAGCTTATTCTATACCCCCTAGTAACGCTATATACAAAATCTAGTAAAACGATGTACAAAATGTAGTAATTTAGAAAATATATTTTTTTATAACCCAAGTTTGTAATTTACTATAGTTTTACGAAAATTACTACATTTTACATAGTGTGTTACTATATTTTGTATGTACCGTTACTGGAGTGTACAATAAGCTATTCTACATTCACGCTTAATTTAGTATTGCTAAACTACTCCAGAGCGTGGAATTAAGTTAGCGTACGCGCCAACCAATCAACATAACCGGCCTCTACATGCTAATTACCCCGAACCACCCGACATGCGTTCCTCCGTGAAAAATGCATCGTAATGAGTTACGGCCAAATAAATCTGGCAACCCACCTGGTCCATGGGCTAATTCCTACTATTACTAATCAGCCTTTAGGAAGTCAGTAATGAACTTACCATCACTATAATTTCCACTAAAATTATAATCAGATGGATCGCTTAAGGATAGGATCGTTCCAATACTTTAACATTACCATATGCTCCTTTATTTTTACTTGACCATACGTTGTTTTACTATTGCATATGGCAGTATTACCATCGTTACTAAACTTTTTAGTGTGTTTTACTATACTAGAGGGAGGCACATGTATTGCACTAATTCATCTCAAGTGGTAAAGCATTACCATTTCATCAACTCATCAACCCATTTTACAGTCAACAATTAGCGGCCACTAGCGTACGTGAACCAGTAACGCATTACCACTTCCTCAACCCATTTTACTGCCAACAATTAGCGATGGCTACGTGAGATGTAGGTGAACCAGTAACACAATACCACTTCCTTAACCCATTTTACTGCCAACACTGCCAACAATTAGCGGAGGTTGTGCACGTGACCGCAAGTGAACCATTTAGGATAGTAACAAAATTAAATGCATTACTATTTCTTCCATGGATTTTACCTCCGTTTGTTAACCGATAAGGAGATCCAAGTGACCCGGCTAATTAGGACCAGCGCGTACGATAAGGCATTATGCGCTCTCGCGCAGTTTTTTCTCTCATGCAATCTTTTTTTTTGCTTCCATACAAACAAGAAATCGTCTGGAGATAGAATTAGGAAACGTAATAATCACGATAGGTTAGAAAAGGAAAGATAAAACATAACGGGAGCAATCACGTATTTTAATCGCCGATGTTTGCAAATATACATGAGCCACAAGTTGTAAAGGCTCTGCCTCAGCTCTATGAAGTGCACTCATCGGAACCAATGTCTCCGACGGCGTTGGCGTCGCAGCGGATGCTATCCATCTTCACAAAATTGAGCAAGACCTCATCGGCATTCTGGACAAGATGCCGCTGAGTAGACGGGAGCAAGGGGAGAACAACGAAGACCTTAAAGGTAATGTTGTTGAAGAAGGTCATCATCCTGATCGAGAAGTTCAAAATCTCCGGCGAAGCTGGCGAACCCGATGCACCACACCCTCGGTGGCAACACCCTGCCAGAGGCTGACATTGGCGCCATCACCGAGCCCCACGTACTCTCCGTGCATTTCTTCTACCTCAACGCATGCACTACCACTGTCGAAGAAGCATGCCTCTAAACACTGACGAGCCTGTGTCCAGCCAACTCCGGGCGATCGTCGATGTTGAAACAGAGAAGCTTCTGACAGGCGCCACCGGATCAGACATCATTGATTCCAAAAACACAACAATGGGACCACAATAATTGTCCGGGGGAGAGCAGCGCGATGGCGGCAGAGGAAGATGAAGAAGATGATGGGAGCAAGCGCGCTCACACGAGGTAACGGGTAAGCAAACTGCTTTATAGTGAGCTGGCTGCCGCGGTGGCTGGTCGCACACCGTGAACTGCAACTATTGTGGCAATGGAGGCTCCAGTTCATGCTGGAGCTGGCGGACAGCAGGTGGCATACGAGAACCGTGAGGTAGCCGTGTACCAGCTACAGCGGCTCGACTGAATCTCAAATTGGCAGCAGTTCTGGGCCAGCAAGAATCGTGCGCCGTGATTAAGAGCATCGGCTACGGCGGCGTCATGTGGAGCGTCACCTCCGTTTCAGAAAAATGTCAAGCGTCACTGACTTTGATGGGAGCGTGATTCTGGAGCATCACAAGGAGCCATTGCGTAGTATTGCAGCGCACCAGACTTGATTACTTTTTTGCTAAGTCAGGTTGCATTGGTCTTTTCTTCTAGGTATTACTAGTGCAAAAATGTCAAAAAAATGTGGATGAGCTACCTCCAGGTAAAACCGTAACAATAGTACAAACTTTTGAAAAAAAAACTATTCATGTTTGTCTTCTGTGTCTACGTGTAAATTTTCATGAAAATTGATGAGATTTGTGCGACGTATAAAAAAAATAAGTTTTCATGATTAAAAGTGTGTTTTCCTTTATGCAAATTTACATGTTCTTGAAGCATGAATATGTATACTTTCAAACAATCCATTTGGTACCATCAATCTTTTTTGTGAATTTATATAAAAACGGTTTCCTTCCCTAAATAGCTTCTACAAGCAGACTCTTAATCGAGTAAAGCTATATGTATGAGACAAAGTGAATAATTTGGACATGGTAGTAGGAGAGCAACCGCACAAGAAATAGGACTAAAACTTGACAAGTAAGATCACACATCAGTGACACAGGAGTTGGGGTTTGATGAATCAAGCAAAATAAGATTGTACAATCGCTTTTGATGCACTAATTGAATGTGAAAATTCTGGACAAACAGTTAAAAGAAAGTGAAAAAACAAGAGAATTACTGATGAAACATGCCCCTTAAGGAGAATATCATAACTCCATGGCTAAATAGGCTTGGAGAGGAGCAATGAAGTGAAATAAACAAGAGAATGTACACATATATTTAAATAATGTAACTACACCGTGGTAGTACCCTAAAAAAACTACACCGTGGTAGCCCTCAATGCATACATTAATAGCTATAAATATGCCTTTTCTTTTCAAATACTCTTTGTATCCATTAACATGTTTGATTAGAACATTCATGCCTCCATTAAACTCTTGCCGCGAGAACCTAAACTAAAATGTCAAAAAATTAACATACTGTCTTTCCGATTTGTTTTATAATATTTTCCGTATTTAATGATTTCTCCAAAGTAAATTAAAATATTAGTTCATCGCAACTTGGGTTTGAGAAACAATGAAAAGGAATTCATAGTCGAAAACAAATTGTCAAGTCTACGATAAGCAAGCTGCTTTATAGCGAGCTGGCTGCCGTGGTGGCTGGTGGCACGCCGTGAACTGCAATTATTGTGGCAGTGGAGGCTCCGGTTCATGTTGGAGCTGGCGGACAACAGGTGGCATACGAGAACCGTGAGGTAGCTGTGTACCAGCTACAGCGGCTTGGCTGCATCTCAAATTGGCAGCAATTTTGGGCCAGCAAGAATCGTGCGCCATGATTAAGAGCATCAGCTACGGCGGCGCCATGTGGAGCGTCACCTTCGTTTCAGAAAAAGGTGGAGCGTCACCGACTTTGATGGGAGCGTGATTCTGGAGCATCACAAGGAGCCATTGCGTAGTATTGCAGCGCACCAGACTTGATTAATTTTTTGCTAAGTCAGGTTGCATTGGTCTTTTCTTTTAGGTATTAATAGTGCAAAAATGTCAAAAAAATGTGGATGATCTACCTCTAGGTAAAACTGTTGTAATAGTATATTTTAATGTCAAACTTTTGAAAAAAACTATTCATGTTTGTCTTCTGTGTGTACGCGTAAATTTCCATGAAAATCGATGAGATTTGTGCGACGTATAAAAAAATAAGTTTTCATGATTAAAAGTGTGTTTTCCTTTATGCAAATTTACATGTTCTTGAAGCATGAATATGTACACTTTCAAAGAATCCATTTGGTATGATCAATCTTTTTTGTGAATTTATATAAGAACCGTTTCCTTCCCTAAATAGCTTCTACATGCAGACTCTTAATCGAGTAAAGCTATATGTATGAGACAGAGTGAATAATTTGGGCATGGTAGTAGGAGAGCAACCGCACAAGAAATAGAACGAAAACTTGACAAGTAAGATCACACATCACTGACACAGAAGTTGGGGTTTGATGAATCAAGCAAAGTAAGATCGTACAATCGCGTTTGATGCACTAATTGAATGTGAAAATTCTGGACAAACAGTTAAAAGAAAGTGAAAAAACAAGAGAATTGCGGATGAAACATGCCCCTTAAGGAGAATATCATAACTACATGGCTAAACAGGCTTGGAGGGGAGAAACGAAGTGAAAAACAAGAGAATGTACACATATATTTAAATAATGTAACTACACTGTAGTAGTACCCTAAAAAAACTACATTATACTGTTGCCGTGAGAACTTAAACACAACGGGAAGCACTAGCAATCAGACTATTAATAGCTAGAGTCCTATCAGACCTGCCCACAACCATTGGATTAGAGGAATTTGGGTCGTTGATTAGCTAGTTTCCTCTGTCGTAGTAATTATTCCCTATATATATGGGATCCCCTGATTTCTGTTAACACCAACCTAAAATCATGGGAGGATAAGATTGTTACCCTATTTATTCCCTAGTTTCCCGCTTTTATTTCCGGAAATGTTAACGCCCACACGTGTGGGCGTTTGCACATCGCCCACACGCCTCCATCATCACTCAATTTGCCACGTATGAATAGATGACATCAGCAGATTTTTTTTGGTTTTCGGCTTAAAAATGTTGTATCTCCTAAATAAAAAAGCGAACTAAAAATCCGTTTTCACCATTAAATCCGTCTCGACGAGATCTTCAAAACTAGACCCCATGTTGATATGTTTCGACGAATTTTTTTTTGCCAGAAGTTGCCACGATGTTTACACTGCAGTTGCCATAGGGCTTAAACTAAAGTTGTCATGTGGCAATTTTAGTTTGTAGATCATGGCAATTTTAGTATTTTGATGATGGCAACTCCAGTACTTTGACCATGAAAATTATTTTTTGTATGAACCATGGCAATTTTACGTGCATGTATCATGGCAATTTTAGTTTATGGTTCATGGCAAGTCTAGTTTCTTAATTCCCGTTTATAAATGTCAAATTTTACTTTTAAATGTAGAAGAAAATAGCTGAAACATACCATGGCAACTTCATTGTAAACATCATGGCAATTCATATGCAATAGACATGACAACTTTTAATCCAAAAAAAATTCATCAAAACATATCAACATGTGATCTAGTTTCGAAGATCTCATCGCGAGAGATTTAATGGTGAAAACGGATTTTTAATCGGATTTTTCGTTTAAGAGATAAAACATTTTAAAAAACTGAAAATCCAAAAAGATTCTTGCATGCATGCATGCGATGACGTGGCAATCTGTTTACATTAGAGACGTGTGGTGCGTCTCCCTTCCCGCCGCACGTGTGACAGTTAGCGCGACCCTTTATTTTCTCTTCTTTTAGGAAATTTTATTTGACAAAAATATTTCCAGCACTTCAAAATTTGCTTCCAGTGCACTCAAATTTGCTTCCACCGAACAAAATATTATGTATAATCTAAAAAACTTTGTTCACTTGAAGCAATGACATTTTTGTTTCCGACTATTAGATAATTTGGTTCAAGTGCAGCTGAACTTTGCTTCGATCAAATAGTTTGTTTTAATTCCAGCACACCAAAAAAACATATAATGACAAATTTGCTTCTAGCTCAAAATTATTCCGATGTGACAAAAAATTGCCTAGCGTATGTTTTTATATTTTCTTGCACCTAGAGAAACGGGCTTCCTATAAAACTGAAGTTTTCTTACGGATTATAACTTCGATTCGACGGAGACTTGTGTCTAGTCTCTAATGTAACAATTTTTTTTTCTAGTCACATGAATATTATGTTTCGTCCGACTAGAGAACTTGTTTCCTTGGCAGCATCGAAATGTTTTCTGTGTGACAATGGCACAATGTTACTATTCATGATACTACCATGCTTTGTTCGTTCACAAAATATGTTTCCAACACCCTGTATATTTGCTTCTTCCTTTTTGAGAGGAAGTATATTTGCTTAGTGGTCAACATTAGAGTGGTTCATACTATATTATATGACATGCTTCATACGGTATACAAATTTTCTTTCATCTACTAGAAAATAGGATTTGGTACATGCTTCACATATTAACCACTGTGATGACAATGGTAGATAAAAAAGGGGTAAGCGACATGGACGATGAAGGCTCCCATGGCAGAGTCGCGGTGGCTGGTGGCAAGACTAGATCCGGTGAGCGGGAGAGAAGAACAGCATGGCCACACAGAGCTCAACGAGGTCAACCTCGTCAGGAATGAATCCCTTAGGGTGTGTTTGGTAGCCTGCACGGAGGGTGCATGAGCCTAAAAGTTCTCCATCGAACCCACTTTTCGCTGTTTGGTAGAGTGCATGGGCTCTTATGGGCTATGCTCAACCGATGCAAAAAGGGCCCTCAGCTATGCTCGCTCGAGCACCCCCAGCCAGGCGAGCCGGGGTCAGCTAGGCTGTGTTCGACCCGCGACCCCCTCGAACGACCACCCCTCCCGAACACCACCTCTCCCTCATGACCCTATTTTTTGACCTAGCCGCCCCTCTTCAACCTCGTCACCGCCGCCCTGGGAGGTAGCGCCTCCACCCTTCCTCCCTTCTTTCACCTCCTTCTCCCTCCTCCCGTCCTTACTTCCTTCCACTAACCCCTCCCTTCCCTCCAGCTGCCACGCTGAGCTCCGGCCAGTTCGTCCACCCCGTGGCGGCGTTCGGCCTGTGTGAGGCCTCATGAGGCTGCGCTTACGGCGGATCTGGGCGTGACGCTGGGCCGCAGAGACGCTGGAGTTTGGCGAACGAGCTGCTGCTGTTGGTCAACGGGAGGAGGTCATTGCGTCCTCCGCGCTATCGCTGCCGTAGTGCAGACAGTGCTCCTCGACCGGAGATCTTGCCGCTGCACCTCACACACACTCCTGTTGATCCATTCCTCACTCCGCTTTACTTGTTCCTTCCTCTTGATTTTGATTGGAATTGGTAATAGATTCTGCTGCATGATGCGTTAAATGAGTTCAGTTCAGAGGTTCAGTAGTAGTTGCAAAGATCTATCAAGCACAAGAAGAAATCGATTTCTTCAGGTGTTATGCAATTGTTATTGTTCAACTGGAATCCAATAAAGCTATGTAATATGAATCTAGTGATGTTATATTGCTGAGATTATGTTTATTGTTCCAATATGCTGAGATATGAATCTAGTAATTGTTTCTTCATATTTATATATAGCTGAAATAATCTTTCATCGTCCAGATTATGTCGAAATGGTGAAGTTTTATTGCTTGAATTATTAGTGAAATGTAGAAATATTGTTCGAAATTGTATTATCACCAAAAACTTTATTGATGCAGCCTACCTCCGATACAGGCTACCAAACACAGTCCTGATAGAGCATGTCTCAACACATACATCACAACCAAACAACTCCACATGCATGTACCCAGCATGTCTAGACTTAGCATGTCTCAAAGAGGAACAACTATGCTAGAGTGGGAACAGCTGCCAAACACACCCTTAAGAAAAGCTCCAGCCCCCACCTCTATTGTTGCACCTACTTTTGTAGGCATCTGCTCGGGGTTGCATGCCACACCACTTGATAGCATCCTGCATGTCGCCTCTTGGACATCGCATACTGCGCCATGCTGTTGATCTGTCTCACCATGGGTGTGAAACAACGTGCAGAATTTGGTAAGGAAAGAGATGGGAGCAGGGGATCCAAACCTTGGTAACTTCGCCAGAGATTAGATGGATGCGAGGAGGATTAGGAGTTTGGCGGTTCGGTGCGTCCGAAGCAGGACAGGGGAGGATGTGCTCGGCGGTGGTGTGGGTCCGATGCACTAGCAGCAGGAGGAGCTGGAGGAGAGAACCAAGGCGGCGTCTCGGCGGTGAGGTACGCAGCCGCAGGAGAGAGGAAGGAGAAAGGGGTGAGATTTTTGGGATACAGATGGAAAGGAAAGAGTTATGGGGGTAGTTGGAGCTGGGTGCGTGGTAATCAGGCGCATTGAATCGATATTTTTTTTCATGCGCTCTCGACCGTGTGATGGTGTTTAAAGTAACGACAGTGGATTGGTCTGGTGTTCGCTTTTCATCAGACGTATGATAACAAGTTTTTCCCTAAACTAAAATGTAAAAAAATTAACATACCTATCTTTCCGATTTGTTTTATAGTATTTTCCGTATTTAATGATTTCTCCAAAGTAAATTAAAATATTAGTTCATCACAACTTGGGTTTGAGAAACAATGAAAAGAAATGTATAGTCGAAAACAAATTGTCAAGTCTAGGGTAAGCAAGTTGCTTTATGGCGAGCTGGCTGCTGCGGTGGCTGGTGGCACGCCGTGAACTGGAACTATTGTGGCAGTGGAGGCTCCGGTTCATGCTGGAGCTGGCGGACAGCAGGTGGCATACGAGAACCGTGAGGTAGCCGTGTACCAGCTAGAGCGGCTTGGCTGCATCTCAAAGTGGCACCAGTTCTGGGCCAGCAAGAATCGTGCGTCGTGATTAAGAGCATCGGCTACGGCGGCGTCATGTGGAGCGTCACCTCCGTTTCAGAAAAATGTGGAGCATCACCAACTTTGATGGGAGCGTGATTCCGGAGCATCACAAGGAGCCATTGCGTAGTATTGCAGCGCACCAAACTTGATTAACTTTTCGCTAAGTCAGGTTGCATTGGTCTTTTCTTTTATGTATTTATAGTGCAAAAATGTGAAAAAATGTGGATGAGCTACCGCCAGGTAGAACCGTAACAATTGTATATTTTAATGTCAAACTTCTGAAAAACACTATTCATGATTGTCTTCTGTGTGTACATGTAAATTTCCATGAAAATTAATGAGATTTGTGTGACGTATAAAAAAAAAGTTTTCATGATTAAAAGTGTGTTTTGCTTTATGCGAATTTACATGTTCTTGAAGCATGAATATGTACACTTTCAACCAATCCATTTGGTACGATCAATCTTTTTGTGAATTTATATAAGAGCCGTTTCCTTCCCTAAATAGCTTCTACATGCAGACTCTTAATCGAGTAAAGCTATATGTATGAGACAGAGTGAATAATTTGGACTTGGTAGTAGGAGAGCCACCGCACAAGAAATAGGACGGAAACTTGACAAGTAAGATCACACATCAGTGACACAGGAGTTGGGGTTTGATGAATCAAGCAAAGTAAGATCGTACAATCACGTTTGATGCACTAATTGAATGTGAAAATCTGGACAACCAGTTAAAAGAAAGTGAAAAAACAAGAGAATTACCGATGAAACATGCCCCTTAAGGAGAATATCATAACTCCATGGAATAGGCTTGGAGAGGAGCAACGAAGTGAAAAAAACAAGAGAATGTACACATATATTTAAATAATGTAACTACACCGTGGTAGTACCCTAAAAAACTACACCGTGGTAGCCCTCAATGCATACATTAATAGCTATAAATATGCCTTTTCTTTTCAAATACGCTTTGTATCCATTAACCTGTTTGATTAGAATATTCATGCCTCCATTATATTGTGCCGCGAGAACTTAAACTAAAATGTAAAAAATTAACATACCTATCTTTCCGATTTGTTTTATAGTATTTTTCGTATTTAATGATTTATCCAAAGTAAATTAAAATATTAGTTCATCACAACTTGGGTTTGAGAAACAATGAAAAGGAATGCATAGTCGGAAACAAATTGTCAAGTCTAGGGTATAATGTAGTGAAATATGGAGGTGGCAATTTTGAAAATTAAAGCAAGTTAGCCATGGGTAAATAGGACCACTAATCCATGATGCTTGATGATGGGATGCTTTTCAAGGAGAGAGAGATACATTTTGTACCGAGCAGATCGAAATTCTAGATCAATTTATTTTACAAACAAAGATAAAAATGACTTCACATTTCGTACAGTAATACATGAAATGGCTACATACTTCGCATCGTGTTTGAAGTTACACAATATTCTAAATTCCTTATCAAGGAAAGAATAAAACAAGTTTGTGAACCTAATTGTACAGTTTCCCCAATAGAATAACATATACATATAAAATGAGCTAATGTAGCAAGACAAAAAGGCATCTCCAATGGCTACACATAAATACACACATTCTGTGACAATATCTTGTGTAACTTTTCAAAGATATGTATTTAAATTCAGCAGTTCTATATAATTCATTCCGAGTCAACCTTTATAATTTTAACACACCTTAGAAATAAACTAAATTAACATATTAAATAAATTGATAACTTATGGTACAATATTATGCTTATTTTAAAGTGCAACATTATTTAAACTGACAAAAGAACTACTAATTTATGAATTTGTAATTTAAAAAAAATCTAGCCGCGCAAATGCTCAGGTAACTCCACTAGTTTACATTACAACTGAAGACAAAATTGTGAGAAGGTGCTATAAAGAAAATATTAAAATTGATCCATGCTTTCATTGGCAGCAACTTTCCCATAGCTCTTTCTAAATCAACAAGACATGTTGGGAAAAAAGTAGCTGTCAGGAGCATGGAACATTCTGATCATTCAGTGCAGTTCCACTAAAACAGAGCTAAGCGTCCCTGTTCCAAAGATATTGAGTAAGTATGATTACAATAATAGAGGACTGTTGATGAAACAATAAACACACAAATAGAAGTCAGTCACTTTTGTAGTCTCTCTTAAGACTAACTAACTGGAGAAGATGAAGCAAATAGTTGGAGAAGATTAGGATCGGAGTTGGATGCGGAGGATAGAGCAAAAACAATCTCCCTTTGTGCAGTCCCACTGAAATGTAGAAACGTTGACCATGTGACATTTCAGCAAAAATGCGCAAAAACACTCTTAAGAAAAAAGTGATTTGTGTTGTTCACCAAAAGGTTGCAATAGCAACTACGTGAAATGGATAGCCCTGTTTGCAAAAAGGGGTAGAAAGGAAACAATTACTGGCTAATAACAGTTGATGACACATACACTGACGAAAAAGAAGCGTTCCTTGTCCTAAGGGAAGATAGCAACATGGTTTTTTATCTAAAATGGTGTGAGGACGACATTGCAACATAGAAAGTACGCCGGCCGAGCTACGTTTAAGGCAAAAAAACTAGGGAAGATCCACATGTAGGATTTTCCACATGCAGCGACATGTGAAGATGGGCAGTGGAGCAAGGCCGGACGGGAGGAAGCTGTACCTGGGGGTCGTTCGGATGTAACTAGGAGGGCATTGGCCGGTGCGATCTGCCCTACTGCGTCGGAGCTTGGACAGAGAGAACGGCGGGTACCGCACATCGGGACGTGCTACCTCGACGTTGTCGAATGGAGCAACAATGCACATCCTCCCTTTCCGCTAGAAGACGGGATCGGGCCGGATCAGTGACCAGTAGTGAGAGAGAAAGAGAAAAAGAGAGGCCACTGTCGTCTTGTGTGAGAGAATGTGAAGATAGACCAACCCCAGCAGGGAAGCTCCATTGTATATAGTGGAGCGAATTACTTTTTTCTTGATAACAATCGTTTTATATTTTGTATGTGCAATTAAGCAATATAAATGTATTTAAAAATAACACGTCAATTCGAATTTTGTTTCATGCAGGCATGGTGCATGACCCTCCGTCAAGTAAACAACTGCTACACGCTCACACATTAGCACATGGACTGCCTTTTCATACAGAAATGAGCTCCACCGTGTACCTGCACGGGTGTGGCTGGGAACAAACGTGAGTATGTGCATCGTGCGTGCACCTATTCTCTTTGTGTACATACACCACCTACGTGTGTGTGTGTGAGAGATACAAACCTAGAGAGAGATAGTGTGTGAGTTAGTGAGTGTTTTTTCGAGGGGGGGGGTGCTTGAGAGATAGAAAGGGATATCTCAAACAAAAAATGTAACTTATGTAATGTGTGTGAAAAAGAGGCCTAGATATATCATATATAGAGGGGGCGATCCACGAGAAGAGAGTGGAGGGATCATCGGCGTGGGATATCAACAAAATCGAAGAGAGGGATGAAGTGTATGGGTGCGTGATCGATAAAGAGAGCCAGTGAAATTGTGTGTGCCCACTTCAAAGATATAGGGCGTCTAGCCTATTGGAACATGAGAGGGGACAATTGCAGTTTGTGTGTGTGGCATGGATACCTACCTACAACATTCGACTATCGGTGTGTGTGGAGGGGGGCAGAGACCTTACTATAGAGAGGTAGATCGACTGGTATATGTGTGGAGAAGGAGAGAGGCCTATCTATGTATTCTATGTATTGAGGGAGATCGATAGACATCCATGCATATGTGTAGGAAAGGAACAAGGTTGGGAGAGAGACAAAGCTAGAGTGTTGGAGGGTTGGTGGGGAGTTGCTTCTCAGACAGGATTGGAGAGTCCTACTAGACAAACAGAGGGTACGACTACAATGACAGTAAGAGAGGGGATGCGTGTTTGTGTGTGCACGTGCATGTGAGAGATGGTCGGGACGCATGCGTGGATGATGAGGGGGTACGATATGTCTGTGGTAACCAGACGTAACTAGATAGGTAATTGAATCATGGTGTGTCGGAGAAAGTGAGAGACATAACTAGCAAGGTACATCAATCGGTGTGTGGGGAAAAAGAGTTACAGTCGACCTAGCTATGTGTAGGGAGATTGATTGGTATGCATGCATGTGTTTGAGGCAAATAAGGCCCGGAGAGATGAATAGAGAGAGAGAGGTATGCGGCTAGGAGGTGCTGCGACAGGCCAACTATGTCGAGAGGAGAAGGAGTGTGCAAGTGTGAGATCGATGAAAAGAGGGGCGAGTGTGTGCATGTGTGTGGGACCGTATTAGACACAGGGAGGCATGGACGGTGAGAAGAGAAGAGAGAAAGCGTGTGCTTGCGGTAGGCAGACCTGGCTAGAGCGGTATAACGATTGGTGTGTGCCGAAAAGAAGGGGCTGGGGAGACCTACAAACACCATGGGGGAACGACCTAAAGAAAAATAACATATGTGCGCGATGGAGAGAACGCTAAGGGAGGGTGACGGCGAGGCAAACATGTACATGCAGGAGAGAAATTTAGTGCTAGCTACAAAGAGAATAGGATTGTGTGGGTGTGAAAGACTAACTGAGATCATTATTTTTGTAAAGGTGGAATCAGATATTTGAATAAGAGATCATAGTGTTAACCCACACGTGCATGAATATAATTGTGATACAGATGGTCTGGTTATGAACATGTCATACTACATGACTTTTTTATTTGAATCTGTGATAATGTGTGGCTTTTGTATCTCACGGCTAAATACTTGTCATAATATAGGGGGCGGGGCACTACATTGTGTGATAAACACAGTATACATACGAAACATGGTTTATATTACGAAGATCTAACTAGCACTTCAAATGTACTATTATTTTGAATCAACATCAAGTGGATTCAAAATTTTGAATTCGAGTCCATATAGTACACATAGTTCATATCTAACTCTAAAGTAATCATGTGGTGTGTTGTTAAGATATTATACAGATGATGGTTTAACTTGGCAACAATCATGATTGTAGATTCTTATTCAAATAGAGAAACAAATTCAAAATTAGTTCGAATTGCAGCGGTAGTATATACATTTGGAATGCAATAAAATGTTTGTATGAGTAGGTTACATGCATTATACAGCTAGCGAAAAAATTTAATTGGACATAACATGGATTAATAGTTTTGAATAGCATTTTTACAGTGAAACGGGACAAGACTCTCTCTTTGTGTGGTGCAAATAGTTAATTTTTGTTTTTTCGTTGAGGGAAGTGTGAATTGTTTTGGTACATTACACGTTAGGCTTGTCCCGAAATTTCAACCCGCGCCTTGTTATCCCAGAAATTTAGATATCGATTTGTCTCTTTGTGCTCCGAAAACTCGCTCCTTCTCAACCTGCACCTTGCTATCCCGAAATTACAACACATGCAAAAACTCCCTCCAGCTGCCAAATCCTGACACGCGAAATCCCCGTTCTAACCCTGAGCCGAAACGGCCGCTAGTTCAAATTGATGGGGGTACTTACGTAACACACCATACATTTTGGACAAGCATGTCCCTAAGTCTTGGTTGTCCCCCTCCCATCACCTCCTTTTCGCCAATCGAAAACCTAGGCCCCCATAACCTCTCTGCTCCAGACGCGAAACCCCACCCTCCTCCGTCTGCCACGCCACCGCTGCCCAGCCGGAGCTTCTTCCCCGACAACATCGTCCACCACAACAGCTCGACGTCCCTCATCCACCGCCTCAGATGAGGACCCGTCGTCAATCTTGTCATCCCGCCAGTTCAGCCACCCCGTCCACCTCCTCCAAGGAGCTGCTCCAACAATCGCCTCATCTATCGTAGCTGCTCCAGCCCTGCAGCGCCACCTTAACCTTCTCCACCGGAACTGCAACATCCTCACCGACTCCTCGGACGAAGCCGAGGCCTACTCGGTGCCGCCAAAGAGGTCGTAAACTCATCGCATCGCACCTTCTCCTTAACTTGACCTCCCGGCGTCGACGGTGCTCTATCTTGTTCCCCCATGGTGCGTCTACCTCGACACCGGCCCCACCGGCGACATCTCCATGATGGCTCTCTCCTTGTGCGAGGCTCCCCTGGCGGCGGCATCCATACCATCCGAAGATGTTGCTGCTGCTCCGGCTCTCACTTGCTTGTGTTGCTGCTGCTGCTTCGGCTGTTGCTCGCTCGCGCTGCTCCTCTGCTCTTCCTCTCGCCCATGTTGCTGCTCTGCTCTTGCTCTTGCCCACGCTGCTGATGCTGGTACACGGACTAGTGGAGCTACACGAATTGCTGCTCTGGGTCTAGTTCATGCTGCTCTTCAGGTGTTGCTGCTCCAATTGCTATCTGTTAGTGTGTTCCCTGTCGATCGCCTGCTGATTTAGATCACTGTTTCTTTACTACTAGTGCTCGAGCGGCCTTAACTATATGTGAAGTGCTTCTCTACTACTAGTGCGTTCAGTTTCGACAGTAACATTCATATTCAACAGTACATTTTAGTTTCAATAGTTACGTTCAGAGTCAACAGTTTTTACCTCATCTGTTGCAGTCGGGTGTTTTTAGGTGATGTAAATTTTACATCTACCACTTTTTGGTAATGTATTTTACATCATCTATTGGAGATGCTATTAGAATCCCACTTGAGATTATCGATGTCTGTCTTGTACTGCTTCAGCCTCAATGTCTTAAAGCTCTCTTGAGCTGCTCCAACGATGGAACCATCCATCACAATAGAGCAGTACCCTGAACGCCATCTACAGAAGTCTCATATCTTCCTTCACACATCCAACAGCTACGTCTGCCGCAACTTCTTCAGCGACCAAGCGAAGATGCTGAGGTCGACACTGCTACGCCAAAGAGGTTGTACACTTGTCGCATCACTTATTACTCTACATTCATGTGTTTTGGTTCAAAGGAAAAAGTGAAGGAAAAACATAGCAATAGGAAATTTTCCTATGGTAATCTAGTATTCAATTATTCATGTGTTTTGTTGAAAGGAATGGAGCAAAACATCCACCTGAACCTACTTTCCAAATTCTATGCATGAAACCAAGACTAAGTGCATTAGTGGCAGAATAACATTCTAACTATACACATTTTGATTTGGTTTCACTTTAATTTGGCCATGTTTCTTTGCATTCCTCCGCTCTTTCAATTCGTGTGAACCAAACACCCAAGTTGACAGATATCCTGTGTTTACAAATTCTCTATTTCCCACGTGCATTCCTATCCTATTCAGGTGTTTTCCTATCCCTGTGTTTTTAGAATCCTGCAAGCCAAAGGAGCCCTTACAGAATTACTTTGGTTACAGATAGGTGTCGAATAAAACTTTGTGTGGTTTGTCCTGCTCCTGCCGTGATGTTTTCCACCTCACCTGAGCTGCTCCATCGACACAAGCATCCACCATACTAGACATCACGATTCATGACCGTCTTCGCCACCTTAGATCTCCTTCCCTGCCGATGGCAACCACCACAACTGCATCACCATCACCGACTCAGCAGATGAACCTGAGGAGTACATGGGTCCACAAGAGAGGTTGCAATCATTTGTTTCTTCTTATGTTATGAATTGCTTAATATTACCTGCTACTTTATCATCCTGTTCACCTCTTAGACTCCAAGTCAGGTCCAAATTGATGTTCGAACTTGAGTTTTAAAATGCTTGTGGGGCACATATCGAGGCAACAATGATTAGTGTCTTCCCACATTTATATTCCTTGGTGATTAACCATAGATTGACTGCTCACCAGGTGGTCAATATAGAGTATCTGGAAGATCTTTTCCATCTTCCACTATCAACTGAAGCACATGAGCAATATTTAAAAATGGAGGAAATCTGCTACACACTGAGACAGTCACAATATCAGAACATGACAGGCACTTGGAGTTATATATGGGGCAATGAGCACTTTAAAGTGGCAAAGTCTTACAAGGTCATGATTGGCTTCAATCAAGTCCCCCCCCCTATTTTAACTGGATTTGGAATTCTTCATGCCAACTGAAACACAAAATGTTCTTTTGGATGTTGTTACATGATAGGCTCAACACAAGAAACCTCATTAGAAGAAAAAGATTTGTACTAGAGGAATACAAATGTGCAGTCAAGGATTGTCAACAAGAGGAAACACTACACCACCTATTTTGGGGATGCCCCTTTGCTATGAGATGTTGGGATTACATTTGTCCCACCAGGACACAAAACCTATCAGTATTGGAAGCCTTCCAAGACATAAAAGACAAACTGAGACTTCCTTTCTTCATGGAAATTATAATTCTTAGCTCATGGGCAATATGGATTTCTAGGAATAACAAGATCTTTCAACATATTCAACCTACATTTCAAGGGTGGAAACACATCTACTTGCTAGAACAGAAGCTTCTCACTCACAGAATCAAGCCAAAATATGCAAGTCATTTCAATTCATGGCTAGAACTTCAGTATTAACAATTCCCTTCATTGTTTGGGTATTCTTAGAATGCTTGAGCTCATTTAGCTTATTTGTTATTTGTTGCTTTCTCCCTTAGTTTTTGCTTTTTTGTTTTGTTAGCTTCTTTTTCTTAGTTTTAGTTATAGTTTTTTTCTATTTTTGTAGGGGCTTTGCTCAAGCCCCTGCCTCCATTATTTGTCTTGTGTACTTTGGACCTATTTCTATTAATTTATAAAAATTGCAGTGGGGTGTTTTCCCTACTTTTATAGTCAAAAAAACATTGAATAGTATCTCTGTCTATTATCTGGTTCACCTAGGGTATGTCTATGTTGTTCATCTTGGATGGGAAACAAATAGTAAAGCAATCATCATTTGTCTTTTTATTAAATTAAAGCTATCATCAACCTGTTGTCATTATTTTTGGATATATCCACTGGTTTTTACCATCACTCTAGATTTCCGCATGCTCTCCATACATAATCTCACTATATTATTTTCGTATGCATGTCAGATATTGTACACAGTCATGCTGGACATGTAGAGAAAAAGGCGAAGAGTTTTGCACAGAAATACAATATCATGAATACATCGCTCCACGGTGGGTGCAATGGCAAACCCTCTCCTCCTCCAAATTGTAATCCAGAGGAAGATATCTGTTCGGAGGTGGATTCAGACGGAGCTGACCACTCCTATTAATCCCCCAAGGTGTTTGCTCTAACTTGGCATGATGATGTTGGTCATATCATGCATATGTTGCCTTGTAATACTTACTTTCGACATCATATGTGTCATCTTGTTAGTTTAGACATGTCATGTAATGCCACATGTTTAGTTTCTATGTCATATATGTGAATTATGCAATCTCATCTTTTTTAGCCACCCATAATATATGTGAAATATGCAATGCCATCCTATTTAGCCAGGTATCATATATTTTAATTATATCTTGCTATTCCTTTTTTATTACATTTCCATTTGTCAACAGTGTTTGCACATTCAACTACTCTTGTTGTGAATCATCCATTTGAGTGGGTGATGGAAAAATCTTGAGTGAAAACAAGGTCTTCGGAGCAAACAGTGCTACCTGTCAAAGCAGATCTCTTGCTGGGTCTACATAGCTCCTTACAGATAGATTCAGAGACAGATGACCAGTCCTATTCCCCCACCAAGGTGTATTCTCTAACTTAGCACGGTTATACTCCTCATATCATGCATATGGTGTCTTGCATTACATAGTTGAGACATCATATACACAATATTCAACACCATGTTCTTAGTTCAGACATCATATATGCAAGTGCCATCTTCTTAGTATATATATCACATATGTTATATCATGTGATCCAGATTACTTAGATAACATGTATATGAATTATGTGATGCGAACCTGTTTACTAAATACATCATATAATTATCTCATGCCATCATGTTTAGTTAGTCATCATATCTTTGAATTATGTAATGCTACGCTATCCAGTTTTGATAGACATCATATATGTGAAAGTATGTCATGCTATCCTTTTTAGTTAAACAATATATATGTGAACTATTTCATGCCTATCTATTGCATCTGTCTCCCATGCAAGGTTTGTACATTCAACTACTTTTCTTGTTTATCAGCCATTTGAATTGGAGGGGGTGATGGTAGTATCAAGCAGAGTAAAAACATGGTCTTCAAATAAAACAATGCTACCTCTTGGTGGAGATAGCACCCCAGTTGTACATGCACGGGAGCCATCCCTACCACACATAACCCAGACTCTCGCAGATTATACCCCTACTCCGATGGACAGAGTACCAGCTTCACCCAATCTAACCCCAACCCAGGAGATAGTAACCCAGTTCCAGTTGACACAGCACCATCTCCACCACAGAGCTCCCAAACAAGAGCAGTTAGCAAGGCAACTCCAGTGCCCAAAGTGCTAGAACTGCCATAGTGAACCCCAACTCCACCAGTTAGTACACCAATTCCTGTGGACGAAGCACAACCAACCATTCATAGTTTAGCATTTATCACATTTGATGTTGTTAAATCCTATGTGTGTATCTTCTCATCATGGCAATATTATAATGAAGATGAAGGAAAAAGCCAGTTGTAGGTGTTCGTCCAGGAGTTATGTGTAAGTAATGTTATTCATGTCAATTACTTTGCTTTGTCCCATACTTTCTACCTCCATGCTGGTTATATTACATCAAATGTTGTCATTTTTCTCTAGAGAAGCACTTATTTGGAAACTCTAGATGAGGTATCATGTGCTAATACCTCTACTATCTTCAATAATGCTTTGTGGTAGTATCGGAATTACCTGAAGAAAACATACAATCGGTGAGATGACACATTTACGGGATGATGACTGAGAATTCCTTGTTCTGTACTGGTCGAGAACCAAGAATGTGGTAAGGTCTATGAGATCATTTTTATTTTGAAGTACTATATGCCTGTGTCTTACTATACTCTATTCGTGTAGAATAAGTGCTTAAACCTGAAAAACAATTGTTCTCGTTCAAGATTCCATTGCTATGGTGCATACTGCTTTGCTCTTGTGTCACTGTATTTACTCATACAAACCTATTTTTAAATTGAAGGATCCAATCGAAACTCGAATGGCACAACAGGTATGTTTAAACATGTTTCTTTAACTGGTTTGCTCTTCTAAATTGCTCTATTTATTTCAATTTCAATTATGTATACAGTTGTCTTCTCATATCATGCACATTACAAGCATCACAATAGAGCCAATAGTGTTGTCGTACATGTATACCCATGGTACCGATCTGAAATCTTGTTAAGCCGTGTAGTTCCCCACACTTGTATTCTTTCAATGCTGCTTTGTCTTGAACTGATATGATTTGAACTGTGTATTTATTTTGATTTGGCAAGACAATGCAGTTACCGTAGCACATAGATATATGTTTGTTTGCTTTTGTTATGCACTACTTTGCGATAGAAGATTTGGTAGTTTAATCATGTCCACCTTACTACTAAACTGGATCACCAAAATGAGTTTCATATACTACATGCTAAACCTGTTATGTGTCTGGTTATTTCTTCTTTTAGAATGCTGACAGGATGTTGGGGAAGATTACCTTATTAAGTAATGGTAAAGGAAGTAATGCAGATAAGGTTCAAGATAGTGAGACATCCTTGTTAGTCTCCAACAAAGCTGATAAAACAGCTAAGGAAACTATCTTGAAGACAGTGAGACAACCCCGAAGTCCTATCTTGATGTAGTGTTTGAGTTACCGGCCACTACCACTGGCACAAGATCTTCGAACTCACTATATGAATCAGTTCGGTTTCTTAAGTCTCAACTACAAGCCAAAAGACATCGATCAGCTGTGCTACGACAAGAAGTTGAAGGACTAAGGAAGTCCCTGGAGAATTCAGATGCATACTTTCTGGTGCAACAACAAACTTTGATGCCCAGTGGATGTAATATGTGTAATAGCCATAATAGCCTAGCGTAAGTTGCTTTCTTATTTATTTTCGTATTGTCTTGTTTATTTGTTTGCTTGTAGTCACTGCAGTTCTTTTTCCGCACTTCTCTTGTGGCCACAATAACCAATTTTCTTAAAACTAGGCCACAATAACCATGGGCAACATACGGACCGTTGTAACCATGATCCTACTACCTTTTATAGTGACCATGGGCCTCCTATGGGCCGTAGAATCCACGGGCCTTCTAGCGGTCATAGAATCAATGGGCCTTCTACGAGCCGTCTGATCGATTGGCCAAACATGGGCCATACAATTCGTGGACCAATAACAGACCGCAATATTGGACGTAAACGAGCTAGATTGGGAATCATCTGTTTATGGGCCAACCATAACGGGTCGTTAATAGGCCGATATGTATAATGGGCTTAATTCTATCGACAGGCATAACGGGTCGTTAATGGGCCGTATTAGATGACGCTATGGAAACAACTCAACGGATTACGGGCCACAAACGGGTTGAGTGTAACCACTCGCTGAATTTGGGCCACAAGCGGAACATGCCAGTAACGAACCGTAAATAATTGAAGGCTGGAAATGAGACCAAGAGTAAATGGGCCCATAGAAGGCCGAAAGATAACACGGGGTGGAAACGGCCTAATGGCATAATGGGTCGTTAATGGGTATAAAGCAATATGCTGTTCATTATGGGTCAGTTTCACCACAGGTCGTCAAGGCCCATAGTTCCAAAGGGCCTCATATGGGCCAAAAGATGCCATGGGCCATACATGGTTCGGAAGTTACAACGGGCTGGAATCATATTGGACGACCCATATGACACTATTGGGCCTAATTCGGATAGGCCATAACAGGTCGTTAGTTAGCGGGCAGCAAATGGGCTATATGCGAACATGCCATTAACAGGCTTTTCGCGGGCCGGCCCGCTACCTTTTGACCAAGTCAAATGGTCCAGTCTTTTGACCTAAATGGGCCACTGTTGGGCCAAGCCACGTGTCGGCGTAACATAGGCGTGTCCCGTCCATTCGTTGGATGACATCTGTCCCAACAGGGAGCCGACACGTGTTTCCTCTGGCCAATGAGAATTTTACATGTGGAAAATCGCTATTCTTCGTTGCTGTTAATGGATTATAGCATCCAAAACTGGACCCGATAGCTTAACGGCGACCCGTTATGGTGGATGATACGTCTCCAACCTATCTATAATTTTTTATTATCCCATGCTATTATATTATCTATCTTGGATGTTTTACATGCATTAATATGCCATTTTATATCATTTTTTGGGACTAACCTATTAACCTAGTGCCCAATGCCACTTGATGTTTTTCCTTGTTTTTGTCTTCTACAGAAAATCAATACAAAACGGAGTCCAAATGGAATGAAAACTTTTGAGGATTTTTCTTGGACCAGAAGACAACCACGAAGCTTTGAGAAGAGGCTAGAAGACCCACGAGGGGGGCACAAGCCCTAGGGACGCGCCCCAAGGGGGCGCCCCCTAGTCTTGTGCCCCCCCCCCCCCGTGGCTATCGTAACGCTAATCTCAGCTCTGGTAATTCCCAAATATTCCCCTTACATCAGATGGAGCACCAAAAATACTTTTCCACCGCTGCAAGCTTATGTTCTCGTGAGATCCCATCTTGGGACATTTTCCGGCACTCTGCCGGAGGTGGATTTGATCATGGAGGGCCTCTAGACCAACCTTGTTGCCCTTCCGATGATGTGTGAGTAGTTTACCACAGACCTACGGATCCATAGCTAGTAGTTAGATGGCTTCTTCTCTCTTTGATCCTCAATACAATGTTCTCCTCGATGTTCTTGGAGATCTATTCAATGTAATCTTCTTTTGCGGTGCGTTTGTTGAGATCCGATGATTTGTGGATTTAAGATCGGATTATTTATGTGTATTATGTGAGTCTTCTCTAAACTCTTTTATGCACGATTAAGATATCTTTGTATTTCTCTCCAATCTATCGATTTGGTTTGGCGAACTAGATTGTTTTTTCTTGCAATGGGAGAGGTGCTTTGTGATGGGTTCAATCCTGCGGTGTCCTCACCCAGTGACAGTAGGGGTAGCGAGGCACATTTTTGTATTGTTGCCATTAAGGATAAAAAGATGGGGGTTTTACCATATTGATTGGATCTATCCCTCTACATCATGTCATCTTGCTTAACGCGTTACTCCGTTCTTATTAACTTGTCACAGACGTGATGCCTATATTCATGATCATTGCCTTAGATATCATCATAACTTTGCACTTTTCTATCAATTGCTCAACAGTAATTTGTTCTCCCACCGTATGTGTTCTTTCAAGAGAGAACCCTCTAGTGAAAACTATGGCCCTGGGGTCTATTTCTCATCATATATTTTCAAATCTATAAACCAAAAACCCAAAAATACCTCGCTGCAATTTATTTATATTTACTTTATTTCACTTTTTAATTATCTTTTATATCTATCTCTGTTAGATCTCACTCTTGCAAGTGACCCTGAAGGGATTGACAACCCCTTTTTAGTATTGTGGGCAAGTGTTTGTTAGTTTGTGCAGGTGCATTTATTGGGGACTTTCTTGTACCTCATACTAGATTGATACCTTGGTTCTTAACTGAGGTAAATACTTATCTCTACTTTGCTGCATCACCCTTTCCTCTTCAAGGGACAAATCAACGCAAGCTCAAGAAGTAGCAGGAAGAATTTCTAGCGCCGTTGTCGGGGAGGTTCTACATCAAGCTTACCAAGTACCTATCATAAAATCTCATCTCTTGCACTTACATTATTTGCCATTTACCTCTCGTTTTCCTCTCCCCCGCTTCTAAAACGTTTTCAGAAAACCACAAATATATTTGCCTTTTTGTTTGCCTTTACTACATACTTGGTTTGTTTGCTCATTTTCTTGGTATAATAGTGTGTTTATTGCAAATCAGAAGCCAAAAAGTTTGTGTATCCTCATCCACTTGCTAATCTTTTTAAAGGATCCAACTATGATGAACCAATTGCTAGTGAGTTGAGCGCACTAGATTGTCTTTATGAAGTTCTGCTTCAAAATTGTGATGAAGTGCTAAAATAAGAAATTTATAAAGTGATTCACGATAGCTCATTGAATGAAAAGAATTATTGCAATGATGTTATTATAAATTCTATTAATATCGATTGTGCTAATAATATGCAAAATCCTAAGCTTCGGGATGCTAATTTTGCTACGTCCACTACTTAGTACAATGATCATGATTGGGGTGATTCTTCTTATGATCTTGAAAAATTATTTAAGCCTCATGATGAATATGTTTGCGATAATATTGAAAATGGGTTTGGAAGAGTGTCAACTTTAGGTAATATTGATCCCAATACTTTGGAGAATGATCAATCTTATGAAATTTTCGATAAAAGTGGGCTTGGAGAAGTCATGGCTTTTATTTTATGACGATCCCACTATATTGGAAGAGTGTCAACTTTGCATGCATGTGGAACAATTAGAGAATATGTTATGTGATAGATATATTGTTGAATTTGAATATGATCCCACATGCAATTATTATGGGAGAGAAAAGTATGGTTGTAGAAATCTTCATGTTACTAAATTACCTCTCTTCATGTTGAGATTGCTATTGTTTCTTTCTTTTTCCTTGCATATGCTAGTTTTTGCTTGTCTTGATAAATTTTTTGCTTATAAAATGCCTATGCATAGGAAGAGAGTTAGACATAAATGAGTTTGTCACATGTTATATGATGCTCTCTTTGTGCTTTAATTCTTGTCTTCTATGTGAGCATCTTTAAAATTATCAATGCCTAGCTAAAAGGCTTTAAATAAAAGCGCTTGTTGGGAGACAACCCAATATTTTTCTTTTCTATTTTTATGAGTGTACACAATATTAGTTCTGTAATAATTGTGTTTTAGTGTTTTAGTTAGTGTTTGAGCCAATCAAGACATTTGGATGCTTTGGTATATCGTTGATTTGATTTTGCTGAAAAACAAAAACTTTTGCGTCCAGTAACAGAATTGTTACAATTTGATGGATGGTGGATAAATTCTGAATATTTTACTCAAGATAGATATATGAATTTTCTCTATTGTCCTTTTTTTATAACTTTTGGATTTACAAAAGTATGACTAATATTCGGGTCTTTACAAACTGTTCTGATTTTGACAGATTCTGTTTTCGATGTGTTGTTTGCTTATTTTGATGAATCTATGGGTAGTATCGGGGGGTATGAACCATGGAGAAATTAGAATACCGTAGATATAAAACCAATATAAAATTAGAATGAGTTCAAAATAGTACATAAAAGTGGAGATTTGTTTTATCATACTAACGGATATCACGAGTTTTTTTTAGTTTTGTGTTGTGAAGTTTTCAAATTTTGGGTAAAGATTTGATGGAATATGGAATAAGGAGTGGAAATAGCCTAAGCTTGGGGATTCCCAAGGCACCCCAAGGTAATATTCAAGGGCAACCAAGCATCTAAGCTTGGGGATGCCCCAGATGGCATCCCCTCTTTTGTCTTCAATCCATCTGTAAATTTACTCGAGGCTATAATTTTATTCACCACATGATATGTGTTTTGCTTGGAGCATCTTGTATTATATGAGTCTTTTATTTTTGGTTTGCACAATAATCCTTGATGTAATCACCTTTTGAGAGGGACACACATTAATCATGAATTTATTAGAATACTCTATGTGCTTCACTTATATCTTTTGAGCTAGGCAATTGCTCTAGTGCTTCACTTATATCTTTTTAGAGCACAAAAGTGGTTTTATTTTGTACAAATTGATGAAATCTCATGCTTCACTTATATTATTTTGAGAGTCTTAAAAATAGTATGGCAATTTTCTTAGGTTATGAATTTGGTCCTAATATGATGGGTATCCAAGTGGGATATAATAAAAACTTTCATAAAGAGTATTGAATATATGAGAAGTTTGATTTCTTGCATTTGTCTTGGGATATAAAGATGGTGATATTAGAGTCATGCAAGAGAGTAATTGTGGATTAGTAGAAATACTTGAGTTAAGGTTTGTGATTCCCGATGCATGCATGTATGGTCTATCATTATGTGATGAAGTTAGAGCATGATTTATTTTTTTATTGTCTTCCTTATGAGTGGTTGTCGGGGATGAGCGATGGTCTTTTCCTAACAATCTATCCCCCTAGGAGCATGTGTATTAGTACTTTGCTTTGATGGCTAATAAATTTTTGCAATAAGTACGTGAGTTCTTTATGACTAATGTTGAGTCCATGGATTATACGCACTCTCACCCTTCCACCATTGCTAGCCTCTCTAGCACCGCGCAGCTTTCGCCGGTGCATTAAACCCACCATATACCCTTCCTGAAAACAGCCACCATACCTACCTATTATGGCATTTCCATATCCATTCCGAGATATATTGCCCCGCAACTTCCACTGTTCCGTTTATTATGACACGCACCATCATTGTCATATTGCTTTGCATGATCATGTAGTTTGCATAGTATTTGTGGCTTGGCCACCGTTCATATTTTCGATATATGGCACGCTAGATCATTTCACATCCCGGTATAGCACCGGAGGCATTCATATAGAGTCATGTCTTTGTTCTAGTATCGAGTTGTAATTCTTGAGATGTAAGTAAATAAAAGTGTGATGATCATCATTGTTAGAACATTGTACCATGTGAGGAAAGGATGATGGAAGCTATTATTCCCTTATAAGTTGGGATGAGACTCCGGCTTAAAATAAAATAAAAAGGCTAAAGAGCCCAAAATAAGAATAAAAAGAGGCCAAAGAGCCCAAAAAACAAAAACAAATGAGAGAAAGAGAGAGGAGGTACAATGTTACTACCCTTTTCCACACTTGTGCCTCCAAAATAGCACCATGTTCTTCATGATAGAGAGTCTCCTATTTTGTCACTTCCATATACTAGTGGGAATTTTTCATTATAGAACTTGGCTTGTATATTCCAATGATGGGCTTCCTCAAATCGTCCTAGTTCTTCATGAGCAAGCAAGTTGGATGCACACACACTTAGTTTTCTTTTGAGATTTGGTACATTTATAGCTCTAGTTCATCTGTTGCGTGGAAATCCCTACTCACTTGCATCGATATCAATTGATGGGCATCTCCATAGCCCATTAAGTTGCCTAGTTGATGTGAGATTTTCTCCTTTTTTGTCTTCTCCCCACAACCTCCACCATACTCTATTCCACCTATAGTGCTATATCCATGGCTCACGCTCATGCACTACTGCAGGATGCTGCTAGCGCGACACTATGATCATAGACCCTTCGAGGAAACTGTGTGCGATGCAATAATCGCAAACGGTGGTGTAAAAAACCGTTGAAAAGGTGCAAAACATTTGCGATGGAGGATGCATCAAACACGGTTAAGATTTTAGTTGCGTGTGCAATGTAGGGTGTACGGTTCAGTTCAATTAACCGTTTTTGATGAGGAGGAACAAAAGAAACGGGCAGCTAGATGAAGGTGTGTGTGATGTACATCATACGGTTCACTCGGATGAACTGTTTGTGATTAGGCAACACAAAAAAAACAGTCAGCCAGATCAAGGTGTGTGCGATATACGACATGCGGTTCACTCGGATGAACTGTTTGCATTGAGACAAGAGAATAGAAATGGTTCAATATAACAAATACCATAAATATTGCAAGGATCAAATTCAAAGATTACAACGCCCAAATTCAAACATTGCAAGCTGCATCATTTCTGAAAAGGGGTCAGCCGCTGACAAGTCATGTATGGGTTTGACAGAATGACTTCCAATTGCTTTGCCATATGCTCTTCCAATACGAAGTTTGGCATTTTTGGAGGCTCTTCCATTCCGTAGTACCTGCCGGCTCTAATAATCATACCATTCATCTTTCCTAATTAAATGTGTGTTCAACCTCAGTACCCTCAGCACCTTTGCTCTGGCAAGAAAGAACCTGGCGAGTATAATCTCCGGTAAGGTCCCTCGGTAGGAGTTCAAAGTAATATTTGAGAGATGCATATCCAGGCATTCGATGTGATTGTCGTTATAAACAGTACCCACCTCCGGGCCTATTATTATCTGCAAAAGAAGAGAACGTGTTAGTGCCTACATGCATTTTTGAACACTGCTAAACGCCCATTTGGTTTGCAGGATTTGTAAAATGCACCAACGTGCCATCTTCGATCTAGCATGATTAACATGGGCATTTGATTACAATCTAGAAACATGTAGCCTTCTTCACAAGAGGTTGGATTGGATGAAAAATTACCTAAGAAAACTAGTACAAATGAATCCAAAGGAGAAATTCTTATGGACGGTTGTAACCATATGAATGAAGCAACCAATATGGGGTGGGGGTGTATGTCCTAAAATCCTCCAAAATTCCTTCAGAAATTGTAGTACATTGTCATTGTAAACTTGGGAAAAGGTGCAAAAAGTTGAACTCCCTTATGGTTAACATTTAACAGGAAAGGAACATCACCTCGATATAGAGCTTATTCACGCACGGAAAGCATCTCAGGCAACTGACAACTTGGTCTAGGTTGGGGCCGACAGATTCTAGTGCCAAAACCTTCACTGTGCCCAGAGTTTAGGTGAAGCTTCGCTGGATGACAGACAAACATACATCTTCAAAACTAGAAATAACGTTGATATCAAGAAGGAGAGGATAAGGCGACTGTTGTACCTGAAAGTTGTATTATTTGACAGACGAGTAGCCCACAACTTTCAACTTCGGCGCAGAAATGACATTGATTCTTGTTGGACCTTGTTGATCAACTACAAGTAATCTCTCAAGTGAAGGTGTGTCCTGGATGACCATATTGTGGTCCACCTTTTGTGATCTCTCGTTGCAGCACCAACAACACACATAAATAGTCCGGAGAGTACTGGAGGTGATATGCAAGGTACTTGACCAATTCATCACCTTAAGACGAAGGAAGTCGAGTGCAGAACAGCCGCGGAGCAGGTGCTCCATGTCATCCTTTGGCATGCGGATGGTGACGAGATCGAGGTGCTTCAGTCGTGGTAGAAAAAGAGTGTGCGCGTCATTAAGGGGGGATGGCAGTTCATGAACTTGGAGAGGCGCAGTGTGGGTGCGAAGCGGAGCGCGGACTTTGGCAGCAAGCGCATATGCCCATCATTAAAACTGAGCTTCTCGAGCGGATCTATGGCGGGGGATCGGAAGCACTCGTCAAGCTTGGCTCGGTCGTTGCCATTGGAACGGAACTTGCCCGTGATAAGGCCCTTGATTGGGCCATGGTGACTACCGAGGATCTGGGAGAATGCATCCAAGCTTTGGTGATAGCCATGGCAGAGCTTGTGGGCGTCGAGGAGGTCGACAGGGGTGAGAAGCCATAGGGGGCGCCACCGCCGGGAAAGGGCGGCTGTCCTCGCCCGATATTTGATTGGGAGGAGGGATATGCTGACTATCAACATATCATCGGGGAGGTTGTTGATGAATTCTAGGCCTGCTGGAGTTGCTTGCTGTTCGTTCTCGACCCGTGTCCGCTTGTTGGCAACCTCATTCTCCACCTCGTCGGAGGGAACGAAAACCTCTGTCTCCATATTCATGCCATGCTCCGGTGCTTGAGCAGCCCCGGCGTCGCCACTCCCTCCGATGGGACGCTTCGGCGGCATCCTCATACACTGACGGCTTTGAGGACTCAAAGCGGCGTCGAGGATGCGGGCGGAGAGAAAGGATTGTGTGTGTGGCAAGGATGGGGGTGCAGCCGCTCAGTGGCGCCATTAATATAGACCAGTGGGAGCGAGGCGGGCGGCGGTCCAAGGATGTCTCGCTTCCCGGTGAGAACGACTGCTTAATCTCTATGACTGAAATCTATTCTTAATTACTAAATTTTAGTTGCAAAAAATAGATAGTGCTATTGATTTTTAGCTGCATATTTTGATAAATCGCAGTGAATCTTGGCTTAGTGCCGAAGTCTGGCTTTAATTTGCATACCGTAATCTGAACCGTTTGCGTTGAAGAGATGCACAGATCCTGCGTTCAACAGCTTGTACGCTTCCTGTTGAGCCTGCGCACCGGACTGCGCTCGCACGCCTCTAGTTCAGTCAAGTAGCTATCCACACGGCACCTCCTATAGCCATTAAAACAAAGGCACGTGGCATCACGTGAATGGTTAACAGAACGCACATGGTTTGAATTATACAAATGTTTGAGATATTAAAGTGGCAACTATTTTTTCAAAATGCCTTTGTTGGCTGTCATTATTCGAGTGCGCCTTCTCTCAAACGAAAAGTACCACAGCATCTCGGGTGCCGTTCCATGATAGCATGCAAAGTTTCATGAATTTCAGACGAGTTTTAGATTTACTAGAATTTAAAAACAAAGTATCTCAACATTTTGCCGGCAATCAATGGTGCCCTGGTGTTTGAAATTCGTTCCCCTTTCTTGCATGGGACCTAAGCATGCACCCAAGGACACATATTTGATTTTTCAACCAATTTATATGCACTGGAGCATGTGCATGTAGTTCAAATTTGAATTATGCACATAAATGCATTGAAAACTGAGTTAATGCATAAAAATGTCCAAACGAACCCCGAAAAATCACAAAAATTGACACAACACTCCTGTTGTTCTATGTTGACACGAGAAAAAATTTGAAAGCAATAAGAGGCAATGGATATCGTTTCGTCCCCAAAGGTGGGACATTCCCTATTGAAACCATCATGCTTGTCGTGAGAAGCTCTGGTTTGTGAGAAGCTTATACCCAAACCTGCCCCAAATGGGACAATTTTTTTACCACAACATGTTGATGCCTTTCCATGATAGCATGCCAAGTTTCATGAATTTCAGACGAGTTTTAGATTTACTAGAATTTAAAAAACAGGTATCTCAATGATTTGCCGACAATCAATGGCCCTGGTGTTTGAAATTCATTCCCGTTACTTGCATGAGACCTAAGAATACACCCAAGCACATAGTTGATTTTTCAACCAATTTATATGCTCTAGAGCATGTGCATGTAGTTCAAATTTGAATTATGCACATAAATGCATTGAAAACTCAGTTAATGCATAAAAATGTCCAAACGAACCCCGAAAAATCACAAAAATTGACACAACACTCCTGTTGTTCTGTGTTGACACGAGAAAAAATTTGAAAGCAATAAGGGGCAATGGATATCGTTTCGTCCCCAAAGGTGGGAAGTTCCCTACCGAAACCATCATGCTTGTTGTGAGAAGCTCTAGTTTGTGAGAAGCTTCTACCCAAACCTGCCCCAAATGGGACAATTTTTTTACCACGGCATGTTGATGCCGCTCCATGATAGCATGCCAAGTTTCATGAGTTTCAGAGGAGTTTTCGATTTACTAGAATTTCAAAACCAGGTATCTCAACATTTTACCGGCCATCAACAGTGCCTTGGTGTTAGAAATTCATTCCCATTTCTTGCATGGGACCTAAGCATGCACCCAAGGAAACATATTTGATTTTTCAACCAATTTATATGCACTGGAGCATGTGCATGTAGTTCAAATTTGAATTATGCACATAATGCATTGAAAACTCACTTAATGCATAAAAATGTCCAAACGAACCCAAAAAATCACAAAATTGACACAACACTCCTGTTGTTCTATGTTGACACGAGAAAAATTTGAAAGCGCTAAGAGGCAATGTATATCATTTCGTCCCCAAAGGTGGGACGTTCCATATCGAAACCATCATGCTTGTTGTGAGAAGCTCTGGTTTGTGAGAAGCTTATACCCAAACCTGCCCCAAATGGGACAAATTTTTTACCACGGCATGTTGATGCCTTTCCATGATAGCATGCCGAGTTTATTGAATTTCAAACGAGTTTTAGATTTTACTAGAATTTAAAAACTAGGTATCTCAATGTTTTGCCGGCAATCAACGGTGCCCTGCTGTTTGAAATTAATTCCCATTACTTGCATGGGACCCGAGCATGCACCCAAGGACACATATTTGATTTTTCAACCAATTTATATGCTCTGGAGCATGTGCATGTAGTTCAAATTTGAATTATGCACATAAATGCATTGAAAACTCAGTTAATGCCTAAAAATGTTCAAACGAACCCCGAAAAATCACAAAAATTGACACAACACTCCTGTTGTTCTGTGTTGACACAATAAAAAATTTGAAAGCAATAAGGGGCAATGAATATCGTTTCGTCCCCAAAGGTGGGACGTTCCCTATCGAAACCATCATGCTTGTTGTGAGCAGCTCTGGTTTGTGAGAAGCTTATACCCAAACCTGACCCAAATGGGACAAATTTTTTACCACAGCATGTTGATGTCGCTCCATGATAGTATGCCAAGTTTCATGAATTTCAGACAAGTTTCCGATTTACTAGAATTTTAAAACCCGGTATCTCAATGTTTTGCCGGACATAAACGATGCCTTGGTGTTTGAATTTCATTCCCATTTCTTGCATGGGACCTAAGCATGCACCCAAGGACACAGATTTGATTTTTCAACCAATTTATATGCAATGGATCATGTGCATGTACTTCAAATTTGAATTATGCACATAATGCATTGATAACTCACTTAATGCATAATAATGTCCAAACGAACCCCAAAAAATCACAAAAATTGACACAACACTCCTTTTGTTCTATGTTGACATGAGAAATTTTTTGAAAGAAATAAGTGGCAATGGATATCGTTTCGTCCCCAAAGGTGGGACGTTCCCTATCGAAACCATCATGCTTGTTGTGAGAAGCTTATACCCAAACCTGCCCCAAATAGGACAATTTACCACAACATGTTGATGTCGCTCCATGATACCATGCCAGGTTTCATGAATTTCAGACAAGTTTTGGATTTACTAGAATTTGAAAACCAGGTATCTCAATGTTTTGCCGGCAATCAATGGTGCACTGGTGTTTGAAAATCATTCCCATTTCTTGCATGAGACCTAAGCATGCACCCAAGGACACATATTTGATTTTTCAACCAATTTATATGCACTGGAGCATGTGCATGTAGTTCAAATTTGAATTATGCACATAAACGCATTAAAAACTCACTTAATGCATAAAAATGTCCAACCAACCCCGAAAAATCACAAAAATTGATAAAACACTCCTGTTGTTCTATGTTGACACGAGAAAAAATTTCAATAGGAGGCAATGGATATTGTTTCGTCCCCAAAGGTGGGACGTTCCCTATTGGAACCCTGAATAATTCCAATTCTTTTATGTCACACATATAGTTGCATGTTCACTGCAGATAAAAGGTCTAGCAATTCAAACACCGTCCATGGCCATTGTGACCCCATTATGTAATGCAAATCAAGACGAAAAATAAAGTAGATCCCACACAGTTTATTATAACCAACCATTTGAGATGCAGCACAAAATATCTTGGAGCACCGTCGGAGTATAGTACTCATTCAGCTTACGTGAGAAGGTGCGACGGCTACAGTCCACGGCCCGCTCTGAAAAGGGACCGTGTCTGATGACACTTTATGCGCCAGTTTATTCGCTGAAGCGATTCCAAATTTCCGCTTCCGTGGAAATATCTACCTCCCCGCCCCCTCCCCCTTACCAAAAGCCATATTTCCCCTGCTTCAGTCTTCCTTTCCAAGTTGAAACCTTCACTCCTTGCTTGCAGCGCTGCCTCCTCATCGGCAACCCTCCTTCACGCTGCTCGACCTCGCCTATCCATGCAGGTAATCCACACCCGACCCCCATCCTCCTCCTCCTTCCACATCCCACATGCCCCACCGCCGGCGCGAGCGTGACAACTTCCACCCAAATCACCGACGCCTCCACCAAATAAGCGCCGGCCTAAGCCATGGTGCACGCGGCATAGCCAGGATCTCAAGGAGCATTTGGCAGCAGAGAAGCAAACCGCGGCCGCACGCGCGGATGAGGTCGCCATGGCTGCCATTCGTGCCGACCCCCAGATCTTGGAGGAGCACCTCGTCGTCGAGGCCACCATTGAAGCCTTGCGCGCCGATGTCGCGACGCGGTTGGCTGCTTTAAACGACAGTTCGTGGTGTTTTCTCGAGGCCACCGTCGGTGCCTTTGACGAAGACTACGAGGTGTTTTCTCAGCGTGCACATGCTTACCTCATCTCGAGAGCTAGCAGGTTGGTGCCCGGAGGGGCTCAGGCAACTAACCACTACAACGAGGATACCCACGATGTAGAGGCCTCTCCCTCTTCAATGTCCAAGGAGCCAATCGTCATTCATATCTCTGACAGTGAGGAGTAGCTTGTCTTATTAGCTCACTATAAGGACCCATGTCCAGTTTGCTAGCTACAGCCTTTCCTTAACAAATTCTAGTGAATTGTGCTATCTACTTTTACCATGCAATCTTCTCTATAGTGTATATGTTCTATATGTCGTGAAATGTGGTGTTCAATTAACTGCTTGGTTCAATTATGCAAATGTGATGTTCAATTCTTCAGGGTGGAATATTTCCAAGTTCTTAAGCATGCTTGGTTTGGTTAACTATCTGATCTTCTATTACGAGTATGTTATATTGTGCAATGTGGTGCTTTCGATTAACGTTTGGTTCATTTGTTGTGGTGTTTAGTTAACTGCTTGGTTCAATTCTGCAATGCGATGTTCAATCGTTGTGGCTGCATTCTGTTATTGTATACCATGTGAGAAATAAATCAAATTTGGCTGTACTAAATACATGAGAAACAAATACAATTGCTATATTTCCAAGTTGTTAAGCATGCTTTGTTTGGTTAACTGTTTGATCTTCTGTTAGGAGTATGTTATATTGTGCAATGTGGTGCTCAGTTAATGTTTGGGTCATTTGTTTTGGTGTTTAGTTAACTCCTTGGTTCAATTCTGCAATGCGATGTTCAATGTTGTGGCTGCATTCTGTTATTGTATACCATGTGAGGACTAAATCGAATTTGGCTGCACTTAATACATGAGAAACATATACAAGTGCTATATTTCCTAGTTCTTAATCATGCTTGGTTTGGATAAATGGGTTTTCCATGTGACTTGAATTAATCTGATGAATCTACAATATGCTTATTTATCATCAACTTATTTTACTGATAGCATGCGAACCCTTACTTACCCTGATGACTAACTACCTTATATGTGTTGCAGGGAAACAATGAGAAGCAAACAATGGGAAGCACTGAGGTTTACAAGATGGTACTAACTATTATACCTTGACTTTTTTATTCATTTGCCCCATTTCCATTATAGAGAAGATATTTATGCACATCCTTGTTTTCAAGGTTCACTGATGATTACCTCTCAAACCACCTCTGTGGTCAGGAGGCGAGGAAAGTTTTCATACAGCACCCACGGTCCAATATTGAAGTGTTGCTGAAGAGGTCGAAGGATGGACGGTCAATCATCCACAGGCACTGGCCTAAAGTTGCAAAGAACTTCAACATGATTGAAGGCTCAATATTTGCATTCCGCTTAAGCAGTTTTCCAGATGAGATGCATCTCTCTATGTACCGTCTATGATGCTAATTTCAAAAGGTTCTAGATGTTGCATGTGAAACTTGCTCTTTAGTGCGGTTGTGTAATGGGGTAGCTGAGTACTGAAGCTATATCATGTTGTACTCTGATGTATTTCAATTATGAAATCCTGCTTCCTTAATATGGAAATGGAATATATTATGTGCTTAATATGAATGTCAATTAGATTAGTAAATGGATTATTAATTATAGGGCAATTAGCTTGCTAATTGGCCAATTAGCTTACTAATTGGGTTTTCCTATTGCAAACGGTTATTGAGAAAACACCGTGGGCGATGACCTCAGGCAACACACACAGTTTCTAGGAATAAACCGTGTTGGATCAATGAACAATTACACACGACATTCTCTTGAAAACTGTTTGTGTTACGCCACCTTGCGCAAACTTTTTCCTTGGAGTGAATGTGTGATGTATATACGAATGGAAACGTTTAGCGGTGACTGACTGTGTGGGATGTACTTACGACCGGAAATGATTTCTCCTGTATAATTGTAATTTTCTTAGCACTACTGTACATATTGCTGTATTTGAGTGCTCGCCGGTTGCACACGACCTCATTTTGCCGAGCGTGTGTGCCAGGAGGGCATATACCCGATGATTTCTGGGTCGTCTGGGAAGGGCCCCCCTATCGCCCATACTCACTAGGTGATGGTTCCGAACACCGTCGCGGAAAGGGGTTAAAAACCATTTGTATATCACCGACGTGTACCAGTGATGTATTGCGTGAAAGTTGAAAAAGCTAGAGAACGTTAAAAGTATGAAAAAATTGCTTTGCTTGTCATCGGGGTTGTGCATGATAAATACTTTGTGTGATGAATATAGAGCATGACAAGATTATATGATTTTGTAGGGATAACTTTCTTTAGCTATGATATTTTGAGAAGACATGATTGATGTATTAGTATGCTTGAAGTATTATTGTCAATATTAAACTTTTATTTTGAATCTTATGGATCTGTACATTCATGCCACAATAAGAAAAATTACATTGATAAATATGTTAGGTAGCATTCCACATCAAAAATTCTACTTTTACATTTACCTACTCGAGGACGAGCAAGAATTAAGCTCGGGCATACTTGATACGTCTCCAACGTATCTATATTTTTTATTATTATTCTATGCTATTATATTATCTATCTTCGATGTTTTATATGCTATTTTTATATCATTTTTTGGGACTAACCTATTAACCTATTTCCCAGTGACAGTTGTTGTTTTTTCCTTGTTTTTGTCTTCTATAGAAAACCAATACGAAATGGAGTCCAAATGGAATGAAACTTTTCGATGATTTGTCTTGGACCAGAAGACAACCACGAAGGTTTGGGAAGAGGCCAGAAGACCCACGAGGGGGCCACAAGCCCTAGGGGCGTGCCCTAGGGGGGCGCCCCATAGGCTTATGGGCCCCCGTGGCTCTCCTAACCCTAATGTTAGCTCTATAAATTCCCAAATATTCCCCTTAAGTCACAGGGAGCACCAAAAATACTTTTCCGCCACTGCAAGCTTTTGTTCTCGTGAGATCCCATCCTGTGGTCTTTTCCAACACTCTGCCGGAGGGGGATTCGATCACGGAGGGCCTCTACACCAACCTTATTGCCCTTCCGATGATGTGTGAGTACTTTACCACAGACCTACGGGTCCATAGGTAGTAGCTAGATGGCTTCTTCTCTCTCTTTGATCTTCAATACAATGTTCTCCTCGATGTTCCTGGAGATCTATTCGATGTAATCTTCTTTTGTGGTGCATTTGTTGAGATCCGATGAATTGTGGATTTATGATCAGATTATTTATGAATATTATTTGAGTCTTCTCTGACCTCTTTTATGCATGATTAAGATAGCTTTGTATTTCTCACCAATCTATCAATTTGGTTTGGCCAACAAGATTGGTTTCCTTGCAATGGGATAGGTGCTCTGTGATGGGTTCAATCTTGATGTGTCCTCTCCGAGTGACAGTAGGGGCAGCAACACGCGTATTTGTATTGTTGCCATTAAGGATAAAAAGATGGGGGGGTTTTACCATATTGATTGGATCTATCCCTCTACATTATGTCATCTTGTTGAAGGCGTTACTCCGTTCTTGGTAACTTAATACACTAGATGCATGCTGGATAGCGGTCGATGTGTGGAGTAATAGTACTAGATGCAGGCAGGAGTGGGTCTACTTGTCATGGACGTGATGCCTATATTCATGATCATTGCCTTAGATATCATCATAACTTTGCGCTTTTCCATCAATTGCTCAACAGTAATTTGTTCACCCACCATATGTCTTCTTTCAAGAGAGATGCCCCTAGTGAAAAGTATAGCTCGTGGGTCTATTTCTCATCATATATTTTCAGATCTATAAAACCAAAAACCCAAAAGTACCTTGCTGCAATTTATTTATATTTACTTTATTTCGCCTTTTAATTATCTTTTATATCTATATCTATTAGATACAAAAGGCAGCGGTACATATGTGCATGCAACTAACTGTAAAACGGGAAGAGGAGCTCTACATTCCAGGGCCGGCTTGTCTCTTCGCCGGCGGTATCTCTCTTGCATTTGTTCGGCTTGCGAGCATCGATGAGGTAGTAGGTGTTGCAGTCGCACAAGGCTTTGCTGACGATGAAGGGGCCCTCCCATGGGGAGGCCAACTTGTGCTGGCCGGCTTGCCGCTGGACCAGCCGGAGGACGAGGTCTCCCTCGCGAAACGCAAGGGGCTTGATCTTCTTGTTGTGGTAATTCCTCAGGCCTTGCTAATAGATGGCGGATCGACTAAGGGCCAAAAGGCGTTCTTCTTCGAGTAGGTCAACAACATCTTCACGGGCTTCCTTGGCTTGGGCTTCTTTGTACATTGCGACTCGCGGCGAGTCGAACTCGATGTCGATTGGGATGACGGCTTCTGCTCCATAGACGAGGAAGAAAGGGGTGAACTCGGTTGACCGGTTCGGCATTGTCCGGAGACTCCAGAGGACGGCCGGCGGCTCATCAAGCCACCTGCAGGGTGAACGGATGAGGGGCTCGATGAGCCGTGGCTTGATGCCGGATAGGATAAGGCCGCTGGGCCGCTCAACCAGGCCGTTGGATTGAGGATGAGCCATGGAGGCTAGGTCAAGCCTGATGCCGGAGATGGAGCAGTACTGCGCCAGAGCGCCCTTCGCAAAGTTGGTGGAATTGTCCGTGATGATGTTGTGTGGGACGCCATAGCGCACTGCGATGTCTTTGACGAACCAGACGACTGTTGGCTCGTCCAACTTCTTGATCGGTCGCGCCTCGATCCACTTGGTGAACTTGTCGACCGCCACCAGCAAGTGCGTCATGCCGCCCCGAGCGGTCTTAAAGGGTCCCACCATGTCGAGCCCTAGACCGCGAAGGGCCAGCTGATCGGGATGGTTTGTAGGGCTGAAGCCGGCTGGTGGTTGCGCTTGCTGAAGCATTGGCACCCCTCGCACTGGAGAACGAGTGACTCAGCGTCTTTGAGGATCGCGGACCAGTAGAAGCCACTTGGGAAAGCCTTGGCCACCAGGGACCTGGAGGCGGCATGGTGCCCGCACTCACCCTGGTGTATCTGGAGGAGGATCTCTATGCCCTTGGCTTGCTCGACGTAGCGCTGGAACACGTCTGTCGCGCTGCACTTGTCGGGCCTCGGTCTCGTCCATGGGGAGTACTCCATTCTCCGGGAAGGCTAAGATAGGCTGGGCCCATGACGGAGCCGTCACCACGGTGAAGACGGCCACCAAGACGGGTTCCGGGGTGGCAGCCCCAGAGCTGGAGGCGATAGCCCACGGGTTAGGGACAACGGTAGCTGGGGTGAGCACGGCAGCCCCTGGGCTGGGATCAGCAGTCCTCGGGCCGAGTTCCGCAGCCCTCGGGACTGGTTTGGGGACAGCAGCCCCTGAGCTTGGACCGGCGGCCCAAGGTCTGGGTTGGAAGGGGCGCTGCAGGGTCTTTCGGGATTAAGATGGACTCGGAATTCAGAGATGGCTTGGCGAACGGCTTGCGCAGGTACTCGAGGGAGACGCCGGATGGTATGGCTTACCGGGATGAGCCAATCTTGGCTAGCGTGTCGGTGGCTTCGTTTTCCATGCGCGGATCATGGAGGAACTTGCATCAGTCGAAGGTGACGGAGAGCTGCTGGACCAGGAAATGGTAGCTGGCCATGTTGGCATCCCGGGCGTCCCACTCCGCCGAACACTGCTGCACCACCAGATTCGAGTTGCCATAGCACAGGACGTGCCGGATGATGAGTTCCTTGACAATCCGGAGGCCATGCACAAGGGCTTCGTACTCGGCAACGTTGTTGGAGGCGGCATGATAGAGGCAAAGGTGTCCTGTCTTTCAATGAGATGGTGGCTATCGTTTTGGAGGAATTCGACTTTGACGATCCGACTACGAAGGAGCGACAACGTCGCGCCTTAGCAATCACTAAACCAACTCCGAGAGGTTATTGACCACGCCGGAGCACGGTCAACCTGACCACGAACGTCTGTTTCCTGCAGGCAAACGAAGAACAAGCAAGAAACTAAGATTGCAATCTGGATATTGCGAATATAAGAGGAAAGCTGTATTGATCAAGCTGGGTTCTGTGACGACTTTGTCTGGTTGTTGAACACAAACGAAGTACGCGAAGTTGCAGCTATGGCGAACTTTTAATCTAAACAAAACCCAAAGTCTAAACGGTGCCCTAAGGGCTGTATATATGGAGGAAGAGGGGGAGGGAATTTCATGGCCCTTGGGGAAGGGGTCCGAAACCAACCCTATCTCTTGTTTCCCCACACATACGGACTCTAAAAACAGCATATACTTATGTATTTCGAAATTACATGGGCCTGGCCCAATAATAAGGTGACGCAGCACCTAGAATATCCTCCTCGGACGAAATTTATGAAGTGGCATCTTGTATATTCCGTCCAAGGCTTCATGCACTTCTTATGGTGGCTTCAAACCATCTGAAATCATCACTTGTAACTCCGTTCTTGTTCCCCTTGCGCATGCCATCAACTCCATGCTTGTTCTTGCTCCAATGTTCATCCTTCTCCAAGCTAGGCCCTACATTTGTAAGCAAAACAAATGTATCCAATTTAGGCAGCATCATATTCTCATGAACATTAGAATCATTACCAAGAAACGAAAGTACACGATAATTTAATTGGCGTATGCGAGCTCTAGTAATTGGTCCAAGATGTATAGCAAAGAGGGGTTGTGGGTGTAACAATGTTATTGATGTCCTCATCATCCTCCCCTTCTTGAAATGAAGTCGCCCTGACGGAAGCTCATCTTCCTCACCCAAATAAGGCTTCAAATCTGCAATGTTAAAAGTGGGACTAACCCCAAAATCTGCAGGTAGCTCAAGTTTATATGCATTATCATTTATTTTCTCTAACACCTTAAAAGGACCAGCAGCACATGGCATTAGCTTTGATTTGTGCAAATTGGGAAATCTATCCTTACACAAATGTAACCAAACAAGATCTCCAGGTGCAAACACAACATGTTTTCTACCCTTAACTCCAGCAAGTTTATATCTCGCATTCATACGCTCAATGTTTTCCTTAGTTAACTCATGCATTTTTAAAATCAATTCAGCATGTTGTTTAGCATCAAAATTAACCTTCTCCGAAGATGGAAGAGGCAACAAATCAATAGGTGCACGAGGTAGGAAACCATACACAATTTCAAAAGGGCACATCTTAGTAGTAGAATGCAACGAGCCATTATAAGCAAATTCAATATGAGGCAGGCATTCTTCCCACATTTTCTTATTATTCTTCAAAACAACCCTAAGCATAGTGGACAATGTTCTATTGACTACTTCAGTTTGTCCATCAGTTTGGGGGTGACATGTAGTACTAAAAAGAAGTTTAGTCCCCAACTTAGCCCATAAACATCTCCAAAAGTGGCTAAGAAATTTAGTATCACGATCTGAAATGATAGTATTTGGCACACCATGCAAGTGAATAATTTCACGAAAGAACAAATCAGCAACATTAACAAAGATCATCGCTTTTATGACATGGTATAAAGTGTGCCATTTTCGAGAATCTATCCACGACAACAAATATGCTATCCCTCCCTTCTTTGCTCGAGGTAAACCTAAAACAAAGTCCATAGATATATCCTCCCAAGGAACACTAGGTACATGCAAAGGCATATATAAACCATGAGGATTGAGTCGTGACTTAGATTTTTGACATGTAGTGCAGCGAGCAACAAAACGCTCAACATCACGTCTCATCTTTGGCCAAAAGAAATGTGTAGCAAGTATATCCTCCGTCTTCTTCACGCCAAAGTGTCCCATTAGTCCTCCTCCATGCGCCTCCTGCAACAACAAAAATCGAACGGAGCTAGCTGGAATGCATAGCTTGTTAGCATGAAAAACAAATCCATCGTTAACGCATTTAACCTGTTCCATGTTCTACCTTCTTTATAATTCTGCAATACATCTTTAAATTCAGCATCATGCACATATTGATCTTTGATGGTCTCCAAACCAAATATTTTAAAGTAAGTTGTGAAAGCATAGTATAACGATTTAGACAATGCATCAGCAATAACATTTTCTTTACCCTTCTTGTGTTTAATGACATAAGGGAATGTCTCAATGAATTCAACCCATTTAGCATGTCTACGGTTCAGTTTTGCTTGACTTTTAATGTGTTTCAAAGATTCATGATCAGAATGTATAACAAATTCTTTGGGCCATAAATAATGTTGCCATGTTTCTAAGGTCCGAAAAGAGCATATAATTATTTATCATAAGTAGAATAGTTCAGACTAGGCCCACTCAATTTTTCGTAAAAATATGCAACAGGTTTGCCATCTTGTAATAACACACCTCCTAATCCAATTCCACTAGCATCACATTCAAGCTCAAAAGTCTTATTAAAATCAGGAAGTTGGAGTAAAGGAGCATGTGTCAACTTATCTTTCAATACCATGAAGGCTTCTTCCTGTGCAGTACCCCAAACAAAAGGCACATCCTTCTTTGTAAGCTCATTGAGAGGTGCAGCAATGGTGCTAAAATCTCTCACAAAACGCCTATAGAAACCAGCGAGTCCAAGGAAACTCCTCACTTGTGTGACCGCTTTGGCTGCGACAAACTCTCAATAGCTTCAATCTTGGCTTTATCAACTTCAATTCCCTGTGGAGTAACAACATAGCCAAGAAAACACACTCGGTCGGTGCAAAAGGTGCACTTCCCAAGGTTACCAAGCAAACGTGCATCACGTAGAGCAATAAAAACAGCACGTAAATGTTCCAAATGTTCTTCCAAAGATTTGTTATAAATCAGTATATCATCAAAATAGACTACCACAAATCGTCCAATGAAAGCACGTAAAACTTCGTTCATTAATCTCATGAAAGTAATAGGTGCATTAGTTAACCCAAAAGGCATGACTAACCACTCATATAAACCAAACTTAGTTTTAAATGCAGTTTTCCATTCATCTCCCAATTTCATACGAATTTGATGGTATCCACTACGAAAATCAACTTTGGAGAATATTGTAGAGCCACTCAATTCATCAAGCATATCATCTAGCCTAGGAATAGGATGACGATAACGAATAGTAATATTATTAATGCCTCTACAATCAACACACATACGCGACGTACCATCCTTTTTAGGCACTAGTATAATAGGAACAGCACAAGGACTAAGAGATTCGCGTATATAACCTTTGTCGAGCAGCTCTTGTACTTGATGCATAATCTCCTTTGTCTCCTCTGGATTGGTACGGTATGGTGCACGGTTGGGTAGCGATGCACCAGGAATTAAGTCAATCTGATGCTCAATCCCTCGAATAGGTGGTAATCCCGGTGGCACGTCTTGTGGAAAGACGTCGGCGAACTCCTGCAAAATGTTAGTAAGAGCAGGAGGCAAAGAGGAAGGTATGTCCTTGAACGAAAATAATGGCTCTTCGCACACAAAAGCATAGCAAACAGATTTGCTGAAATCTAGATCATCAATATCAAATTTAGTGGCAAGTAAACATGCACTTTTCAATTTAATTTCAGAAGCAACACTAGATGGTTTATTATCGTGCTTCATTTGGTGCTCCCATTCTTTTGCCACAATCTGAGTTTCACTCTTATTTTTCTCCGCTTTTGCTTTATTAGTTCTATTAATATCATCTTTCAAAATGGAATCGGGAGACATAGGAAGTAAAGTGATATGTTTATCCTTATGAACAAAAGTATACTGATTGTTTCTACCATGGTGTACTGAATTTTTATCAAGTTGCCATGGTCTACCAAGTAATAAGGAACATGCTTGCATAGGTACCACATCACAATCAACATAATCAACATATGTAGAGATACTAAAATGCACACGAGCAGTACGTGTTACCTTAACTTTGCCGCTGTTGTTGAACCATTCGATGTAGTAAGGATGTGGGTGTGGTCGTGTGGTGAGAGATATCTTCTCCACCATCTCCATGCTAGCCAAGTTGTTGCAGCTCCCTCCATCTATGATGACGCGAACAGAACGTTCCCTCACTACTCCCTTTGTATGGAACAAATTATGCCTCTGATTTTGCTCAACTTATGTGACCTGCACACTCAAAACACGTTGAGCAACTAAACATTCATACCTGTCAGCGTCTTCAGGAGCCATGTATTGCGTCTCATGATCGTAATCATCTCCACCGTGTTATTCACGTGTAATAAGAGCTAAAGTCTCCTCATAATAGTCACTAGCGGACTCATACCCACCATCCTCGTGAGCAATCATCACACGCTGAGATTTGCATTCTCTCACGTAATGACCTCGTCCCTTACAACGACGACAAATAATATCACTTGTGTGCCATGTTGATGGCATGGAAGAAGAAGAACTCTGTGCAGCCCCAATAGGTGTTCTCTTGGCAGATAGTGGTGGTTGTGACTGCTTCCTTGTATCACGGCTGGAGGTGGCAGCTGATGGAGGTGTCGGTGCAGTAGAATGTGTGGAAGTAGAGGATGCACGCGGTGTCCATGATGAAGGTCGACCTGCAAAAAAGTTAGTCCGCGCCAATGCTTGTCGATCCTACACTTCACGTTCAGCTTTACAAGCAAGATGGAATAAACGAGTGATATTATTATACTCCCTATACTCTAGAATGGTCTGAATCTCTCTATTTAATCCACCCATAAAACGTGCAAGCATAGCTTCATTCTCCTCAACAATACCACATCGAATTCCTGATAATATTCTTCTACAGAATTTTTTCCTTGTCTTAAGCGCTGCAATTTTTAAAGTAATTCGCATTGATAATAAGGTGGAACCCAACGAGTACGCATAGCAGTTTTCAAAGAAGCCCAAGTAGCTGGAATGGGATATAATCTAAATTGTTCAGACCACCAAACACATGCAAAACTAGGGAAAGCACAAACAGCAGCAGGAACACGTCTGTCCTCAGGATATTGTAAACATGTAAATCGTTGTTCAGTTTCTAACTCCCAAGTAAGATATATATCAGGAACATATCTACCCTCAGATGGTGGAATATTCAATTTTAGTTTAGGAAGATGGTCATGAGCTTGTACCTCGTGTGGTGGTGCAGCCCTACCGCTATGATGATATGCAAGAGGACGACACTGGTGGTGGTGGTGCCGGTGGTTGCACGTAATTCTGATTTTGATCAACCTCATCCTCGTAATGGTCCTCCACCTGTAGCAGCAGCAGGAGCTGCTGAAGCATCAATGATGAGGTACACCGGCACCAGAAGTTTGACCAGGCTCAAGGGGAACGCGCTGTGCTCGTCCCACTTGATTTGGAAGGCGGTGTTGTTGTTGTTGTTGTTGTTGTTGTAGAGGTGCAACAGGTGCAACAGGCGGTGGAAGACGCGCAAGCAGTTCATTAAATCTGTTATCGAGCTTTGTTTCAAATGTCTTCTCAAGGCCAGTGATCTTCTCCATGGTCTCTTCAAAATTGTTCATCACATCTTGCACCTGTTCAGTCATCATTTGCTGAAACTTATCATGAAGCTCCTTGTTCGTTAAGTTCTTCCAGTCAATCTCATCGGCTTGTGATCCTGGCATGGTTAGCAGCAATAGAAACACACAAAATATGATCCTACAGTCTACTAACAAGTGGTGATGGTGGTGGGTGTCACAAATCCGTCAAGCAAATCTCAAATTCTTACCAGTTCTTACCCAGCAGCAGGAGGTGATCGACAGCCGATGTAGTCAAAACTCTCAAAGCTTGGATAAAGTGATTACCAGGGAGAGTCAAACGCACGACGTAGATGTATGTGGAGCTGGGAAGGCTTATAATATGGTAGCAAAAAGGGTCAGCAGTAATCAATTCAGTGATGCAAAGTTGAATAAATGCTCAACGACGGTACTGTGCTGGTCCTAGGCTAGACCGTGCTAGAGGCGCGAGCCTAGAACACTAACAAAATCACGGCGTTGCACGTAAGCAAGGGAAAAGCACACTCTGAAAAAAAATTTGCTCTTTTTTTGTGCTCCTCTCTTTTTGCGAAAAATCACTATAATGGCGAGTGTCTCAAAGCTCTTCCCAAGTCAAACTAACAGGATAGGCACGGAATTTTTTTTTTGAATTTTTTTCTCGGAAATCAGGGCTGCGATTGACCTAAAAAAGTGCGACAAAAATTCACTATGATGGCGAGTGTATTAAAACACCTTGGGACCTAAAAATAGGATAGGGGAAAATATTTTTGTCGCCAAATTTTGGCCTAAAAACTGCCCGGGGGGTCTCCAGACTTTTTCTTTCTGAGACCTACTCAGGCAAGGAAACACGACACAGAAAATAGATGGATCTCGAAAACAAACCTAATATGAAAAGACTCGGATTGGTGGTGGATATAGGATGGTAAGATATGGCAGCGGTGATGGTATATGGCAGCAGTGGTGGTATATGGATACGGATTGGTGGTGGTATATGGATACGGATTGGTGATGGTATATGGATACAAATTGTTGGCGGATAAGCGGTGGTGGTAGATGGCAGGAGCGATGACGATGGTGCGGCGGCGGCGTGACAACTTGTGAACAGAACTCGAAACTCTAAGGGAAACTAGACGCTAAGACCAGCAACTTGACACGGCGATGCAACCGCAAATTCAACAAAGCAAAATACTGAAAAGACTATGCAAAGGCTCAGACTGGTTCTGATATGATGAGCTAACCCTAATTTTTTCTGGCTTTTTCGTGGACTGTAGGTATGAAAAAAAGACTCAACCTAAACTCTGAAAAACTGTAAAATCTCACCGAGCAACCTGGAAATCTGATACCACTTGATAGAGGCAAAGGTGTCCCGTCTTTCGATGAGATGGTGGCTATCATTTTGGAGGAAGTCGACTTTGACGATCCGATCATTTAACGTGCGAGGATGTCGCGCCTTAGCAATCGCTAAACCAACTCCGAGAGGTTATTGACCACGCTGGAGCACGATCAACCTGACCATGAAGGTCTGTTTCCAGCAGGCAAACAAAGAACAAGCAAGAAACTAAGATTGCAATCTGGATATTGCAAATATAAGAGGAAAGCTTTATTGATCAAGGTGGGGTTCTGTGACGCCTTTTGTCGTGGATTTGTCACGGCAGATGTCCTCATGAAAGGACTTAGTCGCGGAGCCATCGCTACGGGTTAGCTTGAAGGGGTTAAACTGGACAAGGGACACGAGAGTTATACTAGTTTGGCCCCTTCGATGAAGGTAAAGGCCTAAGTCTAGTTTGTGATGGGATTATTGGGGTTTCGATGACCAGGGAGCGAATACGCTTTGCCTGGATCTCGAGTTGTTGTTGTCTGTCCCTGAACCGCCGTCAGGTCATCCCTTTATATACATAGGGTGACGCCCGGCCGGTCTACAGAGTCCCGAGCCGGCTCATACAAGTGTCCAGCTCGGTCTCTTCCTTTCCCTAACTTATAATACAAGTTTATACAAACATGGCGGTTCACCGCTATGGGCCCTTAATCCGCCTCTGGGCTCTGGGCCTCTAGCCTTATCACTAAAGCGCCATCTTCTTTGTCTTCCTATCCTTCAGTACAGCTGAGCGTGAACCGACCCCTCCTGGGCGGTTTACCCTCAGTAGCTATATCCTCAACATTAGGCCCCAGATTGATTTGAACATGTTCATGTCAATCTTCAACTTAGAAAAATTCTGATCTGAAACATCTTCATATTAACCTTGAACCGCCATGACATCATCTTCGGAAATCACCAGAACCGCCATGATGTCACCTCGAATAAAACTCATAAAGATTCCCTTTCATTAACTGACTCTGAAGATCGAGGCGACAGCTGTGCCCCATTTCACTTCTTCGGGCTCCTCGATTCTCGTGCTTGCCTACTTATCCATTCGCCTTATAAATAGGCCCAGGGGTCCTTTCCTTTTCCCCTTCCGCGCTTCTTCTTCCTCTCGACGCTCAAGCCCGACAGCTCCGCCGCTGCCGTCGACCTTCAAGCGTTGCATCATCCCTGGCCGCTGCATCAACCTGAACGCACCAGAGATCCGCGGCTCTCCTCCGCTACTCCTGTAAATCCGGTAAGCCTTCTTCCCTCAACCCTAGATCTGCATTAGGATTTCGGTGCTCGTCTGTGTTCATTAGTGTTCATCCATGCTCATCTGCTTTCTCTTAGCTTATTTACTGAATCCTTCTTATGCCTGGTTGTTTTTGCTGTTAGATCCATAACTTTAGTTCATCACCTAATAGCATCCTGCATTGTTCCTAGACGTAATCGCATCTCGACTTTGTCTACATTCCTCGTAAGCGCCATTATAGGGCTCGTAAAAATTTCCTCATTAAACCACGGTAGATCCAAAATTATATCATTATCTTGTGAAACTTGTTTCCGCAATACTTAGTAGATTTTCAGCTCGCCCTTTTCACGCACGGGCGGTTTAACTCGTAATGGTTGACAATCCGTCATATGCCATTAGCCCTCTCTTAAACCGCCGTCTTGACTTGGATAACAATGTCCGGTTCACCTCATATGTACGCTTTTGATTAAATTCTCCGGTTTAACATTGATAAATACACCTGAACCGCCAATCATAAACCGGCCTTTATCTTTCCATTACAGCTCTGCCCTTCAAGATGACCAAGCAATTTGCTACCTGCAACTGGGTTCCATCCCGGATTACGGAAACACAAATCAACGGATTCGTTGTAACGGGCGCTTTAGCTCCAAAAAGTGTCCTTCATTGGCGAGTTCCTGGCCCTAAGTGCCCTCCTGAACCTCAAGATGGAGAAGTGATTGTATTTATGCAACATCTATCCCGGGGTTTTAGTCCTCCCGGATCAAAAAATTTCCGGGATGTACTTGCTAGCTTCCAACTCCATCCTCAGGATATTGGACCAAATTCTGTGTCCAACATCTGCAACTTTCAAGTGTTCTGTGAGGTTTATCTGCAAGAAGAACCAACGTTTGACCTCTTTCGTATTTCTTCCACTTAAACCGCCGCACTGAGTTCTCTGACGGCCCCAATACTAAACTTGGTGGTGTATCAATTCAAAAAAGGAAAGAGGTTGACTTTCCTCATGCCAAACTACACAGCCACCCTAAAGATCGGAACCAAACTTGGTTTTATTGTCGTAACACTGCCCTATTTGGAGAAAACCCTTTGCCGGGTTATCGCGCTCACCGGCTTAGCAATGGCCACCCTTTACCTCCGTGAATGACTGCCAAAGAACGACAAGCTTATGCACCTCAACTCGCCAAACTCCAGGCTCTCCACGCCAATGGTTTGACTGGTGTTGATCTTGTTCGTTGTTGGGTTTCATGGTGCATCCTTACTTTAAGCCGCCGCCCCGGTTTGATGTATGCATATACCGGCAAGACCAATGATCCTCAACGGTTTAACGAAATAGAACCGACCGATGATGAAGTCACCGAAAGTGTTAAAAGATACCGGATTTAACCGATCGCCAGATGCACCCAAACCGGTTCTGCGCCTTTTTGCACCTCCAACAAACCGCCCGATGGTAACGACTTTAACCTTATACATTTTTAATCCATCTCCGCTTTAACATAATATAATTATCCTTTACTTTAATCCTGTAGGCCAATAGCTCCTTCTGGAAAAGGAAAACTCAAGATAAACCGGCCAGGGCTCCTCGTGCCAAAAGCAAAACCATCATGAAAACTGTCAAGAAGAAAACTGCCGAGTCTTCTGATCCGCCAGAAGATGTTGATGAATCGGCTGAAAAGGTAGAACTTGACTCCCTTGGTTCCTTTTTCATGCACCTTATTGACAATAACTACTCCCAGGATGATGTGGAGGCCAGCCATGCAGACCATGTTGAGGTAATAGCTCTTTCTTCCGATTCAGATATGGTGCGGTTAAAAGATTTCGCCGTGCGATTCGAAAAGTGAAACACTCTCACCCTCTTGCTTATCCGGATCCAAAACTTTCTTTGAAGATGCAGCAAACTGAAGGGCGTCGCACAACCCGACACAGTGGCCAGCAAGTCACCTCTTCCGGTAAACCAGACACACCAACCCGGAAACATCGTCTAGAGGTTGCCTGTTCTCCTGAAAAACTTTATCCTTTGAAGTGTTTCTTCCGATACCCTCTCAATCCGTCTGATTCGAATTATCAGGTGTCGTCCAACTCGTCCGGAGGTTCATCAACCACTCAGTTGCCTCCCCTTAAAACCGTCGCTGGGTAAGTGTTCTTGCTTTTCGGTTTGTTTCTTCATGCATCGGTTTACCGCACTAATCTTTATTTTGACGTTGTAGTACCAAGGCCCGAAAAGCCAAAACCAGTGACCCCACTGACGATGTTGAACCGGAGAAGACCCCCGAAAATGCCGGTGAAAATGCTGATATTGTCATGGATGACTCTGCCCCGCAAGACCCAGCCACTGATGCTGATCCGCCGGAAGCTGATCCGGCTACACATGTGGACACATCAAGTCCACGTGCCACGCCCGCAGTCGATTGCTTGATCCGCTAAGTTCAACTGCTAGTCTGCCAAGCCCTGCTGCCACTCCGTCAAGCCCAGCCAAAGATAATGTCAATCAATTGAGCCCAGCAAAAGATGATGATGACATTGTTGTTACTGGCACTACTTATACCGCCCTAGGCAATCCAGTTGCTTTGTCAAAACATACCGCCAAGGACGAATTTGTTGCTATGGGCAAGGGGAAGGGGGCAACTGACTTGTCAAACTATGCTAATCTTTCTGCTCAGGATCTTCATTCTGGATTCTTGAACCGGATTTACACAAGCCGAGATTATGAAGTCGGTTTGGTAAACCTGATGAAGGAACGCTATGAGGTAAACACCTTCATCCTTATTCTGTACCTTTACTGTATTGTAGCCCCCAAGGGCGGTTTGACTTTGCAAATTCAAACCGGGACTTTCATTTTCCAAACTGTAATTTGTTGATTTTTCTTGCGTATTTTCCTGATCAAATACACATTAGCCCCCAAGTGCCAAGATTGAAACTTGTATTAATCCTTGGGACTTCAAACAGTTAATAGCAGAGAAGCAATCCGCATTAGCCCCCAAGTGCCAAGTGTATAACTGGTTTGTATGCTTGGGACTTCTTTGATAAAATGTGTATATGCTCCTCTGTTTGTGGCAGGCTGATATAAATCACCAAAGTACTCAAATTGTTGATCTTCAAGAGAGTATAAAAACCCAACAAGCAGAGACTTCCAAGGCCAAGGATGAGCTAAAGGCCGCTTTAACCGCCATGGAACAAATTAAAGAAGGGTTCAAGACCGAGCGTGCCAATTGGAATACTGAAAAGACTGCATTGTTGAAGCGGGCTGAAGACGCAAGTTCCGCTCTTAAACCGTGGCGTAAGAGCTTATCGGGTTGAAGTGCCAAGTGAATGCCATGACCTCTGCAGATTTGGTAAGTATTCTTGCCAAGGCTTCTTGAATGACTATCCTTGTAATTTGCCGATTGAACATGAAATTCTTAAACCGTTGTAGGTAGCCGCATTGCTCATCTGGGCTCTGATATGCGAATGAAGCTGAAGGCAGCATATACTCTGATTGAAAAACTGTATATTGGTGCCCAAGGGGTTATCCGCGCAGGGTCATACAACAATCCGGCCCCAACACTGATCAAGGACACGCTAGCAAAGTTATCCATGACGCCAGCACAGATAGAAGAGATGAAGCGATCTGCTGCCAGGGCTGGTGCTTTGTTGGCACTGACCCGAGCGAAAGAATGGATAGACGACCTGGATCCGGTGGACATTGCCAAGGGCTTTCCTAGTGCACAAGAAAACGGGGCAGATTTTGATGACGAAGCCCTCAAAAATGTGACAAGGGAGATGCGCCCTCTAGCGAGTCAACTGGCAGAAGAAGCTAACTTGACTGTTCACCGGTCTTTCTATGATGCCAACAAGAAATAGATTAACGCTGTCATGTCGGAAGTGCAAAACCTTATTCCGCCAATTCGTCATCACACTTATGCCCCTGACGTTGATCCGTCCGAACTTATAAGTGAAGAGCATGTCTTTCAGGCTTTAACCCGGATTGACTGGACCACCGTGGACTTCCAACCACTAGATGGGGAGGAGGATGCTGAACCAACGCCAGATGATCCATCAACTTCACGTCAACATGGTGATGAGGCTTGATCCGGCAATCTAGTTGATGCTTCACAAACTTTGCTCTGTTGGAAGAAACAACACCATATTTTGGGCCTTAAAGCGCCTTGTAATAGGCTAGTGAAAATACTTTGATCTGCTGCCATCGTGCACTAGGATATACTTTGTTCGATCCGCCGTGACATTTTCAGAGTTGGCTTATATATCTTCATAATACTGTGCAATCCTTGTGTCTGCATAAAAAAGATCTGCCCGGGCGGTTTACCGCCGGACGAGTCATAATGCCCCATGCGAAGCTAGGCTAATAACCAAAGCTTAAAAACATGAAATAAACCATACCTGTGATATAAAATCACTTAGTTGATTTACCAATTTATATTTGTAGTAAGGGTGAACACCCGACTTCCACCATCTGATCTTTGGTATGTATAAAGGGGAACCGGTTGTAATGAACACGGATGATTGTCTTGATAAGCCAGTCCGGATTGTAACACACCGTTTGATAAAGAATAAGTTCTGACAACTTATAGTTGACAACTTAGCCGGGTTAACAAACATCGGATTAACATGAATATGATCTAACAACTTGTAGTTGAAAGTCAAGTTGGGTCAATAAACACCGGTTTAATTTGATGACTGATAGTCATGCCGGGTCAATAGACACCGATTCAAAATAGAATTTATCAACAGAGAAAAAAGAAAACTTGACAAAGGCAAATAAAACCGTGTAGTCGAGGCTTTTCAAGGGCTGCCAGCCCAAATTCGAGGCTTTTCATGGGCTGCCGGTCAGCTGAGTTAAACCGCTTTTGACAAAGCCTTTTAAGATGGGCCTCCAACTAACCATAAATCGTTTTAACTTTGACAAGTTTAGGGTCTCAATGAGAGTAACTATCAAACGTTCGACGGGTGATGCCAGCATTACCTGCATAGGATTGGCTTACTTGATGATGGAAGTTTATCCCTTGGTTTTTGGTGTATTCACCAGGCTTCCAATTCGTGGGTCGATTCCGGGTTACAAGGGTCCTTTCAAGCTCTTTGGTATTTTACACAAAGAGCCCCCAAGTAACTTTGTGAGCTGTGCTCAATGGGTGCCTATGTTTGAGTCATGCTTTGAGCAATAGAACTCTCTTTGGCCCCTTGGGTGTGAAGCTCCCAAGCTATGTGGTGGCATGATAGCCGGTTTAACAGGTAATACTTCGCTTTGTCAGCTGAAGCCCCCATGTAAACAGAGATTTGAAGAAAACGGCGGAGACCCTGCTTATAGCAAGGATGCCGGTTTATTATATTGATCATGATATATACATTGTTGGAATATGTACATAAGAAAAGCATGTGGCTTCAAGTGTAATAAGGTCAGAGGAGAGCTATGTTCCATGGCCGCCGGGTCTCCTCCTCAGAACTGCGTGAGTCTTCTCGAACGTAAATGAGGTAGTATGAGCCGTTATGTAGATTTTTACTGAACACAAAGCGTCCTTCCCAAGGTGGGGATAACTTGTGCATATCAGTATGATCCTGGATGAGCCGGAGCACCAAGTCGCCTTCTTGAAAGGTCCTTGACTTAACCCGGTGGCTGTTATAACACCGCAGGTCTTGTTGATAAACCGCCGGTCGAGCCAAAGCCATGTCCCGCTTTCGCCTAACAGGTCCAGCGCCTCTTGGCGTGCTTGCTCATTATCCGCTTCAACATAATTGGCAACCCGGGTGAATCATGACGAATATCACCGGGGATGACCGCCTCGATCCGTAAACCATGAAGAAAGGTGTATAACCCGTAGATCGGTTCGGGGTGGTGTTTATGCTCCATAACACAGATGGTAATTCTTCCACCCAACATCCCGGCGTCCACTTCAAAGGAACTATAAGCTAGGGCTTGATACCCTTCAAGATCTCTTGATTCGCCCTCTCCGCTTGACCATTGGACTCGGGATGAGCCACGAACGCTACATCAAGCTGGATGTGCTCTCGTTGACAAAACTCCTCCATCTCACCTTTAGAAAGGTTCGTACCATTATCTGTGATGATGCTGTGTGGAAAACCAAAATGTAAAATAATCCTTTTGAGAAACTGAACCGTCGTGGCTGCATCACACTTGCTGACGGGCTCCGCTTCAACCCATTTAGTGAACTTGTCAACCGCCACCAACAGGTGGGTCTTCTTATCTTTGGAACGCTTAAAAGGCCCAACCATATCAAGCCCCCAAGTGGCAAACGGCCAAGTGATGGGAATCATGCGTAGCTCTTGGGCCGGAACATGAGCTCGACGTGAAAACTTCTGACAAGCATCACACCGCTTTACCAGATCCTCCGCATCAGCATGAGCTGTCAACCAATAGAACCCATGACGAAAAGCCTTAGCCACCAAAGATTTTGAACCGGCATGGTGACCACAATCCCCTTCATGGATTTCACGTAGAATCTCTTGCCCTTCTTCAGGAGAAACACGGTTGGAATGCGCCTGAAATATCAAGAACGGTGTAACTCATTGCCAGAACAACCATGGACTTGGACTGCCGGGTCTTCCCGGCAAGGAGCTCATCATCCGGTATCTCGCCCGGCTCAGGATCGCCAAATATGGAACTGTCCAATCTGGCGTGATGTAAAGCGGCTACCAATTGGGCCTCCGGATCAGGAACAACCAAATCCTCCTCTCAGAGGCAGCTTAATGCACGGGTTATGCAAGATATCTAAAAAGGTATTGGGTGGTACCGGTTTACGTTGAGATCCCACCGGCTCAAAGCGCTCGCTGCTTCGCTTTTTGCACGGTCAATGTGCTCAACTCGATAACCCTTAAAGTGACCAGCCACAATATCCACCTCGGCGTCGATAAGCCGCCATGAGTGGATCCTTAGAATCCTGTGTACCGTAAACTTGGCCGAGCCACCAGATCAGAATCTCCAAGACAGTGAACCCGGCTTAAGTTCATTTCCTTAGCCACACGGAGACCGTTGAGTAAGGCCTCGTACTCTGCAGCATTATTAGTACAAGGAAACATTAAGCAGAGAACATAACAAATTTTATCACCTCGAGGGGAAGTAAGGACAACTCCAGCCCCCGAGCCTTCCAATTGCCTGGACCTATCAAAGTGAATAGTCCAGTATGTATTGTCCAGTTTGTCCTCTGGTGCCTGTAACTCGGTCCAATCATTGATGAAGTCGAGAAGCGCCTGGGATTTGATGGCCGTACGAGGCATATACTTTAATCCATGTGGACCAAGCTCAATTGCCCACTTCGCAACCCGGCCAGTTGCTTCTCTGTTCTGGATTATCTCACCCAAAGGAGCAGAACTAACCACTGTGATGGGATGGCCTTGAAAGTATTTCTTGAGCTTCCTACTTGCCATAAAAACTCCATACACCAGCTTCTGCCAATGCGGATACCTTTGCTTTGACTCGATCAGCACTTACCGATATAATAAATCGGCCGTTGAACCGGATATTCTTTCCCAGCCTCCTTACGCCAACCACAATTGCTACACTAACCGCACGGGCATTGGCGGCCACGCATAATAATAGAGACTCGTTGTCAACCGGAGCAGCAAGGATGGGCGGTTCAGCCACCGCCGCTTCAAATCCTCAAATGCCGTGATTGGCTGCATCACTCGCATACAAAATCATCCGCCTTCTTCAACATCCGGTATAAAGGAATCGCTTTTTCTCCCAAACGGCCGATAAACCGCCGAGGGCTGCAATTCGACCTGCCAGACGCTGGACATCATTGATGCATTTCGTTTAGCCAAAGATGTGATCGCCTTGATTTTTTTCCGGATTGGCCTCAATGCCTCTGTTGGACACAATAAAACCCAAGAGCTTGCCTGCCGGAACACCAAAAACACATTTGTCCGGATTGAGCATCATTTTATAAACCCGGAGATTATCAAACGTCTACTTGAGGTCCTCTATCAAGGTTTCCTTCTTCCTGGATTTTACCACAATGTCATCCAATAGGCATGAACATTACGCCTAATCTGCATGTGAAGACAATTTTGCACACACGCCGATAGGTTGCTGGCACTTTTGAGCCCAAAGGGCATAGAGACATAGCAAAAGGCTCCAAAGGGAGTGATGAAGGCTGTCTTCTCCTGGTCCTTAATCGCCATTTTAATCTGATGAGAACCTGAATAAGCATCCAAGAAACTCAGGTGCTCACATTCCGCCGTCGCATCAATAATTTGATCAATACGCGGGAGAGCAAAAGGATCTGCCGGACAAGCTTTGTTCAAATCGGTGTAATCCGCACACATACGCCAAGTGCCGTTTTTCTTAAGAACGAGCACTGGATTAGCCAACCACTCGAGATGAAATACTTCCACGATAAAACCAGCAGCCAACAGCCGGGCTACCTCCTCACCAATGGCCTTTCGTCTTTCCTCGTTAAAGCGGCGAAGAAATTGCTTGACCGGTTTAAACTTGGGATCAATATTGAGAGTGTGATCAGCGAGTTCGCTCGGTACACCCGGCATGTCGAAGGCTTCCATGCAAAAATGTCCCGGTTCTCACGGATGAACTCGATGAGCGCGCTTTCCTATTTCGGATCCAGATTGGTGCTGATGCTAAACTGTTTGGATGAATCGCCAGGGAAAAATCAACAAGTTTAGTTTCATCAGCCGGTTTGAACGTCAGGGTTGAGTCATGCTCGGCAGGGCTTCTTCAGAGGGGTCATATCGGCCGGATCAACATTGTCTTTGTAAAACTTCAGCTCCTCTCAGTAGCACAAACCGACTCAAAGATAGGCCGCTTCACCTTCCTCGCATTCCAAAGCGATCTTCCGACCGCCGTACTATGATAGTTCCCTTATAACCCGGCATCTTGAGATGTAAATAGATATAACAGGCCTTGCCATGAATTTTGCATAAGCCGCCGTCCGAACAATGCGTGATATGGGCTCTGGATTTTCACCACTTCAAAGGTCGGTGTTTCGCATCGAATCATGCTCATCTCCAAATACGACCTCCAAAGCAATCTTTCCAACAGGATATGCCGATTTACTCCGGTACTATGCCATGGAAAACAGTGTTTGACGATTTAAGATTCTTATCTGTCAACCCCATGCATTTAAAAGTCTCATAGTACATGATGTTGATATCGCTCCTCCATCCATCGTAACTTTGGTAAACTTATAACCTCCCACCGAGGTGCTACCACCAAAGCCAGTTGACCGGATTGTCAACCGGCGGTGATCCTCTCGCCCACACAATGGGCTGTTCGGACCATCGTAAATAGCGTGGCATTGCCGGTTCAATAGAATTGACTGCCCTCTTGTGAAGCTTCTGATCGCGCTTGCACAGGCTAGTAGTGAACACATGATACTGCCCACCATTCAATTACTTGGGGTGACTTTGATAACCTGACTGCTGCTGATTCCCTTGATTATTCTGTTGATTATTACCACCTTGGTTGTTCTGATGGCCCTGATTATTCTGAAATCCAAAGCTTGAACCGCCACCACCATGCAAACCTAGACCTGAACGGCCCGGCGGACCCTGATCATACCGGTAAAGATCCGAGTTTTTGAACTCCTTCATAATATAACAATCTTTCCAAAGATGTGTGGAAGGGGCCTCCTTAGTCCCATGCTTTGGGCAGGGCTGGTTTAACAGCCGCTCCAGATTCATCCCTCCACCGCGCTGAGGCGGTTTACCTTTACGGCGCTGCATGTTGGTGTTAGCCACAAAATTTGAATTATCTGCTTTGCGCTTACCATTATTCCCATGGCCTCCTTGGTTGTGATGCTGTCCTTTTGCACCGCCGTTCTTCTTTCCCTTCTCCGGTTTCTCCTCATCAGACTCGGGATCCTTGGTATTATCAGAATCGGCATACTTGACCAAGGCTGCCATAAGTGTCCCCATGTCATTGGTAAAGGGCGCTTGAGCCGTCCCAACTTCATCTTTAGTGACTTAAACCGGCAATTACGCTCCAGCGTTATGATCTCTTGGCCAACATTAATCCGGACTGACGAATGCAAAACTTCTGAAACCCGGCGCACCCAATGAGTTGTTGACTCGTTCTCCCCCTGAACACAGGCATCCAAATCCACAATGGACATAGGTTGTTTGCAGGTGTCCTTGAAATTGGCTATAAATCGGGCGTTCAACTGATCCCATGATTCGATGGAGTTAGCTGGTAGGTTTTTCAACCAAGTACGGGCTGTCCATTCCAACATCATTGTGAAATACTTTGCACAGGCCGCTTCATCCACATCCAGCATCACCATTGCCATCTCATAACTCTCGACCCACGCCTCAGCTGGTTGATCAGCAGTGTAATTTGGTACCTTACACGGACCCTTGAAATCCTTAGGCAGTCGCACATTACAGAGAGCCGGAATAAGACACGGCACTTCCCAGGAACTGAAAGCAAGCCCGGTGCCTCGGTCCACTGATGCCGCTGGCTGAATCAGGGCAGTTTGATAGCGACCCGCATGTGGTGCTGCCAAAGCGGCCTCCTTCGTGCTCTGCCATTATCCACCACATCATGCGCCAGATTACGGCACCGAGTGCTGCTAGACACCTCCGGTTCATCCATGTGCCTGCTATAGCTCTTGCTCGGACGAGGGGTCGAATGAATTCTATCTCGGCTATAGGAATAAGCCTGCTGCTGCACCACGGCGGTTTGAAGAAGATCCCTGGCCCGTCGTGTCTCAATTGCCGCCAGTGAATCACCCTCCATCGGAATAGCTGCCAGGCGAGATGCCGTAGAAATCATGTTATCCGAAGGGCTCGAAAAGTGACCTGGTGGTGTTGGCACATACGGCGGCGGGTTGTCCGTCCGTCGAGGTGGTTCCATTATCCGTGGTTGATGCGGCGTCGCTCCAGGCGCATCGGTTCAGTTTGCAGCTGCCGGTTTACTCGTCCCAGCCCGGCGTATTAAAGAGATTTAATCCTTTGAAGCATGGCTGCATACGCAATCGGTACTTCCTTCGCATCACATCGTTTGCCGCGTTCTGATCTAACATGAGCTGGAAATTATGTGCCTGTATCTGCTGTGATTGGGCATCCAAAGCGGCCCGTTCTTCAGCCATCCTGGCATCCTCAGCTGCCAGGTCCTCCTTAGCCTGCACTATCTGGTCCTTCAGCTTAGCAACTTCCGCATTGTGCTGATCCTGTGTCTCGGGGGTAACTGCTGTGGTTAATAAGGTTGTCCAGGCATCCATCAAATCAGAGAGAACTTGAGCCGGCCAGCGCACCGAGCCTCCTGCCGCGGCCGCTGATCCAGAAATCATGGCTGCTGTAGATGAAGATTGCAAAGCGGGCTGTGTCCCGGCCATGTAGATAGCAACTCGACTCGGCGGTTCAAGGAGGTCCGGAATACTGTTGCCGTCGGAATAGCCTCCGAACACACCATCATGAACTTGGTATAAGGACTCGGTTTCACCGGTGGATGATTCGCCGTCGGAATAAACAGCCGTCTCGCCTTCAGACACCGATTCAGATCCGATCCCATGGACACATCGTTCGAACGCACGCTTCGTGGCAGGCTTAACCCGGGCAGGACTTGCACGCTGAGTCGTCTCGACGAGGTCGGTGCAGTGTTCCGGCTCAGGCCCGGTTCGCCCGATCTTGCCGATGAAGACATGAATTCCGCCAAACGGACCCGGTACCGTACTCGATTGAGCGGCTTCGTGCCCCATCCTTCGCCCGATGTAGAGCTTGCCGCGATGACTCTTGGTCATCCGCCAACCGCTGCACTTCTTCGGGTCCTTCGAAGCTTCCCTTCAAACACTCGAAACCATCGTGTGATAGCCCCACAGTGGGCACCAACTGTCGTGGATTTGTCACGGCAGATGTCCTCATGAAAGGACTTAGTCACGGAGACATCGCTACGGGTTAGCTTGAAGGGGTTAAACCGGACAAGGGACACGGGAGTTATACTAGTTCGGCCCCTTCGATGAAGGTAAAGGCCTACGTCTAGTTTGTGATGGGATTATTTGGGTTTCGATGACCAGGGAGCGAATACGCTATGCCTGGATCCCGAGTTGTTGTTGTTCGTCTCGAACCGCCGGGTCGTCCCTTTATATACATTGTGGTGACGCCTCGGCTTTGAGCAGTCCCGAGCCGGCTCATACAAGTGTCCAGCTCGGTCTCTTCCTTTCCCTAACTTATAATACAAGTTTATACAAACATGGCGGTTCACCGCTATGGGCCCTTAATCCGCCTCGGGCTCTGGGCCTCTAGCCTTATCAAGAAAGCGTCATCTTCTTTGTCTTCCTATCCTTCAGTACAGCTGAGCGTGAACCGACCCCTCCTGGGCGGTTTACCCTCGGTAGTTATATCCTCAACACCTTTGTCTGGTCATTGAACACAAACGAAGTACGCGAAGTTGCAGCTATGGCGAACTTTTAATTTAAACAAAACCCAAAGTCTAAACGGTGCCCTAAGGGCTGTATATATGGAGGGAGAGGGGGGAATTTCGTGGCCCTTGGGGAAGGGGTCCGAAACAAACCCTATCTCTTGTTTCCCCACGCATACGGACTCTAAAAACAGCCTATACTTATGTATTTCAAAGTTACATGGGCCTGGCCCAATAATAAGGTGACGCAGCACCTAGAATAGCCTCTGGACAAAATTTATGAAGTGGCATCTTGTATATTCCGTCCAAGGCTTCATGCACTCCTTATGGTGGCTTCAAAGTCTTGAAATCATCACTTCTAACTCCGTTCTTGTTCCCCTTAGCATGCCATCAACTCCATGCTTGTTCTTTCTCCAATGTTCATCCTTCTCCAAGCTAGGCCCTTCATTTGTAAACAAAACAAATGTATCCAATTTAGGCAAGATCATATTCTCATGAACATTAGAATCATTACCAAGAAACAAAAGTACACGATAATTTAATTGGCATGCGCGAGCTCTAGTAATTGGTCCAAAGATGTATAGTGATACGTCCATTTTGCATCATGCTTTTATATCGATATTTATCATATTATGGACTGTTATTTCACGTTATGTCACAATACTTATGGCTATTCTCTCTTATTTTACAAGGTTTACCATGAAGAGGGGGAATGCTTTGCAATGGAATCCTCGGCCGGAAAAGGAGCAAATATTGGAGACCTATTCTCATGCAACTCCAAAAGTCCTGAAACTCCACGGAATATCTTAAAATAAATAAATAAAAATCGCCGCTTAAAGATGAAGGCCAGGGGGCCCACACCCTGCTCACGAGGGTGGGGGGCGCCCCCCCTCGGGCGCGCCCCCTACCTCGTGGGCTTCCTGGTGGCTCTCCGATGCCCATCTTCTCCTATATGAAGTCTTTCGATGAGAAAAAATAGGAAGCAACCTTTCGGGACGAAACTCCGCCGCCACGAGGCGGAACCTTGGCGGAACCAATCTAGGGCTCCGGCTGTAACTGCTCGCCGGGGACACTTCCCTCCGGGAGGGGGAAATCATCGTCATCATCATCACCAACACTCCTCTCATCGGGAGAGGGCAATATCCATCAACATCTTCACCAGCACCATCTCATCTCCAAACCCTAGTTCATCTCTTGTATCCAATTCTTGTCTCCAAGTCCGGGATTGGTGCTAGTAGGTTGCTAGTAGTGTTGATTACTCCTTGTAGTTGATGCTAGTTGGTTTATTTGGTGGAAGATCATATGTTCAGATCCTTTATGCATATTATTACCCTCTGATTATGAACATGAATATGCTTTGTGAGTAGTTACATTTGTTCCTGAGGACAAGGGAGAAGTCTTGCTATTAGTAGTCATGTGAATTTGGTATTTGTTCAATATTTTGATGAGATGTATGTTGTCTAGCCTCTAGTGGTGTTATGTGAACGTCGACTACATAACACTTCACCATTATTTGGGCCTAGAGGAAGGCATTGGGAAGTAATAAGTAGATGATGGTTTGCTAGAGTGATAGAAGCTTAAACCCTAGTTTATGCGTTGCTTCGTAAGGGGCTGATTTGGATCCATATGTTTCATGCCATGGTTAGGTTTACCTTAATACTTTTGTTGTAGTTATGGATGCTTGCAATAGAGGTTAATCATAAGTGGGATGCTTGTTCAAGTAAGAATAACGACCAAGCACCGGTCCACCCACATACCAAATTATCAAAGTACCGAACGCGAATCATATGAACGTGATGAAAACTAGCTTGACGATATTCACATGTGTCCTCGGGAGCGCTTTTCCTATTATAAGAGTTTGTTCCGGCTTGTCCTTTGCTACAAAAAGGATTGGGCCACCTTTCTGCACTTTATTTACTCTTGTTACTTGTTGCTCGTTACAATTTATCGTATCACGAAACTATCTCGTTACCACTTATTTCAAGATTTGCAGAGAATACCTTGCTGAAAACCGCTTATCATTTCCTTCGCTTCCTCGTTGGGTTCGACACTCTTACTTATCGAAAGTACTACGATAGGTCCCCTATACGTGTGGGTTATCAAGACTATTTTCGGCGCCGCTTGCCGGGAGTGTAGCGCCTTTGGTAGGTGGAATTTGGTAAGGAAAAATTTATATAGTGTGCTGAAATTTCATCGTCACTTGTTACTATGGAAAGTAATTCTCTGAGGGGCTTGTTCGGGTATCTTCACCCCAGACAAAAGAGAGCAAAGAGTAGCTCCTCAACCTACTGAACCTATTGAAAATGAAACTCCTTTTGAAATTCCTTCGGGTATGATGGAAAAACTGCTAGCTAATCCTTTTACCGGAGATGGAACAAAGCATCCTGATGAGCACTTAATATATGTGGATGAAATTTGTGGATTATTTAAGCTTGCAGGTATACCCGATGATGTTGTTAAGAAGAAGGCTTTCCCTTTATCTTTGAAGGGAGACGCATTGACATGGTATAGGCTATGTGATGATATGAGATCATGGACTATAAAAGATTGAAATTGGAATTTCATCAAAAGTATTATCCTATGCATCTTGTTCATCGTGATCGCAATTATATATATAATTTTGGCCTCGCAAAGGAGAAAGCATCTCTCAAGCTTGGGGAGGCTTAAATCCATGTTATATTCATGCCCCAATCACGAGCTTTCAAGAGAAATAATTATTCAAAGTTTGTATGCTCGGCTTTATGATAACAATCACACCATGCTCGATACTTCTTGTCGGCTCTTTTATGATGAAGACTATTGAATTCAAATGGAATTTATTGGATAGAATTAAACGCAACTCAAGATTGGGACCTCGACGAAGGTAAGGAGTCGTATGACACCTAAGTTTGATTGTGTTAAATCTTTTATGGATACCGATATTTTCCGTAAGTTTAGCACTAAATATGGACTTGACTCTGAGATAGTAGCTTCTTTCTGTGAATAATTTGCTACTTATGTTGATCTCCCTAAGGTGAAGTGGTTTAAATATCATCCTCCCATAGAAGTAAAAGTAGCTGAACCTATTAAAGTTTAAGAAAAGACTGTCACTTATAATGATCCTATTGTTCCTACTTCTTATGTTGAGAAACCACCTTTCCCTGTTAGAGTAAAGGATCATGCTAAAGCTTCAACTGTTGTTCTTAAAAGCAATATTTGAACTTATACACCTCCTGAGCAAGTCAAAGTAGAACCTAATATTGATATTGTTAAAGATATCTTGTCTGACAATATTGATGGGCATGTTATTCAATTCTGTGGTGAATCTGCTAGAATTGCTAAACCGTGTGCTAAAGATAAACATAGACCTGTGGTAGGCGTGCCTGTTATTTCTGTTAAAATAGGAGACCATTGTTATCATGGCTTATGTTATATGGGTGCCAGTGCTAGTGTAATACCCATTGGCTTATACAAAGAAATTATGCATAATATTGCACCTGCTGAGTTAGAAGATATTGATGTTACAATTAAACTTGCCAATAGAGATACTATATCTGCAATGGGAATTGTTAGAGATGTTGAAGTCTTGTGTGGAAAAACAAAATATCCCGCTGATTTTCTTGTTCTTGGTTCTCCACAAGATAGCTTTTGTCCCATTATATTTGGTAGACCCTTCTTGAACACTGTTAATGCTAAGATAGATTGCGAAAAGAATGTTGTTACTATTGTCTTGGATGATATGGTTCATGAGTTTAATTTATCTAAATTTAGTAAACAACATCGTGAGGAAGAATTGCCTAGTAAGGATGAAATTATTGGTCTTTCTTCTATTGACGCACCTCCTAGTGATCCTTTAGAACTCTATTTGCTAGACCATGAAAATGATATGTTCATGAATGAAAGAAGGGAAATAGATGAAGTATTCTTTAAACAGTACCTATTCGCATCACAATTTGCCTCGTTGAAATCCTCGGGATCCCCTCCACCCAAAGATGATCCCGTGTTTGAGCTTAAACCGTTGCTCGATAATCTTAAATATGCTTATCTTGATGAAAAGAAAATATATCCTGTTATTATTAGTGCTAACCTTTCAGAGCATGAAGAAGAAAGATTATTGAAGACTCAAGAAGCACCGTGTCGCTATTGGATATACTCTTGATGATCTTAAGGGCATTAGTCCCACTCTATGTCAACATAAAATAAATTTGAAGCGGATGCCAAACCAGTTCGTGATCCTCAATGACGCTTGAATCCTAAAATTAAACAAGTGGTAAGAAAATAAATACTTAAGCTTCGGAGGCAGGTATAATTTATCCCGCTGTCGATAGTCGCGGGGTAAGTCCTGTCCATTGTGTCCCTAAGAAGGGAGGTATTATCGTTATCCCTAATGATAAAGATGAATTGATCCAAAGAAAGAATTATCACAGGTTATAGGATGGTAATTGATTTCCGCAAATTAAATAAAGCTACTAAGAAAGATCATTACCCCTTACCTTTTATTGATCAAATGCTAGAAAGATTATGCAAACATACACATTATTGCTTTCTAGATGGTTATTCTGGTTTCTCTCAAATACCCGTGTCGGCTAAAGATCAATCAAAGACTACTTTTACTTGCCCTTTTGGTAGTTTTGCTTATAGGCGTATGCCTTTTGGTTTATGTAATGCACCTGCTACCTTTCAAAGATGCATGATGGCTATATTCTCTGATTTTGGTGAAAAGATTTGTGAGGTTTTCATGGATGATTTTTCCGTCTATGGTTCCTCTTTTGATGATTGCTTGAGCAATCTTAATCGAAGTTTTGCGTAGATGTGAAGAAACTAATCTTGTCTTGAATTGGGAAAAGTGCCACTTTATGGTTAATGAAGGTATTGTCTTGGGGCACAAAGTTTCTGAAAGAGGTATTGAAGTTGATAAAGCCAAGGTTGATGCTATTGAAAAGATGACATGTCCCAAGGACATCAAAGGTATAAGAAGTTTTCTTGGTCATGCCGGATTTTATAGGAGGTTCATTAAGGACTTCTCAAAAATTTCTCGGCCTGTGACTAATTTATTACAAAAAGATGTACCATTTGTCTTTGATGATGATTGTGTAGAAGCATTTGAAATACTTAAGAAGGCATTAGTCTCTGCACCTGTTGTTCAGCCACCTGATTGGAATTTACCCTTTGAAATTATGTGTGATGCTAGTGATTATGCTGTAGGTGATGTTCTAGGGCAAAGATTTGATAAGAAAATAAATGTTATCCATTATGCTAGTAAGACTCTAGACAATGCTCAAAGAAATTATGCTACTACCGAAAAGGAACTTTTAGCGCTTGTATTTGCTTGTGATAAGTTCAGACCCTATATTGTTGATTCTAAAGTAACTATTCACACTGATCATGCTGCTATTAAATATCTTATGGAAAAGAAAGATGCTAAACCTAGACTTATTAGATGGGTTCTCTTGCTACAAGAATTTGATTTGCATTGTTGATAGAAAAGGAGCCGAGAACCCCGCTGCGTATAACTTATCTAGGTTAGAGAATGTTCTTGATGACCCACTACCTATTGATGATAGCTTTCCGATGAACAATTAAACGTCATAAGCACTTCTGAGCACTCCATGGTATGCTGATTATGCTAATTATATTGTTGCTAAATTTATACGACCTAGCTTCACATACCAACAAAAGAAAAAGTTTTTCTATGATTTGTGAAATTACTTTTGGGATGATCCACATCTTTATAAAGAAGGAGTAGATGGTGTTATTAGACGTTGTGTACTTGAGCATGAACAGGAACAGATCCCACACAAGTGTCATTCCGAGGCTTATTGTCACGCTTAATATGCGATACTATCCTAAAGAGACTCAAGGTCCCACCAAGGATAGAACCGCATATTGAAACGCTTTTGCAAGGTGGATATCATTACATCAACATTACATAATAGATAGGGATACATACAAGAGGCATACAATGCCACACGAATACAACATCACAATACATAAGAGCATCATACGACTACGGATGAAACACAAACATAAACTCAAACGACATCCACCCTGCTAGCCCAGGCTGCCGACCTGGAACCTATCCCCGGGTCGGAGGAGAAGCAGAAGAAGAACTTCAAGACAAGCAAACATCGCTCTCGCGTCAAGATCATCGCATAACCTGTACTGCAATCGTTATTGTAGTAATCAGTGAGCCACGAGGACTCAAAGAATCCCATTACCATGGGTATCAAGACTAGCAAAGCTTAAATGGAAAGGAAGGGGTAAAGTGGTGAGGTTGCAGCAGCGGCTAAGCATATATGGTGGCTAACATACGCAAATGAGAGCGAGAAGAGAAACAATGGAACGGTCGTCAACTAGTAATGATCAAGAAGTGATCCTGAACTCCTACTTACGCCATAGCGCACTGCGATGTCTTTGACGAACTGCATTTAATCGTTGGCTCGTCCAACTTCTTGATCGGTCGCTACCGATCCACTTGGTGAACTTGTCGACCGCCACCAGCAGTAAGGCGTCATGCCGCCGAGCGGTCTTAAAGGGTCCCACCATGTCGAGCCCTAGACCGCGAAGGGCCAGCTGATCGGGATGGTTTGTAGGGCTGAAGCCGCTGGTGGTTGCGCTTTGTCAAGCATTGGCACCCTCAGACCGGAGAACGAAAGTGACTCGGCGTCTTTGAGGATCGCGGACCAAGAGAAGCCACGGTGGAAAGCCTTGGCCACAGGGGACTGGAGGCGGCATGGTGCCCGTGACTCACCCCGTGTATCCGGAGGAGGATCTCTATGCCCTTGGCTTGCTCGACGAAGGCCGAACACGCCTGTCGCTACTGCACTTGTCGGGCCTCGGTCTCGGCCCATGGGGAGTACTCCATTCTCCGGGAAGGCTAAGATAGGCTGGGCCCATGACGGAGCCGTCACCACGGTGAAGACGGCCACCAAGACGGGTTCCGGGGTGGCAGCCCCAGAGCTGGAGGCGATAGCCCACGGGTTAGGGACAACGGTAGCTGGGGTGAGCACGGCAGCCCCTGGGCTGGGATCAGCAGTCCTCGGGCCGAGTTCCGCAGCCCTCGGACTGGTTTGGGGACAGCAGCCCCTGAGCTTGGACCGGCGGCCCAAGGTCTGGGTTGGAAGGGGCGCTGCAGGGTCTTCCAGGATTAAGATGGACTCGGAATTCAGAGATGGCTTGGCGAACGGCTTGCGCAGGTACTCGAGGGAGACGCCGGATGGTATGGCTTACCGGGATGAGCCAATCTTGGCTAGCGTGTCGGTGGCTTCGTTTTCCATGCGCGGATCATGGAGGAACTTGCATCAGTCGAAGGTGACGGAGAGCTGCTGGACCAGGAAATGGTAGCTGGCCATGTTGGCATCCCGGGCGTCCCACTCCGCCGAACACTGCTGCACCACCAGATTCGAGTTTCCATAGCAGACGACGTGCGGATGATGAGTTCCTTGACAATCCGGAGGCCATGCACAAGGGCTTTCAGACGTGCAACGTTGTTGGAGGCGGCATGATAGAGGCAAAGGTGTCCTGTCTTTCAATGAGATGGTGGCTATCGCTTTGGAGGAATTCGACTTTGACGATCCGACTACGAAGGAGCGAGAACGTCATACTTAGCAATCACTAAACCAACTCCGAGAGGTTATTGACCACGCCGGAGCACGGCCAACTCCGACCATTTAACGTCTGTTTCCTGCAGGCAAACGAAGAACAAGCAAGAAACTAAGATTGCAATCTGGATATTGCGAATATAAGAGGAAAGCTTTATTGATCAAGCTGGGTTCTGTGACGACTTTGTCTGGTTGTTGAACACAAACGAAGTACGCGAAGTTGCAGCTATGGCGAACTTTTAATCTAAACAAAACCCAAAGTCTAAACGGTGCCCTAAGGGCTGTATATATGGAGGAAGAGGGGGAGGGAATTTCATGGCCCTTGGGGAAGGGGTCCGAAACCAACCCTATCTCTTGTTTCCCCACACATACGGACTCTAAAAACAGCATATACTTATGTATTTCGAAATTACATGGGCCTGGCCCAATAATAAGGTGACGCAGCACCTAGAATAGCCTCTGGACGAAATTTATGAAGTGGCATCTTGTATATTCCGTCCAAGGCTTCATGCACTTCTTATGGTGGCTTCAAACCATCAAATCATCACTTGTAACTCCGTTCTTGTTCCCTATGCATGCCATCAACTCCATGCTTGTTCTTGCTCCAATGTTCATCCTTCTCCAAGCTAGGCCCTACATTTGTAAGCAAAACAAATGTATCCAATTTAGGCAGCATCATATTCTCATGAACATTAGAATCATTACCAAGAAACGAAAGTACCTGATAATTTAATTGGCGTGTGCGAGCTCTAGTAATTGGTCCAGTATGTATAGCAAATAGGGGTTGTGGGTGTAACAATGTTATTGATGTCCTCATCATCCTCCCCTTCTTGAAATGAAGTCGTCCTTGACGGAAGCTCATCTTCCTCACCCAAATAAGGCTTCAAATCTGCAATGTTAAAAGTGGGACTAACCCCAAAATCTGCAGTGTAGCTCAAGTTTATATGCATTATCATTTATTTTCTCTAACACCTTAAAAGGACCAGCAGCACATGGCATTAGCTTTGATTTGTGCAAATTGGGAAATCTATCCTTACACAAATGTAACCAAACAAGATCTCCAGGTGCAAACACAACATGTTTTCTACCCTTAACTCCAAAGAAGTTTATATCTCGCATTCATACGCTCAATGTTTTCCTTAGTTAACTCATGCATTTTTAAAATCAATTCAGCATGTTGTTTAGCATCAAAATTAACCTTCTCCGAAGATGGAAGAGGCAACAAATCAATAGGTGCACGAGGTAGGAAACCATACACAATTTCAAAAGGGCACATCTTAGTAGTAGAATGCAACGAGCCATTATAAGCAAATTCAATATGAGGCAGGCATTCTTCCCACATTTTCTTATTATTCTTCAAAACAACCCTAAGCATAGTGGACAATGTTCTATTGACTACTTCAGTTTGTCCATCAGTTTGGGGTGACATGTAGTACTAAAAAGAAGTTTAGTCCCCAACTTAGCCCATAAACATCTCCAAAAGTGGCTAAGAAATTTAGTATCACGATCTGAAATGATAGTATTTGGCACACCATGCAAGTGAATAATTTCACGAAAGAACAAATCAGCAACATTAACAAAGATCATCGCTTTTATGACATGGTATAAAGTGTGCCATTTTCGAGAATCTATCCACGACAACAAATATGCTATCCCTCCCCTTCTTTGCTCGAGGTAAACCTAAAACAAAGTCCATAGATATATCCTCCCAAGGAACACTAGGTACAGGCAAAGGCATATATAAACCATGAGGATTGAGTCGTGACTTAGCTTTTTGACATGTAGTGCAGCGAGCAACAAAACGCTCAACATCACGTCTCATCTTTGGCCAAAAGAAATGTGTAGCAAGTATATCCTCCGTCTTCTTCACGCCAAAGTGTCCCATTAGTCCTCCTCCATGCGCCTCCTGCAACAACAAAAGACGAACGGAGCTAGCTGGAATGCATAGCTTGTTAGCATGAAAAACAAATCCATCGTTAACGCATTTAACCTGTTCCATGTTCTACCTTCTTTATAATTCTGCAATACATCTTTAAATTCAGCATCATGCACATATTGATCTTTGATGGTCTCCAAACCAAATATTTTAAAGTAAGTTGTGAAAGCATAGTATAACCATTTAGACAATGCATCACAATAACATTTTCTTTACCCTTCTTGTGTTTAATGACATAAGGGAATGTCTCAATGAATTCAACCCATTTAGCATGTCTACGGTTCAGTTTTGCTTGACTTTTAATGTGTTTCAAAGATTCATGATCGTAATGTATAACAAATTCTTTGGGCCATAAATAATGTTGCCATGTTTCTAAGGTCCTAAAAAGAGCATATAATTATTTATCATAAGTAGAATAGTTCAGACTAGGCCCACTCAATTTTTCGTAAAAATATGCAACAGGTTTGCCATCTTGTAATAACACACCTCCTAATCCAATTCCACTAGCATCACATTCAAGCTCAAAAGTCTTATTAAAATCAGGAAGTTGGAGTAAAGGAGCATGTGTCAACTTATCTTTCAATACCATGAAGGCTTGTTCCCGTGGCAAAGACCCCAAACAAAAGGCACATCCTTCTTTGTAAGCTCATTGAGAGGTGCAGCAATGGTGCTAAAATCTCTCACAAAACGCCTATAGAAACCAGCGAGTCCAAGGAAACTCCTCACTTGTGTGACCGCTTTGGGCATGCATAAACTCTCAATAGCTTCAATCTTGGCTTTATCAACTTCAATTCCCTGTGGAGTAACAACATAGCCAAGAAAACACACTCGGTCGGTGCAAAAGGTGCACTTCCCAAGGTTACCAAGCAAACGTGCATCACGTAGAGCAATAAAAACAGCACGTAAATGTTCCAAATGTTCTTCCAAAGATTTGTTATAAATCAGTATATCATCAAAATAGACTACCACAAATCGTCCAACGAAAGCACGTAAAACTTCGTTCATTAATCTCATGAAAGTAATAGGTGCATTAGTTAACCCAAAAGGCATGACTAACCACTCATATAAACCAAACTTAGTTTTAAATGCAGTTTTCCATTCATCTCCCAATTTCATACTTAATTTGATGGTATCCACTACTTAAAATCAACTTTGGAGAATATTGTAGAGCCACTCAATTCATCAAGCATATCATCTAGCCTAGGAATAGGATGACGATAATCTAATAGTAATATTATTAATGCCTCTACAATCAACACACATACGCCGACGTACCATCCTTTTTAGGCACTAGTATAATAGGAACAGCACAAGGACTAAGAGATTCGCCAGATATAACCTTTGTCGAGCAGCTCTTGTACTTGATGCATAATCTCCTTTGTCTCCTCCGGATTGGTACGGTATGGTGCACGGTTGGGTAGCGATGCACCAGGAATTAAGTCAACTGATGCTCAATCCTCGAATAGGTGGTAATCCCGGTGGCACGCCTTGTGGAAAGACGCCGGCGAACTCCCCGCAAAATGTTAGTAAGAGCAGGAGGCAAAGAGGAAGGTATGTCCTTGAACGAAAATAATGGCTCTTCAAGACACAAAAGCATAGCAAACAGATTTGCTGAAATCTAGATCATCAATATCAAATTTAGTGGCAAGTAAACATGCACTTTTCAATTTAATTTCGTAAGCAACACTAGATGGTTTATTATCGTGCTTCATTTGGTGCTCCCATTCTTTTGCCACAATCTGAGTTTCACTCTTATTTTTCTCCAGCTTTTGCTTTATTAGTTCTATTAATATCATCTTTCAAAATGGAATCGGAGACATAGGAAGTAAAGTGATATGTTTATCCTTATGAACAAAAGTATACTGATTGTTTCTACCATGGTGTACTGAATTTTTATCAAGTTGCCATGGTCTACCAAGTAATAAGGAACATGCTTGCATAGGTACCACATCACAATCAACATAATCAACATATGTAGAGATACTAAAATGCACACGAGCAGTACGTGTTACCTTAACTTTGCCGCTGTTGTTGAACCATTCGATGTAGTAAGGATGTGGGTGTGGTCGTGTGGTGAGAGATATCTTCTCCACCATCTCCATGCTAGCCAAGTTGTTGCAGCTCCCTCCATCTATGATGACGCCAATGTAATCGCTCCTCACTACTCCCTTTGTATGGAACAAATTATGCCTCTGATTTTGCTCAACTTATGTGACCTGCACACTCAAAACACGTTGAGCAACTAAACATTCATACCGTCTGCTGTCTTCGTGGAGCCATGTATTGCGCCTCATGATCGTAATCATCTCCACCGTGTTATTCACGTGTAATAAGAGCTAAAGTCTCCTCATAATAGTCACTAGCGGACTCATACCCACCATCCTCGTGAGCAATCATCACACGCTGAGATTTGCATTCTCTCATCGTAATGACCTCGCCCTTACAACGCATTTACAAATAATATCACTTGTGTGCCATGTTGATGGCATGGAAGAAGAAGAACTCTGTGCAGCCCCAATAGGTGTTCTCTTGGCAGATAGTGGTGGTTGTGACTGCTTCCTTGTATCACGGCTGGAGGTGGCAGCTGATGGAGGTGTCGGTGCAGTAGAATGTGTGGAAGTAGAGGATGCACGCGGTGTCCATGATGAAGGTCGACCTGCAAAAAAGTTAGTCCGCGCCAATGCTTGTCGATCCTACACTTCACGTTCAGCTTTACAAGCAAGATGGAATAAACGAGTGATATTATTATACTCCCTATACTCTAGAATGGTCTGAATCTCTCTATTTAATCCACCCATAAAACGTGCAAGCATAGCTTCATTCTCCTCAACAATACCACATCGAATTCCTGATAATATTCTTCTACAGAATTTTTTCCTTGTCTTAAGCGCTGCAATTTTTAAAGTAATTCGCATTGATAATAAGGTGGAACCCAACGAGTACGCATAGCAGTTTTCAAAGAAGCCCAAGTAGCTGGAATGGGATATAATCTAAATTGTTCGCACCACCAAACACATGCAAAACTAGGGAAAGCACAAACAGCAGCAGAACACGCCTGTCCTCGTGGATATTGTAAACATGTAAATCGTTGTTCAGTTTCTAACTCCCAAGTAAGATATATATCGTGAACATATCTACCCTCGATGGTGGAATATTCAATTTTAGTTTAGGAAGATGGTCATGAGCTTGTACCTGTGTGGTGGTGCAGCCCTACCGCTATGATGATATGCAAGAGGACGACCTGGTGGTGGTGGTGCTGGTGGTTGCACGTAATTCTGATTTTGATCAACCTCATCCTCGTAATGGTCCTCCACCTCTGTAGTAGCAGCAGGAGCTACAGAAGCATCAACAGTAGGTACACCGGCACCAGAAGTTTGACCAGGCTCAAGGGGAACGCGCTGTGCTCGTCCCACTTGATTTGGAAGGCGGTGTTGTTGTTGTTGTTGTTGTTGTAGAGGTGCAACAGGTGCAACAGGCGGTGGAAGACGCGCAAGCAGTTCATTAAATCTGTTATCGAGCTTTGTTTCAAATGTCTTCTCAAGGCCAGTGATCTTCTCCATGGTCTCTTCAAAATTGTTCATCACATCTTGCACCTGCTCACCATCATTTGCTGAAACTTATCATGAAGCTCCTTGTTCGTTAAGTTCTTCCACCAATCTCATCGGCTTGTGATCCCGGCATGGTTAGCAGCAATAGAAACACACAAAATATGATCCTACAGCCTACTAACAAGTGGTGATGGTGGTGGGTGTCACAACCACAAGCAAATCTCAAATTCTTACCAGTTCTTACTCAAAGAAATAGGAGGTGATCGACAACCGATGTAGTCGAAACTCTCAAAGCTTGGATAAAGTGATTACCAGGGAGAGTCAAACGCACGACGTAGATGTATGTGGAGCTGGGAAGGCTTATAATATGGTAGCAAAAAGGGTCAGCAGTAATCAATTCAAAGTGATGCAAAGTTGAATAAATGCTCAACGATTTGACTGCGGTTGGTCCTAGGCTAGACCGTGCTAGAGGCGCGAGCCTAGAACACTAACAAAATCACGGCGTTGCACGTAAGCAAGGGAAAAGCACACTCTGAAAAAAAAAATTGCTCTTTTTTTGTGCTCCTCTCTTTTTGCGAAAAATCACTATAATGGCGAGTGTCTCAAAGCTCTTCCCAAGTCAAACTAATGTGATAGGCACGGAATTTTTTTTGAATTTTTTCTCGGAAATCAGGGCTGCGACGTATTTAAAAAGTGCGACAAAAATTCACTATGATGGCGAGTGTATTAAAACACTCCTTGGGACCTAAAATAGGATAGGGAAAATATTTTTGTCGCCAAATTTTGGCCTAAAACTGCCCGGGGTTCTCCAGACTTTTTCTTTCCGAGACCTACTCGTGCAAGGAAACACGCATACGTAAAATAGATGGATCTCGAAAACAAACCTAATATGAAAAGACTCGGATTGGTGGTGGATATAGGATGGTAAGATATGGCAGCGGTGATGGTATATGGCAGCAGTGGTGGTATATGGATACGGATTGGTGGTGGTATATGGATACGGATTGGTGATGGTATATGGATACAAATTGTTGGCGGATAAGCGGTGGTGGTAGATGGCAGGAGCGATGACGATGGTGCGGCGGGCGTGACAACTTGTGAATGTAACTCAAACTCTAAGGGAAACTAGACGCTAAGACCAAAGCAACTTGACACGGCGATGCAACCGCAAATTCAACAAAGCAAAATACTGAAAAGACTATGCAAAGGCTCAGACTGGTTCTGATATGATGAGCTAACCCTAATTTTTTCTGGCTTTTTCGTGGACTGTAGGTATGAAAAAAAGACTCAACCTAAACTCTGAAAAACTGTAAAATCTCACCGAGCAACCTGGAAATCTGATACCACTTGATAGAGGCAAAGGTGTCCCGTCTTTCGATGAGATGGTGGCTATCATTTTGGAGGAAGTCGACTTTGACGATCCGACTACTTAACGCAGCGAGGACGCCGCGCCTTAGCAATCGCTAAACCAACTCCGAGAGGTTATTGACCACGCTGGAGCACGATCAACTCGACCATGAAGGTCTGCTTCAGCAGCAAACAAAGAACAAGCAAGAAACTAAGATTGCAACTGGATATTGCAAATATAAGAGGAAAGCTTTATTGATCAAGGTGGGGTTCTGTGACGCCTTTTGTCGTGGATTTGTCACGGCAGATGTCCTCATGAAAGGACTTAGTCGCGGAGCCATCGCTACGGGTTAGCTTGAAGGGGTTAAACTGGACAAGGGACACGAGAGTTATACTAGTTTGGCCCCTTCGATGAAGGTAAAGGCCTAAGTCTAGTTTGTGATGGGATTATTGGGGTTTCGATGACCAGGGAGCGAATACGCTTTGCCTGGATCTCGAGTTGTTGTTGTTCTGTCTCGAACCGCCGTCATCCCTTTATATACATAGGGTGACGCCGGCCGGTCATGACAGAGTCCCGAGCCGCTCATACAAGTGTCCAAATTTCGGTCTCTTCCTTTCCCTAACTTATAATACAAGTTTATACAAACATGGCGGTTCACCGCTATGGGCCCTTAATCCGCCTGGGCTCGGGCCTCTAGCCTTATCACTAAAGCGCCATCTTCTTTGTCTTCCTATCCTTCAAGATACCGAGCGTGAACCGACCCTCCCGGGCGGTTTACCCTCAAAGAGCTATATCCTCAACATTAGGCCCTGATTGATTTGAACATGTTCATGTCAATCTTCAACTTAGAAAAATTCTGATCTGAAACATCTTCATATTAACCTTGAACCGCCATGACATCATCTTCGAAATCACCAGAACCGCCATGATGTCACCCGAATAAAACTCATAAAGATTCCCTTTCATTAATCGACTCAAGATCGAGGCGATACCGTGTGCCCCATTTCACTTCTTCGGCTCCTCGATTCTCGTGGCTTGCCTACTTATCCATTCGCTTTATAAATAGGCCCAGGGTCCTTTCCTTTCCCCTTCCGCGCTTCTTCTTCCTCTCGACGCCAAGCCCGACAGCTCCGCCGCTGCCGTCGACCTTCAAGTTGCCAGATCATCCTCGGCCGTGATCAACCTCGAACGCATTCGTAGATCCGCGGCTCTCCTCCGCTACTCTCAGAACTGTAGCCTTCTTCCTCAACCCTAGATCTGCATTAGGATTTCGTGCTCGCTCGTGTTCATTAGTGTTCATCCATGCTCATCTCGCTTTCTCTTAGCTTATTTATCAATCCTTCTTATGCCTCGGTTGTTTTTGCTGTTAGATCCATAACTTTAGTTCATCACCTAATAGCATCCTCATTGTTCCTAGATGTAATCGCATCTGGACTTTGTCTGTTCCTCGTAGCGCCATTATAGGGCTCAGAAAAAATTTCCTCATTAAACCACGGTAGATCCAAAATTATATCATTATCTTGTGAAACTTGTTTCCGCAATACTTAGTAGATTTTCAGCTCGCCCTTTCACGACGGGCGGTTTAACTCGTAATGGTTGACAATCCGTCATATGCCATTAGCCCTCTCTTAAACCGCCGCCTTGACTTGATAACAATGTCCGTTCACCTCATATGTACGCTTTGATTAAATTTCCGGTTTAACATTGATAAATACACCTGAACCGCCAATCATAAACCGCCTTTATCTTTCCATTACAGCTCGCCTTCAAGATGACCAAGCAATTTGCTACCAGAATCGGGTTCCATCCTGATTACGGAAACACAAATCAACGGATTCGTTGTAACGGGCGCTTTAGCTCCAAAAAGTGTCCTTCATTGGCGAGTTCCTGGCCCTAAGTGCCCTCCTGAACCTCAAGATGGAGAAGTGATTGTATTTATGCAACATCTATCCCGGGGTTTTAGTCCTCCTGGATCAAAAAATTTCCGGATGTACTTGCTAGCTTCCAACTCCATCCTCGTGATATTGGACCAAATTCGTGGTCCAACATCCGCAACTTTCAAGTGTTCTGTGGAGGTTTATCCGCAAGAAGAACCAACGCTTGACCTCTTTCGTATTTCTTCCACTTAAACCGCCGCAGACCGAAGTTCTCTCGACGGCCCCAATACTAAACTTGGTGGTGTATCAATTCAAAAAGGAAAGAGGTTGACTTTCCTCATGCCAAACTACACAGCCACCCTAAAGATCGGAACCAAACTTGGTTTTATTGTCGTAACACTGCCTCATTGGAGAAAACCCTTTGCCGGGTTATCGCCTCACCGGCTTAGCAATGGCCACCCTTTACCTCCGTGAATGATCGCCAAAGAACGACAAGCTTATGCACCTCAACTCGCCAAACTCCAGGCTCTCCACGCCAATGGTTTGACTGGTGTTGATCTTGTTCGTTGTTGGGTTTCATGGTGCATCCTTACTTTAAGCCGCCGCCCCGGTTTGATGTATGCATATACCGGCAAGACCAATGATCCTCAACGGTTTAACGAAATAGAATCGATCGATGATGAAGTCACCGAAAGTGTTAAAAAGATATCGGATTTAACCGATCGCCAGATGCACCCAAACCGGTTCTGCGCTTTTTTGCACCTCCAACAAACCGCCAAAGGGTAACGACTTTAACCTTATACATTTTTAATCCATCTCCGCTTTAACAAAGAATATAATTATCCTTTACTTTAATCCTCAGAGGCCAATAGCTCCTTCGAAAAGGAAAACTCAAGATAAACCGCCAGGGCTCCTCGTACAAAAGCAAAACCATCATGAAAACTGTCAAGAAGAAAACTGCCGAGTCTTCTGATCCGCCAGAAGATGTTGATGAATCGGCTGAAAAGGTAGAACTTGACTCCCTTGGTTCCTTTTTCATGCACCTTATTGACAATAACTACTCCCAGGATGATGTGGAGGCCAGCCATGCAGACCATGTTGAGGTAATAGCTCTTTCTTCCGATTCAGATATGGTGCCGCTTAAAAGATTTCGCTGCAGTTCGAAAAGTGAAACACTCTCACCCTCTTGCTTATCTCGATCCAAAACTTTCTTTGAAGATGCAGCAATCAAGGGCGCCGCACAACCCGACACAAAGGCCAGCAAGTCACCTCTTCCGTAAAACTGCATACACACCAACCCGAAACATCGCCTAGAGGTTGCCTGCTCTCTCCGAAAAACTTTATCCTTTGAAGTGTTTCTTCCGATACCCTCTCAATCCGTCTGATTCAATTATCGTGTCGTCCCAACTCGTCCGGAGGTTCATCAACCACTCGGGCCGCTCTCCCTTAAAACCGTCATTGGTAAGTGTTCTTGCTTTTCGGTTTGTTTCTTCATGCATCGGTTTACCGTGACTAATCTTTATTTTGACGTTGTAGTACCAAGGCCCGAAAAGCCAAAACCAGTGACCCCACTGACGATGTTGAACCGGAGAAGACCCCCGAAAATGCCGGTGAAAATGCTGATATTGTCATGGATGACTCTGCCCCGCAAGACCCAGCATCGATGTCGATCCGCCGGAAGCTGATCCGGCTACACATGTGGACACATCAAGTCCACGTACCACGCCCGCAGTCCAGCTTGTCGATCCGCTTAAGTTCAATCGCTAGTCCGCCAAGCCCCGCCGCCAATCCGCTGCTTCCCAGCCAAAGATAATGTCAATCAATTGAGCCCAAAGAAAAGATGATGATGACATTGTTGTTATCGGCACTACTTATACCGCCCTAGGCAATCCAAATTGCTTTGTCAAAACATACCGCCAAGGACGAATTTGTTGCTATGGGCAAGGGAAGGGGCAACCGACTTGTCAAACTATGCTAATCTTTCGCCAGGATCTTCATTCGGATTCTTGAACCGGATTTACACAAGCCGAGATTATGAAGTCGGTTTGGTAAACCCGATGAAGGAACGCTATGAGGTAAACACCTTCATCCTTATTCTGTACCTTTATCGTATTGTAGTTCTAAGGGCGGTTTGACTTTGCAAATTCAAACCGGACTTTCATTTTCCAAACTGTAATTTGTTGATTTTTCTTGCGATTTTCCCCGATCAAATACACATTAGCCCCAAGTGCCAAGATTGAAACTTGTATTAATCCTTGGGACTTCAAACAGTTAATAGCAGAGAAGCAATCCGCATTAGCCCCCAAGTGCCAAGTGTATAACTGGTTTGTATGCTTGGGACTTCTTTGATAAAATGTGTATATGCTCCTCTGTTTGTGGCAGGCTGATATAAATCACCAAAGTACTCAAATTGTTGATCTTCAAGAGAGTATAAAAACCCAACAAGCAGAGACTTCCAAGGCCAAGGATGAGCTAAAGGCCGCTTTAACCGCCATGGAACAAATTAAAGAAGGGTTCAAGACCGAGCGTGCCAATTGGAATACTGAAAAGATCGCATTGTTGAAGCGGGTGAAGACGCCGAGTTCCGCTTCTTAAACCGTGGCGTAAGAGCCATCGGGTTGAAGTGCCAAGTGAATGCCATGACCTCTGCAGATTTGGTAAGTATTCTTGCCAAGGCTTCTTGAATGACTATCCTTGTAATTTGCCGATTGAACATGAAATTCTTAAACCGTTGTAGGTAGCCGCATTGCTCATCCGGGCTCGATATGCGAATGAAGTCAAGGCAAGCATATACTCCGATTGAAAACTGTATATTGGTGCCCAAGGGGTTATCCGCGCAGGTCATACAACAATCCGCCCCAACACCGATCAAGGACACGCTAGCAAAGTTATCCATGACGCCAAAGATGATAGAAGAGATGAAGCGATCCGCTGTGGCTGGTGCTTTGTTGGCACCGACCCGAGCGAAAAGAATGGATAGACGACCTGGATCCGTGGACATTGCCAAGGGCTTTCCTAGTGCACAAGAAAACGGGCAGATTTTGATGACGAAGCCCTCAAAATGTGACAAGGGAGATGCGCCTCTAGCGAGTCAATCGCGTAAGAAGCTAACTTGACTGCTCACCGGTCTTTCTATGATGCCAACAAGAAATAGATTAACGCTGTCATGTCGGAAGTGCAAAACCTTATTCCGCTTAATTCGTCATCACACTTATGCCCTCGACGCTGATCCGTCCGAACTTATAAGTGAAGAGCATGTCTTTCGTGCTTTAACCCGGATTGATCGGACCACCGTGGACTTCCAACCACTAGATGGGGAGGAGGATGTCAACCAACGCCAGATGATCCATCAACTTCACGCCAACATGGTGATGAGGCTTGATCCGCAATCTAGTTGATGCTTCACAAACTTTGCTCGCTGGAAGAAACAACACCATATTTTGGGCCTTAAAGCGCCTTTGTAATAGGCTAGTGAAAATACTTTGATCTCGCTGCCATCGTGCACTAGGATATACTTTGTTCGATCCGCCGTGACATTTTCAGTAGTTGGCTTATATATCTTCATAATACTGTGCAATCCTTGTGTCTCAGATAAAGATCTCGCCAAGCGGTTTATCACGGACGAGTCATAATGCCCCATGCGGCTAGGCTAATAACCAAAGCTTAAAAACATGAAATAAACCATACCTGTGATATAAAATCACTTAGTTGATTTACCAATTTATATTTGTAGTAAGGGTGAACACCCGACTTCCACCATGCAGTGCTGGTATGTATAAAGGGGAACCGGGTTGTAATGAACACCGGATGATTGTACTGATAAGCCAGTCCGGATTGTAACACACCGGTTTGATAAAGAATAAGTTCTGACAACTTATAGTTGACAACTTAGCCGGGTTAACAAACATCGGATTAACATGAATATGATCTAACAACTTGTAGTTGAAAGTCAAGTTGGGTCAATAAACACCGGTTTAATTTGATGACTGATAGTCATGCCGGGTCAATAGACACCGATTCAAAATAGAATTTATCAACAGAGAAAAAGAAAACTTGACAAAGGCAAATAAAACCGTAGTCGAGGCTTTTCAAGGGCTGCCAGCCCAAATTCGAGGCTTTTCATGGGCTGCCAGGCCGCTGAGTTAAACCGTTTTGACAAAGCCTTTTAAGATGGGCCTCCAACTAACCATTCATCGTTTTAACTTTGACAAGTTTAGGGTCTCAATGAGAGTAACTATCAAACGTTCGACGGGTGATGCCAGGATTACCTGCATAGGAGTGGCTTACTTGATGAAGGCAGGTTAACCCAGGGTTTTAGGTGAATACACCAGGCTTCCAAGTCGTGGGTCGATACCCGGTTACAAGGGTCCTTTCAAGCTCTTTGGTATTTTACACAAAGAGCCCCCAAGTAACTTTGTGAGCTGTGCTCAATGGGTGCCTATGTTTGAGTCATGCTTTGAGCAATAGAACTCTCTTTGGCCCCTTGGGTGTGAAGCTCCCAAGCTATGTGGTGGCATGATAGCCGGTTTACTGGTAATACTTCGCTTTGTCACCGAAGCCCCCATGTAAACAGAGATTTGAAGAAAACGGCGGAGACCCCGCTTATAGCAAGGATGCCGTTTATTATATTGATCATGATATATACATTGTTGGAATATGTACATAAGAAAAGCATGTGGCTTCAAGTGTAATAAGGTCAGAGGAGAGCTATGTTCCATGGTCACGGGTCTCCTCCTCGTAATGCGTGAGTCTTCTCGAACGTAAATGAGGTAGTATGAGCCGTTATGTAGATTTTTACTGAACACAAAGCGTCCTTCCCAAGGTGGGGATAACTTGTGCATATCAGTATGATCCTGGATGAGCCGGAGCACCAAGTCGCCTTCTTGAAAGGTCCTTGACTTAACCCGGTGGCTGTTATAACACCGCAGGTCTTGTTGATAAACCGCCGATCGAGCCAAAGCCATGTCCCGCTTTCTCGCCTAACAGGTCCAGCGCCTCTTGGCGTGCTTGCTCATTATCCGCTTCAACATAATTGGCAACCCGGGTGAATCATGACGAATATCACCGGGGATGACCGCCAATCCGTAAACCATGAAGAAAGGTGTATAACCCGTAGATCGGTTCGGGTGGTGTTTATGCTCCATAACACGATGGTAATTCTTCCACCCAACATCCCGGCCCACTTCAAAGGAACTATAAGCTAGGGCTTGATACCCTTCAGATCTCTTGATTCGCCCTCTCCGCTTGACCATTGGACTCGGATGAGCCACTTAACGCTACATCAAGTCGGATGTGCTCGCTGACAAAACTCCTCCATCTCACCTTTAGAAAGGTTCGTACCATTATCTCGTGATGATGCTGTGTGGAAAACCAAAATGTAAAATAATCCTTTTGAGAAATCGAACCGTCGTGGCTGCATCACACTTGCCGACGGCCCGCTTCAACCCATTTAGTGAACTTGTCAACCGCCACCAACAGGTGGGTCTTCTTATCTTTGGAACGCTTAAAAGGCCCAACCATATCAAGCCCCCAAGTGGCAAACGGCCAAGTGATGGGAATCATGCGTAGCTCTTGGGCCGGAACATGAGCTCGACGTGAAAACTTCTGACAAGCATCACACCGCTTACCAGATCCTCCGCATCAAGATGAGCTGTCAACCAATAGAACCCATGACGAAAAGCCTTAGCCACCAAAGATTTTGAACCGCATGGTGACCACAATCCCTTCATGGATTTCACGAGAATCTCTTGCCCTTCTTCAGGAGAAACAAAGTTGTTGGAATGCGCCGAAATCAAGAACGGTGTAACTCGCCGTTGTGAACAACCATGGACTTGGACTGCGGGTCTTCCTGGCAAGGAGCTCATCATCTGGTATCTCGCCCCGGTTCAGATACGCCAAATATGGAACTGTCCAATCTGGCGTGATGTGTAAAGCGGCTACCAATTGGGCCTCCGGATCAGGAACAACCAAATCCTCCTCTGTAGGCAGCTTAATGTGACGGGTTATGCAAGATATCTAAAAGGTATTGGGTGGTACCGGTTTACGTTGAGATCCCAGCCGCTCAAAGCGTCTGCTGCTTCGCTTTTGCACCGTCAATGTGCTCAACCCGATAACCCTTAAAGTGACCAGCCACAATATCCACCTCGGCCGATAAGCCGCCATGAGTGGATCCTTAGAATCCTGTGTACCGTAAACTTGCCGAGCCACCAGATCGTAATCTCCAAGACAGTGAACCCGGCTTAAGTTCATTTCCTTAGCCACACGGAGACCGTTGAGTAAGGCCTCGTACTCTGCAGCATTATTAGTACAAGGAAACATTAAGCAGAGAACATAACAAATTTTATCACCTCGAGGGGAAGTAAGGACAACTCCAAATTTCGAGCCTTCCAATTGCTCGGACCTATCAAAGTGAATAGTCCAAAGATGTATTGTCCAGCTTTGTCCTCCGGTGCTCAGAACTCGTCCAATCATTGATGAAGTCGAGAAGTTACCGGGATTTGATGGTCAGACGAGGCATATACTTTAATCCATGTGGACCAAGCTCAATTGCCCACTTCGCAACCCGGCCAGTTGCTTCTCTGTTCTGGATTATCTCACCCAAAGGAGCAGAACTAACCACTGTGATGGGATGGCCTTGAAAGTATTTCTTGAGCTTCCTACTTCCCATAAAAACTCCATACACCAGCTTCTGCCAATACGGATACCATTGTTTTGAATCGATCAGCACTTCGCTGATACAGTAAACTGGCCGTTGAACCGGATATTCTTTCCCAGCCTCCTTACGCTCAACCACAATCGCCACACTGACCGCACGGGCGTTGGCAGCCACGTACAATAATAGAGACTCGTTGTCAACCGGAGCAGCAAGGATGGGCGGTTCAGCCAGCTGCCGCTTCAAATCCTCAAATGCCGCATTGGCTGCATCACTCCAGACAAAAATCATCCGTCTTCTTCAACATCTGGTATAAAGGAATCGCCTTTTCTCCCAAACGGCTGATAAACCGGCTGAGGGCTGCAATTCGACCTGCCAGACGCTGGACATCATTGATGCATTTCGGTTTAGCCAAAGATGTGATCGCCTTGATTTTTTTCCGGATTGGCCTCAATGCCTCTGTTGGACACAATAAAACCCAAGAGCTTGCCTGCCGGAACACCAAAAACACATTTGTCCGGATTGAGCATCATTTTATAAACCCGGAGATTATCAAACGTCTACTTGAGGTCCTCTATCAAGGTTTCCTTCTTCCTGGATTTTACCACAATGTCATCCAATAGGCATGAACATTACGCCCAATCTGCATGTGAAGACAATTTTGCACACACGCTGATAGGTTGCCTGGGCACTTTTGAGCCCAAAGGGCATAGAGACATAGCAAAAGGCTCCAAAGGGAGTGATGAAGGCTGTCTTCTCCTGGTCCTTAACTGCCATTTTAATCTGATGAGAACCTGAATAAGCATCCAAGAAACTCAGGTGCTCACATTCCGCCGTCGCATCAATAATTTGATCAATACGCGGAGAGCAAAAGGATCTCACGGACAAGCTTTGTTCAAATCGGTGTAATCCGCACACATACGCCAAGTGCCGTTTTTCTTAAGAACGAGCACTGGATTAGCCAACCACTCGAGATGAAATACTTCCACGATAAAACCAGCAGCCAACAGCCGGGCTACCTCCTCACCAATGGCCTTTCGTCTTTCCTCGTTAAAGCGGGCGAAGAAATTGCTTGACCGGTTTAAACTTGGGATCAATATTGAGAGTGTGATCAGCGAAGTTCCTCCAGATACCCGCATGTCGAAGGCTTCCATGCAAAATGTCCCGGTTCTCACGGATGAACTCGATGAGCGCTTTCCTATTTCGGATCCAGATTGGTGCTGATGCTAAACTGTTTGGATGAATCGCCAGGGAAAAATCAACAAGTTTAGTTTCATCAGCCGGTTTGAACGTCAGGGTTGAGTCATGCTCAGTGGTGGGCTTCTTCAGAGGGGTCATATCGGCCGGATCAACATTGTCTTTGTAAAACTTCAGCTCTCAGAGCACAAACCGACTCAAAGATAGGCCGCTTCACCTTCCTCGCATTCCAAAGCGATCTTCCGACCGCCGTGTACTATGATAGTTCCCTTTATAACCCGGCATCTTGAGATGTAAATAGATATAACAGGCCTTGCCATGAATTTTGCATAAGCCGGCCGTCCGAACAATGCGTGATATGGGCTCTGGATTTTCACCACTTCAAAGGTCAGTGTTTCAGACCGGGAATCATGCTCATCTCCAAATACGACCTCCAAAGCAATCTTTCCAACAGGATATGCCGATTTACCTGGTACTATGCCATGGAAAACAGTGTTTGACGATTTAAGATTCTTATCTGTCAACCCCATGCGACGAAAAGTCTCATAGTACATGATGTTGATATCGCTTCCCTCCATCCATCGTAACTTTGGTAAACTTATAACCTCCCACCGAGGTGCTACCACCAAAGCCGCTTGACCCGGATTGTCAACCCGGGCGGTGATCCTCTCGCTCCACACAATGGGCTGTTCGGACCATCGTAGAATAGCGTGGCATTGCCGGTTCAATAGAATTGACCGCCCTCTTGTGAAGCTTTCCGATCGCGCTTGCATGTGCTAGTAGTGAACACATGATACCGCCCACCATTCAATTACTTGGGGTGACTTTGATAACCTGACTGCTGCTGATTCCCTTGATTATTCTGTTGATTATTACCACCTTGGTTGTTCTGATGGCCCTGATTATTCTGAAATCCAAAGCTTGAACCGCCACCACCATGCAAACCTAGACTCGAACGGCCCATGGACCTCGATCATACCGGTAAAGATCCGAAGTTTTGAACTCCTTCATAATATAACAATCTTTCCAAAGATGTGGAAGGGGCCTCCTTAGTCCCATGCTTTGGGCAGGGCTGGTTTAACAGCCGCTCCAGATTCATCCCTCCACCGCGCTGAGGCGGTTTACCTTTACGGCGCTGCATGTTGGTGTTAGCCACAAAATTTGAATTATCTGCTGGCGCTTACCATTATTCCCATGGCCTCCTTGGTTGTGATCTTGTCTTTTGCACCGCCGTTCTTCTTTCCCTTCTCCGGTTTCTCCTCATCAGACTCGGGATCCTTGGCATTATCAGAATCGGCATACTTGACCAAGGCTTCCATAAGTGTCCCCATGTCATTGCAAAGGGCGCTTGAGCCGTCCCAACTTCATCTTTAGTGACTTAAACCGCAATTACGCTCCAAATATGATCTCTTGGCCAACATTAATCCGGACTGACGAATGCAAAACTTCTGAAACCCGGCGCACCCAATGAGTTGTTGACTCGTTCTCCCCCTGAACACAGGCATCCAAATCCACAATGGACATAGGTTGTTTGCAGGTGTCCTTGAAATTGGCTATAAATCGGGCGCTCAATCGATCCCATGATTCGATGGAGTTAATGGTAGGTTTTTCAACCAAGCACGGGCTGTCCATTCCAACATCATTGTGAAATACTTTGCACAGCCGCTTCATCCACATCCAGCATCACCATTGCCATCTCATAACTCTCGACCCACGCCTCAGCTGGTTGATCAGCAGTGTAATTTGGTACCTTACACGGACCCTTGAAATCCTTAGGCAGTCGCACATTACAGAGAGCCGGAATAAGACACGGCACTTCCCAGGAACTGAAAGCAAGCCCGGTGCCTCGGTCCACTGATGCCGCTGGCTGAATCAGGGCAGTTTGATAGCGACCCGCATGTGGTGCTGCCAAAGCGGCCTCCTTCGTGCTCTGCCATTATCCACCACATCATGCGCCAGACACGGCACCGAAAGTGTCGCTAGACACCTCCGGTTCATCCATGTGCTCGCTATAGCTCTTGCTCGGACAAGGGTCGAATGAATTCTATCTCGGCTATAGGAATAAGCCTGCGCTGCACCACGGCGGTTTGAAGAAGATCCTCGCCCGTCAGGTCTCAATTGCCGCCAGTGAATCACCCTCCATCGGAATAGCTGCCAGGCGAGATGCCGTAGAAATCATGTTATCCAAAGGGCTCGAAAAGTGACCTGGTGGTGTTGGCACATACGGCGGCGGGTTGTCCGTCCGTCGAGGTGGTTCCATTATCCGTGGTTGATGCGGCGTCGCTCCAGGTGCATCGGTTCAGTTTGCAGCTGCCGGTTTACTCGTCCCAGCCCGGCGTATTAAAGAGATTTAATCCTTTGAAGCATGGCTGCATATGCAATCGGTACTTCCTTCGCATCACATCGCTTTGCCGCTGCTACGATCTAACATGAGCTGGAAATTATGTGCTCAGATTCTGCTGTGATTGGGCATCCAAAGCGGCCCGTTCTTCACCATCCCGGCATCCTCACCTGCCAGTCCTCCTTAGCTCGCACTATCTGGTCCTTCAGCTTAGCAACTTCCGCATTGTGCTGATCCTGTGTCTCGGGGGTAACTGCTGTGGTTAATAAGGTTGTCCAGGCATCCATCAAATCAGAGAGAACTTGAGCCGGCCAGCGCACCGAGCCTCCTGCCGCGGCCGCTGATCCAGAAATCATGGCTGCTGTAGATGAAGATTGCAAAGCGGGCTGTGTCCCGCCATGTAGATAGCAACTCGACTCGGCGGTTCAAGGAGGTCCGGAATCATCGCTGCCGTCGGAATAGCCTCCGAACACACCATCATGAACTTGGTATAAGGACTCGGTTTCACCGGTGGATGATTCGCCGTCGGAATAAACAGCCGTCTCGCCTTCAGACACCGATTCAGATCCGATCCCATGGACACATCGTTCGAACGCACGCTTCGTGGCAGGCTTAACCCGGGCAGGACTTGCACGCTGAGTCGTCTCGACGAGGTCGGTGCAGGTGTCTGGCTCAGGGCCCGGTTCGCCGATCTTGCCGATGAAGACATGAATTCCGCCAAAACGGACCCGGTACCCGTACTCGATTGAGCCGGCTTCGGTGCCCCATCCTTCGTCGCCGATGTAGAGCTTGCCGCGATGACTCTTGGTCATCCGGCCAACCGCGTACCCCTTCAGTCCTTCGAAGCTTCCCTTCAAACACTCGAAACCATCGTGTGATAGCCCCACAGTGGGCACCAACTGTCGTGGATTTGTCACGGCAGATGTCCTCATGAAAGGACTTAGTCACGGAGACATCGCTACGGGTTAGCTTGAAGGGGTTAAACCGGACAAGGGACACGGGAGTTATACTAGTTCGGCCCCTTCGATGAAGGTAAAGGCCTACGTCTAGTTTGTGATGGGATTATTGGGGTTTCGATGACCAGGGAGCGAATACGCTATGCCTGGATCCCGAGTTGTTGTTGTCTGTCCCTGAACCGCCGCCGGGTCGTCCCTTTATATACACAGGGTGACGCCCGGCCGGTCTACAGAGTCCCGAGCCGGCTCATACAAGTGTCCAGCTCGGTCTCTTCCTTTCCCTAACTTATAATACAAGTTTATACAAACATGGCGGTTCACCGCTATGGGCCCTTAATCCGCCTCTGGGCTCGGGCCTCTAGCCTTATCAAGAAGCGCCATCTTCTTTGTCTTCCTATCCTTCAGTACAGCTAAGCGTGAACCGACCCCTCCTGGGCGGTTTACCCTCGGTAGTTATATCCTCAACACCTTTGTCTGGTCATTGAACACAAACGAAGTACGCGAAGTTGCAGCTATGGCGAACTTTTAATTTAAACAAAACCCAAAGTCTAAACGGTGCCCTAAGGGCTGTATATATGGAGGGAGAGGGGGGAATTTCGTGGCCCTTGGGGAAGGGGTCCGAAACAAACCCTATCTCTTGTTTCCCCACGCATACGGACTCTAAAAACAACCTATACTTATGTATTTCAAAGTTACATGGGCCTGGCCCAATAATAAGGTGACGCAGCACCTAGAATAGCCTCTGGACAAAATTTATGAAGTGGCATCTTGTATATTCCGTCCAAGGCTTCATGCACTCCTTATGGTGGCTTCAAAGTCTTGAAATCATCACTTCTAACTCCGTTCTTGTTCTTCTTGCGCATGCCATCAACTCCATGCTTGTTCTTTCTCCAATGTTCATCCTTCTCCAAGCTAGGCCCTTCATTTGTAAACAAAACAAATGTATCCAATTTAGGCAGCATCATATTCTCATGAACATTAGAATCATTACCAAGAAACAAAAGTACCTGATAATTTAATTGGCATGCGCGAGCTCTAGTAATTGGTCCAGTATGTATAGTGATACGTCCATTTTGCATCATGCTTTTATATCGATATTTATCATATTATGGACTGTTATTTCACGTTATGTCACAATACTTATGGCTATTCTCTCTTATTTTACAAGGTTTACCATGAAGAGGGGAATGCTTGCAACTGGAATCTGGCCGAAAAGGAGCAAATATTGGAGACCTATTCTGTGCAACTCCAAAAGTCCTGAAACTCCACGGAATATCTTAAAATAAATAAATAAAAATCGTCGCCAAAGATGAAGGCCAGGGGGCCCACACCCTGCTCACGAGGGTGGGCCCCCCTGGGGCACGCCCCCCTACCTCGTGGGCTCCCTGGTGGCTCTCCGATGCCCATCTTCTCCTATATGAAGTCTTTCGATGAGAAAAAAATAGGAAGCAACCTTTCGGGACGAAACTCCGCCGCCACGAGGCGGAACCTTGGCGGAACCAATCTAGGGCTCCGGCAGAGCTGTTCTGCTTGGGGACACTTCTCCGGAGGGGGAAATCATCGTCATCATCATCACCAACACTCCTCTCATCGGGAGAGGGCAATATCCATCAACATCTTCACCAAAGCACCATCTCATCTCCAAACCCTAGTTCATCTCTTGTATCCAATTCTTGTCTCCAAGTCCGGGATTGGTGCTAGTAGGTTGCTAGTAGTGTTGATTACTCCTTGTAGTTGATGCTAGTTGGTTTATTTGGTGGAAGATCATATGTTCAGATCCTTTATGCATATTATTACCCCTCCGATTATGAACATGAATATGCTTTGTGAGTAGTTACATTTGTTCACGAGGACAAGGGAGAAGTCTTGCTATTAGTAGTCATGTGAATTTGGTATTTGTTCAATATTTTGATGAGATGTATGTTGTCTAGCCTCTAGTGGTGTTATGTGAACGTCGACTACATAACACTTCACCATTATTTGGGCCTAGAGGAAGGCATTGGGAAGTAATAAGTAGATGATGGTTTGCTAGAGTGATAGAAGCTTAAACCCTAGTTTATGCGTTGCTTCGTAAGGGGCTGATTTGGATCCATATGTTTCATGCCATGGTTAGGTTTACCTTAATACTTTTGTTGTAGTTGCGGATGCTTGCAATAGAGGTTAATCATAAGTGGGATGCTTGTTCAAGTAAGAACAACGACCAAGCACCGGTCCACCCACATACCAAATTATCAAAGTACCGAACGCGAATCATATGAACGTGATGAAAACTAGCTTGACGATATTCACATGTGTCCTCGGGAGCGCTTTTCCTATTATAAGAGTTTGTTCCGGCTTGTCCTTTGCTACAAAAAGGATTGGGCCACCTTTCTGCACTTTATTTACTCTTGTTACTTGTTGCTCGTTACAATTTATCGTATCACGAAACTATCTGTTACCACTTATTTCAAAGATTGCAGAGAATACCTTGCTGAAAACCGCTTATCATTTCCTTCTGCTCCTCGTTGGGTTCGACACTCTTACTTATCGAAAGTACTACGATAGGTCCCCTATACGTGTGGGTTATCAAGACTATTTTCTGGCGCCGTTGCCGGGGAGTGTAGCGCCTTTGGTAGGTGGAATTTGGTAAGGAAAAATTTATATAGTGTGCTGAAATTTACTGTCACTTGTTACTATGGAAAGTAATTCTCTGAGGGGCTTGTTCGGGGTATCTTCACCCCGTACATAAAGAGAGCAAAGAGTAGCTCCTCAACCCATCGAACCTATTGAAAATGAAACTCCTTTTGAAATTCCTTCGGTATGATGGAAAAACTGCTAGCTAATCCTTTTACCGGAGATGGAACAAAGCATCTGATGAGCACTTAATATATGTGGATGAAATTTGTGGATTATTTAAGCTTGCGGTATACCCGATGATGTTGTTAAGAAGAAGGCTTTCCCTTTATCTTTGAAGGAGACGCATTGACATGGTATAGGCTATGTGATGATATGAGATCATGGACTATAAAAGATTGAAATTGGAATTTCATCAAAAGTATTATCCTATGCATCTTGTTCATCGTGATCGCAATTATATATATAATTTTTGGCCTCGCCAAGGAGAAAGCATCTCTCAAGCTTGGGGGAGGCTTAAATCCATGTTATATTCATGCCCCAATCACGAGCTTTCAAGAGAAATAATTATTCAAAGTTTGTATGCTCGGCTTTATGATAACAATCACACCATGCTCGATACTTCTTGTGCTGGCTCTTTTATGATGAAGACTATTGAATTCAAATGGAATTTATTGGATAGAATTAAACGCAACTCTGAAGATTGGGACCTCGACGAAGGTAAGGAGTCAGGTATGACACCTAAGTTTGATTGTGTTAAATCTTTTATGGATACCGATATTTTCCGTAAGTTTAGCACTAAATATGGACTTGACTACGAGATAGTAGCTTCTTTCTGTGAATAATTTGCTACTTATGTTGATCTCCCTAAGGTGAAGTGGTTTAAATATCATCCTCCCATAGAAGTAAAAGTAGCTGAACCTATTAAAGTTTAAGAAAAGACTGTCACTTATAATGATCCTATTGTTCCTACTTCTTATGTTGAGAAACCACCTTTCCTCGTTAGAGTAAAGGATCATGCTAAAGCTTCAACTGTTGTTCTTAAAAGCAATATTTGAACTTATACACCTCTGAGCAAGTCAAAGTAGAACCTAATATTGATATTGTTAAAGATATCTTGTCCGACAATATTGATGGGCATGTTATTCAATTACGTGGTGAATCTGCTAGAATTGCTAAACCGTGTGCTAAAGATAAACATAGACTCGTGGTAGGCGTGCTGTTATTTCAATTAAAATAGGAGACCATTGTTATCATGGCTTATGTTATATGGGTGCCAGTGCTAGTGTAATACCCATTGGCTTATACAAAGAAATTATGCATAATATTGCACCTGCTGAGTTAGAAGATATTGATGTTACAATTAAACTTGCCAATAGAGATACTATATCTGCAATGGGAATTGTTAGAGATGTTGAAGTCTTGTGTGGAAAAACAAAATATCCCGCTGATTTTCTTGTTCTTGGTTCTCCACAAGATAGCTTTTGTCCCATTATATTTGGTAGACCCTTCTTGAACACTGTTAATGCTAAGATAGATTGCGAAAAGAATGTTGTTACTATTGTCTTGGATGATATGGTTCATGAGTTTAATTTATCTAAATTTAGTAAACAACATCGTGAGGAAGAATTGCCTAGTAAGGATGAAATTATTGGTCTTTCTTCTATTGACGTACCTCCTAGTGATCCTTTAGAACTCTATTTGCTAGACCATGAAAATGATATGTTCATGAATGAAAGAAGGGAAATAGATGAAGTATTCTTTAAACAGGTACCTATTCTGCATCACAATTTGCCTGTTGAAATCCTCGGGGATCCCCCTCCACCCAAAGATGATCCCGTGTTTGAGCTTAAACCGTTGCCTGATAATCTTAAATATGCTTATCTTGATGAAAAGAAAATATATCCTGTTATTATTAGTGCTAACCTTTCAGAGCATGAAGAAGAAAGATTATTGAAGACTCTGAAGAAGCACCGTGCTGCTATTGGATATACTCTTGATGATCTTAAGGGCATTAGTCCCACTCTATGTCAACATAAAATAAATTTGGAAGCGGATGCCAAACCAGTTCGTGATCCTCAATGACGTTTGAATCCTAAAATTAAACAAGTGGTAAGAAAATAAATACTTAAGCTTCTGGAGGCAGGTATAATTTATCCCGTTGCTGATAGTCAGTGGGTAAGTCCTGTCCATTGTGTCCCTAAGAAGGGAGGTATTACTGTTATCCCTAATGATAAAGATGAATTGATCCAGCAAAGAATTATCACAGGTTATAGGATGGTAATTGATTTCCGCAAATTAAATAAAGCTACTAAGAAAGATCATTACCCCTTACCTTTTATTGATCAAATGCTAGAAAGATTATGCAAACATACACATTATTGCTTTCTAGATGGTTATTCGGTTTCTCTCAAATACCTGTGTCGGCTAAAGATCAATCAAAGACTACTTTTACTTGCCCTTTTGGTAGTTTTGCTTATAGGCGTATGCCTTTTGGTTTATGTAATGCACTGCTACCTTTCAAAGATGCATGATGGCTATATTCTCCGATTTTGGTGAAAAGATTTGTGAGGTTTTCATGGATGATTTTTCCGTCTATGGTTCCTTCTTTGATGATTGCTTGAGCAATCTTAATCGAGTTTTGCAGAGATGTGAAGAAACTAATCTTGTCTTGAATTGGGAAAAGTGCCACTTTATGGTTAATGAAGGTATTGTCTTGGGGCACAAAGTTTCTGAAAGAGGTATTGAAGTTGATAAAGCCAAGGTTGATGCTATTGAAAAGATGACATGTCCCAAGGACATCAAAGGTATAAGAAGTTTTCTTGGTCATGCCGGATTTTATAGGAGGTTCATTAAGGACTTCTCAAAAATTTCTCGGCCTGTGACTAATTTATTACAAAAAGATGTACCATTTGTCTTTGATGATGATTGTGTAGAAGCATTTGAAATACTTAAGAAGGCATTAGTCTCTGCACGTTGTTCAGCCACCGATTGGAATTTACCCTTTGAAATTATGTGTGATGCTAGTGATTATCTTGTAGGTGATGTTCTAGGGCAAAGATTTGATAAGAAAATAAATGTTATCCATTATGCTAGTAAGACTCTAGACAATGCTCAAAGAAATTATGCTACTACCGAAAAGGAACTTTTAGCAGTTGTATTTGCTTGTGATAAGTTCAGACCCTATATTGTTGATTCTAAAGTAACTATTCACACTGATCATGCTGCTATTAAATATCTTATGGAAAAGAAAGATGCTAAACCTAGACTTATTAGATGGGTTCTCTTGCTGCAAGAATTTGATTTGCATTGTTGATAGAAAAGGAGCTGAGAACCCCGTTGCAGATAACTTATCTAGGTTAGAGAATGTTCTTGATGACCCACTACCTATTGATGATAGCTTTCCTGATGAACAATTAAACGTCATAAGCACTTCTCGGAGCACTCCATGGTATGCTGATTATGCTAATTATATTGTTGCTAAATTTATACGACCTAGCTTCACATACCAACAAAAGAAAAAGTTTTTCTATGATTTGTGAAATTACTTTTGGGATGATCCACATCTTTATAAAGAAGGAGTAGATGGTGTTATTAGACGTTGTGTACTTGAGCATGAACAGGAACAGATCCCACACAAGTGTCATTCCGAGGCTTATTGTCACGCCCAATATGCGATACTATCCTAAAGAGACTCGAAGGTCCCACCAAGGATAGAACCGCATATTGAAACGCTTTTGCAAGGTGGATATCATTACATCAACATTACATAATAGATAGGGATACATACAAGAGGCATACAATGCCACACGAATACAACATCACAATACATAAGAGCATCATACGACTACGGATGAAACACAAACAGAAACTCAAACGACATCCACCACCGCTAGCCTGTGCTGCCGACTGGAACCTATCCCCGGTCGGAGGAGAAGCGAAGAAGAACTTCAAGACAAGCAAACATCGCTCTCGCGTCAAGATCATCGCATAACCTGTACTGCAATCGTTATTGTAGTAATCTGTGAGCCACGAGGACTCAGCAATCCCATTACCATGGGTATCAAGACTAGCAAAGCTTAAAGGGAAAGGAAGGGGTAAAGTGGTGAGCTTGCAGCAGCGGCTAAGCATATATGGTGGCTAACATACGCAAATGAGAGCGAGAAGAGAAACAATGGAACGGTCGTCAACTAGTAATGATCAAGAAGTGATCCTGAACTCCTACTTACGCCATAGCGCACTGCGATGTCTTTGACGAACCAGACGACTGTTGGCTCGTCCAACTTCTTGATCGGTCGCGCCTCGATCCACTTGGTGAACTTGTCGACCGCCACCAGCAAGTGCGTCATGCCGCCCCGAGCGGTCTTAAAGGGTCCCACCATGTCGAGCCCTAGACCGCGAAGGGCCAGCTGATCGGGATGGTTTGTAGGGCTGAAGCCGGCTGGTGGTTGCGCTTGCTGAAGCATTGGCACCCCTCGCACTGGAGAACGAGTGACTCAGCGTCTTTGAGGATCGCGGACCAGTAGAAGCCACGGTGGAAAGCCTTGGCCACCAGGGACCTGGAGGCGGCATGGTGCCCGCACTCACCCTGGTGTATCTGGAGGAGGATCTCTATGCCCTTGGCTTGCTCGACGTAGCGCTGGAACACGTCTGTCGCGCTGCACTTGTCAGACCTCGGTCTCGTCCATGGGGAGTACTCCATTCTCCGGAAGGCTAAGATAGGCTGGGCCCATGACGGAGCCGTCACCACGGTGAAAACGGCCACCAAGACGGGTTCGGGGTGGCAGCCCAGGCTGGAGGCGATAGCCCACGGGTTAGGGACAACGGTAGCTGGGGTGAGCACGGCAGCCCCTGGGCTGGGATCAGCAGTCCTCGGGCCGAGTTCCGCAGCCCTCGGGACTGGTTTGGGGACAGCAGCCCCTGAGCTTGGACCGGCGGCCCAAGGTCTGGGTTGGAAGGGGCGCTGCAGGGTCTTCCGGGATTAAGATGGACTCGGAATTCAGAGATGGCTTGGCGAACGGCTTGCAGGTACTCGAGGAGACGCCGGATGGTATGGCTTACGGGATGAGCCAATCTTGGCTAGCGATGTCGGTGGCCGTTTTCCATGCGCGGATCATGGAGGAACTTGCATCAGTCGAAGGTGACGGAGAGCTGCTGGACCAGGAAATGGTAGCTGGCCATGTTGGCATCCCGGGCGTCCCACTCCGCCGAACACTGCTGCACCACCAGATTCGAGTTGCCATAGCACAGGACGTGCCGGATGATGAGTTCCTTGACAATCCGGAGGCCATGCACAAGGGCTTCGTACTCGGCAACGTTGTTGGAGGCGGCATGATAGAGGCAAAGGTGTCCTGTCTTTCAATGAGATGGTGGCTATCGTTTTGGAGGAATTCGACTTTGACGATCCGACTACGAAGGAGCGAGAACGTCGCGCCTTAGCAATCACTAAACCAACTCCGAGAGGTTATTGACCACGCCGGAGCACGGTCAACCTGACCACGAACGTCTGTTTCCTGCAGGCAAACGAAGAACAAGCAAGAAACTAAGATTGCAATCTGGATATTGCGAATATAAGAGGAAAGCTTTATTGATCAAGCTGGGTTCTGTGACGACTTTGTCTGGTTGTTGAACACAAGCGGCAATGTGAAGTTGCAGCTATGGCGAACTTTAAGTCTAAACAAAACCCAAAGTCTAAACGGTGCCCTAAGGGCTGTATATATGGAGGAAGAGGGGGGAATTTCATGGCCCTTGGGGAAGGGGTCCGAAACCAACCCTATCTCTTGTTTCCCCACACATACGGACTCTAAAAACAGCATATACTTATGTATTTCGAAATTACATGGGCCTGGCCCAATAATAAGGTGACGCAGCACCTAGAATAGCCTCTGGACGAAATTTATGAAGTTGCATCTTGTATATTCCGTCCAAGGCTTCATGCACTTCTTATGGTGGCTTCAAACTACTGAAATCATCACTTGTAACTCCGTTCTTGTTCCCCTTGCGCATGCCATCAACTCCATGCTTGTTCTTGCTCCAATGTTCATCCTTCTCCAAGCTAGGCCCTACATTTGTAAGCAAAACAAATGTATCCAATTTAGGCAGCATCATATTCTCATGAACATTAGAATCATTACCAAGAAACGAAAGTACCTGATAATTTAATTGGCGTGTGCGAGCTCTAGTAATTGGTCCAGTATGTATAGCAGCAGGGGTTGTGGGTGTAACAATGTTATTGATGTCCTCATCATCCTCCCCTTCTTGAAATGAAGTCGTCCTTGACGGAAGCTCATCTTCCTCACCCAAATAAGGCTTCAAATCTGCAATGTTAAAAGTGGGACTAACCCCAAAATCTGCAGGTAGCTCAAGTTTATATGCATTATCATTTATTTTCTCTAACACCTTAAAAGGAGCAGCAGCACATGGCATTAGCTTTGATTTGTGCAAATTGGGAAATCTATCCTTACACAAATGTAACCAAACAAGATCTCCAGGTGCAAACACAACATGTTTTCTACCCTTAACTCCAGCAAGTTTATATCTCGCATTCATACGCTCAATGTTTTCCTTAGTTAACTCATGCATTTTTAAAATCAATTCAGCATGTTGTTTAGCATCAAAATTAACCTTCTCCGAAGATGGAAGAGGCAACAAATCAATAGGTGCACGAGGTAGGAAACCATACACAATTTCAAAAGGGCACATCTTAGTAGTAGAATGCAACGAGCCATTATAAGCAAATTCAATATGAGGCAGGCATTCTTCCCACATTTTCTTATTATTCTTCAAAACAACCCTAAGCATAGTGGACAATGTTCTATTGACTACTTCAGTTTGTCCATCAGTTTGGGGGTGACATGTAGTACTAAAAAGAAGTTTAGTCCCCAACTTAGCCCATAAACATCTCCAAAAGTGGCTAAGAAATTTAGTATCACGATCTGAAATGATAGTATTTGGCACACCATGCAAGTGAATAATTTCACGAAAGAACAAATCAGCAACATTAACAGCATCATCGCTTTTATGACATGGTATAAAGTGTGCCATTTTCGAGAATCTATCCACGACAACAAATATGCTATCCCTCCCTTCTTTGCTCGAGGTAAACCTAAAACAAAGTCCATAGATATATCCTCCCAAGGAACACTAGAGTGCAGGCAAAGGCATATATAAACCATGAGGATTGAGTCGTGACTTAGCTTTTTGACATGTAGTGCAGCGAGCAACAAAACGCTCAACATCACGTCTCATCTTTGGCCAAAAGAAATGTGTAGCAAGTATATCCTCCGTCTTCTTCACGCCAAAGTGTCCCATTAGTCCTCCTCCATGCGCCTCCTGCAACAACAAAAGACGAACGGAGCTAGCTGGAATGCATAGCTTGTTAGCATGAAAAACAAATCCATCGTTAACGACGAACCTGTTCCATGTTCTACCTTCTTTATAATTCTGCAATACATCTTTAAATTCAGCATCATGCACATATTGATCTTTGATGGTCTCCAAACCAAATATTTTAAAGTAAGTTGTGAAAGCATAGTATAACGACGAGACAATGCATCAGCAATAACATTTTCTTTACCCTTCTTGTGTTTAATGACATAAGGGAATGTCTCAATGAATTCAACCCATTTAGCATGTCTACGGTTCAGTTTTGCTTGACTTTTAATGTGTTTCAAAGATTCATGATCAGAATGTATAACAAATTCTTTGGGCCATAAATAATGTTGCCATGTTTCTAAGGTCCGAAAAAGAGCATATAATTATTTATCATAAGTAGAATAGTTCAGACTAGGCCCACTCAATTTTTCAGAAAAATATGCAACAGGTTTGCCATCTTGTAATAACACACCTCCTAATCCAATTCCACTAGCATCACATTCAAGCTCAAAAGTCTTATTAAAATCAGGAAGTTGGAGTAAAGGAGCATGTGTCAACTTATCTTTCAATACCATGAAGGCTTCTTCAGGTGCAGTACCCCTTACAAAAGTCACATCCTTCTTTGTAAGCTCATTGAGAGGTGCAGCAATGGTGCTAAAATCTCTCACAAAACGCCTATAGAAACCAGCGAGTCCAAGGAAACTCCTCACTTGTGTGACCGTTTTGGGCTGCGACAAACTCTCAATAGCTTCAATCTTGGCTTTATCAACTTCAATTCCCTGTGGAGTAACAACATAGCCAAGAAAACACACTCGGTCGGTGCAAAAGGTGCACTTCCCAAGGTTACCAAGCAAACGTGCATCACGTAGAGCAATAAAAACAGCACGTAAATGTTCCAAATGTTCTTCCAAAGATTTGTTATAAATCAGTATATCATCAAAATAGACTACCACAAATCGTCCAACGAAAGCACGTAAAACTTCGTTCATTAATCTCATGAAAGTAATAGGTGCATTAGTTAACCCAAAAGGCATGACTAACCACTCATATAAACCAAACTTAGTTTTAAATGCAGTTTTCCATTCATCTCCCAATTTCATACGAATTTGATGGTATCCACTACGAAAATCAACTTTGGAGAATATTGTAGAGCCACTCAATTCATCAAGCATATCATCTAGCCTAGGAATAGGATGGCGATAACGAATAGTAATATTATTAATGCCTCTACAATCAACACACATACATGACGTACCATCCTTTTTAGGCACTAGTATAATAGGAACAGCACAAGGACTAAAGAGATTGGCGTATATAACCTTTGTCGAGCAGCTCTTGTACTTGATGCATAATCTCCTTTGTCTCCTCTGGATTGGTACGGTATGGTGCACGGTTGGGTAGCGATGCACCAGGAATTAAGTCAATCTGATGCTCAATCCCTCGAATAGGTGGTAATCCTGGTGGCACGTCTTGTGGAAAGACGTCGGCGAACTCCTGCAAAATGTTAGTAAGAGCAGGAGGCAAAGAGGAAGGTATGTCCTTGAACGAAAATAATGGCTCTTCGCACACAAAAGCATAGCAAACAGATTTGCTGAAATCTAGATCATCAATATCAAATTTAGTGGCAAGTAAACATGCACTTTTCAATTTAATTTCAGAAGCAACACTAGATGGTTTATTATCAGGCTTCATTTGGTGCTCCCATTCTTTTGCCACAATCTGAGTTTCACTCTTATTTTTCTCCAGTTTTGCTTTATTAGTTCTATTAATATCATCTTTCAAAATGGAATCGGGAGACATAGGAAGTAAAGTGATATGTTTATCCTTATGAACAAAAGTATACTGATTGTTTCTACCATGGTGTACTGAATTTTTATCAAGTTGCCATGGTCTACCAAGTAATAAGGAACATGCTTGCATAGGTACCACATCACAATCAACATAATCAACATATGTAGAGATACTAAAATGCACACGAAGCGATGCGTGTTACCTTAACTTTGCCGCTGTTGTTGAACCATTCGATGTAGTAAGGATGTGGGTGTGGTCGTGTGGTGAGAGATATCTTCTCCACCATCTCCATGCTAGCCAAGTTGTTGCAGCTCCCTCCATCTATGATGACGCGAACAGAACGTTCCCTCACTACTCCCTTTGTATGGAACAAATTATGCCTCTGATTTTGCTCAACTTATGTGACCTGCACACTCAAAACACGTTGAGCAACTAAACATTCATACCTGTCAGTGTCTTCAGGAGCCATGTATTGCGTCTCATGATCAGAATCATCTCCACCGTGTTATTCACGTGTAATAAGAGCTAAAGTCTCCTCATAATAGTCACTAGCGGACTCATACCCACCATCCTCAGTAGCAATCATCACACGCTGAGATTTGCATTCTCTCACGTAATGACCTCGTCCCTTACAACGACGACAAATAATATCACTTGTGTGCCATGTTGATGGCATGGAAGAAGAAGAACTCTGTGCAGCCCCAATAGGTGTTCTCTTGGCAGATAGTGGTGGTTGTGACTGCTTCCTTGTATCACGGCTGGAGGTGGCAGCTGATGGAGGTGTCGGTGCAGTAGAATGTGTGGAAGTAGAGGATGCACGCGGTGTCCATGATGAAGGTCGACCTGCAAAAAAGTTAGTCCGCGCCAATGCTTGTCGATCCTACACTTCACGTTCAGCTTTACAAGCAAGATGGAATAAGCGAGTGATATTATTATACTCCCTATACTCTAGAATGGTCTGAATCTCTCTATTTAATCCACCCATAAAGCGTGCAAGCATAGCTTCATTCTCCTCAACAATACCACATCAATTCACGATAATATTCTTCTCTGAATTTTTCCTTGTCTTAAGCGCTGCAATTTTTAAAGTAATTCGCATTGATAATAAGGTGGAACCCAACGAGTACGCATAGCAGTTTTCAAAGAAGCCCAAGTAGCTGGAATGGGATATAATCTAAATTGTTCAGACCACCAAACACATGCAAAACTAGGGAAAGCACAAACAATGGCGAGGAACACGTACATCCTCAGGATATTGTAAACATGTAAATCGTTGTTCAGTTTCTAACTCCCAAGTAAGATATATATCAGGAACATATCTACCCTCAGATGGTGGAATATTCAATTTTAGTTTAGGAAGATGGTCATGAGCTTGTACCTCAGGTGGTGGTGCAGCCCTACCGTTGCGATGATATGCAAGAGGACGACCTGGTGGTGGTGGTGCTGGTGGTTGCACGTAATTCTGATTTTGATCAACCTCATCCTCGTAATGGTCCTCCACCTCTGTAGTAGCAGCAGGAGCTACAGAAGCATCAACAGTAGGTACACGGCACGGAAGTTTGACCAGGCTCAAGGGGAACGCTGTGCTCGTCCCACTTGATTTGGAAAGCGGTGTTGTTGTTGTTGTTGTTGTTGTTGTTGTAGAGGTGCAACAGGTGCAACAGCGGTGGAAGGCAGCATAAGCGATTCATTAAATCTGTTATCGAGCTTTGTTTCAAATGTCTTCTCAAGGCGATGATCTTCTCCATGGTCTCTTCAAAATTGTTCATCACATCTTGCACTGTTCGGTCATCATTTGCCGAAACTTATCATGAAGCTCCTTGTTCGTTAAGTTCTTCGATCAATCTCATCGGCTTGTGATCTGGCATGGTTAGCAGCAATAGAAACACACAAAATATGATCCTACAGTCTACTAACAAGTGGTGATGGTGGTGGGTGTCACAAATCCGTCAAGCAAATCTCAAATTCTTACCAGTTCTTACCCAGCAGCAGGAGGTGATCGACAACCGATGTAGTCGAAACTCTCAAAGCTTGGATAAAGTGATTACCAGGGAGAGTCAAGCATACGGCGTAGATGTATGTGGAGCTGGGAAGGCTTATAATATGGTAGCAAAAAGGGTCGTGATAATCAATTCGGTGATGCAAAGTTGAATAAATGCTCAACGACGATCTTGTCTTTGGTCCTAGGCTGAACCGTGCTAGAGGCGCGAGCCTAGAACACTAACAAAATCACGGCGTTACTGCGTAAGCAAGGGAAAAGCACACTCTGAAAAAAAATTTGCTCTTTTTTTGTGCTCCTCTCTTTTTGCGAAAAATCACTATAATGGCGAGTGTCTCAAAGCTCTTCCCAAGTCAAACTAACAGGATAGGCACGGAATTTTTTTTTTGAATTTTTTTCTCGGAAATCAGGGCTGCGACGACGAAAAAGTGCGACAAAAATTCACTATGATGGCGAGTGTATTAAAACACTCCTTGGGACCTAAAAATAGGATAGGGGAAAATATTTTTTGTCGCCGAAATTTTGGCCTAAAAACTGCCCGGGGGGTCTCCAGACTTTTTCTTTCTGAGACCTACTCAGGCAAGGAAACACGACACAGAAAATAGATGGATCTCGAAAACAAACCTAATATGAAAAGACTCGGATTGGTGGTGGATATAGGATGGTAAGATATGGCAACGGTGATGGTATATGGCAGCGGTGGTGGTATATGGATACGGATTGGTGGTGGTATATGGATACGGATTGGTGGTGGTATATGGATACAAATTGTTGGCGGATAAGCGGTGGTGGTAGATGGCGGGAGGCGATGGCGATGGTGCGGCGGCGTGACAACTTGTGAACAGAACTTCGAAACTCTAAGGAAACTAGGCGCTAAGACCAGCAACTTGACACGGCGATGCAACCGCAAATTCAACAAAGCAAAATCTTGAAAAGACTATGCAAAGGCTCGGTGGTTACGATATGATGAGCTAACCCTAATTTTTACGGCTTTTTCGTGGACTGTAGGTATGAAAAAAGACTCAACCTAAACTCTGAAAAACTGTAAAATCTCACCGAGCAACCTGGAAATCTGATACCACTTGATAGAGGCAAAGGTGTCCCGTCTTTCGATGAGATGGTGGCTATCATTTTGGAGGAAGTCGACTTTGACGATCCGACTTCTGAGCGATGCGAGGGCGTCGGCGCCTTAGCAATCGCTAAACCAACTCCGAGAGGTTATTGACCACGCTGGAGCACGATCAACCTGACCATGAAGGTCTGTTTCCAGCAGGCAAACAAAGAACAAGCAAGAAACTAAGATTGCAATCTGGATATTGCAAATATAAGAGGAAAGCTTTATTGATCAAGGTGGGGTTCTGTGACGCCTTTTGTCGTGGATTTGTCACGGCAGATGTCCTCATGAAAGGACTTAGTCGCGGAGCCATCGCTTCTGAGTTAGCTTGAAGGGGTTAAAGCTGGACAAGGGACACGAGAGTTATACTAGTTTGGCCCTTCGATGAAGGTAAAGGCCTAAGTCTAGTTTGTGATGGGATTATTGGGGTTTCGATGACCAGGAGGCGAATCGCTTTGCACGGATCTCGAGTTGTTGTTGTCGTCCACTGAACCGCGTCAGTCATCCCTTTATATACATAGGGTGGCCTTGCCGGTCTCTGAGTCCCGAGCCGGCTCATACAAGTGTCCAGCTCGGTCTCTTCCTTTCCCTAACTTATAATACAAGTTTATACAAACATGGCGGTTCACCGCTATGGGCCCTTAATCCGCCTCTGGGCTCTGGGCCTCTAGCCTTATCACTAAAGCGCCATCTTCTTTGTCTTCCTATCCTTGATGCAATTTGGCGTGAACCGACCCCTCTGGGCGGTTTACCCTCGATAGCTATATCCTCAACATTAGGCCCCAGATTGATTTGAACATGTTCATGTCAATCTTCAACTTAGAAAAATTCTGATCTGAAACATCTTCATATTAACCTTGAACCGCCATGACATCATCTTCGGAAATCACCGTAAACCGCCATGATGTCACCTGAATAAAAACTCATAAAGATTCCCTTTCATTAACTGACTCTGAAGATCGAGGCGACAGCTGTGCCCCATTTCACTTCTTCGGGCTCCTCGATTCTCGTGCTTGCCTACTTATCCATTCGCCTTATAAATAGGCCCAGGGTCCTTTCCTTTTCCCCTTCCGCTTCTTCTTCCTCTCGGCGCTCAAGCCCGACAGCTCCGCCGCTGCCGTCGACCTTCAAGCGTTGCATCATCCCTGGCCGCTGCATCAACCTGAACGCACCAGAGATCCGCGGCTCTCCTCCGCTACTCCTGTAAATCCGGTAAGCCTTCTTCCCTCAACCCTAGATCTGCATTAGGATTTCGGTGCTCGTCTGTGTTCATTAGTGTTCATCCATGCTCATCTGCTTTCTCTTAGCTTATTTACTGAATCCTTCTTATGCCTGGTTGTTTTTGCTGTTAGATCCATAACTTTAGTTCATCACCTAATAGCATCCTGCTGTTCCTAGACAGAACTGCATCTGGACTTTGTCTGTTCCTCGTAGCGCCATTATAGGGCTCAGAAAAAATTTCCTCATTAAACCACGGTAGATCCAAAATTATATCATTATCTTGTGAAACTTGTTTCCGCAATACTTAGTAGATTTTCAGCTCTGGCCCTTTCACGTACGGGCGGTTTAACCTGTAATGGTTGACAATCCGTCATATGCCATTAGCCCTCTCTTAAACCGCCGTCTTGACTTGGATAACAATGTCCGGTTCACCTCATATGTACGCTTTGATTAAATTTCCGGTTTAACATTGATAAATACACCTGAACCGCCAATCATAAACCGGCCTTTATCTTTCCATTACAGCTCTGCCCTTCAAGATGACCAAGCAATTTGCTACCTGCAACTGGGTTCCATCCCGGATTACGGAAACACAAATCAACGGATTCGTTTATAGCAGGCGCTTTAGCTCCAAAAAGTGTCCTTCATTGGCGAGTTCACGGCCCTAAGTGCCCTCTGAACCTCAAGATGGAGAAGTGATTGTATTTATGCAACATCTATCCGGGGTTTTAGTCCTCCGGATCAAAAATTTCCGGGATGTACTTGCTAGCTTCCAACTCCATCCTCGGGATATTGGACCAAATTCTGTGTCCAACATACGCAACTTTCAAGTGTTCTGTGAGGTTTATCTGCAAGAAGAACCAACGTTTGACCTCTTTCGTATTTCTTCCACTTAAACCGCCGCACTGAGTTCTCTGACGGCCCCAATACTAAACTTGGTGGTGTATCAATTCAAAAAAGGAAAGAGGTTGACTTTCCTCATGCCAAACTACACAGCCACCCTAAAGACTGGAACCAAACTTGGTTTTATTGTCAGAACACTGCCCCTGCTGGAGAAAACCCTTTGCCGGGTTATCGCTCTCACCGGCTTAGCAATGGCCACCCTTTACCTCCAGGAATGACTGCCAAAGAACGACAAGCTTATGCACCTCAACTCGCCAAACTCCAGGCTCTCCACGCCAATGGTTTGACTGGTGTTGATCTTGTTCGTTGTTGGGTTTCATGGTGCATCCTTACTTTAAGCCGCCGCCCCGGTTTGATGTATGCATATACCGGCAAGACCAATGATCCTCAACGGTTTAACGAAATAGAACTGACTGATGATGAAGTCACTGAAAGTGTTAAAAAGATACTGGACGAACCGATCGCCGTATGCACCCAAACCGGTCTGCGCCCTTTTTGCACCTCCAACAAACCGCCAGTGGTAACGACTTTAACCTTATACATTTTTAATCCATCTCCGCTTTAACAGTAATATAATTATCCTTTACTTTAATCCTGTAGGCCAATAGCTCCTTCTGGAAAAGGAAAACTCAAGATAAACCGGCCAGGGCTCCTCGTGCCAAAAGCAAAACCATCATGAAAACTGTCAAGAAGAAAACTGCCGAGTCTTCTGATCCGCCAGAAGATGTTGATGAATCGGCTGAAAAGGTAGAACTTGACTCCCTTGGTTCCTTTTTCATGCACCTTATTGACAATAACTACTCCCAGGATGATGTGGAGGCCAGCCATGCAGACCATGTTGAGGTAATAGCTCTTTCTTCCGATTCAGATATGGTGCCAGTTAAAAGATTTCGCCGTGCAGTTCGAAAAGTGAAACACTCTCACCCTCTTGCTTATCTGGATCCAAAACTTTCTTTGAAGATGCAGCAAACTGAAGGGCGTCGCACAACCCGACACAGTGGCCAGCAAGTCACCTCTTCCGGTAAACCAGACACACCAACCCGGAAACATCGTCTAGAGGTTGCCTGTTCTCCTGAAAAACTTTATCCTTTGAAGTGTTTCTTCCGATACCCTCTCAATCCGTCGATTGAATTATCGGTGTCGTCCAACTCGTCAGGAGGTTCATCAACCACTCGGTTGCCTCCCCTTAAAACCGTCATTTGGGTAAGTGTTCTTGCTTTTCGGTTTGTTTCTTCATGCATCGGTTTACCGCACTAATCTTTATTTTGGCGTTGTAGTACCAAGGCCGAAAAGCCAAAACCGGTGACCCCCAGCGATGTTGAACCGGAGAAGACCCCCGAAAATGCCGGTGAAAATGCTGATATTTTCATGGATGACTCTGCCCCGCAAGACCCAGCCACTGATGCTGATCCGCCGGAAGCTGATCCGGCTACACATGTGGACACATCAAGTCCACGTGCCACGCCTGCAGGTCCAGTTGCTGATCCGCTAAGTTCAACTGCTAGTCTGCCAAGCCCTGCTGCCACTCCGTCAAGCCCAGCCAAAGATAATGTCAATCAATTGAGCCCAGCAAAAGATGATGATGACATTTTTGTTACTGGCACTACTTATACCGCCCTAGGCAATCCAGTTGCTTTGTCAAAACATACCGACATGGACGAATTTGTTGCTATGGGCAAGGGGAAGGGGGCAACTGACTTGTCAAACTATGCTAATCTTTCTGCTCAGGATTTTCATTCTGGATTCTTGAACCGGATTTACACAAGCCGAGATTATGAAGTTGGTTTGGTAAACCTGATGAAGGAACGCTATGAGGTAAACACCTTCATCCTTATTACGTACCTTTCTTGTATTGTAGCCCCCAAAGGCGGTTTGACTTCTGCAAATTCAAACCGGGACTTTCATTTTCCAAACTGTAATTTGTTGATTTTTCTTGCGTATTTTCACGATCAAATACACATTAGCCCCCAAGTGCCAAGATTGAAACTTGTATTAATCCTTGGGACTTCAAGCGATTAATAGCAGAGAAGCAATCCGCATTAGCCCCCAAGTGCCAAGTGTATAACTGGTTTGTATGCTTGGGACTTCTTTGATAAAATGTGTATATGCTCCTACATTTGTGGCGGCTGATATAAATCACCAAAGTACTCAAATTGTTGATCTTCAAGAGAGTATAAAAACCCAACAAGCAGAGACTTCCAAGGCCAAGGATGAGCTAAAGGCCGCTTTAACCGCCATGGAACAAATTAAAGAAGGGTTCAAGACCGAGCGTGCCAATTGGAATACTGAAAAGACTGCATTGTTGAAGCGGGCTGAAGACGCCGAGTCTGCTCTTAAACCGGTGGCAGAAGAGCTTACTGGGTTGAAGTGCCAAGTGAATGCCATGACCTCTGCAGTATTTGGTAAGTATTCTTGCCAAGGCTTCTTGAATGACTATCCTTGTAATTTGCCGATTGAACATGAAATTCTTAAACCGTTGTAGGTAGCCGCATTGCTCATCTGGGCTCTGATATGCGAATGAAGCTGAAGGCAGCATATACTCTGATTGAAAAACTGTATATTGGTGCCCAAGGGGTTATCCGCGCAGGGTCATACAACAATCCGGCCCCAACACTGATCAAGGACACGCTAGCACAGTTATCCATGGCCTTGACACAGATAGAAGAGATGAAGCGATCTGCTGCGGGGCTGGTGCTTTGTTGGCACCGACCAGCGAAAGAATGGATAGAGCGACCTGGATCCGGTGGACATTGCCAAGGGCTTTCCTAGTGCACAAGAAAACGGGGCAGATTTTGATGACGAAGCCCTCAAAAATGTGACAAGGGAGATGCGCCCTCTAGCGAGTCAACTGGCAGAAGAAGCTAACTTGACTGTTCACCGGTCTTTCTATGATGCCAACAAGAAATAGATTAACGCTGTCATGTCGGAAGTGCAAAACCTTATTCCGCCAATTCGTCATCACACTTATGCCCACAGCGTTGATCCGTCCGAACTTATAAGTGAAGAGCATGTCTTTCGGGCTTTAACCGGATTGGTGGACCACCGTGGACTTCCAACCACTAGATGGGGAGGAGGATCTTTGAACCAACGCCCGGATGATCCATCAACTTCACGTCAACATGGTGATGAGGCTTGATCCGGCAATCTAGTTGATGCTTCACAAACTTTGCTCTGTTGGAAGAAACAACACCATATTTTGGGCCTTAAAGCGCCTTGTAATAGGCTAGTGAAAATACTTTGATCTGCTGCCATCGTGCACTAGGATATACTTTGTTCGATCCGCCGTGACATTTCAGAGTTGGCTTATATATCTTCATAATCTTGTGCAATCCTTGTATGCGCATAAAAAGATCCGCCAGGCGGTTTACCGGACGAGTCATAATGCCCCATGCGAAGCTAGGCTAATAACCAAAGCTTAAAACATGAAATAAACCATACCTATGATATAAAATCACTTAGTTGATTTACCAATTTATATTTGTAGTAAGGGTGAACACCCGACTTCCACCATCTTGATCTTTGGTATGTATAAAGGGAACGGGTTGTAATGAACACGGATGATTGTCTTGATAAGCCAGTCCGGATTGTAACACACGGTTTGATAAAGAATAAGTTACGACAACTTATAGTTGACAACTTAGCGGGTTAACAAACATCGGATTAACATGAATATGATCTAACAACTTGTAGTTGAAAGTCAAGTTGGGTCAATAAACACCGGTTTAATTTGATGACTGATAGTCATGCCGGGTCAATAGACACCGATTCAAAATAGAATTTATCAACAGAGAAAAAAGAAAACTTGACAAAGGCAAATAAAACCGTGTAGTCGAGGCTTTTCAAGGGCTGCCAGGCCCAAATTCGAGGCTTTTCATGGGCTGCCAGGCCGCTGAGTTAAACCGTTTTGACAAAGCCTTTTAAGATGGGCCTCCAACTAACCATTCATCGTTTTAACTTTGACAAGTTTAGGGTCTCAATGAGAGTAACTATCAAACGTTCGACGGGTGATGCGGGATTACACGCATAGGGTGGCTTACTTGATGAAGGCAGGTTAACCCAGGGTTTTAGGTGAATACACCAGGCTTCCAAGTCGTGGGTCGATACCCGGTTACAAGGGTCCTTTCAAGCTCTTTGGTATTTTACACAAAGAGCCCCCAAGTAACTTTGTGAGCTGTGCTCAATGGGTGCCTATGTTTGAGTCATGCTTTGAGCAATAGAACTCTCTTTGGCCCCTTGGGTGTGAAGCTCCCAAGCTATGTGGTGGCATGATAGCCGGTTTAACAGGTAATACTGCTTTGTCATTTGAAGCCCCCATGTAAACAGAGATTTGAAGAAAAGCGGCGGAGACCACCTTATAGCAAGGATGCGGTTTATTATATTGATCATGATATATACATTGTTGGAATATGTACATAAGAAAAGCATGTGGCTTCAAGTGTAATAAAATTTGTAGGAGAGCTATGTTCCATGGCCGCGGGTCTCCTCCTCGAGCTGCGTGAGTCTTCTCGAGCGTAAATGAGGTAGTATGAGCCGTTATGTAGATTTTCTTGAACACAAAGCGTCCTTCCCAAGGTGGGGATAACTTGTGCATATCAGTATGATCCTGGATGAGCCGGAGCACCAAGTCGCCTTCTTGAAAGGTCCTTGACTTAACCCGGTGGCTGTTATAACACCGCAGGTCTTGTTGATAAACCGCCGATCGAGCCAAAGCCATGTCCCGTTTCTCGTCTAACAGGTCCAGCGCCTCTTGGCGTGCTTGCTCATTATCCGCTTCAACATAATTGGCAACCCGGGGTGAATCATGACGAATATCACTGGGGATGACTGCCTCAGTCCCGTAAACCATGAAGAAAGGTGTATAACCCGTAGATCGGTTCGGGGTGGTGTTTATGCTCCATAACACAGATGGTAATTCTTCCACCCAACATCCCGGCGTCCACTTCAAAGGAACTATAAGCTAGGGCTTGATACCCTTCAGGATCTCTTGATTCGCCCTCTCCGCTTGACCATTGGACTCGGGATGAGCCACGAACGCTACATCAAGCTGGATGTGCTCTCGTTGACAAAACTCCTCCATCTCACCTTTAGAAAGGTTCGTACCATTATCTGTGATGATGCTGTGTGGAAAACCAAAACAGAAAATAATCCTTTTGAGAAACTGAACCGTCGTGGCTGCATCACACTGGCGGCGGGCTCCGCTTCAACCCATTTAGTGAACTTGTCAACCGCCACCAACGGTGGGTCTTCTTATCTTTGGAGCGCTTAAAAGGCCCAACCATATCAAGCCCCCAAGTGGCAAGCGGCCAAGTGATGGGAATCATGCGTAGCTCTTGGGCGGAACATGAGCTCGGCGTGAAAACTTCGACAAGCATCACACCGCTTTACGGATCCTCCGCATCAGCATGAGCTGTCAACCAATAGAACCCATGACGAAAAGCCTTAGCCACCAAAGATTTTGAACCGGCATGGTGACCACAATCCCCTTCATGGATTTCACGTAGAATCTCTTGCCCTTCTTCAGGAGAAACACAGTGTTGGAATGCGCCTGAAATACTGCAACGGTGTAACTCGCCGTTGTGAACAACCATGGACTTGGACTGCCGGTCTTCCTGGCAAGGAGCTCATCATCTGGTATCTCGCCCCGGTTCAGATACGCCAAATATGGAACTGTCCAATCTGGCGTGATGTGTAAAGCGGCTACCAATTGGGCCTCCGGATCAGGAACAACCAAATCCTCCTCTGTAGGCAGCTTAACAGACGGGTTATGCAAGATATCTAAAAAGGTATTGGGTGGTACCGGTTTACGTTGAGATCCCAGCCGGCTCAAAGCGTCTGCTGCTTCGTTTTTGCACCGGTCAATGTGCTCAACCTGATAACCCTTAAAGTGACCAGCCACAATATCCACCTCGCGTCGATAAGCCGCCATGAGTGGATCCTTAGAATCCAGTACCGAAACTTGCTGAGCCACGGATCGAGAATCTCCAAGACTGTGAACCAGGCTTAAGTTCATTTCCTTATCCACACGGATACCGTTGAGTAAGGCATCGTACTCTGCAGCATTATTATTACATGGAAACATTAAGCGAGAGAACATAACAAATTTTATCACCTCGAGGGAAGTAAGGACAACTCCGGCCCGAGCCTTCCAATTGCTGGACCTATCAAAGTGAATAGTCCGGTATGTATTATCGATTTGTCCTACGGTGCACTGCTTTCGGTCCAATCATTGATGAAGTCGAGAAGCGCACGGGATTTGATGGCCGTCTGAGGCATATACTTTAATCCATGTGGACCAAGCTCAATTGCCCGCCGCAACCTTGACGATTGCTTCTACATTACGGATTATCTCACCCAAAGGAGCAGAACTAACCACTGTGATGCGATGGCCTTGAAAGTATTTCTTGAGCTTCTACTTGCCATAAAAACTCCATACACCAGCTTCTGCCAATGCGGATACCTTTGCTTTGACTCGATCAGCACTTCGCTGATATAATAAACTGGCCGTTGAACCGGATATTCTTTCCCAGCCTCCTTACGCTCAACCACAATTGCTACACTAACCGCACGGGCATTGGCGGCCACGTACAATAATAGAGACTCGTTGTCAACCGGAGCAGCAAGGATGGGCGGTTCAGCCAGCTGCCGCTTCAAATCCTCAAATGCCGCATTGGCTGCATCACTCCAGACAAAATCATCCGTCTTCTTCAACATCTGGTATAAAGGAATCGCCTTTTCTCCCAAACGGCTGATAAACCGGCTGAGGGCTGCAATTCGACCTGCCAGACGCTGGACATCATTGATGCATTTCGGTTTAGCCAAAGATGTGATCGCCTTGATTTTTTCGGATTGGCCTCAATGCCTCTGTTGGACACAATAAAACCCAAGAGCTTGCTGCGGAACACCAAAAACACATTTGTCCGGATTGAGCATCATTTTATAAACCGGAGATTATCAAATGTCTACTTGAGGTCCTCTATCAAGGTTTCCTTCTTCTGGATTTTACCACAATGTCATCCAATAGGCATGAACATTCGCCCAATCTGCATGTGAAGACAATTTTGCACACACGCTGATAGGTTGCCTGGGCACTTTTGAGCCCAAAGGGCATAGAGACATAGCAAAAGGCTCCAAAGGGAGTGATGAAGGCTGTCTTCTCCTGGTCCTTAACTGCCATTTTAATCTGATGAGAACCTGAATAAGCATCCAAGAAACTCAGGTGCTCACATTCCGCCGTCGCATCAATAATTTGATCAATACGCGGGAGAGCAAAAGGATCTGCCGGACAAGCTTTGTTCAAATCGGTGTAATCCGCTTTTATCGCCAAGTGCCGTTTTTCTTAGAACGAGCCTTTGGATTAGCCAACCACTCGAGATGAAATACTTCCACGATAAAACCAGCAGCCAACAGCCGGGCTACCTCCTCACCAATGGCCTTTCGTCTTTCCTCGTTAAAGCGGCGAAGAAATTGCTTGACCGGTTTAAACTTGGGATCAATATTGAGAGTGTGATCAGCGAGTTCCCTCGGTATACCTGGCATGTCAGAAGGCTTCCATGCAAAAATGTCCCGGTTCTCACGGATGAACTCGATGAGCGCGCTTTCCTATTTCGGATCCAGATTGGTGCTGATGCTAAACTGTTTGGATGAATCGCCAGGGAAAAATCAACAAGTTTAGTTTCATCAGCCGGTTTGAACGTCAGGGTTGAGTCATGCTCAGTGGTGGGCTTCTTCAGAGGGGTCATATCGGCCGGATCAACATTGTCTTTGTAAAACTTCAGCTCCTCTGTAGCACAAACTGACTCAGCATAGGCCGCTTCACCTTCCTCGCATTCCAAAGCGATCTTCCGACTGCCGTGTACTATGATAGTTCCCTTATAACCCGGCATCTTGAGATGTAAATAGATATAACAGGGCCTTGCCATGAATTTTGCATAAGCCGGCCGTCCGAACAATGCGTGATATGGGCTCTGGATTTTCACCACTTCAAAGGTCAGTGTTTCAGACCGGGAATCATGCTCATCTCCAAATACGACCTCCAAAGCAATCTTTCCAACAGGATACGCCGATTTACCTGGTACTATGCCATGGAAAACAGTGTTTGACGATTTAAGATTCTTATCTGTCAACCCCATGCGACGAAAAGTCTCATAGTACATGATGTTGATACTGCTCCCTCCATCCATCAGAACTTTGGTAAACTTATAACCTCCCACCTGAGGTGCTACCACCAAAGCCAGTTGACCCGGATTGTCAACCCGGGGCGGGTGATCCTCTCTGCTCCACACAATGGGCTGTTCGGACCACCGTAAATAGCGTGGCATTGCCGGTTCAATAGAATTGACTGCCCTCTTGTGAAGCTTCTGATCGCGCTTGCACAGGCTAGTAGTGAACACATGATACTGCCCACCATTCAATTACTTGGGGTGACTTTGATAACTTTGGCTGCTGATTCCCTTGATTATTACATTGATTATTACCACCTTGGTTGTTACGATGGCCACGATTATTACGAAATCCAAAGCTTGAACCGCCACCACCATGCAAACCTAGACACGAACGGCCCGGCGGACCACGATCATACCGGTAAAGATCCGAGTTTTGAACTCCTTCATAATATAACAATCTTTCCAAAGATGTGTGGAAGGGCCTCCTTAGTCCCATGCTTTGGGCGGGGCTGGTTTAACAACCGCTCGATTCATCCCTCCACCGCTGAGGCGGTTTACCTTCTGGCGCTGCATGTTGGTGTTAGCCACAAAATTTGAATTATACGCTGCGCTTACCATTATTCCCATGGCCTCCTTGGTTGTGATGCTGTCTTTTTGCACCGCCGTTCTTCTTTCCCTTCTCCGGTTTCTCCTCATCAGACTCGGGATCCTTGGTATTATCAGAATCGGCATACTTGACCAAGGCTGCCATAAGTGTCCCCATGTCATTGCAGTGGCGCTTGAGCCGTCCCAACTTCATCTTTAGTGACTTAAACCGGCAATTACGCTCCAGCGTTATGATCTCTTGGCCAACATTAATCCGGACTGACGAATGCAAAACTTCTGAAACCCGGCGCACCCAATGAGTTGTTGACTCGTTCTCCCCACGAACACGAGCATCCAAATCCACAATGGACATAGGTTGTTTGCAGGTGTCCTTGAAATTGGCTATAAATCGGGCGTTCAAGCGATCCCATGATTCGATGGAGTTAGCTGGTAGGTTTTTCAACCAAATGCGGGCTGTCCATTCCAACATCATTGTGAAATACTTTGCACAGGCCGCTTCATCCACATCGGCATCACCATTGCCATCTCATAACTCTCGACCCACGCCTCGGTGGTTGATCAGCGGTGTAATTTGGTACCTTACGGACCCTTGAAATCCTTAAGCGATCGCACATTCTGAGAGCGGAATAAGACCACGGCACTTCGAGCGAAAAGCAAGCCCGGTGCCTCGGTCCGCGATGTCATTGGCTGAATCGAAGCAGTTTGATAGCGACCCGCATGTGGTGCTGCCAAAGCGGCCTCGCCGTGCTCTGCCATTATCCACCACATCATGCGCGGATTACGGCACCGAGTGCTGCTAGACACCTCCGGTTCATCCATGTACTGCTATAGCTCTTGCTCGGACGAGGGTCGAATGAATTCTATCTCGGCTATAGGAATAAGCCTGCTGCTGCACCACGGCGGTTTGAAGAAGATCCCTGGCCCGTCGTGTCTCAATTGCCGCCAGTGAATCACCCTCCATCGGAATAGCTGCCAGGCGAGATGCCGTAGAAATCATGTTATCCAAAGGGCTCGAAAAGTGACCTGGTGGTGTTGCTTTATCTGGCGCGGGTTGTCCGTCCGTCGAGGTGGTTCCATTATCCGTGGTTGATGCGGCGTCGCTCCAGGCGCATCGGTTCAGTTTGCAGCTGCCGGTTTACTCGTCCCAGCCCGGCGTATTAAAGAGATTTAATCCTTTGAAGCATGGCTGCATACGCAATCGGTACTTCCTTCGCATCACATCGTTTGCCGCGTTCTGATCTAACATGAGCTGGAAATTATGTGCCTGTATCTGCTGTGATTGGGCATCCAAAGCGGCCCGTTCTTCAGCCATCCTGGCATCTTCAGCTGCCAGGTTCTCCTTAGCCTGCACTATCTGGTCCTTGAGCTTAGCAAGTTCCGCATTGTGCTGATCCTGTGTCTCGGGGGTAACTGCTGTGGTTAATTAGGTTGTCCAGGGATCCATCATATCAGAGAGAACTTGAGCCGGCCAGCGCACGAGCCTCCTGCGCGGCGCTGATCCGAAATCATGGCTGCTTTGTAGATGAAGATTGCAAAGCGGGCTGTGTCCCGCCATGTAGATAGCAACTCGACTTCGGCGGTTCAAGGAGGTCCGGAATCATTGCCGTCGGAATAGCCTCCGAACACACCATCATGAACTTGGTATAAGGACTCGGTTTCACCGGTGGATGATTCGCCGTCGGAATAAACAGCCGTCTCGCCTTCAGACACCGATTCAGATCCGATCCCATGGACACATCGTTCGAACGCACGCTTCGTGGCAGGCTTAACCGGGCGGGACTTGCACGCTGAGTCGTCTCGGCGAGGTCGGTGCAGTGTCGGCTCGAGGCCCAGTTCGCCCGATCTTGCCGATGAAGACATGAATTCCGCCAAAGCGGACCCGGTACCCGTACTCGATTGAGCGGCGGTGCCCCATCGCCGTCGCCCGATGTAGAGCTTGCCGCGATGACTCTTGGTCATCCGGCCAACCGCACCTGCCGGTCCTTGAAGCTTCCTTCAAACACTCGAAACCATCGTGTGATAGCCCCAGTGGGCACCAAGCGTAAATGGATTTGTCACGGCAGATGTCCTCATGAAAGGACTTAGTCACGGAGACATCGCTACGGGTTAGCTTGAAGGGGTTAAACCGGACAAGGGACACGGGAGTTATACTAGTTCGGCCCCTTCGATGAAGGTAAAGGCCTACGTCTAGTTTGTGATGGGATTATTGGGGTTTCGATGACCAGGAGCGAATACGCTATGCCTGGATCCCGAGTTGTTGTTGTCTGTCCCTGAACCGCCGCCGGGTCGTCCCTTTATATACACAGGGTGACGCCCGGCCGGTTTACAGAGTCCCGAGCCGGCTCATACAAGTGTCCAGCTCGGTCTCTTCCTTTCCCTAACTTATAATACAAGTTTATACAAACATGGCGGTTCACCGCTATGGGCCCTTAATCCGCCTCTGGGCTCTGGGCCTCTAGCCTTATCAGTAAAGCGTCATCTTCTTTGTCTTCCTATCCTTCAGTACAGCTGAGCGTGAACCGACCCCTCCTGGGCGGTTTACCCTCGGTAGTTATATCCTCAACACCTTTGTCTGGTCATTGAACACAAACGAAGTACGCGAAGTTGCAGCTATGGCGAACTTTTAATTTAAACAAAACCCAAAGTCTAAACGGTGCCCTAAGGGCTGTATATATGGAGGGAGAGGGGGGAATTTCGTGGCCCTTGGGGAAGGGGTCCGAAACAAACCCTATCTCTTGTTTCCCCACGCATACGGACTCTAAAACAGCCTATACTTATGTATTTCAAAGTTACATGGGCCTGGCCCAATAATAAGGTGACGCAGCACCTAGAATAGCCTCTGGACAAAATTTATGAAGTGGCATCTTGTATATTCCGTCCAAGGCTTCATGCACTCCTTATGGTGGCTTCAAAGTCTTGAAATCATCACTTCTAACTCCGTTCTTGTTCCCCTTGCGCATGCCATCAACTCCATGCTTGTTCTTTCTCCAATGTTCATCCTTCTCCAAGCTAGGCCCTTCATTTGTAAACAAAACAAATGTATCCAATTTAGGCAGCATCATATTCTCATGAACATTAGAATCATTACCAAGAAACAAAAGTACCTGATAATTTAATTGGCATGCGCGAGCTCTAGTAATTGGTCCAGTATGTATAGTGATACGTCCATTTTGCATCATGCTTTTATATCGATATTTATCATATTATGGACTGTTATTTCACGTTATGTCACAATACTTATGGCTATTCTCTCTTATTTTACAAGGTTTACCATGAAGAGGGGGAATGCCGGCAGCTGGAATCCTGGCTGGAAAAGGAGCAAATATTGGAGACCTATTCTGTGCAACTCCAAAAGTCCTGAAACTCCACGGAATATCTTAAAATAAATAAATAAAAATAAATCGCCAAAGATGAAGGCCGGGGGCCCACACCTGCTCACGGTGGGCCCCACAGGGCACGCCCCCTACCTCGTGGGCTCCTGGTGGCTCTCCGATGCCCATCTTCTCCTATATGAAGTCTTCGATGAGAAAAAATAGGAAGCAACCTTTCGACGAAACTCCGCCGCCACGAGGCGGAACCTTGGCGGAACCAATCTAGGGCTCCGTGAACTATTCTGAGGGGACACTTCCCCTCGGGAGGGGGAATCATCGTCATCATCATCACCAACACTCCTCTCATCGGGAGAGGGCAATATCCATCAACATCTTCACCGCACCATCTCATCTCCAAACCCTAGTTCATCTCTTGTATCCAATTCTTGTCTCCAAGTCCGGGATTGGTGCTAGTAGGTTGCTAGTAGTGTTGATTACTCCTTGTAGTTGATGCTAGTTGGTTTATTTGGTGGAAGATCATATGTTCAGATCCTTTATGCATATTATTACCCCTCTGATTATGAACATGAATATGCTTTGTGAGTAGTTACATTTGTTCCTGAGGACAAGGGAGAAGTCTTGCTATTAGTAGTCATGTGAATTTGGTATTTGTTCAATATTTTGATGAGATGTATGTTGTCTAGCCTCTAGTGGTGTTATGTGAGCGTCGACTACATAACACTACACCAATATTTTGGCCTAGAGGAAGGCATTGGGAATAAATAAGTAGATGATGGTTTGCTAGAGTGATATAAGCTTAAACCCTAGTTTATGCGTTGCCGTAAGGGCTGATTTGGATCCATATGTTTCATGCCATGGTTAGGTTTACCTTAATACTTTTGTTGTAGTTGCGGATGCTTGCAATAGAGGTTAATCATAAGTGGGATGCTTGTTCAAGTAAGAACAACGACCAAGCACCGGTCCACCCACATACCAAATTATCAAAGTACGAAACGCGAATCATATGAACGTGATGAAAACTAGCTTGACGATATTCACATGTGTCCTCGGGAGCGCTTTTCCTATTATAAGAGTTTGTTCCGGCTTGTCCTTTGCTACAAAAAGGATTGGGCCACCTTTCTGCACTTTATTTACTCTTGTTACTTGTTGCTCGTTACAATTTATCGTATCACGAAACTATCTGTTACCACTTATTTCAGTACTTGCAGAGAATACCTTGCTGAAAACCGCTTATCATTTCCTTCTGCTCCTCGTTGGGTTCGACACTCTTACTTATCGAAAGTACTACGATAGGTCCCCTATACGTGTGGGTTATCAAGACTATTTTCTGGCGCCGTTGCCGGAGTGTAGCGCCTTTGGTAGGTGGAATTTGGTAAGGAAAAATTTATATAGTGTGCTGAAATTTCTTGTCACTTGTTACTATGGAAAGTAATTCTCTGAGGGGCTTGTTCGGTATCTTCACCCCGTCTGATGAAAGCAAAGAGTAGCTCCTCAACCTCTTGAACCTATTGAAAATGAAACTCCTTTTGAAATTCCTTGGTATGATGGAAAAACTGCTAGCTAATCCTTTTACGGAGATGGAACAAAGCATCTGATGAGCACTTAATATATGTGGATGAAATTTGTGGATTATTTAAGCTTGCGGTATACCCGATGATGTTGTTAAGAAGAAGGCTTTCCCTTTATCTTTGAAGGAGACGCATTGACATGGTATAGGCTATGTGATGATATGAGATCATGGACTATAAAAGATTGAAATTGGAATTTCATCAAAAGTATTATCCTATGCATCTTGTTCATCGTGATCGCAATTATATATATAATTTTTGGCCTCGCCAAGGAGAAAGCATCTCTCAAGCTTGGGGGAGGCTTAAATCCATGTTATATTCATGCCCCAATCACGAGCTTTCAAGAGAAATAATTATTCAAAGTTTGTATGCTCGGCTTTATGATAACAATCACACCATGCTCGATACTTCTTGTCTTTGGCTCTTTTATGATGAAGACTATTGAATTCAAATGGAATTTATTGGATAGAATTAAACGCAACTCGAAGATTGGGACCTCGACGAAGGTAAGGAGTCAGGTATGACACCTAAGTTTGATTGTGTTAAATCTTTTATGGATACCGATATTTTCCGTAAGTTTAGCACTAAATATGGACTTGACTACGAGATAGTAGCTTCTTTACGTGAATAATTTGCTACTTATGTTGATCTCCCTAAGGTGAAGTGGTTTAAATATCATCCTCCCATAGAAGTAAAAGTAGCTGAACCTATTAAAGTTTAAGAAAAGACTGTCACTTATAATGATCCTATTGTTCCTACTTCTTATGTTGAGAAACCACCTTTCCCTGTTAGAGTAAAGGATCATGCTAAAGCTTCAACTGTTGTTCTTAAAAGCAATATTTGAACTTATACACCTCCTGAGCAAGTCAAAGTAGAACCTAATATTGATATTGTTAAAGATATCTTGTCGACAATATTGATGGGCATGTTATTCAATTACGTGGTGAATCTGCTAGAATTGCTAAACCGTGTGCTAAAGATAAACATAGACCTGTGGTAGGCGTGCACATTATTTACATTAAAATAGGAGACCATTGTTATCATGGCTTATGTTATATGGGTGCAGTGCTAGTGTAATACCCATTGGCTTATACAAAGAAATTATGCATAATATTGCACTGCTGAGTTAGAAGATATTGATGTTACAATTAAACTTGCCAATAGAGATACTATATCTGCAATGGGAATTGTTAGAGATGTTGAAGTCTTGTGTGGAAAAACAAAATATCCCGCTGATTTTCTTGTTCTTGGTTCTCCACAAGATAGCTTTTGTCCCATTATATTTGGTAGACCCTTCTTGAACACTGTTAATGCTAAGATAGATTGCGAAAAGAATGTTGTTACTATTGTCTTGGATGATATGGTTCATGAGTTTAATTTATCTAAATTTAGTAAACAACATCGTGAGGAAGAATTGCCTAGTAAGGATGAAATTATTGGTCTTTCTTCTATTGACGTACCTCCTAGTGATCCTTTAGAACTCTATTTGCTAGACCATGAAAATGATATGTTCATGAATGAAAGAAGGGAAATAGATGAAGTATTCTTTAAACAGGTACCTATTCTGCATCACAATTTGCCTGTTGAAATCCTCGGGGATCCCCCTCCACCCAAAGATGATCCCGTGTTTGAGCTTAAACCGTTGCCTGATAATCTTAAATATGCTTATCTTGATGAAAAGAAAATATATCCTGTTATTATTAGTGCTAACCTTTCAGAGCATGAAGAAGAAAGATTATTGAAGACTCTGAAGAAGCACCGTGCTGCTATTGGATATACTCTTGATGATCTTAAGGGCATTAGTCCCACTCTATGTCAACATAAAATAAATTTGGAAGCGGATGCCAAACCAGTTCGTGATCCTCAATGACGTTTGAATCCTAAAATTAAACAAGTGGTAAGAAAATAAATACTTAAGCTTCTGGAGGCAGGTATAATTTATCCCGTTCTTTGATAGTCGATGGGTAAGTCCTGTCCATTGTGTCCCTAAGAAGGGAGGTATTCTTGTTATTCCTAATGATAAAGATGAATTGATCCAAAGAAAGAATTATCACGGGTTATAGGATGGTAATTGATTTCCATAAATTAAATAAAGCTACTAAGAAAGATCATTACCTTACCTTTTATTGATCAAATGCTAGAAAGATTATGCAAACATACACATTATTGCTTTCTAGATGGTTATTACGGTTTCTCTCAAATACCCGTGTCGGCTAAAGATCAATCAAAGACTACTTTTACTTGCCCTTTTGGTAGTTTTGCTTATAGGCGTATGCCTTTTGGTTTATGTAATGCACCTGCTACCTTTCAAAGATGCATGATGGCTATATTCTCTGATTTTGGTGAAAAGATTTGTGAGGTTTTCATGGATGATTTTTCCGTCTATGGTTCCTCTTTTGATGATTGCTTGAGCAATCTTAATCGAGTTTTGCAGAGATGTGAAGAAACTAATCTTGTCTTGAATTGGGAAAAGTGCCACTTTATGGTTAATGAAGGTATTGTCTTGGGGCACAAAGTTTCTGAAAGAGGTATTGAAGTTGATAAAGCCAAGGTTGATGCTATTGAAAGATGACATGTCCCAAGGACATCAAAGGTATAAGAAGTTTTCTTGGTCATGCCGGATTTTATAGGAGGTTCATTAAGTACTTCTCAAAAATTTCTCGACTGTGACTAATTTATTACAAAAAGATGTACCATTTGTCTTTGATGATGATTGTGTAGAAGCATTTGAAATACTTAAGAAGGCATTAGTCTACCTTTTTGTTGTTCAGCCACCTGATTGGAATTTACCCTTTGAAATTATGTGTGATGCTAGTGATTATGCTGTAGGTGATGTTCTAGGGCAAAGATTTGATAAGAAAATAAATGTTATCCATTATGCTAGTAAGACTCTAGACAATGCTCAAAGAAATTATGCTACTACCGAAAAGGAACTTTTAGCAGTTGTATTTGCTTGTGATAAGTTCAGGACCCTATATTGTTGATTCTAAAGTAACTATTCACACTGATCATGCTGCTATTAAATATCTTATGGAAAAGAAAGATGCTAAACCTAGACTTATTAGATGGGTTCTCTTGCTGCAAGAATTTGATTTGCATTGTTGATAGAAAAGGAGCCGAGAACCCTGCTGGATAACTTATCTAGGTTAGAGAATGTTCTTGATGACCCACTACCTATTGATGATAGCTTTCCTGATGAACAATTAAACGTCATAAGCACTTCTCGGAGCACTCCATGGTATGCTGATTATGCTAATTATATTGTTGCTAAATTTATACGACCTAGCTTCACATACCAACAAAAGAAAAAGTTTTTCTATGATTTGTGAAATTACTTTTGGGATGATCCACATCTTTATAAAGAAGGAGTAGATGGTGTTATTAGGCGTTGTGTACTTGAGCATGAACAGAACAGATCCCACACAAGTGTCATTCCGAGGCTTATTGAACACGCCCAATATGCGATACTATCGTAAAGAGACTCGAAGGTCCCACCAAGGATAGAACCGCATATTGAAACGCTTTTGCAAGGTGGATATCATTACATCAACATTACATAATAGATAGGGATACATACAAGAGGCATACAATGCCACACGAATACAACATCACAATACATAAGAGCATCATACGACTACGGATGAAACACAAACAGAAACTCAAACGACATCCACCCTGCTAGCCCAGGCTGCCGACCTGGAACCTATCCCCGGGTCGGAGGAGAAGCAGAAGAAGAACTTCAAGACAAGCAAACATCGCTCTCGCGTCAAGATCATCGCATAACCTGTACCTGCAACTGTTATTGTAGTAATCTGTGAGCCACGAGGACTCAGCAATCCCATTACCATGGGTATCAAGACTAGCAAAGCTTAAAGGGAAAGGAAGGGGTAAAGTGGTGAGGTTGCAGCAGCGGCTAAGCATATATGGTGGCTAACATACGCAAATGAGAGCGAGAAGAGAAACAATGGAACGGTCGTCAACTAGTAATGATCAAGAAGTGATCACGAACTCCTACTTACGCCAAACATAACCCGAAACCGTGTTCTCCTCTCGATCAACCCCGAAAAGAGACACTCACGCATTACGCACGGTTGGTGTATTTTAGAAGAGTTTACTTCAAGTTTACTACAACCGGATATTAACAAATTCCAATCTGCCACATAACCGCTGCACGGCTTTGAAAGTTCAAACCTGCAGGGTGTCCCAACTTAGCCCATTATAAGCTCTCGCGATCAATGAAGGATATTCCTTCTCCCGGGAAGACCCGATCAGTCTCGGAATCCCGGCTACAAGACATTTCGACAAGAATAAAACAAGACCAGCAAAGCCGCCCGATGCGCCCGACAATCCCGATAGGAGCTGCACATATCTCGTTCTCGAGGGCAACACCGGATGAGACATCCTCTGAGTAAAACCAGACCTCGAGTTTCCCCAAAGGGGCCCATGATCTACTCGGTTCGGGCCAACACTTAGACAAGCATTGGCCCGGGGGGGGGGGGGGCTAAATAAAGATGACCCTTGGGTTAATTACTCCCAAGGAAAAAGTAGGTGGTGGTGAAGCAAATGGTAAAACCAAGGTTGGTCCTTGCTGGAGGAGTCCTATTCAAAGCGAACTGTCAAGGGGGTCCCATAAATCACCCAACCGCGTTAGGGACGCAAAATCCGGGAACATAATACCGATATGACGGAAACTAGGGAGGCAAGAGTGGAACAAAACACTGGGCATAAGGCCGAGCCTTCCACCCTTTACCAAGTATATAGATGCATTAATAATATAAGAGATATTGTGATATCCCAACATAATCCTGTCCACCATGGAGCAATCTTCAACTTCACCTACAACTAGCAACGCTATAAGAGGGCTGAGCAAAGCGGTAACATAGCCAAATAATGGTCTGCTAGGAAGGGTAACAAAGGTCAGAGGTTCATGGCAATTTGGGAGGCTTGATAAGCAAGTGGTAGGTAGCGCAGCATAGCGATAGAACGAAGCAACTAGCATAGCAATGATAGTAATGAGATCCAAGGTGACGGTCATCTTGCCTGAAATTCCGCAAGGAAGAAGAACGAGTCCATGAAGAAGATGAAGCCATGAAGACGAACCAAGCGTAGACGAGCGGATCCTCACGATCGCAACGAAACGGGAACTATCGAGAGAAGCACACAACACGGTAAACACACCACACATATGCAAGATATGATGCACAACAAGTATGATGCAAGACAAGACTACATGAAGCTACTCATGGCAAGAGATGATGCAAACAAGAGCAACACATCAAGCAAGTTTAAATGAGGCCGGAAACATCATATAACAATTCCGGTAAGTCCTCATATGCAAATTTCAGAATTGGTCCAGATCTGAATAGAACTTATGTTCAAGTTGTTGAACAGCAAGTTAAAATGCACCAATATGATCTACACGAGATTCTAGTCAAGTTACATATAAAGTTCATTTAGTTCGGAGCTACGGCCTAGAAGATATGAGCAAAACAATTTAAACATGGCATTGATGCAAAATGCATACAAACATCAAACAAACACCTCAAAGCAAAGATGCAACATGATAATATGAAACTATATGCAAAATCAAGCAAGTTTCATATAGAGCACACTCAAAACGGAGCAACGGTTCAACACATACTCTATACAAGTTTAAAGGGCAAACTGTCCAAAACAGCAACTAGGCATATTGCAAGCATCAAAACAAAATGCTACAGCATCTAAACATGAAAACAAGAGGCATGGTAATGATGTACAGGTAAAGCATGACAAAATATGAACACTGAGCTATCTCCAGAAATCACTAGAACAAGCTCAAAAAGACATGGCAAGATTGCAAATAATAACAGTTTCAGGCTTAGCAGAAAATGACATCAGGTTGCAATGTTTAGAGCTATCAAACAACATGTTACAGGAACTAATCATGGCAAAAAAAGGCATGGCATGAACATAATAAATGCATAGATCAAAAGTCTCTTACTGACCATGAGCCAAAAGGGCACAGAAAATATGATGGCACCCATGTAAACATGGCAAATGATAAGACAGATTCAAACATGGCAGGAACAATAATAAGTAGGCATGTTGGTGAGCTTGAATCACTCACCACAGAGAAATACATGGCATGGAAAGGCAATCAACAGTAAGAAGGCATGTTTAGGAAGCTAAACATGGCAAGAGGTAGTCCATAGGGTGCATCGAACACTAGCAACAATCATGGCAACAACTGAACTTAATGTTAACAGGCTGACAACAACATTATTTAGCAATTTTGGAGCAAGTTTACAACAAGCTAAAGTAGGCTATAAATGCAACTAGGGGAATGAATAGATAGAGCATGACATGTATAACAAATCATCCTTAGTGAACATCTCCATATTATGCATAGAATGACTTGTAGCATCAAGTTTACATAGCATCACGAAATAACAGATTCAGACTAACGAAACAGCAACAGCAAGTACCCTACTTAGCAAGCCTGATGCCCTCACTACAAAACTCACAAGAATACATGGATGGCACCCCTGTAAAGATGGCATGGCATATTTCAAAACACATGTAGGGCTCAAATTCATAGGATGCACACACAAAATGCAACAAAAACGACAAATCATCAAGTTATAACAGTTTCAGCAGGTTAACATCACATAGCACTTCTGCAACGATGATTCAGGCATCAATATGAGCTCCAATGAACATGGTGCAATGGAACAAAATGAATAAAATCTCTCATTGAACAATTGGACATATTACACGCACAAAGCGGAGCAGCACAAAGTGAGTTACAACACGTCAAAGATGCCTATATGATGCTGAAAACCAGGGACCTAGCAGTTTTCTGGAGAAAAAAAACGAGTGAGCGCAAAAACTACTAAATATCGCACGGTGCGAGGGACTGGCGGGCTGCTCACCACAGGGCTTGGCCCAAGAGGGGGAAGGACGTGGTGGGCCGCGGCTGGGCCGAGGCTGAGCCGACTAGGCTGGGCGCTGCTGGGCCGGGGCGAGGCTCGGTTGTCCTCCTCGAGCAGAGACGAGGCGGCGGCGGAGGCTGGCTCTCCGGTGAGAGAAGCCGGCGATGCAAGGCGAGGCGGGAGGGGCCCCGACCAGATCTGAGCGGATCGGGTCCGGCCGGATCTGTTCCCGGTGGTGGCGAGGCCGGGCGACGACGGGAGCTCCGGCGGCGGCGCTGTCCACGGAGAGAGAGAGAGAACGGGTGAGGGAGGGAGAGAGAGAGAGAAGAAGGCAGGACGGGGCGGCGCGGGCTCACCGGCGACGAGCGCGAAGACGGGCGGGCGGAGGCGGCGACCGACGGGCGGCGGGGCGCTGGAGGCACGCTGCCGCTGGGCGGCGGACGGGATCTGGGCCCGCTGGCCCCAGGGCTCGCCGCCACGGCGGCGAGACGGCGCGGGAGCCACGTGGCAGGCGCGGGTTGGACCGGGCGCGACGGGCGGACGTGTCCGGCTGCGGTCGGACGTGTCCGGTGGCACGGAAGAGGAGGAGGCTAGGGTTAGGGGTGGTTTCATCCGTGATTTCGGGGGAGAAGGACATATTTATAGATAAAGGGAGCTAGGAGAGTCCAAATGAGGTGCAGTTTTCGCCCACACGATCGTGACCGAACGACCGAGAGCATGGAGGGGTTTTGGATGGGTTTTGGGCCACTTTGGAAGGGGTGTTGGGCTGCACACAAAAGAGGCTTTTACGGTTACCCGGTTAACCGTTGGAGTATCAAACGACCTCCAAATGGAACGAAACTTGACAGGCGGTCTACCGGTAGTGTACAAGGCCGCTTGGCAAACCTCAGGCCATTCCGAGAAAGTTTAACACCCGCACATGAAAAGAGGCAAAAGGGGGACGCCGGGTGACATAGGAGTGCCGGATTGCAAAACGGACAACGGGGAAAATGCTCGGATGCATGAGACGAACACGTATGCAAATGCGATGCACATGACGACATGATATGAAATGCAGATGATGACATGGCAAAGTGCAACACACAAGCACATGACATGGCAAAGACGGCGAATAACTGGAAGACACCTGGCGCATCGAATCCGGGGCGTTACACTTATGGAGGGCACCACGCTGGAGATAGAACTGCACATAAGGTATTGCAATCCGGTTTTTACTGGCCTACTCTCTTCAAGGATGCCCGTAAGTCTGTTTTGTCTTGTGATGAATGTCAAAGAATTGGTAATATTAGTAGACGTCAAGAAATGCCTATGAATTATTCACTGGTTATTGAACCATTTGATGTTTGGGACTTTGATTATATGGGACCTATTCCTGCCTCTAATGGATATACACATATTTTGGTTGTTGTTGATTACGTTACTAAGTGGGTAGAAGCTATTCCAACTAGTAGTGCTGATCATAACACTTCTATTAAAATGCTTAAGGAAGTTATTTTTTCGAGGTTTGGAGTCCCTAGATATTTAATGACTGATGGTGGTTCACACTTTATTCATGGTGCTTTCCGTAAAATGCTTGCTAAATATGACGTTAATCATAGAATTGCATCTCCATACCACCCATAGTCTAGTGGTCAAGTAGAATTGAATAATAGAGAGCTCAAATTAATTTTGCAAAAGACTGTTAATAGGTCTAGGAAGAATTGGTCCAAGAAACTTGATGATGCATTATGGACCTATAGAACTGCATATAAGAATCATATGGGTATGTCTCCGTATTAAATGGTTTATGGAAAAGCATATCATTTACCTGTTGAACTAGAACATAAGGCATATTGGGCTATTAAAGAGCTCAACTATGATTTCAAACTTGCCCTGTGAAAAGAGGTTATTTGATATTATCTCACTTGATGAATGGAGAGCCCAAGCTTATGAAAATGCCAAGTTGTTTAAAGAAAAAGTTAAAAGATGGCATGACAAAAGGATACAAAAGCGTGAGTTTAATGTAGGTGATTATGTATTGCTTTACAACTCTCGTTTAAGATTTTTTGCAGGAAAACTTCTCTCTAAATGGGAAGGTCCCTACGTTATCGAGGAGGTCTATCGTTCCGGTGCCATAAAAATCAACAACTTCAAGGCACAAATCCAAGGTGGTAAACGGTCAAAGGATCAAACATTATATCTCAGGTAATCCCATAAATATTGAAACCAATATTATTGAAACCGTAACCGGGAGGAATACATAAGGACACTTTCCGGACCGTTTGAGACTCGAAAGGAATAGGTATGTGGTACGGTAAGTAAACCGACTCCAAAACAATTTTTAAGGCAATATTTCTCAGTTTTGGAATATTTAGAAAAATAGAAAAATAAGTGGCAGTCCGGGAAGGACACGAGGGCCCCACGAGGGTGGTGGGCGCGCCCTTACCCCCTGGGCACGCCCCCTACCTCGTGTGCCCTCTGGACTCCGTTTTCTTGCACGATACGTATTTTGGTCGGTAAAAATTCATTATATAATCTCCTGAAGGTTTTGACTCCCGTATCATGCAAATATCCTCTGTTCTTGTTTCAAGCTGTTGCTGCTGCAGATTAGATCAACATGTCATCCCAGGATTCGGAAGGAGAAAGCTATTTGGATGATTACCTAGCAAATCCTAAGGTTTATGGAGATGTGGAGCACGACGGTTGGACCACGGAGGAAGAAGAGGAATATGAACCCAAGGGGAAGGAAGAGATGAGCTCAGATGAAGATGAAACCCCATTACCTCAACCTGGGGACATGCATGTGGAGTTCAAAAAGTCAATTCTCCCTGATAGGGTAAAGAAACCCAAGTTCGAGTTTATCCCTTTACGTCTCTTGCAGGAAAATAAGCAGGACCTATGCAAAAAGATATTAACCCTGGAGTGGGAGATTGATGATCTGAGGGATCAAAATGCCGTCCTCAAGCGCAAATTGAAGGAGAAGTCTATGCCATCAACTAAATCAACGACATCTCCACCATCTTCACCAACAAAGAAGGAGACATAATCACATGGGTATGGGCACTCCCCTTGGCAACTGCCAAGCTTGAGGGAGGTGCCCCGGTATCGTATCACCATCACAACTCCAATCTTTACCGTTTTTCTTAGTTCGATCCTATTAGTAGTATCTTGATCTAGTAGAATAAAGTTATGGCATGATATAGTTTTGAGTTTTGCTTTATGATCCCTCTATGTAATCGAGTCCGTGAGCTATATATATATAATAAAGTTTAGTGTTGAGTCAAGGGCTTGATTATTTTGCCATGATCTTGGGTGAATAAAAGAATAGAAAGAAGAAAAAGAATAAAAGGAAACAAAGAGTTCATACTGATCTTATTGAGAGTAATGACTTCACATAGAAAGAGTATGATGATTAAAAGTTGTTGGGAGTTGGCAAATATAGCTTTGGTCATCGTTGCTATTAATAGGAAGTAATAAGGAAAGAGAGGTTTCACATATAGATATATTATCATTGACATCTTTTATGATTGGGAGCACTCATTAAAATATAACATGCTAAAGAGTTGATGTTGGACAAGGAAGACAACGTGATGAGTTATGTTTTCTTATATCTGAGATAAAGTATGTTGTCATGGATCCTCTAACATGTTGAGCTTGCCTTTCCCCCTCATGCTAGCCAAATTCTCAGCACCAAGTAGGGATACTACGTGTGCTTCCAAATACCCGTAAACCCAGTTTTGCCATGAGAGTCCACCATACCTACCTATGGATTGAGTAAGATCCTTCAAGTAAGTTGTCATCGGTGCAAGCAATAAAAATTGCTCTCTAAATATGTATGACTTATTAGTGCAGAGAAAATAAGCTTTATCTGAACTTGTTGTGGAAGTAATAAAAGCGGCAATTTGCACAATAAAGGTCCACATACAAGGGGCAATATAAAGTGACGTTCTTTTGCATTAAGATTTTGTGCATCAACCCTAAACGCAGCATGACAACCTCTGTTTCCCTCTGCGAAGGGCCTATCTTTTTACTTTATGTTTTTACTTTATGCTTGAGTCAAGGTGATCCTCACCTTTCCTTTTTCATTTTATCCTTTGTCCATCCCAGCCTGTTGTAAATAACATTATATATATATATATATATATATATATATATATATATATATATATATATATATCTAATTGGATGTACGGGAGCATGAATTATTATTGTTGACATTACCCTTGAGGTAAAAAGTTGTGGGCAAAACTATAAGCCCTATCTTTCTCTATGTCCCATTAAAACTCCGTAACCACAAGTATTGCGTGTGTGCTTGCAGTTATGAAGGACTAAATGATAGTTGAGTATGTGGACTTGCTTTTAAGCTCTGACATAGACTCTTTCCGATGTTATGATAAATTGAAATTGCTTCAATGACTGAGGTTATAATTTGTTGGTGCCCAATAAGGTTTCTGATTCATACCTTTGCATTGTGAAAAGATCATCACTTGAACATAAGTAATCATATGACAAAATCTATATATGTTGTTGTTATGAGAATAATCATGATGCCTTCATGTCCGTATTTTTATTTTTATCGACGCCTCTACCTCTAAACATGAGGACATAATTATTGTTATCGGCTTTTCGCTTGAGGACAAGCAAGGTCTAAGCTTGGGGGAGTTGATACGTCCATTTTACATCATGCTTTTATATCGATATTTATCGCATTATGGACTGTTATTACACGTTATGTCACAATACTTATGGCTATTCTCTCTTATTTTACAAGGTTTACAATGAAGAGGGGGAATGCCGACAGCTGGAATCCTCGCTGGAAAAGGAGCAAATATTGGAGACCTATTATGTGCAACTCCAAAAGTCCTGAAACTCCACGGAATATCTTAAAATAAATAAAGAAAAATCGTCGCCAAAGATGAAGGCCAGGGGCTCACACCCTGCTCACGAGGGTGGGGGGGCGCCCCCCCCTAGGGCACGCCCCCTACCTCATGGGCCCCCTGGTGGCTCTCTGATGCCCATCTTCTCCTATATGAAGTCTTTCAATGAAAAAAAATAAGAAGCAACCTTACGGGACGAAACTCCGCCGCCACGAGGCGGAACCTTGGCGGAACCAATCTAGGGCTCCGGTAGAGCTGTTCTGCCGGGGACACTTCCCTCCGGGAGGGGGAAATCATCGTCATCATCATCACCAACGCTCCTCTCATCGGGAGAGGGCAATCTCCATCAACATCTTCACCAGCACCATCTCATCTCGAAACCCTAGTTCATCTCTTGTATCCAATTCTTGTCTCCAAGTCCGGATTGGTGCTAGTAGGTTGCTAGTAGTGTTGATTACTCCTTGTAGTTGATGCTAGTTGGTTTATTTGGTGGAATATCATATGTTTAGATCCTTTATGCATATTATTACCCCTCTGATTATGAACATGAATATGCTTTGTGAGTAGTTACATTTGTTCCTGAGGACAAGGGAGAAGTCTTGCTATTAGTAGATGTCGGGGCAGGCTAATCTGGCCCACGAACACCTATGGGGCCGGCGGACCGAGCCCCTTTCGGTTCGGCGGGGAGCGGAGGTCGCACGAAGAGCAGATCGAGGCGAAGCACGCGAGAGGTTTACCCAGCTTCGGAGCTCTCCGAGAGATAACACTCCTCTTTGCCGCATGTCTAGGTGTATTGCGTTCTTGCTCGAGCGCTGAGTGCTCTGACACACAAGCTGCTACCGAGACTGGCGTGGAGGGAATCGATCGACCAACCCTTTCTACGTTGCGCATGGGCCTCCTTTTATATGCTCAAGGGGCTCCGGCGGTGGCAACGTGAGCGGGGTACAAATGGAAAAATAGTGGTTGGTACACCTACATGCGATTATGCAGTGTAATATACCTAACCACGGCGGCAGGGGACAAAGGCATTAAATGCCCGTCTAGTCACCCTAACAGTGCAAACAGGGACCGTCAGGGGCGCCACCGTTCGCCACGATGGCAAACTTGTCAGCGCTGCTTGCCACCTCGCACCGCTGGCTGCACAGCCTCTCGCCACGCGCGCCTGGAAAGGTCCCCGGGCGACACGTTAGTGGATGCGCTGGAGCGTAAGTGCAGAGGTGGTCTGCGCACAAGCGCCTGCCACGGTTGTTGTCTTGTCGCGCCGGAAGCTTGTCTCTGACCGTGCCTTCCCGTCAAGCTCCTCTTGCCGGGGCCTTGTCTTGTAAGTGCCTGGGGTGGCCTTCCCGGCAAGCTCCTCTTGCCGGGGCCTTGTCTCCTATGTGCCTTGGGTGGCCTTCCCGGCAAGCTCCTCTTGCCGGGGCCTCGTCTCCTTGGCTTGAGTACTTTGTTCTTGAATGGCTCCAAAGGAACCACGGAGGATCTTGGCGGTCACCCGGTAAGCCTTGCCATGAGGGCTGCAACTGCCCGTGCACAAGTTCGGGATACTAGCGTACCCTACTCTAGGACACCGACAGAGAGCCCGGGCCTGGGCCACCTGCAGTGCAGCGCTGTTGGGCCAGGCCCAAAACAGGCTGCAGGCACACGCGGCCGGGTCACACCATAACTCACCCGGACCCACCGCCCCCCACAGGCAGTGCGCGCCAGGCGTGGCGTCGTGTGAGAGATCGTGGGCGAGATCGTGGGGGTTTCTTTATTCGGAAAATCGGAACGTCTGCCCCCTCCCTCTTTATAAGCAGGGGAAACAGGGGCACGTCGCCTACCTTGCCAGTTGCTGTCCCATCGAAAAACCACCGCTGCTCCCCCCCTCTTCTCAAGGCTGAAAAGAGAGCGCTCACTTCATCGCCACCAAAGACACTCAACACCGCCGATCTCCTCCACCGCCTTCACGATGGGCCCAAAGGCCGACAAGGGGAAGACCGTGAAGTCGGCCGAGGCGCTGCGGCTTGCGGCGCTGCGGAAGGAGCGGGCCGTCTTCCCCTCACCGCCGCGAGGGAGCCGAGGGAGAACTACTACCTCTTCAGTCGACGGAGACGCGGGCACATCCGCGCGAAGGTACTCCCGCCGCTGCTGCAGAACGGGCCCCGACGGGGTATCCCTTCTTCGCGCTCTTCTTCTACTGCGGGCTCTGCCCGCCCTTCTCTGAGTTCTTTTGCGACATTATGAATACCTACGGGTTCCGCCTCCTTGATTTCACCCCCAACGCCGTTCTGACCATGGCGGTTTTCGCACATCTCTGCAAAAACTTTGTCGGAGTCCACCCAAATGTAGCTCTTTTCCGTCACTTCTTTTTACCCCGAGCCGAGAGAGGAGAGCCCCTTGCCGGAGGAATTGCTTGGGTCTCCAGGGTCGGCAAGAAGGAGGCCTATCCGGAGGGAGAGCTCCGTAGCAAATGGGAGGAGTGGAGGGCAGATTGGTGCTGGATTGTTGAGGAGAACCCGCATCCTTTTACCGCCCAGCGCCAAACCCCAGTAGTACGTGGCAATGATTGGAGCAATCTGGCCCCGGAGGACGCTAGGCTGAAGATCGCAGTTACCCGAATCCTCCGCCTCAGACTTGCCGGACTCACTGTAGGGACTGTTGGCGCGGACTTTCTTCGCCACAGACGCCTTTGCAGGAGAGAAGGAGACCTTCACAGGAATTTCGTAACGCAGCAGACATCATGAGGCTGCGCCCAGGCCTCAACTTCAACTTCACTGTCTTGGAGCTTGGCGCAATGCTCTTAGAGCTGTTCAAGCCTGATCATGATCATCCGGAGATGTTTAGGTTGCCGAGGCGTCGTTCCATTGTGCAACAACTTCGTCGCTTGACCGCATCCGTGCAATGATGCCGTTGTGTGACTCCCATGGAATTGTCCCCACTTGGCAAGAGCCGACGGATGGCGTGGTGCGGCAGTTTTTGACAATCTAGTGGAAATGCCGGTCCGCCCGACGAAAGCAGAGGGGCCTCACCCGTGACACTATCGACGATGAGATGCAGCGCGCCACCAGCTGGAAGAGGCGGCGGCAGGCCGCTGGGCGAGTTTGGCTTCACCGTGGAGGAGGCAGAGGCAGCCGAGGCGGCAAGTCTTGTCGGCGAAAGGAGTTCGTCGGCGAGGAAGAGCTTGCCGAGCCTGAAGCCGAGTCGGCGAGCCCGCCGAGGCATCCTCCTCACCTCCAAGCAGCTTGCCATGGCGGAGCCACCGGCTCCACCAAGAAGGCGTCTTCGCAAGGCCAGAGACGCAGGGGTGGCAGACGGGCCAACAGCTGAGCGCCACGCCGACGCGCTTCCACCGCGGCAAGCACTGTTGCCGCTGAGCACCTCACACCGCTGCGGTAAGCTGGGCGGGCCCTCGCAGCCACCGGTCCCGGTCCCGCCAAGCGCCCAAGGGAGTTTACCGCCTCGTCGTGCATCTGGAGGCGGGCCAGAATTCGACCTCTCTGCGCTCAGCTCCGACGAGGAAGAGGAAGAGTAAGATTCCTTGCTGTACTTGTAATTCTTTGATTTGTTGCCTTGTCTTGTATCTGATCTGTTTTACTCTGTATCCATTCCTTTTCAGGATGCTGGCCCAGAGGATGTCGAAGAGAGCCAAGACCCCGGTGATTGTCGTCGAGGACGAACCTACTGCGACGGCAGGAGGCGCGTCCGAGACAACCCTGCTGGATGAGGCAACTCTCCTTCAAAGCAGCCCCCAGCGCAGCCCCCAGCGTAAGTATATGGTCTACTTCTTGTTGTTCGGCGTGCATGGGTGCTTTTTCCTTTGCTGATATCTGACTGTTGACTTGTGTAGGAGCAGAGCAGCTCCTTCTGCTTCGACTACGCCGCCAAGGGTGGATTCCCCGGCAAGGGAGCCTTCTCCGGCAAGGGGCAGCTCTCCGGCAAGGGACGACACCAGCGATCCCTTGGCGGCGGAGACCATGACCGCAGCCTCCGGTGCCGGTAACCTTCTTGCCTGAGTACTTCCCTTGTGTTTTTCTTCTTCTGATTTTGTCTTTGAATATTTGCTTGACTTTCTTCATCCGCCCGCCACAGATTCAATGGAGATCGAGGTCGCCGGCGAGGAGGACGCGCGCGGCAACACTGACGAAGCCGCCGCCGTGGAAGAAGAAGCCGGCGCTGACGAGCCTGCCAGCGAAGAGGCCACTGAAGCTGCCGCCGCAGAAGCCGGGCGAGGGTCCGGGCGATCGACCGACGACTTCGAGGCCGCAGGAGCGCCAGGCGCTACACCGACCGCCGATCCCTCTGCCGCTGCTGCTGCGTCAGGCTCCGGAGAGCCCCAGCCCGGCGCCTACTTGAAGGCCGGCGACGGCGTCTTCATCAAGCTCCTGTGGGAGTCGAGCTCCAGGGCGCCGGCCGAAGGAGAAACCTTTGATGAAGAGCTGCTTGCCTCCGCTGGGCTGACGCTAGTTGACGCGCCAAGCAGCAGCAGCGGCGAGCCTGAGGAGGAGCAATGCTGCGGAAGGCTGTCGCTCTACCGCGCCGACAAGCCAAATCGGCATCCCGGAGGCGCTTTGTCATGGCGGGAGCAAACATCGAGAAGCGCGGAGGAGCTCCGGGCCGCAACCAGGAAGCTCTCCGGTCCTTGGCGGAGGAGCGGGAGCAACTTCGCCGAGGAGCATAAGGCCTTCATCCTCGAGAAGGATGCAGTGAGGAGGAACAATGACTTGCCGCCAAGAAGTCTGTCTCAGGGAAGGCGAGCTGGCGCAACGGAAGGTCAACCTGGACAGCCACGAGGAGGATCTCGCCATGCACGAGGAAACATTTGGCGGGGCTCTCAAGGAGGCAAAGGATGCCGCCGCGGCTGCCGAGGCCGCCAAGAAGGAGCTGGAGACGAAGGTGGCGCAGTTGGAGGCCAGCCTCAAGAAGAGTGGCGAGGAGCTTGCTGCACTCAAGCACGAGCGCGAGAAGGACGCCTACACTCTTGGCGAGCTGCAAGGCCGTCTCGCCGAGAGGAGCAAGGATTTCAGCGCCGCCAGGGACTCCAATGCAGACCTTGAGTTGAAGCTAACTACTTTGACTCAAACGCTAGATGGCGCCCAGGAGCGGGAGGTGGCCTTGAAGGAGAAGATCAAGGCCGACGAGGAGTCTTGGCGAATCTTGTTGCCGCCAGAGTGCCTTGAGGAGAATGTGGAGCACTGGACCGAGGGTCTCGTGGATCTTGCTGCCGCCATCCACAGCCGAAATGATGGAGCTGGGGATGGTGGATCTTGGATACTCCTCCGACGAGCACCTCCAACCCAGCGCCAAGCTTAGCTTATTCTTCAAGGCGTGGTGACGGGCCTCCAGCGACTCCGGGAAGAAGTCCCAAAACAGCTGGCCGAGGAGTCGCGCCAGATCTACGCGGGAGCCCTCCAAAAGGTGCTGATGAAGGTGGCCTTCCGCAACCCGGGCCTCAATTTCACCAACGTCCTCAAGTCCCTGCCGCCGGATGCTGATGTGGAGGCGCTCCCTTGTCGCACCCATTGTGGACAGGGTGAGCGGAATCAAGAGGGTTGAGGGCGATCGTGTAGATTAGGTCACCCGTTTTCTCTTTCTCTTGCCGTTGCTGGTCATGTCATAGGAACAATCCATTAGAGCTGCGGCAAGCTATCTTGTAATATAACTTTATTTTGAGTATCAATTGCTATGTTATTTCCTTTACTTGATTCCTTCCTTTGTATGTTTTTTCCCTACGCTTTTAGGGAACTTGTCGGCGCGGGCACCTGAGCCGCGAGCGCTGAGTGCAGGACGTCAAGAACTTCTTTGGCGGTGCCGCTTCCGACAAGCAACCTTGTCGCAACTAGTCGCAGCTCACTTAAGTTGTTGAGCGGACTCAAAACAAAGTAAGGGCGCAACTAGCTACGAATTGGTTCCTCTGCGCACAGGTTTTCCATACAAAGTTCGGTCGTTCAGGGAAGATAACTTAAAAAAAATTAAAACTGATTGCTCAAACTTTGGCAACTTAGCTTTTCTGTCGTTTGCTTCCCGGTAAGGCTAGACTTCCTTGAGCGACGCTTGGCTAGACTTCCTTGAGCGACGCTTGGTCCACACCATTATCTTCTCCTTTCCCCCCGGCAAACTTGTGTGTGAGGGAACCTTCCTTTCTTTGAGAAAGAGAAAGAAGAGAAAATAAAGATATGGAGCCTTGTGGCTCGTTATCACTTACCAGGGGTAGGTGCTGCACAAAGTGTCAGATAACGCATGCAAATAGAAGTAAAAAAGCATGAAATCGACAAGGTGTGCGAAGCACGCTAGCTTTACTGATGCACGGGGTCTGGGCCCGGCTTTGTACAAAGGATTGCATGCATCAGTGGCAAGACTTGTACAAAAGGTGGTTGCCGGAACAGGTTCCGGCAACCGCGCCCTACGGGTAAAACTTACGAAGATGCTCAATATTCCAGGAGTTGCTCACCGGAATGCCATCTTCGGTCTCAAGGCGGATAGCACCAGGCCTAGTGACTCGTTTCACCCGATAAGGGCCTTCCCACTTCGGCGTCAACTTGTTGGAATTCTTGGCGAACTGAGCGCGCCGAAGAACAAGGTCGCCTTCCTCGAGACTTCTGGCATTGACTTTGTGGCTATGGTAGCGGCGCAAAGCTTGCTGGTACCGAGCAGCTCGTCTGACAAAGACTGAAGACGATCTTCCTCAAGGAAGCGGTAGCGTCATCTTGTCGCAGCTACTCTTGCTCAAGCTCATCATAAGCGAGCACTCGAGGCGATCCGTATCACGAGTTCCGTGGGGAGAACTGCCTCTGCTCCATAGACTAGAGCGAAAGGTGTCTGGCCAGTGGCTCGATTTGGCATCGTCCTGATCGACCAAAGAACCATCGGCAGCTCCTCAATCCAGTTTCTTCCGCATTTGTGCAGGCTGTCGAAAGTTACGGTCTTGAGCCCGCAGCACTACAACATTGCCCTCTCCGCTTGACCGTTGCTTCTCGGATGAGCAACAGAAGCGAAGCAGACCTTGGCGCCAAGATCTTGGACGTACTGCATGAAGGTGCGGCTTGTGAACTGTGTGCCGTTGTCGGTGATGATCCTGTTAGGGATTCCGAAACGGAAAACAATCGACCTGAAGAACTTGACTGCTGACTATGTTGTCACCTTCCTCACTGCTTCCACTTCCGTCCACTTTGTGAACTTGTCGATTGCAACGTACAAGTACTCAAAGCCCCTGACAGCTCGGGGGAAGGGGCCGAGGATGTCGAGCCCCCAGACCGAAAATGGCCAGGATAAAGGGATCGTCTGGAGAGCTTGAGCTGGCTGGTTTATCTGTTTGGAATGGAACTTGGTTACTTGTGCAGTTGCATCCTGGAGGGCTATCGGCCAAAAGAAACCATGCCGGAACGCTTTGCCGGCAAGTGCTCTGGCGCCAATATGGTGACCACATATGCCTCCATGTATCTCTGCTAACAGCTTTTGTCCGTCTTCCCGATGAATACACTTCAATTTCACGCCGTTGAGTCTTCTTCTGTACAGTGTGCTGTCGACAAACTGGTACATACTTGACTGCCGGGCTACTCTTTCCGCTTCTTCTTGCTCTTTGGAAGTTCTCCTGTCTGAAGGAAATGGACAATCTCTTTGTGCCCATCTTTGGAGCTTGCGGCTCGACAACAAGGACTAAAGGCACATCTGCTGCTACGGGAACATCAGCTTCCACGGCAAGAACCTGCGGCTCAGCCAGAGCTTGACGTTCCCCGGCAAGCTTGCCGGAGCAAAACTTGTCGGGAGCGTCTGCTTCAACGAAACAAACCCTGGGGCTTGTCGGAGTAGACTGCCCCTCAGCACTGTTGGTGTCGATCTTGGGGACCTTCTTGGCGGCGGCTTCGGGAAGCTCTGCTGGAAAGTAGTCACCAAAGATCAACCTCCTCTTCTTGCTCTGTCCAGTTGGTGGTGTTACAGACGGTTGAGTCAGCTTGAGCACAAAAATCCCTGGTTCCACAGGTAACTTAAGTGCGGCGCACTTTGACAGGCCATCAGCAATGTCATTCTGAGCTCTCGGAATATATTCCATTTGCAGGCCGTCAAAGTGCTCTTCTAGCTTCCTCACTTCATCAACATAAGCTTCCATCAACGGACTCGATAATTCTTGTTCACTTGGCGGATAACAAGTTGTGAGTCACCCCGACAATGAGCTTCTTGATCCCAAGGTCTCTGCGATCCACGAGACCGGCAAGCAAACCTTCATACTCTGTTGTATTGTTTGTTGCTTGCTCCTTGGGAAAGTGCATCCGGACTACGTGCTTGAGGTGCTCTCCGGTGGGTGCGACAAGCAGACGCCGCACCGGCGCCTTTGCAGCGTAGAAGGCACCATCAAAGTACATCAGCCACTCTTTGCTTGTTTCCTTGACGGGGGCGCTTCGTTCTGGAATTTCTTCATCCGGTGTTGGTGTCCATTCTGCTATGAACTCTACCAATGCTCGCTTTGGATAGTTGAAGTGCTCTCAAACTTGAGGCCAAAGCTTGACAGTTCCAGTGCCCACTCGACAATCCTGCTGTTGCCTCTGGATTTTGCATTATCCTCTTCATGAAAGCGAGTGACAACTGTGATCTCATGTGCACGAAAGTAATGGCGCAGCTTTCTCGAGGCCATGAGAAGGCGAAAAGCAATTTACGCACACCAGAGTACCTTGACCTAGCCCCCTGCAGAAGGGAACCGACAAAGTAAACTGGCGCTGCACCATCCTTTTTCGCATCTTGTCATGCGTCTGCGCAGATCCGTCCTTGTCGGGACGAGCTCGCCAAAGAAAGCCCCCTCGCTTGTCGCCGGATGCGCTCGCCATGGTTGCTAGCTCATCATCCGCCTCCTCTCCGCTACTAACGCAACACTAACCACTTGATTGGTTGCCGCTATATATAGCAGCAACTTCTCTTGTGGCTTAGGTGCGACAAGTGTTGGAGTGGAGGACAGGTATCTCTTCAAGTCCTGCAGCGCAGCCTCCGCTTCCAGAGTCCATCGCATGGGACCTGCCTTTTTCAAAATTTTGAAAAATGGCAGGGCACGCTCAGCAGACCTAGAGATAAACCTGCTGAGAGCAGCTACGCAATCGGCAAGCCTTCGTACATCCTTGACGTGCTTTGGTGCTTCAATCTGCTCGATGGCCTTGATCTTGTCGGGATTGGCTTCAATTCCCCGTTGAGACACGAAGAACCCGAGAAGCTTACCGGAAGGGACTCCGAACATGCACTTCTCGGGGTTGAGCTTGAGGTTGATCTTGTGCAGATTTGCAAAGGTTTCGTCTAAATCTTGAACCAGGGTCGCTTTGTCCTTGCTTTTGACCACTATGTCATCCATGTATGCTTCCACATTTACATGCATTTGCGGCTCAAAAGCATCATGAACTACTCTTGCAAGCGTTGAACCAACATTCTTTAACCCGAAGGACATCCGTACAAAACAGTATGTGCCACATGGGGTGATGAATGCGGTCTTCTCCTCATCCTCTTCTGCCATGAAGATCTGATGATATCCTGAATATGCATCCAGAAATGAAAGCAAATCACATCCGGCCGTGGAGTCAACAATCTGGTCGATGCGCGGCAAGGGAAATGGGTCTTTGGGACAAGCTTTATTGACATCGGTAAAGTCGATACAAAGCCTCCATTTCCCGTTAGCCTTACGTACAACTACAGGATTGGCCAACCACGTAGGATGGAGCACTCCTCGACAAGGCCTGCTGCTTCCGGTTTCTTGATTTCTTCCGCGATGAACTCTTGGCGCCCACCGCTTGCTTGCTTCGACTTTTTGCTTGACGGGCCGCACATGAGGACAAGCGGCAAGATGGTGCTCAATTACTTCCACAGGAACACCGGGGATGTCGACGGCTGCCATGCAAACACGTCGGCGTTCGCCACAGAAAGCAACGAGCACGCCTTCCTATTTAGGGTCGAGAGAGGCACTGATGGTGAAGGTACCACCAGTGCCGTCCTCCTTAGCGGACACCTTCTTGGTCTCTAGTGGAGCTGTCATCGTCTGTCGGGGCAGGCTGATCTGGCCCACGAACACCTATGGGGCCGGCGGACCGAGCCCCTTTCGGTTCGGCGGGGAGCGGAGGTCGCACGAAGAGCAGATCGAGGCGAAGCACGCGAGAGGTTTACCCAGCCGGAGCTCTCCGGAGATAACACTCCTACTGCTGCATGTCTAGGTGTATTGTGTTCTTGCTCAGAGGCTGAGTGCTACTGATACACACGAGCTGCTAACGAGACTGGCGTGGAGGAACTGATCGACCAACCCTTTTACGTTGCGCATGGGCCTCCTTTTATATGCTCAAGGGCTCCGGCAGGTGGCAACGTAGACGGGGTACAAATGGAAAAATAGTGGTTGGTACACCTACATGCGATGTATGCAGTGTAATATACCTAACCACGGCGGCGGGGGACAAAGGCATTAAATGCCCGTCTAGTCACCCTAACGGTGCAAACGAGGACCGTCGAGGCGCCACCGTTCGCCACGATGGCAAACTTGTCGGGCTGCTTGCCACCTCGCACCGCTGCACAGCCTCTCGCCACGCGGCGCTGGAAAGGCCCAGGCGACATGTTAGTGGATGCGTTGGAGGCGTGGAAATGCAGAGAGGTGATGCTGACAAGCGCCTTGTCATGGTTGTTGTCTTGTTGCGCCGGAAGCTTGTCGCTCACCGGGCCTTCCCGGCAAGCTCCTCTTGCCGGGCCTTGTCTTGTAAGTGCACAGGGTGGCCTTCCGGCAAGCTCCTCTTGCCGGGCCTTGTCTCCTATGTGCCTTGGGTGGCCTTCCCGGCAAGCTCCTCTTGCCGGGGCCTCGTCTCCTTGGCTTGAGTACTTTGTTCTTGAATGGCTCCAAAGGAACCACGGAGGATCTTGGCGGTCACCCGGTAAGCCTTGCCGCGGAGGGCTGCAACTGCCCGTGCACAAGTTCGGGATACTAGGGTACCCCTACTCTAGTACACCGACAGTAGTCATGTGAATTTGGTATTCGTTCGATATTTTGATGAGATGTATGTTGTCTAGCCTCTAGTGGTGTTATGTGAACGTCGACTACATAACACTTCACCATTATTTGGGCCTAGAAGAAAGCATTGGGAAGTAATAAGTAGATGATGGGTTGGTAGAGTGACAGAGCTTAAACCCTAGTTTATGCGTTGCTTCGTAAGGGGCTGATTTGGATGCATATGTTTCATGCTATGGTTAGGTTTACCTTAATACTTTTGTTGTAGTTGTCGATGCTTGCAATAGAGGTTAATCATAAGTGGGATGATTGTTCAAGTAAGAACAGCGCCCAAGCACCGGTCCACCCACATACCAAATTATCAAAGTACCGAACGCGAATCATATGAACGTGATGAAAACTAGCTTGACGATATTCCCATGTGTCCTCGGGAGCGCTTTTCCTATTATAAGAGTTTGTTCCGCTTTTCCTTTGCTACAAAAAGGATTGGGCCACCTTGCTGCATTTATTTACTCTTGTTACTTGTTGCTCGTTACAATTTATCTTATCACGAAACTATCCGATACCACTTATTTCAAAGATTTGCAAGAGAATACCTTGTTGAAAACCGCTTATCATTTCCTTCTGCTCCTCGTTGGGTTCGACACTCTTACTTATTGAAAGGACTACGATAGAACCCATATACTTGTGGGTCATCATATAGCAGCAGGGGTTGTGGGTGTAACAATGTTATTGATGTCCTCATCACGGCTGGAGCACGTACCGCAGCTGGTCGCCCTTCGGGGAAGACATCACAATGCCGACTTCCAAGCCAGAGCACATCTTGGAGTCGTCAAAGTGCATGCGCCAATGCGTGTAATCTGGCAGTGGCGGCACGTACTGGGTGTCCGTCCAGTCGACGAGGAAGTCGGCCAGGGCCTGGGACTTGATCATGGTGCGGGGCTCGTAGAGGATGGTGTGGCCGGCTAGCTCGATGGTGAAGGAAATATGCCCTAGAGGCAATAATAAAGTTGTTATTTATATTTCCTTATATCATGATAAATGTTTTTTATTCATGCTAGAATTGTATTAACCAGAAACTTAGTACATGTATGAATTCATAGATAAACAGAGTGTCACTAGTATGCCTCTACTTGGCTAGTTCGTTAATCAAAGATGGTTAAGTTTCCTTACCATGGACAAAGATTTGTCATTTGATAAGCGGGATCACATCATTAGAGAATGATATTATTGACTTGACCCATCCGTTAGCTTAGCACGATGATTGTTACAGTTTCATTGCTACTGCTTTCTTCATGACTTATACATTTTCCTCAGACTATGAGATTATGCAACTCCCGAATACTGGAGGAACACCTTGTGTGCTATCAAACGCCACAATGTAAATGGGTGATTATAAAGATGCTCTACAGGTGTCTCCGATGGTGTATGTTGAGTTGGCATAGATCAAGATTAGGATTTGTCACTCCGTGTATTGGAGAGGTATCTCTGGGCCCTCTCGGTAATGCACATCACTATAAGCCTTGCAAGCATTATGACTAATGAGTTAGTTGTGGGATGATGCATTACGGAACGAGTAAAGAGACTTGCCGGTAATGAGATTGAACTAGGTATGAGGATACCGACGATCGAATCTCGGGAAAGTAACATACCGATGACAAAGGGAACAACGTATATTGTTATGCGTTTTGACCAATAAAGATATTCGTAGAATACGTGGGGGCCAATATGAACATCCAGGTTCCGCTATTGGTTATTGACCGGAGACTTGTCTCAGTCATGTCTACATAGTTCTCGAACCCGTAGGGTCCGCACGCTTAACATTCGGTGACGATTGGTATTATGAATTTGTGTTTTGATGTACCGAAGATAGTTCGGAGTCCCGGATGTGATCAAGGACATGACGAGGAGTCTCGAAATGGTCGAGACATAAAGATTGATATATTAGACGGCTATATTCAGACACCGGAAGTGTTCCGGGTGATTTCAGAGAAAACTGGAGTGCCGGACGGTTACCGGAACCCCCCCCCCTCCCGGAGAACTAATGGGCCACATGGGCCTTAGTGGAGAAAGAGAGGGCCGGCCAGGGCAGGCCGTGCGCCCCCTCCCCCTCTGGTCCGAATTGGACTAGGGAAGGGGGGCGGCGCCCCCCTTTCCTTCTCCCTCTACTCCTTCCTTTCCCCCTCCTAGTAGGAGTAGGAAAGGGGTCCTACTCCTACTAGAAGGAGGAGGACTCCTCTCCTGGCACGCCCCAAGGGCCGGCCGGCCTCCCCCCTTGCTCCTTTATATATGGGGGCAGGGGGCTCCCTAGAACACACAAGTTGATTGTTTCCAGCCGTGTGCGGTGCCACCCTCCACCATAATCCACCTCGGTCATATCGTCGTAGTGCTTAGGAGAAGCCCTACGCCGGTAGCTTCATCATCACCATCATCACGACGTCGTGCTGACGATGCTCTCCCTCTACACTCTGCTGGATCGTGAGTTCGTGGGACGTCACCGAGCTGAACGTGTGAAGATCGCGAAGGTACCGTACTTTCAGTACGAGGATCGGTCGATCGTGAAGACATACGACTACATCAACCACATTTTCATAATGCTTCCGCTTACGGTCTATGAGTGTACATGGACAACACTCTCCCCTCTCATTGCTATGCATCTCCATGATCTTGTGTGTGCATAGGAATTTTTTTAAAATTACTATGTTCCCCAACAGTGGCATCTGAGCATGGTTTATGCGTAGATGTTATATGCACGAGTAGAACACAAGTGAGTTGCGGGCGATAATAGTCATACTGCTTAGCAGCATGTCATACTTTGATTCGACGGTATTGTTGGATGAAGTGGCCCGGATCGACATTACGTGTACGCTTACGCAAGACTGGTTCTACCGACGTGCTTCGCACACAGGTGGCTGGCGTGTGTCAGTTTCTCCAACTTTAGTTGAATCGAGTATGGCTACGCCCGGTCCTTGTTGAAGGTTAAAACAACACATACTTGAAGAAAAATCGTTGTGGTTTTGATGCGCAGGTAAGAACAGTTCTTGCTCAGCCCGTAGCAGCCACGTAAAACTTGGAACAACAAAGTAGAGGATGTCTAACTTGTTTTTGCAGGGCATGTTGTGATGTGATATGGTCAAGACATGATGCTAAATTTTATTGTATGAGATGATCATGTTTTGTAACAGAGTTATCGGCAACTGGCAGGAGCCATATGGTTGTCGCTTTATTGTATGAAATGCAATCACCATGTAATTGCTTTACTTTATCACTAAGCGATAGCAATAGTCGTAGAAGCAATAGTTGGCGATATGACAACGATGCTACGATGGAGATCAAGGTGTCGCGCCGGTGACTGTGGTGATCATGATGGTGCTTTGGAGATGAAGATCAAAGGCACAAGATGATGATGGCCATATCATATCACTTATATTGATTGCATGTGATGTTTATCCTTTATGCATCTTATTTTGCTTAGTTCGGCGGTAGCATTATAAGATGATCTCTCACTAAATTTCAAGGTATAAGTGTTCTCCCTGAGTATGCACCGTTGCGACAGTTCGTCATGCCGAGACACCACATGATGATCGGATGTGATAAGCTCTACATTAACATACAAAGGGTGCAAGCCAGTTTTGCACATGCGGAATACTCGGGTTAAACTTGTCGAGCCTAGCATATGCAGATATGGCCTTGGAACACTGGAGACCGAAAGGTCGAGCGTGAATCATATAGTAGATATGATCACCATAGTGATGTTCACCATTGAAAACTACTCCATCTCATGTGATGATCGGACATGGTTTAGTTGATTTGGATCATGTGATCATTTAGATGACTAGAGGGATGTCTATCTAAGTGGGAGTTCTTAAGTAATATGATTAATTGAACTTTAATTTATCATGAACTTAGTCCTGATAGTATATGAATAACTATGTTGTAGATCAATAGCTCACGATGTAGCTCCCCGTTTATTTTTTGATATGTTCCTAGAGAAAAACTATGTTGAAAGATGATAGTAGCAATGATGCGGACTAGGTCCGTGATCTGAGGATTATCCTCATTGCTGCACAGAAGAATTATGTCCTTGATGCACCACTAGGTGACAGACCTATTGCAGGAGCAGATGCAGACGTTATGAACGTTTGACAAGCTTGGTACGATGACTACTTGATAATTTAGTGCACCATGCTTTACGGCTTAGAACCGGGACTTCAAAAATGTTTTGAACGCCACGGAGCATATGAGATGTTCCAAGTGTTGAAATTGGTATCTCATACTCATGCCCGTGTCAAGAGGTATGAGACCTCTGACGGTACTTTGCCTACAAGATGGAGGAGAATAGCTCAGCAAGTGAGCATGTGCTCAGAATGTCTGAGTACTACAATAACTTGAATCAAGTGGGAGTTAATATTCCTGATAAGATAGTGATTGACAGAGTTCTCTAGTCACTCTCACCAAGTTACTAGAACTCCGTGATGTACTATACTATGCAAAGGATAACAGAAACGATTCGCAAAGCTCTTCGCGATGCTGAAATCGGCGAAGGTAGAAATCAAGAAAAAGCATCAAGTGTTGATGGTTGACAAGACCACTAGTTTCAAGTAAAAGGGCAAGGGAAAGAAAGGGAACTTCAAGAAGAATGACAAACAAGTTGTCACTCCAATGAAGAAGCCCAAAGCTAGACCCAAGCCTGAAACTGAGTGCTTCTACTGCAAAGGAAATGGTCACTAGAAGTGGAACTTCCCTAGATACTTGGCGGATAAGAAGGATGGCATAATGAACAAAGGTATATTGGATATACATGTTATTGATGTGTACTTTACTAGTGTTTATAGCAACCCCTCGGTATTTGATACTGGTTCAGTTGCTAAGAGTAGTAACTTCAAAGCAGGAGTTGCAAAATAAGCAGAGACTAGTTAAGGGAGAGGTGATGATGTGTGTTGGAAGTGATTCCAAGGTTGATAAGATCACCATCGCACACTCCCTTTACCTTCGGGATTAGTGTTGAACCTAAAATAAATGTTATTTGGTGTTTGCGTTGAGCATGAATATGATTGGATCATGTTTATTGCAATACGGTTATTCATTTGAGTGAAAGAATAATTGTTGTTCTATTTACATGGATAAAACCTTCTATGGTCATACACTCAATATAAATGGTTTATTGAATCTCGATTGTAGTGATACACATATTCATAATATTGAATCCAAAAGATGCAAAGTTAATAATGATAGTGCAACTTATTTGTGGCACTGCCGTTTAGGTCATATTGGTGTAAAGCGCATGAAGAAACTCCATGCTGATGGACTTTTGGAATCACTTGATTATGAATCACTTGATGCTTGCGAACCATGCCTCATGGGCAAGATTACTAAGACTCCGTTCTCCGGAACAATGGAGCGAGCAACTGACTTATTGGAAATAATACATACTGATGTATGCAATCCGATAAGTGTGAGGCTCGCGGCAGGTATCTTTATTTTCTGACCTTCACAGATGATTTGAGAGGATATGGGTATATCTACTTAATCAAACATAAGTTTGAAACATTTGAAAAGTTCAAAGAATTTCAGAATGAAGTGGAAAATCATCGTAACAAGAAAATAAAGTTTCTACGATCTGATCACGGAGGCGAATATTTGAGTTACGAGTTTGGTCTTCATTTGAAACAATGTGGAATAGTTTCGCAACTCACGCCACCCGGAACACCACAGCATAATGGTGTGTCCGAACGTTGTAATCGTACTTTATTGGATATGCTGCGATCTATGATGTCTCATACCGATTTACCAATATAGTTTTGGGGTTATGCATTAGTGACAGCTGCATTCACGTTAAATAGGGCACCATCTAAATCCGTTGAGATGACACCGTATGAACTATGGTTTGGCAAGAAACCAAAGCTGTCGTTTATTAAAGTTTGGGGTTGTGATGCTTATGTGAAAAAGTTTCAAACTGATAAGCTCGAACCCAAATCAGAGTAGTGCGTCTTCATAGGATACCCAAAAGAAACTGTTGGGTACACCTTCTATAACAGATCCGAAGGCAAGACATTTGTTGCTAAGAATGGATCCTTTCTAGAGAAGGAGTTTCTCTCGAAAGAAGTGAGTGAGAGGAAAGTAGAACTTGATGAGGTAATTGTACCTTCTCCTGAATTGGAAAGTAGTTCATCATAGAAATCAGTTCCAGTGATTCCTACACCAATTAGTGAGGAAGCTAATGATGATGATCAAGAAACTTCAGATCAAGTTACTACCAACCTCGTAGGTCAACCAGAGTACGGTCCGCACCAGAGTGGTGCGGTAATCCTATTCTAGAAGTCATGTTACTAGACCATGACGTACCTGCGAACTATGAGGAAGCAATGATGAGCCCAGATTCCGCAAAATGGCTTGAGGCCATGAAATCTGAGATGGGATCCATGTATGAGAACAAAGTATGGACTTTAATTGACTTGCCCATTGATCGATGAGTCATTGAGAATAAATGGATCTTCAAGAGGAAGACGGACGCCGATAGTAGTGTTACTATCTACAAAGCTCGAATTGTCGCAAAATGTTTTTGACAAGTTCAACGTGTTGACTACGATGAGATTTTCTCACTCGTATCAATGCTTAAAAGTCTGTCCGAATCATGTTAGCAGTTGCCGCATTTTATGAAATCTGGCAAATGGATGTCAAAACTGCATTCCTTAATGAATTTCTTAAAGAAGAGTTGTATATGATGCAACCAGAAGGTTTTGTCGATCCTAAAAGTGCTAACAAAGTGAGCAAGCTCCAGCGATCCATCTATGGACTGGTGCAAGCATCTCGGAGTTGGAATATATGCTTTGATAAAGTGATCAAAGCATATGGTTTTATATAGACTTGCGGTGAAGCCTGTATTTACAAGAAAGTGAGTGGGAGCACTACATTATTTCTGATAAGTACATGTGAATGACATATTGTTGATCGAAAATAATATAGAATTTTCTGGAAAGCATAAAGGAGTGTTTGAAAGGAGTTTTTCAAAGAAAGACCTCGGTGAAGCTACTTACATATTGCGCATGAAGATCTATAGAGATAGATCAAGACGCTTGATATATTTTCAATGAGTACATACGTTGACAAGATTTTGAAGTAGTTCAAAATAGAACAGTCAAAGAAGGAGTTCTTTCCTGTGTTGCAAGGTGTGAAGTTGAGTAAAGACTCAAAACCCGACCACGGCAGAAAATAGAAAGAGAATGACAAGTCATTCCCTATGCCTCGGTCATAGGTTCTATAAAGGATGCTATGTTGTGTACCAGACCTATTGTGTACCTCACCATAAGTTTGGCAAGAGGGTACAATAGTGATCCAGGAGTCGATCACTGGACAGCGGTCAAAAATATCCTTAGTGGAATAAGTAAATGTTTCTCGGTTATGGAGGTGACAAAGGGTTCATCATAAAGAGTTACGACGATGCAAGATTTGACACCGATCTGGATGACTCTAAGGCTCGATCTAGATACATATTGAAAGTGGCAGCAATTAGCTAGAGTAGCTCTGTGCAAAGCATTGTAGACATAGAAAATTTGCAAAATACATACGACTCTGAATGGGCAGACCCGTTGACTAAATTTCTCTCACAAGCAAAACATGATCACTCTTTGGGTGTTAATCACATAGCAATGTGAACTAGATTATCGACTATAGTAAACCCTTTGGATGTTAGTCACATGGAGATGTGAACTAATCACATAAAGATGTGAACTATTGGTGTTAAATCACATGACGATGTGAACTAGATTATTGACTCTAGTGCAAGTGGGATACTGAAGAAAATATGCCCTAGAGGCAATAATAACGTTGTTATTTATATTTCCTTATATCATGATAAATATTTATTATTCATGCTAGAATTGTATTAACCGAAAACTTAGTACATGTGTGAATACATAGACAAACAGAGTGTCACTAGTATACCTCTACTTGACTAGCTCATTAATCAAAGATGGTTAAGTTTCCTAGCCATGGACAAAGAGTTGTCATTTGATAAGCGGGATCACATCATTAGAGAATGATGTGATTGACTTGACCCATCACTACAAAAAAAAGACACATCCGTGACATTTTGGGCCGAATGAAAAAAAAGTATGTCATATTTATGACACTTCTATGACGATAATTGTGACAAAACCCAGTATCATCATAGATGTGGTGGGCTCCTACTTCTATGACAAAAAATCATGACAGAAAATGGGCTCTTCGTCCTGGGCGGGCCAGAGATGCAGCTGCATGACATTATTTGGGTCGTCCATGACAGAAAAAACCATGGTGCAAGCGAGGGCTAGGAAAATATCGGGGTGTTCCCGGCTACGGTGGGTGGTCGGGGCCGAGCGATGCACGGAGGTTTGCACGTTTCTCTCGTAAATGCACCCGCGTGGGTGCGAGGCGTTGGGCTCTAACTGAACCCGAGCGAGGTGTTTGCCCTCATCGAACTGGCGATTACCGCTGCGAACTCTGGCGTTCGAACCCGAGCGATCAATCGATGGTTGTTAACTGAACCCAATCGAGCGATTCCTTCGCTACTGCTGCTAACTGAAGCCGATCGATGCTGCCTCTGGATAAATAGTGAGTGTTGCTGGGGGGGTTTGGATGAACAGTTCCCGGTGGGGGTGGATGAACAGGACCCCATGGTGTTTCCTCTGGATGAACAGGACCCCGATCGATCGAGCCGGTTGGGGCTGGATGAACAGGACTCTGTGAAGGGCTGGATGAACAGGACGACCCCGTGGAGGGCCGGATGAACAGTAGACGGCGGAGGGCTGGATGAACAGTAGCCCGTGGAGGGGTGGTTGAACAGGAGCCCGTGGAGAGGGCTGGTTGAACAGTAGTCGGTGGAGTAGCGCGCGGTGGAGGCTGGATGAACAGGAGCCCGTGGATGAACAGCCGCAGGTGGAGGCTGGAGGAGGTCGACGGTGGATGAGCGATGGCCCGTGGAGGCTGGAGGGGTCGATGGTGGAGATGAGCGGTATCCTGTGGAGTCCCGTTTTGCGGTACGCCACACCCCTCCCGATGAACAGGACCCCCGTTTCGACCGTAGCACTCCAACACAAGTCCGTTTCCTCCGTTTTGCGGTACGCCACACCCCTCCCGATCAACAGGACCCCGTTTCGACCGTAGGAGGTCCAACACAAGTCTGTTTCCTTCGTTTTGCGGTACGCCAGACCCCTCCCGATGGACAGGATCCCATTTCGAACGTGGCCGGTCGAACACAAGGCCGTTTCCTCTGTTGTGCGGTACTCCAGGCCTCGTTTCCATTGGTTGTTCCGTCCAAGCCGGTTGGCTCCCACGCATTCCGTTGCCTCCCGATGAACACGACGCATTTCGTTGCCTCCCCATGAACACGATGACGACGCAGTTTCTCCATTCCGACCCAACCATGTACACCATCCCTGGTCGTACGTATGCACGAGTAGGCGTTCGAGACCCCGCCCGTATGTACGTACATGGCTGTATTTTCTTTCTTGCACACTGGCCGATGTACGTACGTGTACATGCTACGTGTGCGCCTCTATTACGACATGTGCGCGCCTCTACATCGACCAGTATATATGTACACGTTCGCGACCAGAATGACAACGCTACGTACGCTTCGACCAGGTGGGTCCTGACTATCAGGCACTTCCTTCCGTGCAAAGATGTAGCTAGTGGGTCCTAGCAGTCAGGGGGGCGAATCGTTTTTTTTGCCCGGACGCACTTCCTTGTGTGCGAAGATGTAGCTGGTGGGTCCCAGCAGTCAGGGGGAAACATTTTTTTCACAAAATACGGTGGCCCGTCCGGTGGGTCCCAGCTGTCAGGTGGAGGAAACATTTTTTCAGCTTAATAACGAGGAACTTTTCTTGTGTGCGACCATGGACCTCGTGGGTCCCAGCCGCCAGGCTCTCCACGTACAGTCCTCTTTCGATGACTCTCGTTTGTTGACCACGTCGCACCGAGCGTAGCAAGGCGGTGGATGACGGCGAGGCCCCGGACGAGAACGACTCGGAGATGGGAAGACGCGGTAGTGGAGTCGCGGATTGAGAGGAGGAGAAGGGTTATAACTGGTTCTGGTGCGACGCGGGGCGACAGTCGGTGGAGAATAATAGGAGGTGTGGAGGGGTGGAGGCATAGCCTGGCCGGCGGTGGGGTAGCGCTTCGCAGCGATGCGTGCTAAGCAGAGCCACTAGCCGCCGGAGGCCGGACCAGGGGATCCCGGCGACGTTGGAGGAAGAAGACAAGAGATTGAAGGTGCATGTCGGCCGTCGGATATAAATCCAATGGCTGTGGATGTCATAATCATTTGTTGACCAAGTTGACAACGCCCTGCGTAGGCTTCGACCTATTGGCCCACATGTCAGCCTGCAAAAATGTGGCATATATTTAACCCATGTTTTCTAGAATGTACAGTCCATTTGCTGGGCTGGGTGAAAAAATAATTTCGCGTCAATGCGGCCCATTTATATTTTCTAAGAAATCCCAGCCCATTTTCACTTCCTTCAAATACATGAATTAGCTGGGCTCGTTATATATATAATGTTATGTTAGAAGGAGCAATTAATATCAAAAAATAAACCGAAGAGGCAAATTTTTTATATACATAATTAACAAATTAGCGAGTTATTGTTCAAAAAAAATGAGCGCGTTATTATTACATTGGTCCTTAAAATCTTCACAAGCTTTTGTACGCAATCACCAGGATTTTCCTTGCCTGTGAGTCAAAAACAACCAGGATTTTCCTTGCCAACTTCTGTTAAACATTTACTTTTATAAGTTAATAACACGTGGGATGTTTTTATAATGTATATATAAGTCTCTATAAAATATATGATAATAGTAATAATATAAATATATATAATGTGGTTAAAAAATACATTGGGCTACCGATCTTTAAGAAAAAGCCCATAGGCCGGTATGGACCTCAAAAAATAAGTTGAAACCACGGTCACCGTATGTCGTGGGCTATGCATGTTAAAATACAAAACTAGGCCTAGCTGATACTTGTTTGCCCTCTGGAAAAATAATAATACCAGATCCCCGAGCGAACTGGATTAAAGAGGGGGCCGGCGGCACGACTGAAGAAGCACATGAGGAGCGATTTATTTTCTTCAGTGGATGGCTCTCGATGGCGGTTTTTTACTTGCCTCTGCACCATACAACTTGTATTTTTAGCCTCCACATGCGTGGTGGAGCAACAACCCATTTCTTTGGGCGGGCCAACCTACAGAAACCAGCACTCGATTTTTCATCAAGCCCCAAAAACAACGCAGTACTATGTTTGTTTTGAGGCCGAAAACATTACGGCAGGGGTTGAGTGGGGGAGGGGGCAACATAGAGCAAAAAGATTAAAAAGAGCTGATGCGACGTTGCTACCCTAACAAAGCAGGTGCAATTCTTCTCGGGAAGAAGGTGTTTTGTTGACACCCACACGTCACATACCCCATAGTAGGCATACTAACAAGTTCACACACAAGTACAACAGAAAAGGTAAACATTCATATCAAACTCAGGTTCACAAGGCAAGTTCATATTCATAGCCAACATTCACTATCAACAACTCAAAGATTCATATATACACAAGTTCAGCATGTCCATGGATCCAAATGATTGATATGTCACGCAACAATATTCATAGATAATTCACAAAAAGATTCAGATATACACATGTTCAGTATGTTTATGCATCCAAATGATTGAGATCACAGCCAATATGATCAATGGACGAACTTTAATTACCTAAGTGCAGACCGGCAAATGGTGTTGATCGGAGGTACTTCTTGCTAAAATTAATGCTTGTACGAGTAAACTTTCGAGTACATAAGAGGCAGCAGACAATCTGAACTTTGCTTGTAGGTTTATCCTCAAATAGTGGCCTCGTGCGAGGGAGGTTTGAGCAACTTGGCCACTACTTTCATCGAACTAGTTCTTGGCTCATCTTGGTCTGTAGCTCGCCAAAATTCTACATTGGAGACGAGAAAGGAGGCAGTTGAGAAAATGAACCACCCAAATTTTTGTGCAGTTCAACTAAAATGGAGCATCCTGGCGTGCGGGCCGATTAAGTGCCGATGAATATCTGCGTCAACCAACTTACGGAATCTTTAGACTCCATGCCATACAGTTCGCTACCATATCTGCAGATAACCAAAAGGCACAAGTTGGGACCAAAGACTGGACTATGTTTTTCTGGGCTATGCGCCAAGCGATATTTTTAGCGTTCACTCTCCTAATACTTGGAGTTTGACAACTGGTTGACGTCGGTTGATACTTGAATAAATATAGGTACTTCTTGTCAACATCGATGCTTGTCTGAGTGAACTTTGGAGTACATAGCAGCAGCATAAGTATCTGTCCATCTGATCTTTTTGTGCAGTTCTACTGAAATCACCCAATGCAATGATTTTCCTGCAAGTTTAGGCTCCAAGTTACTCCTTTATAAAATTGGCAAACAGTAGCACAATACCAAATTACCAATACATGACAACCACAATAACCAGGATAAAGACCAGTACCAACCTGTGTGAGGTAGCATATCAATTACTATTTCCTTTGACTGGAAGCCGAGATAAGCAAAGCGACTGACAGCAAAGGAAGAAAGCAGGCCAGATTAGCGACTGGCAGGAAAGGACGGAAGCTGTCGAGGCAATGAAGCACCCAAAGTTTTTCTGCAGTTCCACCAAAATCGAGCATCCCTGTTGCCACATATATTGAGAGAGTGAGATTACTGTAATAGTGGGACTAGTTGATGAAACATACACTAACAAATAGAAGCACCCTCATTATCTTAATGGGTCAAGTTAGCAACATAGTAGTCTTGCTTAAAGAGAGGTATTAGTTTATTTAATCAGTACCAATTAGCTCAACACTCAAAGCATTTCCATGTATCATAGGCTGCAAAACTTTAACGTGCAAAGATAAAGGATTTTCTCATGACAGTAGAACAATACAAATAGAGATGACCGCAAACTAATATGGATGAAGGCCTTAGGCCCGTACCAACCAGAGGAAAAAAGCTTATTCATGTAGCCCCATAAGAGATGATAAAGCACTCACTGGAATCACTCAATAGTATATATTTTTGTGCACTTCAAATGTATGGTTGAAATCACTCTTGTTTACCAGTCTTTGAGATTATATCGAAAGATTATCAAGAACTTCCAGCTGAGTTAAAGCAATCGGCTGGGATACGATTCATTGTATTGTCTTGTGCAGTTCCACTAAAATGTACGATTGGCACAAAATGATCCCTGTTTGCACAAGTAGGAACAAGGTGAAACCTTAATTAGCTTAGTGAGAAAGGATAGAAAGACATTAGCATATTACTCTAACAGTAGCATCAAATTCATGATGGACAATACGCCAAACATTGCCTCATTGAACCAATGGCAATAAATTGACATGCAAAACAATAGCACTATTATGTCATGACACTAATAATATTCCCTCCCTGCTCCACCACATGATTCACCTCCATAGAGAAACATACACACGTACATGATTCACCATAGGGTGCTACTAAAGATTTGTTTAACTCCGACAGGAAAATTAGGCAGCAATAAATTAGTGGTCCTTAAGTACTCCTAATTAATTAAGTGAGACAGCAGAAGTGGAAGGTCTCCCTGGAGGATCGTCTCACATGTAAGGTAGTCATTTCCGGAGCCCTTGAATGGCCTCGACTGAGGCCTCTGGCTTCAGCAAGATCGCCTTGGCACTGTTTATTCTTCTTCTTCTTCCTCTTCATGCTCTGTTTCTCATTCTCCTCACCAGTTGGTGAAACCAAGTACATGATTGGCCTTCTATTTCAGAATTGGTTTTGTCAGTGAGGGAGTACAAGTGTACTAGTAAAAAATAGCATCATTTTCTCATGGCAGTTGCAAAATAGAGATGAACACATGCATTAAATATCATTCTTACCTAAAGGAAGGTTATGGTCCCAATATGGATGATGAGGATTGGAACACAGATCTCCCTTTGTGCAGATCCACCGAAATGAACCAACTATTCCATTCTGACATTCCAGTTAAACAACACAAAAGTCACTTATTTTAAGAAGAGTTTTGTGCAGTGCACCAAAAGGTCACAACAGCAACCAGGTGAAATGGATATCCCTGTTTGCACAAAAAGCTACAGAGGAAACAGTCAGAGTCTCAAACAATTATAGGCAAAAACATTTGGCTAAACTTGTCATGGCTTATAATAGTGGCATGGCTTCATTTTTACCAGGGGCATTAGATTAAGAACAGCTAAATATTTGGTATAAGGGCATGGGACAGTGGGTGCACCAGCAGTCCAGCACCATGTACCTAAACAGGGGCATAAAGTGGTGATTCATAGTTTGTTGCCCCGAGAAACAAACATCCAAGAAACATATCTGGGTTGGTCCCATTTTTTTCACTCTAGCCACCTACTCCTATGTGTGGATAGCAAATCTAGTCCTGGTCATACCACTGTGTACAGCGTTACCCCTATATTTCCCTTTTCGACCAAGAGACCGGTCGGATGACCAGTCTGTACTACTTTCACCCCCTTTCCTTCCTGTTTGTACCAAGTCCGATGTACATACTAAATTCCACCACCCCCACTTTATTTCTTGTTTGAACCAAGTACAATATTCGACTCCATGAAGTAGCTTTACCTCTGACAATAGAAGAAAAAAATAGGTGACGTTGGACCATCCGACCGGGAGGGGCTGAGAGGTAGAAAATGATGCACATGCAGCAACGTAGTGAGCTTGGGAAGTAGAGCTAAGGCAGTTTCGAAGGAAGATATACCTGAAAGTCGTCGGGATGTGGATAGGTGGGCGGCGGGAGGCCAGATCCGCCCACACTAGGACAACGACGAAGGGACCGGAGGACCTCCTGCATCGGCGCTCGGCCAGAGATAATGGTGCGGCCGGCAGTGGGTCTCCTCCCTCACTGTCGATGACGGCCTAATCGCTGCCCCTCCTCCCCTTCGCCGGCGGAGGGGGTTACGTCCGGATCTGTAACGAGCGGTGAGGATAGAAAGATAGTGTTTTTTGAAGGGAGAAAGACAGTGTTACCACCCCTATCTTTTTTAGATCTAGAGAGGATGAGAGTGTGTGAATAGAGCAACCCTAGAAAGCAAGCGCGGAGGCTCCGGCCTATATATACGTAGTGGGGTTGTTTTCCTTTTTCACTCCATCAAAACAATCATTTAAGATTGTGTACTACGTGCCAGGTCGCCATTTTTTTGTTATTGATTGTTTTTTGAGATAGCTACCCGCTTGTTCCAAGTGGTGTTACGGTGTGCCAGGTCGCACTTTGTATCGTTCAAGTCTGGTACAAGTCCCTCCATTAAATGAACAACGACCCCCTCGTAAAAATTGTGAACAATCCCACGTCTAAAATTATCGGAAACGTGGGTGGCCCCAACATGCATTATTATTTATATTTTCTACTCCCTCCATTCCTAAATATAAGTCTTTTTTATTAGCCACACCTAAGACAAGAATTTTTTCTATTAGTAGTGAACCCCACATGTCATAGACACAAAAAGTGTGGCAAGATTCCCATAGGCAAGACAAAGTGTGTCTAACAATTTGAGCAACTCAAGTTAGGCAATTGTGCAAGTGTGGGAAAAATAATGTGGCAACATAAGACAAACATAGTCACAATCCAAACAACTCCGTAATTTTTTGTGGCATGCATGAAAATTTGGTTAGTTAAATTTATAGTCAAATTTTGGCAAGGTGCATCAAATCAACACATGCAAGTATTAAAAGGGAAGTCACGGCATGCATGCATGCATTGTACTCCCTCCGTTTACAAATATAAGTGCTTTTAGAGATTGCAACAAGTGACTACATACGAAGCAAAATATGTCTACATACATTTGTATGTTGTAGTTCATTTGAAATGTGTAAAAAGACTTATATCAAGTGCAATGCTTTCATGTGTCACGTCAACTCGTACAAGACCGAGAAGTTTGATTACTACAATGCCCTCTCCCTGGCGGACTAAGCTCACGTGCCTTAACTGCACCTGCCTTTGGCTGCATGACAGGTGGGCTAACCACCTGTTGGGCCCACCTGTCATAGACGCAAAGGCAGGAGCAGTAAGTCAATGAAGCTGCATGCCTCCCTCGCGCATGAGTGTGGTGGCTGGCAGGACTAGTAGGAGCTTTCGCTACACGCTATCCCTCCCGCACGAGGTGGGTGGACATGCAGCAATAGATTCGGTACTGTAGAAGTAGGAGTGACATCATTGTTCGTCTTCTCGAAGAGGCGAAGAGCCAAGCGCAACCCGAACGTGGTAGTTGCGAAAGCTCGCGTGGTGCGGTGCCTTGGAGCACGCATATAGCCAGGCTCTCGCAAGAGACAAAATTGCTATTTGAGCCCATTATTGTAGTACTAGTACTTGCTAGTATAGCCCTGTAAACCGAAAAGGAGTATTTTCCTTTCTAAAGATATCAACAAGTAACTAGACTACACCGCGTGCAGTACTCCCTCCCTTCCGGTTTATAGGGCTCAAATCTCAAATCTCATCAACTAAGGCATTTTGCGATTGGAGGAATGTGTCTCGTACTTTACAAAACTACCCTAATTAAACTCATGCATTAATTACGTAGTTTTCTCGTTTTCCTCTTCGCCTTGGTCGCGGTGCACAATATTGAGCACTCCTATATGACTAGCCGCTCTATCTACGTGTGGGACATCAAAGCATCCGGGCTCGCGTGCCATCCACCAAATCACAGCGAGGTGCTTCAATCGAAACTCACCGGTCACCCCGGTGTGGCCGTCATGACCTATCATATCACAAAACCCACACCTTTACCAGTAGTGGTAAAGTGGCCTCGAAGTTGGACTGGACGAAGCAACCATCATTTCACTGGAACGCTGGTTGAAGCCCTTTCTCCCCTTTCTTGAAGAAAACCTCACTCCAGGCTACTCACTTCTGCCATTTTTCTTCTGTACCGACGAAGGAAAGGTGGGCGAATCAGTGATGCTGCTATATTTTCATTCCAAGAATCTTTTTTTGCGAAGCACCGACCAATTATCACAGCCTATTCTTTTCCCGTTTCATTGCGATTGTGGTTTCCTTTCAATTGCTTTTTTTTGTCCGTTCATTGATGGATCCTGGAGCACTAGGCAAAGAGTTGTCGGCGGACAACCCACTGGAGACAGCGATCTCCAGGAAGCGAGCACCGACCAATGAGTTGACCATGTTGGCGGGCCAACCCATGGAGATGAAGAACTCCAAGAAACAAGCACTGGCCAAAGAGTTGATGACGTTGGCGGACGAACTCCTCAAAGAAAGTTGGAAGAACAGCAAGGGCCCCACCGTGCCTACCCTAGAAACTCTGATGCCCACATATGCGAGGCTCAAGGCCCAGTTTGACGAGATAGTCGCCATTGAGAAGCAGTATTCCCCTGGCAAGGTGATGGCCCCCATCGAGGATGAGGAGATGGCCCCCGGAGGGATGGGATCCCCCGGTGAGCTGCACAAGGTAAAAAATAATGGCTTATTACCATAGTTGTGGTTTTTGATTATTTGCAATGTGCTTGCTAATATGTTAGGGTTGTGCAGGTGTCGGTGGACGTCCTTGATGATTTCGATGTCGTGGCCCGTCCTGTGGACAACGCCCCAGAGATCGTTTTCGGTGTCGCGGTCCGTCCTGTTGGCATCGCCCCGAAGATCGATTCCAATGTCGTTGTACGTGCTGTGGTCATTGCCCGAGAGATCGATGACAAGAAATAGTTGGTCGCGCTAATCCTTCAGGGTAGTTTTCATTGCCCTGTGTTAAATTACCATAATGATGCATGTTATCAAACCATCTTAGGGCTAGTGCCCTGTCCTGTGTGGGCGGTACTTGCTACTTTTGTTTGATAGTGAATCATGCGAACCCTCTCCGAGTTATGGAAACAGATGTATCCTCACCAGCTTTTGATGTAATATATGGCATGCTTAGATGTAAGTTTGAACTATTTATCATATCAGCAGGGCTTGTTTGATGATTCTTGGTGTTAGTAGGCTAGCTACTGTGCGAGCTATAGTACTTGCAAAACAATCACCGAAGAGAAGCGTTGGAGTGATGAGCTCGTGGTACGCTTATACTTATCCGTAAATCGATCGGCCAATAGCCCAAGCTCCTAAAATTGTAGGCTTAGTCGACACGGATACATTCAGGCCTCATTTGGTTCATAGGGTAGGAAAATCGTAGCTAAAGTACAGAGACGTACAACAGAAAATCATAGCAGTACAGAGACGTACTCCCTCCGTTCCAAAATAGATGACCTATAGGCGGGCTAGTTTGGCCTAGTGGGTTTTTTTAGGATGGCCTAGTGGGTTTCAGTGATATGACGTGGTACAGTGCCGTCCAGTCTTCACGTGTGGTAGCAGTATTGCGGGTACAGTAAGTTTCCTTGAAGAAGCGGAATTCAATGAAGTCATGATGGTTCCTTCGTCCGACCAACTTACAGTGGGAAAGGTTGGGCCTGCGATACGACCGGGGTAGACCAGGATAATTTTTTCAAAAAAATAGTATCACTGCTGATTTATATTTATTTTTTATTTATGATGAATGCTAGCGTTTCAACTCTTACGACGAAGAGTGCCAAACACGGCACGTCTTTGGATGTCCCACACGTCGGTGAAAGGAGTGGGACATGAACAGACATGGTAGAGCCAGTAAAAAAAACAAAGGTCGTAGAGCGTCTCCACTTCTTCCACTTCTGGGTCGGAGACCACACGTAGTAGTACTAGTGGTATGAACGATACAAAGTGCGACCTGGAGAGAAAGAAACATCTAGCTCGAAGGTCTCGGTGCATACACATAAACAAATATAAAAAGCTAATATGTGCCTCCAACTAATATAGTAGTAATAGAGTACTTAGGCACGTACTCCATAAGATCACCGTGCATTGCATGTACAACATTTAGTGGTACTCCCTCCGTTCCAAATTACTCGTCGTGGTTTTAGTTCAAATTTGAACTAAAACCACGACGAGTAATTTGGAACGGAGGGAGTACGTAGTAAGAGACAAATGCCGCCCAAGAGTTCCCTTCTCGACCCACTTTCGGGTGTTTGGTAGATTGTATGGAGGGTGCATGAGTCCACACTAGTTTAGCACAAATACACGAGAAGCATACATGAAGAGAGCATGCATGAAGAGGGGTGTTGAGTTGAGCATGCATGAAGAGGGAACAACTACGCTGAGACGAGAATGCAACCAAACACACCCTATATGCCACGCATGTTCATACCATTTGTGCCTTTCTACTTCAGTTACTCCGGACTCCCCCATGGCCCACCTTACATTATCACCATATATATTTCTTGGAGTCCGTGCACAGTAGGAGGGCGATCTCTTCTCCCTCCCTCGTCTCTCTCTTCTCAGCCGACGCCCGCCGAGCAGTTAGATTTTGGCTATCGACGGTTTATTCAATTGCAGTCCCACATGTTAGTGAAAATGCGAGACAACGCGTGTCCCCTCTGGTGAGCGGCGTTCGAACCGGACTATGGGGGTGCGACTCGTACGAGTCGTAAGTGTGTCGCCTTTTCCTTTTGAATTTGCAAAGCATAACATTTTCGTGCGATCGATCACAGAAATCCAGAACAAAATGACGAGGGCGGTGCTTTCCCGCGTGTTAGGCGGGCTAGTTTGAGTGATATGACATGCTACAGTGCCATCCACTTGCTCCATTTTTATGTAAGCAAGAGTCTACACTCTTACGTGGGAGGAGTGCGAAACACGGCGGATCTGATTTTGATCGAGGGAAAACTGTTCCCTGTGAAATAATGGAGCATTGTTAGCGGTTATAGCATGATACTTAGGGCATCTCCAGCGCTGGCCCCCAAATTTACACCGGCATCTGTCCGAGGACACTGATGGATGCCATCCAATGCTGCCCGCATACCTTTCGACAATTATATGAACTAACCGGACGAAATTCATGAAACAAAGCAAATTTCAAATTAACCGGATGAAATTCATTACATTTCCAAAACTTTTCATATAAACTGGACAAAATTCATTACATATTTCGCACAAACCATACTAAAACCTACTGTAAACCTAATCTAAACGATCACCGGCGCCCGACCAGCATGTCCGGCCATGAACCTGAGAAAGCCGGCTATTGCCTTTGCCTCCTCCTCATCCGCCTCGATAACCTCCTCCTCCGGACCACAAGGTTTCGAAGATTTCCGCCTCCACATCGCCGACAAGCGGCTAATCGGCCGCCGATGTTTATCCTACCAAGCTTGGCGTTGACTGAGTGGAGGAGCGGTGGCCTTCCTGGGAACAGAGCGGCACCGACCTACCATGTACTACTCTTCCTCGCTACCGGCTGTGCGCGCACACGCGCGCCGGCTTTGTGGTCGTGGCGGCAGAGGGCGGTCGGGGGGGAGTCGGCGATCTCCTTCGTCTGCTCCTGCGACAGTACATCCAAGAGAGCTTTGGAGCACGCCCGGAGCGGGGCCGCCGATGTCCTTCGTCTGCTCCTGTGACAGTACGTCCAAGAGAGCTTTGGAGCGCCAGGAGGCCATGGTTGGAGTGGTGCCGACAGAAGGAAGGGACCGGAGGAGAATGAGTGTGGGTCTTTGGCTATGGCTGGGAGGTGGGACTCAAGTTAATATAGCGGGCGAATGGCAATGAGCCACGGCAGACGGATGGATGGCTGGCGCCGGAGTAGGTTCGTCGGCAGCCGCGTGTCATTAATGTGGGCGGTGGACGGAAGTATAGCCGTGGTGTCATTAACGCGGAACAGTCGCTTGCACCAGGATGCCGCGCAGGTGGCGCTCTCTCGGCCGTCGCGCTGGTGCAATGCCGGCACCAGTGAGAGGTCGCGTCGGGCATGAATGCGGACGCTGCTTCAGTGACTTAACCGCAGGTGCGTTGTATCACTGACATGTGGGCCCAACGGTTATCTAGCCCGCATGTCACTGACATACCAACTGCACCTGAAGTTAAGGCCGGTCAATGCGGCATTCACGTTCTTGAGAGACGGTGATCGTTTTAGGCGGGAAGTGCGCGCTAACGATGGAAGGGATTCGATAGGCTAGGGCGGTCAGACGCTGGCGTGGTGGTAAAATGTGAACTCATGGATGATGAGACTTTGAAGCGTATGCGGCACGTATTGACAACCAGGCGTCCATGCAACCGCTCTTGTCGCCAGCTAGCCTTCGGCGACCACCATTAGACACCACACAACCATGCATAACTTACGAATAATGGACCAATCGATCAGACACGCACTCGTGTCCAGTGGCACTATGATCGGTTGCTCACGATAGTACATGCTCCGCACCATAGTACCCTCTCTAGCTAGGCTGTTTTATAGATTGTCATTGTGATGGACGATATACATGAGCAAGGCGCCGAGTCACGAGTATGACCATTGGTGTTGAGCCAGGTGAATACATGCTCGGTGTTCGCGGAGGCCTCCAGCAAACGTCTAAACAATAATGTCACGTACGCATAATTTTGGTTTTTATTTCTTTCTCCACTGACAAGTAGGCCCGCATAGATAGATTGATAAAGAACACGAGCTGATGAGGCACATGCAGACTGTTTGACTGGTCAACCAGACAAATACGGAGCTATATGCTAAGCCAGTGACTGTATAATCACCATATCTCGTATACAATGATCAAAGTGAGCTATCAAGAAAAGTTCAATGACCGCCAATGCATTTTACTCGGTAATAAATGACCAGGATTGAAGGGGAATCCAAATTTCCTTCATCTTCTGTCCTTGAGCTCTTGACAAACCAATGCACGGTTGTCCGGCCAGTCCACCCCGGAGCTGTCACCAAGCGTCGTTCATGCCACCGCGCCGCACACTAACCGGTAAGGAAGCGATGGCATCCCGCCGCGCCGAGTTCCTCGCCGCCCACGACCGCACACAGAATGGTAGGGAAGCGGTGGCATCCCGCCGTGCCGAGTTCATCGCCGCTCGCGACCTCACACCTATGTGGGCGGAATTTGAAGCTGCCAAGGCCGAATGGGCGGTAGAGCAAGAGGCGGCCAAAGCCTCACAGAGGGAGCGGAAAAGTCAGAAAGCACTCAAGAAAAGAGAGGCCCGCCGCCGCAAGAAAGATGAGGACGCACGCGCTACTGCAGAGAGGTAGGCGGAGACCTAAGCACGGTGGGGTGTCGCTGACAAAGCCAGGAAGTAGAACGACGGCGTCTGGCCAGCATGTGAGAAGTAGTAGTACTAGTAGTTAGTGTGTGTGTCTGTCTCGCCTGTATGTTTGTTTAATTAATTATGAGCATGTACCAGTGCTACTAGTTACTACTATAGTTTTTAGAGCACATTTCCAGTACATTAGCCTAGACTCAATGGAAAAATTCCTATCCTATGCATCAAATGGCATATCTTTCTCTATGAATTGAGATGCATGTCATCTCATTTCCTATGATTTTCATATTCCTATAAAATATCTATCCTATGAACCAAAGGAGGCCTCTGCTGGAGTAACTACTGTAGCTAGCAGTACTGCTAGTACAGTAGTTTTCTTCAAGAAGCGAAATTCAACGAAGTCATGATGGTTCCTTCGTCCGAGCAACTTCACAGTGGGTAAGGTTGGGCCTGTGATTTGATGGCTCATTAGTAATTACTGCGGCGTGATGACCGGGGTGACTCTCCCTTGGAGTTCTGCGGGCATGGCAAGTGGACCAGGATGGTCAACGTCCCACATGTCGGCGAGCGGAAGTATTCTTTCCGATATCGAGGAGCAAGGAAACCGCGTGGTATAGTATCACTGGTGATTTATATTTATTTTTTATTTCTGATGAATGCTAATGTTTCAACTCTTACGACGAAGGAGTGCGAAACACATGGCATGTGTTGGATGTCCCACACATCAGCGAAAGGAGTGGGGCATGAACAGCGTGGTAGAGCGTCTCCACTTCTGGGTCGGAGACCACACGTAGTAGTACTACTGTACTAGTGGTATGAACGATACAAAGTGCGACCCGGAGAGAAAGACACGTCTAGTTGGAAGGTCTCGGGGCATACACGTAAACAAATATAAAACCTAATATGTGCCTCCAATTAATATAGTAGTAGTAGAGTACTTAGTCACGTACTCCATAACATCACCGGGCATTGCACGTACAACATTTAGTGGTAGTAAGAGACAAATGCCTATATGCCACGCATGTTCATACTATTTCTGCCTTTCTACTTCACTTACTGCGCTACATTACACAGGTTCGCACGTCCACTAGTGGGTACATGTCCGTCTACGTGAATTCTGAGTCCCACATGTTCTTCATATAGATGGAACGATCCTTGCATGACACGTGCACCTTGATGCTAGATGTCTCGCGTTTTGGCAAAAGGATGAACAAAGATCACGTAAAAAATAGAGTGGAAGAACATAGATTCCCGACGACCGAGAAGGAGCAAGGAACCTCGTGGTGGAGCATCTGCACTCATAATATTTTATATTATTCAGTGATATAAAATCAACCAATCATCTCCACAGTGGACTGGAAGAGTACGAAACACGGCAGCCAAGTGTAGTTACATCATACTAGTACATGGCTAACCCACGCTATCACCATATTTCTTGGCTTCCGTGCGACACCTATCTCTAGTAATCCAGCAGCCCGTATCGCTTCTCCCTCCTCGTCTCTCTCAAAGTGCGGTGGGCTAGCGTTTTTGCCGTCTATTGAGGTCGGTTAACTCATCACATGTTAGCGACATGCCAAGAGCATTCTAAAAAAAATCCTTTCACGTTCCGTATTCAAAAAGAAAAAAATCCTTTCACATACGAATTTGACTGTATGCTTTGAGCAACTTTCATGTCCTATACTGCTCCTGTCTAGATACTCTAACTTAGCTAGAGGTTAGACTAACTCATGACTAACCCTGAACTAACTGTAGACAAAGAGGTGTTTGGGTGACAGGGTTAGATTGACAATAAATGCACTTGATGGAGAGAGAAAAGTGATTTTTTAGTGGTCCCCATGAGAACTATCTCCAGTTAGCACCTCTTGGGTGGGATAGTTTTTTTGGTGGGTTCGGTGCAACTTGCTCCAATTTAAACCCTCATGCTTGGATACTTTAGGGCTATTTGAGCCCCAACTAGCTCAAACTAACTCTAACCCATGGATCCAAACAGGGCATATGGCCAGCCTCGACGCGGAGCAGTCGCGTGCACCGGGAAGCGGCGCTCTCTCGGCCGTCGCGCCGCTTCAAAGCCGACGCCAGTGAGAGGTCACCTCCGCTCTGGCCGGGCATTAATGCGGCACTGACGCTCCAGAGCGACGCTGACCATTTCACGCGAGAAGCACGCGCTGGCAAGGGAGTACAGGTTTTGAACCGTTTCAGGTGTAGCACTGGTAGTTTGCAAAACTACTCAATTATTGCACTCCGTTTCCTAAGAAATTGTGGTAAAAAACGTTACTCCACAGCCCGCTTCCCTTCTCCTTCCTCTTCCACCGCCCACGCACGTCCACGGGAAGCGACCGGTTAACCCTTATATAAGAGTGCTAGCACAAAAAGATGCATGCATGACAACTAAAATTTCCAGATTAAAGCGCCGCTCCGGCGGGAGTATGGCGTATGTTGTTACCTTCGGCCGGGCCATGGCTACGGACGACGGCGACCAGAGAAGAGGCGGCGGGAGGGAATTAATGCAGCTACTATTTGGGTTCACCGTCCGGCTTAAATAAATGCGCAGCATCACATGTACCCGCGGGTGCACAGATTGTAACATACATGTCTGCTTAAGTGGGCATCACGTAACTGGTGTGTGTGAGAGAGAGAGAGAGATTTTGAGAGACAGAGTGCATGTGTGCGACTCTAATCTTCATACATGTACTCTACCTTTTGCATCGGATATAAGTATAATGGTATTTACTTTAGCTAGTGATTTACGTGGCCATGTTAACGTGGTTGTGTAAAAAAAATGTCACTTCCTGCTCGTGATTTGCGTTATATAATTACAAGCAAGATGCTCGTGCATTGCACGGAACATCAATATGCATTTTTTTTACAAAACACCTGTAATTTACCCATGCAGGAGTAATCCCATGTGTAAAAACTAATGATATTTTGAGAATTTATCGGAAAACTGGTATCTCAAGAATGTCATCAAAAAATGAAAGATGGGAGATAAGGTGAGGAGGACTGGAGCATGGTGGTGACTGGTGGTCGGAATGGGCGGAGGCATGGGGATGGACGACGCCGGCAAGCGGCAGCGGCCACCATGCTAGATTGTTCCAGAGACTTTCTTTTTTAATTGCTCAGCAATGAGGTTGTGGGAGATAAGGATGTGGAGAGAGGTGCGAGTATCTTTTGTAAAATTATCATAGTTAGCTTTCTATCCATCAGATATAGATCATACGGTCTATATTACAAGATGGCAGGCACAACATCATTGCCAACTCGGTTTTTTATAAGGGTACAGATGATAAGTTTGCTAACTAAAGTAAAGTGGAATTTGTCCATGTTATACAAGTAAATTAAGGTGATTTTTTATCATACAGGTAAGGTTGGATGAAAGGTGGTAGGAACAAATGCTTCGCCTAGAGCATGTGTGTGTGAGATGGATTCTTAGTGTGTGTGTGTGTGTGTGTGTGTGTGTGTGTGTGTTCGTGTGTGTGTGTGTGTGAGAGAGAGAGAGAGATGGAGTCTTAGTGTGTGTGTGATGGAGTCTTAGTGTGTGTGTGTGTGTTTGTGTGTGTGTGTGGGTGGGTGGGTGGGTGCGTGCGTGTGTGTGCGTGTGTATGTGTGTCGCGAGGTCCTCGGTGGCGGATGTAATTTAAGTGTGCATGGCTTCATCATAGAGAGGTGATGTGTATGGCAGAGGCCACCTATGATGGGGTGCGAGAGAGAAAATGCCCGTAGAGAGGAAGAGAAGGTGTGTGCGCGTGAGAGGAGTCAACATCGAGAGAACGTGTTTGTTCGAGAGACACCGAGGAAGACTACTATATATCGATGGTGCATGTAGGCGGGAATTAAATGAAGGAATGGTCTTATTGGTTTCGGGGATATAGGGGAAGAGTGAGAGGGGGGTAGCTAGAAGGAGATTGTTAAGTGTGAGTGTGTGTTTTACCCATCCAGGCGGAAGTTATTTGCACACAAGAAGAGAACGATTTGATGTGGCGTTAGGGTTGAGGGTAATTAACTACGTATGGAGACATAGAGACCTTGAACGTGCATGTGTGAGAGGTATACATGTATACGTGGGATGTGTGTGTGTGTGCGGGGGCACATGATCGAGATAAAAGAAAGAAGACATAAGTCATAAGATCAACGACATGGGAGAGACGGATCGATATGACAATATGCATGCATGTGAGAATGCAGGGAAGAAGGACCGACAATTGAGCATGTGTTTTTGTCTTTAAGAGATAGTGGCGTGGGCTGGAGCATTCATCTATGGCGAGCAGAGGGAGTGAGGCACAAAGATTATGCAAAAGAGATCAACCTATAAATGAAAGAAGGTTGATGGAGAAACAGATAAATAGAAAGATAAAGATGCTAGCTAGTGTGCGTTAGAGATAGGAGTCGAGTGAATCAGAAGGCTGAGTTATGTGTGTGGGTGTGAGAGAGATGAAGAAAGGGTGCATGTGACTCACATACAAACAAATATCAGAGAGAAATGAGACCCCAAGAGACGGAGTTTTGTGTCTCTGAGAGAAAGATATTTCACAACGAGAGTGATAGCTAGAGAGACATATGAGGAAATGCAAGATATCTCTAGGGAGAGAGAGTGTGTGTGAGCGACATACAAGAGAACAGTGGAGAAATATGAGACCCTGGGAGACAGAGTTTGTGTTTTTGTGTGAGAAAGAGATATTTAAGAGGAAGAGTCATAGGTTCTCATACCTAAGGAGCAAAAGACATCTCTGTATGAGGGGTGTGCGAGTGGCACACAGGGGAATAGTAGAGAGAAATGAGACCCCGGGAGACAAAGTTTTGTGTTTGTGTGAGAGAAAGAGATTCCACATGGAGAATCGTAGTTAGAGACACATAGCAGGGAGCGAGATATACTTAGAGAGAGATAGAGATATGAAGGTCGAGGGAGAGAGTACCGTCAGTGTGTTACGAAGATAAAAGATCATTGTCGACATACGGTATACGAGAGATACCGGGAGGCGATGAACGCCAGATAGGTCTAGAGAGATAGTCCTATATAAGCATGAGTGATAGTTATATGAGACGAATATCTGGATTAAATGGGATTCAAATATTTAAACTAGAGATCACGACATCGATAATATCATAACGCAAATTGGTGTATCAAACATGCATATTCATTTGAATTTGGGGAGACATGTAATGTTACATAGTTTATCAATATTGGTGATCCATAGATTCTTTAATTAGAAACAATGCATGGTTTATATGCAATTAATGTCTAAGCAGGATTACACTATATGTTGCGTGTGTGAAACACATTATACATGTTTGAGAAGTAAAAAAAACCCGAATGAAACACACATTAATTGGAGACAGTTAGCGAGGAATGCATACATTGGATTTCAACATAAAGTGGTTTCAAATATTTGAAAATCCAAATTGATGGATACAACCTCATGAATCTGAGATCATGCCATTTGTAGACCATATTTATGTATAAAGGGCGTTGTGCTTTTGAAAGTATATATAAAAAAATGATGTATATAGAATTTTATTCCAATCGAAAATGGATCCCGCCCGAAAAAAATAGAATACAAACGGGATTCGAATTGAGTTGGCACGACAAACGTGCACTCTGCAAAATTTGAACGAAGCGGGGAAAAGTCGCGATAATCACTTTGAAACCAAAATCTGCGAGATGGAAATTACTACTGCTTATCCCTGCCACGCAAAGCCTATCTGCTTGATTTCTATAGGTTTCGATAGGGGTAGGTTTGTAATTTCCCTCAAATGTGACATAACCACCTCTCACCCGAATTCATACACGATGGGCGCTAAAACACAGTGTGTCCTCGTCCGAAATCGACTCCCTCCCTGATTCATACACGGTGGGCACCAAAAACAAACTCTCGTCGGCAAATATTCGGTGTATGCGAGATTATCGTCCTATCCCCAACCGACTAATATTGCTTTGATGTAGGAAATTTGAAACGGGGGCTAAGTTTGTAAATTTCCTCGCATTTGAGACAAGCACGCCCTGAAGACATGGTTCCCCCCTTCCTCTCTACCTCCATTTCCCCATTCGTACTCCGTGGGCGCCAAAACACCCTCTCCACCCCAGCCTCCTCCGTCCGCCACCCCATCCACCGCCATCCTCCTCCACCATGCCGGAGCTGATACCCCGACGCCGCCGTCCATTACAAGAGATCGACCTCTCTCATCCACAGCTTCGGATCGGGATCCTTGCATCCCGTCTTCTCGCTTCATCCCCGCCGTTGTCCACCTTGTCGGCGCCGCTCCTACGACCATCTCGTCCACCGTGCCCTGCCGCCACCGTCTACCCTCCTAGATCTGCTTCCATGCCGCCTACATCCATCGCTATCGTAGCACCGTCAAATTCTCAGCAGATGCATACACGGCGCCGCACCAGAGGCGGTACTCTTTCGTATCTGCTCAACTTATTTATCACAGCAAGAAAATAGATCGCCACTGCTTTACTCTGATTTCTTGTCCATCACTTACTTGCTAGTTGAAAGCAAACATTGGTTGCGAAGTTGCCTTTGTCCGGTTTGCACCTTCAGATCCGCCATGGCACGCTCAACACTATACTCCCAATGCTTATGGTTTTCCCCTTTTATATTCCACACTAGTTAAATCACAGTTGACTAAATTTCAAAATTGGGTCAGTCGATTTTTCAGAGCTCGCCGGAGTTCGCCTGTGCGAACGAAGGGGCTCGGGTGGGGACGGTGGTTGTGGGGGGCGGTAGTGGGGCCTCGCCGAATGAAGAAAACTCGACGTGGGTGGGGGCGGGGGTGGGGGTGGGGGTGGCGGAGGAACACAGGCGGTGGTCCGGCCGGCGGCCCGTGCGGTGTTCTGTATGGGAAGAATCGGAGACGAGGAAGAAGAAGGGTTAGGAGACGTAGGATCTTCATCCAACCGCCTGAAATGGTCGACTGACCCAAATGAAAAAAGTCAAGCAACTTGCATGCAGACATGCCTTTATATTCAGAATCATCATCGTACCTGCTTAGCACTGCTCCTGAATCTATCAAGCTAAACAACATGCCACTCATAATTCAAACTTGTTGCTCAAGTACGAATCTGATATGATGCTGATATTACTAAAACAGATAACATTTAATTGGTCAGCTAATGTGCCTACTTTACTTTCGAAAAGCATGTGCACCACATATAGAGAGACAGCAGGGAGTTGCTTTCTTAATGTGCTCTGGTTCATCATGTGTGGGCACTGCGCAACAAATATTTTATTATCCAAAATCTTCTTGCTCTTCTTTAGCATGTTCCTCTTCCGTTCTTCTTTAATAAGTACTCTCTCCATTCCTAAATACAAGTCTTTGTATAGATTCCACCATGGACTACATATGGAGCAAAATGAGTGAATCTACACTCTAAAATGTATCTGGATACATCTGTATGTGATCCATAGTGGAAATCTCTACCAAGACTTATATTTTGGAACGGGGGTGTATGATAGTAGTACAGTATGTTCCTTGTAGTGAAGATGAGCAGGGACATTTGCAGTGTAGAGGTCTATACGGTCGATTGTGATGGACACTGAGGGAGTTCCGGACTAGGGGGTGACCGGATAACCGAACTATCATCATCGGCCGGACTCCAAGACTATGAAGATACAAGATTGAAGACTTCGTCCCGTGTCCGGATGGGACTTTCCTTGGCATGGAAGGCAAGCTTGGCGTCTGGATATGTAGATCTCCTACCATTGTAACCGACTACGTGTAACCCTAACCCTATCCGGTGTCTATATAAACCGGAGGGTTTTAGTCCGTAGGACGAACAACGATCATACCATAGGCTAGCTTCTAGGGTTTAGCCTCTTTGATCTCGTGGTAGATCTACTCTTGTAACACACATCATCAATATTAATCTAGCAGGACGTAGGGTTTTACCTCCATCGAGAGGGCCCGAACTTGGGTAAAACATCGTGTCCCTTGTCTCCTGTTACCATCCGCCTAGACGCATAGTTCGGGACCCCCTACCCGAGATCCGCCGGTTTTGACACCGACAGACACTTTGAACTATTCGGGCCTCTTTGATTCGTAGGATTTTGTAAACATGGGAATAGGATTTGTAGTGGCCTGCCCACTTGATCCTATAAGAATAGCAAGGAAATGCGAGGCGTATGCCTTTGAGAGTTACATCGATATTATGATTACCGCACCTTGATTGAAGAGAGCTGGTATCAAAGCCTTTCTAGCCGTACCGACAATACTAGCACATATATTCCAGCAAGTTCCACTTTGCTGATTTTACTCTAATGCTTAAGGTTTTCCTGTTATATCTACACTATGATCTATGTAGCTGCTTTGTGTCGCACTAGCAGCAGTCCACTCTTGAAGCTAAACACTGCAATGACTTACAAAATTGGCACCAAGGCATCGAGTGCCATTCTGGATGCAATGAAACTCATACGCTCCCCACCTGTTCAGAATATGATCCTAATGACTCTTGTTCAAAATTGCCACATATAGACAGACAGCATGGAATTTCATTTCTTTGGGCGCTGTGATTCATCATGAGTGGGCAACCAACATTGTATGCAATGAAGCGGAACCTCAAGAATATGCTTCCTCTTCCGTTCTTTAACATGTTCCTCTTGTTATTATGTATTTAGTACGTACATTATGTTCCTTGTCAGGAAGGGGAGCAGGGACATCTGCAGTCAACAGCTGATAGAGCTGGCATGTACGTGATCGACAGGCTTTCAATTACTAGCGGCAATACAACACCATATTTTCAAGCCAGTTCCACTTTCCCGATTTATATATCATGGTTATGGTGTACCCCTTTTATGTACACTATGATCTGCCTAGTTGTTGTGTGCTCTTGTTATCATGGTTTGGCAATAAACTCTCTATATAGTATATTATGAACCTATCATCTGCCAACTATCCTTACTTCTGGAGCCTATTTTTTGTGTACTTGTGCCAGATTATATAAATGCACGCACCATATTACAGCACACATGAGCTCTCTCATCAGAATCCAGTGATAGCACACAAGTGTTTATAGGGACGCCCCTATATTAGAATATCCTCTGCATTACAAAGATAATCTCACAACTATTTATGTTTTCATGGTTCTCAGATATTATACATAATTATAGTGAATATCAGAATCCGCGCATCAAAAGAATATTGTGGAACACTGCAATGACTTACAAAATTGGCACCAAGGCATTGAGTGCCATTCTGGATGCAATGAAACTCATACACTCCCCACCTGTAGATTCTTGTTCAGAATATGATCCTAATGACTATTCTAACCTCGAGGAGTCAAAGGCAGATGGCCTGTCATGTTCACCCATCAAGGTGCCTGTTCTAATTTGGCAAGGTTTTATTGATTGCGCGTATCTTGCATATGTTGTCTTGCATTTCTTCTACTTTGTTGCACCGCCATATGCTTAGTTTACTCGTCATATATGTCGAGATGCCATGGCCACTCCATTATCAATACATATTCCATTTGTCATCATACCATGTTTTTCAACTCAAATGTTGTTCTTGTGCATCAGACATCAAAAAGGAAGAGGGTGATTGCCGAACCTGAAGGAGCACCAGCAAAGTCCTTGAAAAACGTGGTTGTGCCGGAGAAATCAGACAGCACCCCACTTATATTGGCTATACAACCAGTGACACAAAACGTAGGACCGACTCCAGCAGACTGTACCCATACTTCACTGGCCACACCACTAGCCCCACCACACAGGACCTGCACTCCAGCAAAAGGTATGCCGATTTCAGTTGCCATAGCACCAGTCGTACCACAGAAAAATCCCACTACAGCAAAAAGTACAGCAAGTCCACCGGCCAAAGACCTATCCCAACTGCAGAGACGGCCAATTCCTGCAGATTGAAACCCCATTCCAGTTATTCCCAGTTTAAAAGACAATGCTTTCAATGTTGTTAGGCGTGCATATATTCCCATCATGGGAAGATTATAGTGAAGACAAACACCATTTTCACATCTTCCTATCCCACTTACATGTAAGTGCTATTATTCATGGTGATTATTTTCCTGTTTTCTGCTGATTGAACACATCAACGATTTACATTACATTGTTGTCAGTAGGCGAGGGTCAATCTGGATAGTCATGACGAGCAAAGCTTGCTTGCGCTTTTCAAGGAAGCATTGCAGCAGTATTGGTGTTACCTGAGGAAATCACACTTTGATGGCAAGTCTATAAACGAATTTCCGGTGAAGTCTCCTGTGCTAAATTTAGAAGACATTGAATGGAAAAACCTTGTTATGCACTAGTATCGTTCCAAGGATGAGGTACTGTCTATGATATCGCATGACAATTTGAACTTCTACTTTTCCGCATGTGCCTTACGGATCTTTTTTGCAGGAAATCTGCTCGAAAAAGAATTCCGGTTTCAAAAGAACGACAGGATATCGTAAACATGCTGCCCGCTGCTTTGCTCTTGTTAGTACCTGTTGTCATGTATCACTGTACTTGCATACATACCTGGTTCATTATGTGACAGCAGTATGCATGATAGCTTGCTTATCAATTGTTTGCTCCAAATTATCTGATCTGTATGAATGGTGTTACATTAGTGTATAATATATCCAATGCCAATGAAATTTTTTAGCTCTGCATTGTTCTTGTAAGTACCTGTTGTCCTTTATCAGTGTACTTATATTGACAGGTATTTGTTCATGTACCATCACTCTCTGACTTATTTTCCTTTGCCCTCCATTTTCTACACATAAGATCTATATTTACTCTTACCATAAGGTTGGATAACACCGATGGTCTTGAAGAAGTTTAGCTCTGCATTGCTCTTGGTTGTACCTTTTGCTGTATCGTTGTACTTACATTTATAGCTACTTGGTTATGTAGCATCACTCTTCATCTTATCTTAAATATTCTCCATTTTTTCTTATATTGTCACATCTATATTTACTATTAACAAAATGTAGAATAAAGGCAATGCTTATGAAGAAGATTATGTGGTAAACTTCTTGAATTGCACCCCCCCCCCCCCCCATCAGCATGGACAAGGGCTTTATAGAGCCTGCTTTCACCAATAATGTAAGTTTGTCCTTCTCAAGCCTTCAAACTTTGTTGTGTATATTTGGTTAGGCATGACTGCAACAGCTGTTTATTTTTGGTGTTTGCATCAAATTGCATGTTTAAAGTTTATTATGTACTCCCTCCGTCCCATAATATAAGAACGTTTTTTACATTAGTGTAGTGTAAAAAACGTTCTTATATTATGGGACGGAGGGAGTAGTTCATAAACAAAAGTTTGTCCTTCTCAATTTAAGTTTTTAGTTGTACAACCAAGTTCCTTCTTCATACCATGTAAATTAAACTATACAGAGCAAGTGATCTTATTTTGCCAATCTGAAATGGGATAAATTGACAGCACAATAACCATTGATACTTATGAGTTCTTGATATGGAATCCAGTGGTGTTGTGAAGCTGCCAACTCCTTCACAATGTCATTTCCTGCCATGTCTTGACCTGAACAATACCATATTGTGTTAATGCTATTTTAAACTGTGTCACTTTATTCACAAGAAGAAATGTGATGAATTGTCAAGATCGATACTTATATGTGCAAAACCCGTCATGTGTCTCGCTTGTTTATCTTTCAGAGTGAGGAGGATATAAGTGTCAAACAAGTGCGATCTCATCGACTTGCTTGCTTTACTGCTTCTTGTTGCAGCTCCAGCAGGCTAACCTTTCTTGAACTCTATTGAAGTGCTATCGGTTTTGTATATTATTTTGTCGGCGTGTTTAATTGCCTTTGGTGGCGATCTTTGATGCCCAAAGTGTATGTAATCTATTGCCCGCTTGTGCTTTATTATCATAGTGGCGAACTTTGGTGCCCAGTGGATGTAATATGCCATAATTTCTTTATTGTATAGTCTAGGTTTTTTTCTTATTCACGATGTTGCAGTTATTTTACTGTATATATATCATATCTTTGCAGTAAACCGGCCAAACCGTAAAATTACGGTACATAATCGGGCCGTCATGCGAATCACTATGTATGATCCGCATCATGGGCCCCATCATCTTGGTCCGTTAACAGGCCTAAATGTAAACTGGCCCACTAGTAGATTCGGGCCTTTAATAGGCCGAGTAAACCGCCGGCCCTATTTTCCCAAAAAAACTCAATGGGCTTTTAGGAGGTTGAAAAGTAGGTTGGGCCTGAAACGTGCCGAACAGCTCACGGGCCGGCAGCAGGCCGAAATAGACCCCGGCCCATGATTGTGCCAATCAAATCATGGGCTTATAACAGGCCAAAATTGTCTTGGTCCTTGTTTGGCCCAATCAGATTATCGTCTGTGAGCAGGCCGGCTGCAAACGGGGCCGTAGTTAGGCCCAACTATATGACGGGCTTTTAACAGGCCGAAATATATATAGGGCCGAAATGTTAAACGGGCCTTTAACAGGCCGAATTACTAAATGGGCCTTTATCAAGTGGGCCCAAAAGCATAGCGTCCGGTTGACGGGCTGAATCTGATATGGGCCATAATTTAGCCCAAAGCCTCTCAAAGGGTCGGACCTGATCTGGGCCGTAATTTGGCCCAGAATGTGGTAGGCTTTTAATGAGTCGGATCTCATATGGGCCTTTATTAGGCCCGGAACGTGGCAGACTGTTAATGGACCGGATCAAATATGGGCCGGCATTTGGCCCAAAACATGGTAGCCTGTTAATGGGCCGGCCTACTAGTGTCATCAAAATCTTTTGGGCCTTCAGCTGGGCCGGCCCATTATGGTCGGCGAAATCGCATGGGCCTTTAGTTGGGTCGGCCCATTATGGTCCGCAAAATCTTGTGGGCCTTTAGCTGGGCCGGCCCATTATTGTCCGCAAAATCTCGCAGGCTGATACGTCTCCAACCCTTTTGCCCTTGTTTTGGACTCTAACTTGCATGATTTGAATGAAACTAACCCTGACTGACGCTGTTTTCAGCAGAACTACCATGATGTTGTTTTATGTGTAGAAAAGAAAAGTTCTCGGAATGTCATGGAAATCCACGAAGGCACTTTTTGGAATTTATAAGAATTATTATTGGGCGAAAGAAATACACCAGGGGGCCCAGGGCCTGTCCACGAGACAGGGGGCGCCCCCCCTGTAGGGCGTGCCCCCCTATCTCGTGGGCCCCCTGGACCTCCTCCGACCTCAACTCCAACTCCATATATTCCGTCTTGTGGAGAAAAAAATCAGAGAGAAAGTTTCATCGCGTTTCACGACACGGAGCCACCACCAAGCCCTAATCTCTCTCGGGAGGGCTGATCTGGAGTCCGTTCTGGGCTCCGGAGAGGGGATTAAATGCATGTCTGTCATCATCAACCATCCTCCATCACCAATTTCATGATGCTCACCGATGCGTGAGTAATTCCATCGTGAGGCTTGCTGGACGGTGATGGGTTGGATGAGATTTACCATGTAATCAAGTTAGTTTTGTTAGGGTTTGATCCCTAGTATCCACTATGTTACGAGATTGATGTTGCTATGACTTTGCTATGCTTAATGCTTGTCACTAGGGCCCAAGTGCCATGATTTCAGATCTGAACCTATTATGTTTTCATGAATATATGTGTGTTCTTGATCCTATCTTGCAAGTCTATAGTCACCTATTATGTGTTATGATCCGACAACCCCAAGTGACAATAATCGGGATACTTCTCGGTGATGAACGTAGTTTGAGGAGTTCATGTATTCACTATGTGCTAATGCTTTGTTCGGTTCTCTATTAAAAGGAGGCCTTAATATCCCTTAGTTTCCGTAAGGACCCCGCTGCAACCGGAGGGTAGGACAAAAGATGTCATACAAGTTCTTTTCCATAAGCACGTATGACTATTTACGGAATACATGCCTACATTACATTGATGAATTGGAGCTAGTTCTATATCACCCTATGTTATAGCTATTGCATGAGGAATCGCATCCGACATAATTATCCATCATCGATCCATTGCCTACGAGCTTTTCATATATTGTTCTTCGCTTATTTACTTTTCCGTTACTATCATATAACTACTACAAAAACCCAAAAACATTTATCTTTACTTTTGCTACCGTTACCTTTATTATCATACCACTTTTGCTACTAAACACTTTGCTGCAGATACTAAGTTATCCAGGTGTGATTGAATTGACAACTCAACTGCTAATACTCAAGAATATTCTTTGGCTCCCCTTGTGTCGAATCAATAAATTTGGGTTGAATACTCTACCCTCGAAAGCTGTTGTGATCCCCTATACTTGTGGGTTAGCAAGACTAATTTCTGGCGCCGTTGTCGGGGAGCATAGCTCTATTCTCTGAGTCACTAGGGATTTATATCTGTTGATCACTATGAAGAACTTGAAAGACGCTAAGACCAAGATTTTGCCCTCAACTACGAGGGGAGGTAAGGATTTATATCTATTGATACTACTTTGCCATTAGGTGAATTTCTAGATGAACAACTTGCTAGAGTTAGGGGGAATGAAAATATTGAAGAACCTATTATTGATGATAGTGATGATGAAGGTTCCCCCAATGATTATGTATTACCTGTTGTTCCTAAGGGTTATGTTATGAATGAAAAAGCTGCTATGGAAATTCTTGCTTGAAATGATAAATGATCTTAAGAAATTATTAGCTAAATGGAAGAAGCAGTCTCTTAATGCTAGAATGAAACCCGATCATGCGTTTGCTACTTCACCTATCTGTGTTACTGATAAGGATTATGAATTCTCTGTTGATCCTGATATTATTACCTTAGTTGAATCTCATCCTTTTTATGGCCTAGAATCAAGTTGTGGCACATCTTACCAAGTTGAATGATATAGCCACCTTGTTTACTAATGATGAGAAGTCTCGCTATTTATATATCCTTAAGATATTTCCGTTCTCATTAAAGGGTGATACTAAGACTTGGTATAATTCTCTTGCTCCTGGTTGTGTGCGTAGTCCCGGGATATGATTTATTACTTCTCTGCTAAATATTTCCCTGCTCATAAGAAACAAGCTGCCTTGCGGGAAATATATAATTTTGTGCAAACCAAAGAAGAGAGTCTCCCACAAGCTTGGGGGAAGCTTCTCCGGTTACTTAATGCTTTGCCTGATTATCCTCTTAAGAAAAATGAAATACTTGATATCTTTTTTAATGGACTAACCGATGCTTCCAAGGACTACTTGGATAGTTGTGATGGTTGTGTTTTCAGGGAAAGAACAGTCGACGAAGCTGAAATATTATTGAATAATATGTTGACTAATGAAAATAATTGGAATCTTCCCGAGCCAGTTCCTGAAGTAATTCCTAAACCAATTGAGCCAACTCCTGAGCCTATTCCTAAATCCACTCCGAAGAAGAGAGGTGTTTTATTTCTCAGTCCTGAAGATATGCAAGAGGCAAAGAAATCAATGAAAGAAAAAGGTATTAAAGCTGAAGATGTTAAGAATTTACCTCCTATTGAAGAAATGCATGGTCTTAATTTACCGCCTGAAGAACCACATTGTCTTGATAACCCGACACAGGTAGTAAAGGTAAATTCTCTCTATAGATATGATAAAGTTGAAATACCCTCTACTAAATTTCATAGCCCATGCTTAGATGAATTTGATGACTTTATGGCTAGGGAAGAAAGTTTTAATGCTTATGCTGGTAGAGAGTTAAAGAATAATGCTTTCGAGATAGGACGCGTAGGCGATAATCTGGCTAGAGTTAAAGATGAACTTCACCGCGTTAGCAAATATGCTTCTATGGTTGCTACTCAAGCTGAGCAAGTACTCAAAGCTCAAAATGATTTGCTTGATGAATTAAATAATAAAAATGACTTTGCTGTTAGAATGCCTCGAGAACCTTTGTATCCTGAAGGCCACCCTAAGAGAATCAAACAAGATTCTCAGAGAAATAATTTAGAGGTACCTAGTTCTTCTAAAAAGAAGAAGAAGAAAAACGATAGAACTTTGCATGCTTCTAGTGAACCTACTGTAGACACACGAGAATCCCAATGATATTTCTATTTACGATCTTTGAAACACAATCAGGTGATGAACATGAACCTAGTGATAATGTTAATGATAATGTTCATGTTGATGCTCAACCTAGCAAAGACAATGATGTAGAGATTGAACCTGCTATTGATCTTGATAACCCACAATCAAAGAATCAACGTTATAATAAGAGAGATTTTGTTGCTAGGAAGCACGGTAAAGAAAGAGAACCATGGGTTCAGAAACCTATGCCCTTTCCTCCTAAACCATCCAAGACAAAGGATGATGAGGATTTTGAGTGCTTTGCTTAAATGATTGGACCTATTTTCTTACGTATGCGCTTAACTGATATGCTGAAAGTAAACCCTTAGGCTAAGTATATGAAGGATATCATTACAAATAAAAGAAAGATACAGGAAGCTGAAATTTCCACCATGCTTGCTAATTACACTTTTAAGGGTGGAATACTAAAGAAACTTGGAGATCCGGGTGTACCAACTATACCATGCTCTATTAAAAGAAATTATGTTAGAACTGCTTTATGTGATCTTGGAGCCGGTGTTAGTGTTATGCCTCTCTCTTTATATCGTAGACTTGAACTGAATAAGTTGACACCTACTGAAATATCTTTGCAAATGGTTGATAAATCAACTGCTATACCTGTCGGTATTTGTGAGGATGTGCCTGTTGTAGTTGCAGATGTCACTATCTTAATGGACTTTGTTATTCTTGATATTCCTGAGGACGATAGTATGTCTATTATCCTTGGTAGACCTTTTCTTAATACTGCAGGGGCTGTTATTGATTGCAAGAAAGGTAATGTCACTTTTCATGTTAATGGTAATGAGCATACGGTACACTTTCCGAGGAAACAATCTCAAGTTCATAGCATCAATTCTATTGAAAAAGTTCCAACTATCATTTTTGGAGGTTTTGAATTTCCTCTCCCTACTGCCAAGAAAAAGTATGATATTCTTATTGTTGAGGATTTTCATATCCCCGTTGAGGTAACTTAGTGTTATTCGAAATTTCTTCGGTTCCGTGTTATTCGGAATGAGTTTGTCAACAAGACTTGATCAACCTTGTTAGTGGGTTCATTTTGATGATCACGAGATGGATGAAACTAGAAGGCACAACCTTCTGTAGCCTCCTTTTACTTTCTGTTATTTAGAATAAATAAAGCAAAAATAGTATTATCCGTCTGTTTTCTAAATTATCCGTGCATTAAAAAATAGTCTGAAAATAAAAGTGCTCCAAATGCCCTGCAAACTTAGTATGATTTTTTCTAGAATATTTGAGGATTTTAGGCACTGAAAACACTGCAGGAAGGGCAAGCACCAGGCCACGAGAGAGGAGGGCGCCCCAAAGAGGGGCGCGCCTGTCTCGTGGGGCCCTGGTGGCCCCCCTCCACTTCTGCCAGCACCCACACACTCCATCTTCTACCCAAAAAAATCCCCATCCAGCTCAAGCCCGAGTTCTAGCTCGTTTTGCTGCGATTTTCGATCTCTTAGCTCAAAGCTCCATTCGCAAAACTGCTTTGGGAAATTGTTGCTTGGTATGTGACTCCTCCATTGGTCCAACAAGTTTTTGTTCTAGTGCTCTATTCATTGCAAATTTTTGCTACATAGGTGACCATGTTCTTGAGATTGCATGTTAAATTTTTGAGGTCCCAAGCAATTCCAATGCATGATATAGGCTTTAGGCACTTGTAGGAGTAGTTGCTATCAATCTTGTTCAGTTTTATTCACTTTTGTTTTGAAGTTACTAAAATTTCAGAAATTTTCAGAAAAAGAAATATGCTTAGAAGAATTTACCAAGGAGGTTCCTCGGCAAAGAAAGGGCCAAGGATTGCTATACGTGAGCAAGATGTTGAATTGCCGAGGGACGCAAATGTACGGGCTTGTGAGTGGCCATCCAATGATTTTATGGTCGAAGCAGGCTTCAAGGAGGAATTTGACGCATATGTGCGTAATGCCGAGCTGGAGGACTTATTACAAGATAAGTTTCCTCAATATTATCAATTGACTGATTCTTTTGTGCGGAGGTTCAAATATAACTGTTCGCGTAATTCTCCTAGTGTCATGTTTGATATTTATGATACATCTTAACCATGGATTTAGAGGATTTCACAACTGCTTGCAAACTCCCGCAGTGGAGTAATATTAATGCTCCTCCAAAATCTGAATTTAGAGATTTTCTTGCTAGTATTACTGTGGGAGAATCTAGGGACGTAGCACAAGCTACCATAGGGAGCATTCATTTTCCTGCTATACATTACTTTGCTCTCTTTATTGGTAGATGCATTAACAGTAAGGACGAAGTATGTCACATGTGTGCCCCTGATCTTTGTGTCCTCAAGAGTGCTGTGTCAGGTTATAAAGGTTATAACTTGGGGGCAATAGTTGCACGTAGGTTGCAGAATAATAGTAGAAAGGGAGATTTATTTGGAGGAATTTATGCAAACCAAAGGTGGCTAATTATCTTAATATAGCCCCACGAGAGGGGATATGATTTTACCTCCTGTTTATTTGGATAAAGAAGCTATGTTCAATCATCATTTTCTTGAGAGGAATGAACAATTCCTCCATTATCGACTAATCTATGACAGACGCAACGTCGTCCCTATTACTCTTCCTGCTCCCTACCTTTTTGATTATCAGGAAAAAGGAAGATATGTTGTCACCAGGGAAGAAGCAACTGAATATGAGAGGGGAATGGAGGCAGCTCGCCAACACGCTGCTGCTCAGGAGGTTGTTGCCTCTGCATCTCTGTACAACCCCAGTTTCACTTATGGATATCAGCCAGGCGGTCCTTGGTACTAGACCAACTTAGGCCAAAAGCCTAAGCTTGGGGGAGTACGTATTTCTCACCGACTTTACATTCATGTTCACACACTAGTCATCGGTGCTCATACTCTTTCATTGTATTATCCATGCTAGTTTAAATTTATTTTTCTAGTTTTCTTCTTGTGTGTTTGATAAACCTTAAGAAAACCCAAAAAAAATAGTTAGCTTAATTTCCATGCTTGTAGTAGAAATTAAAATGTAAACCCAAAAAGATTTCTCGTTCTTCTTTTTCTTGTTGGGAGCTTTCCCGTGTAAATAGTTTTATTTTCTCTTCTTTCCTTTGGGGGTCGAGAAGACCGTATTGAAAATGCTTAGTGGCTCTCATATGCATGATTGTTTATTTAATTTAGAGCCCATGTTACCTTGTCTTCTCTCTCGAGTTGAATGCTTGCAGATTCCAGCTTAGTCCAATGCACATGCACTCTTATTATTATACACATCGTTCGGTCGTGCAAGTGAAAGGCAATAATGACGATATATGATGGACTTATTGGGATGAGAAAAGCTAGTATGAACTCGACCTCTCTTGTTTTTGTAAATATGATGAGTTCATCGTTCCTGAGTCAGCTATTATGAAGTAAACATATTTGCAATGACATTTAGAGATTATAGTTACTTGTTCCATGCTTGATTAGCTATGAGTTATAATTGTTTACCTTGCGTGCCAACATCCTATTAGAATGATTATGATGTGATATGATGGGATGGTATCCTCCTTTGAATGAATTAAGTGTCTCGACTTGGCACATGTTCACACATGTAGTTGAATCAAATCAACATAGCCTTCATGATATTTATGTTCATGGTGGATTATATCCTACTCATGCTTGTACTCGGTGTGAATTAATTTTAATGCATGTTTACATCGTTGTTGCTCTCTCGGTTGGTCGCTTCCAGTCTTTTGCTAGCCTTCAATTGCATTTAAGCGGAATACTGCTTGTGCATCCAAACTCCTTAAACCCCAAAGTTGTTCCATATGAGTCCACTATACCTTCCTATATGCGGTATTTACCGCCGCTCCAAGTAAATTTGTATGTGCCAAACTCCAAACCTTCAAATGAAATTCTGTTTTGTATTCTCGAGCAGCTCATGTTTCAACTAGGGCTGCCTATATCTTCCATGCTAGGTGGGTTATTCTCAAGAGAAGTGGACTCCGCTCCTCATTCACGATAAAGGGCCGGTAACCGGGATGCCCAGTCCCATGATCCAAAAAGATCAAAGCAAATCAAAATAATTAAACAAAACTCCCCCAGGGCTGTTGCATGTTAGAGGCACTCGTTGTTTCGAGCAAGCCATGGATTGATGCTTGTTGGTGGTTGGGGAAGTATAAACATTTACCATTCTGTTTGGGAACTGCCTATAATGCATGTAGTATGGAAGATACAGTCATCACATAGTTGTTGCGTTGACAGCGAAAGTACGCCGCTCAAAATGTTATTCAATCTCTATTTTAAAATCAAGCTCTGGCACCTCTACAAATCCCTGCTTCCCTCTGCGAAGAGCCTATCTATTTACTTTTATGTTGAGTCATCCTCCTTTCTTATTAAAAAGCACCCGCTGGAGAGCACACTGTCATTTGCATTCATTACTATTGGTTTATATTGGGTATGACTTGACTGGATCTCTTTTACCATGAATTACAATGTTTAGTCAGTCCTTGATCTTTAAAGGTGCTCTGCATTTATGTTTTGCGGTCTCAGAAAGGGCTAGCGAGATACCATTTTGTTATATCATGTTATGATTGTTTTGACAAAGTGTTGTCATCCGAGTTTTATTATTGTGGCTCGCTAGCTGATTATGTCATTGATATGAGTAATTGTGAGACCTACGTGTTATTGTTAGTAAGGTTAGTTCATAATATTTCTTGAAACTTGAATGCTGGCTTTTCATGTTTACAACAACAAGAGCAAATAGAGTTTGTAAATGTTTTTCTTTATCACTTTCAGTTTATCAACTGAATTGCTTGAGGACAAGCAAAGGTTTAAGCTTGAGGGAGTTGATACGTCTCCAACGTATCTACTTTTCCAAACCCTTTTGCCCTTGTTTTGGACTCTAACTTGCATGATTTGAATGAAACTAACCCGGACTGACGTTGTTTTCAGTGAGAACTACCATGATGTTGTTTTATGTGTAGAAAAGAGAAGTTCTCGGAATGTCCCGGAAATCCACGGAGGCACTTTTTGGAATTTATAAGAATTATTGGGCTTAAAGAAATACACTGGGGGCCCAGGTTCGTCTGACGAGACAGTGGGCGCGTAGGGCGCGCCCCTATCTCGTGGGCCCCTGGACCTCCTCCGACCTCAACTCCAACTCCATATATTCCGTCTCGGGAGAAAAAATCAGAGAGAAAGTTTCATCGCGTTTTACGACACGGAGCCGCCGCCAAGCCCTAATCTCTCTCGGGAGGGCTGATCTAGAGTCCGTTCGGGGCTCCGGAGAGGGGGGTTCGTCGCCGTTGTCATCATCAACCATCCTCCATCACCAATTTCATGATGCTCACCGCCGTGCGTGAGTAATTCCATCGTAGGCTTGCAGGACGGTGATCGGTTGGATGAGATTTACCATGTAATCAAGTTAGTTTTGTTAGGGTTTGATCCCTAGTATCCACTATGTTTTGAGATTGATGTTGCTATGACTTTGCTATGCTTAATGCTTGTCACTAGGGCCCGAGTGCCATGATTTCAGATCTGAACCTATTATGTTTTCACGAATATATGTGTGTTCTTGATCCTATCTTGCAAGTCTATAGTCACCTATTATGTGTTATGACCTGACAACCCCGAAGTGAAAATAATCGGGATACTTCTCGGTGATGACCGTAGTTTGAGGATGCAACACCCCGGATATAACTTCCATATTTGTAACTCCAACTCTTGGCATTTTCGGCATTGTGATATGATATTCCCTCCATGGTTGGGTTTTTCTTCATTTTTGCATTTTGTCCATGTCATGCATTTCATATCATGTCATCATGTGCATCTCATTTGCATACGTGTTTGTCTCATGATTCCGAGCATTTTCCCGTTGTCCGCTTTTGCAATCCGCACTCCTATGTTCCCCGGCCCCTTTTACATTTTTCCGTGAGCGGTACTAAACTTTCTCGGAATGGACCGAGGTTTGTCAAGTGGCCTTGGTACACCACCGTAGACCACCTGTCAAGTTTGGTCATTTGGAGCTCGTTTGGTACTCCAACGGTTAACCGCACTCTCAAAGGCCTCTTTTAAGTTGCAGCCCAACACCCCTTCAAAAAAGCCCAATAACCCATCTAAGTCACTTCCATGCTCTCCGTCGTCGGATCACGATCGTGTGGGCGAAAACCGCACCCCATTTGGACACTCCTAACTCCCTCTACCTATATATATGCATCTCCCCCTTCAAATCCGGATGAAACCCTAGCATTTTTCCCTCTCCGCGCCGCCGGACGAAATCCGGACGGCCGGACGAACCGCGCGCTGCCACGTGGCGGGCCCGCGCCCCACCGTCGTCGGCCGCGCCCGGCGAGGCCGTCCCGGCCGCCTCGCGCCGTCGCCTCCCAGCGTCGCCGCCCGCGCCCCGGCAGCGCTCGGCCGCCGTCGCTTGCCACCGCCGCGCGCCCGGCGGCCCCTCCTCCTCCGCCCGGCGCCGCTCGCCCAGCCTCTCCTCCCTCTCCCCCGAGTTCCAGCTCCGGCGAGCCGGCGACAGCCGCCTCGGTTCGCGTGGATCCGGCCAGATCCGATCTAGCGGTTGACTTCCTCCTCCCCCGATTTTCCTCTAAGTGCAAATCCGGCCAGATACTGGTGCATCGCTTTCTTTCATTTCGAGACCTTTTGATACTGGTGCCGACGATTGGCTTGTGGACATCTGCAAACATTTTGAATGTAGCAATGTCAGACATGAGGACTTTGTCAAGTTTGCTTCTTTTCAACTCAAGGACCAAGCTGCCGAGTGGTTTCAGCAATACAAAGATTCCAGAGGAGGTCGTGTTATTACCGGGATGAGTTCCGCCGAGACTTCAAAGCTCACCACATTCGAAAAGTGTTGTTGAGAGTAAGCGTGAGGAGTTCCGCAATCTCAAGCAAGGCAACATGTCTGTGTATCAATACAATATCCAGTTCCTGTAAACTCGCTCGCTTTGCTAAGCAAGACGTCCCCGATGAAAAGAGTATGATCTATCAATTCAGAGGTGGTCTCAGAGAAGATCTGCAATTAGCTCTCGTGCTTTTTGAGCCAGAAAAGTATGATGAATTCTACAACATGGCACTGAAGCAAGAAGCTGCCCAGCTCAAGTGTGAGGCTTCTAAGAAGAGAATCAGAGATGCAGTTCAGTCTTCTTCTTCCTCTCATGTGGCAGTTAAGCAGCAGAAGTTCTACCTTCCTCCTCCTCCGTTTCGTCAGCCTTATCAGCAGAAGAACTTAGGTGGTCGTGGATATTCCCACCCGCCCAACCCTGGCTATCCGAACAAGTCTAATTCTCAAGCTCCAAGGTCAAATGCTCCTTATCATCGTCCGCTCTCAGAGGTGACTTGCAACAAATGTCAGCAGAAAGGTCACTATGCGAACAAGTGCTTCAACCAGAGGTGCCTTCCGCCTCCTCCTCCTCCTGTGAGATCTTCCAGCAATGCAGTGGTCAAGCACAATCCCAAGTCTGCAAAGGTGAACATGATGAATGCAGCTCAAGCGGAGGAATCTACTGATGTGATAATGGGTAATCTCTCAGTTAATGATATTCCTGCAAAAGTCTTATTTGATACTTGTTCATGAGTTTGTGACGGAAAAGATTCCTATTCCGTTGAAGATTGTGTCCCCGGGTAAGCAAATGACATCTAATATTTGCGTCCCGGATGTTTCTATCAAGATGGGCGACTATAGATTTCTGGCTAAACCAATTGTTCTTGGTGACTCGGATATTGATCTTATTCTGGATGGATCGGCTTTCAAAGACAAAGCTCAGCTTGATTGTGCTGCCGTGGAAATTCAATTGACACACTCTTCCGAGGATGTGATCATCTATGCCGCCGTGATGAAACCATTCGGTTGTTTTCTCTCAATGAGAAGGGCGAGTTGGATGCTATCTCTCGATTCCGATCGTTTGTGAGTACCAAGATGTCTTTCCGTAAGAGCTTCCAGAATGCCTCCTCACCGCCAGCTTGAGTTAGTTATCGATCTTGAGCCCGGCATCGAACCCGCTTTGCAAGCGTCCATACAAGCTTGGACCTAATGAGCTGAAGGAATTGAAGAAGCAGCTCGATGAACAAGAGCGTCTGGGTTTGATCAGACCGAGTTCATCTCCTTGGGGTTGTGGTGTTATTTTTGTCCAGAAGAAGGATGGCACGGACCGACTTTGCGTCGATTACCGTCCATTGAATAAGAAGACTATCAAGAACAAGTATCCACTTCAAGAACATCAATGAGCTTTTCGAGCAACTCAAAGGTGCTAAAGTGTTCTCCAAGCTTGACCTTCAGATGGGTTATCATCAAATTCGCATTCGTGAACAAGATATTCCCAAGACAAAGATTCGTAACAAGCTTTGGTTCTTATGAATATCTTGTCATGTCTTTCGGCCTTGTCAATGCTCCTCCAACATTCTCTCGAATGATGAACTTCATCTTCAACCCCTACACCAATGAATTCGCCTTGGTCTATCTTGATGATATTTTGGTCTTCTCCAAGAATAAGAAGGATCATGCCAAACATTTGCGATTGGTGCTAGACAAGCTCAGAGAGCATCAATTCTATGCGAAGTTTTCCAAATGTGAATTTTGGCTTGATGAAGTGCTTTATCTTGGTCATATCATCTCCGCCAAGGGCATCGCTGTTAATCCCGAGAAGGTGTCTGCAGTTGTGAATTGGGAACCTCCTCAGAATGTCAAGGCCTTAGCTTTTCTTGGTCTTGCAAGCTATTGTCAAGATTCGTTGAGAATTTCTCTAAGATTGCAAAGCCTCTTTCCAACCTCCTTCAGAAGCATGTGAAGTATGTCTGGTCCCCTGAGTGTGATGTTGCTTTCAACACCCTCAAAGAGAAGCTCGTCACAGATCCTGTCTTAACTCCTCCTGATGAATCCAAGCCATTCGAAGTTTTCTGTGATGCTTCTCTTCAAGGTCTCGGTGCTGTGTTAATGCAAGAGAAGAGAGTTGTGGCCTATACCTCTCGTCATTTGAAGTTAACGAGAAGAACTACCCCACTCACGATCTTGAGTTGGCGGCGATTGTCCATGCATTGATAACATGGAGACATCTCTTATTGGGAAGGAAAGTGGACATTTTCACCGATCACAAGAGTCTCAAGTATATCTTCACTCAACCCAACCTCAACCTCGTGCAAACTCGATGGGTCGAAATGATTCAAGAGTACAACCCAAGTATTGAATATACTCCGCAAGGCCAATGTCATTGCAGATGCTTTGAGCAGGAAGGCTTATCGCAATGCCTTAATTCTCAAGCCCTTCCAACCGGATCTACGTGGAAGCTTTCCGCAAGCTGAATCTTCAAGTTGTTCCTCAAGGCTTTCTTGCCAACCTCATAGTCTCTCCTACTTTGGAAGATCAGATTCGTGAGGCTCAACTCCTGGATACCATGGTGAAAAAGGTGAAACGTGGTATCGACAAGGGCATTTCAAGTACAAGTGCTTCCACATTGATGACAAAGATACTCTTTTCTTCGAGGACCGGATTGTGGTTCCTAAGGGTGATCTACGTAAAGTCATTATGAACGAGGCGCACAATTCCCTTCTATCCATTCATCCCGGAAGTACGAAGATGTACCATGACCTCAAGCGGTCATATTGGTGGACTCGAATGAAGCGAGAAATTGCGCAATTCGTGAATGAGTGTGATGTCTGCAGAAGAGTGAAAGCGAACACCAAAGACCAAATGGTCTCCTCCAACCTCTTGCTATTCCGTAATGGAAGTTTGATCATATCGAAATGGACTTCGTGGACTGGATTTCCAAAGTCAAATCTTGGAAATGATCCTATCTTTGTTCTCATTTACAAGCTTACTAAAGTGTCTCATTTTCTTCCTATCAAGGAATCTATCACAGCAGCTCGGTTGGCGAGAGCTATACACCTCCAGATTGTCTCCTTGCACGGTATTCCACAAGTGATCTCTTGGGACCGTGGCAGCATCTTTACCTCCATGTTTTGGGATTCTTTTAGGAAGGCCATGGGCACCAACATTCGCTTTCAAAGACAGCTTTCCATCCTCAAACAAGTGGCCAAGTCGAGCGAGTCAATCAAATCCTTGAAGATATGCTCGTGGCTTGTGTCATTTCCTTCGGTATGAAGTGGGAAGATTCTCTTCCATATGCCGAGTTCTCCTACAACAACAGCTTTCCAAGCGAAGTTCGGGCAAGGCCCCATTCGAAATTCTCTATGGCGTAAAGTGTCGTACTCCTCTCAATTGGTCCGAGACAGGTGAACGCCAACTTCTTGGCAACGACTTGATCACGTGAAGTCAAGATATGTGCAAAGTCATTCGTGAGAATCTCAAAGCCGCATAATCGCGCCGGAAGAGCTATTATGATGACAAGCACCGTGATGTGGCTTTTGAAATCGGAGACCATGTCTACCTCCGCGTCTCTCCAATGAAAGGCACTCGCCGCCCGGTATCAAAGGAAGCTTGCCCCTAGATACGTGGGTCCTTTTAAGATCATCGGCAAAAGAGGCGATCTCGCCTATCAACTTGAGCTCCGTCCAACTTCGGCGAACGCGTGCACGATGTGTTTCACGTGTCACAGCCTTCGCAAGTGCTTCAAGACTCTCGAGCGCACTATCAACTTCGAGGAAATTGACCTCCAAGAAGATCTCTCTTATCATGAGCACCCGTTGCTATTCTTGAAGAAACCGAGCGCAAGACTCGCAAGAAGTCAATCAAATTCTCGAAAGTGAAGTGGTCACACCATTCCGACCGAGAAGCCACTGGGAGCGTGAGGATCACCTCCGTTCGAATATCCGGAGTTCTTTCGGTCCTAGATCTTGGGACGAGATCCTCTTGTAGTGGTGGAGTGTTGTAACACCCGGATGTAACTTTCCATATTTGTAACTCCAACTCTTGCCATTTTCGGCATTGTGATATGATATTCCCTCCATGGTTGGGTTTTTCTTCATTTTTGCATTTTGTCCATGTCATGCATTTCACATCATGTCATCATGTGCATCTCATTTGCATACGTGTTCGTCTCATGATTCCGAGCATTTTCCCCGTTGTCCGTTTTGCAATCCGGCACTCCTATGTTCCCGGCGCCCCTTTTACATTTTTTTCGTGAGCGGGTACTAAACTTTCTCGGAATGGACCGAGGTTTGTCAAGTGGCCTTGGTACACCACCGGTAGACCACTGTCAAGTTTCGGGTCATTTGGAGCTCGTTTGGTACTCCAACGGTTAACCGTGACTCGCAAAGGCCTCTTTTAAGTTGCAGCCCAACACCCCTTCAAAACAGCCCAATAACCCATATAAGTCACTTCCATGCTCTCCGTCGTGGATCACGATCGTGGGCGAAAACCGCACCCCATTTGGACACTCCTAGCTCCCTCTACCTATATATATGCATCTCCTCCAAATCCGGATGAAACCCTAGCATTTTTCCCTCTCGCCACGGACGAAATCCGGATAGTCGGACACGTCTTGCCGACGAATCAGCTGCCACGTGGCGGGCCCAGCCGCCACAGCGCCAGTTCATGAGGCCTGGCCCCATGCCCCGTCGTCGCCTCCGCCCGCACACATACTCGTCAAGGCTGCCGGCTGTCGCCACGCGCCTCCGCCACGCCGGCCCCCTCCTCCTCCGCCCCGGCACCGCCGCCTCGCCCCGGCCTCTCCTCCCTCTCCCCCGAGCTCCAGCTCCGGCGAGCCGGCGACAGCCGCCTCGGTTCGCGTGGATCCGGCCAGATCCGATCTAGCGGTTGACTTTCTCCTCCCCCGATTTTCCTCCGTCTTTATTCTGTGATTAATTTGTTGCAATTTCATCAAGCCATAACTTTGCACCCGTGGCTCCGTTTCGGGCGTATAGCATACCAAATTGTTCGCCCCGAAGAGTGGATCATTTCATTCCATTGCATCATTTACATTTGAGCTCATTTTGATGCCTGAAATGCTGTTAGAAGAGGGATATATGATGTTAGTTTCAGATTCTTAACAGAACATGCACTATTGTCATTTTTGCCATGATTGATGTGTGCATCCTATGAACTTGAGTCCTACATGTGTTTTGTAATATGCCATGCCATATTTACAGGGGTGTATGCCATGTATTTTTTTGATCTCTGTAGTGACTAGCACAAGCATGCAAACTAGGCTTCATGATGTTGCTGATTTCAGCCCCTGTTTTGCTGATATTTTTATGCCATGTTAACTTGATGCTACCGAGAGATCCATGCATATTTTGAGATACTTTAGTAAGGATGTTTTGAACATATGGTTATGCTCTATCCATCCATGCCTTTGTTTGCAATTATAGAGTGCCATAGCTTGAGTCAATCAAGCTCTACTTTTGCTATAAAATGTTTCCTGGCAGATTGTTTACATGTTATTCAATTTTGCCAAGGTTGTTGTAGTTGATCCATGTATGCTATGATGTTGTTCTTGCCATGTATAACTCCTATGCCATGTATTCGTCATGGATGTATGCTTTGTTTATCAGGTAATGCTCTGTACTGAGTGCATTGAGCTCTTAAACATGCCTACTTGTTATCTGTTTTTATCATGCCCTGTTGCTGAATCTGTTAACGGAACTTGCTATGTTTACATGGGTGCTATTGTATTTTCTGATCCTTTTTGGCTCATGGTCATTAAGGGACTTTTGTTTTATGCTTTGAGTAGATTCATGCCATGCCTTGTTTTGCTATTATAAGTTCCTGTAGCATGTCGTTTGCTTGCTCTGAACATTGCTTCCTGATGCTGTTTCTAACATGTTCAGTATTTTCTCTAAGTCTGAAGCTGATATATTTTGCACTTTTGCCATGCTTGTTTGGACCTGTTATGATGTGATTTAGCCGTAGCTCAGTGTTCATATTTTGTCAAGCATCTTGGGTAGATCACTGCCATATGCTTTTCTGGTACGTTTGGGTGCAGTAGCTTAATTTCTTGTTGCTTGCTAAGTGGTATCATGCTGTTAATGACAGATTTGTGCCATTCTTGTTTTGCTTGTCACTTGCAAACCGTGCATCCGATTCCGGTGATCTTTATATCGATTTCAACCGAAATCATCTCATTTTCCAGCGGCATACTTGGTTTGCCAAGTTGATGCCTGGTTCATCATTTTCCTTCCGAGCACGCATATGCATTGCATATCACATCTCGCATATCATGCCATGTTTTGCATCATGTTGCTTGTGCATTGCACCGTGATTTATTGTGGTTCCATTGTTTGTGTTCTTGCTTTGGGTAGAGCCGGGACACGAGTACGTGAACGAGGAACCTGTTGAGAACGCTTACGAGGATCAAGCTTTCGACAACTCGAGAACCTTGCGCAAGATGACCATACCCTCGAAATCACTTCTATCTTTGCTTGCTAGATGCTCGCTTCTTTGCTATGCCTATGATATGATGCCTATCACTTGCTATATCATGCCACCCATATTGCCATGTCAAACCTCTAACCATCCTTTCCTAGCAAACCGTTGTTTGGCTATGTTACCGCTTTACTTTCAAATTTCATCTTATAGCGTTGCTAGTTGCGGTGAAGATGAAGTTTGTTCCTTATTGGAACATGGAGATGTTGTTCCTTGTTGGAACATGTTTACTTGTTGGGGATATCACAATATATCTGTTATAATTAATGCATCTATATATTTGGTAAAGGGTGGAAGGCTCAGCCTTATGCCTGGTGTTTTGTTCCACTCTTGCCGCCCTAGTTTCCGGCCATACCGTGTTATGTTCCTTGATTTCACGTTCCTTACGGTTGGGTGTTTTATGGGACCCCCTTGACAGTTCGCTTTGAATAAGACTCCTCCAGCAAGGCCCAACTTTGGTTTTACCATTTGCCACCTAAGCCTCCCCCCCCCCCCCCGCGTTTTTGCGAGCCCGAGGGTCATCTTTATTTAACCCCCTCGGGCCAATGCTCCTCTGAGTGTAGGTCCAAACTAGAGCCACTTGCGGTACCACCCTGAGGCAACTTGGGGCATCTTCGGTTGCCGTACGTAGTGTTCATCCAGATGTGCCCTGAGAACGAGATATGTGCAGCTCCTATCGGGATTTGTCGGCACAATCGGGCGGCTTCTTGCTGGTCTTGTTTTATTCTTTGTCGAAATGTCTTGTAGTCCGGGATTACGAGACTGATCGGGTCTTCCCAAAGAGAAGGAATATCCTTCGCCGACCGTGAGAGCTTATAATGGGCTAAGTTGGGACACCCCTGCAGGGTATTATCTTTCGAAAGTCGTGCCCGCAGTTATGAGGCAGATGGGAATTTGTTAATGTCCGGTTGTAGAAAACCCGAATTTGACCTTAATTAAAATACACATCAACCGCGTGTGTAACCGTGATGGTATCTTCTCGGCGGAGTCCGGGAAGTGAACACGGTGTTGGAGTTATGTTTGACGTAAGTAGTTCAGGATCACTTCTTGATCGCTACTAGCTTCACGACCGCGCCTTGCTTATCTTCTCGCTCTCTTTTGCGAATGTAGCCACCATATATGCTAGTCGCTTGCTGCAGCTCCACCTCACAACTCTGTCCTTTCTATAAGCTTAAATATTCTTGATCTCGCGGGTGTGTGATTGTTGAGTCCCCGTGACTCATGATTCTACCAAAACAGCTCAGTGTGCCGACGATGCCAGTGCAGATGACGCAACCGAGCTCAAGTGGGAGTTCGACAAGGAACGTGGTCGTTACTATGTGTCTTTTCCTGATGATCAGTAGTGGTGCCCAGTTGGGTCAATCGGGGATCTGTGTAGCATTTGGGGTATCTTCTTTTGTTTTGGTTCCGTAGTCGGACCTTGAGTGTAATCTGAATGATGGATGTTTATTTATGTATTGTGTGAAGTGGCGACTGTAAGCCAACTATGTATCTCTTTCCCTTATGTATTACATGGGTTGTGTGAAGATTACCTCACTTGCGACATTGCTTTCAATGCGGTTATGCCTCTAAGTCGTGCTTCGACACGTGGGAGATATAGCCGCATCGGGGGCGTTACAGAGGAGTTCATGTATTCACTATGTGCTAATGCTTTGTTCCGGTTCTCTATTAAAAGGAGGCCTTAATATCCCTTAGTTTCCGTAAGGACCCCGCTGCAACGGGAGGGTAGGACAAAAGATGTCATACAAGTTCTTTTCCATAAGCACGTATGACTATTTACGGAATACATGCCTACATTACATTGATGAATTGGAGCTAGTTCTATATCACCCTATATTATAGCTATTGCATGAGGAATCGCATCCGGCATAATTATCCATCACTGATCCATTGCCTACGAGCCTTTCATATATTCTTCTTCGCTTATTTACTTTTCCGTTGCTACTGTTACAACTACTACAAAAACCCAAAAACATTTATCTTTACTTTTGCTACCGTTACCTTTATTATCATACCACTTTTGCTACTAAACACTTTGCTGCAGATACTAAGTTATCCAGGTGTGGTTGAATTGACAACTCAACTGCTAATACTCAAGAATATTCTTTGGCTCCCCTTGTGTCGAATCAATAAATTTGGGTTGAATACTCAACCCTCGAAAGCTGTTGCGAACCCCTATACTTGTCGGTTATCACGGGCCTTTAGCTGGGCCGGCCCATTATGGCCCGCAAAATCTCGCGGGCCTTTAGCTGGGCCGGCCCATTATGGTCTGCAAAATCTTGTGGGCCTTTTGCTGGGCCGGCCCATTATGGACCGCAAAATCTTGTGGGACTTTAGTTGGGCCGGCCCATTTAAACTTTATGGGCCACTTTTGGGCCGGTCCACGTGTCAACATTTCATAAGCGCATCTCTCCCATTGGATGAGTGACACCTATGCTAACGGGGAGCTGACACATGTTTCCTCCAGCCAATGATGATTTCACACGTGGAAAATCGCCATTGGTCTGGGCTGTTAACGGGTTATCGGATCCAAAACCGGACCGATAGCTTAACGGTGTTCCGTTACGGTGGATGCCATGTGTCGGTCACCCTTGACGAAAGCACTTCTGTGACACGCGATTTTTCGTCATGGAAGTGGACACTTCCGTGATGATAATTTTGGTAATGTCATGGAACACTTCTACGACATCACATGTATGACTATCTTGATTTTGTCATAAAATCGTCATGGATGTACATGCATGACAGAAAACGTGACCTACTGTGACAAACACGTATCATCACGGAAGTGTATTTTTTTGTAGTGCATCTGTTAGCTTAGCACGATGATCGTTACAGTTTCATTGCTACTGCTTTCTTCATGACTTATACATGTTCCTCAGACTATGATATTATGCAACTCCCGAATACCAGAGGAATACCTTGTGTGCTATCAAACGTCACAACGTAAGTGGGTGATTATAAAGATGCTCTACAGGTGTCTCCGATGGTGTTTGTTGAGTTGGCATAGATCAAGATTAGGATTTGTCACTCCGTGTATCGGAGAGGTATCTCTGGGCCCTCTCGGTAATGCACATCACTATAAGCCTTGCAAGCATTGTGACTAATGATTTAATTGCGGGATGATGCATTACGGAACGAGTAAAGAGACTTGCCGGTAACGAGATTGAACTAGGTATGAGGATACCGACGATCGAATCTCGGGCAAGTAACATACCGATGACAAAGGGAACAACGTATATTGTTATGCGGTTTGGCCGATAAAGATATTCGTAGAATATGTGGGAGACAATATGAACATCCAGGTTCCGCTATTGGTTATTGACCGGAGACGTGTCTCGGTCATGTCTACATAGTTCTCGAAGCCGTAGGGTCCGCACGCTTAACGTTCGGTGACGATCGGTATTATGAGTTTATGTGTTTTAATGTACCTAAGATAGTTCGGAGTCCCGGATGTGATCACGGACATGACGAGGAGTCTCGAAATGGTCGAGACATAAATATTGATATATTGGACGACTATATTCGGACATCGGAAGTGTTCCGGGTGATTTCAGAGAAAACCGAGTCTTGGGAGGGTTACCGAACCCCCCGGAGAACTAATGGGCCACATGGGCCTTAGTGGAGAGAGAGAGCAGGCTAGGGCAGGCGCGTGCCCCCTCTCCCTCTGGTCCGAATTGGACTAGGGAAGGGGGGCGCCCCCCTTTCCTTCTCCCTCTCCTCCTTCCTTTCCCCCTCCTAGTAGGAGTAGGACGAGGACTCTTCTCCTGGCGCGCCCCAAGGGCCGGCCGGCCTCCCCCCTTGCTCTTTTATATACTGGGGCAGGGGGCACCCTAGAACACACAAGTTGATTGTTTCCATCCGTGTGCGGTGCCCCCCTCCACCATAATCCACCTCGATCATATCATCATAGTGCTTAGGCGAAGCCCTGCGCCGGTAGCTTCTTCATCACCGTCATCATGCTGTCGTGCTGACGAAGCTCTCCCTCAACACTCTGCTGGATCGTGAGTTCGTGGGACGTCACCGAGCTGAACGTGTGCAGATCACGGAGGTGTCGTACTTTCGGTACTAGGATCGGTCGATCGTGAAGACGTACGACTACATCAACCGCGTTGTCATAACGCTTTTGCTTACAGTCTATGAGGGTACATGGACAACACTCTCCCCTCTTGTTGCTATGCATCACCATGATCTTGCATGTGCGTAGGAAATGTTTTCAAATTACTACATTCCCCAACAGATGGCCCACTTGGCAACCTAGCCAGAGGCATCCCAGCAAGCTATGATCTCGTCGATGGGGGTTGTGCTGACTATGGTGATAACATGCTCTTGAAAGTACTGCTTCGGCTTCTTGGCGGTAAAATACACGTTGTAACACATCTTCTGGTAGTGCGGGTAGTTCTGGTTGGAGGCGGAGAGCACGTCGCTCAGGTAGTAGACTGGGCGCTGAATGGGCTGGGTCTTGCCCTTCTCTGGTCGCTCGACCACCAGCACCGTGCTGACCGACCGCGAGGTGGCGGCAATGTAGCAACATCGGCTCCTTGTCAGCCGGTGCGGCCAAGACGCGTGCGGTGGAGAGCATGTGCTTGAGATCCCGTAACGCTTCGTCCGCCTAGTCATTCCACTCGAACAGCGACTTCTTCTTCATCAGCTGATATAGGGGCAAGGCCCTCTCGCCCAGCCGGCTGAGAAATAGGCTGATCGAGGCCAAGCAGCCGGTGAACTTCTGGACATCGCGCAGCCGGGTTGGCTTGTGCATGTGCTCGATGGCCTTGATCTTCTCCGGGTTTGCCTCAATGCCGCGCTCCGAGACGAGGAAGTCGAGCAGCTTCCCGGCCGGCACGCCAAAGACGCACTTCTCCGGGTTGAGCTTGATCTGGTACTCATGCAGATTGGCAAAGGTCTCCTTCAGGTCGTCAAGGAGCGTGTGGTGCTGTTTGGTCTTCACCATGTTGTCGTCGACGTAGACGTGAATGTTGCGGCCGAGTTGCTTCAGCAAGCATTTTTGCATGCAGCACTGGAAGGTGGCGTCGGTATTCTTCAAGCGGAACGACATGGTGATGTAGAAGTATGCCCGGAAGGGCGTGATGAAGGACGTCTTTAGGGCGTCGGCCGGATCCGACTTGATCTGATGATAGCCGGAGTAAGCATCCAGGAAGGACAGGAGCTTGCAGCCCGCGGTAGAGTCGATGACTTGATCAATCTGTGGGAGGGCAAAAGGATCCTTTGGGCATGCCTTGTTCAAGCTGGTGTAGTCTATGCACATCTGCTTGGTGTTGTTCTTCTTCAGGACGATGACCGGGTTGGCCAGCCACTCGGGGTGAAATACTTCCGTGATGAAGCCGGCCGCGAGTAGCTTCGCGACCTCTTCACCGATGGTACTTCTCTTCTTTCTGAAAAGCAACATAAGGATTGACGGACAGGCATGGCGTCCTTGCAGACATGTAGTTTGTGCTCGGTGTACTTCCTCGGAATTTCCGACATGTCCTTTGAGGTCCATGCAAAGAAATCATGATTCTCACAGAGGAAGTCGACGAGCTCGCCTTCCTATTTGCTGTCGAGGCGGGTGCCCACAACGACGTACTTGCTGCAGCTGGGGTCTTCCGGGTTCGCTTGACCCTCTTGGTCTCCTTGTACGGCTGGAACGAGGCCTCGCCAGCCGGCTCCTTGGCCGAAGCCGGCACGGTCGGTGTCTCATTGGCCAGTGCAACGATCCGGTCGAGCTGGTGCCGCTCCTCGGCTATGACCAGCGACTCAGCCAATCTGGCGCCGGCTTGACGCACTCCAACGACTTTCTATAGTCACCGACAATGGTGATGAGGCCCTTAGGACCCGGTAGCTTCATCTACAGGTAGGCGTAGTGGGGAACCGCCATGAACTTGGCGAGCGCAGGCTGTCCCAGCAGCGCGTGGTATGCACTGGACAGGTCCACCATCTCGAACCAAATCACCTCGTGTCGGAAGTGATCGCTCGTGCCGAACAGGAAGTCAAGACGGATCCGGCCGATGGGGGAGCAGGAGAGGCTGGGCACGATGCCGTGGAAAATCGTCCAGGATGGCTCCAGGTCCTTGGCCACGAGGCCAAGCTTGGTCATGGTGTCGCGGTAGAGGATGTTGATGCTGATGCCGCCATTGATGAGGACTCGTGAGAACTTGCAGGTGCGTCGGGCCTTGACTATGGTGGGGTCGAGGATGAGGGCGTAGCCACCCGGGTTCGGCATGATGGCCGGGTGGTCCTCCCAGGTCCAGCTGATCGGACGCTCCGACCAGTGCATATACTCAGGCATGCCTGAGGCGATGGTGTTCACCTCCTGCCGGACAGGCGCTCGCTACGCTTTCCATCGCCAAGGCTGGTGAAGACGACGTAGCTCGCGTTCTGGTTGGGGTAGAATTCATCGTGCATCGCACCATTGGCCTGGGGCGGGGAAGGAGGCGACGGAGGCGGCTGCCTCGCACCCGGAGCCGGAGCTAGAGGCGGCAGGATGTCTCCCCTCATGATACGCTTGGTGATGGCGCACTGCCGGAGCGTGTGCTTGGACTACCTTGCACCGTTGTGGTGCTTGCAGGGGGTGTCGAGCATCTCTTCGAAACTGATGGCGGGTTGCCAAGCCGTCTTGCCGGTTTGCCGGCGCTTGCCGGCCGGCTCGGCGGCCACGACGAGGCAGTTGTCGTAGCATGGGGCCTGCTGGTCGGCCTTGCACTTGTGTACTGGTTGTTCTGCTGGCGGCTGCTCTCGCCAGCTGGCTTGGGGGTGGTGCCGGCATCGTCTTGCCGGCCTCATCCAGTACCACCTGGATCTTCATGGCGGAGTCAGCATTGGCGTACTTGTCCGTGATGACCATGAGCGCAGCCATGGTGGTTGGCTCGGAGCGCGGGAGCTTGTGCTTGAGGAGGGTGCCATCCCGACAGCCGCTCGTGAAGTACTGAATGGCTTGGACCTCATGGACGCCCTCGCAGCTGTTCCGGAGCTCGGTCCAGAGCGCAAGGTACTCGCGGCCTGTTTCGTCCGGCCCCTACACGCACATGGTGAGCTGACTGGGACGGCCGGGACGCTTGTAGGTGCTGGTGAAGTTTCACAACAAGGCTTGCTCGAAGTCGACCAACGCGTTAATGCTGTCGGCCGGCGGGTTGTTCATCCATGTGCGGGCCGAACCCTGGAACATGATTGGGGCGTAGCGCACGGCAAGGCGGCGATTGCCGCCTGCGATGCTGATGGCAGTGGTGTAGTCGATGAGCCAGTCCTCTGGCTTGACGGTGTCGTTGTACTTGGGGGTGTCGCGGGGCAACGTGAACCCTTTGTGGAAGGGCTCATCCCGGATGCGCGGGCCGAAGCAAGCTAGCCCGACAGCGCTGTCTTCCTCCAGCTCGAAGGAGAGGGCAATCTGATCGAGGCGATGGTGAGCATCGGCGTCATCAATGGCAGGCGGGCTTAGCCGGCTTGCAACCGGGCCGCGGGGAGCAGGGTCGACTGAAGTCGGACGAGCGTGGCGGTCGGATTGCGGGGGGAGGTCTTGCCGGCGCCGGTCTCCCGAAGCCGGCTCGTCGCCCAAGCCGTCGCTAGTCGTTGGGGCACGATTGCACCGGGTTATGGTGCGGTGGGAGTGAGCTTCGCCGGGTGGTGAGGATGTCGTGTTCTGCTGCTCAGGTTCTTTGGTGCGCCGCGAGACGGATCCCGCGGGATGGTCGAGGCAATCTTGGTGCGTGTTCACGGCACCGAGGAGCTCGTTCACGCGTTGTAGGTGGTTCTTCAATTCCTCACCCTGCAGCTGCTCCATGCCGATGGCGGCCGCCTGCGCGGCACGCATGTTCTTGATGGGAGTATCGTAGACGGTCAGGACCGCGCCGAGGGCATGGCCGATGGCGCCGCCACGGACCCGCACCTCGGCAACCCGTCTAGGCTTAGCGGCAGCCGACGTGAACCGTACACGGTGTCGCGCTCCCGCTGGGCGGACTCCAGCCGGCGCTGCATAGCAACGAGCATCGCTGCCTCGTCTAGTAGGTGCTTGCGGCCCTCCTCGAGCTGGGCCAGCGCCTCTGCGGCGTTGGTGGCGTTGGTGTCGGTGCCGATGGGGACGCTAAGGTTCTGCATCATGGCGTGCACGGGCACACTGGTGCGCTCGGCTACAGCCCTGGCAGCGGCGGCCTTCTTCGCGGTGCTAGACAAAGCGGATCTAGAGTCGGTGGCGAACACCTCCACCCGGACGCAGAGATCCGTCGCCCCGTCGGAGATGTCGTCACCGAGGGGGATGGGAGAGTCAGAGACGTCGCAGACGTCGAGCACCCCATTGGGGTACTTGTCGGTCGCGGGCGCGTCGGAGATGCGCAGTGCAGCAAAGGAGGCGGTGAGCGCGTGGATGACGTCAGCCGCCAGTGCACCGGGCGCGCGGAGACATACCCAGGTTCAGGGCTCTCTGGAGAGATAACACCCCTAGTCCTGCCGAGTGTGGTTTATATGTGGATGTTACAAGCTTGCTCCTAGAGCTGTTTAGGCGAGGGAGGAAGGCAGGCCAGGGCCTATGTTGCCCCTTCTCCTTGTGTGTGTGTTCTACTGATGGATCTGATCGCCCGTGTACATGGAGGGCTCCTGGGGGTTTTTATAGGTCAACCCCCCCAGGGTTACAATGGTAAAGTTACATGGGCACGCGGCCGAGATGTCAGTGTCTGGGAAGCCGGTGCTGGGACCCGCCCGGTTCTCTGGGCGCAGGCCCCGTGCACCAGGGGGCACTTTTCTCCGGTCGTGTGTCACGGAGTGGTTGAGCCGGCTTGGCTACAGTGGCGCGTTGCCTGGTCGCCATCGGCTTGCGTCAGCAGGACGAGGGATGCATTGTTGCCATGCTGGCCCTGGTCAGCGTAGTAGGTGGGCCATTGTTGCCACGCTCCTGCCGGTCAGCGGGGTTGGTGGGCCACTGTAGCCATGCTTATCCCTTTTACAGGGACTTGTTCCGTTGTACTCCCCAGATGGGACGGGAGCTAACCCGTGGCCCGGTTGAGGGGCGCACCGTGGTGGCGCTTGCTTGTAGGAGAAGTCTTGGTTTGTCGGGGTTAGCCGGCATGCGCCAGCGGGCCTGGCCGGGTTGACGAACCCGGCCAAGGACAAGCCGGATTGAGGGGCGATGCCGGCCCCGATGTTTTAGAAAAAGATCCGGGTTTGTTGCCTGCCCGAGGTTCATCTCCCTGACACGACATCAGTGCTCTACAGGTATCTCCAAAGGTGGGTGCTGAGTTGGCATGGATTGAGACTGGGATTTGTCACTCTGTATGACGGAGAGGTATCTCTGGGCCCTCTCAGTAATACAACATTACAAGAAGCTTGCAAGCAAAGTGACTAAGGAGTTAGTTACGGGATGATGTATTATGGAACGAGTAAAGAGACTTGCTAGTAACAAGATTGGACTAGGTATGGAGATACCGACGATCGAATCTCGAGCAAGTAACATACCGACGGGCAAAGGGAACTACGTATGTTGTCATAAAGGTTCAACCGATAAAGATCTTCGTAGAATATGTAGGAACCAATATGGGCATCCATGTCCTGCTATTGGTTATTGACCGGAGAAGCGTCTCGGTCATGTCTACATCATTCTTGAACCCATAGGGTCCGCACGCTTAACGTTCGTTGATGATATAGTCTTATATGGGTTGTGTATGTTGGTGACCGAATGTTGTTCGGAGTTCTAGATGAGATCACGGACATGACGAGGAGCTCGGGAATGGTCCGAAGGTAAAGATTGATATAATAATAGTGTTTGGTCTCCGAAAGGGTTCCGAAATGTTTGTTCTCCAGAAGGGTTCCGGAATTCACCGGAAGGGGTTTCAGATGTTTCTGGAAATGATCCGGTGCAAGAACACTTTATTTGGGCCAAGGGGTAAAGCCCACAGGGCTTTAGGAAGGTGCAAAACGAAGTTTTTTGGAGACCAGGGGCCATACGCCAGGGAACCTGGCGTCTGGGGCCAGACTCCAAGGACCCTGGCGTCTGGTCCTGGAGTCCAAGAAGGACTCTTGCCTTGCAGGCTAAACCCACTTTGAGGATACTCTTTCTCCAAGAAATGACCCCAGGGCTCAACATATAAATAGAGGGGCAGGGCTAGCACCCGAGACACATAAGGATTCACCAAGTCGTGTACCGGCAACCCCGCCCCCTCTAGTTTATCCTCCATCATAGTTTCCGTTGTGCTTGGCGAAGCCCTGATACGTCTCCGTCGTATCCACTTATCCAAACTCTTTTGCCCTTGTTTTGGACTCTAACTTGCACGATTTGAATGGTACTAACCCGGACTGACGTTGTTTTCAGCAGAATTGCCATGGTGTTATTTTTGTGCAGAATAAAAAGTTCTCAGAATGACCTAAAAATCAACGGAGATTATTTTTGGAATTAATAAAAAATATTGGCAAAAAATTCATCTTCAGGGGGCCCACACCCTATCCACAAGGGTGGGGGGCATGCCCTGCAACCTTGTGGGCCCCTGGACCTCCACCGACCTCAACTCCAACTCCATATATTCACTTTCGGGGAGAAAAAAATTAGAGAGAAAGTTTCATCGCGTTTTACAATATGGAGCCGCCGCCAAGCCATGTTCTTCCTCGGGAGAGCAGATCTGGAGTCCGTTCGGGGCTCGGGAGAGGCGAATCCGTCGCCATCATCATCATCAACCATCCTCCATCACCAATTTCATGATGCTCACCGCCGTGCGTGAGTAATTCCATCGTAGGCTTGCTGGACCGTGATGGGTTGGATGAGATTTACCATGTAATCGAGTTAGTTTTGTTAGGGTTTGATCCCTAGTATCCACTATGTTCTAAGATTGATGTTGTTATGACCTTGCTATGCTTAATGCTTGTCATTAGGGCTCAAGTGCCATGAACTCAGATCTGAACCCTTTATGTTTTCATCAATATATTTGTGTTCATGATCCGATATTGCAAGTTATAGTCACCTACTACGTGTTATGATCTGGCAACCCTGGAGTGACAATAGTCGGGACCACTCCCGGTGATGACCATAGTTTGAGGAGTTCATGTGTTCACTAAGTGCTAATGCTTTGGTCCGATACTCTATTAAAAGCAGGCCTTAATATCCCTTAGTTTCCAATAGGACCCCGCTGCCACGGGAGGGTAGGACAAAATATGTATGCAAGTTATTTTCCATAAGCACGTATGACTATATTCGAAATACATGCCTACATTACATTAATGAACTGGAGCTAGTTCTGTGTCACCCTATGTTATAACTGTTGCATGATGAATGCCATCCGACATAATTATCCATTATTAATCCATTGCCTACGAGCTTTTCACATATTGATCTTTGTTTTGTCACTTTTCTGTTGCCACTGTTATGATTCCTACAAAACTATTACTGTACTTTTGCCACCGTTACCGTTACTCCCATACTACTTTGCTACTAAATATTTTGCTGCAGATATTAAGTCTTTCATGTGTGGTTGAATTAACAACTCAGCTGCTAATACTCGAGAATATTCTTTGGCTCCCCTTGTGTCGAAACAATAAATTTGGGTTGAATACTCTACCTCGAAAACTGTTGCGATCCCTTATGCTTGTGGGTTATCAAGACTTTTTTCTGGCGACGTTGCCAGGGATCATAGCTCTATTCTCTGAGTCACTTGAGATATATATATATAGGACAAATGTTTCCTACAAGCAGTGGTAGTTACCACCACTTACGTTTTGTATGTTGTATGTAGTATCTGTCGAAACCGACAGTATGTACGTGCAGTATGTAGTATATAATAATGTTTAGGTAGTATATATACTAATTTTTAGGTAGTATGTATCGTATTTTGAGTATGTTCTTTTTTACGTTCAAATATGTACGTATTTCACAAATATAACAAAAACTATGTGCTCATATGTAAAAATTTAGTGTAACTTGCTTTGTAATATCTTAGATATAGTATATGAACATATTTAAAATAATAAAATAGTATATATAATAGCACATGGTACTATATGAGACATGTGGGGTAACTACCCCCAGATGGTAGGATGGATTTTCCCTATATATATATATATATATATATATATATATATATATATATATATATATATATAGGAAAAAATTTATCTACCACCGGTGGTAGTTACCACTACTTGAGTTTTGTATCTTGTATGTAGTATCTATCAAATCGGAGAGTATGTACGCGTAGTACGTAGTATATAAGAATGTTTAGGTAGTATATATACTACTTTTTGGTAGTATGTATCGTATTTTGAGTATGCTCCTTTTTACGTACAAATATGTATGTATTTCACAAATATAATAAAACCATGGGCCAACTTGTAATTTTTTCATGTAACTCACTTTGAAGTATCTTACATATAGTATATGAACATACTTAAAATGATAAAGTAGAATATATACTACCACATGGTAGTATATGCTCCATGTGGGGTAACTACCCCCAGGTGGTAGGATGAATTTTTCCTATGTATATATATACATATATATATATATATATATATATATATATATATATATATGTCGATCATTATGAGGAATTCGAAAGATCAAAGAACTAAGTTTTTTCCCTCAACTACGAGGGGAGGTAAGGAACGGCCATCTAGCTCTGCACTTGATTCTCCTTCTATTTTGAGTAAACTTGCGACACCTACACCTGCTATTGATTCTGATATGTCGCTTGTTATTGATGATGCCACTTCTACTCTGCATGATTCTTATGATGATACTACTTCTGTCCTTGATAATACTGTGCCACTAGGTGAATTTCATGATGAACAACTTGCTAGGGCTAGAGAGAATGAAATTACTGAAACTGATGAAATTATTGAAAATTATGATTATGATTCTCCCCCTAGATATGAATTTCCTGTTGTTCCTGAGGGTTATGTTATGGATGAAGAAACTGCTAGAGACTTCTTTGCTTGCAATGATAGAGAGGATCTTAAGAAAATGTTAGCTGAAAGAAAAATCCTTGATTGCTAGAATGTAATATGATCCTGCCTTTGCTACTTCACCTATCTTTGTTACTGATAAGGATTATGAATTCTCTGTCGATCCTGAGTTAATTACTTTGGTCGAATCTGATCCTTTTCATGTTTATGAATCTGAAACTGTTGTGGCACATCTTACTAAATTGAATGATATAGCCACCCTATTTGCTCATGAGGAAAAAATCAGTTATTACTATATCCTCAAATTCTTTCCTTTCTCATTAAAGCGTGATGCTTAGATATGGTTTAATTCTCTTGCTCCTGGTTGTGTGCGTAGTCCCCAGGATATGGTATATTACTTCTCTACAAAATATTTCCCCGCTCATAAGAAACAAGCTGCTTTAAGGGAATATATAATTTTGTGCAAATTGAAGAAGAGTGTCTCCCACAAGCTTGGGGGAGGCTTCTCCAATTACTTAATGCTTTGCTGATCATCCTCTCAAGAAAAATGAAATACTTGATATCTTTTATAATGGACTAACCGATGCTTCCAGAGACCACCTGGATAGTTGTGTTGGTTGTGTTTTCAGGGAAAGAATTGTTGAGCAAGCTGAATTGCTATTGAATAATATATTGAGTAATGAAAACGATTGGACACTTCCTGAACCAACTCCGAAGAAAAGGGGTATTCTATTTCTCGGTCCTGAAGATATGCAAGAGGCAAAGAAATCAATGAAAGAAAAAGGTATTGAAGATGAAGATGTTAAAAATTCACCACCTATTGAAGAAATACATGATCTTGATAACCCGACACAGGTAGTAGAGGTAAACTCTCTCTGAAGATTTGATGAAGGTGATATTCCTCATAATAAGTCTGCTAGACAATGCTTTGATGAGTTTTATAATTTTATTGTTAAACAAGAAAATTTCAATGCTTATGTTAGTAGACAATTGAAACATAATGCTTACATGCTTGACCACTTGAGTAATTATATGAATAGTACTGTTAATGATCTTAAGCTTATTAGTAAACATGCTTCCATGGTTACAACTCAAGTAGAACAAGTACTTAAGGATCAAGATAAATTTCTTAATAAGTTGAATAATAAGAATAATGATAATGTTGTTAGGGTTATGACTAGAGGTGGTAAGATGACACAGGAACCTTTGTATCCTGAGGGCCATCCTAAGAGAGTTGAGCAAGATTCTCAGAGAATTAATACAGATGCACCTAGTCCTCTTACTAAAAAGAAAAAAGAAAACTGATAGGACTTTCCTTGCTAGTGAACCTGCTATAGACACACCTGAGAATCCCAATGATATTTCTATTTCTGATGTTGAGACACAATCTGGTGATGAACATGAACCTAGTGATAATGTTAATAATGATGTTCGTGTTGATGCTCAACCTAATAATTATAATGATGTAGAGATTGAACCTACTGTTGATCCTGATAACCCACAATCAAAGAATCAATGTTATGATAAGAGAGACTTTGTTGCTAGGAAACATGGTAAAGAAAGAGAACCATGGGTTCAGAAACCCATGCCCTTTCCTCCTAAGCCATCCAAGAAAAAGGATGATGAGGATTTTGAGTGCTTTGCTGAAATGATTAGACCTATGTTTTTCAGTATGCGTTTGACTGATATGCTTAAAATGCCTCCTTATGGTAAGTATATGAAAGATATTGTTACTAATAAAAGAAACATGCCTAAAGCTAAAATTTCCACATGCTTGCTAATTATTCTTTTAAGGGTGGAATACCAAAGAAACTTGGAGACCCACGAGTACCAACTATACCATGCTCCATTAAAAGAAACTATGTTAAAACTGCTTTATGTGATCTTGGAGCCAGTGCTAGTGTTATGCCTTTCTCTTTGTATCGTAGACTTGAATTGAATAAGTTGACACCTACTGAAATTTCTTTGCCAATGGCTGATAAATCAACTGCTATACCAATTGATATTTGTGAGGATGTGCCTGTTGTGGTTGCAAACGTTACTATCTTAACGGACTTTGTTATTCTTGATATTCCCGAGGACGATAGTATGTCGATTATCCTTGGTAGACCCTTTTTGAATACTGCAGGTGCTGTTATTGATTGCAACGAAGGCAATGTCACTTTTCATTTTAATGGTAATGAGCATATGGTACACTTTTACCGAAGAAACAACCTCAAGTTCATAGTATCAATTCTATTGGAAAAATTTCAACTATTACTATTGCAGGTTTTGAATTTCCTCTTCCTACTGTCAAAAAGAAATATGATATTCTTATTGTTGGGGACATGCATATCCCCGTTGAGCTAACCTAGTGTTATTCGAAAGTTCTCCGGTTTAATGCACTCGGAAGAAGTTTGTTAATGAGACTTGATCAACCTCGTTAATGGATTCCTTTTTGATGAGCATGAGATGAATGAATTTAGAAAGCACAACTCTCTATACCCATCTTTTAATTTTTGTTAATTAGTTTAAAGAAAGCAAATATAGTATTTTCTGTCTGTTTTCTGAATTATTCGTGCAATAAAAAAATGTCCCGAAAATAGAAGTTCTCCAAATGCACTGGAAATTGGATATGATTTTTTTAGAATATTTTAGAATTTTTGGTGCAAATAACACATCAGGGGGCCTCACCAGTTGGCTACAAGGGTGGAGGTCACGCCCCTGACCTTGTGGGCCCCATGTGGCCCCCCTCCACTTATTCCAGCACCCATCCACTCCTTCTTCCTCCAGAAAAAGTCACTCCATTGCTCAAACTCATGTTCTTGCTCATCTTGCTACCATTTTTTATATCCTTGCTCAAAGCTCCATTCACAAAACTGCTTTGCGTGATTGTTCTTCGGTATGTGACTCCTCCAATGGTCCAATTAGTTTTTGTTCTAGTGCTTTATTCATTGCAAATTGTTGCTGCTGTAGTGACCATGTTCTTGAGCTTGCATGTCAAATTTATATGGTCCAAAGTAGCTTTGATGCTTGGGTTAGCCTCTAGACACTTGTAGGAGTATTTGCTAACAATTTTGTTGAGTTTGGTTCACTTCTATTTTGAGTTACTAAAAATTTTAGAAATTTTCAGAGGAAGAAAATGTTAAAGAGATTGTTGAGGGGCTCCTCGAGCCGGGGTTCGAAGGAAAAGGAAAATGAGCAGAAGGAGCCCAAGTATAATCTTCCTCGCGCCACGGAAACTTGTCCAAGCGAATGGCCATGCGATGCATTCTTACAAGCAGCCGGGATTTATGATGATTTCTATTATTTGGCTGGGAATGCAGGCATCACCGACTTCCTCCTCGACCGGTGTAATCAGTATCTCTTACTCACTAATACTTTCGTGCAAAACTTTCACTTTCATGCTAGAAAATCACCACCCACGGTAGACTTTCACTTATATGATGAGTATAGAGAAATGACGCTTTATGACTTTTGTGTGGTTTGTAAATTACCTTATGAAGGCGGCGTCGAGGAACCACGTCCTAGTGATGTGGAAGGCCTTATTCATGAAATCACCGTAGGGGAAGGTAGAGGAGTGTCGGGAGCGAGGGTGTCCAGTATTCATCATCCTGCTATACGCTATTACTCATTATTTGGTGGGAGATGTTTGATTGGTCATGGAGAGACTAGAGGCCTTAGTGCCCCTGACCTGCTATTTTGCGCCATGCTTTACGTACAGATGGAACTTACAGTTTGGGCGCTATGGTTGCTAAACGGTTGAGTATGAACCGTACAAAGGGTCCTATTTTCGGAGGTATCTTTGCCACCCGCCTTGCTAAACACTTTGAGATACCCATTAGGAACTATGAAAAAGAGGAGAAATTGCTACCCACTATATATTTAGATTATGACAGCATGGTAGCACATAAGTTTATTCGACGTGATGAGGAAAAGAGAATTATTTATAACCTAGTATTTAGCGAGAATACTATTCAGATTATTACCCTGCCTGCACCTGTTTTGTTTGATATGCATTCAGGCAGGTACATTGTTTTCCCCGCGGACATTCATGCATACTGGGAGGGGACACGATCCCCACCTCCTGAGCCAGAGCCATCACCTGATCCATACCAGGAGTCTGTTTATCAGTGGGATCCACAGGAGCTCGCTAACCAGTGGAACCCCCAGGATCCTCCTCAGTACACCGGAGAGAACTACTTTGATCCGTGGAAGTAGACCAACTTATGCCAAAAGCCTAAGCTTGGGGGAGTATGTATTTCTCATCGACATTACATTCATGTTCACACACTCATTTCAGTTGTCGGTGGTCATACTTTTTCATTGTATTATCCATGCTAGTTTATTTCTTTTTTCGCTTTCTTCTTGTGTGTTCGAAAAACCTTAAGAAAAAACAAAAAAATAGGTGTAGTTAATTTACTTTCTATGCATGCTTACTAGTAATGTTAATAGAAAACCCAAAAAGATTTCTCATGTCTGTTGGGAGCTTTCTTGTGTAAATAGTTTTTCTCGTTCTTGTTCTTCTTTCGTCAGAAAAACAAAAACTCCAAAAATATTTCAGTGTGTTTCTTCGAAATTCTTTTCTTTTCTTCAGGGGTCGAGAGGAGAAGACCATGATGAAAATGTTGTGTGGCTCTCATGCATTATTGTTGATCTAACAAAGAGCCCATATTACCTTGTATTCTCCTTTGAATAAATGTTGCAGATTCCAGCTTAGTCCAATGCACGTGCACCATTATTATTATCCCCACCGTTCGGTCGTGCAAGTGAAAGGCAATAATTACGATATATGATGAAATGAGGAAAAGCTGGTATGAACTCGACCTATCTTGTTTTTGCAAATATGATTAGTTCATGGTTCTTGATTCATCCTACTATGAATGAAACATGTTTGCAGTGACATTTAGAGATTATAGTTACTCATGCCATGCTTAATCAGCTAGGAGTTTATAATGGTTTACCTTGCATGCCAACAAGGAAATTAAGATGGTTGTGATGTAGTATGATAGGATGGTATCCTCCTTTGAATGATTCGAGTGGCTTGACTTGGCACATGTTCACGCATGTAGTTGAAACAAAATCAACATAGCATCCACGATATTTATGTTCATGGTGATTTATATCCTACTCATGCTTGCTTTCAATGTTGATAGAGGCTAAGGTGTCCTGTCTTTTCGATGAGATGGTGGCTATCGTTTCGGAGGAAGTCGACTTTGACGATCCGACTACGAACGTGTGAGGACGTCGCACCTTAGCAATCGCTAAACCAACTCCGAGAGGTTATTGACCACGCCGGAGCACGATCAACGACCACGAAGGTCTGCTTTCCTGCAGGCAAACGAAGAACAAGCAAGAAACTAAGATTGCAATCTAGATATTGCGAATATAAGAGGAAAGCTTTATTGATCAAAGGTGGGGTTCTGTGACGCCTTTGTCTGGTCGTTGAACACAAACGAAGTACGCAAAGTTGCAGCTATGGCGAACTTTAATCTAAACAAAACCCAAAATTTAAACGGCGCCATAAGGGTTGTATATATGGAGGAATAGGGGGAATTTCGTGGCCCTTGTGGGAGGGGTCCGAATCCAACCCTAAATCTTGTTTCCCCACACACGCGGACTCTAAAAACAGCCTATACTTAAGTATTTCGAAATTACATAGGCCTGGCCCAATAATAAGGTGACGCAACACCTAGAATAGCCACTGGACGAAATTTATGAAGTGGCATCTTGTATATTTCGTCCAAGGCTTCATGCACTCCTTATGGTGGCTTCAAAGTCCTGAAATCATCACTTGTAACTCTGTTCTTGTTCCCCTTGCACATGTCATCATCTCCATGGTTGGTCTTGCTCCAGTGTTCATCCCTCTTATCCATGCCAGGCCCTTCATTTGTAAGCAAAAAAAATGTATCCAATTTAGGCAGCATCATTTTCGCATGAACATTAGAATCATTACCAAGAAACGAAAGTACCTGGTAATTAATTGGCGTGCGCGAGCTCTAGTAATTGGTCCAGTATGTATAGCAGCAGGGGCTGTGGGTGTAACAATGGTATTGATGTCCTCATCATCCTCCTCTTCTTGAAATGAAGTCGTCCTCGACGGAAGCTCATCTTCCTCACCCAAATAAGGCTTCAAATCTGCAATGTTAAAAGTGGGACTAACCCCAAAATCTGCAGGCAGCTCAAGTTTATATGCATTACCATTTACTTTCTCTAACACCTTAAAAGGACCATCAGCACGTGGCATTAGCTTTGATTAGTGCAAATTAGGAAACCTATCCTTACACAAATGTAACCAAACAAGATCTCCAGGTGCAAAGACAACATGTTTTCTACCCTTATCTCTAGCAAGTTTGTATTTAGCATTCATACGCTCAATGTTTTCCTTAGTTAACTCATGCATCTTTAAGATCAATTCAGCACGTTGTTTAGCATCAAAATTAACCTTCTCCGAAGATGGAAGAGGCAACAAATCAATGGGTGCACGAGGTAGGAAACCATACACAATTTCAAAAGAGCACATCTTAGTAGTAGAATGCAACGAACGATTATAAGCAAATTCAATATGAGGCAAGCATTCTTCCCACATTTTCTTATTATTATTCAAAATAGCCCTAAGCATAGTAGACAATGTTCTATTGACTACTTCAGTTTGACCATCTGTTTGGGGATGACAGGTAGTACTAAAAAGCAGTTTAGTCCCCAACTTAGCCCATAAACATCTCCAAAAGTGGCTAAGAAATTTAGTATCACGATCTGAAATAATAGTATTTGGCACACCATGTAAGCGAATAATTTCACAAAAGAACAAATCAGCAACATTAGGAGCATCATCGATTTTATGACATGGTATAAAGTGTGCCATTTTCGAGAACCTATCCACGACAACAAATATGCTATCCCTCCCCTTCTTTGTTCGAGGTAAACCTAAAACAAAGTCCGTAGATATATCCTCCCAAGGAACAATAGGCACAGGCAAAGGCATATATAAACCATGAGGATTGAGTCGTGACTTAGCTTTTTGACATGTAGTGCAATGAGCAACAAAACGCTCAACATACCGGGCCTCATCTTTGGCCAAAAGAAATGTGTAGAAAGTACGTCCTTCGTCTTCTTCACGCCAAAGTGTCCCATTAATCCTCCTCCATGCGCCTCCTGCAACAACAAAAGACGAACAGAGCTAGCTGGAATGCATAGCTTGTTAGCACGGAACACAAAGCCATTATTAATAACGAACTTGTTCCATGTTCTTCCTTCTTTACAATTCTACATTACATCTTTAAAATCAGCATCATGCACATATTGATCTTTGATGGTCTCCAAACCAAATATTTTGAAGTCAAGTTGTGAAAGCATAGTATAGCGATTTAGACAATGCATCAGCAATAACATTTTCTTTACCCTTCTTGTGTTTAATGACATAAGGGAAAGTCTCAATGAATTCAACCCATTTAGCATGTCTACGATTCAGTTTTTCTTGACTTTTAATGTGTTTCAGAGATTCATGATCAGAATGTATAACATATTCTTTGAGCCATAAATAATGTTGCTATGTCTCTAAAGTTCGAACAAGAGCATATAATTCTTTATCATAAGTAGAATAATTTAGACTAGGCCCACTCAATTTTTCAGAAAAGTATGCAACAGGTTTGCCATCTTGTAATAACACACCTCCTAATCCAATTCCACTAGCATCACATTCAAGCTCAAAAGTCTTATTAAAATCAGGAAGTTGGAGTAAAGGAGCATGTGTCAACTTATCTTTCAATGCCGTGGAAGGCTTCTTCCGTATGGGTACCCCAAACAAAAGGCACATCCTTCTTTGTAAGCTCATTGAGAGGTGCAGCAATGGTGCTGAAATCTCTCACAAAACGCCTATATAATCCAGCGAGGCCAAGAAAACTCCTCACTTGTGTGACCGTTTTGGGCTACGGCCAACTCTCAATAGCTTCAATCTTGGCTTTATCAACTTCAATTCCCTATGGAGTAACAACATAGCCAAGAAAAGATACTCGGTCGGTGCAAAAGGTGCACTTCCCAAGGTTACCAAACAAACGTGCATCACATAGAGCAATAAAAACAGCACGTAAATGTTCCAAATGTTCTTCCAAAGATTTTCTATAAATCAGTATATCATCAAAATAGACTACCACAAATCGTCCAATGAAAGCACGTAAAACTTCGTTCATTAGTCTCATGAAAGTACTAGGTGCATTAGTTAACCCAAAAGGCATGACTAACCACTCATATAATCCATACTTAGTTTTAAATGTTGTTTTCCATTCATCTCCCAATTTCATACGAATTTGATGGTATCCACTACGCAAATCAACTTTGGAGAATATTGTAGAGCCACTCAATTCATCAAGCATATCATCTAGCCTAGGAATAGGATGATGATAACAAAGAGTAATATTATTAATGCCTCTACAATCAACGCACATACGCGACGTACCATCCTTTTTCGGCACTAAAATGATAGGAACAGCACAAGGACAAAGGGATTCGCGTATATAACCTTTGTCGAGCAGCTCTTGTACTTGACGCATAATATCCTTCGTCTCCTCTAGATTAGTACAGTATGGTGCACGGTTGGGTAATGATGCACCGGGAATTAAGTCAATTTAATGCTCAATCCCTTGAATAGGTGGTAATCCCGGTGGCACGTCTTGTGTAAAGACATCAGCGACCTCCTGCAAAATGTTAGTGACAGCAGGAGGCAAAGTGGAAGGCACATCCTCGAATGAAAATAATGCCTCTTTGCACACAAAAGCATAGCAAACAGATTTGCTAAAATCTAGATCATCAATATAAGATTTGGTGGCAAGTAAACATGCACTTTTCAATTTAATTTCAGAAGCAACACTAGATGATTTATTATTAGGCTTCATTTGTTGCTAAATTTTTTTGCCACAATCTGATTTTCACTCTTATTTCACTCCTGTTTTGCTTTATTAGCTCTATTAGTATCATCTTTCAAAATGGAATCAGGAGTCATAGGAAGCAAAGTAATATTTTTGTCCTTATGAACAAGAGTATACTGATTGTTTCTACCATGGTGTACAGAATTTTTATCAAATTGCCATGGTCTACCAAGTAATAAGGAACATGCTTGCATAGGTACCACATCACAATCAACATAATCAGCATATGTAGAGATACTAAAATGCACACGAACAGTATGTGTTACCTTAACCTTGCCGCTGTTGTTGAATCATTTGATGTAGTAAGGATGTGGATGTGGTCTTGTGGTGAAAGATAGCTTCTCCACCATCTCCATGCTAGCCAAGTTGTTGCAGCTCCCTCCATCTATAATGACGCGAACAGAACGTTCCTTCACAACTCCCTTTGTATGGAACAAATTATGCCTCTGATTTTGCTCAACTTGTGTAACCTGCACACTCAAAACACGTTGAGAAACTAAACATTCATACATGTCAGCATCTTCAGCAGCCATGTATTGCGTCTCATGATCAGAATCATCTCCATTGTGTTCTTCATGTGTAATAAGAGCCAAGGTCTCCTCATCATAGTCACTGGCGGACTCATACCCACCATCCTCAGTAGCAATCATCACACGCTGAGATTTGCATTCTCTCGCAAAATGTCCTCTTCCCTTACAACGATGACAAATAATATCACTTGTGTGCCATGTTGATGCTATGGAAGAAGAAGAGTTCTGCGCAGCCCCGGCGGATGTGCTCTTGGCATATTGTGGTGGTTGTGTCTGCTTTCTTGTATCACGGCTGGAGGTGGCACGTGATGGAGGTGCTGGTGCAGTGGAAGTAGAGGATGCACGTGGTGTCCATGATGAAGATCGACCTGCAGAAAAGTTAGTTCGCGCCAATGCCTGTCGATCCTGCACTTCACGTTCAGCTTTACAAGCAAGATGGAATAAACGGGTGATATTATTATACTCCTTATACTCTAGAATGGTTTGAATCTCTCTATTTAATCCACCCATATAATGCGCAAGCATATCTTCATTCTCCTCAACAATACCACATCTAATCCTGCCAGTTTGTAATCCTTGATAATATTCTTCGACAGAATTTTTTCCTTGTCTCAAACGCTGCAATTTTTTAATTAATTCACGTTGATAATATGGTGGAACCCAACGAGTATGCGTAGCAGTTTTCAAAGCAGCCCAAGTAGCTGGAATAGGATATAATCTACAATGTTCAGACCACCAAACACATGCAAAGCTAGTGAAAGCACAAACAGCAGCAGGAACACGTCTCTCCTCAGGATATTGTAAACATGTAAATCGTTGTTCAGTTTCTAACTCCCAAGTAAGATATATATCATGAACATATCTATCCTCAAATGGTGGAATATTCAATTTTAGTTTAGGAAGATGGTCATGATCTCGTACCTGAGGGAGAGCCCTACCATTGTGATTATTTGCATGTGGACGACCTGGTGGTTGTGGTGCTGTTGGTTGCACGTAGTTCTGATTTTGATCAACCTCATCCTCGTAATCTCCCGCATAATCATCCTCCGCATCGCCAGCAGGAGCCACGTATATCAATAGCAGCACCAACAGTTTGGCCAGGCTGAAGAAGGACACGGCTCGCTCGGCGGAGGGCTGTTTCGCGACGTGGAGGTAGTTGTTGTTATTGTTGTTGTTGCAGAGGTGCGGCAGGTGCAGCCAGTGGTGGATGACGCGCAAGCAGTTCATTAAATCTGTTATCGAGCTTTGTTTTGAATGTCTTCTCAAAGCCAGTGATCTTCTCCATGGCCTCTTCAAAATTGTTCAAAGACATCTTGCACTGCTCACCATCATTTGTCAAACTTATCATGAAGCTCATTGTTCATTAAGTTCTCCCAGTCAATCTCGTCGGCTTGTGATCCTGGCATGGTTAGCAGCAATAGAAACACACAAGAATATGATCCTACAGACTACTAATAAGTGGTGGTGGTGGGTGTCACAAATCCATCAAGAAAAACTCAAATTCTTACCAGTTCTTACCCAGCAGCAGGCGGTGATTGGCAACCATTGTAGTCAAAACTCTCAAAGCTTGGATAGAGCGATTACCAGGGAGAGTCAAACACACGACGTAGATGTATGTGGAGCTAGGAAGTCTTATAATATGGTAGCAAAAAGGGTCAGCAATAATCAATTCAGATATGCAAAGTTGAATAAACGCTCAACGACGGTACTGTGCTGGTCCTAGGCTAGACCGTGCTAGAGACGCGAGCCTAGAATACTAACAAAATCATGGTGCTGCATGTAAACAAGGGAAAAGCACACTCTAGAATTTTTTCGCTCTTTTTTTGCGCTCTTGTTTTTGGGCGCTCCTCTTTTTTCCAAAAATCACTATAATGGCGAGTGTCTCAAAACTCTTCCCAGGTCAAACTGACAGGATGGGCATGAAATTTTTTTGACAATTTTTTTCGGAAATCAGGGCAGCGACGACGAAAAAGTGCGACAAGAAATCACTATGATGGCGAGTGTCTCAAAATACTCCGTGGGACCTAAAAATAGGATAGCAAAAAATATTTTTGGTCGCCGAAAATTTGGCCTAAAAACTGCCCGGGGGTCTCCAGACTTTTTTTTCGAGACCTACTCAGGCAAGGAAGCACAAAACAAAAACTAGATGGATCTCGAAAACAAACCTAATATGAAAAGAACTCGGGTTGGTAGTGGACAAGCAGATGTATATGTGGACTCGGATTGGTGGTGGACAGGCGGATGTATATGTGGACTCGGATTGGTGGTGGACAGGCAGATGTATATGTGGACTCGGATTGGTGGTGGACAGGTGGATGTATATGGCAACGGTAAGGAATATGTTGGTGGTGGTGGTATATGGTAGGAACGATGACAATGGTGCGACGGCGGCGTGACAACTTGTGAACAGAACTCGAAACTCTAAGGGAAACCAGACGCTAAGACCAACAAATTGACACCACGATGCAACCGCAAATTCAACAAAGCAAATACAGAAAAGATTATGCAAAGGCTCGGATTGGTTCGGATAGGATGAACTAACCCTAAATTTTTTTGGCTTTTTTCGTGGACTATAGGTATGAAGAACAGACTCGATCTAAACTACGAAAAACTGTAAAATCAGACCGAGCAACCTGGAAATCTGATACCACTTGATAGAGGCTAAGGTGTCCCGTCTTTCGATGAGATGGTGGCTATCGTTTTGGAGGAAGTCGACTTTGACGATCCGACTATGAACGTGCGAGGACGTCGCGCCTTAGCAATCGCTAAACCAACTCCGAGAGGTTATTGACCACGCCGGAGCACGATCAACCTGACCACGAAGGTCGGTTTCCTGCAGGAAAACGAAGAACAAGCAAGAAACTAAGATTGCAATCTAGATATTGCGAATATAAGAGGAAAGCTTTATTAATCAAAGGTGGGGTTCCGTGACGCCTTTGTCTGGTCGTTGAACACAAACGAAGTACGCGAAGTTGCAGCTATGGCGAACTTTAATCTAAACAAAACCCAAAGTCTAAACGACGCCCTAAGGGTTGTATATATGGAGGAATAGGGGAGAATTTCGTGGCCCTTGTGGGAGGGGTCCGAATCCAACCCTAACTCTTGTTTCCCCACACATACGGACTCTAAAAATAGCCTATACTTAAGTATTTCGAAATTACATGGGCCTGGCCCACTAGAATAGCCTCTGGACGAAATTTATGAAGTGGCATCTTGTAAATTTCGTCCAAGGCTTCATGCACTCCTTATGGTGGCTTCAAAGTCCTGAAATCATCACTTGTAACTCCGTTCTTGTTCCCCTTGCGCATGCCATCATCTCCGTGCTTGGTCTTGCTCCGGTTGTTCATCCCTCTTATCCATGCCAGGCCCTTCATTTGTAAGCAAAACAAATGTATCCAATTTAGGCAGCATCATATTCTCATGAACATTAGAATCATTACCAAGAAACGAAAGTACCTGGTAATTTAATTGGCGTGCGCGAGCTCTAGTAAGTGGTCCAGTATGTATAGCAGCATGGGTTGTGGGTGTAACAATGGTATTGATGTCCTCATCAAATGTTGGTTAATCTCAACGCATGTTCATGACTGTTGTCGCTCTCTAGTTGGTCACTTCCTAGTCTTTTTCTAGCCTTCACTTATACTAAGCGCGAATATTGCTTGTGCATCCACTTCCATAAACCTCAAAGTTGTTCCATATGAGTCCACCATACCTTCCTATATGCGGTATTTACTTGCTGTTCCAAGTAAATTTGCAAGTGCCAGCCTCTAAACCTTCAAATGATGATCTGTTTTGTATGCTCGAATAGCTCATGTACAAACTAGAGCTGTCAATATCTTCTATGCTAGGTGGGTTATTCTCATGATGACTGGACTCCGCTCATCATTCACGAGAAAATGGCTAGTAACCGGGATGCCCAGTCCCATGCTCAGTGCAAATCAAATCAAAATAATTGCAAACAAAACTCCCCCAGGACTGTTGTTAGTTGGACGGTACCTGTTGTTTCGAGCCAGCCGTGGAGTGTGCTTGTTGGTGGTGGGGGAGTATAAACTTTACCATTCTATTTGGGAACCGCCTATAATGTATGTAGCATGGAAGATACCGAGATCTCTTAGTTGTTACGTTGACAATGAAAGCATACCGCTCAAAATATTATTCAATCTCTGTTTTCAGAACTTGAGCTCTGGCACCTCTGCAAATCCCTGCTTCCCTCTGCGAAGGGCCTATCTATTTACTTTTATTGCTGAGTCTTCATCCTCTTATAAAAAGCACCAGTTAGAGAGCACCGCCGTCATTTGTATGCATTGTTATTAATTTATATTGAGTACGACTGTGACTGGATCTCTTTTGCCATGAATTACAATGTCTACTCAGTCCTCGATCTTCATAGGTGCTCTGCATTTATGTTTTGCGGTCTCAGAAAGGGCTAGCGAGATACCATCTTGTTATATCATATCATGATTGTTTTGAGAAAAGTGTTGTCATCCGAGATTTATTATTATCGCTCGCTAGTTGATTATGCCATTGATATGAGTAAATGTGAGACCTAAATGTTATTGTGAATATGGTTAGTTCATAATCTTTGTTGAAAACTTGAATGCTGGCTTTACATATTTGCAACAACAAGATTAAACAGAGTTTGTAAAAGTTTTTCTTTATCACTTTCAGTTTGTCAACTGAGTTGCTTGAGGACAAGCAAAGGTTTAAGCTTGGGTAGTTGATACATCTCCGTTGTATCCACTTTTCCAAACTCTTTTGCCCTTATTTTGGACTCTAACTTGCATGATTTGAATAGAACTAACCCGGACTGACGTTGTTTTCAGCAGAATTACATGGTGTTATTTTTGTGTAAAATAAAAGGTTCTCGGAATGGCCTGAAACTCAATGGAGATTTTTTTTTGGAATAAATAAAAAATATTAGCAAAAGAATCAGCATCAGGGGCCCACACCCTATCCACAAGGGTGGGGGCGCGCCCACCCCCCTAGGGCGCGCCCTGCAACCTTGCGGGCCCCCTGGACCTCCACCGATCTCAACTCCAACTCCATATATTCAATTTCGGGGAGAAAAAAAATAGAGAGAAATTTCATCGTGTTTTACGATACAAAGGAGGCGCCAAGCCCTGTTCTTCCTCGGGAGGGCAGATCTGGAGTCCGTTCGGGGCTCCGGAGAGGGGAATCCGTCGCCATCGTCATCATCAACCATCCTCCATCACCAATTTCATGATGCTCACTGCCATGCGTGAGTAATTCCATCGTAGGCTTGCTGGACCGTGATGGGTTGGATGAGATTTACCATGTAATCGAGTTAGTTTTGTTAGGGTTTGATCCCTAGTATCCACTATGTTCTAAGATTGATGTTGCTATGACTTTGCTATGCTTAATGCTTGTCACTAGGGCCCGAGTGCCATGAACTCAGATGTGAACCCTTTGTGTTTTCATCAATAAATTTGTGTTCTTGATCCGATGTTGCAAGTTATAGTCACCTACTACGTGTTATGATCTGGCAACCCCGGAGTGACAATAGTCAGGACCACTCCCGATGATGACTGTAGTTTGAGGAGTTCATGTATTCACTAATTGCTAATGGTTTGGTCCGGTTCTCTATTAAAAGGAGGCCTTAATATCCCTTAGTTTCCAATAGGACCCCGCTGCCATGGGAGGGTAGGACAAAAGATGCCATGCAAGTTCTTTTCCATAAGCATGTATGACTATATTCGGAATACATGCCTACATTACATTGATGAACTGGAGCTAGTTCTGTGTCACCCTATGTTATAAGCGTTGCATGATGAATGCCATCCGACATAATTATCCATCATTGATCCATTGCCTACGAGCTTTTCACATATTGATCTTTGCTTAGTCACTTTTCTGATGCCACTGTTATGATTCCTACAAAACTATTACTGTTACTTTTGCCACCATTATCGTTACTCCCATACTACTTTGCTACTAAATATTTTGCTGCAGATATTAAGTCTTTCAGGTGTGGTTGAATTGACAACTCATCTGCTAATACTCAAGAATATTCTTTGGCTCCCCTTGTGTTGAATCAATAAATTTGGGTTGAATACTCTACCCTCGACAACTGTTGCGATCCCCTATACTTGTGGGTTATCAAGTCATGCGGAGATTGTTCTTCACCACCACCGTCACCACGCCATCGTGCTGCCGGAACTCATCTACTACTTCGCCCCTCTTGTTGGATCAAGAAGGTGAGGACGTCATCGAGCTGAACGTGTGCTGAACGCAGAGGTGTCGTACGTTTGGTACTTGATCGGGACGGATCGTGAAGGTGTACGACTACATCAACCGCGTTGTTAAATGCTTCCGCTTAGCAATCTACAAGGGTATGTAGAGGCTATCCCCTCTCGTAGCTATGCATATCCATGGATAGATCTTGCCTGTGCGTACAATTTTTTTTGTTTTCCATGCAACGTTCCCCATCAGTTACTACCCCCTTGCAGCATGGCACGTCGCTAGGTCTAGAGTGTCGCCGTCTATGGCCATGGATCATGCGGGCGTAGAGTAAGAGGAAGGTTCAAGGGGAGGCCCTGGCTAACCGGAGTGGTTGCTCGCCGGTGTGGAGTCAGAGGAAAAAGAGGGAGGGATTTCGTGGCGGATTGGGATTTGAGAGGAGAGATGTGACGCATGAGGAAAGAGAAGTACATAGAGGATGGATAAGCTTTTTTAAAATAAAAGGCGGTGGGTGGGAGATAAGTTGTGTATGTGGCCCGGTGAACGTAGCTGGGAAAGCGACCGGTCGAGCATTCGGCCGACACGCCAAACCCAAATGATTTCCCTGTCTTAAGGCTAGTCATAGTGGAGAGCAACTTAGTCTAGTAACTTGCATTATTACTAGTCTACTCCTTCCATCCGGTGAGGAGTAACTTGGTCTAATAACTTGCGTTACTACTAGTCGACTCCTTTTGTCATGAAATGTGTATATATAGAAATTTTAGGACAGATCATAGAGTGGAGTAAATAATGCATTGGAAAGGCGCAAGCCACCATCTTTCTCCTCTTTAATTACCCAATCTCCGATGAGCTAAGTGCATGTAGAAATTAAGTAGACCATGTGTAGAATGTTATTGGTCTTGATTATCGTGTGATGAGAGAGAAACATTTTTTTCTACTTTAAGGAGCATTGGAAAGATATAAATAAACTCTATTGTGGACAAATTTTAAAGTCAAATTTACACTCTTCATCAGACGGGGGCGGGGGGGGGGGGGAGTTCATAGACACCTCCATTTATTATTTTTTAGAGTCATCTTTCATTGGAAAGCGCTATGTGATGGTAACATATTGTGTAACTATTTGTCCCTCTCCTCTTTAATTGTTTGCCACATCATTTTTTTTGCTTATGTGGCATGCATGTTACTACCCATGTTGCTCCACTATGAGACTAGCCACAATGGGAGTAACTTCAACAGTAACTTTGAGTCCAACTCACCAAATTTGCCTATGTGGCAATGAGTTAATGAGGAAAGAGATAGTTTGAGTAACTTAGCTAGTTACTCATACTATGAGTAACATCACACATACCAATATAATATGAGTCAATAACCTACTAAATGAAGCTTTGCATGACGCCACACTTATATTACTACCCACTATGAAGGCAGTAATATAGTCTAGGCATATGTATATGTTACTAGTGTATGTTACTCTTCACTATGGCTAGTCTCACTAGTCTAAGGTTGGTCGTAATGGTAAGTATCATATCTTTATCTAATAATAAAGGACAAAGGCTTTCATAGTTCTCCATACGTCATCCTTTTAGATCTGTTAATTTTGTGTTAGCCAAGGTGGTACTAAAATTTTATATTTTATAGAGCAAACGAGCCTTTGTCCCATCATTGTCTGTTTTTATTTGTTTGTCTGTCACGCCTTCTCCTCTGCGTTAATGCCACATTGGGCCTTAGCCCTCGCTTTATTGTTGGTCCTACTCCTTCGCTAGCAAACTCTTGTATGTGCAAGTTCTCGCTACCCCTAGGTCGTTATTCGTTGCTTAAAAAAACAAAAAGGCCGTCACCTCACAGCGGATCAGCACCTCGACAGCGGCGCAACAAATACACAAGCGTTGGGGGGTCTCTGAGCATCGTCATCCCTGACGGCTAGTGCGGGGTCGCTACCTGCCAGGCATCCAGCAACTCGACCACGAAATCGAACTAGAAGCTCATGTGTAGCGCTGACTAGATCTCCATCCCCAACGAAGGCTTCCGACCAGCACGACCCATGGTGCCCGGAACACACGCTGACGCATTCGACCAAATTGCCCCAGAGGTGCACCTCCTTGATTCGTGTGCCCCCCATCCAAAAATCGTTGCCAGGTCGCCGTTCTTGCCTGTTTCGTGCTCCCCACCAGTCCCGGCTTTGGTGTCCGTGGACACTGACGACCGTCGCGTCGCCGAGTGATGTTTCTGGCATGGGTGCTGCCACTGCTGGAGCCAGCACATCGCCCGGCTACGATGAGTTCGGCCCCATGTGGATCTTTCCAGACCCTCCCACCCCTATCCTGATGGTGCCTCCCCTCATGTGCCGCTTATTAGCGCTGGTCAAAGTGGCACCTGACGGTGAAAGCTCGGATGATGGCGAGCACCTCGCGCTCTTGTGCATGCACTTCTCTTCATGCCTCCGTGTAGTTCCTGCCCGAGCTCCCGTGAATAGCTTTCTCTCAGCACATGGCTGCATTGTCTTTCAGACATGCCAATTTCACTTTGTATTTCCAAGATAATTGAGTAGCTTATCTTTGGGTGACACTAAAATTGCAGTTAATGGATCAAAAAAATTGCAGTTAATGGGCATTGCATCATGGAGTGTATAACTAATTAATTAATTATCAAGTTTGTCGTCGGCCCAACTCTATATTGCAGATGTCATCTGCCCTCGATGGGGCAGATTTCTGCACTGGCCGAAAGGCAATAAAAGATCTCACTTAGCCACTTCCCAAAGGGTTGAGAATCAGTGAGAAAATAGATTGAGAGAGGTTTTGGGGATCCTTCAAGCTCGTTTTGCAATTGTGAACATGGCGCTATGAAGTATTGGGACCCCAAGTTATTGGAGCGGATCATGAGAACATGTATCATCAATGACGTGGAGCCAGACCTCACATTGTTCTTGCTTTTGTGTTTTTACAACATTTTATTATTAGTTTTCTTCGTTTGGACTTGAAAACGCTAAAAACCTAAATTTTGTTGAAATGTGTGCATTTGAAGTAGTAATTAGAAACTTGATACATTAAAGAAATAGCAAAGAAATAGGAAAGGAGAAGGTATAGGCGTTTAGGTTTTGAGAAGGAACTTCTATGGGAAGCCTAGAAATGTCTTTAGCGTCCAGAGGCACTTCATAGTTTGTACAAATTTACAGCACATATGAGGATTCTCGTTTAAATCAAGAAAATAGCAGCTAAAAAGAATTCAATAAAGGTTAACAAACAGAATTTTGTCAGAATTTCAAACAATTTGGAGCCCAATTTTTATTTTTCCTACAGAGCTCCTTCAAACTCAGAACTTCGCAGGCATCTAAATGAGCAAGCATCTTAAATGGACACTGTGAATTCGTGGGATCAGCTCAAACAATTTGGAGCACTATTTCTTTTGCTAATTTATACATCACCGCCATAACCAAAAATAATAGGCACAAACACAATGATGTCAAATGGAACATGCAACAGCGACAGAGCAAAACATCAAAATTGTGATATTGCAAAGAGAAATATATTATTAGCTCTTGATGATTTACGCTGAAGGCAGCAGCTGCCTGATAAACAAAGGTTCAGAGGTCCAAATCGACAATATCTGCTAGGCTCACACTTTAAAGTTGGAACAATAGGAAGCCCAAGAATAAAGCATAAATGAAACCGAGGACAAAAATGCCCAACACAAATGTTTGCATCATGAAACATTCTCATCTAGTGAGACTTGACGTACTCCTGCACGATGTTAAGGCCCTCGGATTCTTCACCATAGTCCTGGTAAATCAAAGAAATCAGTCAAACGACAAGTTCTGTCTACTTAAAAAGAAACCTGTCCTTTGGTCGTATCAGTTTATAGTAGATTTGTCACCTTGACAACAACGCAAGAGCAGCCAACAACCTTCCTTGCCTTGCCCTCAGAGTCAATCTTGCAAAGCTGCAGAGGAAAGCATGTTCATATCAAAACATCAATACTTCCATGACAAACGTGAAGAAACAACGAAAAGCTAAAACAACTTACAAGACAAGCATAGGGAAACAAAAGAATTTTAATATCAAGAGCAAGTGCATTCTCCAGCAATAGTGAAGCATTGCTATGTCCAAAAGATGAATGTGGAATACATGCTGCAATTAAGTATAATAAGATGGAACATTACAAATTGGCATTAGAAAACTCACCCCTGCCCACTCTCCAAGAGTTTTAGCACTTGGCACAGTAACCAGGTGAACATTGTGCTCAGCGCATAGTGCCTTAACGAGCTTCACGTAATCAGGCTGGTCACAATCCTCAGCCAGCACACAAAGCTGAGCAGCATGCTTCTCAATGGACTTGGCAGCCTCACGGAGCCCCTTCACAAGGCCATCATGAGCACTTGACTTCTTCATGACAAGCTGTAGAGCAGTCATCAAGTCCATCGGCTCACCAAGAACCGGGGTAGGTGCCTCTACTGGGGCAACAACTGGTGTCGGGGCTTCTTCCCTGCAAAGAGTAATAACTCATGGCATGAATAGCATGATACAAGGATAAAGAACAGAGGTTACACACTCTAACCAGCAGTTTAAAAATCTGTGTTTACCGCAATTCAAGCTGTTAGTTTTCTATATGTTCATGGCTACTCTTCAGTTTGGGCAATCAGGTACCAGCATGTTACATTAATCTACATGCCATAGGCGATTTTTTTCTTTTTGCGGGGGATACGAGATTAAACAATTAAGTACCACAACTATCTTGCACCGTAGGTAGATCACAATAGAGATCGTTCAAAAGTGTAAAATCACAAGGAGGGACACACTATTGAAAGCAGCTGTAATTTGCAAGCAGAGTAAAACAGCTATTATTATTTTTGAAATTTCAGCTAGTATCTTATACTGTAATATGTAATAATCATGAAGGCAACTAGTACTAAACAATCTGCTTCACAACTACTCCCTCCGTTCTAAAATAGATGACCCAACTTTGTACTAAAGCTAGTACAAAGTTGAGTCATCTATTTTGGAACGGAGGGAGTACTTGCAGATTAAAATCATTCTAAAGACAATACCGAAACGCCCAACAAATAACACATGTGTATCAGTGTTAATTGGAGAAGACCAACCAACGACAAAATAAACAATTGCGCCCCTGGATGTTAAGAGCACAAACCAACATGAGATTTCATAAGTAGCCCAAAAGCACCCGCAAGTTACAAACAAGATAACAACACGTATCGGATTTAATATCTGCAGCACACCACTGCAATCAAGACTACAGAAACGAGTAGTGCCAAGGTTTCTTTCTGCGGGAGAACTTACGCCATCTCGTGCGCTCCAAGGGCCACCGAGGCAGCTGCGAAGGAGGGAGATCTGGAGCCTGGAGCAACAAAGCGAAATGATAGCAGCGATTAGCGAGGTCAGATGCAAGAAAGAAAAGAAGAAGTACGGTGAGGACACAGCGCCGCCACCTTGGGACCTTGGAGAATGGAGAGCGGCGGCGGTAGGGTTTTCGCGAGTAGGGCAGGTGTTCTTGACGGCTGGGAGAACGTGTAAGTTATATAGCTCTTTGGAGACGGGCCGGGGACAACGCTTCTGTTGGGCTGAGAAAGCCCTAGAAGGTATCTTAACTGTAACCAGCCCATGAAAAAATGCACGACCGGGGAGATACAAAACGGGACCTCCTATACGCCGCATACTGGGCATTTCCTATTTAGCGCTGCAGGTGCTGCGACCTGGGCCGGCCCATGTATATCTTCTTTCTTTTTCTGTTTAAACGTTCAGTTCAAAAAATGTGCGTACGGTGAGGACACAGCGCCGCCACCTTGGGACCTTGGAGAATGGAGAGCGGCGGCGGTAGGGTTTTCGCGAGTAGGGCAGGTGTTCTTGACGGCTGGGAGAACGTGTAAGTTATATAGCTCTTTGGAGACGGGCCGGGGACAACGCTTCTGTTGGGCTGAGAAAGCCCTAGAAGGTATCTTAACTGTAACCAGCCCATGAAAAATGCACGACCGGGGAGATACAAAACGGGACCTCCTATACGCCGCATACTGGGCATTTCCTATTTAGCGCTGCAGGTGCTGCGACCTGGGCCGGCCCATGTATATCTTCTTTCTTTTTCTGTTTAAACGTTCAGTTCAAAAAATGTGCGCCCGCAGGAGGTCGAACCCACGACCAGTTGCAGCGACCCGAACACAACTACCACTAAGCCATCGAACAACTACTGTTTTGTAACTTGCGTTTTTCGTTTTTATTTGTATCTTCAATCGCGGGAAACCCTTGGTTTTGGGAAGCGTCAAAAAACTTCCCAAGCCGGTTTTTTCACGGTTCATTGGTCATTTACGGGGCGGTTGTTATTCGGGTATTCTTATTTCTTTTTCATTTTTTAAATATGTGTTCTTTTTTCCATTGAATTTGTTCCTTCTGTTTTTTTTTGGATGATGGACTTTTTTCAAATATTTGAACTATTTTGTTATTGTTGAACTTTTTTAAAAAAATCGAGGATTTCTTTCCAAATTTGACGAACCTTTTTCCAAATCCAGTCGACTTTTTCCAAAATCTTGAACTTTTCAAAAATCCATGAAAATTTTCAATTTTTGTGAAATTTTCTAAAAAATTCATGAACGTGTTTTCAAACTTGATGAACTTTTACAAATTCAATGAGCTTTTTAAAAATTCGATGAACTTTCTTCGAAAATTCATGAGCTTTTTTCAATTTCGATGAACTTCTTTTCAAGTTTGTGAACTTTTCTAGAAAATTGATGAACTTTATTTTGAAAATCCATGAACTTTTTTTAAAATTTCGATGAACTTTTTTAAATTTGATGAACTTTTTTAAAACCGATGAACTTTTTGTTTAAAAATTGATAAACTTTTTTTCAAGTTTGTGAACTTTTCCTGAAAATTGATGAACTAATTCTGAAATCCATGAACTTTTTTCAATTTTGATGAACTCTTTTCAAATTCCGATGAACATTTTCAAAATCGATGAACTTTTGTTTGAAAATTGATGAACGTTTTTTCAAGTTTGTGAACTTTTCTTGATAATTGATGAACTTTTGTTCGAAATCTATGAACCTTTTCAAATTCATGATTTTTTCGTCAAATAATTCAAAAAATAGTAATTTGTACAGTTTTGTCCAATAAAATAGTGGGGCAACATTGTTATTACATAATTTGCGTTGTTACCTATCACTAGTCGTAAGTAGTGCGAGTGGTTAGCAAAACTCGTTTGCTAGTGAAACCGCATGTGTTCGAAATATGTCCAGAGCATTAATTTTTGTGATTTTAAAAAAAATCAGGACCTCTTGAGGGAGCAAAATGGTTCCGTTCTCATTTCGGAGATCTTCACATTTTATTGTAGAAACAACAGCCAAAACCAGTCATAATTTTGATGTTTCTGTTTTTCCAAATTTTTAAATTCAGTTGTACTTCTTACAAAGAATTTTCCTTTCAAACAACTAAATTACTGGAAGCCAGATCCAAATTCTTAAAGATTTCAATTAGCAGGTTTCTGTGATTTATGGAGATTTATCCATTGTTAAGAAAGTTTGTTCCATATTTTGTTCAAGCATATTTCATTTCATACATATTCGGAAAGAAATTTGCAGTTTGAATTGTATTGTCGAAACAGTCGAACGAAACAGTAGAAGAAACAGCAGAACGAAGAAACAGTCGAAAGAAAACAGTATAAGCGTGCAACTACTTGGGCCAGTGAAGAAACAGCCCACCAACGACGCCCTACAGGCGCCACTTAAGGTAACCGGCGCAGAAGGCGCCAACTAGGGGCTCCTCGCATATTGCGGCAAATGGAGGCCGCGCCGCACACAGGGATCGACGACTGGGCCGGCCCAGTACAACCGAAGTTGAACGATATACAACACGACGCAAAAACCCAAAGAAAAAGAGGTGCCTGTGGGACTCGAACACGCGATAAGGAACTTTTACCTGCATCCAGCTAGCCACTAGAGCTCACGACGGCAGTTAACAAATTCTTAGAACACACGTTTAAGAACAGACAATGGAGTCGGATGATCTAAAAAAAGACAATGAAAGCAGATTTGAAACATTTATTCATTTTTTTCACTACTTCTTGGAAATTATGAACAATTTTGAGATTCCTATTTTTGCAAAGGGAAATATTTGTTTTCAACTTAACCAAAATTTATAATTGTTGAACATACTTCAAAAAACATAAAGCAACTGTGAACATTTTTAAAAGTCCTGAACATTATTTAAAAACGGCGAACACTTTTTGACAATTGCGAACATTTTTTCAAAACATGGACAAATTTAGAAACACCAGACACTTTTTTAGGAAAAAGGAAAAAACATAACACGGACAAAAAATTAAAAACATGAACAATTTTTGAAATCCAAATTTTTTTCAAAAAATAAGACAAAAATTGAATTTTTTGAATATACGAACATTTTTTTAAATTATGAAAATTGTTTTAAAACATGAACATTTTTCTGAAATTTGTGAACAGTTTTTGAGAATGGGAACATTTTTTGAATCCCGGACACTTTTTCAACTGGAAAAGGAACATTTTGAAATTCCGAACAAAATATTAAAACCATGAACATTTTTTGAATTTGTGAACAAATTTTGAAAAACAGGAACATTTTTTGAAAATTCTAAACATTTTTTTTAAACCGGGAACATTTTTTGAATTTGTGATTTTTTTTATGAAAAACAGGAATATGTTTTGAATTTGTGACAAAATCTGAAAAATAAGAACATTTTTTGAAATTCGGAAAAATTGTAAATAAACTTGAAAAAGAAAAAAAGGAAAACAAAAAAAAGAAACAGAAAAAAGAAAAGAAAAACGAAAAAGAAGAGAAATAGAAAAAAGGAAAACGAAAAAAAAAACTGAGAAAGAAAAAGTCGGTTCAGGAACCTTCTAGATGGTTCCCAAAACAAGAAAAAACCGGCTGGAAACATCATAGAAGGTTCCAAAACCAAAGGTTCATTAAACGCTAAAACGGGTCGGCCCTTTCGGCCGCCGCTACTCGCTGTGGGAAGCGGGCGATACTGTCTTAACGAGCGTGAGTAGGATTTCCCATACAAAACCGCATGGGAGCTCCTACTCCGCGCCTTCAGCGCCATCTAACGAACGCATAATGCCAACGAACAAAAAATCCTTAAAAAACGCCCACAAATGTCAGCGTTTTACAACTCGCCCACACGCATGGATCACCGTCCAGTCGAGTTTGCACAAATCTTGATGCATTGAGGCGGATTTTGCGTGCCACGTAGGATGGGGCTATGGTGTGTGGGTTTTTGACAGTTCGCCCGGACTCCGGTTTCTCGTACGGAGAGGTTGCGGTTGCGAGTCGGACGTGCGGTGGAACTGCCGTCGCGCCCGCACGCCGCGCACGTCTCCTATTCATCATCTCCCACGCCTGCTCTTTTCCCCTCCCGGTGTTGCAATTCCCCCACCCCCTTCTTTACTTCCCATTTCAACCACACCAACATTCCCATTCGAGAGCGACGCAAGTTCTAGGAGGAGCAGTCGAGAGAGGGTGGCGGCAACAGCGGCGGAAGAGTCGCAGGTCTTCGTGGTCGTCGCTGGTGTTAGCGCCATCGCCGGAGCAGCCACCGCACGGAGGTAAGGCTTCGAAACTTTCTACTGGTCTAATTTGCCTCCCCTCCTCTCGGTTCACATCCTGCTCGGGTCCTTTCGAGATTCAGGCGGATTTTTCACGACGCTCGTGTGTTCCCATCGGCGGGGGAGTCACATGTGTGCCATTACGCCGGCATTACGTAGTTCCATTGCCGTCGCGGTGGTAGTCAAGCCGGCAAGGCTCGCACATTCTGCACCTATCGCTCTGTTTTTCAGGGATTAGATGTCCCTATGATGCAATGATTTCTACTGTTTTTTGTTAGTTTTGATGGTCTCGTAAGCCACGATTCTCACCGTTTTTAGGGGTGATGCTGTAATCGAACTCCCGGCCTGATAGTTGGGTATGAACCCTAGATCTAGTTAGATGCATTTCGATTTGCATGCTACTGTAAGTTGGATCCATTGGTTTAATTGCTATTATGTTCTATGCAAACATGGCAAGTTGAATCCACTAGTTTATCTAGAACTTTCATACTAGATGCAACTAATTTTTTGAATCAAATCTGGCAGTTGCCATGTTCTATGTAGGATAATGGCAGTTGGGGTGTTCCATGTACTGACTTAGTTGCCACATTGTTTTATGCTAACATGGCAACTTGAATCTAGTAGATGGCAACTGCCTTTTGTGAATCCAATCTATCAGTTGCCATGTTCTATGTTGGATAATTGCAGTTGGGTGTTCCACGGTACTGACTTAGTTGCCACATTATTTACTGCTAACATGGCAACTTGAATCTACTAGATGGCAACTGCCTTTTTTTCAAGAAAATCTGTCAGTTGCCATGTTTTTGCACTTGTTTCAGTGGTCATTTTTTGCCTATTGTGCATGTTTAGCAGGCGGCAACTACCTGCTTTCACACACTGAGACTTTATTTGACATGTTGTTTTTGCGCACATATGGCAACCTGAATCTTTTTAGTACATGGGGCAACTTGTTGTTGAACCCAAAATTATCAGTTAGCTTGTTTATGTAGTCATCCGGGTCTCAATTTTGCTAAATTGCTCTCAAGGAGGTGGCAACTACATCTACATAGCATGGCATTATTTTGCCATGCCTATTTCTTTTAGTACTTTTTTTGTCAATTGCTTAGTTTTGCTTAGGAGCATATGGCATGCATTTTTCAGATTGCAGGTGGCAACTCCCTCTTATTTCTTACCATATGCATTATTCTAGGGTAAACATGGCGGTTTTCATATGTTGTCGATGATATCCACTGCCTCGTTACTTCGTGCATCTTTTTTTTGCATCTATCGACTGTGTTTTCATTTGTACTCATGTGTTTTTGTTCTTACCATAGCATCATGGCCCGTGGTGACCAGCAAGACAATGATGACGACTTCATGGAGGTACCGCCACGGAATCGTGCGCCCGGTCATATGAAAGACGGTGATGAGGTCATTTTTTCCCCTGTTTTATTGTGATATAGAGTTTACATTCATCCGTCAGTAGTAATTTTTAGTATATTGAACATGGCAACAATGACCATTTCGTGTTCTACAGAAGAAGAAGCGTCAGCGCAATAGGGCTTCGTAAGAACACTTGACTATATTGACCAAGGGTTTTACTGATGACCAGAAGGGAGCTGCCGATGAGATGGGGATGCAGGCATTGATGGATATTCGATGCCCGAATCTAGTGAACCCTGTGTGTGATTTGGCTGAGTGAGATATACGACCCTCCTTCTAGGGAATTCGTCATTCCGGGACGTGGAAGACTCCCTTTGGACGAGGAATCTGTATTCTGCACTTTGGGTGTCCCCCGTGGAGAAATCAAAGTTCCGTATGAGGTGAACAATGAGATTGAGGAAGTCTTGTTCCCGCGTTTGTTTCCTGGAATGGTATCCATGCCTAATACGACTGTGTTGCAACTTTGCCGGAGGGCATGACAACCCATGGCGAGGTGTTTAAGAAGAAGCTGTTGATGTACTTGATCTTGTCTGTCTTTCCGCCTACCACATCGCTGCGCCCAAACAACAAGTGCTTCCCTATCCTCGTGAATGCTCTCTATCTATTCTTTTTCCTACAATCTTCTGTTTTTGATGTCATGTAGAAGCTAGTCACTGCCAGTTGACGTTTTATTGACTGTCGACGTGTTGTCTTTGTTTTCAAATCTTGTGCAGGCGAAACTGAAAGATGTTAAAAACATGAATTGGTGTAAATTCATTGCTGACTTCCTCCATGATGCATTCTCAAATAAGATGTACCAGAAGGGCTGCCGCCTGCACCTAATGGTATTTTTTTACTATTTTGCAAATGCTCTTACCATGGTTCCTTTGTTCCTCAATCACATTACAGAGAACGACACTTTTTTGTTTGTGTATGGTATTTTTTCAAATTTGAAATGTAATCCTTTTTTTGGTGCCTTTTTAGGAATTGAATAAATTTGGAGGTGTACATGAACATAGTTGACAATTTTTTTACAGTAGTTCATAAGTGGCAACCAAATTGTTTTTCCACATGGCATCTATGTTTGGCCATACTCTGTCAACTCTAGCTTGACATAGCTTTTAATTGCTTTGCTTTTTGATGGCAACCATAGTTGATCGTGTACGACAACTTTTATTTTTTGTGTTTTTACATGTCAAAGTGAAGTTGTTCATACATGGCAACTATAGTTGATTTCTACATGGCAACTACATATTATACAACACACATAGTGTTCACTTCCTCTATTTGTCGTTCATTTTAATTAGTGATACATGGCAAACATAAGTCTACATCCATGGCAAATCGTTCTCCTATTTTTGAACTTTCTTCTTAAGGGAGATTGTATTTCCAACGATGTTTAAACCATAGTTATTATTATTTTTCCTTTCCCCGCATTTGATCTGTTTTTTATTTGCACAATACTGATCACTGACATATTCTGATTTAGTTACTCCCTTTTTGTGTAAAACAGCTCATGTACGTCGACCGTCTTGATTTGTCTATTGTCGATTTCCCTGAGATAGGAGGTGCGCCTCCACATAAGTTTGCTGTCTCTGCCTGGAGTTATGATGTTGTCAAGGTTGTGCTTGCCGTATACAGGATATCTGATACAAAATATGGCAAACTGCAGGTTAGTTTTATCTTCTTTCTTGCACAACATTTTTGAAGTCCACTGTTGGAAAGAATATGTAAAACCAAAACTGATCCATATTGGTTGTTCATAGTTTTTTTTCTTTTTAAAGAGGGGAATATATAGCGTATACAACATGGCAAATACGCTCGGTTCCGCGTGGAAAATGCACAACACTTTTACATGGCATCCGTATTCCAATCTATGCACTAACTTTGTTTTGGCATTCCATTTGCCCACCTCAATGCACTCATTATGGCTAACAAACTATAAAGAACTTTGTCAACCATGGTTGTCTGCACATGGCAACTATGGTTGACTCCATATGGCAACTATGGTTGACTCTATATGGAATCTCTGTTATTCCCCCTCGAATTCTTTTTTCCTTGCAATCCATGACCATAGTCATTATTTCTTCTTTTTTGACCTCTATTGTTTTGCCATGTTTCAGGATGGCCAAGCATGCCATTGACTATAGTGTGTTTGGTGGGCCACAAAATTTCGACAAGTGGATGGATGTGCATTCAGCTCCATCTTGTTCCGCCGAGGTAATCAAGCTTGTTTTTTGTTTTCTAAATGATCTTTTCTTGCATTTGACTTCTTTTACGGCCTTTTTCCCTCTTTCTTATGCACGCGTTCTAATGTGTTTGAAATTTGTTATTTTTTGTTTTCTGATCAGGCCAGGGTACCTGTTGAGCACCTAATTGGGCAGTTTGCTTCTGGCATGACCATCTTGCTCGGGAAGTTGGTCGAGGGTTGGACAACATTGAATGGTTCTGATAGTGACATGGTTGCGAGGCAGTTCACATCTTTTGTCAGAGAACGTACACATCGTCCAACTGGCTGCCATGGCCGGTACGACTACAACAGCTCCCAGGAGCTCCCTAACACGCAAGAGGAGCTAGTCGGGGATGGTTTCGGTGGCGTGGATGCTGGTCTCGATAAGGATGGTGACGATGACATGGAGAATGTGCGACATGACAGTGACCATGATGAACCTCGGGAAGTTTGTGTAGGAGGTAACAACGATAAGGCTGCACCGAATGTTCCTCCACCAGAGGGACGCATTGCCCTAATTGTTGCGAGAGACATGGGGGTTCCTCTCTCAAAGAGGGGTAGGGCTCAAGAGGATGCTGCCCCGGGCCCTGTTGGCAAGAGGTGTAGGATTGATCCCGTTGCTGCTAGGAGGAGGTTCGATGTTTATGTTGGAAATATGCCCTAGAGGCAATAATAAAAGTATTATTATTATATTTCCTTGTTCATGATAATTGTCTTTTATTCATGCTATAATTGTATTATCCGGAAATCGTAATACACGTGTGTGAATACATAGACCACAATATGTCCCTAGTGAGCCTCTAGTTGACTAGCTCGTTGATCAACCGATAGTCATGGTTTCACGACTATGGACATTGGATGTCGTTGATAACAGGATCACATCATTAGGAGAATGATGTGATGGACAAGACCCAATCCTAAGTATAGCACAAGATCGTGTAGTTCGTTTTGCTAGAGCTTTTCCAATGTCAAGTATCTTTTCCTTTGACCATGAGATCGTGTAACTCCCGGATACCGTAAGAGTGCTTTGGGTGTACCAAAGCGTCACAACGTAATCGGGTGACTATAAAGGTGCACTACAGGTCTCTTCGAAAGTATTCATTGGGTTGACACGGATCGAGATCGGATTTGTCACTCCGTATGACGGAGAGGTATCTCTGGGCCCACTCGGTAGTGCATCATCATAATGAGCTCAAAGTGACCAAGTGTTTGGTCACGGGATCATGCATTACTAAGACGAGTAAAGTGACTTGCCGGCAACGAGATTGAACGAGGTATTGGGATACCGACGATCGAATCTCGGGCAAGTAAAATACCGATTGACAAAGGGAATAGTATACGGGTTGATTGAATCCTCGACATCGTGGTTCATCCGATGATATCATCGAGGAGCATGTGGGAGCCAACATGGGTATCTAGATCCCGCTGTTGGTTATTGCCCGAGAGCCGTCTCGGTCATGTCTCGCATGTCTCCCGAACCCGTAGGGTCTACACACTTAAGGTTCGGTGAACGCTTAGGGTTGTATGAATATGAGTATGCAGCAAACCGAATGTTGTTCAGAGTCCGGATGAGATCCCGGACGTCACGAGGAGTTCGGAATGGTCCGGAGGTAAATATTTATATATAGGAAGTCTTATTTTGGTCAGGAAAAGTTTCGCGTTATCGGTATTATGCAGGGAGTGCCGAAAGGGGTCCGGGGTCCACCGGGGGTCCACCTGCCCTGGGGGCCACATAGGCTGTAGGGTGCGCCTTGGCCCATATGGGCCAAGGGCACCAGCCCCAAGAGGCCCATGCGCCAAGATATAAGAAAAAGGGAGAGTCCTAAAGGGGAAGGCACCTCAGGGTGCCTTGGGAGGATGGACTCCTCCCCTCTTGGCCGCACCCCTTCCTTGGAGGAAGGGGCAAGGCTGCGCCCTCCCCTCTCTTGCACCTATATAAGGGAGGGAGGAGGGGTGGCCGCACCCATAAGCCCCGGGCGCCTCCCTCCTCCTCGCAACACCTCCTCCTCCTCCCGTAGTTGCTTAGCGAAGCCTGCCGGAGTTCTGCTGCATCCACCACCACGCCGTCGTGCTGCTGGATCATCATCAACCTCTCCTTCCCCTTGCTGGATCAAGATGGAGGAGACGTCATCCGCTCCGTACGTGTGTTGAACGCGGAGGTGCTGTCCGTTCGGCACTAGGTCATCGGTGATCTGAATCACGGCAAGTACGACTCCATCATCCCCATTCCATTGAACGCTTCCGCACGCGATCTACAAGTGGTATGTAGATGCAATCACTCTCCCATGACTCGTCGCTAGATGAACTCATAGATGGATCTTGGTGAAACCGTAGGAAAATTTTAATTTTCTGCAACGTTCCCCAACAGTGGCATCATGAGCTAGGTCTATGTGTAGTTCTCTATTGCACGAGTAGAACACAATTTTGTTGTGGGCGTAGATCTTGTCAACTTGCTTGCCGCTACTAGTCTTATCTTGCTTCAGCGGTATTGTGGGATGAAGCGGCCCGGACCGACCTTACACGTACGCTTACGTGAGACAGGTTACACCGAATCGACATGCACTAGTTGCATAAGGTGGCTAGCGGGTGTCTGTCTCTCCCACTTTAGTTGGAGCGGATTCGATGAAAAGGGTCCTTATGAAGGGTAAATAGAAGTTGACAAATCACGTTGTGGCTTTCACGTAGGTAAGAAAACGTTCTTGCTAGAACCCTATTGCAGCCACGTAAAACTTGCAACAACAATTAGAGGACGCCTAACTTGTTTTTGCAGCAGTGTTTTGTGATATGATATGGCCAAAGTTGTGATGAATGATGAATGATATATGTGATTTATGAGATCATGTTCTTGTAATAGGAATCACGACTTGCATGTCGATGAGTATGACAACGGCAGGAGCCATAGGAGTTGTCTTTATTTTTTGTATGACCTGCGTGTCATTGAAGAACGCCATGTAAATTACTTTACTTTATTGCTAAACGCGTTAGCCATAGAAGTAGAAGTAGTCGTTGGCGTGACAACTTCATGAAGACACGATGATGGAGATCATGGTGTCATGCGGTGACAGGATGATCATGGAGCCCGAAGATGGAGATCAAAGGAGCTATGTGATATTGGCCATATCATGTCACTACTATATATAATTGCATGTGATGTTTATTATGTTTATGCATCTTGTTTACTTAGAACGACGGTAGTAAATAAGATGATCCCTCATAACAATTTCAAGAAAGTGTTCTCCCTAACTGTGCAGCGTTGCTAAAGTTCGTCGTTTGGAAGCACCACGTGATGATCGGGTGTGATAGATCCTTACGTTCACATACAACGGGTGTAAGACAGTTTTACACATGCATAAACACTTAGGGTTAACTTGACGAGCGTAGCATGTACAGACATGGCCTCGGAACACAAGAGACCGAAAGGTCAAACATGAGTCGTATGGAAGATACGATCAACATGGAGATGTTCACCGACGATGACTAGTCCGTCTCACGTGATGATCGGACACGGCCTAGTCGACTCGGATCATGTAACACTTAGATGACTAGAGGGATGTCAAATCTGAGTGGGAGTTCATTAAATAATTTGATTAGATGAACTTAATTATCATGAACATTAGTCTAAAAACCTTTGCAAAATGTCTTGTAGATCAAATGGCCAACGCTCATGTCACCATGAACTTCAACGCGTTCCTAGAGAAAACCAAGCTGAAAGACGATGGCAGCAACTATTCGGATCGGGTCCTAACACGAGGATCATCCTCATAGCAGCCAAGAAACAATATGTCCTAGAAGCACCGCTAGGTGATGCACCCATCCAAGAGAACCAAGACAAAATGAATGCTTCGCAGTCACGTGATGATGATTACTCCCTCGATCAGTGCGGCAAGCTTAACAGCTTAGACCCTCGGCTCCACAAGCGTTATGAGCACCACGGAGCATATGAGATGTTCGAGGAGCTGAAAATGGTTTTCCAAGCTCATGCCCGGGTCGAGAGATATGAAGTCCCCGACAAGTTCTATAGTTGTAAGATGGAGGAAAACATTTCTGTCAGTGAGCATATACTCAAAATGTCCGGTTGCACAACCGCTTTGTCTCCTTGGACATTAACCTCCTGGACGAGGCGGTCATCGACAGAATCCTTCGGGCCGCTCCCATCAAGCTACAAGAGCTTTGTGATGAACTACAATATGCGGGGGATGGTGAAAACTATTCTGAAGTATTTTCAATCTTTGAAGTCAGCAGAGGTAGAAATCAAGAAGGAGCATCAAGTGTTGATGGTCAATAAAACCACTAAGTTCAAGAAGGGCAAGGAAATAAGAACTTCAAGAAGGACGGCAAGGATGTTGCCGCGCCCGATAAGCCGATTCTTGCCGGAAGAAGTCAAAGAATGGACCCAAGCACGAGACTGAGTGCTTTTATTGCAAAGGAAGGGTCATCGAAGCGGAACTGCCCCAAATACTTAGCAGCATAAGAAGGCCGGCAACACTAAAGGTATATTTGATATACATGTAATTGATATGTACCTTACCAAGATCGTAGTAACTCCACGGGTATTTGATACCGGTGCCGTTGCTCATATATGTAACTCACGGCAGAGCTGCGGAATAAACGCAGATGGCGAAGGACGAGGTGACGATCTTGGCGTCGGAATGGTTCCAAGGTCGATGTGATCGCCGTCGGCACGCTACCTCTACATTTACCTACGGGATTAGTTTTAAACCTCAACAATTGTTATTTAGTGCCAAGTTTGAGCATGAACATTGTATCAGGATCTCGTTTAATGCGAGATGGCTACTCATTTAAATCCGAGAATAATGGTTGTTCTATTTATATGAGAGAAATGTTTTATGGTCATGCTCCGATGGTCAATGGTTTATTCTTAATGAATCTCGAACGTAATGTTACACATGTTCATAGTGTGAATACCAAAAGATGTAAAGTTGATAACGATAGTCCCACATACTTGTGGTAATCGCCGCCTTTGGTCACATTGGTGTCAAGCGCATGAAGAAGCTCCATGCCGATGGACTTTTAGAGTCTCTCAATTATGAATCATTTGACACATGCGAACCATGCCTCATGGGCAAGATGACCAAGACTCCGCTTCTCCGTAACAATGGAGCGAGCAACCAACTTATTGGAAATCATACATACCGATGTGTGCGGTCCAATGAGTGTTGAGGCTCGCGGAGGATACCGTTATGTTCTCACTCTCACCGATGACTTGAGTAGATATGGGTATGTCTACTTGATGAAACACAAGTCTGAGACCTTTGAAAAGTTCAAGGAATTTCAGAATGAAGTAGAGAATCAACGTGGATCGAAAGATAAAATTCTTGCGATCAGATCGTGGAGGAGAATATTTAAGTCACGAATTTGGTACACACTTAAGGAAATGTGGAATCGTTTCACAACTCACGCTACCTGGGACACCTCGGTAACGGTGTGTCCGAATGTCGAATCGCACTCTATTGGGTATGGTGCGATCTATGATGCCTCTTCTTGATTTACCGCTATCATTTTGGGGATACGCTCTAGAGACGACTACATTCACTTTAAATAGGGCACCGTCTAAATCCGTTGAGACGACACCGTATGAATTATGGTTTGGGAAGAAACCTGTCGTCGCTTTCTAAAAGTTTGGGGATGCGATGCTTATGTCAAGAAACTTCAACCTGAAAAGCTCGAACCCAAGTCGGAAAAATGCGTCTTCATAGGATACCCTAAGGAAACCATTGGGTATACCTTCTACCTTAGATCCAAAGGTAAGATCTTTGTTGCCAAGAACGGATCCTTTACGAAAAGAGTTTCTCTCGAAAGGAGTAAGTGGGAGGAAAGTAGAACTTCGATGAAGTATTACCTCTTGAACCGGAAAGTAGTACAGCTCAGGAAAATGTTCCTGTGGTGCCTACACCTACTGGAGAGGAAATTAATGATGATGATCAAGGTACTTCGGATCAAGTTGCTACTGAACTTCCACAAGGACACGTTCCACACCAGAGTGGTATGGCAACCCTGTCCTGGATATCATGTTGTTAGACAACGGTGAACCTTCGAACTATGAAGAAGCGATGGCGGGCCCGGATTCCAACAAATGGCTTGAAGCCATGCAATCCGAGATAGGATCCATCTATGAAAACAAAGTATGGACTTTGATAGACTTGCCCGATGATCGGCGACCGATAGAAAACAAATGGATCTATAAGAAGAAGACGGACGCGGATGGTAATGTTACCATCTATAAGCTCGACTTGTCGCTAAGGGTTATCGACAAGTTCAAGGGATTGACTACGATGAGACTTTCTCTCCCGTAGCGAAGCTTAAGTCCGTCTGAATCATGTTAGCAATTGCCGCATACTATGATTATGAGATATGGTAGATGGACGTCAAAACGGCATTCCTTAACGGTTACCTTAAGGAAGAGTTGTATATGATGCAGCCGGAAGGTTTTGTCGATCCTATGAATGCTAACAAGGTATGCAAGCTCCAATGATCCATTTATGGGCTGGTGCAAGCATCTCGGAGTTGGAACATTCGCTTTGATGAGATGATCAAAGCGTTTGGGTTTATCTTGAGACTTATGGAGAAGCTGCGTTTACAAGAAAGTGAGTGGAAGCTCTGTAGCATTTCTCATATTATATGTAGATGACGATTCGATGGGAAATGATATAGAACTCTTGGACAGCATTAAGGCCTACTTGAATAAGAGTTTTTCAATGAAGGACCTTGGAGAAGCTGCTTACATATTAGGCATCAAAATCTATAGGGATAGATCGAGACGCCTCATAGGTCTTTCACAAAGCACATACCTTGATAAGATTTTGAAGAAGTTTAAAATGGATCAGTCCAAGAAAGGGTTCTTGCCTGTTTTGCAAGGTGTGAAATTGAGCTCGGCTCAATGCCCGACCAAGACAAAAGATAAAGAAGAGATGAGTGTCATCCCTATGCCTCAGCCATAGGATCTATTATGTATGCCATCTTTGTGTACGGACTGATGTAAACCTTGCCGTAAGTTTGGTAGGAAGGTACCAAAGTAATCCGGCAAGGAACACCGGACAATGATCAAGAATATCCTGAAGTACCTAAAAATGACAAAGGACATGTTTCTCGTTTATGGAGGTGACGAAGAGCTCGTCAGAAGGGTTACGCCGACGCTTAGCTTCGACACAGATCTGGATGACTCTAAGTCACAAACCCGGATACGTGTATATGTTGAATGGTGGAAGCAAAGAGTGCGGTGCAACCGCAAGCAGAAGCGTCGTGGCGGGATCTACATGTGAAGCGGAGTACATGGCAGCCTCGGAGGCAGCACATGAAGCAATATGGGTGAAGGAGTTCATCACCGACCTAGGAGTCATACCCAATGCGTCGGGGCCGATCAAACTCTTCTCAGGACAACACCGGAGCTATTGCACTTGCCAAGGAGCCTGTGTTTCACAAGAAGACCAGGCACATCAAGCGTCGCTTCAACTCCATTCGTGAAAATGTTCAAAATGGGGACATAGAAATTTGCAAAGTGCATACGGATCTGAATGTCGCAGATCCGTTGACTAAACCTCTTCCGCGGGCAAAACATGATCAACACCAGGACTCTATGGGTGTTCGATTCATCACAATGTAACTAGATTATTGACTCTAGTGCAAGTGGGAGACTGTTGGAAATATGCCCTAGAGGCAATAATAAAAGTATTATTATTATATTTCCTTGTTCATGATAATTGTCTTTTATTCATGCTATAATTGTATTATCCGTAAATCGTAATACACGTGTCAATACATAGACCACAATATGTTCCTAGTGAGCCTCTAGTTGACTAGCTCGTTGATCAACCGATAGTCATGGTTTCGACTATGGACATTGGATGTCGTTGATAACGGGATCACATCATTAGGAGAATGATGTGATGGACAAGACCCAATCCTAAGCATAGCACAAGATCGTGTAGTTCGTTTTGCTAGAGCTTTTCCAATGTCAAGTATCTTTTCCTTTGACCATGAGATCGTGTAACTCCCGGATACCGTAAGAGTGCTTTGGGTGTACCAAACGCCACAACGTAACTGGGTGACTATAAAGGTGCACTACAGGTATCTCCGAAAGTATCTATTGGGTTGACACGGATCGAGACTGGGATTTGTCACTCCGTATGACGGAGAGGTATCTCTGGGCCCACTCGGTAGTGCATCATCATAATGAGCTCAAAGTGACCAAGTGTTTGGTCACGGTATCATGCATTACTGATGCGAGTAAAGTGACTTGCGGCAGCGAGATTGAACGAGGTATTGGGATACCAACGATCGAATCTCGGGCAAGTAAAATACCGATTGACAAAGGGAATAGTATACGGGTTGATTGAATCCTCGACATCGTGGTTCATCCGATGATATCATCGAGGAGCATGTGGGAGCCAACATGGGTATCCAGATCCCGCTGTTGGTTATTGCCCGAGAGCCGTCTCGGTCATGTTCGCATGTCTCCCGAACCCGTAGGGTCTACACACTTAAGGTTGAACGCTTAGGGTTGTATGAATATGAGTATGCAGCAAACCGAATGTTGTTGAGTCCGGATGAGATCCGGACATCATGAGGAGTTCCGGAATGGTCCGGAGGTAAAGATTTATATATAGGAAGTCTTATTTTGGTCGCCGGAAAAGTTTCAAGGCCATCGGTATTGTACCGGGAGTGCCGAAAGGGGTCCGGGGGTCCACCGGGGGGGTCCACCTGCCCCGGGGGGCCACATGGGCTGTAGGGGGTGCGCCTTGGCCCATATGGGCCAAGGGCACCAGCCCCAAGAGGCCCATGCACCAAGATATAAGAAAAAGGGGAGAGTCCTAAAGGGGGAAGGCACCTCCGAGGTGCCTTGGGGAGGATGGACTCCTCCCCCTCTTGGCCGCACTCCTTCCTTGGAGGAAGGGGCAAGGCTGCGCCTCCCCTCTCTTGCACCTATATAAGGGAGGGCAGGGAGGGGTGGCCGCACCCATAAGCCCCGGGCGCCTCCCTCCTCCCCGCAACACCTCCTCCTCCTCCCGTAGTTGCTTAGCGAAGCCTGCACGGAGTTCTGCTGCATCCACCACCACGCCGTGGTCTGCTTTGGATCATCATTAACCTCTCCTTCCCCTTGCTGGATCAAGAAGGAGGAGACGCCATCCGGCCTGCACGTGTGTTGAACGCGGAGGTGCTGTCCGTTCGGCACTAGGTCATCGGTGATCTGAATCACGGCAAGTAATGACTCCATCATCCCCTGCTCCATTGAACGCTTCTGCACGCGATCTACAAGTGGTATGTAGATGCAATCACTCTCCCATGACTCGTCGCTAGATGAACTCATAGATGGATCTTGGTGAAACCGTAGGAAATTTTTTAATTTTCTGCAACGTTCCCCAATAGTTTATTTATTGTGACATTCGTTCTTCTTTTTTTAACACCCAGCTTTTTCGTGCTACACACGCTATGATTTTTGTGTCTCACACTTGTTTTTTTGCTGTTTTTCCCATTTTGTTGTGTGCAGTGAGGCGACAGATGGTGGCCGATCAGTTAAGCAGAAACAAGCACCCACGCCATCCCGTGCTTCTGCCCGACTGAACAAGGGGGCACCCACTGCTGCTGCCACCACTTCCGCTCGGTCGCCTCCTCGCACATCGACGTCCAACACCGGGGTTCCTGTTGTGCTGGAAAACTTGAGGAAAACAAGCAAGAGGTGGGTTCTCACCTTTTTTGTGATTGAGCTATTTTCATTGTGTCGCGATACGGAAATGCAATCTCTTTGAAATTTTCATGGCAATTGCAACATGTTGAGTATGCCAAGTTATTCATAGTCCTAACGCTAAATTTGTTTGATGCATTCCTCAATCATATGCAACTTTTACTGTACCCAACGTGGCAACTCTTGTCTGCCCCTCACGACAACTGCTAAACTTACCACATGGCAACTATTATCTGTCCCACATGACAAATGCTAAATTTGACACATGGCAACTCTTATTTCTTCGGCATGGCAACTGCTAACTACACCACATGGCAACTCTTGTCTCCCCCCATGGCAACTGGTAGCTTTCATTCATGGCAACCACTTGTACAGCATGTGTGTTAATCCCTACTTTGTTTTCAAATGGCAACTCTGGCTTATCACACATGGCATTTTATGATGACTAACATGGCAATTACTTGTTCCTGCCACTACTAGGGAAATGCTTATAGGTAGGACATCAGTAGTAGTGCTGGAAAATAGCACACGTTGCTACTAATTAGCAGTAGCACTGGTCTGGGGCAGCGCTACAAGTAATGCTTTACCAGTAGCGCTGTAAATGGAAAAAGCGTTGGATTAGCAGCAATGCTTGCTTTGTTGCAGCGCTACAGATAGTTAGCAATAGCGCTGGTCAAGGCAGCGCTACTGCTAACTATACTTACCAGTAGCGTTGGTCAGAGCAGTGCTACTGCTACAACTTAGTTGTAGTGCATTAGCAGTAGCGCTGACCCAGCGCTACTGCTATATGTATTTCAAGCGCTACTAGTAGGCTTTCTCCTAGTACTGTGCCCCTTACCTTTTGTTCTCTTCATGTGCTTTCTTAAATGGTTGTCTTCTCGTTTGACATATTCTGTAGGGTAAAGAAGACTGCTGCACGCTCGACCAATCGCACTACTAAAGACCCACTTGAACGCATTCACTCCAAGCTATCGACATTCGATAATGCAGATATTCATGAGCCGTTAGTTGACAAATCTGTTGCTGCACCGTCTAGTATTGCCGCTAGTTCTGATGCACATGACCGCCCATCTCCGCTGGTCACAGCTGCGCAAACAACAACCGCAGGCATCCGTACATCTCGCAGCGACGAGTCAGTATCTGCCAGGATTGCTGAGATAGTGCCTACCCTGGTGGCAATGAGAGAAGTTGTTGTGACCCATGCCACCCGATCAGCAAGTGTTGACGTGGCACTCCCGAGCTCAATCTAAACAAGTAAGATTCCCGTCATTTGATACGGATTCCAAGCGTGCGGCTGATGGCACTTATGTGGCCAGGAAAGAAGTGCCTGCATCCATATTTCAGTATGGTAGGACATCCACAGATGACTCTCACCGCTTTAACAACTTCAAGAATGCCGGCGCAAGACAGCTGCCATCGCAACCAGTTATGAAGCTGGCTCGCCATCTATGCGTAGCCCCCGCAAGAATCCTGCACAGTTATCGAATGCATCGAAGGTACTTAAGAGCAACAGAGGTGACTCTGGTTATGTGTCTGCTTCCACACTTTTCCCACCTTCTGCCAAAAGCACTACAGTCGAGAAGATGGAAGTCCATAATACAACAAATGTAGGTGGTAAGCAGTGTACAACTGAAGGAGGTGGATGTTCAGAGCAGATGGCATCCTTTACTGCTGTGGAGAACACCAGTTTATATCTGCGCACTTCTAAGCTCCCTGTCAACATCGGTGTCTCGTACAACCCAAACAAGAAGATAGGCAAGAAGGTTGTGATTGAGATCGCTGACAACACGCCCCGCCCTACTAATAAGCGTGATGATTCTATAGCAGATGAGACTGACATGTTTGTTGATCTGTCACCTCTAGATTCTGCTAAACAATTTGTTCGCAACCCGGCTGATCAGCAGGAGAGGCACCCCATGGCTTTCACCCCACCAAGTTGCAGCCTTGGGATTGATCGCACTGGATGAACCAGTCATCGATCCTATGCCTGTTGCTTTTACTTTTCGGCAGGCATGGTCCCGATGATGGCGCAGCCCATGGCTGATGGCAGGAAGGCTCTGAAGTTTGCAGAGCCTATAGTGCAAGATAAACTATTTTTTGTTTCTCATTTGTTTTACATATTTTCTGATCTTCGTCGCAAGTTTGGTTATTGAATTTGTGATGGCAAATCTTATGTGATGCACATGTACTTTTCAGTTGAGACATCATGGCAAATTCTATATTTTGTTGTTTACTTTTTTTGCATGTCTCAACCTCGACTGTCATGGCATTTTGTCGTCGACGCAACCCTCGCTGCTTGCACAGTATGTAGATGGCATTTGCAGCTGACCTAATTTGACTGTTGCTGTTCATATAACATGGCAACTGAAATTTATTCTTACATGACAACCGTTGTTTATCTTTGCACGACCAAAACACTTTCGATCACATATGTTTTCTGTAGTTGTTGTCGCATGGGCATCTGCAGTGCATTGTGACGATGACATGTATCTAGGGTAGGGCAATGGGCCTGACCTAGACACCCTTCCCAAGGACACTGTCCTAAAGTCAAAGGCATTCAAACCGCAGCAGCATCAACCGACTATAAACACCTCAGGGTGCAACCCACTCGACCATAAGCATTTCACTCGGATAACCCCATTCCATTCGAGCAGGATATACTCACATGACCACATCAGGAATCACTCGGAATACAGAAGATCTAAAGTCACTCAGGATGGCAACGGTCAGGCGTTCACTCCGTAATCTTAATGATCATTTATATAGCTTTATTGTTGGCGTTACCAGTAACGTCTCATATTTATGTACATTGAACCCCTTGTAATGTGGGCTGGCTGGGGTCCTGGCGCACTCTATATAAGCCACTCCCGTCCACTGGCACAAGGGTTCGCACCCCCAGTAACTTCACGCATAATCCAACCGACCAAGCCTCCGGGTACCGAGACGCAGGGTTGTTACTTCCTCCAAGAAGGGCCTGAACTCGTCAATCTTGCGTGCACAACCTCATCGTAGCTAGGATCTTGCCTCCTCCTACGTACCCCCTATTCTACTGTCAGACTTAGAGCCATGACAGTTGGCGCCCATCGTGGGGTAGGTGTCTTAGAGACTTCCGGTGAGGTTGCGATTTTCTTGAGCTTCATCATCATGGTTTCCGGCGATGGATTTGCTGAGGGCTGCGAGATCTGTCTCGACGCGCTCGTCTTCGTCGCCGACGACTCTGCCTGGCTCCAGGAGGCCCCCTCGACGTCGAGGCGCTCCCCGTCCGCGGGGTGACGCACTTTCGTGCATGCGTCCGCGGCGTCCTTCTGCGGTAGCCTTTGACTCAGTATTAGTCGGCTCCTGTGGCATCTTCGCTCCCCGCTGTTCGTCGTCGCAAGCGATCTGGTCAATCGCGGCTTCAGCGGTGGGTGAGGCATGCGGTGGCTCGTTAGACGGCCACCCCCCAAGTCGCGGCGATTGAGCCCGACGAATCTCTCTACGGGCTATTCGACCTGTCGAGTGGCTCCATCAAGACCCTGTCCGAGTGCGATAGCAGCGACCCTGCGGCGGAAGTTCTGATGGTCGACACGCCATGCAGCCTGCCTGGTTTCTGTCGCGGTGACGGCGGCAATCCGTCGCGTGTTCACGAGGAATACCACCCCGAAGCCCTCTCTTAGCAGCAGAGGAGGAGGCGCACCGCCGCATAGCGTCGGCGCTCCACACTCCCATCGTAGGAGAAACCTGTGAGGCTCGGGCCTTGGAGGCTGCGCGCCTGGCCACTTTGGCTGAGCGCACTCCACTGGAGAACCTTCAACATGCACTCGACAAACGCGCTCGACGGAAGATCTCTGAGTCCAGTCGACGGCAACGACAACTGTTCCCGCCTGAACCTCAGGTATACCGCACTCCGATTCAGAATCTTACAGCTGCCGCCCGTATAGCAGAATCAATCCAGCCGTCCCAATCGGAGGCTGGCAGAGGCCTGATGCAGATCCGAGCACTGCTCCCGGCGGCAGGTGAGCAGAACACAGCAGATTCTCAGTCCTGCAATAGGATCCACAGCAGATCTGTGGTGGCGGATACAGTCAAGTCGACCCACAGCCTGAGATCGCCTCTGCGGTGTGAGGGACATGGGCACCGCCAAGAGCAGTATCTGGGTCGGAATCATGAGCAATATGATCATCGACTCAGCCGTGATGACCGCCGTCGAGTGCCTACGCCCCCTCCGAGGGGCGGATCATATGTGCCCCAGCAATATGATGACAGGCATCCGTACAGCGATGAGTGGAGGGTCCTAGTCGACCCAAGAGAGCCAGGGTTTGATGCGAGGTTGATCCTCGTTCAAGGTCTGGTCGACAAGAATAGAGCACACAGGGAAGGACTTGATAGAGACCATACGACTAGCAGCAGAGTTCATGTCTCCGGACCTGAGTGTTTCAACAGGGCTATCAGAGCCGCTGAGATTCCTCCCAATTTCAGAATGGCAACGGGAGTGAGCAAGTTCACTGGTGAGTCGAAGCCTGATACTTGGCTGGAGGATTACCGAGTGGCTGTACAGATCGGTGGTGGTAATGATGAAGTAGCCATGAAGAATCTTCCCTTGATGTTAGAGGGTTCGGCCAGAGCATGGCTGAATCAGTTGACTCCAGGTAGTATATTCAGTTGGGAAGAGTTGGCCCGAGTGTTTGTCAGGACGTTCGAGGGCACATGCAAACGACCTGTAGGATTGGCAGAATTATAGCATTGTGTACAAAAACCGAATGAAACTTTGAGGGATTACATCCATAGGTGGACCACTTTGCATCACACAACGGAGAATGTGTCTCAGCATCAAGCAGTTTGTGCCTTCAAGGAGGGCGTTCAGTATCGAGTGCTTAACTTGAAGTTCGGTCGGGCAGGCGACATGACCCTGACCCGAATGATGGAAATAGCCACTCGGTACGCAAACGACGAAGAAGAAGACCGACTCCGCAGTGGCAAGAGCAAACCAGTCGACCAGGACACTGTAGGAGGAAATTCCAATCGGAAGCAGAAGCACAAAGCCAAACCCGCGGGTCCTAGAGAGGTTGCGGTTGCGACCCAAGGAAAATTCAAGGGAAAGCCTAAGGGGCCCTGTATCCCCAAGAAAGTAAAAGATCAAGCAGGAAATGATGTGTTGGATTTGCCGTGTCACATTCACACTAAGAAGGATGAAGAGGGTAATTTGATTTATCCCAAGCATATCACTCGACAATGTCGGGTCCTTATCCAGCAGTTCCGAGAGAAACAACCCAGTGAGAAAGAGAAGGAATCTGATAAGGATGAGGACAAGGAAGAAGATGATGGCTATCCCAATGTCAATGCCACTTTGGTGATTTTTGCTGACATTGAGAGCAAAAGTTGACCGAAGGTCATCAACAGAGAAGTAAACATGGTTGCTCCGGCAACGGCAACATATTTGAAGTGGTTAAAGACTCCTATCACATTCGACCAGTCTGACCATCCCGCGCATGTTGCAACCCTAGGGCGGCAAGCGTTGGTGGTCGACCCGGCCGTGGGGGGCACTCGGCTGACCAAAGTTTTGATGGATGGCGGCAGTGGTTTGAACATTTTATACGCTGAGACTCTCAAGGAGATGGGCATTCCAATGTCCAAGCTCAGTGAAAGCAATATGCGATTCCATGGTGTCATCCCAGGGAAGAAAGCCGATTCACTCGACCAGATCACTCTTGACGTAGTTTTCGGTGATTCAAAGAATTACCGCAAAGAAAAGTTGACACTCGAAGTTATGGATTTTCACAGTGCTTATCATGCCATTTTGGGCAAACCTTCGTATGCCCGTTTAATGGCTCGACCGTGTTACGTGTACCTCAAGCTGAAGATGCCTGGTCCCAAGGGCGTGATCACAATCACTGGTAATCGGTAGAGAGCGGAAGAGTGCCTCCAGAAGGGTTCAAAGATTGCCGATGAGCAGATGGCCGCAGTGGAAATGCAAGAATATCAGAAGTATGCAGATCCGAGTGATTTGTTACGTGCCAAGAAGCCTGCTTCAGAGTCTGCATTTCAGTCGTCTGGTGAAACCAAGCAAGTCCACATTCACCCGACCGATCCCAATGCTGCTCTGACTCATATTTCAACATCACTCGACAACAAATAGGAAGAAGCGCTCAGACAGTTCCTTCGTGAGAACTGGGACATCTTTGCATGGAAGCCTTCTGACATGCCAGGTGTACCCAGGGAACTGGCTGAGCACCATTTGCGAGTCGACCCGAAGGTAAAACCTGTCAAAGAGCATCTCCGACGGTCCGCCGTGGAGAAGACAAAAGCAATTGGTGAAGAGGTAGCTCGACTTTTAGTAGCTGAGTTCATCCGCGAGATATACCACTCCGAGTGGCTCGCCAATGTTGTCATGGTCCCCAAGAAGGATGATTCACTTTGCATCTGCATTGACTTCAAACATATCAATCGGGCCTGCCCGAAAGATCATTTTCCTCTGCCCCGCATCGACCAAATTGTCGACTCAACTGCGGGATGTGAGCGTTTGTCCCTTTGGACGCTTATTCCGGGTATCATCAGATCCACTGTATGGACCCGATGAAATAAAAACAACTTTCATCACCCCATTCGGATGCTTTTGTTATGTTACCATGCCCTTTGGTCTCAAGAATGCTGGTGCCACATTCATGCGCATGATTTAGAAGTGCCTGCTCACTCAAATCGGTCGGAATGTGGAAGCATACATGGATGACATCGTGGTTAAGTCACGTAAAGGTTCCGACCTACTGACTGACCTAGCTGAAACCTTTGCCAACCTGAGGAGATATGATAGCAAGCTTAATCCATCGAAGTGTACATTCGGAGTTCCAGGTGGAAAGTTACTCAGTTTCCTCGTTACCGAACGAGGGATCGACACAAACCCAGAGAAAGTTGGTGCAATCCTCCGAATGAAACGCCCTATGCATGTACACGACGTTCAGAAGCTTACTGGTTGCTTGGCCGCTTTGAGTCGATTCATTTCTCGTCTCGGTGAAAAGGCATTGCCTCTTTACCGACTGATGAAGAAGTCTGACAAGTTCGAGTGGACTCCACAGTCGACGTAGCGTTTGCAGAGCTCAAAGCCCTGCTTTCCACCCAGGCGGTGCTCGCTGCCCAATCAGCAAAGAGCCTTTACTGCTTTATATTGCAGCCACTAGACAAGTTGTCAGCACAGTACTCACGGTCGAGTGGGAAGAAGAAGGTAAAGCCTACAAGGTTCAACGACCAGTGTACTATATTTCTGAAGTCTTGACTCCTTCCAAGCAGAGATATCCGCATTATCAGAAGCTTGTTTATGGGATTTACTTGACCACGAAGAAGGTTGCACATTATTTCTCAGATCATTCGATTACAGTCTTCAGCGACGCTCCATTGTTAGAAATTCTGAACAACAGAGATGCAACTGGTCGAGTGGCAAAATGGGCGATTGAATTCCTTCCGTTGGATATCAAGTTTGAGGCAAATAAAGGAATCAAGTCCCAAGCAATAGCAATTTTCCTCGCCGAGTGGATTGAGCAGCAACAACCGACCCAGATTCACTCGGAGCATTGGACTATGTTCTTTGATGGATCCAAAATGTTGAATGGTTCTGGTGCTGGGGTAGTCCTGGTATCCCCGCGAGGCGACAAGCTCAGTTACGTTCTCTAGATTCACTTTGATTCCTCCAACAATGAAGCTGAATATGAGGCACTTCTGTATGGGTTGCGTATGGCCATTTCAGTCGGCGTCCGTCGCCTAATGGTTTACGGTGACTCAGATTTAGTGGTCAATCAAGTGATGAAGGAGTGGGACATCAGGAGCCCAGCTATGACTGGATATTGCAATGCTGTGAGAAAGTTAGAAAAGAAGTTTGAAGGGTTAGAGCTCCACCATATACCCCGACTAAAGAATCAAGCAGCTGATGACCTGGCGAAGATAGGTTCCAAGCGGGAGCCTATTCCCAGTAATGTGTTCTTGGAGCATCTTCACACACCATCAGTTCAAGAAGATCCATTCACAGAAGAGCCCCCGCAACCAAAAAGTTCTACCGATCCGACTGAAGTCGAGATCCCAGCCGTGGTCGACCTGATCATGGAGGTTTTGGTCGTCATCCCCGATTGGACGCTGCCGTATATTGCATATCTCCTCAGGAAAGAACTTCCTGAAGATGAAGATGAGGCCCGTCAGATTGTTCGTCGATCCAAAGCCTTCACCATGATAGGTGGACAACTTTACAGAGAAAATGTTACTGGAGCTGCTCAGCGGTGCATCACGCCAGAAGAAGGTCGAATGATCCTCAATGATATCCACTCGGGGACCTGTGGTCACCATGCATCCTCTCGGACCATTGTGGACAAAGCATACCGAGCGGGATTCTATTGGCTGCGAGCAAATGAAATGGCAAAAGACATAGTCGACAAGTGTGAAGGCTGTCAGTTCTACTCCAACATGTCTCACAAGCCTGCGTCAGCCCTGAAGACCATTCCACTCGTCTGGCCCTTTGCTATTTGGGGATTGGATATGGTTGGACCTCTGAGGACTGGCAGGAGTGGCTTCACCCATCTGCTTGTTGCAGTCGACAAGTTCACTAAATGGATTGAAGCCAAACCCATCAAAAACCTCGTCTCAAGTACCGCCGTTAGCTTCATCAGAGAGTTAACATTCAGATATGGGGTCCTGCACAACATCATCACGGACAACGGTTCAAACTTTGATTCAGATGAGTTCAGGGCTTTCTGTGCTTCCCAAGGCACTCGGGTCGACTATGCTTCAGTCGCTCACCCGTAGTCGAATGGACAAGCAGAAAGAGCAAATGGTTTGATCCTCCAAGGGTAGAAGCCCAGGTTGATGCGTGACCTCAAGAACACGGCAGGTGCCTGGGTAGACGAGTTACCATCAGTACTATGGGGTTTAAGAACAACACCGAATCGGCCGACTGGCCGGACTCCCTTCTTCATGGTCTATGGGGCCGAAGTTGTGCTGCCGACTTATTTACTCCACAATGCCCCCCGAGTAGAACTTTTCTCAGAAGCCGAAGCAGAACAAGCCCGACAAGATGTTGTTGATCTTCTAGAAGAGGAAAGAGAGATGGCCTTGATCAAGTCGACCATTTATCAGCAAGACCTCCGTCGATTCCATGCCAGAAACATGAGAGGTCGAGCATTTCAGGAAGGAGACCTCGTGCTCCGAGTGGATCAGCAATGGCCTCACAAGCTTGCTCCCGCTTGGGAAGGCCCCTTCATCATCACCAAGGTGCTCCACAATGGAGCGTACCACCTGTATGATGTGGAACACAAGAAAGACGAGCCACGCGCTTGGAATGCGGAGCTGTTCCGCCATTTTTATACTTAAACATTCAGGCTATTGAGATGTAATAAGAAGTACCTTCCAGTTTGTTTATCAAAGATGCAGTTTTCCAGTCTCTTAAACGATTGTTGTTACATACGCATGTGTTCAAAAAAACCCCAATGGGTGGCTTAGCTGCGAACCTGATTCACCTAAGTTTCAAAAACAAACTCCGAGTGAAGAGCAACCCTCTCAGTCGGAGGCTTAGCCGCGAACCTGATTCGCCTAAGTAGTAAAAATCCTACTGAGTGAAGAGCAACCCTCTCACTCGGAGGCTTAGCTGTAGTTCCGTACTCGCCTAAGTTTTAAAAAATCCTACCAAGTGAAGAGCAATCCTCTCACTCAGGGGCTCAGCTGCAGCCTCGTACTCGCCTAAGTTTGAAAAATCCTACTGAGTGAAGAGCAACCCTCTCACTCGGAGGCTTAGCCGCGAACCCGATTCGCCTAAGTTTTGAAAAATCCTACCGAGTGAAGAGCAACCCTCTCACTCAAGGGCTTAGTTGTAGTTCTGTACTCGCCTAAGTTTGAAAAATCCTACCGAGTGAAGAGCAACCCTCTCACTCGGAGGCTTAGCCGCGAACCTGATTCGCCTAAGTTTTAAAAATCCTACTGAGGGAAGAGCAATCCTCTCACTTGGGGGCTTAGCTCACTCTCGTACTCGCCTAAGTTTGAAAAATACTACCGAGTGAAGAGCAACTCTCTCACTCGAGGCTTAGCCGCGAACCTGATTCGCCTAAGTTTTAAAAATCCTACTGAGTGAAGAGCAATCCTCTCACTCGGGGGCTTAGCTGCAGTCTCGTACTCGCCTAAGTTTGAAAAATCCTACTGAGTGAGGAGCAATCCTCTCACTCGGGGGCTTAGCTGATCTCGTACTCGCCTAAGTTTGAAAAATCCTCTTGAGTGAGGAGCAACCCTCTCACTCGGAGGCTTAGCTTCTGATTACATGCTAGCCTAAGTTTGAAAAATCCTACTGAATGAGGAGCAACCCTCTCACTCGGAGGCTTAGCTGCAGTTCTGTACTCGCATAAGTTATAAAAATCCTACCGAGTGAAGAGCAATCCTCTCACTCGTGCCTAAGTTCAAAAATCTCCGAGTAAAGAGCAACACTCTCCTCGGAGCTGCGCCACAAATACAACGTACGTTCCATCTCGATCCGCAAAGACGACGAGGTGCAGGTCGTCCGCGACCTACTCTTCAGAGCTACATCACAAATACAAGAGTCTGTTCCGAGTGAAGAAACAAGTTCCGCTCGGAGACAAAGACAATCATATTCAAGGAAAAACCAAGTCCAGATAAATCCCACAAGGTTCCGAACCACAGATAAAAGTACTCGGGCATTAGGCCCGAAGGAGTTTAACGGTTACAAAATAACTCGGCATATCGAGGCAAACTTAATTGGGGCTTAAAAGTTTGTTCACTCCACGGGAGGAGGGCCAGCAGGCTCGACGAACTCATCCAGGTCGATTCAAATGCGCAATGTCTGAGTAGCAGCAGCAATAAAGGTCTCCATGAAGGACTGTAAGTCAATCCTCTTGATGTTGGCAACCTTGATCGCTGCTAGTTTCTCTTATTTAGCTTCTTTGTAGTGGACACGAACCTGACGATTTCTTCCATGCCTGCACTCGACCAGGGATCTCATTGAGTCGAGCCATCAGAGACTCGAGGTCATTTTGGAGCGTCTCCCTTGGCCAGAGCACCGTGTCGATCCGCGACACCGCAACCTTCAGTCGAGTGAGGTAATCCGTGACGCTAGCAAGACGAGATTCTAGTCGAAGCACGTTCATGGTGGCTTCATATTTAACAAGGGAGTTGATGGGGTCCAAGCTTGTCTCGATTCGCCCAGTCTCTTCCTCGAAGTATTGAAAGAATTCCGCACTCACAGAGAAACAATGAGTCGACAGTTTTATGACAAATCGATGATAGCAAATCAATCGAACAAGGAAAGGTACCTTCAAGCATAAGGAACAACTTCTTGGCGAGTCCTCCGAGATAAACTTCCAGCTCGTTCCTCTTCCGAGTGAGATCTTCAACCTTGTCAGTCAAAGCTCCCTTGTCCTTCTTCGGCCGAGTCACCTCCTTGTTGGCCTCGTTAAGAGCATTCTTCATCTTGGCATTTTCTTCTTCTAACTTTCCGACTGAAGCCAGCTTCTGGTCGACGAGTGTTGTTTTCTCTTTTACCATTTTCTATGCAGCCGCAAGATCAAGATCCTTCTTCTCCAAGGCCTGCTTCATTTTTTCTAAAAAGAATAACACTCGGGTCAGAAAAAGGAGAGAAAGGTGGCAAGAGAATCAGTCGACAAGTTAAACCTCCCATACCAACAGTTTCATCCTTAGCCTTCTGCAAGTTTTCCTTGGCCAACTCCAGATCAAGATTGAGCTGGATTTGCTTTTGCTCCAAGTCAGCAAACTGAGCTCCAAGTTCACAAGATCTTTGTGGTCAGAGGACAGTCAGTCGATAGAAATAAAGTTTGGTTGCTTCCGAGCAATAAAGTTCAAGTTCAAAGAGTTCTAAGACTACTGCCGAATCAAACATTCAACAGTAGTCTCGGGGACTACACCCAGTGGGTGCACTTAGCGTGCCCCCACTGGTTTGAATTTCCAATCGACTTGGTCCGTCCAGTAAAAAAAGAGAAGCAATAGTTATTCTCAGACCACAGCCGACTGCCCGTAGTCGACTGTGGTCTCGGGGACCACACCAAGTGGGTGCACTCCGCGTGCCCCCACTGTTCCGGATTTCACTCGACTAGACCTGTCTAGACCGAGTGGAAGAACTGAAAAAAGAGACATTTTTTATCAAGACCCCTGCTGAATCATACATTCGACGACAGCCTCGGGGACTACACCCAGTGGGTGCACTCTGCGTGCCCCCACTAGTTCAAAGATACAATCGACATGACCTAGTCGATTCAAGTGAAAAAACTACCGAGCAAATATTGAAACACCCAGTGGGTGTACACATGCAAAGTGCGGACTAACAAATAGATGCACAATAAAGGTTTTCAGGTAGCATATCCTAACAGAACAAGCATCAAGCTAGAAGATCAGTCGGAAATCAGCTAACCTGGACATTGGTCTGGAGTGTTGAGCTGGTGTCATAAGCTTTGATCGGCCTCGCGCACCACTTTCATCTGCTCCATCATAAGGCCTGCCTGGCGTATGGCTTCCTTGGCAGCGCTCACTTGGTCCTCTGGGACATGATGGGCGGTGAAAAGTGGAGACGGTGGATCAGCTACAACAGCTTGAGAGTCTGAGGCATGGAGTTGCACAGATGAAACAGGGGTCTGTGTAGTCGACGCTGAAGGATGTTCACTCGACAAGGGAATCGCAAAAGTAACAGAAGCTCGGTTTAGGTCTCCGGACTGCTGGATCGTTGATTTTGTCACCGGCGTCGACTGGGGCATCTTGCTAGCTGGTTCCCTCCTGCCTGAGGTCCTGCTCCTCCTTCCCATGGGCTTCTGTGGCTCATCTTCATCATCGTCTGGAAGTTTGATAACATTCTGCGAAGCTGCAAAAGAATCAACCACAAGAGTTCAGTCGATCACGAAAGTAGTTGGCAAAGTAAAGTCAAGATGGTAGGGGTCATACCCGCTTTGGATGTGGCCGCGTCTTCCATCTCCTCGTCATCACCATCCTTGTACATGGAAGTCCCAGAAGTAGCGGCACTGCAAATTTCAGAATTCACTCGGTCAAAGCAGGAGAGTGAGTCGACCGAAGGTCAAACTATGCAAAAACTAAGAGATTAAGTACAATGATTACCTAGAAGCGACGGGGACGTCCACTTTGATCTTAGGCAAGGCCTTCCGAGGCTTTGAGGGCGCTACCTTGAGCTGCTTTGGGGCCTTTTCGGTCGAAATGGGGGAAGAAGTCCGAGGGCGCTTTGAGGTATGCACACTTTTTGCGACCGCTTTGCCACGAACACTTGCTGGGTCTTGCTTATGCTTGGAGCGTCTTTCCGAGCAAGGTGGAGAGTCGACCTGCTCGCTGCTGCTTGAGTCTTCGTTTTCTTCATCACCTCCATCGTCAGAATTCTAGTCGCCGCTGTCACCCCTCACTTTCCTCTCCTTCCTGGACTTGCTCTCCATTGGGCATCGAGTACATCTCAGTGTAGATCTGCGAGGCAAATAATTGAACAAATGTCAATCAGGTTGAAGCACAGTTACAAATCAGAACAAAAGACATTCGACGATGAGATCGAGACTTTATGCGGCTCATAGGCGTTGTCGAATGGTGGAACCCTCCTGTACCCCCAGGGGTTGTCTTTGTTACCAGTGATGCCCTGCAGCCACTGCTCTACTACCTCCTCGGTGACATCCTCCGGGTGGATCCAAGCGGTGTCATCAATACCCGAGTACATTGATGAGGACATCAATACCATTGATACATCCACAGCCCCTACTACTACATATATTGAACCAATTACTAGAGCTCTGATACGTCTCCAACGTATCTATAATTTTTTATTGTTCCATACTATTATATTATCCATCTTGGATGTTTATGGGCTTTATTATGCACTTTTATATTATTTTTGGGACTAACATATTGACCCAGAGCCCAGTGCCAGTTCCTGTTTCTTCCCTTGTTTCAGTGTTTCGAAGAAAAGGAATATCAAACAGAGTCAAAACGGAATGAAACCTTCTGGAGAAGTTATTTTTGGAAGGAAAGCTACCCGATGAACTTGGAGTGCACGTCAAGAAAGAAACGAGGGAGCCACGAGGTAGAAGCGCCCACCCCCCTAGGCGCGCCCTCCACCCTCGTGGGCCCCTCGTGGCTCCCCTGACGTACTTCTTCCTCCTATATATATCCATATACCCTCAAAACTTCGGGGAACAGACTAGATCGGGAGTTCCGCGCCCGCAAGCCTCTCAGAGCCACCAAAACCTCTCGGTACCTGTTAGGCACCACGGAGGGGGGAACCCTCACTGGCCATCTTCATCATCCGGCGCTCTCCCCGACGAGGAGGGAGTAGTTCACCCTCGGGGCTGAGGGTATGTACCAGTAGCTATGTGTTTGATCTCTCTCTCTCTCGTGTTCTTGATTTGGCACGATATTGATGTATCGCGAGCTTTGCTATTATAGTTGGATCTTATGTTTCTTCTCCCCCTCTACTCTCTTTTAATGGATTGAGTTTTCCCCTTGAAGTAATCTTATCGGATTGAGTCTTTAATGATTTGAGAACACTTGATGTATGTCTTGCCGATGCGTGTCTGTGGTGACAATGGGATATCACGTGATTCACTTGATGTATGTTTTGGTGATCAACTTGCGGGTTCCGCCCATGAACTTATGCATAGGGGTTGGCACACGTTTTCGTCTTGATTCTCGGTAGAAACTTTGGGGCACTCTTTGAGGTTCTATGTGTTGGTTGAATAGATGAATTTGAGATTGTGTGATGCATATCGTATAATCATACCCACGGATACTTGAGGTGACATTGGAGTATCTAGGTGACGTTAGGGTTTTGGTTGATTTGTGTCTTAAGGTGTTATTCTAGTACGAACTCTAGGGATGTTTGTGACACTTATAGGAATAGCCCACCGGATTGATTGGAAAGAATAACTTTGAGGTGGTTTCGTACCCTACCATAATCTCTTCGTTTGTTCTCCACTATTAGTGACTTTGGAGTGACTCTTTGTTGCATGTTGAGGGATAGTTATATGAGCCAATTATGTTATTATTGTTGAGAGAACTTGCACTAGTGAAAGTATGAACCCTAGGCCTTGTTTCAACGCATTGCAATACCGTTTACGCTCACTTTTACCACTTGTTACCTTGCTGTTTTTATATTGTCAGATTACAAAAACCTATATCTACCATCCATATTGCACTTGTATCACCATCTCTTCGCCGAACTAGTGCACCTATACAATTTACCATTGTATTGGGTGTGTTTGGGACACAAGAGACTCTTTGTTATTTGGTTGCAGGGTTGCTTGAGAGAGACCATCTTCATCCTACGCCTCCCACGGATTGATAAACCTTAGGTCATCCACTTGAGGGAAATTTGCTACTGTCCTACAAACCTCTGCACTTGGAGGCCCAACAACGTCTACAAGTAGAAGGTTGTGTAGTAGACATGATAGAGGCAAAGGTGTCCCGTCTTTCGATGAGATGGTGGCTATCGTTTAGGATGAAGTCGACTTTGACGATCGGACTACGAATGTGCGAGGACGTCGCGCCTTAGCAATCGCTAAACCAACTCCGAGAGGTTATTGACCACACCGGAGCACGATCAACCTGACCACGGAGGTCTGTTTCCTGTAGGCATACGAAGAACAAGCAAGAAACTAAGATTGTAATCTGGATATTGCGAATATAAGAGGAAAGCTTTATTCATCAAGGTGGGGTTCTGTGACGCCTTTGTCTGGTCGTTGAACACAAACGAAGTACGCGAAGTTGCAGCTATGGCGAACTTTTAATCTAAACAAAACCCAAAGTCTAAACGACGCCCTAAGGGCTGTATATATGGAGGAAGAGGGGGGAATTTTGTGGCCATTGGAGGAGGGGTCCGAAACCAACCCTAACTCTTGTTTCCCCACACATACGGACTCTAAAAACAACCTATACTTAAGTATTTCGAAAATACATGGGCCTGGCCCAATAATAAGGTGCGCAGCACCTAGAATAGCCTCTAGACGAAATTTATGAAGTGGGATCTTGTATATTTCGTCCAAGGCTTCATTCACTCCTTATGGTGGCTTCGGAGTCCTGAAATCATCACTTGTAACTCCGTCCTTGATCCCCTTGCGCATGCCATCAATTCCATGCATGTTCTTGCTCCAATGTTCATCCTTCTCCAAGCCAGGCCCTTCATTTGTAAGCAAAACAAATGTATCCAATTTAGGCAACATCATATCCAAGAAACGAAAGTACCTGGTAATTTAATTGGCGTGCGCGAGCTATAGTAATTGGTCCAGTATATGTAACCGTAGGGGCTGTGGGTGTAACAATGGTATTGATGTCCTCATCATCCTCCCCTTCTTGAAATGAAGTCATCCTCGAAGGAAGCTCATCTTCCTCACCCAAATAAGGCTTCAAATCTGCAATGTTAAAAGTGGGAGTAACCCCAAAATCTGCAGGTAGCTCAAGTTTATATGCATTATCATTTATTTTCTCTAACACCTTAAAAGGACCATCAGGACGTGGCATTAGCTTTGATTTGCGCAAATTAGGAAATCTATCCTTACGCAAATGTAACCAAACAAGATCTCCTGGTGCAAACACAACATGTTTTCTACCCTTATCTCCAGCAAGTTTATATTTAGCATTCATACGCTCAATGTTTTCCTTAGTTAACTCATGCATTTTTAAAATCAATTCAGCACGTTCTTTAGCATCAAAATTAACCTTCTCCGAAGATGGAAGAGGCAACAAATCAATAGGTGCACGAGGTAGGAAACCATACACAATTTCAAAAGGGCACATCTTAGTAGTAGAATGCAACGAACGATTATAAGCAAATTCAATATGAGGCAAGCATTCTTCCCACATTTTCTTATTATTCTTCAAGACAGCCCTAAGCATAGTAGACAATGTTCTATTGACTACTTCAGTTTGACCATCCGTTTGGGGATGACTTGTAGTACTAAAAAGCAGTTTAGTCCCCAACTTAGCCCATAAACATCTCCAAAAGTGGCTAAGAAATTTAGTATCACGATCTGAAATAATAGTATTTGGCACACCATGCAAGCGAATAATTTCACGAAAGAACAAATCAGCAACATTAAGACATCATCGCTTTTATGACATGGTATAAAGTGTGCCATTTTAGAGAACCTATCCACGACAAGAAATATGCTATCCCTCCCCTTCTTTGTTCGAGGTAAACCTAAAACAAAATCCATAGATATATCCTCCCAAGGAACACTAGGTACAGGCAAAGGCATATATAAACCATGAGGATTGAGTCGTGACTTAGCTTTTTGACATGTAGTGCAGCGAGCAAAAAAACGCTCAACATCCCGTCTCATCTTTGGCCAAAACAAATGTGTAGCAAGTACGTCCTACGTCTTCTTCACGCCAAAGTGTCCCATTAGTCCTCCTCCATGCGCCTCCTACAACAACAAAAGATGAACGGAGCTAGCTGGAATGCATAGCTTGTTAGCACGAAACACAAATCCATCGTTAACGACGAACTTGTTCCATGTTCTACCTTCTTTAAAATTCTGCAATACATCTTTAAATTCAGCATCATGCACATATTGATCTTTGATGGTCTGCAAACCAAATATTTTAAAGTCAAGTTGTGAAAGCATAGTATAGCAACGAGACAATGCATCATCAATAACATTTTCTTTACCCTTCTTGTGTTTAATGACATAAGGGAAAGTCTCAATGAATTCAACCCATTTAACATGTCTACGGTTCAGTTTAGCTTGACTTTTAATATGTTTCAAAGATTCATGATCAGAATGTATAACAAATTCTTTGGGCCATAAATAATGTTGCCATGTCTCTAAAGTCCGAACAAGAGCATATAATTCTTTATCATAAGTAGAATAGTTCAGACTAGGCCCACTCAATTTTTCAGTAAAGTATGCAACATGTTTGCCATCTTGTAATGACACCTCCCAATCCAATTCCACTAACATCACATTCAAGCTCAAAAGTCTTATTAAAGTCAGGAAGTTGGAGTTGTGACGCCCGGATAATCAAGCTGCAGTAAACCTCTGCTAATGATGCCACGTCACCTAGGTTACTGTTGATAAACTCGAGTTAGTTCGAAATCGATTCAAATTCAATTTCAAAATCAAGCAAACAATAGAAGTTTTCAAATATTAAAACTAAAATGTTCGGAGTGAACCAAATATTGCATAGGTAATTATGGAGGAGAAACCACACCTTTATAAAATATTTCAATACTATCGGATGAATAAAGCGATGGCGAAAACTATTATTTAAATACTTTTAAATATTAAATAATTACGAAACTATTTTAGATTGGGTAGCAAGTTAGTGTGGTAGTGGCATATTTGGTAACGTCAAAATAGGTGCCATTTTGGTATTTTGCTAAAACAAAATTAAAAGGAAACTAAAAGAAAACAGAAAAAAAAACTAAAAACCAAAGAAAGGAAACTCCCCGGCTCCCCATGGGCCTTGGCCCATCCCACCCATCCGGCTGACCCTACGAAACGGCCCATCCGACCCTCCTGCTTAACCCCCTCCCCCAACCCGAACCCTAGCACCACTCCCACTCCCCCCCCCCGCCGCCCCCACGATCTGGATCGGGCTCGACCCCGATCCCGTCCCCCCATCCCACGATCCCCACTCGCCCCTCCCCACTACGCTCTCCTCCCCCCCGATCCGATCTGGATCGGGGCTTGCCTCGTCGCCCCTGACGCCGCTCGTCACCGCACCGCCGGCGCCCGTCGCTCCGACTCGCCGGGCCACCTCGCCGCTCGTCGAACGCCGCCGCTGCCCGACATCGTCTTCCCCGCGCCCGTCGCCTGATCACCAAGCGTCGCGCCTCCTCATCATCACCTCGCTGGACCTTTCCCCGCCGGACTGCACGCCTCTCGCCTCGCCCTCGACGGCTCCACCGAGCCTTGCCGCCCCTCTTCCCTCCATCGACCGTGAGCGAACCCCCCATCCTCTGTGCCTTCCTCACGCACGCCCCCCCCCCCCCCGCCTCGTCCGGTCACCCGTGCGGCCACACTCCTGCCTTGCGCGTGCCTCGCACTCGCGTGTTGCGCCGCCGCCTTAGCACGACTCCGGTTGTCCAACACGGTCCGTCGCTTCACGAACTGTCGCCGGAAATGGCCGGACGGCCAACTCCAGCGCCCTCGGCCTCGCCGGTATTAACCTGCTATGTGGCGTCATTAAGCAGTTAATTAAGCCACTAATTCCCCATGACAATGGACCCCACCGTCCTAATGAACCTCATTGGCGTTAATTAAAACTCTGTTAAATAAATCACTCAATGACACATGGGGCCCGCCAACTAATTAAATTGTGTAGATTAACTTAAATGCAAAATTGAGTCTATGACATGTGGCCCCCACCTAATTTGTTAAATTAATTAAACTCTTAATTTACACTGTCTCTATGACAGTTGGGTCCCACCAGCCAGTTCCACCAGTCAAATGTTGACTGGGTCAACTTTGCTGACTAGATCCCTTGGCCCCACTGTCATACACATAGGCTAGGGTAGCACTAGGTAACAAAAGTTTATTCTCCTTTTATTTTCGAATTAAAATAAATCCTGTAATTTAGAAATTCAATAAAACTTTGAAAAATTAATAGAAAATAAACCGTAAATCAGATGAAAATATTTTTTACATGAAAGTTGCTCAGAACGACGAGACGAATCCGGATACGCAGCCCGTTCGTTCACCACACACCCTTAACATATCGAACACGCAACTTTCCCCCTCCGGTTCATCTGTCCAAAAACGCGAAACACCGGGAATACTTTCCCGGATGTTTCCCCCCTTCACCGGTATCACCTCATACCGCGTTAGGGCACCCCTAGCACCGATACTTGTCTTGTCATGCATCGCTATGCATCTGTTTGCTTAATATTTATTGTTTCTTCCCCCTCTTCTCTCGCTGAACCTTGAGACCAACGCATTTGCTACTCAAGACGACTACGGTGTTGGCGACCCCTCTCTCTTGCCGAGCAACCAGGCAAGCCCCCCCCTTGATCACGGATATCGCCTATTCTACTCTCTACTGCTTGCATTAGAGTGGTGTAGCATGTTACTGCTTTTCGTTATTCCTATCCTGATGCATAGCCTGTCCTTGCTACTACTGTTGTTACCTTTACCTGCAATCCTACATGCTTAGTATAGGATGCTATTATTCCATCTGTGGCCCTACATTCTTGTCTGTATGCCTTGCTATACTATCGGGCCGTGATCACTCGGGAGGTGATCACGGGTATATACTATATACTTTATACATGATACATGTGGTGACTAAAGTCGGGTCGGCTCGAGGAGCAACCGCGAGTGATTCACGAATTGGGGGCTGAAAGGACCTTTGTCCCAACGGCCCTCTGTGTGGATCTTTGTTGCGGAGCGACAGGACAGGTTGAGACCGCCTAGGAGAGAGGTGGGCTGGCCCTGTTGGCGTTCACGGATACTTAACACGCTTAACGAGATCTTGGTATTTGATCTCGAGTTGGGTCGTTGACCTTATACGCACTAACCGCCACGTGGGACAAGATATGGGCAACCAGGCCGTGGTATCACCGGCACTTCGTGACGCCACGATCGAGCGGCGCTAGCCGGATTGGATGGAAGTCCTGCTAGGCTAGGTCTACTTCGGTCACAGACGCAACATGCAGGTGTGCTAAGGGCGATGGGCCCAGACCCCTGTGCGCTTAGGTTTAGACCGGCGTGCTGACCTCTTTGTTGTGCCTAGGTGGGGCTGCGACGTGTTGATCTTCCGCGGCCGGGTATGACCCAGAAAAGTGTGTCCGACCAAATGGGATCAAGCGTGTCGGGTAATGTGGTGCACCCCTGCAGGGAAGTTAATCTATTCGAATAGCCGTGATCTTCGGTAACAGGACGACGTGGAGTTGTACCTTGACCTTATGACAACTAGAACTGGATACTTAATAAGACACACCCTTCCAAGTGCCAGATATAACCCGGTGATCGCTGTCTAACAGGGCAACGAGGAGGGGATCGTCGGGTAGGATTATGCTATGCGATGCTACTTGGAGGACTTCAGTCTAGTTTCTTCTACATGCTGCAAGACAGAGGTGGCCAGAAGCGTAGTCTTCGACAGGATTAGCTATCCCCCTCTTATTCTGGCATTCTGTAGTTCAGTCCACCGATATTGCCTCTTTACACATATACCCATGCATATGTAGTGTAGCTCCTTGCTTGCGAGTACTTTGGATGAGTACTCACGGTTGCTTTTCTCCCCTTTTCCCCCTTCCCTTCTACCTGGTTGTCGCAACCAGATGTCGGAGCCCAGGAGCCAGACGCTACCGTCGACGACAACTCCTACTACACCGGAGGTGCCTACTACTACCTTCAGGCCGCTGACACCGACCAGGAGTAGTTTAGGAGGATCCCAGGCAGGAGGCCTCCGCCTCTTTTTGCTTCCGCTGTATCCCAGTTTGTGCTAGCCTTCTTAAGGCAAACTTGTGCTAGCCTTCTTAAGGCAAACTTGTTTAACTTATGTCTGTACTCAGATATTGTTGCTTCCGCTGACTCGTCTATGATCGAGCACTTGTATTCGAGCCCTCGAGGCCCCTGGCTTGTATTATGATGCTTGTATGACTTATTTTATTTTAGAGTTGTGTTGTGATATCTTCCGTGAGTCCCTGATCTTGATCGTACACGTTTGCGTGTATGATTAGTGTACGATTGAATCGGGGGCGTCACAGGAGTACATGAGCATGTGTCAACTTATCTTTCAATACCGTGAAGGCTTCTTCCTGTGCGGTACCCCAAACAAAAGGCACATCCTTCTTTGTAAGCTCATTGAGAGGTGCAGCAATGGTGCTAAAATCTCTCACAAAACGCCTATAGAAACAAGCGAGTCCAAGAAAACTCCTCACTTGTGTGACCGTTTTGGGCTGCGGCCAACTCTCAATAGCTTCAATCTTGGCTTTATCAACTTCAATTCCCTGTGGAGTAACAACATAGCCAAGAAAAGGTACTCGGTCGGTGCAAAAGGTGCACTTCCCAAGGCAAACAAACGTGCATCACGTAGAGCAATAAAAACAACACGTAAATGTTCCAAATGTTCTTCCAAAGATTTGCTATAAATCAGTATATCATCAAAATAAACTACCACAAATCGTCCAATGAAAGCACGTAAAACTTCGTTCATTAGTCTCATGAAAGTACTAGGTGCATTAGTTAACCCAAAAGGCATGACTAGCCACTCATATAAACCAAACTTAGTTTTAAATGTTGTTTTCCATTCATCTCCCAATTTCATACGAATTTGATGGCATCCACTACGCAAATCAACTTTGGAGAATATTGTAGAGCCACTCAATTCATCAAGCATATCATCTAGCCTAGGAATAGGATGACGATAACGAATAGTAATATTATTGATGCCTCTACAATCAACACACATATGCGACGTACCATCCCTTTTAGGCACTAGTATAATAGGAACAACACAAGGACTAAGAGATTCACGTATATAACCTTTGTCGAGCAGCTCCTGTACTTGACACATAATCTCCTTTGTCTCCTCTCGATGGTATGGTGCACGGTTGGGTAGCGATGCACTAGGAATTAAGTCAATTTGATGCTCAATCCCTCGAATAGGTGGTAATCCCGGTGGCACGTCTTCAGAAGGCAAAGAGGAAGGCACATCCTCAAATGAAAATAATGCCTCTTTGCACACAAAAGCATAGCAAACAGATTTGCTAAAAACTAGCTCATCAATATCAGATTTTGTGGCAAGTAAACATGCACTTTTCAATTTAATTTCAGAAGCAACACTAGATGGTTTATTATTAGGCTTCATTTGTTGCTCAAATTCTTTTGCCACGATCTGATTTTCACTCTTATTTTTCTTCTGTTTTGCTTTATTAGCTCTATGAATATCATCTTTCAAAATGGAATCAGGAGTCGTAGGAAGCAAAGTAATATTTGTATCCTTATGAACAAGAGTATACTGATTGTTTCTACCATTGTGTACGGAATTTTTATCAAATTGCCATGGTCTACCAAGTAATAAGGAACATGCTTGCATAGGTACCACATCACAATCAACATAATCAGCATATGTAGAGATACTAAAATGCACGCCTTGAACAAAGACGTGTTACCTTAACCTTGCCGCTGTTGTTGAACCATTGGATGTAGTAAGGATGTGGATGTGGTCTTGTGGTGAGAGATAGCTTCTCCACCATCTCCATGCTAGCCAAGTTGTTGCAGCTCCCTGCATCTATAATGACGCGAATAGAACGTTCCTTCACAACTCCCTTTGTATGGAACAAATTATGCCTCTGATTTTGATCAGCTTGTGTAACCTGCACACTCAAAAAACGTTGAGCAACTAAACAATCATACACATCGGCATCTTGAGCCATGTATTGCGTCTCATGATCGTAATCATCTCCACCATGTTCTTCATGTGTAATAAGAGCCAAAGTCTCCTCATCATAGTCACTAGCGGACTCATACCCACCATCCTCATTAGCAATCATCACACGTTGAGATTTGCATTCTCTCATAAAATGTCCTCTTCCCTTACAACGACGACAAATAATATCACTTGTGTGCCTGTTGACGCCATGGAAGAAGAAGAGCTGTGCAGGCCCGGCGGTGTGCTCTTGGCGGAATAGTGGTGGTTGTGCCTGCTTTCTTGTATCACGGTTGGAGGTGGCACCTAAAGGAAGTGATGGTGCAGTGGAAGTAGATGATGCACGTGGTGTCCATGATGAAGGTCGACCTGCAGAAAAGTTAGTTCACGCCAATGCATGTCGATCCTGCACTTCACGTTCAACTTTACAGGCAAGATGGAATAAACGAGTGATATTATTATAATCCTTATACTCTAGAATGGTTTGAATCTCTCTATTTAATCCACCCATAAAACGTGCAAGCATAGCTTCATTCTCCTCAACAATACCACATCTAATCAAGCCGGTTTGTAATTCACGATAATATTCTTCTACAAAAAATTTCCTTGTCTTAAGCGCTGCAATTTTTGAAGTAATTCACGTTGATAATATGGTGGAACCCAACGAGTACGCATAGCAGTTTTAAAAGCAGCCCAAGTAGCTGGAACAGGATATAATCTACAATGTTCAGACCACCAAACACATGCAAAGCTAGTGAAAGCACAAACATCGGGAGGAACACGTATCTCCTCAGGATATTGTAAACATGTAAATCGTTGTTCAGTTTCTAACTCCCAAGTAAGATATATATCAGGAACATATATACCCTCAAATGGTGGAATATTCAATTTCAGTTTAGGGAGATGATCATGATCTCGTACCCGAGGGGGAGCCCTAACATTGCCATTATTTGCATGTGGATGACCTGGGGGTTGCACGTAGTTCTGATTTTGATCAAATTCATCCTCGTAATCTCCCACATAATCATCCCCCTCCGCATCAGCAGCAGGAGCCACAGAAGTATCAACAGCAGCACCAACAGTTTGGCCAAGCGCAAGAGGGACACGACTCGCTCGGCGGAGGGCTGTTTCACGACGTGGAGGTAGTAGTAGTAGTAGTTGTTGTTGTTGTTGTAGAGGTGCGTTAGGTGCAGCCGGTGGTGGTGGTGGAAGACGCGCGAGCAATTCATTAAACTTGTTATCGAGCTTTGCTTCGAACGTCTTCTCCATGCCATCTATCTTCTCCATGGCCCCTTCAAATCTGTTTAGCACATCTTGCACTTGTCCACTCATCATTTGCTGAAATTTATCATGCAACTCCTTATTCGTCATGTTCTCCCAGTCAGTCTCGTCGGCTTGTGATCTTGGCATGGTTAGCGACAATAGAAACACACAATAATTTGATCCTACGGACTACTAACAAGAGGTGGTGGTGGGTGTCACAAATCCGTCAAGCAAATCTCAAATTCTTACCGGTTGTTACCCAATGAAGCGGTGATCGGCAACCGTTGTAGTCAAAACTCTCAAAGCTTGGATAGAGCGATTACCATGGAGAGTCAAACGCACGACCTAGATGTATGTGGAGCTGGGAAGGCTTATAATATGGTAGCAAAAAGGGTCAGCAATAATCAATTCAGAGATGCAAAGTTGAATAAACGCTCAACGACAGTCTTGTCTTTGGTCCTAGGCTAGACTGTGCTAGAGACGCGAGCCTAGAACACCAACAAAATCACGGCGTGACACGTAAACAAGGGAGGAGCACAGTCTGAACTTTTTTCTCTTTTTTTTCCTTTTTTTCCTCTTTTTTTTGCTCCGCAACAAATTTTTTTCAAAAAAGTCTACAAATGGTCTAAAAACTGCATAGCCAGAATTTTCCAGACTTAGTTTTTTTTTAGTTTGGAACTATTTCTCTACTGTGGGTAGCACGGAAGTTGGGGAGTCCTTCTGCATCACGACTCGGAGTATGTCGTGATCTCGAAATCAAAACAAAGTAACAAAATACTTGGACTCGGAATAGGACCGTGGTGGCGGAGATGAAACCGGTGGAACTTCGGATTTGGTGGCGGAGATGAATCTGGTGGAACTTCGACCGGTGGCGGATATATGTTGCAGGTGGACTCGGATTGGCATGATGGCGGCGGATATGTGGTGGCGTATATGGACTCGGATTGGAGGTGAATATGTGGTGGTGGTATATGGCAGCGGTGACGAAGTTGGTGCGGAGGTGGTATATGGCAGCAGCGACGATGATGATGCGGTAGTGATATATGGTAGCAGCGACGTGACAACCTGCGAACAAAACTCGAAACTCTAAAGGACTAGACGCTAAGACCAACAACTTGACACGACGATGCAACCGCAAATTCAACAAAGCAAATGCAGAAAAGATTATGCAAAGGCTCAGATTGGTTCGGATGGGATGAACTAACCCTAATTTTTTTGGGATTTTTCATGGACTATAGGTATGAAGAACAGACTCGATCTAAACTACGAAAAACTGTAAAATCTCACCGAGCAACCTGGAAATCTGATACGACTTGATAGAGGCAAAGGTTCGCGCCTTAGCAATCGCTAAACCAACTCCGAGAGGTTATTGACCACGCCGGAGCACGATCAACCTGACCACGAAGGTCTGTTTCCTGCAGGCAAATGAAGAACAAGCAAGAAACTAAGATTGCAATTTGGATATTGCGAATATAAGAGGAAAACTTTATTGATCAAGGTGGGGTTCTGTGACGCCTTTATGCGGTCGTTGAACACAAGCGAAATGCTGAAGTTGCAGCTATGGCGAACTTTTAATCTAAACAAAACCCAAAGTCTAAACGACGCCCTAAGGGCTGTATATATGGAAGAAGAGGGGAATTTCATGGCCCTTGGAGGAGGGGTCAAAACCAACCCTAACTCTTGTTTCCCCACATACGGACTCTAAAACAGCCTATACTGAAGTATTTAGAAATTACATGGGCCTGGCCCAATAATAAGGTGACGCAGCACCTAGAATAGCCTCTAGACGAAATTCATGAAGTGGCATCTTGTATATTTCGTCCAAGGCTTCATGCACTCCTTATGGTGGCTTCAAAGTCCTAAAATCATCACTTGTAACTCCGTCCTTGATCCCCTTGCGCATGCCATCAACTCCATGCATGTTCTTGCTCCAATGTTCATCCTTCTCCAAGCCAGGCCCTTCATTTGTAAGCAAAACAAATGTATCCAATTTAGGCAGCATCATATTCTCATGAACATTAGAATCATTACCAAGAAATGAAAGTACCTAGTAATTTAATTGGCGTGCGCGAGCTCTAGTAATTGGTCCAGTATATGTAACAGTAGGGGCTGTGGGTGTAACAATGGTATTGATGTCCTCATCAAGACATCAAGCAGTTTGTGGCGTCGTTGCCGGGGAGGTGAGTGCTTGAAGGTATATCTTTAGATCTTGCAATCGAATCTTTTTGTTTCTTGTTTTAGCACTAGTTTAGTTTATAAAAGGAAACTACAAAAAAATGGAATTAAGTTTGCGTCATACGCTTCATCATTTTAATATCTTTCGTGAGTATGATGGAAAGGAAAATTGTGCCAAAGTGTTAGAAGAAGAATGCATTAAAATGTTTGGCACTAAATCTTTGAATGATGAGCATGATTGCAATGTTGTTAGTATGAACTCCTTGAATATCCATGGTACTAATGATGATTGCACTAGTCATGATGAAAATATCTCTTATAAACATGTCAATTTTTGTGGAGTGCATTGGGTTTGTAAGTACACACCAAATAGGGAAGATAGATATTGCAAGAGGCATACGTACTTAGAAACTAAATTGTTGCAAGAAAAGCTAGATGTTTGCGCTGAAAGATTCAATATTTATCGCCATCCTTGTGAACTTTGCAATGAACATGGTAATTTAAAGCTCCAATGCTATTTGTTTCATGACCGAATCATATCCAAAAATTGTGATAATTTGATTACCCTTGAGCATCATATAGAGCTTAGTCTTCTTTTGGGGTATGAGGAAATGAAACGTATAACTGAGGGTATTCCAAAATTTAATCTCGATAAATTTCTTGATTTTGATCTAGAGGAAATTTATATGTATTGTGCGGTGAATTGCATTGAAAATCCTTATATTGCCAATTACATAAAGAAAATAAAACAAATAGAAGATGAAGAGAATGCTAACAAAAGGGAAGAGACTTCCCAATATTCTCCTATTATTTCTTATGATGAATCAGGTAGCGAGGAGGAGCCTTCTATTCAACCAATCTCATTAATGAGGAGCTCCAAAAAGAGGATTGAACCCACACATGAGGTGAAAAAGAAGAAAAGAAAAAGGAAGAGAGGTAAAAAGATATCTCTCCCAAATAATGTAGCTCCTATTATTGTTGTGCCTCATGAAAATGAATCAAAAATAATTGTGGAAGATGATGCACTTGATGATGATCTTGTTATGCATATTGCTTGTTGTGATGATTATGATTGGGAAGATAGTGATACTTCTTATGATCTTGAAAATCTTTTTGGCACTTGCTTGGAAGAATATGATAATTGCTATACTATTGGTGCTATCCATACTATTAATGATGAGAGTGATTATGCGTATGATATGAAAAGGCCCAAGCTTGGGGATGCTATGTTTGATGAAGATGATGTTTTTGAGAATATATTTGCTACAATTAATGTTTGATAAGCTTGGGGATGCTATGCTTGATGAAGATGATATTTTTAGCCTCTCAAGTTTTGATATGCAAATTTATAATGATGATAGCATGCCTTCTACCTATGATGATTATATTGATGAAAGTGGGTTCGGAAGAGTGTCGACTTTAGGAAGTAATGACCCCACTATTTTGGAGGATGTTGAATCTTATAATATTTATGAAAGTGGATTTGGAGAGGTCATGACTTTATTTAGTGATGTATCCACTATCTTGGAAGAGGTTTCAATCGATTATGATGAGAACAAAGTTGCTACTTATGACGATTATTATGATGAAACTTATGCTATAAAAAGTAGTGATGATTATATTTATAAAACTTGTCATGATTATGATCACCCTTTTTCTGAACATTACTCTTTTAATGTGGAAACAATTTATAGTATTCAGGTCTCTTATGATACTCCCACTATTCCGAATGAGAAGAATTTTGCTTATCTGGAGAGTAGTAAAATTTATATGCAAGTAGATCATGAAAAGAATGCTTTAGGTGTTGGTTATATTGTTTAATTCATTCATGATGCTACTGAAAATTATTATGAGGGAGGAATATATGCTTGTAGGAATTGCAATAATATCAAGCTTCATCTCTATGTGCTTAAAGTCTTGAAGTCATGCTTGTTTTGCCTTCCTATGCTAGTTGATTATTGTTCCCATAAGTTGTTTGCTCACAAAATCCCTATGCATAGGAAGTGGGTTAGACTTAAATGTGCTAGTCATATTTCTCATGATGCTCTCTTTATGTTTCAATTCTTATCTTTTTGTGAGCATCATTGAAATCATCATGCCTGGCTGGGGCGTTAAACGATAGCGCTTGTTGGGAGGCAACCCAATTTTATTTTACTTTCTTACTTTTTGGTTCTGTTTAGTAATAAATAATCCATCTAGCTTCTTTTTAGATGTGGTTTTATGTTTTAATTAGTGTTTGTGCCAAGTAGAACCTTTGGAAAGACTTGGGTGAAGTCTTTATGATCATGCTGTAAAAATGTAAAACTTTAAGCGCTCACGAGATTAGCTTCAACTTTTTACTGGAGAGTGCTATTTAGTTTATTCTTTTTAGATGATTACTAGAAAAATTCCTCAGGTCCACCAATTTATTTTAGAATTTTGGAGTTCCAGAAGTATACGTTTGATACAGATTACTACTGCATTACTCGCTTTTGATGATTCTGTTTTCTTTGTGTTGTTTGCTTATTTTGATGAATCTATGAGTAGTATCGGAGGGTATGAACCATAGAGAAGTTGCAATACAGTATATATTACACCAATATGAATTTAGAATGAGTTCACAACAATACCTAAGTGGTGATTTATTTTCTTATACTAACGGAGCTTACGAGTTTTCTGTTAAGTTTTGTGTTGTGAAGTTTTCAAGTTTTGGGTAAAGATTCGATGGACTATGGAATAAGGAGTGGCAAGAGCCTAAGCTTGGGGATGCCCAAGGCACCCCAAGGTAATATTAAAGGATGACCAAGCGTCTAAGCTTGGGGATGCCCCGGAAGGCATCCCCTCTTTCGTCTTCGTTCATCGGTAACTTTACTTGGAGCTATATTTTTATTCACCACATGATATGTGTTTTGCTTGGAGCGCATTTTATTTTCTTTAGCTTTGCTTGCTGCTTGAATAAAATACCAAGATCTGAAATTATTAAATGGGAGTGTAACACCCCGGAAGTAACTTTCCATATTTGTAACTCCAACTCTTGCCATTTTCGGCATTGTGATATGATATTCCCTCCGTGGTTGGGTTTTCTTCTTTTTGCATTTTGTCCATGTCATGCATTTTATCATGTCATCATGTGCATCGCATTTGCATACGTGTTCGTCTCATGATTTCGAGCATTTTTCCCGTTGTCCGTTTTGCAATCCGGCACTCCTATCTCCCCGGCCCCCTTTTACGCTTTTTCCGGTAATGCGGGTACTAAACCTTCTCGAAATGGACCGAGGTTTGTCTAGTGGCCTTGGTATACCACCGTAGACCACCGGTCAAGTTTCGGTCATTTGGAGCTCGTTTGGTACTCCAGCAGTTAACCGTGACTTCAAGAAGGCCTCTTTTAAGTTGCAGCCCAACACCCCTCCAAAACAGCCCAATAACCCATCTAAGTCACTTCCATGCTCTCCGTCGTTCGATCACGATCGTGTGGGCGAAAACTACACCTCATTTGGACTCTCCTAGCTCCCTCTATGCCTATTTAAGCACCTCCCCTTTCCAATCCCGGATCATCCTCCCCGAAACCCTAGCAAATTTCCCCTCCGCGCCGCCGGACGTGTCCGATTCGGACCGGACACGTCCGCCCGTCACCGCCGGCCAATCACAGCGTGCCACGTCAGCCGTCCGCGCCCCACATCGCCGCACTCGCGCCCGGCCCAGAGCGGGCCCGCGAACCCGCCGCCGCCAGCTCCCCGCCTCCGGGCCGAGGCGCCCGACCTCCGGCGCCCGGCGACCTCGCCCGCCGCGCGGCCGTGGCGCCCCGCCACCGCGCCGCCTCCGGCGCCCGTCGGCCCGACCCGGCGCCCGCGCTCCTCCTCGCCCGGGCTCCGGCGAGCCCGAGCCGCCGCCGCCCTCTTCCGATCCAGCCGGCCCGATCCGGCCTCGGTTCGCGCGCCGCCGTTGACCTCTCTCCCCCTCATTTTTCTCTATGTTTTTCATATCTATGAATTTTGTTGCATTTTCCACGTAGCGTAACTTTGCATCTGTAGGTCCATTTTGCGCGTATAATATGTCAAAATGTTCGCCTCGAAGAGTAGATCATTTCGTCTCATTCCATCATTTTCATTTGAGCTCATCTTCATGCCCGAAATGCTGTTGGAAAAGTGCTATGTGATGTTAGTTTCTGTTTCTTAACAGAACTTGCACTTTTGTTATTTTTGCCATGATTAATGTGTGCACCCCATGAATTTGAGTCCTACATGTGTTTTGTAATATGCCATGCCATCTTTCCCGGGGTGTATTCCATGTATTTTTGTGATCTATGTGGTGACTAGCACAAGCATGCAAAGTAGGTGTCCTGATGTTGCTGTTTTCAGCTCTGTTTTGCTGATATTTTGATGCCATGTTAACTTGATGCTACCGAGAGATCTATGCATATTTTGAGATACTTCAGTAAGGATGTTTTGAACATATGGTTATGCTCTATCCATCCATGCCTTTGTTTGCAATTATGGAGTACTATAGCTTGAGCCAATCGAGCTCTACTTTTGCTATAAAATGTTTCCTGGCAGATTGTTTACATGTTATTCAATTTTGCCAAGGTTGTTGTGGTTGATCCATGTATGCTATGTTATTGTTCTTGCCATGTATGTCTTCTATGCCATGTCTTCTTGATGTATGTATGCCTAGTTTATCATATAAGGCTCTGTAGTGAGTGCATCGAGCTCTTAAACATGCCTACCTGTTATCAGTTTTTGACATGCCATGTTGCTGAATCTGTTAACGAAACTTTCAATATTGACATGGGTGTTACTATATTTTCTGCTCCTTTTTGGCTTATGGTCAGTAAGGGACTTTTGTTCTATGCTTTGAGTAGATTCATGCCATGCCATATTTAGCTATTTTAAGTTCCTGTAGCATGTAGTTTTGTTGCTCTGAACATTGCAACCTGATGCTGTTTTGCCATGTCCAGCCTGATATTTTGTGCACTTTTGCCATGCTTGTTTGAACCTGTTATGATGTGATTTAGCGAAGCTCAGTGCTCATCTTTTGTCAAGCATCTTGTGTAGATCACTTCCATATACTTTGTTGATACGTTTGGGTGCAGTAGCTTAATTTATTGTTGCTTGCTAAGTGGCATCATGCTGTTAATGGCAGATTTGTGCCATTCTTGTTTTGCTCGTCATTTGCAAACCGTGCATCCGATTCCGGTGATCTTTATATCGATTTCAACCGAAATCATCTCATCTTTCCAGTGGCATACTTGGTTTGCCAAGTTGATGCCTGGTTCATCATTTACCTTCCGGAGCGCACATACGCATTGCATATCACATCTCGCATATCATGTCATGTTTTGCATCATGTTGTTTGTGCATTGCACCGTGATTTATTGTGGTTCCGTTGTTTGTGTTGTTGCTTTGGGTAGAGCCGGAGACGCAGTACGTGAACGAGGAACCTGTTGAGAACGCTTACGAGGATCAAGCTTTCGACAACTCTGAGAACATTGCGAGCAAGATGACCATACCCTCGAAATCACTTCTATCTTTGCTATGCTAGTTGCTCGCTCTTTTGCTATGCCTATGCTACGATGCCTACCACTTGCTATATCATGCCACCCATATTGCCATGTCAGCCCCTAACCATCCTTTCCTAGCAAACCGTTGATTGGCTATGTTACCGCTTTGCTCAGCCCCTCTTATAGCGTTGCTAGTTGCTGGTGAAGTTGAAGTTTGTTCCTTGTTGGAACATGGAGATGTTGTTCCTGATCGGAACATGTTTACTTGTTGGGGATATCACAATATATATCTGCTATAATGAATACATCTATATACTTGGTAAAGGGTGGAAGGCTCGGCCTTATGCACGGTGTTTTGTTCCACTCTTGCCACCCTAGTTTCCGTCATACGGTGTTATGTTCCTTGATTTCGCGTTCCTTACGGTTGGGTGATTTATGGGACCCCCTTGACAGTTCGCTTTGAATAAGACTTCGTCCCAAAGAAGGCCCAACATTGGTTTTACCATTTGCCACCTAAGCCTTTTTCCCCGGGTTTCGCGAGCCCGAGGGTCATCTTTATTTTAACCCGGGCCAGTTCTCCTTCGAGTGCTGGTCCAACTTGAGCGATGTCCGGCGCCCCTTGGGCAATCAGGGTTTATGCCAACCCGACGTCTGGCTCATCCGGTGTGCCCTGAGAACGAGATATGTGCAGCTCCTATCGGGATTTGTCGGCACATTCGGGCGGCCCGCGGTTATGAGGCAGATGGGAATTTGTTAATGTCCGGTTGTAGAAAACCCGAAGTTGACCTCAAATAAAAATACACATCAACCGCGTGTGTAACCGTGATGGTCTCTTCTCGGCGGAGTCCGGGAAGTGAACATGGTGTTGGAGTTATGTCTGACGTAAGTAGTTCAGGATCACTTCTTGATCGCTACTAGCTTCACGTCCGTGCTTTGCTTCTCTTCTCGCTCTCTTTTGCGGTGTAGCCACCATATATGCTAGTCGCTTGTAGCAGCTCCACTATACTACTCTGTCCTTCCTATAAGCTTAAATAGTCTTGATCTCGCGGGTGTGAGATTGCTGAGTCCCCGTGACTCACAGATACTTCCCAAAAGCGATTGCAGTGCCGGCGATGCGGTCAGGTGACTCAACCGAGCTCAAGTGGGAGTTCGACGAGGAACGTGGTCGTTACTATGTGTCTTTTCAGATGATCGATGAGTGGTGCTTTCGGTTGGGACGATCGGGGATCCGTGTAGCATTTGGGGTATCTTCTTTTATTTTTGGTTCCGTAGTCGGACCTTGAGTGTACTCTGAATGATGGATGTTTATTTATGTATTGTGTGAAGTGGCATTTGTAAGCCAACTATGTATCTCTTTCCCTTATGTATTACATGGGTTGTGTGAAGATTACCTCACTTGCGACATTGCTTTCAATGCGGTTATGCCTCTAAGTCGTGCCTCGACACGTGGGAGATATAGCCGCATCGAGGGCGATACAAGTTGGTAATCGAGCCTTCCCGACTTAGGAGCCCCCTACTTGATTGTTTCTTTGGCGTTGTTGAGTCTAGAATGGAAAATGTTTTGAGTCTTAGGATTATATATATCGGAGAGTAGGATTCTTTTTACTTCCGGTCCTTCGTAAGCTCTGTGAGGTATCCCGACGTAGTGTTCGACTCTTCTCTCCTCAAATTTCACTAAAAAATTTTAGGATCACGTGGGTATCTTGGAATCGTTCCGATGGTTTTGTGACGAGAACATTGTTCTTGGTGCCTCGACATTTAGGGGTTGTGGCGGTGTGTGGAGTTGAGCTCCGAGGTGTTGTCGTCACAATTTTATCGCTGCAGTTACGAATACACGAGTTTTGCCGACATCGAAATCTCTTTTGTGCGGTTGTTGGTGAGATAACCACGATAGCCCAAAGATCGAGGCGAAAAGTGGAGTATTGCCATGACTTGTATAACGGATGTTTTTGAAGGTCGAGGTACATGATTTCCGAGGATTTCTTGGTTATGTGTTGACGGATGGATACAATTTGGATCTAGGTATTGTTAGTTTGGGTGATATATTTTGTGTCCCTGTATCCCCAACACCGCATTGCATAACCGTAAAGTTTCGGGAGTTTATAGGTGGGAATTCTAGTAGCTTACAGGATTTCTTTCCGACGGATGTATGATTTGAGATTGGGGTTCAACGTCTAGTGGTCCGCCCATTCACGGTCGATTCTGATGGTCGCGAGACGTCTTAAAGAATCCTTGGCTATGCTGATTCGGGGACGTCTTGTTTGTCATTCGTGACGTCCGCTATATGTCGTGTCCGTGTGGGCCCCACCACGAACACTTTGGACGAAATCTCTATCATGTGTTTGTTCCGGCTCATTCTAGAAGCCAATCTTTTGTTTTCAGTTGTGATACTCGATTTGTTTCTAAGACAGTTGTTGTTTCCATATCTTTATCTAAGTGTCTTCTCACCTTAATGGACGCGTGATGATTAACTTTTGGAATTCATTCGTTCATTCTTGTTCGAATGTTTATTGTGAAGACTATATGTTGCAATTTCTATCCGTTGATTCAACTTATCTATTTGTCTATCAAAGGACTAACGGATGTCACCCTCTTGAGGATGGCTCCGCCAACGCTGCGTCTGAATCCGGATCGCAATGATGGGGATCGATCGAACCCTCCACCTCCACCTCCGCCTCAGAGGCACGGCAAGCTATCATGGCAGCCACCAATGCCAATGCTCGAGATGATTTTGCAGCTCTTGCAAGAACGTACTTTCGAGGTGGCAATCAAGGAAATCAAGGTCAAGGCAACAATCAGCCGCACTTTGCTACTCTTAGTCGGGTTCCTCGCTAATCAGCCGAAGTCTTTCGGTTTACGTAGCCGAGGCCACAGACGCCGACGATTGGTTAGTGGACATCTGCAAGCATTTTGATTGTAGCAATGTCGGACACGAGGACTTTGTCAAGTTTGCATCGTTTCAACTCAAGGATCAAGCAACGAATGGTACCAAAGAATACAAAGATTCCAGAGGTGGTCGTGTCATTACCTGGGATGAGTTCCGCCGTGATTTCAGAGCTCACCACATTCCGAGAAGTGTTGTTGAGAGCAAGCGTGAGGAGTTCCGCAATCTCAAGCAGGGCAACATGTCTGTCTATCAATACAATATCCAGTTCCAGAAGCTCGCTCGTTTTGCTAAGCAAGACGTGCCTGATGAAAAGAGTATGATCTATCAATTCAGAGGTGGTGCGAGAGAAGATCCGCAATTAGCTCTTGTGCTTTTTGAGCGAGATAAGTATGATGAATTCTACAACATGGCCTTTGAAGCAAGAAGCTGCCCAGCTCAAATGTGAGGCTTCTAAGAAGAGAATCGGGGATGCAGTTCAGTCTTCTTCTTCTTCCTCTCAAGTGGCAGCTAAGCGTGAAGTTTTACCTTCCCCTCCTCCGTCTCGGCCTTATCGTGAGAAGAACTCAGGTGGCCGTGGATCTTCCCACCCACCCAACCCAAGCTATCGTAACAAGTCTAATTCTCAAGCTCCAAGGTCAAGTGCTCCTTACCACCGTCCGCTCTACGAGGTGACTTGCAACAAATGTCGGCAGAAAGGTCACTATGCGAACAAGTGCTTCAACCAGAGGCGCCTTCCGCCTCCTCCTCCGTGTGAAATCTTCCGGCAATGCGGTGGTCAAGCATAATCCCAAGTGCGCAAAGGTGAACATGATGAATGCAGCTCAAGCGGAGGAATCTTCCGATGTGATAATGGGTAATCTTCCGATTAATGATATTCTGCAAAAGTCTTATTTGATACGGTGCATCGCATTCTTTCATTTCAAGACCTTTTGCATCTAAGCATGAGTTGGTTTTTCAAGATTTGCCTAAACCATTATCGGTTGTCTCTCCGGGTAAATTCATGAATGCAAGCTCCATGGTTCCGGATGTTTCTATCAAGATGGGAGATTATAGATTTCTGGCTAAACCAATTGTTCTTGGTGACTCGGATATTGATCTTATTCTCGGGATGGACTGGCTTTCTCAAAGACAAAGCTCGGCTTGATTGTGCTGCCAGGGAAATTCAATTGACTCACTCTTCTAATGATGTGATCATCTATGCCGCTCGTGATGAAACCATTCGGTTGTTTTCTCTCAATGAGAAGGGAGAATTGGATGCTATCTCTCAGATTCCAGTCGTTTGTGAGTACCAAGATGTCTTTCCAGAAGAGCTTACGGGTATGCCTCCTCATCGGCCGATTGAGTTCGTTATCGATCTTGAGCCCGCATCGAACCCGCTTTGCAAGCGTCCATACAAGCTTGGACCTGATGAGCTGAAGGAATTGAAGAAGCATTTCGATGAACAAGAGCGTCTGGGTTTGATCGGACCGAGTTCATCTCCTTGGGGTTGTGGTGTTCTTTTGTCCGGAAGAAGGATGGCACGGACCGACTTTGCGTCGATTACCGTCCATTGAATAAGAAGACAATCAAGAACAAGTATCCACTTCCCAACATCAATGAGCTTTTCGAGCAACTCAAAGGTGCTACTGATGTTCTCCAAGCTTGACCTTCGTATGGGTTATCATCGATTCGCATTCGTGAACAAGATATTCCCAAGACGGCATTCGAGAACAAGCTTTGGTTCTTATGAATATCTTGTCATGACTTTCGGCCTCGTCAATGCTCCTCCAACATTCTCTCGGATGATGAACTTCATTTTCAACCCCTACACCATTGAATTCGTCTTGGTCTATCTTGATGATATTTTGGTCTTCTCCAAGAATAAGAAGGATCATGCCAAACATTTGCGGTTGGTGCTAGACAAGCTCAGAGAGTATCAATTCTATGCGAAGTTCTCCAAATGTGAATTTTGGCTCGATGAAGTGCTTTATCTTGGTCATATCATCTCCGCCAAGGGCATCGCTGTTAATCCCGAGAAGGTGTCCGCAATTGTGAATTGGGAACCTCCTCGAATCGTCAAGCAGCTCCATGATTTTCTTGGTCTTGCAAGCTATTGCGAAGATTCGTTGAGAACTTCTCCAAGATTGCAAAGCCTCTTTCCAACCTCCTCCGAAGCATGTGAAGTATGTCCGGTCTCCTGATTGTGATGTTGCTTTCAATACTCTCAAAGAGAAACTCGTCACAGCTCTGTCTTGACTCCTCTGATGAATCCAAGCCATTTGAAGTTTTCTGTGATGCTTCTCTTCAAGGTCTCGGTCTTTGTGTTAATGCAAGAGAAGAGATTTGTGGCCTATACCTCTCGTCGGTTGAAGCCCAACGAAAAGAACTACCCCACTCACGATCTTGAGTTGGCGGCAGTTGTCCATGCATTGATAACGTGGAGACATCTCTTGTTGGGAAGGAAAGTGGACATTTTCACCGATCACAAGAGTCTCAAGTACATTTTCACTCAGCCCAACCTCAACCTCGAGGCGAGACTTCGATGGGTCGAAATGATTCAAGAGTACAACCCAAGTATTGAATATACTCGGGCAAAGCCAATGTCATTGCAGATGCTTTGAGCAGGAAGGCTTACTGCAATCTAATCCTCAAGCCCTTTCACCGGATCTCGTGAAGCTTTCCAAGCTGAATCTTCAAGTTGTTCCTCAAGGCTTTCTTGCCAACCTCATAGTCTCTCCTACTTTGGAAGATCAGATTCGTGAGGCTCAACTTCTGGATACCATGGTGAAAAAGGTGAAACGTGGTATTGACAAGGGCATTTCCAAGTACAAGTGCTTCCACGTTGATGACAAAGATACTCTTTTCTTTGAGGACGGATTGTGGTTCCGAAGGGTGATCGGGGAAAAGTCATTATGAACGAGGCTCACAATTCGCTTCTATCCATTCATACTGGAAGTACGAAGATGTACCATGATCTCAAGCAGTCATATTGGTGGACTCGAATGAAGCGAGAAATTGATCAATTCGTGAATGAGTGTGATGTCTGCGAGAAGAGTGAAAGCAGAACACCAAAGACCAGCTGGTCTCCTTCAACCTCTTGCTATTCCGAATGGAAGTTTGATCATATTGAAATGGACTTCGTGACTGGTTTTCCTAAGTCCAAGCGTGGAAATGATGCTATCTTCGTTGTCATTGACAAGCTTACTAAAGTGGCTCATTTTCTTCCTATCAAAGAATCCATCACAAAGCTCGGTTGGCGAGTTATACACCTCGAGGATTGTCTCCTTGCACGACATTCCACAATTGATCTCTTGACTGCGTGGCAGCATCTTCACCTCCAAGTTCGGGATTCTTTTCGAAGGCCATGGGCACCAACATTCGCTTTCAAAGACAGACTTTCCATCCTCAAACAAGTGGCCAAGTCGAGCGAGTAAATCAAATCCTTGAAGATATGCTCGGGGCTTGTGTCATTTCCTTCGGTATGAAGTGGGAAGATTGTCTTCCATATGCCGAAGTTCTCCTACAACAACAGCTTCCAAGCGAGTTGAGGCAAGGCCCCATTCGAAATTCTATATGGCGAAAGTGCCGTACTCCTCTCAATTGGTGCGAGACAGGGGAACGCCAACTTCTTGGCAATGACTTGATCACGAAGCGGAAGAAATGTGCCAAGTCATTCATGAGAATCTCAAAGCCGCGCAATCGCGCCCGGAAAGAGCTATTATGATGATAAGCACCGTGATGTGGCTTTTGAAATCGGAGACCATGTCTACCTCTGCGTCTCTCCAATGAAAGGCACTCGTCGCTTTGGTATCAAAGGGAAGCTTGCCCCTAGATACGTGGGTCCTTTCAAGATCATTGGCAAAAGAGGCGATCTCGCCTATCAACTTGAGCTTCCATCCAACTTTGCAAATGTGCACGATGTGTTTCACATGTCACAGCTTCGCAAGTGCTTCAAGACTCTGAACGCACTATCAACTTCAATTGATTGACCTTCAAGAAGATCTCTCTTATCATGAGCACCCGTTGCTATTCTTGAAGAAACCGAGCGCAAGACTCGCAACAAGTCAATCAAATTCCTGAAAGTGAAGTGGTCACACCATTCCGACCGAGAAGCTACCGGGAGCGCGAGGATCACCTCCGTTCGAATATCCGGAGTTCTTTTCAGTCCTAGATCTCGGGACGAGATCCTCTTGTAGTGGTGGAGTGTTGTAACACCCCGGAAGTAACTTTCCATATTTGTAACTCCAACTCTTGCCATTTTCGGCATTGTGATATGATATTCCCTCCGTGGTTGGGTTTTCTTCTTTTTGCATTTTGTCCATGTCATGCATTTTATCATGTCATCATGTGCATCGCATTTGCATACGTGTTTGTCTCATGATTTCGAGCATTTTTCCCGTTGTCCGTTTTGCAATCCGGCACTCCTATCTCCCCCGGCGGCCCCTTTTACGTTTTTCCGCAAAGCGGTACTAAACCTTCTCGAAATGGACCGAGGTTTGTCTAGTGGCCTTGGTATACCACCCGTAGACCACCGGTCAAGTTTCGGGTCATTTGGAGCTCGTTTGGTACTCCAACGGTTAACCGCACTCTCGCAAAGGCCTCTTTTAAGTTGCAGCCCAACACCCCTCCAAAACAGCCCAATAACCCATCTAAGTCACTTCCATGCTCTCCGCTGCTCGATCACGATCGTGGGCAAAAACTACACCTCATTTGGACTCTCCTAGCTCCCTCTATGCCTATTTAAGCACCTCCCCTTTCCAATCCCGGATCATCCTCCCGAAACCCTAGCAAATTTCCCTCGCGCGCCCGGGCGTGTCCGATTCGGACCGGACACGTCCGCCGTCGCCGCCGGCCAATCCTGGCGTGCCACGTCGGCCGTCCGCGCCCCACATCACAAGACTCGCGCCGGCCCTTGAGGCCAGGCCAGCAGCGAGCCGCCGCCCGGCTCCCCGCCTCCCGGCCGAGGCGCCTGACCTCCGGCGCCCGGCGACCTCGCCCGCCGCCGCCCGGCCGGCGCCCGCCACCGCCGCCGCCTCGGCGCCGTCGGCCCGACCCGGCCGCGCGCTCCTCCTCGCCGGGCTCGGCGAGCCCGAGCCGCCCGCCCTCGTCCGATCCAGCCGGCCCGATCCGGCCTCGGTTCGGCCGCCGTTGACCTCTCTCCCCTCATTTTTCTCTATGTTTTCATATCTATGAATTTTGTTGCATTTTCCACGTAGCGTAACTTTGCATCTGTAGGTCCATTTTATGCGTATAATATGTCAAAATGTTCGCCTCGAAGAGTAGATCATTTCGTCTCATTCCATCATTTTCATTTGAGCTCATCTTCATGCCCGAAATGCTGTTGGAAAAGTGCTACGTGATGTTAGTTTCTGTTTCTTAACAGAACTTGCACTTTTGTTATTTTTGCCATGATTAATGTGTGCACCCCATGAATTTGAGTCCTACATGTGTTTTGTAATATGCCATGCCATCTTTCCTGGGGTGTATTCCATGTATTTTTGTGATCTATGTGGTGACTAGCACAAGCATGCAAAGTAGGTGTCCTGATGTTGCTGTTTTCAGCTCTGTTTTGCTGATATTTTGATGCCATGTTAACTTGATGCTACCGAGAGATCTATGCATATTTTGAGATACTTCAGTAAGGATGTTTTGAACATATGGTTATGCTCTATCCATCCATGCCTTTGTTTGCAATTATGGAGTACTATAGCTTGAGCCAATCGAGCTCTACTTTTGCTATAAAATGTTTCCTGGCAGATTGTTTACATGTTATTCAATTTTGCCAAGGTTGTTGTGGTTGATCCATGTATGCTATGTTATTGTTCTTGCCATGTATGTCTTCTATGCCATGTCTTCTTGATGTATGTATGCCTAGTTTATCATATAAGGCTCTGTAGTGAGTGCATCGAGCTCTTAAACATGCCTACCTGTTATCAGTTTTGACATGCCATGTTGCTGAATCTGTTAACGAAACTTTCAATATTGACATGGGTGTTACTATATTTTCTGCTCCTTTTTGGCTTATGGTCAGTAAGGGACTTTTGTTCTATGCTTTGAGTAGATTCATGCCATGCCATATTTAGCTATTTTAAGTTCCTGTAGCATGTAGTTTTGTTGCTCTGAACATTGCAACCTGATGCTGTTTTTGCCATGTCCAGCCTGATATTTTGTGCACTTTTGCCATGCTTGTTTGAACCTGTTATGATGTGATTTAGTGAAGCTCAGTGCTCATCTTTTGTCAAGCATCTTGTGTAGATCACTTCCATATACTTTGTTGATACGTTTGGGTGCAGTAGCTTAATTTATTGTTGCTTGCTAAGTGGCATCATGCTGTTAATGGCAGATTTGTGCCATTCTTGTTTTGCTCGTCATTTGCAAACCGTGCATCCGATTCCGGTGATCTTTATATCGATTTCAACCGAAATCATCTCATATTTCCAGTGGCATACTTGGTTTGCCAAGTTGATGCCTGGTTCATCATTTACCTTCCGGAGCGCACATACGCATTGCATATCACATCTCGCATATCATGTCATGTTTTGCATCATGTTGTTTGTGCATTGCACCGTGATTTATTGTGGTTCCGTTGTTTGTGTTGTTGCTTTGGGTAGAGCCGGGAGACGAGTACGTGAACGAGGAACCTGTTGAGAACGCTTACGAGGATCAAGCTTTCGACAACTCGAGAACATTGCGTAAGATGACCATACCCTCGAAATCACTTCTATCTTTGCTATGCTAGTTGCTCGCTCTTTTGCTATGCCTATGCTACGATGCCTACCACTTGCTATATCATGCCACCCATATTGCCATGTCAGCCCCTAACCATCCTTTCCTAGCAAACCGTTGATTGGCTATGTTACCGCTTTGCTCGGCCCCTCTTATAGCGTTGCTAGTTGCAGTGAAGTTGAAGTTTGTTCCTTGTTGGAACATGGAGATGTTGTTCCTGATCGGACCATGTTTACTTGTTGGGGATATCACAATATATATCTGCTATAATTAATACATCTATATACTTGGTAAAGGGTGGAAGGCTCGGCCTTATGCACAGTGTTTTGTTCCACTCTTGCCACCCTAGTTTCCGTCATACCGGTGTTATGTTCCTTGATTTCGCGTTCCTTACACGGTTGGGTGATTTATGGGACCCCTTGACAGTTCGCTTTGAATAAGACTTCGTCCCAAAGCAAGGCCCAACATTGGTTTTACCATTTGCCACCTAAGCCTTTTTCCCCGGTTTCATGAGCCCGAGGGTCATCTTTATTTTAACCCGGGCCAGTTCTCCTTCGAGTGCTGGTCCAACTTGAGCGATGTCCGGCGCCTTGGGCAATCGGGGTTTATGCCAACCCGACGTCTGGCTCATCCGGTGTGCCTTGAGAACGAGATATGTGCAGCTCCTATCGGGATTTGTCGGCACATTCGTGAGGCTTTGCTGTTCTTGTTTTATTGCTGTCGATATGTGTTGTAGTCCGGGATTCCGAGATTGATCGGGTCTTACTTGTAGAAGGAATATCTTTCATTGACCTTGAGTGCTTATTATGGGCTATGTTGGGACACCCTGCAGGTAATATCTTTCAAAGCCGTGCCCGCGGTTATGAGGCAGATGGGAATTTGTTAATGTCCGGTTGTAGAAAACCCGAAGTTGACCTCAAATAAAAATACACATCAACCGCGTGTGTAACCGTGATGGTCTCTTCTCGGCGGAGTCCGGGAAGTGAACACGGTGTTGGAGTTATGTCTGACGTAAGTAGTTCAGGATCACTTCTTGATCGCTACTAGCTTCACGTCCGTACTTTGCTTCTCTTCTCGCTCTCTTTGGCGGTGTAGCCACCATATATGCTAGTCGCTTGCAGCAGCTCCACTATACTACTCTGTCCTTCCTATAAGCTTAAATAGTCTTGATCTCATGGTGTGAGATTGCTGAGTCCCGTGACTCACAGATACTTCCCAAAACAGTTGCAGGTGCCGATGATGCGGTGCAGGTGACTCAACCGAGCTCAAGTGGGAGTTCGACGAGGAACGTGGTCGTTACTATGTGTCTTTTTCCAGATGATCAGTAGTGGTGCCCAGTTGGGACGATTCGGGGATCGGTGTAGCATTTGGGGTATCTTCTTTTATTTTGGTTCCGTAGTCGGACCTTGAGTGTACTCTGAATGATGGATGTTTATTTATGTATTGTGTGAAGTGGCGACTGTAAGCCAACTATGTATCTCTTTCCCTTATGTATTACATGGGTTGTGTGAAGATTACCTCACTTGCGACATTGCTTTCAGTGCAGTTATGCCTCTAAGTCGTGCCTCGACACGTGGGAGATATAGCCGCATCGAGGGCGTTACAGGGAGAGTCTTCACATAGTTGTATAATTATTTAACTACTCATTGATCTTCACTCATATCTTTTTGGAGTAGTTTGTCGTTTGCTCTAGTGCTTCACTTATATCTTTTAGAGCACGGTGGTGGTTTTATTTTGAATAAATAGATGAACTCTCATGCTTCACTTAGATTATTTTGAGAGTCTTAAAGTGCATGGTAATTTGCTTAATCCTAATATGCTAGGTATTCAAGATTAGTAAAAACTTTCTTATGAGTGTGTTGAATACTAAGAGAAGTTTGATGATTGTTTTGAGATATGGAGGTAATAATATTAAAGTCATGCTAGTTGAGTAGTTGTGAATTTGAGAAATGCTTGTGTTGAAGTTTGCAAGTCCCGTAGCATGCACGTATGGTAAACGTTATGTAACAAATTTGAAACATGAGGTGTTCTTTGATTGTCCTCCTTATGAGTGGCGGTCGGGGACGGCGATGGTCTTTTCCTACCAATCTATCCCCCTAGGAGCATGCGCGTAGTGCTTTGGTTTTTGATGACTTGTAGATTTTTGTAATAAGTATGTGAGTTCTTTATGACTAATGTTGAGTCCATGGATTATACGCACTCTCACCCTTCCATCATTGCTAGCCTCTTCGGTACCGTGCATTGCCCTTTCTCACCTTGAGAGTTGGTGCAAACTTCGCCGGTGCATCCAAAACCCATGATATGATACGCTCTTTCACACATAAACCTCCTTATATCTTCCTCAAAACAGCCACCATACCTACCTATTATGGCATTTCCATAGCCATTCCGAGATATATTGCCATGCAACTTTCCACCATTCCGTTTATCATGACACGTTCATCATTGTCATATTGCTAGCATGATCATGTAGTTGACATAGTATTTGTGGCAAAGCCACCGTCCATAATTCTTTCATACATGTCACTCTTGGTTCATTGCATATCCTTACATCGCCGGAGGCATTCATATAGAGTCATACTTTGTTCTAGTATCGAGTTGTAATCATTGAGTTGTAAATAAATAGAAGTGTCATGATCATCATTTTCTAGAGCATTGGCCAAGTGAGGAATTAAAAAAAAGAGAAAGGCCATAAAAAAAGAGAAGGCCCAAAAAAAAGAGAAAGGCCATAAAAAAAGGGAAGGCCCAAAAAAATGAGAGAAAAAGAGAGAAGGGACAATGCTACTATCCTTTTACCACACTTGTGCTTCAAAGTAGCACCATGATCTTCATGCTAGAGAGTCTCTTGTTTTGTCACTTTCATATACTAGTGAGAACTTTTCATTATAGAACTTGGCTTGTATATTCCAACAATGGGCCTCCTCAAGTGCCCTAGGTCTTCGTGAGCAAGCAAGTTGGATGCACACCCACTTAGTTTCTTTTGTTGAGCTTTCATATATTTGTAGCTCTAGTGCATCTGTTGCATGGCAATCCCTACTCCTTTCATTAACATCAATCGATGGGCATCTCCATAGCTCATTGATTAGCCTCATTGATGTGAGACTTTCTCCTTTTTGTCTTCTCCACATAACCCCCATCATCATATTCTATTCCACCCATAGTGTTATGTCCATGGCTCGCGCTCATATATTGCGTGAAAGTTTATAGGTTTGAGATTACTAAAGTATGAAACAATTGCTTGGCTTGTCATCGGGGTTGTGCATGATGAGAGCATTCTTGTGTGACAAAAATGGAGCATGACTAAACTATATGATTTTGTAGGGATGAACTCTCTTTGGCCATGTTCTTTTGAGAGGACATAATTGCTTAGTTAGTATGCTTGAAGTATTATTATTTTTATGTCAATATGAACTTTTATCTTGAATATTTTGGATCTGAATATTCATTCCACAATTAAGAAGAATTACATTGAAATTATGCCTAGTACCATTCCACATCAAAAATTCTGTTTTTATCATTTACCTACTCGAGGACGAGCAGGAATTAAGCTTGGGGATGTTGATACGTCTCCAATGTATCTATAATTTTTTATTGTTCCATGCTATTATATTATCCATCTTGGATGTTTATGGGCTTTATTATGCACTTTTATATTATTTTTGGGACTAACCTATTGACCCAGAGCCCAGTGCGAGTTCCTGTTTTTCCCCTTGTTTCAGTGTTTCGAAGAAAAGGAATATCAAACGGAGTCAAAACGGAATGAAACCTTCTGGAGAAGTTATTTTTGGAAGGAAAGCTACCAAATGAACTTGGAGTGCACGTTAGGAAAGAAACAAGGGAGCCACGAGGTAGGGGGCGCGCCCACCCCCTAGGGCGCGCCCTCCACCCTCGTGGGCCCCTCGTGTCTCCCCTGACGTACTTCTTCCTCCTATATATACCCATATACCCCAGAACCTTCGGAGAACATAATAGATATGGAGTTCCGCCGCCGCAAGCCTCTGTAGCCACCAAAAACCTCTCGGGACCCTGTTCCGGCACCCTGCCGGAGGGGGGAACCCGCACCGGTGGCCATCTTCATCATCCCGGCGCTCTCCATGACGAGGAGGGAGTAGTTCACCCTCGGGGCTGAGGGTATGTACCAGTAGCTATGTGTTTGATCTCTCTCTCGTGTTCTTGATTTGGCACGATCTTGATGTATCGCGAGCTTTGCTATTATAGTTGGATCTTATGTTTCTTCTCCCCCTCTACTCTCTTGTAATGGATTGAGTTTTCCCCTTGAAGTAATCTTATCGGATTGAGTCTTTAATGATTTGAGAACACTTGATGTATGTCTTGCCGTGCGTATCTGTGGTGACAATGGGATATCACATGATTCACTTGATGTATGTTTTGGTGATCAACTTGCAGGTTCCGCCCATGAACTTATGCATACGGGTTGGCACACGTTTTCGTCTTGATTCTCCGATAGAAAGTTTGGGGCACTCTTTGAGGTTCTATGTGTTGGTTGAATAGATGAATTTGAGATTGTGTGATGCATATCGTATAATCATACCCACGGATACTTGAGGTGACATTGGAGTATCAAGTGTCATTAGGGTTTTGGTTGATTTGTGTCTTAAGGTGTTATTCTAGTACGAACTTGTCGGGGCAGGCTGATCTGGCCCACGAACACCTATGGGGCCGGCGGACCGAGCCCCTTTCGGTTCGGCGGGGGGCAGAGGTCGCACGAAGAGCAAATCGAGGCGAAGCACACGAGCGGTTTACCCAGCTTGAGCTCTTCGGAGAGATAACACTCCTACCGCTGCATGTCCGAGTGTATTGAGTTCTTGCTCAGAGCGCTGAGTGCTACTGATACACACAAGCTGCTAACGAGACCGGCGTGAGTGTTCTCGGCTTCAACCCTCAACCTTGAACCCCCTCCCCCTCTCGTTGCGCATGGGCCTCCTTTTATATGCTAAAGGGGTCTCCGGCAGGTGGCAACGTAGACAAGGGTAAAATGGAAAAGGAGTGGTTGGTACAGCTACTTGTACGGTGTATCATACCTAACCACGACGGCGGGGACAAAGGCATTAAATGCCCGTCACGCCGCCTCTAACGTGCAAACAGGGACCGTCGGGACGCCACCGCCGCCACGATGGCAATCTTGTCGCTGCCTCTCACCATCACAAGACCCCGGCTGCACAGACCTCTCGCCACGCAGCGCTGGAAAGGTCCTGTGGCGACACGTTAGTGGATGTGCTTTGGAGCGCAGTGCTGGTGGTGATGCCGCTGCAAGCGCCTTTGCCGCGGTTGTTGTCTTGTCGCATCCGGAAGCTTATCGCTCATCGGGCCTTCCCGCAAGCTCCTCTTGCGGGGCCTTGTCTCCTAGGTGCCTTGGGTGGCCTTCCCCAAGAAGCTCCTCTTGCCGGGCCTTGTCTCCTTGGCTTGAATACTTTGTTCTTGAATGGCTCCAAAGGTACCACAGAGGACCTTGGCGGTCACCCGGTAAGCCTTGCCGCGGAGGGCTGCAACTGCCCGTGCACAAGTTCGGGATACTAGGGTACCCCTACTCTAGTACACCGACAGGAGCCCCCGGGCCTGGGCCACACACGGTGCCGAGCGCTGTTGGGCCAGGTCCAAAACAGGGCACGGGCACGCGCGGCCTGGGTTACGCCGTAACTCACCCCGGACCCACCACGCCCTCCACGAACGGCACGCGTCGAATGCGGCGTCGTGTGAGAGATCGTGGGTGGTTTCTTTATTCGGAAAGACGGAACGTCCGCCCCTACCTCTTTATAAGTAGGGAAACAGGGCAGTCCGCCCATCTCGCCCGATTCTTGTCAATCTCGAAAAACCTCCGCTGCTCCCCCTTCTTCCCAAGGTGAAGAGAGAGCAGCGCTCCGCTTCATCGCCACCAAAGATCACCAACGCCGCCGATCTCCCTCACCACCTCCGCCATGGCTCGAAAGCCGACAAGGGGAAGGCCGTGAAGTCGGCCGAGGCGCAGCTTATGCGGCGCATGGAAGGAGCGGCAATCTTTCCCCCAGCTCGCCGCGAGGGAGCCGAGGGAGAACTACTACCTCTTGGTCGACAGAGACGCGGCGCATCCGCGCCGCGAAGGTACACCTACTGCTGCCGGGCGGCTCGAATGGGTACCCTTTCTTGCGCTGTTCTTCTCTCGCGGGCTCGCCCGCCTTTCTCTGAATTTTTCTGCGATATCATGAACACCTATGGGTTCCGCCTCCTTGACTTCACCCCCAATGTTGTTCTGACCATGGCAGTTTTCGCACATCTCTGGAAAACTTTGTCGGAGTCCATCCAAGCGTAGCCCTTTTCCGCCACTTCTTTATGCCCCGAGTTGAGAGAGGGGAGCCTCTTTCCGGTGGGATCGCCTGGATCTCGAGGACCGGCAAGAAGGAAGCTTATCTGGAGGGAGAGCTCCGCAGCAAATGGGATGAGTGGAGGGCGACTGTGCTGGATTGTCGAGGAGAACCCGCAGCCGTTTACCGCCTGCAGCCAAACCTCGATGGTCTGCAACGATTGGAGCAATCTGGCCCGGAAGACGCTTAGGCTGAAGATTGCCGTCATCCGGATCTCACGCCGAGGCTTGCCAGACTCACTTGAGGCGCCGTTGGCGCAGATTTCCTTCGTCGCCGCGACGCCCCCTGCGGGGAGAGGAGGAGACCCGCTGGGAGTTCCGTAACGCGACGGATATCATGAGGCTGCGCCGGGCCTCAACTTCAATTTCACTGTCTCGAACTGGACGCGATGCTCTTGGAGCTGTTCAAGCACGATCCCGAGCATCCCGGAGCGTTCAGTTGCGAAGAATGTCGTCGGCTGCAACAATTCCTCGCCGACCGCATCCGTGCAAATATGCCGTTGCCAGCGACTTCGCATGGAATCGTTCCAACCTGGCAAGAGCCTCGCAGATGACATCGCGGCGCAGTGTTCTTTGACAGCTGGTAGAAGTGCCGGTCCGCCCGATGAATGTAAGAGCCTCACCCGCGACACCACCGATGATGAGATGCAGCAGACGCCACCAGCTGGAAGAGGCGGCAGGCCGCAGCGGGCGAAGTTCGGATTCACCGTGGAGGAGGCAGAGGCAGCAGAGGCGGCAAGCCTTGTCGAGCGAGGGAGTTTGCCGGCGAGGAAGAGCTTGTCGGGCATGAAGCTGAGTTGAGCGAGCCACGAGGGCGCCTCCTCCCTCCTTCGTGACAGCTTGCCGCGAGCGGAGCCCCAGCTCCACTAAGAAGGCGTCTCCAAGGCGGAGACGAAGGCGGGCGGCAGATGGGTCAACAGCCGCCACGCCACGCGACCACCGCGGCAAGCACTTGTTGCAGCTGGAGCACCTCACGCCGCTGCGGCAACCGGAGCGGGCCTCCTGCATCACCACCGCTTCGCTCCCGCCAAGCGGCCAAGGGAAACTACTCCTCCGCCTCGTCGTATTGGAGGCGAGCCAGAATTTGATCTCTCCACGCTCAGCTCCGACGAGGAAGAAGAAGAGTAAGATTCTTTGCAGCATTTGTAGTTCTTCGGCTTGTTGCTTCGTCTTGTATCTGATTTGCTTCACTCTGAACCCATTCCTTTTCGTGACGCCGGCCCAGAGCGTCGAAGAGAGCCAAGGCCCCGGTGATTGTCATCGAGGACGAACCCACCGCGACAGCAGGAGGCGCGTCCGAGACCACCTTGCCGGACGTGGCAACTCTTCCTCAAAGCAGCCCCCAGCGCAGCCCCCAGCGTAAGTATATGGTTTACTTCCTGCTGTTAGGCGTGCATGGGTGCCCTTTCTTCTTGATATCATTTGCTGATTTGTGTAGGAGCAGAGCAGCCTTACCAGAGTGCCCTCAAGCCGCTCCCCGACATGCCTTCTGCTTCGACTACACCGCCAAGGGAGGATTCCCCGGCAAGGGAGCGTTCTCCGGCAAGGGAGACTTCTCCGGCAAGGGGCAACTCTCCGGCAAGGGACAGCACCAGCGATCCCCTGGCGGCGGAGACCATGACTGCAGAGCCTAGCACAGGTAATCCTCTTGCTTGAAAACTTCCCTTGTGTTCTTCTTCTTCTGATTTTCTTTTTGAATATTTGCTTGACTTTTCTTCATTTTTCGGTCGTCAGATCCATCCGCCACAGAGCCAATGGAGACCGAGGCCGGGCGAGGAGGACGCTACAAGGCGACATCGGGCGACGCCACGCTGCCATCAGAGAGGAAGTGGCCGACGAGCCCGGCCGCGAAGAGGCCGCCAAAGCTGCCGCCGCAGAAGCCGGCGAGGTCCGGGCGATCGACCGACGGCCCCGAGGCTGCAGGAGCGCCAGTGCACGCCGACCGCCGATCCCTCCGCTGGCTGCGGCAGCTGCCGGGCTCAAGAGCCCCAGCCCGGCGCTTATTTGAAGGCCGGGCGATGGCGTCTTCATCTAGCTCCCATGGGCGCCGAGCCTGTGGCGCCGTCAAGGAGAAACTTTTGATGAAGAGTTGCTCGCCTCCGTTGGACTGACGCTGGTCGACGCACCAAACAGCAGCAGCGAGTCTGAGGAGGAGCAGCTGCTGCGGAAGCTGTTGTCGCTCTACCGCGCCCGACAAGCCAAGCTGGAATCACGGGAAGCGCTTGTCGCGAAGGCGGGAGCAGACATCGAGAAGCGCGGAGGAGCTCCGGGGCCTCAACCAGAAGCTCTCCGGTCCTGGCGGAGGAGCGGGAGCGACTCACCGAGGAGCGCAAAGCCTTCCTCCTCGAGAAGGCTGAAGCCGAGGAGCAACAGCTGACTTGCCGCCGAGAAGCTATCTGCGAGGAAGGCGAGTTGGCGCAGAGGAAGGTTAATCTTGACAGCCATGAGGAGGATCTAGCACAGCGAAAGCAAACATTTGGCGGGGATCTCAAGGAAGCAAAGGATCTTGCCGCAGCTGCCGAGGCCGCCAAGAAGGAGCTGGAGACGAAGGTGATGCAGCTGGAGGCCAATCTCAAGGAGAGCGGTGAGGAGCTTGCTGCACTCAAGCATGAGCGCGAGAAGGACGCCTACACTCTTGGCGAGCTGCAGGGCCGTCTCGCCGAGAGGAGCAAGGAGCTCAGCGCCGCCAAGGACTCCAACGTAGATCTTGAGTTGAAGCTGACCACCTTGACTCAGGCGCTGGACGGCGCCAGGGAGCAGGAGGTGGCCTTGAAGGAGAAGATCAAGGCCGACGAGGCGCTGCTGGCGAGTGCTGCTGCCGCCCAGAATACCTTTAGGGAGAATGTGGAGCACTGGACCGAGGGTCTCGTGGATGTTGCTGCAGCCATCGACAGGGAGCTGGCGCAGCCTGGGATGGAGGATCTTAGATATTCCTTCGATGAGCACCTCCAACCCAGCGCCAAGCTCAGCTTGTTCTTCAAGGGCGTGGTGACGACCCTCCAGCGACTCCGGGAAGAAATCCCAAAGCGGCTGGCCGAGGAGTCGCGCCAGATCTGCGCGGGAGCTCTTCAAAAGGTGCTGATGAAGGTGGCCTTCCGCAACCCAGGCCTCAACCTCACCAACGTCCTCAAGTCCTTGCCGCCGGATGCTGATGTGGAAGCGCTCAAGACCCTTGTCGCACCCATCGTGGACAGGTGAGCGGGATCAAGAGGGTTGAGGGCGATCGTGTAGATTAGGCCGCCCGCTTTCTTTTTCTTGCCGCTGCTGGTCATGTTATGAGAACAATCTATTAGAGCTGCGACAAGCTATCTTGTAATATAACTCTATTTCGGTAGCAATTGCTATGTTATTTCCTTTACTTGGTTCCTTCCTTTGTATGTTTTTGCCTCTACGCTTTTAGGGAACTTGTCGGTATGAGCACACAGGTCATGGCTGAGTCTTGACGTGACGCCAAGACTTCTTTGGCGATCTTGTTGCCGACAAGAAACCTTGTCGCAACTAGTCGCAGCTCACTTAAGTTGTTGAGCGGACTCGAAACAAAGTAAGGCGCAACTAGCTACGAGTTGGTTCCTCCGCGCACAGGTTTTCCATACAAAGTACGGTCGTTCGAGAAAGATAACTTATAAATTTTAAATTTGATTGCTCAAAGTTTAGCAACTTAGCTTTTCTGACGTTTGCTTCCGGTAAGGCTAGACTTCCTTGAGCGACGCTTGGTCCACACCATTATCTTCTCCTTTCCCCCCCGGCAAAGTTGTGGGCGAGGAACCCTCCTTTCTTTGAGAAAGAGAAAGAAGAGAAAATAAAGATATGGAGCCTTATGGCTCGTTATTGCTTACCGGGGTAGGTGCTGCACAAAGTGTCGATAACGCATGCAAGATAGAAGTAGAAAGCATGAAATTGACGGGATGTGCGAAGCACGCTAAGCTTTACTTTATGCATCGGGTCTGCGCCCGGCTTTGTACAAAGGATTACATGCAACATCGGCAAGACTTGTACAAAAGGTGGTTGCCAGAACGGGTTCCGGCAACCGCGCCCAACGGGTAAAACTTATGAAGATGCTCAATGTTCCAGGAGTTGCTCACCAGAATGCCATCTTCGGTCTCAAGGCGGACAGCGCCAGGCCTAGTGACTCGTTTCACCCGGTAAGGGCCTTCCCACTTTGGCGTCAACTTGTTGGAATTCTTGGCGGACTGAACGCGCCGAAGAACAAGGTCGCCTTCCTCGAGACTTCTGGCATTAACCTTGCGGGTTATGGTAGCGGCGCAAAGCTTGTCGGTATTGAGCAGCTCGTAAAGACAGCTCAAGACGATCCTCCTCAAGGAGCAGCGTCATCTTGTCGCAATCGCTCTTGCTCAAGCTCATCATAAGCGAGCACTCGAGGTGATCCGTATCTGAGTTCCGTGGGAAGAACTGCCTCTGCTCCATAGACTAGAGCGAAAGGTGTCTGGCCAGTGGCTCTATTTGGCGTTGTCCTGATCGACCAAAGAACAACCGGCAGCTCCTCAATCCAGTTCTTTCCGCACTTGTGCAGCCTGTCGAAAGTTCTGGTCTTGAGCGCTTGAAGCACTTCAAAGATTCGCCCTCTCCGCTTGACCGTTACTTCTCGGATGAGCAATGAAGCGAAGCAGATCTTGGCGCCAAGATCTTGGACGTCTTGCATGAAGGTGCGGCCCGGAATTGCGTGCCGTTGTCGGTGATGATCCTGTTAGGGATTCCAAACGGCAAACAATCGACACTGAAGAACTTGATCGCCGATCGTGATGTCACCTTCCTCACTGCTTCCACTTCGGCCACTTTGTGAACTTGTCGATTGCAACGCATAAGTACTCAAAGCCCCGACGACTCGGGGAAAGGGGCCGAGGATGTCGAGCCCCTGCATCAAAATGGCCAGGATAAAGGGATCGTGCGAGAGCTTGAGCTGGCTGGTGTATCTGCTTGGAATGGGCCGCACGCTTCATACTTGGTTACTTGTGCGGTTGCATCCCGAGGGCTGTCGGCCAAAAGAAACCTTGCGGAACGCTTTGCCGGCAAGTGCTCTGGCGCCAATGTGGTGACCACATATGCCTCCATGTATCTCCGCCAACAGCTTTTGTCCGTCTTCCCGGTGAATACACTTCAATTTCACACCGTTGAGTCATCTTCTGTACAGTGTGTTGTCGACAAACTGGTACATACTTGACTGCCGGGCTACTCTTTCCGCTTCTTCTTGTTCTTCGGGAAGTTCTCCTGTCTGAAGGAAATAGACAATCTGATGTGCCCATGCTGGAGCTTGCAGCTCGACAACAAGGACTAAAGGCACATCTGCTGCTGCGGGAACATCCGCTTCTACGGCGAGAACCTGTGGCTCTGCCGAGTTTGACGTTCCGGCAAGCTTGCCGAGCAAAACTTGTCGGGAGCGCTGCGCTTCAACGAAACAAACCCTAGGGCTTGCCGGAGCAGATCGCTCTTCAAAGACCCTTGGTGTTGATCTTGGGGACCTTCTTGGCAGCGGCTTCGGGGAGCTCTGCCGGAAAATAGTCACCAGAAATCAACTTCCTCTTCTTGCTCTGTCCAGTTGATGGCGTTACAGACGGTTGAGTCAGCTTGAGCACAAAGATCCCTGGTTCCACAGGTAACTTAAGCTCAGCGCACTTCGACAGGCCATCGGCAATGTCGTTCCGAGCTCTTGGAACATGTTCCATTTGCGTCAAAGTGCTCTTCTAGCTTTCTCACTTCATCAACATAAGCTTCCATCAATAGACTCTGATAACACTTGTTCACTTGGCGGATGACAAGCTGTGAGTCACCCCTGACAATGAGCTTCTTGATCCCAAGGTCATCATGCGATCTCGAGACCGGCAAGCAAACCTTCATACTCTGCAGTATTGTTTGTTGCTTGCTCCTTGGGAAAGTGCATCTCGACTACGTACTTGAGGTGCTCTCCGGTGGGTGCAACAAGTAGCACGCCCAGCACCGGGCGCCTTTGCAGCGAGAAGGCACCATCAAAGTACATCAGCCACTCTTTGCTTGCCTCCTTGACGGGAAGATTGTTTCGGAATTTCTTCATCTTGTGTTGGCGTCCATTCTGCTATGAACTCCGCCAATGCTCGCTTTGGATAGTTGAAGTGCTCTCAAACTTGAGGCCAAAGTTTGGCAGTTCCAAAGGCCCACTCGACAATCCCGCCTGTTGCCTCTGGATTTTGCAAGATCCTCTTCACCGGAAAACGAGTGACGATCGTGGATCTCATGTCCCTCGGAGGTAATGGCGCAGCTTTCTCGAGGCCATGAGGAGGCCGAAAAGCAATTTCTGCACACCAGAGTACCTTGACCTAGCCCCCTGCAGAAGGGAACTGACAAAGTAAACTGGGTGCTGCACCATTCTTTTCTGCATCTTCTCATGCGTCTGCGTAGATCCATCCTTGTCGGGACCAGAGCTTGCCGGTGAAGCCCCCTGCTCGTCGCTGGATGCATCTGCCATGGTTGCTAGCTCATCATCCGCCTCCCTCTCTGCTACTAACGCAGCACTAACCACTTGATTGGTTGTCGCTATATATAGCAACAACTTCTCTTGTGGCTTAGGTGCGACAAGTGTTGAGTGGAGGACAGGTATCTCTTCAAGTCTGCAGCGCAGCCTCCGCTTCGGAGTCCATTTCATCGGACCTGCCTTTTTCAAAATTTTGAAAAATGGCAGGCGCCAGCAGACCTAGAGATAAACCTGCTGAGAGCAGCTACATAGCGAGCAAGTCTTCGTGACATCCTTGACGCGCTTTGGTGCTTCAATCTGCTCAATGGCCTTGATCTTGTCGGGATTGGCTTCAATTCCCCGCCGAGACACGAAGAACCCGAGAAGCTTGCGGAAGGGACTCCAAACACACACTTCTCGTGGTTGAGCTTGAGGTTGATCTTGCGCAGATTTGCAAAGGTTTCGTCTAAATCTTGAATCGTAGTCGCCTTGTCCTTGCTTTTGACCACTATGTCATCCATGTAGGCTTCCACATTTCGTGCATTTGCGGCTCAAAAGCGTCATGGACTACTCTTGCAAATGTTGAACCAGCATTCTTTAATCCGAAAGGCATCCGTGACGAAACAAAGATGTGCCACATGGAGTGATGAATGCGGTCTTCTCCTCATCCTCTTCGCCATGAAGATCCGATGATATCCTCGAGTATGCATCCAGAAATGAAAGCAAATCACATCCGCCGTGGAGTCAACAATCTGGTCGATGCGCCGCAAGGGAAATGGGTCTTTGGGACAAGCTTTATTGACATTGGTAAAGTCGATACAAAGCCTCCATTTCCCGCTTTGCCTTGGCATACAACTACAGGATTGGCCAACCACGAGGGATGGAGCACTCCTCGACAAGGCATGCCGCTTCCAATTTCTTGATTTCTTACGTGATGAATTCTTGGCGCCCACCGCTCGCTTCCTCGACTTTCGCTTGACGGGCGCGATGAGGACAAACGGCAAGATGGTGCTCAATTACTTTCCTGGGAACACCGGGGATGACAGACGGTTTTCACGCAAACACGTCGACGTTCGCCCGCAGGAAAGCAACGAGCGCGCCTTCCTATTTAGGGTCGAGAGTGGCGCTGATGGTGAAGGTACCACCAGTGCCGCCCTCCTTGGCGGACACCTTCTTGGTCTCTGGAGGGGCTGCCATCGTCTTCTTACACTTGCCGGTGGAGCTCGATGGTGCATCCTCGATGGTAGCGCAGCACTCCGAAGAGGTGCGCTTGCCGGAGTGGGCATCAGAGCTCTTGCCGGACTTGGTCTTCTTCTTCGCCCCGGGAGCTTCAGCGGAAAGTGGCTTGCAATCTGCTACAGCTGCTGCTTCCCGGTAAATCTTGTCGGCGCAGATAAGAGCATCCTTCTTGTCGCCAGGTACAGAGATGACACTTATCGGGCCTGGCATCTTCAAAGATGTTGTATGCATAGTGAGAGGCTGCCATGAATTTGGCGAGTGCCGGATTTGCCAAGTATCCCATTGTAAGGCAATGGAAAGTCAGCAACGTCAAAAGTGACTCTCTCAAGATCTTGAAGTTCAACTTCACGCCAAATGTCACCGGCAACATGATCTTTCCTTCGGCTTGCTCCTTCCCGAATTGATTCCTTGGAATGTGCGGTCTCTTCAAGCTCGCCATCGGGGATCCGGAGTTTCGGAGCACCGCGGAGGAGATCAGGTTCAAGCCGCCCCGCCGTCAACTAGCATCTTAGTGACCTTGAGGTTGCGGATAGTTGGTGAAACCAACATCGGCAAGCACCCGACCGCAGTTACGCGATCAGGGTGGTCCTCAATATCAAAGATGATAGGCATGCTAGACCATTTCAGAGGCTTGCGTGACTCGACGGATGGTTCTGCCGCATTGACTTCCCGCATCCACTGCTTGAGCTGGCGGTGTGAAGTATGCAGAGAAGCACCGCCGTCAACGCACAGGACCTCTGTGGCTTTCTGGAACTCCTGCTCATCGGTCTCGTCATCTTCCATGTCTTCAACATCGTCGTGGTCTTCATCCTTGTCGCGGCCGCGGGGAGGTCTGTCTCCTTGCCGCTGCTTGGCCTTGCCGCGGCGTCCTCCTCGGCCAGGACGTTTCTTGCTAGCTCCTCCAGCACCTTCCTGGGCCTTCTCCTTGTCGCGTCGTTCGTATTCAGCCTTCTGCTGCTCGACAAGCTGCTCGACCTTTTTGCAGCTCTGGAGATCATGGCCCTTGATGCGGTGGATCTTGCAGTACTGTTTGTTGGAGCCGTCCTGCTTGTCGGCGACCGCCACAGCCTGGCAGTTGGTGCCAGCGGCAACCTCCTTGCCGGAGCTACCAGCTTTGGCTTTCTTGGTGCCACCTCCGTTGCCGGACTGCTCAACAACTAGCACATCTTTGCCTTTCTTCTTCCTGTTGTTCCGCCGCCGGTTTTTCTTTGCCGGGGCGGTCTCCTCACTATCAGACCCTCCTGCTTCAGTATTCTCTCCGGGGAGTCTCCTCCCTTCCTCAGCACGTGCACACTTGTCGGCCAGGGCATATAGCTCACTGACGTCTCTGATCTTGCACATCGCCATCTCCTCCCGCATCTCGCGGTTTCGACGCTCGATGGAACGCGCTGATTATCGCGGGCGGTGGACATCTGGGATGTTGTCAGACGCTGGTGAATCTCCGAATGTACTTTGCAGGGCTCTCCTTCCTTCCGGGCGGTAGCAGATGAAGGTCGCTTTGTTGGCAATGGTGCTTGTGGCCGAATGTAATGGCGCCGACAAACTGATGGCATATATCTGCCCATGAGGATATGGAGTTGTCCGGCATGTGCATGAGCCAGATCGACATTGGGCTTGAGCACCGGTGAAGTAGTTGGTCAGGATCTTGTCGTCTCGCCCCGGCCTGCACCGTGATGGTGTAGATCTTGAGGAACTCCGGCGGATGCGTCTTGCCGTCGTACTTCTGCGAATGCGTCGGCTTGAAATTCTTCTTGCAGGGCCTTTGGACTTGCCGCAGCTCATGAGTGAACGCAGGGCAACCCATCACAGACGGCAAGTCGCCTGGTTCCTTCGGGCGCATGCATGTCGACAGAGGGCCCGGTAGCGCTGGTCGGATTGACGCCGCTTCTCTTCGGCGCCGACGCGAAGTTCGAGCGTCTTCTTCTTGTCGTTCGTGAAGAACTTGGCGCTGATCGCGACGAGTTTGTGGATCCGATGATGCGATTGGAGTCATTTGTCGAGGTGGATCCGGCGAGTCGGCGATCTTGGCCTTCGGGCGGACGGTGCATGGTGGTTGCACCCCACGGTTTCGTCGCCACCGGCTCGTGTTTGGTAGTCCTGCGCGGCAGCGATGCACTCGGCTGCCGCGAGTGTCGCCGTTAGCAAAGCCGATGAGACTACGAATGGTGGCCCTCTGTCGGGCGGCTGATCAGCCCACGAACACCTATAGGGCCATGACCGAGCCCCTTTCGGTTCGGCGGGGGGCGGAGGTCGCACGAAGAGCAGATTGAGGCGAAGCACACGAGCGGTTTACCCAGCTTCGGAGCTCTCCGGAGAGATAACACTCCTACTGCTGCATGTCTGAGTGTATTGAGTTCTTGCTCAGGAGCGCTGAGTGCTACAGTACACACAAGCTGCTAACGAGACCGAGCGTGAGTGTTCTCTGGCTTCGAACCCTCTGAACCTTGAACCCCCCCTCCCTCTACGTTGCGCATGGGCCTCCTTTTATATGCTAAAGGGGTCTCCGACAGGTGGCAACGTAGACAAGGGTAAAAATGGAACAGGAGTGGTTGGTACAGCTACTTGTATAGTGTATCATACCTAACCACGACGGCAGGGACAAAGGCATTAAATGCCCGCTTCACGTCGCCCTAACAAAGTGCAAACAGGGACCGTCAGGACGCCACCGCTTCGCCACGATGGCAATCTTGTCGGCGCCGCTCACCACAAGACCCGCTGGCTGCACAACCTCTCGCCACGCAGCGCTGGAAAGGTCCTGTGGCGACACGTTAGTGGATGTGCCGGAGCGCAGTATGGTGGTGGTGCCGCATGCAAGCGCCTTGCCGGGTTGTTGTCTTGTCGCGTCCGGAAGCTTGCCGCTCATCGGGCCTTCCGGCAAGCTCCTCTTGCGGGGCCTTATCTCCTAGGTGCCTTGGGTGGCCTTCCTGGCAAGCTCCTCTTGCCGGGCCTTGTCTCCTTGGCTTGAATACTTTGTTCTTGAATGGCTCCAAAGGAACCACGGAGGACCTTGGCGGTCACCCGGTAAGCCTTGCCGCGGAGGGCTGCAACTGCCCGTGCACAAGTTCGGGATACTAGGGTACCCCTACTCTAGTACACCGACAGAACTCTAGGGCTGTTTGTGACACTTATAGGAATAGCCCAACGGATTGATTGGAAATAATAACTTTGAGGTGGTTTAGTACCCTACCATAATCTCTTCGTTTGTTCTCCGCTATTAGTGACTTTGGAGTGACTCTTTGTTGCATGTTGAGGGATAGTTATATGATCCAATTATGTTATTATTGTTGAGAAAACTTGCACTAGTGAAAGTATGAACCCTAGGCCTTGTTCCAACGCATTGCAATACCGTTTACGCTCAATTTTACCACTTGTTACCTTGCTGTTTTTATATTTTCAGATTACAAAAACCTATATCTACCATCCATATTGCACTTGTATCACCATCTCTTCGCCGAACTAGTGCACCTATAGAATTTACCGTTGTATTGGGTGTGTTGGGGACACAACAGACTCTTTGTTATTTGGCTGCAGGGTTGCTTGAGAGAGACCATCTTCATCCTACGCCTCCCACGGATTGATAAACCTTAGGTCATCCACTTGAGGGAAATTTGCTACTGTCCTACAAACCTCTGCACTTGGAGGCCCAACAACGTCTACAAGAAGAAGGTTGTGTAGTAGACATCAAGCTCACGCATGCCAATTAAATTATCAGGTACTTTTGTTTCTTGATAATGATTCTAATGTTCATGAGAATATGATGCTACCTAAATTGGATATATTTGTTTTGCTTACAAATGAAGGGCCTGGCATGGATAATAGGGATGAACACTGGAGCAAGACCAACCATAGAGATGATGTCATGCGCAAGGGGAACAAGAATGGAGTTACAAGTGATGATTTCAGGACTTTGAAGCCACCATAATGAGTGCATGAAGCCTTGGACGAAATATACAAGATGAAACTTCATAAATTTCGTCTAGGGGCTATTCTAGGTGTCGCGTCACCTTATTATTGGGCCAGGCCCATGTAATTTCGAAATACATAAGTATAGGCTATTTTTAGAGTCCGTATGTGTGGGGAAACAAGAGTTAGGGTTGGTTTCGGACCCCTCCTCCAAGGGCCACGAAATTCCCCCCTCTTCCTCCATATATACAGCCCTTAGGGCGTCGTTTAGACTTTGGGTTTTGTTTAGATTAAAGTTCTCCATAGCTGCAACTTCGCATACTTCGTTTGTGTTCAACGACCAGACAAAGGCGTCACAGAACCCCACCTTGATCAATAAAGTTTTCCTCTTATATTCGCAATATCCAGATTGCAAACTTAGTTTCTTGCTTGTTCTTCGTTTGCCTGCAGGAAACAGACCTTCGTGGTCAGGTTGATCGTGCTCCGGCATGGTCAATAACCTCTCGGAGTTGGTTTAGCGATTTCTAAGGCGCGACGTCCTTGCACGTTCATAGTCGGATCGTCAAAGTTGACTTCCTCTAAAACGATAGCCATCATCTCATCGAAAGACGGGACACCTTTGCCTCTACAAGTGTATCAGGTTTTCAGGTTGCTCGGTGTGATTTTCCAGTTTTTCGTAGTTTAGATCGAGTCTGTTCTTCATACCTATAGTCCACGAAAAAGCCAAAAAAATTAGGGTTAGTTCATCATATCCGAACCAATCTGAGCCTTAGCATAATCTTTTTAGGGTTTTAGAGTTTCGAGTTCTGGTCATAAGTTGTCACGCCGCCACCACACCATCATCATCGCCCCTGCCATCTACCACCATCGCTCTGAATCCGTATCCATATACCACCACTGATCCGTATCCATATACCACCACCGCTACCATACACCACCACCGCTGCCATATCCTACTACCATATATCCACCACCAATCCAAGTTCTTTTCATATTAGGTTTGTTTTCGAGATCCATCTATTTTCCGTTTCGTGTTTCCTTGCCTGAGTAGGTCTCAGAAAAAAAAGTCTGGACACCCCCGGGCAGTTTTTAGGCCAAAATTTCGGCGAGCAAAAATATTTTTTCCTATCCTATTTTTAAGCTTTTCTGAGTCTTTTGAGCCACGTGCCATCATAGTGATTTTTTGTCGCACTTTTTCATCGTCGCTGCCCTGATTTCCGAAAAAAATAGTCAAAAAATTTCATGCCCATCCTATCATTTTGACCTGTGAAGAGTTTTGAGACACTCGCCATTATAGTGATTTTTCGCAAAAAAAAAGAGGAGCGCAAAAAAAGAGAGCCAAAAAAATTCCAGAGTGTGCTTTTCCCTTGTTTACGTGCAGCGCTGTGATTTTGTTAGTGTTCTAGGCTCGCGTCTCTAGCACGGTCTAGCCTAGGACCAGCACAGTACCGTCGTTGAGCGTTTATTCAACTTTGCATCTCTGAATTGATTATTGCTGACCCTTTTTGCTACCATATTATAAGCCTTCACAGATCCACATACATCTACATCATGTGTTTGACTCTCCCGGGTAATTGCTCTATGAAAGCTTTGAGAGTTTTGACTACATCGGTTGCCGATCACCGCCTGCTGCTAGGTAAGAACTTGTAAGAATTTGAGATTTGCTTGACGGATTTGTGACACCCACCACCACCACCACTTGTTAGTAGTCTGTAGGATCATATTCTTGTGTGTTTCTATGGCCGCTAACCATGCCAGGATCACAGGACGACAAGATTGACTAGGAGAACTTAATGAACAAGGAGCTTCATGATAAATTTCAGCAAATGATGACTGAACAGGTGCAAGATGTGCTGGACAATTTTGAAGAGGCCATGGAGAAGATCACTGGCCTTGAGAAGACGTTCAAAGCAAAGCTCGATAACAGATTTAATGAACTGCTTGCATGTCTTCCACCACCGGCTGCACCTGCCGCACCTCAGCAACAACAACAATAACGACTACCTCCACGTCACGAAACAGCCCTCCGCCGAGCGAGCCGTGTTCCTCTTCAGCCTGGCCAAACTATTGGTGCTGCTGTTGATACTTCTGTGGCTCCTGCTGCTGATGAGGAGGAGGATGATTATGCGGGAGATTACGAGGATGCGGTTGATCAAAATTAGAACTACGTGCAACCACCAGCACCACAACCACCAGGTCGTCCACATGCAAATAATCACAATGGTAGGGCTCTCCCTCACATACGAGATCATGACCATCTTCCTAAACTGAAATTGAATATTCCACCATTTGAGGGTAGATATGTTCCTGATATATATCTTACTTGGGAGTTAGAAACCGAACAACGTTTTACATGTTTAGAATATCCCGAGGAGAGATGTGTTGCTGCTGAACTTTGTGCTTTCACTAGTTTTGCTTGTGTGGTGGTCTTAACATCGTAGATTATATCTGAATAATATTCCAACTACTTGAGCTGGTTTGAAAACTGCTATGCATACTCGTTGGGTTCCACCATATTATCAACGTGAATTACTTCAAAAATTGCAGCGTTTAAGACAAGGAAAAAATTCTGCAGAGGAATATTATCAGGAATTACAAACTGGCATGATTAGATGTGGTATTGTTGAGGATAATGAAGCTATTCTTTCATGTTTTATGGGTGGATTAAAACAATACATGGCTCCTGAAGATGCTGACATGTATGAATGTTTAGTTGCTCAACGTGTTTTGCATGTGCAGGTTACACAAGCTGAGCAAAATCAGAGGCATAATTTGTTCCATACAAAGGTAGTTGTGAAGGAACATTCTATTCGCGTCATCATAGATGGAGGGAGCTGCAACAACTTGGCTAGCATGGAGATGGTGGAGAATCTATCTCTCACCACAAGACCACATCCACATCCTTACTACATCCAATGGTTCAACAACAACGGCAAGGTTAAGGTAACACGTACTGTTCATGTGCATTTTAGTATCTCTACATATGCTGATTATGTTGATTGTGATGTGGTACCTATGCAAGCATGTTCCTTATTACTTGGTAGACCATGGCAATTTGATAAAAATTATGTACACCATGGTAGAAACAATCAGTATACTTTTGTTCATAAGGATAAAAATATTACTTTGCTTCCTATGACTAATGATTCCATTTTGAAAGATGATATTAATAGAGTTAATAAAGCAAAACAGGAGAAAAATAAGAGTGAAAATCAGATTGTGGCAAAAGAATTTGAGTAACAAATGAAGCCTAATAATAAACCATCTAGTGTTGCTTCTGAAATTAAATTGAAAAGTGCATGTTTACTTGCCACCAAATCTGATATTGATGAGCTAGATTTTAGCAAATCTGTTTGCTATGCTTTTGTGTGCAAAGAGGCATTATTTTCATTCAAGGACGTCCCTTCCTCTCTGCCCCTGGTGTCACTAACATTTTGCAGGAGTTCACGACGTCTTCCCACAAGACGTGCCACCGGGATTACCACCTATTCGAGGGATTGAGCATCAAATTGACTTAATTCCCGTGCATCGCTACCCAACCGTGCACCATACCGTACCAATCCGGAGGAGACGAAGGAGATTATGCGTCAAGTACATGTGAGCTGCTCGACAAAGGTTATATATGCGAATCTCTTAGTCCTTGTGTTGTTCCTATTATACGAGTGCCTAAAAAGGATGGTACGTCGCGTATGTGTGTTGATTGTAGAGGCATTAATAATATTACTATTCGTTATCGTCATCCTATTCTTAGGCTAGATGATATGCTTGATGAATTGAGTGGTTCTACAATATTCTCCAAAGTTGATTTGCGTAGTGGATACCATCAAATTCGCATGAAATTGGGAGATGAATGGAAAACAACATTTAAAAACTAAGTTTGGTTTATATGAGTGGTTAGTCATGCCTTTTGGGTTAACTAATGCACCTAGTACTTTCATGAGACTAATGAACGAAGTTTTACGTGCTTTCATTGGACGATTTGTGGTAGTCTATTACGATGATATCTTGATTTATAGCAAATCTTTGGAAGAACATTTGGAACATTGACGTGCTGTTTTTATTGCTCTACGTGATGCACGCTTGTTTGGTAACCTTGGGAAGTGCACCTTTTGCACCGACCGAGTATCTTTTCTTGGCTATGTTGTTACTCCACAGGGAATTGAAGTTGATAAAGCCAAGATTGAAGCTATTGGGAGTTGGCCGCAGCCCAAAACGGTCACACAAGTGAGGAGTTTTCTTGGACTCGCTGGTTCCTGTAGGCGTTTTGTGAGAGATTTTAGCACCATTGCTGCACCTCTCAATGAGCTTACAAAGAAGGATGTGCCTTTTGTTTGGGGTACCACACAGGAAGAAGCCTTCACGGTGTTGAAAGATAAGTTGACACATGCTCCTTTACTCCAACTTCCTGATTTTAATAAGACTTTTGAGCTTGAATGTGATGCTAGTTGAGTTGGATTAGGAGGTGTGTTATTACAAGATGGCAAACCTGTTGCATACTTTTTCGAAAAATTGAGTGGGCCTAGTCTGCACTATTCTACTTATGATAAAGAATTATATGCTCTTGTTCGGACTTTAGAAACATGGAAACATTATTTATGGCCCAACGAATTTGTTATACATTCTTGTCATGAATCTTTGAAACACATTAAAAGTCAAGCGAAACTGAACCGTAGACATGCTAAATGGGTTGAATTCATTGAGACTTTCCCTTATGTCATTAAACACAAGAAGGGTAAAGAAAATGTTATTGCTGATGCATTGTCTTGTCGTTACACTATGCTTTCACAACTTGACTTCAAAATATTTGGTTTGGAGACCATCAAAGATCAATATGTGCATGATGCTGAATTTAAAGATGTATTACAGAATTGTAAAGAAGGGAGAACATGGAACAAGTTAAATGCGTTAACGATGGATTTGTGTTTCGTGCTAACAAGCTATGCATTCCAGCTAGCTCCGTTCATATTTTGTTGTTGCAGGAGGCGCATGGAGGAGGATTAGACATTTTGGCGTGAAGAAGACGGAGGATACACTTGCTACACATTTCTTTTGGCCAAAGATGAGACGGGATGTTGAGCATTTTGTTGCTCGTTGCACTACATGTCAAAAAGCTAAGTCACGACTCAATCCTCATGGTTTATATATGCCTTTGCCTGTACCTAGTGTTCCTTGGGAGGATATATCTGTGGACTTTGTTTTAGGTTTACCTCGAACAAAGAAGGGGAGGGATAGCATATTTGTTGTTGTGGGTAGATTTTTGATAATGGCACACTTTATACCATGTCCTAAAAGCGATGATGTTGTTAATGTTGTTGATTTAGTCTTTCATGGAATTATTCGCTTGCATGGTGTGCCAAATACTATTGTTTCAGATCATGATACTAAATTTCTTAGCCACTTTTGGAGATGTTTATGGGCTAAGTTGGGGACTAAACTGCTTTTTAGTACTACTTGTCACCCCCAAACTGATGGACAAACTGAAGTAGTCAATAGAACTTTGTCTACTATACTTAGGGCTGTTTTGAAGAATAATAAGAAAATGTGGGAATAATGCTTGCCTCATATTGAATTTGCTTATAATCGTTCATTGCATTCTACTACTAAGATGTGCCCTTTTGAAATTGAGTATGGTTTTCTACCTCGTGCACCTATTGATTTGTTGCCTCTTCCATCTTCGGAGAAGGTAAATTTTGATGCTAAACAACGTGCTGATTTGATCTTAAAAATGCATGAGTTAACTAAGGAAAACATTGAGGGTATGAATTCTAAATATAAACTTACTGGAGATAAGGGTAGAAAACATGTTGTCTTTGCACCTGGAGATCTTGTTTGGTTGCATTTCCGTAAGGATAGGTTTCCTAATTTGCGAAAATCTAAGCTAATGCCATGTGCTGATGGTCCTTTTAAGGTGTTAGAGAAAATAAATGATAATGCATATAAACTTTTGCTGCCTGCAGATTTTGGGGTTAGTCCCACTTTTAACATTGCAGATTTGAAGCCTTATTTGGGTGAGGAAGATGAGCTTTCGTCGAGGACGACTTCATTTCAAGAAGGGGAGGATGATGAGGACATCAATACGTTACATCCACAGCCCCTACTACTACATATACTGGGCCAATTACTAGAGCTCGCGCACGCCAATTAAATTATCAGGTATGTTCATTTCTTGGTAATGATTCTAATGTTCATGAGAATATGATGCTGCCTAAATTGGATACATTTGTTTTGTTTAGACTTTGGGTTTTGTTTAGATTAAATTTCACCATAGCTGCAACTTCGCGTACTTCGTTTGTGTTCAACGACTAGAAAAAGGCGTCACAGAACCCCACCTTGATCAATAAAGCTTTCCTCTTATATTCGCAATATCCAGATAATCTTAGTTTCTTGCTTGTTCTTCGTTTGCCTGCAGGAAACAGGCCTTCGTGGTCAGGTTGATCGTGCTCTGGCGTGGTCAATAACCTCTCGGAGTTGGTTTAGCGATTGCTAAGGCGCGACGTCCTCGCACGTTCGTAGTCGGATCGTCAAAGTCGACTTCCTCCAAAACGATAGCCATCATCTCATAGAAAGACGGGACACCTTTGCCTCTATCATACCAGAGTGGCTGGACGCGTCAACTGAGAAACACTTCAAGCAAGTCCATGCCGGTCACGCCTTCACGGACTAACTGGACTACTCGCTCGACTAGCATATTCACCTCTGCTTTCTTCGCTGGGGTCACTTTCAAAGGAGAGGGCGGCAGGACTCGGTCCATGGAGAAGGGAGGAAGTCCAGTCGACTGACCAGGGGTCGGTTGGTATTTATAGTAAAACCAAGTTGACTGCCACCCTCTAACTGAATCGGGAAGTGTCATAGTTGGAAAAGTGCTCCTACCCCTCGTCTGAATGCCTAGACCTCCGCACATCTGGATCACGTGCGTCCTCTCATCACTCGGATTAGCCTTTTTAACAGACTGGGAGCGGCAAGTAAAGATATGTTTGAAGAGACCCCAGTGCGGTCGACAGCCCAAGAAATTCTCACACAGAGAAACAAACGCAGCGAGATACGTGATGGTGTTGGGGGAAAAGTGATGGAGTTGGGATCCAAAGAAGTTCAGGAAACCCCGGAAAAAGGGATGAGGAGGCAGAGAGAAACCACGGTCAACATGAGTCGCAAGGAGGACGCACTCACCCTCTTGTGGCCGCGGCTCGGTCTCGTTCCCCGGCAAACGCCAGGACCCGTGGGCAATCAAACCCCCTTCGACCAGATCCTCCATGTCTTCCTTCTGAATCGTAGATCGGATCGAGTCGCCCTGGATCGAGCCGCGCGGCAGGCCAGACCTCGATGACGATCCGTCCCGACTCGTCTTCTTGCCCTTCGTCGCCGCTGTCGCCTTCTTCGCGCGCTCCAGAGCCGTTGTCTTCTCCTTCCCCATCGCAGCAGGCTGCGCACGGATGGGGCGGTGGCGTCGAGAGTGAGGGCGAATGTGGTGGAGAAGTAGAGGAGGAAGAAGGGGACGAAGCGCACTGTGCAAAACACATCGGCCCGGACGCCCTATATAGGCCTATTTCCGAGTGGCTGACAGGCGGGGCCAAGCGATCCTGTCAAATCCCGCAACAGTCGCGCGCCCAGTACGTGGCGAAAAATGCGGCACGAGGATCGAGGCGTCCCTGCCTAATCTATTCCGTTTACTGCGGTGCCCTCCGCCCCGCGCTTCTCCAAATTTCGAATCCTGTGAGATCCGGGAACGGCAGTGCAACCAATCGCGCCAAAGATTTCATACCACTCCAACACTCGAAGCACGTCTGCATAAGTTCACTCGACAAACTGTGAATGGATCAAGGCGATTGAAAATGGAGTCGAAAGTTTTAGCATGATTCATCGACCTAGATAAAAATGCCCCTGGAGCATAAAATTTGGGTCGGAATCAACTTCAAGACCTTCTCCACTCGGACCCCGATCCATTCGGGGGCTAATGACGATGACATGTACCTAGGGTAGGGTAATGGGCCTGACCTAGACACCCTTCCCAAGGACACTGTCCTAAAGTCAAAGGCATTCAAAGCGCAGCAGCATCAACCGACTGTAAACACCTCAGAGTGCAACCCACTCGACCATAAGCATTTCACTCGGATAACCCCATTCCATTCGACCAGGATATACTCACTCGACCACATCAGGAATTACTCAGAATACAGAAGATCTAAAGTCACTCAGGATGGCAACGGTCAGGCATTCACTCCGTAATCTTAATGATCATTTATATAGCTTTATTGCTGGCTTTACCAGTAATGTCTCATCTTTATGTACATTGAACCCCTTGTAACATGGGCTGGCTGGGGTCCTGGCGCACTCTATATAAGCCACCCCCTCCACTAGCACAAGGGTTCGCACCCCCTGTAACTTCACGCATATTCCAATCGACCAAGCCTCCGGGCACCGAGACGTAGGGCTGTTACTTCCTCCGAGAAGGGCCTGAACTCGTAAATCTTGCGTGCACAACCTTATCGTAGCTAGGATCTTGCCTCCTCCTACGTACCCCCTATTCTACTGTCGCACTTAGGACCACGACACATTGTACATGGCAACTGTAGTTGTTGTCACATGGCAACTGAAGTGCATTGCATATGGCAACTACAGTTGTTGTCACATGGCAACTGTAGTGCATTGCACATGGCAGACTTTCTTTTGAAGTGACATTTGAAATCAACATTTTCCTAGCAGCACTACAGTTCACAGTTTGAACTTTTGCACAATAATTTGTTGTGTCCAATTTTCTTATTCCCGTGTTTGTTTCTTTCAGTAACCCCTGAGGAGATTTCGCCGTTCCTCGATCAAGCTTACCATAGAATTGAGCAGGAAGCATTAAACAGGAGGTCATCACGGAATCAGGGCCAATCAAGTTCTGATGTGCGTGCTGAGCTAGTATCTGGGGATATTGTCAGCAGTACAACCCCTGGTTCTGTGAGGCAGACGAGGGTAGTTCACCCACCATCAGCGGATGACTTTGAGCCTAATATTAAGGCTACAAAAGACCAGTCCCTTCTCTACGATATTGTCAAGCGTTTCAGAAATGCGAGGTCGAACAGCAAACACATGAAGGCCCTGAAAAAGTAATGTCCACACCACATAACCCCTTACTTGCCTTTTGCCAGCTTTTACCCTTTTTGCCATGTGTTGTTTTCTTTGTAGATATGATTCTTTCATGTTATATCATTTTCATATAGCTCATGTTGGACAGAACAAAAATCATATAATGTGATGCGACATATGTCGACCTGGGTGATCTAGCCGAGTCTGTGAGGCCTACTGGTAAAATGTCGCAGAATGTAGTTGTGTGTGGGATGGACTACATCAACATGCATGTGGGCATTTGTCCCGACAAGACGATCATGCCCTATAGCGTGACCAACAAAATATGAGATGGTGACTTCCACCATCGCATCCCGAGGAAACATTTTGCCGCGCATGGTGATTTCAAGCTCACACTGAAACTTTGTCAGTGTTTCTTCTCGTTCTAGATGTTTATTTTTTTCCATGCTATGTTTGTCCATAGTTATATTCCATATGTGGGTTACATACTTTTCATGGCAACAGTTGCCATGGTAAGGAAGTGTCAACTCTAATGGAACTCCTGTGGCAACTTAATTGAAAATATTGTGGCAACTTTCTTTAAACATGCATGGCAACTTCTGACAATTGCACATGGCAACAGAACCCCTATTTTTCATGTGTCCACTTGGCCATTTGATGCTTGCTTCATATATCCATTATTACAAATGGCAATATTACTACATATCATATGGCAACTACATCAATCTGTTTTGATGTCAACTCTTTTTTCTTTTCTCTTTTTTACTTGTAGATCATGTTCCCCATGTTCCAGCTGCTTGCACCAGATAACCCTGATGACAAGTGTGGTCGCCACTACGCCGTTTGCCTTGAACTGAAGAACCAAGGTTTCGAGGTGCTTGATTCAATCTGTTCAGGAGATGACGACAGCCTTACTACTCATGTTGAATTCTTTATCAACAACCTGAAAGAGACATGGAACCGTCGTTACGAAAACTTGAAGGTCAAGATCAATCATTTTCCAGTCGAGTACGTCATGACTGAGAAGCAAGGAAACGGGTAATTACCATCTTTTCATGTGTTTTCTACCTCAATTTTGACTTTTTTCATCTCTTCCTCAAAGTTTATTATGTTTCTATTGGCATGTGTTCACCTGTTTCTTTCGCTCTAGGCATGACTGCGGATTTTACACGTTGGAATACCTTGCAAAGCTGGAAGATCGACGGGTTCCTGTGATCACAGATGCAATGGTCGCCGAGCTCCTTACAATCTATACATGGAACTGGTTGATGAATGAAGACTTCAACACGCGGGCTTCAGCACAACAATTCATAGAGGGAGCTATTAAAACTGCGAACAAGAAGTACAAGTGATGACGTGGTGCACAATACACATGCCTACCTTACATTATGTGGCTCATGAATGTAAGGTATCATCTCGCTCTTCGAAACTATGTCTGTGTGCTAGGTTATTACTTCATTCTCCGTAGTTGTAGTCTATAGCGATGGCGTGTACGTGCCGTCTAAGCTTTTGTAATATAAGTGTGGACCTGAATCTTTTTAGGTGTGACAAGAACTACTTTTATGTTCACTTTTATGTGTTTGTGAATATGTGTACGAATTGGCAGTTTGAATGGGCAATTTTGTGTGCTTGTCTGAAATGTGGTTGTGAAATTCTTCTGTCATATGCTTGATTTTTGTCTTACGTTTTTTTTCTTCCCGAGGGGACGTGGCAAATGGTTTGAAACTCTTTTTTTTAATAATTTGTGTTTTCATTTGTCATCTTTACTACATTCAGAATTTGTAAAACTGCGGACGACCCATTATGTCTAGTTATTTTCCACTGGGGAATTTATAGTTTGATTCTTTTTCTATTTTTCCCTGTGGTAACTTTAGTTTCCCTGACATGGCGTTTACTATGTCTGACGCATGGAAAATATAGTTGATCACGCACGGCTAGTGCAACTAATCATTTTCATTTCTTTGGGATTTTGCAGTGCTAACAGTATTGGGTAGCATACTAGTTTATAGATTCGCATATGCGGCACCTATCCCACGTCAATTTCAATACAACTTAGATGGCAGATGTTCTTTCTCGCGATTCACACGTGGTCAATTCAAGTAGTTCCAACATAGTGTGTATACAATACTATACGTGTGGCAAATATTTTTTACTATCTCCAAAAATGTGTGGTCTGAAAACGGAAAGCTACCTGATGGCAGATTTAGTAGCAAGTACATGGCGGATTCAGTAGCAGCTACATGGCATTTTTTAGTAGCAACTACATGGCATTTTTAGTACTGGATACATGGCATTTTCTTCAATTTCTGTTATCCACCAACTGTCATTCTCACATTTCTAAACCTTCATCATCTATGTTACAAAAATTTCACCAACATCAAAGTTAGAATCCCCCACGGTTGCTTACAAATTGCCAGTTCCTTTCCTTGGTTTCTTGTGCTTTGCTTGAATTTTTCCAACCCTGATTTGTATCTCACCTCTTTTGGACGCCCTTTTATGATGGAACGGGGCGGGTTCCTTACCTGAGTTTGCGTTCTTGCTGTTCCAAACCCTACCTCCAAGTTTGCAGAGGACGGACCCGTGGATGAAGGCACACTTGAAGTGCGGGGGAATCTGTGTATGTCTTCTTCAGCCTTCCTCTTCTTGATCTCATCAAGCTCTCTTTTTAGGGTCTTCCTATGCTTTTCTGCCACCCTTGCTGTCTCATCGCTCTTGCATGCTTCACCTATTAGTTCAGCATAGTTCTTGGTCAGTACGACGTGCCTCACGGAGTCCATGGTTGCCTCCGGTCTGTCATCATGTACAACCAAAACTGCATTTGATGTTTGTGGCCCCAACGCATCATCAGCATCCCAAGTCCATCGCCTTCGTATGAAATGGCGGGGCAAATGCGTGACCGTGTGCATCTCCATTATTTTGAGTATGTGGCAGCACACAATCCCGTCCCATTCGTATTTGCAGCATTCCCAATAGTATTCACCTTCGTTTACCAAGGCCTTCACAAAGTAGTTTCTTCCCGTGTCCGGGTCTTCAGGTTCTGAATCAGACATTCCCCTGAGAGTACACACCTTTAATGTACATTCGTCAACCTAGTAAGCTGCGTACATGCTGGACAGCTTTATTTCTTCCTGGAATTTGCATGTTTTGTGCTCGTTAAATTCTCGTATTATTTTTAGCAACTTTTGTTGAGGTAGGGCACACCATGGCAAGTGTATTAAAATCAACGATGGCAAAGAAAGCATTTTTTCCACATTTCTTTGTATTGATTGTTTCCACATTGCAACTGTAGTTTATTTCACATGGAATTAAAGTGTAACGAGCACGATAATCAATATGTTGTACAGTGTAATCATGTGCTATTTTTTGAAATGACTAGTATGTCAAAATATGGCAAGTACATTGCATTCTATATGGCAACTACTGTCTTTCTGGTACTGTAACTGCATCATATTGTTCTCATGGCAAATCAGGTCATCTTACATGTGAAATACCATTGCACTATACATGGCAATTACACTACATCCCACATGGCAACCACACCACATTCAAAATGGCAACTACACTTTCTTTCACAACACACGACAACTATTATTTGTTTTCCAACTACTCAGTTTTTATTCCATTTTCATCTTTTGCATTCATGTGTTCACTACAGATGACAGCTTCAAACCAGTACACATGGCAAACATATTTATTGATATTTTTGGTTTGCTTCCTTTTTAAAACAAGCATGCAGAGTTTGTTCTTTGTTTTATCAAACAACATTTTATGTTTCTTTTTAGCAATTTTCAATGTTGAATGTGCCTGTCATACATGGCAAATAAGACCATACAATCACTCACTTACTTGTTAAATATCTTGTTGGTGTATATCTTGCTCATCTGCCTCTCCATCGTTAAATATGTTAGCAATTTAGGTTGCTTGAGTGCGGTGTTTGCTTCTTACTATAGCTTAGATCCCCATATTTTCTGTTGCAAAGCTGAATATTGCTTGGCAAACTGCAGCAATGAGTTGCCAGGGCTCACGTAATGCTTCATAACAACATTGAAACCCTCGTTGCGTTGCGTAGTCTGCAAAAATGGATAGAAGCACTGCATGAAGAAGGCTGGCACCCAATACATCCGCTCGTCCCATAGGTTATTAAGTGTCTCGTTGTCTTGGACTTGGTATTTTTCAATCATAGCCGTACAGCTCCATTCAAACTCTTCCACTGTCAAGCTGTGGTCCACACACAACTCGAATGCCTTGTGTAGTTCTGGATGGTCAGCAAAGAATGGTCCTAGCCTCTCTTTAGCCTTCTTAATAATATGCCACCTGCAGCGCCTGTGCACTGCCAATGGAAAGACCTCCTCTGTGCCTGCATGCATGCTAAAGTCATGTTCTGTTATTATGTTCATCGGAGCAAGTCCACCCATGCACTCTAAGAAGGTTTTGAACAGCCAAGTGTAACCATCAGTATCTTCGTTCCGCATGAGACCGCAACCGAACTGCAAGGACTGATTGTGGTTATTTATTCATATGAATGGAGCATATGGCATCTTGTACATATTCGTGAGATATGTCACATCAAAAGAAATGCAATCACGGAAATGTTTGTAGGCTCTTCTTGCCGCACCATCCACCCAATATGTCGGGGAGGCTGATCGTACCCGCGAACACCTATGGGGCCGGCGGACCAGGCCCCTTTGTGGTTCGGAGGGGGGCGGAGGTCGCACGAAGAGCGGATCGAGGCGAGGCACACGAGCAGTTTACCTAGCTTCGGAGCTCTCCGGAGAGATAAAACTCCTACTGCTGCTTGTTTGATGTATTGTGTTCTTGCTAGGGAGCAATGCGAGCTACAAAACCTAGCATGAGCGTATCTGGTCTCTAGTGAGTCGAATGAACCGAAACTCGAACCTCCTCTACGTTGCGCATGGGCCTACTTTTATATGCTCAAGGGGTCTCCGACAGGTGGCAACATAGGCGAGGGTACAAATGTAAAAACAGGAGTTGGTACACCTACTCGAGCGATTGTCTGATGCAAAATACCTACCTCGGCGGCAAGGGACAAAAGCAATAAATGCCCGTCGATTGTCGCCCAACAATTACAACAGAGACCGTCAGTGCGCCATCGCCGCCACGATGGCAAGCTTGTCGGCGCGCCGCTTATCGCTGCTCTCCGCTGGCTGCGCAGCCTCTCGACAGCGCTGCATGGAATGGTCCCGTGGCGACACGTTGCTGGATGAGCTGGAGCGGAGATGGAGAGAGGTTGCTTGCCGCGGCAAGCGCCTTGCCGCGGCCGAATCCTTGTCGCGTTCGGAGGCTTGTCGCGCTCCGAGCCTTCCCGGCAAGCTCCTCTTGCCGGGGCCTTGTCTTCTGCATGCCTTGAGTGGCCTTCCCGGCAAGCTCCTCTTGCCGGGGCCTTGTCTTCTTAATCAAATACTTTGTTCTTGAATGGCTCCAAAGGAGCCACGGAGGATCTTGGCGGCGACGAGGCAAACCTCGCCGCTGGTGTGCAGAATCGTCGCAGGCACGTAGTACGGGATACTAGGGTACCCCTACTCTAGTACACCGACAGAGCCCCGGCTCGGGTCAGACACGGTGCCGAAGCGCCGCCGGGCTGTGCCCAAAACAAGCAGACGGTCACACGCGGCCTCGACCACGCCGCAACTCGCCCGACCCACCACCCCACTAACGGCACGCACCGAACGTGGCGTCATGCGAGAGATCGTGGGCGTGGTCGTGGGGGGGTTTCTTTATTAGGAAAAGCGGAACGTCCGCCCCCTCCCCCTCTTTATAAGCGGGGGAAACAGGGGCAGGCCGTCCACTCCGCCATTGTTGTCTTGTCAAGAAAACCACCGCCGCTCCCCCCCTTCTTCTCCAGTGCGAAGAGAGCAGCGGCCGCTTCTTCGCCACAAGCGCGCTCACCGCCGTCGGCCTCCTTCGCCGCCCTCGCCATGGCTCCGAAAGCCGACAAGGAAAAGGGCGTCAAGTCGGCCGAGGCGCAGCGGCTCGCAGATTTGCGCAAGGAGCGGGCCATCTTCCCCCCACAGCTCGGCGCAAGGGAGCTGCGGGATGTCTTCTATCTTTTTTGGTCGACGGAGACGCGTGCGCATCCGCGCACGAAGGTACTCCCCGCCTCTGCTTCTATTGCGGGCTTTGCCCGCCCTTTTTTGCTCTTTTCTTCTATTGCGGGCTTTGCCCGCCCTTTTCCGAGTTCTTCTGCGATATCATGAACACATTTGGCCTCCGCCTCCTTGATTTCACCCCCAACGCCGTCTTGACCATGGCAGTTTTCGCGCATCTTTGCGAAAACTTTGTCAGAGTCCACCCAAATGTGGCACCCTTCCGCCATTTCTTCGTGCCCCACGTCGAGAGAGGAGAGCCACTTGCCGGAGGGATAGCTTGGGTCTCCAGGATCGGCAAGAAAGAAGCCTATCTGGAAGGAGAGTTCCGCAACAAGTGGGAGGAGTGGAGAGCCAATTGGTGTTGGGTCGTAGAGGAGAACCCTTGATCCTTCTTGTCGTGCGCCAAACCCCAATAGTGTGCGGCAGAGATTGGATTAACTTGGCGCCGGAGGATGCGAAGTTGAAGATAGCTGTGACCCGGATTTTGCGCCTCAGGCTTGCCGGATTAACCGTAGGCGCAGTTGGCACAGACTTCCTTCGCCGCCACATCGCTCCCTTGCAGGAGAGGAGGAGGCCTGCTTGGGAGTTCCAAAATGCGGCAGACATCATGAGGCTGCGCCCGGGCCTGAACTGGAATTTCACCGTCTTGGAGTTGGATGCGATGCTGCTCGAGCTGTTCAAGCATGACGCCGATCACCCCGAGTGGTTTAGGTTGCCGAGGGGTCGTCCCATTGTGCAACAACTTCGGCGCCGACCGCATCCGCGCCATGATGCCGTTGCCAGCGATTCCCATGGGATCGTTCCAACTGGCAGAGCCCCCGACGAGGTCGTGCGGCAGTTCTTCGACGACTTGGAAGAAGTGCCGATCCGCTCCGACGAGCAGAAAAGGCTCACTCGCGACACCACCGACGAGGAGATGGCGCGTATTGCCACCAGGGTGGAGGAGGCGGCATCAGCCGCTACCGGAGCCTTCGGGTATACCGTGGAGGAGGCGGACGCCGCGAAGGCGGCAAGCCTTGCCGAGCGAAGGAGATCGCCGGCGAGGATGAGCTTGTCGAGCCCGAGGCCGGGTCGAGTGGACCCACCGAGGGCGCTTCTTCTCCACCACCCAGCGACTTGCCGCCAATGAGCCCCAGTTCCACCGAAGAGGCGTCTCCAAGGCCGGAGACGAAGTCGGGCGGCAGATCTGGCCCACAAGAAGCAGCGCCATGACGCTCTACCATGACAAGCGAGGTTGCGCGGAGCGCCTCACACTGCAGCGACAACTGGGGCAGGATCTTCTCAGGCCACCGCCGACGCCTCCGCCAAACGGCCAAGAGAGCCCACTCCCCCACCTCGTCGCACCGGAGGCGAGCCGGAGTTTGACTTCTCCGCGCTCAGCTCCGAGGAGGAAGGCGAAGAGTAAGCTCTTGAGATTTGTGCTTGTATTTCTTCAATTTTATTGCTTCATCTTGAATCTGATTTGCTTCATTCTGGACTCTTTCCTTTTCAGGACGCTGGCCCAGAGAGCGTCGAAGAGGGCCAAGATCCCGAGGTCGTCGTTGAGGATGATTCTCCCGTGGCAACAGGGGACGCGTCCGAGACTCCTTTGCCGGACCCGGCAACCCTTCCTCAGAGCAGCCCCAAAGACAGCCCCCAAAGTAAGTGTGCAGTTTTCTCCTCACTATTAGGTGTGCAGGGGTGCCTCTTCTTCGTTGATACCTGATTGTTTGCTTGTGTAGGAGCAGAGCAGCCTCATCAGGAGGGCTCGGAAGCCGCCCCCGAAATCCTGCATTGCCACTACGCGCGCCAAGGGAGGAATCTCCGGCAAGGAGGCGCCCTCCGACAAGGGAGGCCACTCCGGCAAGGGAGGCTACCCGGCAAGAGACAGCGCCAGTGACCCTCCAGTGGTCGAGGCCATGGCTGCGGATCCCGTTGCAGGTAATTTCCTTACACGAAAATTTCCCTTGGGATTGCTTTCTTTTGTTTCTCTTTTTGAACATTTGCTTGACTGCTCCTTCTTCGTCTGACGCAGAGCCGATGGAGGTCGAGGCCGCCGGCAAGGAGGAAGCGCGCGGCAACACCGACGAGGCCGCCGTCGAGGAAGAAGAGGTCGTTGTTGTGGAAGAAGAGGTCGTCGCCTCTGCTGGGCTGACGCTGGTGGACGCGCCAAGCAGTAGCAGCGGCGAGTCTGAGGAGGAGCAGCTGCTGAAGAAGCTGTTGTCGCTCTACCGCGCCCGGCAAGCCAAGTTAGAGTCCCGGGAAGCACTTGTCGCGAGGGCAGGAGCGGACATGGAGAAGCGCGCAGAAGAGCTCCGGAGCGCCAACCAAGAAGCTCTCGGTGACGTAGCAGAAACGCGGGGGCAACTTGCAGAAGAGCGCATGGCCTTCATCCTTGAGAAGGCCGCAGCTGAGGAGGAGCAGCGGCTGGCTGCCGAGAAGCTCTTCCGCTACAGAAAGCGAAATGGGCGCAGCGGAAGGTCAACCTGGACAGCCACGAAGAAGACCTTGCAGCTGCTGAGAGTCACTTGGCGGGCGCTTAAGGAAGCAAAGGATGCTGCCGCAGCCGAGGCCGCCAAGGAAGAGTTGAAGGCGAAGGTGGCACAGCTGGAGGCCAGCCTCAAGAAGAGCGGCGAAGAGCTTGCCGCGCTCAAGCATGAGCGTGAGAAGGACGCCTACACTCTTGGCGAAGCTGCAGAGTCGTCTCGTTGATAGGGGCAAGGAGCTCGGCGCCGCCAAGGATTCCAAGGCGGATCTTGAGCTGAAGCTGACCACTCGACGCAGACGTTGGGCGGCGCCAGGAGCGGGAGGTGGGCTTGTTGGAGACGATCAAGGCCAAGGAGGAGCTGCTGGCGAATGCTGCCTCCATCTAGAGCACCTTGAGGGAGAGCGTGGAGCATCGGATGAAGGTCTTGTGGACATCGCCACCGACATCCACAACGAGTGATGGAGCTGGGATGGCGGACCTTGCATACTCCTGCGAAGATCATCTACAACCCAACTCCAAACTCAGTTTATTCTTCAAATGCGTGTTTACGGGTCTACAGAGACTCCGGGAAGAGGTACAAAAGCATCTGGCCGATGAATCACGCCTGATCTGTGCAGGAGCCCTCGAGAAGGTGTTGATAAAGGTGGCCTTCCGCAATCCGGGCCTCAACCTTAACGGCGTCCTCGAGATCCTTGCCGCCAGATGCCAACGTGGAGGAGTTTCAAAGCCCTTGTCGCACCCATTGTGGACAAGGTGAACAAGATCAAGCGGATCGATGGCGCACCGCGTAGACTAGGCCGCTAATTTTATCTTTCCCTTGTCGCCGCCGATCATGTTTAGAACACTTTGTTAGATCAGCGACAAGTTATTTTGTAATATACTCTATCTTAGGCGTATCAATGCAACGTTATTTCCTCTACTTGATTCCTTCCTTTGTACGTTTCGCCTTACGCATTTGGGGGACTTGTCGGTCACGGGCACTTTTGTCATGAAGGCCTGAGTGCGAACGTCGGGCCGGCAAGTGCCGCCTCCGACAAGCAACCTTGTCGCGACTAGCCGCAGCTCACTTAAGTTGTTGAGCGGACTCGAAACAAAGTAAGGGCGCGACTAGCCTGCGAAGTTGGTTCCTCTCCGCATGTGTTTTCCATACAAAGTACTATCGCTCGAGGAAGATAACTTAAAAATTTAAAATTGATTGCTCAAACTTTGGCAACTTAGCTTTTACGTCTCTTGCTTCCTGATGAAGCGAAACTTCCTCGAGCAGTGCCTGGCCCATATTATTATCTTCTCCTTCCCCCCTGGTTAACTTGTGCGCGAGGGAGCCTCCCTTTCTTTGAGAAAAGAGAAAGATGGGGAAATAAAGTTATGGAGCCTAGCGGCTCGATTTTTCTTACCGGGTGTGGTTGCTGCACAAAGTGTTAGTCAAAACATGCAATAAAATGATGAAAGCATGAATTTGACAAGTTGTGCGCAACACATGAGCTTTACTGATGCACGGGTCTGCGCCCGCTTTGTCTGAAGGATTACATGCAACAGCGGCAAGACTTGTACAAAGGTGGTTGCCGGAACGGGTTCCGCAACCGCGCCTCTATGGGTAAAACTTACGAAGATGCTCAATGTTCCAGGAGTTGCTCACCGGAATGCCATCTTCGGTCCGAAGGCGACAAAGGCTGTGCCTAGTGACTCGTTTCACCCGATAAGGGCTTTCCCACTTCAAGGCCAACTTGTTTGAATTCTTGGCGGACTGAACGCTACCAAGAACAAGGTCACCTTCCTCGAGACTTACGGCACTAACTCTGCGGCTATGGTAGCGACGCAAAAGCATCTTTGGTAGCGAGCAGCTGTAGCGGCACGAAGACGATCCTCCTCAAGGAGCAGCGCGTCATCTTGTCGCAGCTGCTCTTGCTCAAGCTCATCATAAGCGAGCACTCGAGGCGATCCAGATACGAAGTTCCGTGGGGAGAACTGCCTCTGTTCCATAGACTAGAGCGAAGGTGTCCGGCGGTGGCTCGATTTGGCGTCGTCTGATCGACCAAAGAACCACCGGCAGCTCCTCGATCCAGTTTCTTCCGCACTTGTGCAGCCTGTCAAAAGTTACGGTCTTGAGCCCGCGCAGACTTCAGCATTTGCCCTTTCGCTTGACCGTTGCTTCTCGGGTGAGCAACGGAAGCAAAGCAGACCTTGGCGCCAAGATCTTGGACGCATCGCATGAAGGTGCGATCAGAATTGTGTGCCGTTGTCGGTGATGATCCTGTTAGGAATTCAAACGGCAAACAATCGACCAAGAACTTGATCGCCGACCGTGCCGTCACCTTCCTCATCGCTTCCACTTCCGCCACTTTGTGAACTTGTCGATGGCGACGCATAAGTACTCAAAGCCCCGACAGCTCGGGGAAGGGGCCGAGGATGTCGAGCCCCGGACCGAAAATGGCGGGATAAAGGGATCGCCCGGAGAGCTTGAGCTGGCTGGTGTATCTGCTTGGAATGGAACTGCACGCTTCACACTTGGTTACTTGTGCAGTTGCATCTGGAGGGCTGTCGGCCAGAAGAAACCTTGCCGGAAAGCTTTGCTTGGCAAGTGCTCTTCTTGGCGCCAATGTGGTGACCACATATGCCTCCGTATCTCTCGCCAACAGCTTACGTCCATCTTCCCGGAATACACTTCAATTTCACACCGTTGAGTCTTCTTCTGTATTATGTCGTCGACAAACCGGTACATACTTGACCGCCGGGCTACTCTTTCCGCTTCTTCTTGCTCTTCGGAAGTTCTCCTGTTTGAAGGAAAAGGACAATCGGCTGTGCCCATGCTTTGGAGCTTGTGGCTCGACAACAAGGACTAAAGGCACATACGCTCTGCGGGAACATCAGCTTCCACGGCAAGGACACGGCACCGCCGAGCTTGATGTTCCCGCAAGCTTGCCGAGCAAGACTTGTCGGGAGCGTCGCTTCAACGAAACAAACCACAGGGTTCGTCGGAGCAGATCGCCTCAAAGATGTTGGTGTTGAGCTTGGGGACCTTCGCAACGACGGCTTCGGAAGCTCACGGAAAGTAGTCACCAGAGATCAACTTCCTCTTCTTGTTTTGTCCAGTTGACGGTGTTACGGTTGGTTGAGTCAGATTTAGCACGAAAATCCCTTGTTCCACATGCAACTTAAGTGCGGGCGCACTTTGACAGCCGTCGCAATATCATTCTCGAGCTCTTGGAACATGTTCCATTTGCAGGCCGTCAAAGTGCTCTTCTAGCTTCCTCACTTCATCAACGTAGGCTTCCATCAACGGACTCTGGTAATCTTTGTTCACTTGGCGGACGACAAGTTGTGAGTCACCCCTGACAATAAGCTTTTTGATCCCAAGGTCCACTGTGATCCTGAGACCGGCAATCAAACCTTCATACTCTGCAGTATTGTTTGTTGCTTGCTCCTTGGGAAAGTGCATCTGGACTACGTACTTGAGGTGCTCTTCGGTGGGTGCGATAAGCAAGACGCCGCACCGGCGCCTTTGTAGCGAGAAGGCACCATCAAAGTACATCAGCCACTCTTTGCTTGCTTCCTTGACGGGAATGCTCGTCTCCGGAATCTCTTCATCCGGCGTTGGCGTCCATTCGCTATGAATTGTGCCAACGCTCTGCTTTGGATAGTTGATGTGCTTTCAAACTTGAGACCAAAGCTTGACAGTTCCAATGCCCACTCAACAATCCCGCCCGTTGCTTCTAGATTCTGCAAGATCCTCTTCAGCAGAAGCGAGTGACAATCGTGATCTCATGTGCTTGGAAGTAATGGCGCAGCTTTCTCGAAGCCATGAGGAGGCCGAAAAGCAATTTACGCACACCGTAGTACCTCGACCTAGCCCCTCGCATGAGGGAATCGACAAAGTAGACTGGGCGCTGCACCATCCTTTTCTCGCATCTGGTCATGCTTCGCGTGGATTCGCCCTTGTCGGGACCAGAGCTTGTCGTGAAGCCCCCCGCTTGTCGCCGGATGTGTTTGCCGTGGTTGTTGGCTCGTCATCCGCCTCCCTCTCCGCTACTAACGCAGCACTAACCACTTGATTGGTTGCTGCTATATATAGCAGCAACTTCTCTTGTGGCTTAGGTGCGACAAGTGTTGGAGTGGAGGACAGGTATCTCTTCAAGTCCTGCAGCGCAGCCTCCGCTTCGGTACAGGAGTTGGTACACCTACTCGAACAGTGTACAGTGCAAAATACCTAACTCTGACGGCAAGGGACAAAAGCAATAAATGTCCGTCAGTGTCGCCCAAACAAAGGCAACAGAGACCGTCAGTGCGCCATCGCTTCGCCACGATGGCAAGCTTGTCGGCGCCGCTTATCGCCGCTCTCCACCGGCTCGCGACCTCTCGACACGCTGCGTGCATGGAATGGTCCCATGGCGACACGTTCTTTGGATGAGCTGGAGCGGAGATGGAGAGAGGTTGCTTGCCGCGGCAAGCGCTTTGCCGCGCCGAATCCTTGTCGCGTCCGGAGGCTTGTCGCGCTCGAGCCTTCCGGCAAGCTCCTCTTGCCGGGCCTTGTCTTCGCATGCCTTGAGTGGCCTTCCCGGCAAGCTCCTCTTGCCGGGCCTTGTCTTCTTAATCAAATACTTTGTTCTTGAATGGCTCCAAAGGAGCCACGGAGGATCTTGGCAGCGACGAGGCAAACCTCGCCGCTGGTGTGCAGAATCCGTCTGCGGCACGAGCACGGGATACTAGGGTACCCCTACTCTAGTACACCGACAGAGCCCCCGGCTCGGCAGACACGGTGCCGAGCGCCGGGCCAGGCCCAAAACAGCAGCACGGTCACACGCGCCTCGACCACGCCGCAACTTCGCCCGGACCCACCACGACCCCACTAACGGCACGCACCGGACGTGGCGTCGGCGAAGATCGTGGGCGTGGTCGTGGGGGTTTCTTTATTAGGAAAAGCGAACGTCCGCCTCCCCTCTTTATAAGCGGAGGAAACAGGGGCAGGCCGTCCACTCCGCCATTGCTGTCTTGTCAAGAAAACCACCGCCGCTCCCCCCTTCTTCTCCGGTGCGAAGAGAGCAGCGGCCCGCCCCCCTTCGCCACAAGCGCGCTCACCGCCGTCGGCCTCCTTCGCCGCCCTCGCCATGGCTCCGAAAGCCGACAAGGAAAAGGGCGTCAAGTCGTCCGAGGCGCAGCGGCTCGCGGATTTGCGCAAGGAGCGGGCCATCTTCCCCCCACAGCTCGGCGCAAGGGAGCTGCGGGATGTCTTCTATCTTTTTTGGTCGACGGAGACGCGTGCGCATCCGCGCACGAAGGTACTCCCCGCCTCTGCTTCCGATTTGGCCCCAACTGGGTACCCCTTTTTTGCTCTTTTCTTCTATTGCGGGCTTTGCCCGCCCTTTTCCGGGTTCTTCTGCGATATCATGAACACATTTGGCCTCCGCCTCCTTGATTTCACCCCCAACGCCGTCTTGACCATGGCAGTTTTCGCGCATCTTTGCGAAAACTTTGTCGGAGTCCACCCAAATGTGGCACTCTTCCGCCATTTCTTCGTGCCCCACGTCGAGAGAGGAGAGCCACTTGCCGGAGGGATAGCTTGGGTCTCCAGGATCGGCAAGAAAGAAGCCTATCTGGAAGGAGAGTTCCGCAACAAGTGGGAGGAGTGGAGAGCCAATTGGTGTTGGGTCGTAGAGGAGAACCCGCAGTCCTTCACTGTCGTGCGCCAAACCCCAATAGTGCGCGGCAGAGATTGGAGTAACTTGGCGCCGGAGGTTGCGAAGTTGAAGATAGCTGTGACCCAGATTTTGCGCCTCAGGCTTGCCGGATTAACCGTAGGCGCACTTGGCGCAGACTTCCTTCGCCGCCGCATCGCTCCCTTGCAGGAGAGGAGGAGGCCTCGCAGGGAGTTCCAAAATGCGGCAGACATCATGAGGCTGCGCTCGGCCCGAATCGGAATTTCACCGTCTTGAGTTGGATGCGATGCTGCTCGAGCTGTTCAAGAATGACCCCGATCACCCCGAGTGGTTTAGGTTGCCGAGGGGGTCGTCCCATTGTGCAACAACTCGGCGCCGACCGCATCCGCGCCATGATGCCGTTGCAGCGATTCCCATGGGATCGTTCCAACTGGCAGGAGCCTCGACGAGGTCGTGCATCGCAGTTCTTCGACGACTTGGAAGAAGTGCCGATCCGCCCGACGAGCAGAAAGGCTCACTCGCGACACCACCGACGAGGAGATGGCGCGTATTGCCACCAGGGGTGGAGGAGGCGGCGGCCGCTGCCGCCGGAGCCTTCGGGTATACCGTGGAGGAGGCGGACGCCAAGGCGGCAAGCCTTGCCGAGCGGCGGGAGATCGCCGGCGAGGACGAGCTTGTCGAGCTCGAGGCCGGGTCGAGTGGACTCCGCCGAGGGCGCTTCTTCTCCACCACCCAGCGACTTGCCGCTGGAGCCCCGGTTCCACCGAAGAGGTGTCTCCGCAAGGCCGAGACGAGTCGGGCAGCAGATCGCCCACAAGAAGCAGCTGGCCACATGACGCGCTTCTATCATGCAAGCGAGGTTGCTGCTGGAGCGCCACACTGCAGCGACAAGCTGGGCGGGATCTTCAAAGCCACCGCCGACGCCCGCCAGCGGCCAAGAGAGCCCACTCCCCGCCTCGTCGCACCGGAGGCGAGCCGAGTTTGACTTCTCCGCGCTCAGCCCGAGGAGGAAGGCGAAGAGTAAGCTCTTGAGATTGTGCTTGTATTTCTTCAATTTTATTGCTTCATCTTGAATCTGATTTGCTTGCTCGACTCTTTCCTTTTCAGGACGCTGGCCCAGAGAGCGTCGAAGAGGGCCAAGATCCCGACGGTCGTCGTTGAGGATGATTCTCCCGTGGCAACAGGGGACGCGTCCGAGACTCCCTTGCCGGACCCGGCAACCCTTCCTCATCAGCCCCAAAGACAGCCCCCCAAAGTAAGTGTGCAGTTTCTCCTCACTATTAGGTGTGCAAGGGTGCCCCTTCTTCGTTGATACACGATTGTTTGTCGGTGTAGGAGCAGAGCAGCCTCATCGGGAGGGCTCAAGCCGCCCGAAATCCTGTCTGTTGCCACTCGCCGCCAAGGAGGAATCTCCGGCAAGGGAGCGCCCTCAGACAAGGGAGGCCACTCCGGCAAGGGAGGCTACCCGGCAAGGGACAGCGCCATGACCCTCCAAAGTGGTCGAGGCCATGGCTGCGGATCCGCAGGTGTAATTTCCTTACACGAAAATTTCCCTTGGGCTTGCTTTCTTTTGTTTCTCTTTTTGAACATTTGCTTGACTGCTCCTTCTTTGTCTGACGCAGAGCCGATGGATGTCGAGGCCGCCGGCGAGGAGGAAGCGCGCGGCAACCGACGAGGCCGCCGTCGAGGAAGAAGAGGTCGTTGCTGTGGAAGAAGAGGCCGTCGCCGATGAGCCTGTTCGAGTAGGTAGAGAAGTGCTAGCTGTTGAGCAGTCCGGCAACGGAGGTGGCGACAAGAACGCCAAGGCTGGTGGCTCCGGCAAGGAGGTTGCCGCTGACGCCAACCACCAGTCGGTGGCGGCCGCCGACAAGCAGGACGGCTCCGGCAAGCAGTACTGCAAGATCCACCGCACCAAGGGCCACGATCTCCAGAGCTGCAAGAAGGTCGAGCAGCTTGTTGAGCAGCAGAAGGCTGAGTACGAGCGGCGCGACAAGGAGAAGGCCCAGGAAGGTGCTGGGGGAGCAAGCAAGAAACGTCCCGGCCGGGGAGGGCGCCGCGGCAAGGCCAAGCAGCGGCAAGGAGATAGACCTCCCCGCGGCCACGACAAGGATGAAGATGATGACGACGACGAAGATATGGAAGACGACGACGCCGATGAGCAGGAGTTTCTGAAAGCCACGGAGGTCCTCTGCGTTGACGGAGGTGCTTTCCTGCATACCTCCCACCGCCAAATCAAGCAATGGATGCGGGAGGTCAATGCAGCGGAACCATCCGTAGAGTCACGCAAGCCTCTGAAGTGGTCCAAGACGCCTATCGCCTTTTGATATTGAGGACCACCCTGATCGTGATAATCGCGGTCGGGTGCTTGCCGATGTTGGTCTCACCAACCATCCGCAACCTCAAGGTCACCAAGATGCTAGTTGACGGCGGGCCGGCTTGAATCTGATCTCCTCCGCGGTGCTCCGAAGCTTCAAATCCTCGACAATGAAGCTCGAAGAGACCGGCACCTTCCAAGGAATCAATCCGGAGCAAGCCAAGGGGAAGATTACGCTGCGGTAACATTTGGCAGCGAGCTGAACTTTAGGATCGAGAGGGTCACATTCGACGTTGCCAATTTCCCATTGCCTTACAATGGGATACTTGGTCATTCAAAGACTCGCCAAGTTCATGGCAGCCTCTCACTATGCCTACAACTTACTCAAGATGCCAGCCCGATAAACATCATCTCTGTCCATGGCGACAAGAAGGATGCCCTTATCTGTGCCGACAAGATCTACCGGATGCAGCAGATGACAGATTGTCAAACACTTGTCTGAAGCTCCCGGGGAAGAAAACAAAGTCCAAGTCCGCAAGAGCTCGATGCTTACTCCGCAAGCGCACCTCTTCGAGTGCTGCGCTTGCCGAGGACGCACCATCGAGCTCCACCGGCAAGTGCAAGAAGATGGTAGCTCCGCCAAAGACCAAGAAGGTGCTCACATGAGGACGGCACTAGTGGTACCTTTACCATCGGTGCCTCTCTCGACCCTAAATAGGAAGGCGCGCTGTTTTTCTCATGGGCGAATGTCGACGTGTTTGCATGGCAACCGTCTCGACATCCCGGTGTTCCTGTGGAAGTGATTGAGCACCGCTGGCCGCTTGTCCTCATGCACGGCCCGTCAAGCAAAAAGTCGTGAAGCAAGCGGTGAGCGCCAAGAATTCATAGCGAAGAGATCAAGAAGCTGGAAGCGCAGGCCTTGTCGAGGAGTGCTCCATCCTACGTGGTTGGCCAACCACGTAGTCGCGGCGCAAGGCAAATGGAAAATGGAGACTTTGTATTGACTTCACGGATGTTAATAAAGCTTGTCCCAAAGATCCATTTCCCTTGTCGGCGCATTGACCAGATTGTTGACTCCACGGCTGGATGTGATTTGCTTTCGCTTTCTTGATGCATACTCGAGGATACCATCAGATCTTCATGGCTGAAGAAGATGAGGAGAAGACCGCATTCATTACACCATGTGGCACATACTGTTTCATACGGATGCCTTTCGGTTTGAAGAATGTTGGTTCAACATTTGCAAGGGTAGTCCATGACGCTTTTGAGCCGCAAATGCACAGAAACGTAGAAGCCTACATGGATGACATAGTGGTGAAAAACAAGGACAAAGCAACTCTGGTTCAAGATTTGGACGAGACCTTTGCAAATCTGCGCAAGATTAACCTTAAGCTCAACCCCGAGAAGTGCGTGTTTGGAGTCCCTTCCGGCAAGCTTCTCGGTTCTTCGTGGTCTCAACGAGGGATTGAAGCTAATCCCGACAAGATCAAGGCCATTGAGCAGATTGAAGCACCAAAGCGCCAAGGATGTACGAAGACTTGCCGGTTGCGTAGCTGCTCTCAAAGCAGTTTATTTCTAGGTTCTGTTGAGCGCTACCGCCATTTTTCAAGATTTTGAAAAAGGCAGGTCCCATGAAATGGACTCCTGAAGCGGAGGCTGCGCTGCAGGACTTGAAGAGATACATGTCCTCCACTCCAACACTTGTCACACCTAAGCCACAAGAGAAGTTGCTGCTATATATAGCAGCAACCAATCAAGTGGTTAGTGCTGCGTTAGTAGCGGAGAGGGAGGCGGATGACGAGCTAGCAACCACGACAAACACATCCAGCGACAAGCAGGGGGCTTCGCCGACAAGCTCTGGTCCCGACAAGGACGAATCCACGCAGAAGCATGACCAGATGCAGAAAAGGATGGTGCAGCGCCCAGTCTACTTTGTCGATTCCCTCCTGCAGGGGCTAGGTCGAGGTACTACGGTGTGCAGAAATTGCTTTTCGGCCTCCTCATGGCTTCGAGAAAGCTGCGCCATTACTTCCAAGCACATGAGATCACAGTTGTCACTCGCTTTCCGCTGAAGAGGATACTGCAGAATCCAGAAGCAACGGGCAGGATTGTTGAGTGGGCATTGGAACTGTCAAGCTTTGGTCTCAAGTTTGAAAGCACATCAACTATCCAAAGCAGAGCGTTGGCAGAATTCATAGCAGAATGGACGCCAACGCCAGATGAAGAGATTCCGGAGACGAGCATTCCCGACAAGGAAGCAAGCAAAAGTGGTTGATGTACTTTGATGGTGCCTTCTCGCTGCAAGGCGCCGGTGCCGGTGTGCTGCTTATCGCACCCACCGGAGAGCACCTCAAGTACGTAGTCCAGATGCACTTTCCCAAGGAGCAAGCAACAAACAATACTGCAGAGTATGAAGGTTTGCTTGCCGGTCTCAGGATCGCAGTGGACCTTGGGATCAAAAAGCTTATTGTCGGTGACTCACAACTTGTCGTCCGCCAAGTGAACAAAGATTACCAGAGTCCGTTGATGGAAGCCTACGTTGATGAAGTGAGGAAGCTAGAAGAGCACTTTGACGGATCGCAAATGGAACATGTTCCAAGAGCTCGTAATGATATTGCCGACGGCTCGTCAAAGTGCGCCAAGACTTAAGTTGCTGTGGAACCAGGGATTTTCGTGCTCAAGCTGACTCAACCAACGGTAACACCATCAACTGGACAAAGCAAGAAGAGGAAGTTGATCTCTGGTGACTACTTTCCGGCAGAGCTTCCCGAAGCCGTCGTTGCGAAGGTCCCTGATGTTCCCGCAGCAGCAGATGTGCCTTTAGTCCTTGTTGTTGAGCCACAAGCTCCAGCATGGGCACAGCCGATTGTCCTTTTCCTTCAAACAGGAGAACTTCCCGAAGAGCAAGAAGAAGCGGAAAGAGTAGCCCGCAAATCAAGTATGTACCAGTTTGTCGACAAAGATACTGCATGTAAGAAGACTCAACGGTGTGAAATTGAAGTGTATTCCTGTGGAAGATGGATGTAAGCTGTTGGCAGAGATACATCGGAGGCATATGTGGTCACCACATTGGCAAGAAGAGCACTTGCCTGCAAAGCTTTCCGGCAAGGTTTCTTCCGCCGACAGCCCTCCGTGATGCAACCGCACAAGTAACCAAGTGTGAAGCATGCGGTTCCATTCCAAACAGATACACCAGCCAGCTCAAGCTCTCCAGACGATCCCTTTATCCCGGCCATTTTCGGTCCGGTGGCTCGACATCCTCGGCCCCTTCCCCGAAATGTCGGGGCTTTGAGTACTTGTATCGCCGCCATCGACAAATTCACAAAGTTGCCGGAAGTGGAAGCGGTGAGGAAGGTGACGGCACAACAAGAATCAAGTTCTTTCAGTCGATTGTTTGCCGCTTCGGAATCCCTAACAGGATCATCACCGACAACGGCACACAATTTACGAAGTCGCACCTTCATGCAAGACGTCCAAGATCTTGGCGCCAAGGTCTGCTTTGCTTCCGCTGCTCACCCGAGAAGCAACGGTCAAGGTAAAGGGCAATGCTTTGAAGTCTTGCGCGGGCTCAAGACCGTAACTTTCGACAGGCTGCACAAGTGCGGAAGAAAGCTGGATCGAGGAGCTGCCGGTGGTTCTTTGGTCGATCAGACGACGCCAAATCGAGCCACCGCCAGACACCTTTCGCTCTAGTCTATGGAGCAGAGGCAGTTCTCCCCACGGAACTTCGTGATACGGATCGCCTCGAGTGCTCGCTTATGATGAGCTTGAGCAAGAGCAGCTGCGACAAGATGACGCGCTGCTCCTTGAGGAGGATCGCCTTCAAAGTCATTGCGGCGAGCTGCTCGCTACCAAAGAAGCTTTGCGTCGCTACCATAGCCGCAGAAGTTAGTGCCGAAGTCTCGAGGAAGGCGACCTTGTTCTTCGGTAGCGTTTAGTCCGCCAAGAATTCAAACAAGTTGACGCCAAGTGGGAAGGCCCTTATCGGGTGAAACGAGTCACTAGGCTCCGCGCCGTCGCTTTCGCATCAAGATGGCATTCCGGTGAGCAACTCTTTGGAACATTGAGCATCTTCGTAAGTTTTACCATAGAAGGCGCGGTTGCCGGAACCCGTTCGGCAACCACCTTTTGTACAAGTCTTGCCGCTGTTGCATGTAATCCTTCAGACAAAGCCGGGCGTAGACCCGTGCATCAAGAAAGCTCATGTGTTGCGCACAACTTGTCAAATTCATGCTTTCATCATTTTATTGCATGTTTTGACTAACACTTTGTGCAAAGAACCACACCGGTAAGCAAAATCGAGCCGCTTAGGCTCCATAACTTGATTTCCCCATCTTTCTCTTTTCTCAACGAAAGGGAGGCTCCCTCGCGCACAAGTTAACCAGGGGGGGAAGGAGAAGATAATACTATGGGCCAGGAACCGCTCGAGGAAGTTTCGCTTCATCGGGAAGCAAGAGATGTAAAAGCTAAGTTACCAAAGTTTGAGCAATCAATTTTAAATTTTAAGTTATCTTCCTCGAACGATAGTACTTTGTATGGAAAACCTGTAGCGCAGAGGAACCAACTCGCAGGCTAGTCGGCGCCTTACTTTGTTTCGAGTCCGCTCAACAACTTAAGTGAGCTGCGTTAGTCGCGACAAGGTTGTTTGTCTGGAGGCGGCATCGCCAAATAGGCCGACGTTCCGCACTTCGGCCATGCAAAAAGTGCCCGCACCGACAAGTCCCCCAAATGCGTAAGGCGTAAACGCATAAAGGAAGGAATCAAGTAGAGGAAATAACGTTGCATTGATCGCCTAAGATAGAGTATGTTACAAAATAACTTGTCGCTGATCTGACAAAGTGTTCTAAACATGATCAGCAGCGACAAGGGAAAGATAAAATTGGCGGCCTAGTCTACGCGGTCGCCATCGATCCGCTTGATCTTGTTCACCTTGTCCACAATGGGTGCGACAAGGGCTTTGAGCTCCTCCACGTTGGCATCTGGCGGCAAGGATCTGAGGACGCCGTTAAGGTTGAGGCCCGGATTGCGGAAGGCCACCTTTATCAACACCTTCTCGAGGGCCCCTGCACAGGTCTGGCGTGATTCCTCGCCAGCTGCTTTGGGACCTCTTCCCGGAGTCAGCTGGAGACCCGCCACCACGCCTTTGAAGAATAAACTGAGTTTGGCGCCGGGTTGGAGATGCTCGTCGGAGGAGTATGCAAGGTCCGCCATCCCCAGCTCCATCAGCTCGTTAGGATGTCGGCGGCGGTGTCCACAAGACCTTGATCCAGTGCTCCATGCTCTCCCTCAAGGTGCTCTGGATGGAGGCAGCATTCGCTAGCAGCTCCTCCTTGGCCTTGATCGTCTCCAACAAGCCCACTTCCCGCCTCCGGCGCCGCCCAACGTCTGCGTGAGTGGTCACCAGCTCAAGATCCGCCTTGGAATCCTTGGCGGCGCCGAGCTCCTTGCCCCTATCGGCGAGACGACTCGCAGCTCGCCAAGAGTGTAGGCGTCCTTCTCATGCTCATGCTTGAGCTGCAAGCTCTTCGCCGCTCTTCTTGAGGCTGGCCTCCACTGTGCCACCTTCGCCTTCAACTCTTCCTTGGCGGCCTCGGCATGCGGCAGCATCCTTCGCTTCCTTAAGCGCCCGCCAAGTGACTCCTCGCTGCAAGGTCTTCTTCGTGGCTGTCCAGGTTGACCTTCCGCTGCGCCAGCTCGCTTTCCTGCGCAGAGAGCTTCTCGGCAGCCAGCCGCTGCTCCTCCTCAGCTGCGGCCTTCTCAAGGATGAAGGCCGTGCGCTCTTCTGCAAGTTACCCCGTGTTTCTGCTACGTCACGGAGAGCTTCTTGGTTGGCACTCCGGAGCTCTTCTACGCGCTTCTCCATGTCCGCTCCTGCCCTCGCGACAAGTGCTTCCCGGGACTCTAACTTGGCTTGCCGGGCGCGGTAGAGAGACAGCAGCTTCTTCAAAGAATGCTCCTCCTCGACTCGCTTGCTATTGCTTGGCGCTGGCCCACCAGCGTCACCAGCAGAGGCGAGTAGCTCGCCGTCGAAGGTCTCTCTCGACCGGCGCCTGAGCTCGGTTCCTGTGGGAGCTTGATGAAGACACCTCGCCGGCCTTGGTAGGCGCTGGCCGGGCTCTTTGAGCTCTCGAACTGGCCAAGCAGCGGGGGAGTCGGCTGTCGGTGTAGGCGCTGGCGCTCCTGGCCTCAGGTCACGTCGGTCGCCTCGACCCCTCACTAGCTTCTGCGTCGGCAACCTCGGTGGCCTTCTCGCCAACAGGCTCGTCGGCGACGGCCTCTTCTTCCACAGCAACGACCTCTTCTTCCTGTTGCCTCACCGTCGGCTCTTCTTTGCCGGGGCGGCCTCCTCACTGCCGATCTCGCTCGCATTCTCTCACAGGAGTCTCCTCCCTTCCTCGGCGTGTGCACACTTGTCAGCCAAGGCGTACAGCTCACTGACGTCCTTGACTTTGCACATCGCCATCTCCTCCTCATCCCGCGGTTCCGCACATTACGATGAAACGCTACCGATCACCGCGGCAGGTGGACGTCTAGGATGTTATAGTGCACACGGCTGAATCTCTGAATGAACTTGCGCAGGGACTCTCCTTCCTTCTGGGCAAGCAGATGAAGGTCACTCTCTTGGCCATGAGGCTTGTGGCCACCTGTGAAGGCGCCAACAAACTGATGGCACAGATCTGCCCAAGAGGATATGGAGGTGTCCGGCAAGTGCATGAGCCAAGATCCGACGTTGGGCTTGAGCACGGCGGGAAGTAGTTGGCGAGGATCTTGTCGTCCCTGCCCCCACAGCCGCACCGCGATGGTGTAGATGCCGAGGAACTCCGACGGATGCGCCCCGCCATCATACTTCTCCGCACGTCTGGTTTGAAGTTTTTCCGGCTGGGCCCTTTGGACTTGCCGCAGCTCACGAGTGAACGCAGGGCAACCTACCACAGACGGCAAGTCGCCTGCTCCTCCGGGCGCGCCGACGTCAACAGAAGTCCCAACGCGCTTTGTCGGACCGGGACGTCGTGCTTTCTCTCCGGCGCCGATGCGAAGTTCGAGCGCCCTCTTGTTGTCGCTCATGAAGAATTTGGCATCGATCGCGGCGAGCTCGCGGATCCGATGACGCGGTGGAGTCGCTGTCGAGGTGGATCCGGTGAGTCGGCGATCTTGGCCTTCGTGGCGGAGAGTGCACGGTGGTTGCACCTCCGACGGTCTCGTCGCCACCGGCTCGTGCCTTGTCGTCTTGCCGCGGCAATGATGGCGTTGGTTGCCGCGGAGCGTCGCCGTTGGCAAAGCCGATGAGGCTCTAGATAGTGGCCCTCCACTCGTCGACCTTGTTGGCCGTTGGAGGGTAGTCGAGGAGCAGCTGAGCTCTCGCCAGAGCTTCGCCGGAGTAGTGGGTGGCATTGGCGAACGGTGTGAGGAGCGGATATGCTCGGACTTCTAACTACATTAGAAGGAGCAGCACCCGCCCAGCGATCAGATCTCACTTGTGCCCGGCATGTTGGCGCCGCATGCTGGTCTTGAGGGTCTCGATCCAACGAACGTATGGCATTGTGAACGCCATGACGTTGTTGGTCCCGCGTCTCTGAGATGGGCGCGGGGATGCGCGACGCCGAGGTTTGCGGGGCCTTGTCCTTGGACTTGGCAACGCCGCGAACACCTTCGTCGGCGCCGTTCCTCCGCCGGCGTCGCCCCACCACCCGCTTGCTGCGGTGAGGGTGGGTGCGACGCGACGGCTCTGCTGGGCCAAGCCTTCTTCTTCGGTGGCATGTTGGGGAAGATGTTGAGGACGCTACTCGTGTGAACGTCGGATCAGATTCACACGGCCTCGACGCCCCCTGCCTGGCGCGCCAAAGATGTCGGGGAGGCTGATCGTACCCGCGAACACCTATGGGGTCGGCGGACCAGGCCCCTTTGTGGTTCGGAGGGGGGCGGAGGTCGCACGAAGAGCGGATCGAGGCGAGGCACACGAGCAGTTTACCCAGCTTCGGAGCTCTTCGGAGAGATAAAACTCCCATCGCTGCTTGTTTGATGTATTGTGTTCTTGCTAGGGAGCCGTCACGAGCTACAAAACCTAGCGTGAGCGTATCTGGTCTCTAGTGAGTCGAATGAACCGAACTTCGAACCTCCTCTACGTTGCGCATGGGCCTCCTTTTATATGCTCAAGGGGTCTCCGACAGGTGGCAACATAGGCGAGGGTACAAATGTAAAAACAGGAGTTGGTACACCTACTCGAGCGATTATGCGATTGCAAAATACCTAACTCGACGGCAACGGACAAAAGCAATAAATGCCCGTCGTTGTCGCCCAAAAGCAACAGAGACCGTCAGTGCGCCACCGCCGCCACGATGGCAAGCTTGTCGGCGCCGCTTATCGCTACTCTCCGTGGCTGCAGACCTCTCGACACGCAGCGTGCATGGAATGGTCCCGTGGCGACACGTTCTTTCGGATGAGCTGGAGCGGAGATGGAGAGAGGTTGCTTGTCAGCAAAGCGCCTTGCCGCTGCTGAATCCTTGTCGCGTCCGGAGGCTTGTCGCGCCTGAGCCTTCCCGCAAGCTCCTCTTGCCGGGCCTTGTCTTCTGCATGCCTTGAGTGGCCTTCCCGCAAGCTCCTCTTGCCGGGCCTTGTCTTCTTAATCAAATACTTTGTTCTTGAATGGCTCCAAAGGAGCCACGGAGGATCTTAGGCGTCGACGAGGCAAACCCCGCCGCTGGTGTCAAGAATCGTCTGCAGGCATCTAGCACGGGATACTAGGGTACCCCTACTCTAGTACACCGACATAATACATGTTTCTGACATGGGTCCTCATCGTCCAATCATATCCTATAGAAGAAATCAGGATCTACTTTTGCTTTCTCTTCGAAGTAGGCGATCGTGTCTTCTAAGTCAGCCAATCTGCTCTCTCTGCGGTACTTTGCCTTTAGGTTTGTGACTCTGCTTGTATGTAGGGCATGCTACTCAGACTTCCATTTTTGTTGTGGATCATGGAAAGTATCTGGGCCATTCTTGATGGACTGATGTTACAATCATGTAGCAACTTTATGAATTCCTTCTCGTGAGGACTGAATCCTCTGTGGGCGCTCAGAAATCTTACTAGGTCAAACTTCTTTATCAGATCGTGGTTGTGTTCTTCGGCATATTCTGTGACCACCCACCAGGCTCCATCTGTGTTTAGCTTCATCCTGACAGGCAATCCCGTCTTGAGAATGATGCCTCTCTTTCGTTCTGGCACGGCATGCACAACACCTTTACTCTTCTTGTCCTTTCGTGCCTTGCAGCACCTTACCTCACCTCTGCTATACTCGTTAGTTTTTTTATTTTCCTATGGTATTCCGTGTTCACCTCAAATCCGTGATACAACGCATATCTCTGATAGTATTGCTTGGCATCATCAAATGAACCAAATCTCTGTCCAACATAAGGTGGTTGAGGTGGCATGATTTCTGATTGTCCCTCTCCTTCTTCCCCTTGTGTTTTATCATCAGTTTCATCATTCACTTCAGTATTGGCGGCTGTTTCATCTGTTCGAGTGTTGGTTGTACTGGTGCGCACAGGCGTGCCTGTCGTCATTGCTGCAACGATTGCCAGTTCTGACACTGATTCTGCATTGTTTGTGGTAGTATAGGTGACTAGCTCATGGAACAGCCCTTTCGTGTGCTCTGAGGTACCCGCAGTAGATGTCCGTGCACCGCTGTTGATTGTAGTCGAAGCTCCTGCAAAATCAGGTACGTGTGTAAGTAGTATTGCTTGAATGGCATCTTCATTGAAATGAAATATGGCAGCTGCATCTGATTGTTCATGGCAACTACAGCTTATTCTACAAGGAATTTTTTTCATAGGTGACAATGCATTGATGACGCATTGGATTGAGGCATCTGCAATTTATTATTGTTCCCATTTTTGCACAGGTACATAACCAGGTGTATAAGTTACATGTATAAATTGTTGGATGTGCAACTTTGAAATCAGGGCAACTGTAACCCATATTTTTTTTGGCATGACATCATGCATATATGTAAGTCTTTAGCATCTGCATTTGGCCATGTATGGCAACTGCAGTTGTCCAGCCATGGCAGCTATAGTTAACCTAATATGGCATCTGCAGTTGCCAAGTCATGGCAATCAACATCTTAACATCAAATGCATTCTAAGTATGAGCACACAAGGCAAATGCAGATAATCACAAATGGCAAATACACACAGACAGTAATTGACAAATCCAGATGATCATAGATGAGTAATGGACGCATTCACTTGGTGGCTAGTGCAGTTGTCACGACCACCGTGACAAGTGCACTTTTCCCAATGCTTTCCACAAAGCAAATGCATGGTTTTTTCTGGTTCACAAATTACCTTGTCTTGCCACATGTGCTACTTGCAGTTGGTGTGCCACTTCAAGTTGGTGTGCTGTATCTGCATTACTGATGGCCTGCAATGGTGCATCTTGCCACAAGACCTCTGGTGGTGTGGTTGTACCATAAGAACCTGCGATCATGTCAACGTATATCATAAGATGGAATGCCATATTTTTATTTGTATGAAAACATGTTAAATCTCATTTTTTCCTCGTCGCATCATGTGGAAGTTTAGTTTTGAAACCATGGCAAACATAGTCCACCATGCAAGGCAACTACATTTGACAAGCATTGACCAACTGCAGTTGGTCAGGCATGGCAACTGCAGTTGTTCAAACATGGCATATGTAGTTGAGCAGTCATTGCAGCAGCAGTTGTTTAGTCATGGCAACCACAGTCAACAACTGTGGTTGGTCAGTCATGGCAATTGTAGTTGTTAAAACATGGCATATGTAGTTGTTTAGTCATGGAAACTGCAATTGTTCAGACATGGCAACTGCAGTTGAGCAGTCATGGAAACTACGTGCAATCACGCATGGAAAATGGTGGTCATACATTTATTTGGCACATGCAGTTGTCCACGGATGGCAAATACAGTTGACCAGGCTTGGCAGGTGCACTTTTCATCACTTTTTTGATTTATATCAGCTACAAACGCCAATGTCATCTATTTTTCATTTTCATCACACCACGTAAACACCAATGTTATCTAGTTTCCTTTTCTGATAGCCTGTGCGCAAGACCATTTCTTACATCTCAACTGCGTAAGACGTTGATGGCAGGTATCCGGTTGCCACGTGTTGCATGATGGTCCTGTGTTTTTCAAAATACTCGTAAGTCTTGCCATCCTTGCATGTTTTTTTGCCACATCAACATCCTTTTGCATTACCTTGATTTTCCACATTTGCTACTTGAAGTTGGTCTCTCGCATATCTATCACCGATAGCCCCCTTTGTTGCAACTTGCCATAGTATCCCTGCATGTGTGGTTGTGTCATAAGAACCTGTGAATAATGTCATTGTAGTACATAAGTAGAATGCCATTTCCAAGTCCACAAACATGTCAACTGTCACTTTTTCATCACGCATCATACCTATGCTCGCGTACTGCTCTAGTAGTGGCAACAATGGTCATGCAGAAATGAGTTGATTGTACTCTATTGCATCCCAAGGGGGCGCTTGTGGCCTTCCGGAAAACCAAGGATCAGTCCCGTCTTCATGATTCATTTTTATGCTTCTCCAACTATTTTTTAATCACTGCATGAACGAGAACGCGTTATTATTCCAATTCCATTTTGTTGTTTCCACATAAAAAGAAACACGGCAATTGTTGGGGAACGTAGCAGAAATTCAAAAATTTCCTACGTGTCACCAAGATCTATCTAAGGAGAAACCAACAACGAGGGGAAGGAGAGTGCATCTACATACCCTTGTAGATCGCTAAGTGGAAGCGTTCAAGAGAACGGGATTGAAGGAGTCGTACTCGTCGTGATCCAAATCACCGGAGATCCTAGTGCCGAACGGACGGCACCTCCGCGTTCAACACACGTACAGCCGGTGGCGTCTCCCATGTCTTGATCCAGCAAGGAGAGAGGGAGAGGTTGAGGAAGACTCCATCCAGCAGTAGCACAACGGGCGTGGTGGTGGTGGAGGAGCGTGGCAATCTGCAGGCTTCGCCAAGCAACTGCGAGATATGAGGAGAAAGAGAGGTAGGGGCTGCGCCCAATGTGAGAAGAAACTTGTGTGTTGGGCTGCTCCTATGCCTCCACTATATATAGGGGGAGAGGGGGCTGCGCCCCACCTAGGTTTCCACCCCCTAGGGGCGGCGGCCAGCCCTAGATCCCATCTAGGGGGGCGGCCAAGGGGGGGAGAGGGGGAAACTTGCCCCCCAAGCAAGGTGGGGCGCCCCCTCCCCAAACCCTAGGCGCCTTGGGCCCTTGTGGGGGGGCGCACCAGCCCACCTGGGGCTGGTCCCCTCCCACACTTGGCCCATGCTGCCCTCCGGGGATGGTGGCCCCACTTGGTGGACCCCGGGACCCTCCGGTGGTCCCAGACGTTAATCGATAAAACCCAAACTTTTCCGGTGACCAAAACAGGACTTCCCATATATAAATCTTTACCTCAGGACCATTCCGAACTCCTCGTGACATCCTCGGATCTCATCCGGACTCCTAAAAACATTCGGTAACCACATACAAACTTCCTTTATAACCCTAGCGCCATCGAACCTTAAGTGTGTAGACCCTACGGTTCGGGAACCATCTTGAGACATGGCCAAGGGCGTTCTCTGGCCAATAACCAACAGCGGGATCTGGATACCCATGTTGGCTCCCACATGTTCCACGATGATCTCATCGGATGAACCACGATGTCAAAGACTCAATAGATCCCGTATACAATTCCCTTTGTCTAGCGGTATTGTACTTGCTCGAGGTTCGATCGTCGGTATCCCGATACCTTGTTCAATCTTGTTACCGGCAAGTCTCTTTACTCGTTCCGTATCACATCATCCCGTGATCAACCCCTTGGTCACATTGTGCACATTATGATGATGTCCTACCGAGTGGGCCTAGAGATACCTCTCCGTTTACACGGAGTGACAAATCCAGCCTCGATTCGTACCAACCCAATGCAGACACTTTCGGAGATACCGTAGTGCACCTTTATAGCCACCCGGTTACATTGTGACGCTTTGGTACACCCAAAGCATTCCTACGGTATCCGGAGTTGCACAATCTCATGGTCTAAGGAAATGATACTTGACATTAGAAAAGCTTTAGCATACGAACTACGATCTTTGTGCTAGGCTTAGGATTGGGTCTTGTCCATCACATCATTCTCCTAATGATGTGATCCCGTTATCAACGACATCCAATGTCCATGGTCGAAACCGTAACCATCTATTGATCAACGAGCTAGTCAACTAGAGGCTTACTAGGGACATGGTGTTGTCTATGTACCCACACATGTATCTGAGTTTCCTATCAATACAACTATAGCATGGATAATAAACGATTATCATGAACAAGGAAACATAATAATAACTAATTTATTATTGCCTCTAGGGCATATTTCCAACAGTCTCCCACTTGCACTAGAGTCAATAATCTAGTTCACATCATCATGTGATTAACACTGATAGGTCACATCGCCATGTGACCAACATCCAAAGAGTTTACTAGTGTACGTAGAACTATTTCACATCATCATGTGATTAAGACTCAATGAATTACGAGGTTTGATCATGTTTTGCTTGTGAGAGAGGTTTTAGTCAACGGGTCTCGCAATATTCAGATCCCTATCTATTTCGCAAAACTTTATGTCATATCATAGATGTCGCTACCACGTTCCACTTGGAGCTATTCCAAATTATTGCTCCATTATACATATCCGGTATCTCTACTCAGAGTTATCCGGATAGGTGTTAAGCTTGCATCGACGCAACTCTTTTCGCCGAACTCTTTATCACCTCCATATCGAGAAACATATCCTTATTCCTCTAAGGATAATTTTGACCGCTATCTGGTGATCCACTCCTTGATCACCTTTGTACCCTCTTGCCAGATATGTAGCAAGGCACACATCAAAAGCGGTACACAAAGATAGCATACTGTAGAGCCTATGTCTAAGGCATAGGGACGACCTTCGCCCTTTCTCTCTTTCTCGCCGTGGTCGAGCTTTAACTCTTAACTTCATACCTTACATCTCGTGCAAGACCTCCTTCTTTGATCGATCCATCTTGAACACCTTCAATATCATGTCAAGGTATATGCTCATTTGAAAGTACCATTAAGCTGTTTTGATCTATCCTCATAGATCTTTATGCTCAATGTTCAAGTAGCTTAATCCAGGTTTTCACTTGAAAAACACTTTTCAAATAACCCTATATGCTTTACATCATTTCTGATCATCAAAATGTCAACGACATATACTCATCAGAAATTTTATAGTGCTCCCACTCACTTCTTTGGAAATACAAGTTTCTCATAAACTTTGTATAAACCCAAAATCTTTGATCAGATGCTTACTCCAGTCCTTAGAAGGATTGCTGGAGTTTTGCATATTTGTTAGCGTTCTTCAGGATTGTCAAAACCTTCTGGTTGTATCACATACAACCTTTCCTCAAGAAAACTGTCAAGGAAACAATGTTTTGACATTCTATCTCGCAAGATTTCATAAATGATGCAAGAATCGCTAATCCATTTCCAGACTCTTAGCATCGCCACGAGTGAGAAAGCCTCACCGTAGTCAACTCCTTGAACTTGTCGGAAAACATCTTAACGACAAGTCGAGCTTTCTTAATGGTAATTCTTACCATCATTATGCATCTTCCTTTTAAAATCCATCCGTACCCAATGGCCTTACGACCATCAAGTATTTCTTCCAAAGTCATGGATCCGTTCTCGGATTTTATGGCCTCGAGCCATTCGTCGGAATCCGGGCCCACCATCGCTTCTCCATAGCTCGTAGGTTCATTGTTGTCTAGCAACATGACCTCTAAGACAGGATTGCGTACCACTCTGAAGTAGTACGCATCCTGTCACCCTACGAGGAACGTTAGTGACTTGATCCGAAACTTCATGATTACTATCATAAGCTTCTACTTCAATTGGTGTGGGCGCCACGGGAACAACTTCATGTGCCCTGCTACACACTAGTTGAAGTGACGGTTTCAATAACCTCATCAAGTCTCCACCATCCTCCCACTCAATTCTTTCGAGAGAAACTTTTCCTCGAGAAAGGACCCGTTTCTAGAAACAATTACTTTTGCTTCCGGATCTGAATTAGGAGGTATACCCAACCATTTTGGGTATCCTATGAAGATGCATTTATCCGTTTTGGGTTCAAGCTTATCACGATGAAACTTTTCACATAAGCGTCGCAGCCCCAAACCTTTTAAGAAACGACAACTTAGGTTTCTCCAAACCATAGTTCAAGCAGTGTCGTCTCAACGGAATTACGTGGTGCCCTATTAAAGTGAGTGTGGTTGTCTCTAATGCCTAACCCATGAACGATAGTGGTAGTTCGATAAGAGACATCAAGGTACGCACCATATCCAATAGGGTGCAACTATGACGTTTGGACACACCATCACACTATGGTGTTCCAGGCGGTATTAATTGTGAAATAATTTCCACAATGTCTTAATTGCATGCCAAAGCTCGTAACTCAGATACTCATCTCTATGATCATATCATAGACATTTTATCCTCTTGTCACGATGATCTTCAACTTCACCCTGAAATTACTTGAACGATTCAATAATTCAGACTTGTGTTTCATCAAGTAAATACACTCAGTATCTACTCAAATCATCCGTGAAGTAAGAACATAACGATATTCACTGCATGCCTCAAAGACTCATTGGACTGCACACATCAAAATGTGTTACTTCCAACAAGTTGCTATCTTGTTCCATCTTCTCGAAACGAGGCTTTTCAGTCATCTTGCCCATGCGGTATGATTTGCATATCTCAAGTGATTCAAAATCAAGTGAGTCCAAACGATCCATCTGCATGGAGTTTCTTCATGCGTATACACCAATAGAAATGGTTCGCATGTCTCAAACTTTTCAAAAGCGAGTGAGTCCAAAGATCCATCAACATGGAGCTTCTTCATGCTTTTACACCAATATGACTTACATGGCAGTGCCACAAGTAAGTGGTACTATCATTACTATCTTATATCTTTTGGCATGAAAATGTGTATCACTACGATCGAGATTCAATAAACCATTCTTTAGGTGCAAGACCATTGAAGGTATTATTCAAATAAATAGAGTAACCATTATTCTCCTTAAATGAATAACCATATTGCGATAGACATAATCCAATCATGTCTATGCTCAACGCAAACACCAAATGACAATTATTCTGGTTTAATACTAATCTTGATGGTAGAGGGAGCGTGCGATGTTTGATCACATCAAACTTGGAAACACTTCCAACACATATCGTTAGCTCACCTTTAGCTAGTCCCCGTTTATTCCGTAGCCTTTTATTTCGAGTTACTAACACTTAGCAACCGAACCGGTATCTAATACCCTGGTGCTACTAGGAGTACTAGTAAAGTACACAACAACTTAATGTATATCCAATATACTTCTATCGACCTTTGCCACCTTCTCATCTACCAAGTATCTAGGGTAATTTCGCTCCTGTGGCTGTTCCCCTTATTACGTAAGCACTTAGTCTCGGGTTTGGGTTCAACCTTGGGTTTCTTCACTAGAGCAAAGAAACTTGATTTGCCGTTTCATGAAGTATCCCTTCTTGCCCTTGCCCTTTTTGAAACTAGTGGTTTTACTAACCATCAACAGTTGATGCTCCTACTTGACTTCTACTTTCGCGGTGTCAAACATCGCGAATACTTCAAGGATCATCATATCTATCCCTGATATGTTATAGTTCATCACGAAGCTCTAGTAGCTTGGTGGTAATGACTTTGGAGAAACATCACTATCTCATCCGGAAGATCAACTCCCACTCGATTCAAGTGATTGTTGCACTCAGACAATCGAGCACAAGCTCAACGATTGAGCTTTTCTCCCTTAGTTTGCGTGCTAAGAAAATCGTCGGAGGTCTTATACCTCTCGACGTGGCACGAGCCCGAAATCCCAATTTCAGCCCTCGAAACATCTCATATGTTCCGCGACGTTTCAAAACGTCTTTGGTGCCTCAACTCTAAACCGCTTAACCGAACTATCACGTAGTTATCAAACGTGTATGTCCGATGTTCGCAACATCCACAGACGACGTTTGGGGTTCAAAGACACCGAGCGGTGCATTAAGGACATAAGCTTTCTTTTGTCCGCATAATCGCCATCTTGTCAACTTTCAACTATATTTTCTCTAGGAACATATCTAAACATTGGAACTAAAGCGCGAGCTTTACATAATTTGCAAAGATCTTTTGACTATGTTCAGGATAATTAAGTTCATCTCATGAACTCCCACTCAGATAGACATCCCTCTAGTCATCTAAGTGATTACATGATCCAAGTCAACTAGGCCGTGTCCGATCATCACGTGAGACGGACTAGTCATCATCGGTGAACATCTTCAGGTTAATCGTATCTACCATACGACTCATGCTCGACCTTTCGGTCTCTTGTGTTCCAAGGACATGTTTGTACATGCTAGGCTCGTCAAGTTAACCTAAGTGTTTCGCGTGTGTAAATCTGGCTTACACCCGTTGTATGTGAACGTAAGAATCTATCACACCCGATCATCACGTGGTGCTTCAAGCATTTAACTTTCACAACGGTACGCTTAGGGGAACACTTTCTTGAAATTTTAATGAGGGATCATCTTATTTACTACCGTTGTACTAAGCAAATAAGATGCATAAACATGATAAACATCACATGCAATCAAATAGTGACATGATATGGACAATATCATTTTGTTCCTTTTGATCTCCATCTTCGGGGCTCCATGATCATCATCGCCACGGCAAGATGACACCATGATCTCCATCATCGTGTCTCCATGAAGTTGTCTCGCCAACTTATTACTTTTACTACTATGGCTACCGGTTAGCAATAAAGTAAAGTAATTACATGGCGTTGTTCAATGACACGCAGGTCATACAATAAATAAAGACAACTCCTATGGCTCCTGCCGATTGTCATATTCATCGACATGCAAGTCGTGATTCCTATTACAAGAACATGATCAATCTCATACATCACATATCATTCATCACATTCTTCTTGGCCATATCACATCACATAGCATACCACCGCAAAAACAAGTTAGACGTCCTCTAATTGTTGTTTGCATGTTTTACGTGGGTCGCTAGGGTTTCTAGCAAGAACGCTTTCTTACCTACGCAAAACCATAACGTGATATGCCAATTGCTATTTACCCTTCATAAGGACCCTTTTCATCGAATCCTTTCCGACTAAAGTGGGAGATCGGCACCCGCTAGCCACCTTATGCACCAAGTGCATGTCAGTCGGTGGAACCTGTCTCACGTAAGTGTACGTGTAAGGTCGGTCCGGGCCGCTTCATCCCACAATACCGTCGAAATAAGATTGGACTAGTAACGGTAAGCATATTGAACATCATCAACGCCCACAACTACTTTGTGTTCTACTGCAAAGAATCTACGCAAATAGACCTAGCTCGATACCCTTTGTTGGGGAGCGTGGCGAGAAATTCAAAATTTTCCTACGTGTCACCAAGATCTATCTAAGGAGAAACCAAAGAACGAGGGAAGGAGAGTTCATCTACATACCCTTGTAGATCGCTAAGCGGAAGCTTTCAAGAGAACGGGGTTGAAGGAGTCGTACTCGTCGTGATCCAAATCATCGGAGATCCTAGTGCCGAACGGACGGCACCTCCGCATTCAACACACGCTGACACCCGGTGACGCCTCCCATGCCTTGATCCAAAGAAAAGAGAGGGAGAGGTTGAGGAAGACTCCATCCAGCAGCAAAGACAACGGGCGTGGTGGTGGAGGAGCGTGGCAATCCCGCAGGCTTCGCCAAGCACCGCGAGATATGAGGAGAAAGAGAGGTAGAGGCTGCGCCAACAGGAGAAGAAACTTGTGTGTTGGGCTGCTCCTATGCCTCCACTATATATAGGGGAGAGGGCTGCGCCTCACCCAGGTTTCCACCCCTAGGGCGGCGGCCAGCCCTAGATCCCATCTAGGGGCGGCCAAGGGGGAGAGGGGAAACTTGCCCCCTCAAGCGCGGGCGCCTCCCCAAACCCTAGGCGCTTTGGGCCCTTGTGGAAGCGACCACCCCACCCGGGCTGGTCCTCCCACACTTGGCCCATGCTGCCTTCGGGATGGTGGCCCCACTTGGTGGACCTCGGACCCTCCAGTGGTCCCCAGATGCTACCGATAAAACCCAAACTTTTAGATGACCAAAACAGGACTTCCCATATATAAATCTTTACCTCTGGACCATTCCGGAACTCCTCGTGACGTCCGGGATCTCATCCGGGACTCCGAACAACATTCGGTAACCACATACAAACTTCCTTTATAACCCTAGCGTCATCGAACCTTAAGTGTGTAGACCCTATGCGTTCGGGAACCATGCAGACATGACCGAGACGTTCTCCGGCCAATAACCAACAGCAGGATCTGGATACTCATGTTGGCTCCCACATGTTCCACGATGATCTCATCGGATGAACCACGATGTCAAAGACTCAATCGATCCCGTATACAATTCCCTTTGTCTAGCGGTATTGTACTTGCCCGAGGTTCAATCGTCGGTAGCCCGATACCTTGTTGAATCTCGTTACTGGCAAGTCTCTTTACTCGTTCCGTAACACATCATCCCGTGATCAACCCCTTGGTCACATTGTGCACATTATGATGATGTCCTACCGAGTGGGCCCAGAGATACCTCTCCGTTTACGGAGTGACAAATCCAGCCTCGATTCGTGCCAACCCAACAGACACTTTCGGAGATAAGCGTAGTGCACCTTTATAGCCACCCGATTACGCCAGGACGCTTTGGTACACCCAAAGCATTCCTACCAGATCCGGAGTTGCACAATCTCATGGTCTAAGGAAATGATACTTGACATTAGAAAAGCTTTAGCATACTGAACTACGATCTTTGTGCTAGGCTTAGGATTGGGTCTTGTCCATCACATCATTCTCCTAATGATGTGATCCCGTTATCAACGACATCCAATGTCCATGGTCGTGAAACCGTAACCATCTATTGATCAACGAGCTAGTCAACTAGAGGCTTACTAGGGACATGGTGTTGTCTATGTACCCACACATGTATCCGAGTTTCCTATCAATACAATTATAGCATGGATAATAAACGATTATCATGAACAAGGAAATATAATAATAACTAATTTATTATTGCCTCTAGGGCATATTTCCAACAGCAATCTTATCACATGACTGACATAAACAACTATTACAACATGGCAAGTAGAAAACATCGTAGCCGTGCATCTCTGTTAAGAGGGCATGCATATTCATTCTCTTTCTACAATCTAGATGGCAACTACCATGTAGAACTGGTGGCAACTAACAACATAACATGATGGCAACTACCAGCAAAGTTAGGTGGCAACTATTTTTCCCTTCATATGTACCGGCCAAAATTCTCTATTCTGCCCTGCTTCCCCACCGTTTGTAACATTTTCCCCCATCGTTTTTGTCTAACTCTTAGTGAATCCTAAACATATTTTCGAGCACCTTCTAGTAGCAACCCCAACCTAAAAGCTTAGTTCGAACTTCTGATCGCCCATATTTATGAAAGATCAGATCTAGGATACAAGATGGCAACTTTGTGTATTTTGGAGGGGGAGGAGAATGCACATGAACGGCCAGATTCATGTGATTTGTAGATCCATGCGGCACAAATCTAGTACGTCTGTGGTCTGTTTTGCCATGACCTTGTGGATCCAGTCGCCTTCTACATGGGCAATCTAGAAGTGAAATTATTGAGGGGAGGAGATAGGAGAACAACTAGATGCAGGATGTTTTCTCACCTTTTGTGTGAGTTCGTTGCCGTGTTTTCTGTCGAGGGGGGGGGGTGGGGGCGCTAGTGATCCCATCTGGTTACCATGGCAAGTAGAGAAGGAAGAGGATGGAGGTAGGGAAAGATTTGCCGATCCGAAGGTTGGAGATGACCGACGGTGGCTACTCCAGATCGCGGGCGGGTAGGGACGACGGCCGAGAGATGGTTTTTGGTCGTGTGGGCCGCGGGGTCACTCGCCCGGGCGTGTGGGCGATCGCGCTGCACACCGAACATGCGGGCTGCGACAGGGTGTGGCCGGACGTGCTCGTGCGGGCGGGCCTGTGTCGATGCCACACGGGGATACCCCCTAGATGCCACACGTGCGGTGGATATCAGCGTCCTAAAAAATTGCAGCGTCCGCACCTTCAGCGCCATCTAACAAACGCATAGTGCCAGCAGAAAAAATCCTTAAAAAAGTTGCAGCACCAAGGATTCGAACTCACGTTATTTGCTTTCTAAAGCAGCTCGACTAACCACTAGAGCTAACTACTTCTCATGTTGTTATACCTTGATAGTGATTAAGGACAATATGGGCTGCGCGGTTCCAAAAAATGAAAGTTCACAGGTGAACAAAAGTTCACGAATTTTTTTCAGAAAAGAAAAGGCTCACGTATTCAAAAAAGTTCACAAATAATGAAAAATGTTCACGAAATGTAAAAAATACCACTAATTTAAGAAAAATAGTGAGTTTGAAAAAAGTTCACTGATTTGAAGAAGTTCATGTGAAACAAAACAAGTTCAAGAAAATTGAATAAAGTTCACCAATTTGAAAACAATTTCATCAATGTTTTAGGAAAGTTCATCATATTGAAAGAAAGTTCATCGTGTTTGAAAAAAGTTCATCAGATTTAAAAAAAGTTCATCGAATTTGGAAAAGTTCATTGATTCTGAAAAAACTTCGTGGATTTTGGAAAAAGTTCATCGATTTGGAAAAAAATACATCAAATTTGAAAAAAAATCATCAAATTTCAAAAAAAAGTTCACCCAATTTAAAGTTCATCCAATTTGAAAATAAAAAAGTTCATCGATTTTTCTAAAAAGGCGCACTAAAGAAAACAAAGGAAGAAGTGAAAAAAAAAGAATAAAAGAATAAAAGAAGAAACCGAACTGAAGAGCAGTAAAAACATGTGACGAACGAGCTAACTATTCACTCGCGGGCATGTGCCCTGGTGGCTATAACCGTGCACTTGCAACAAGGTGGCATGTGTTCGAATCCCCTTCGCCGGACATACTTTGCCTTTCACAAACAGGAAAAAGAACAGAACGTGCCAGCCCAATTACGAACGCCTGGATTCCCCAAACCGCATCAAGTAGGTGTTTTTCTTTTTTCTTTAAAAAAAGTACTCCAACATTTTTTTGAGATTTTTTTTTATGTGACCCCAAATGCCATCGTTAAAAATATTGTTAGTAAGGTGAACCAGAAAAATACCGAAAAGTATATAGTTCCTGTTGGCGCGAATAAGCCATGCCCAACGGCGGTGACATAAACAGGAAAAAGAACAGGAAAAAGAACAGAACGTGCCAGCCCAATTACGAACGCCTGGATTCCCCAAACCGCATCAAGTAGGTGTTTTTCTTTTTTCTTTAAAAAAAGTACTCCAACATTTTTTTGAGATTTTTTTTTATGTGACCCCAAATGCCATCGTTAAAAATATTGTTAGTAAGGTGAACCAGAAAAATACCGAAAAGTATATAGTTCCTGTTGGCGCGAATAAGCCATGCCCAACGGCGGTGACCGGCGAGACAGCGTCCAGGTCGTGAGGACGAGCGGGTGTGCTCACCATCGGGAGACCGGAGGGCCAGGGAGGCTCCGTAAACTATGTTTCTGTTAGGCTGGTCATAGTGGGAGTAACATAGATAGTAACATAGATGCCACATAAGCAAAAATGTTGATATGGCAAGTAGTTAATGAGGAGAGAGGCAAATAGAGTAACCTAATATGTTACCATCACATAGCGCTTTCCAATGCAAAATGAATCTACAAGACAATAAATGAACATGTGTATGTTACTACACATATGATACTTCCCACTATAAGGGTAGTAACATAGAGTAGTAACATATGCATGTTACTAATCTAAGTTACTCCCCACTATGACTAGCCTTAGCTAGTAAGTTGTTTGCATGGATAAGTTAGTTGGTCGCCTGAGTAGTGCAGCCACTGGCCATGCATGTCCTGCTGGAGAGATTCTAGGAGATGGAGTTAGTGCATGGGTGGTGACTTAGTTAGCGGATGAGCCGGCTGTGTACGTGCTAGTGGTGGCCGGGTCTTAGCTGTGCGTGTGTGTGCAGTCGGGTATAAAAAGGCCCACTGATGTACTGTTTGCAGTGCACCGGTATGAGCCGAGCCTAGGAGCCAGAGATAAGGTAATCTCCATCTGAACCGTGGTATGTGCCCGGTCGGCTGTGAGAGAGCTCCTCTGGGTAGGCTGCGGTGTGTTGCCGCGGCGTCTGGGTATGCGTCTAGTAAAGTGAGGTCGTTTGTGCAGCCGAGGCGCCGTTCGTGCGACGGAGGCGTTTGTGCGCCGAAAAAATTATGTGCTCCATCTTCCACCTTCGTTTGTGCGAGTGCGAAAAAGAGAGCTGGTATTGGGTTTGTCCCAACAGTTCCTGCCAGATGCTATGAGAAAAAGAAACAAGCTATTGATGTACATTGCAGCAAGACCATAACACATATTTCCATTGGACATGTTCCTGTCCAACTTGTTGCACCAAAGGATGTCCAGCCACTTTCAGAACTCCATGCAGGCAAACACATCTACGTAAGCATTCGAGGGAGCAGTACTAGCTTGTTTTGGCCTTTTGTGATCAGCTTGCCGTATTTTTAAATTAGTTAATAGTGATTAGTTTGTTAAGATAGGAGAGAGAGTTTTCTTTCTAGTCCAAACCGGTTTGTTTCAGTTAGTACTAGTACCATACGTGCATGTACCAGTACGTGTCTAGCTAGCTTTTGAGTCCAACTAGTACAAAAGTCCGTGCGTTGCACCGGCGATAAAAGTGATAGAACCTGCTTGATGGTTCATTTTTTTACCATATTTAATATCCAATTTTAATAAATGTTGAATGTGGAAATTTCCTTTTTTAATAAAACTTTAGTATTTCATATAAAATGTAACACCATTTGAAGAATAGTTAACACTTCTATGAAAATTGGAACATACTCTATAAAATAAAAAAAGAAATTAAAGAATGTATTTCTGTTGTATATATCGGAATGGTTTTTGTAGTGAGAAGTGTTTTTTGGTAAATTTTTAAGTGTTTTGAAAAATTATGAACATATTCTTTTGAAATATTTTTAAAGTATTTTTGTGTTAATTTTTTGGGCATTTTTGCTTGGTAATTTTTACAGATAGTTGGTTGTTTTGTTGGGAAGTGTTTTTTTTTTACTATTTGGGCTTGCCTAAACAAAATAGTTAACATACACAGAAGGACCCATGAACTCATCTTCGTACCGCTGCGACCCCTAAAAAAAATCTTCTTACTGCTGCACCATGAGGGCTCTTCCTTATCTTTCCCCATTTTCCACTACTCCCTTGTGTGCCGCCACCACCCACTGTCTCCTCCCGGCGGCGAAAGCCTTGGCGCAGGCGAGCGTCGCTGTGCCACTTCCCTCTCATCCTCTTGCACGGGCAGCACGTCATCTCCACCGCTGTCGCCGCCGTACAAATGCTCGTGCGTTGCACAGGGCGAAAAATATCTCAACGTCTTCCTACTAAAAGAGCATTGTGCACCCTTGTACTAAAAGAACACTACGCAACAGTGGTTGATTCAATCTCTGAAACCTAGCTGCCCAAATCTACCTAGTTGATCTTGTTTACTAATTCAACAACAGGTAGTTATAGCTTAATTTTCATTCGGTCTCAATGGGTTAGTTCAAGCAGTATTTTCCATGTAAAATGAAGTTATATATCATTATGATAAATGTTCTGTTATTTCTCTGATAAAATAAAAATGAAGCATTACTGTATGTCTAAGAAAATATTTACATGCAGCTATAAAAGGTTTTGGCGCTTCCGAAGTGAAAACTTTATTGTGTACTTGTATTCGAAAACAGGGGAAACATAAGTTTCTTGTGAGAATTAGCACAGACATTTGCTTGGCAACTTGAACAAATCTCAGGCCCTGCATATTAAGCTGCACCAATGGTACTAAATATTATAAAAGACAATGCCAAAGGAAATAGTACCTAGGCACCGAATTAAAATGAGTTAGCATATCATCCATGAGAACAGACCAAGGTAGGTCATGGAAGGCAATGCATTGGGTATTATTGACCTTCTGAAACTCTAGTACATATATGCTGAATGTCAAATCGTTGTGTACAAACTGTAATTTGCTTGCTCCTGACTCCTTGGAAGATAAATGCGACATAAAATTGATTACCCAGCAATATTAAAATCAAGACTCATAGGTCCCAGCAAATTACGATGCTAGAAGAAAAAAAAACTAAAACTCCAAAGCAACTGAAATTAGAATGTAAGGACATATAGTGTTCATGGATACCTCTTTTGGTTGGTCTCCCCACATCGAGGATAAGTAGTAGTAAACAATCTTAAGAAGGGCTTCATTTTTTCCATAATAAGGCATCCCTTGGTGAGCCTCCCCTTTCCACCGGTAGGTTGGAAGAGCATAGTTTTGCAGCCAGAGCATACCACCAAAGTCTGATAGTGGCTGAACACACTGTAATAAAAAAAATAGTAAGTTGATTTTCACATTAGTAACTATCAAATGTTATGCTGTCTAGAAGGTGTGAAGCAACACCAATGATCACATCCTAAAGTAGTCCTCAAAAATCAATAGTGGACATCTACGTTCATAGTCATACGTGTAGTAGAATTTTTCATTGAATTAGCATGCCTTTGCTAAAAAGATGTTAATCATCCATGTGACCATGTCTCTGCAGCATACATGTATATATTTAGTGAGCGTAATAGACTGAGTCCAATAGGCATGAAACACCGCAGCAATTCTCTCTCTTTTATTCCGGGGAAGAAACTACACTAACTCTAAATTGAACTCTTTGAACTTCATCTTTCTTTCATAGCAAAGCCCCAAAAGGTAAAGAAGAATTAGCCAAACATTCAAAAAGTCCGTAAATATAATAGTTAGATGAAAATAAACAGATGAAGTAGCAATGATCAATAATAAACAATCTGGTGGGGAATGAATTACTCCTACTGAATTTGCTGAGGTGCAGCACAGTGACTTTGCAACAGCAGCCCACATGGAGGCGATCTGCGGCAATGCTGCTCATATTGGCCAGTGTCAGCCTCTGCTCGACTACTCCGGCAAGGATGTCCTGCTGAACCCCCAGACTCCTTGCTGGCCCACGCCACCTTCATGTCTGATAAAACCTATCATAAAACATACATTGGTGATCCTAAAAGATTACCAAGAGATGCTGATTGGAGTGCCGTAATGCCGACAGCCATGGTGTGTAGAGGCATTTTTTATGTTTTTTCATACAGAATAAAATCCAGTAAAATATGTGCTTAAATAACAACTTTTTTGCATCAGAGGCTTGTATGTAGTTCTATGACTAATTAAGTAGCGTGCGTTGCATCGGGAGAACACATGCAAGTATCCATGCACCGTGCTATTGAAGAACACACTTCAAATCACCAATCGAGATGTTCCTAGTTGCCGCACTTGGAAGCTTAATCCCCTTCAATAATCTCCTTCTTTCGCTTCTACGCTCATGCTTTTTGCAAGTTCGTACATCCTCAGTCAAGGAGCCGAAACATGGTTAGTGCTCTCATATGTTTTGAATTTTTACTGAATTCAATAATCTAAATCTTATAACATTTATTGATGACAGGAGAAACTAAAATTTTCTTAGTCCACACATTCATCAAAGCAATTAAAGTGAAATGTAACATTCGAACTATACAAGATCGCTTACAGTGGTGCAGATACTTCCAGATATGATTGTGATCCAATAAATTGATTTTGTTTCGTATATTATACCATGGGAAAAGTGCATAAACCTGGGCAATGAAGCAAAAAATAATAGAGTTTACACTGAAGATTATCAACAAAAAAATTATAACTCGTAAATAGATTTAATCAATGATGAATAAGTGATTCTCTTTTCTTTTTGATTAGAGGGTTCACTATAGAGAAATTTATTTTCTGTTGGAATCTTTCCGACATTGTTAGCGACAATCGTCACACATTTTAAGAAAAGCAGATGAAACTAATAACACAACATGTGGTGGCATACAGTGTATTCTATCAAGCTTACAGTGTCAGGGAAAAATGATAAAGTTCCTTGTTGGTTTTAAGTAACGGAGGGACCTGACAATACAACTCAAAAGCCTTCAGGACGTCAACAACATTCTTGAGGTTTCCATAGTTACTACCAAGTGAAGCCAACCTAGGATCTGTCTTTCCTGAAGGTTCATGTCAGTCAAACGGATACATTTCACTCATTAAACACAAATATTTGTGCACACTTCAGATTAAGCAAACATACAACTTTAGGGCCGCAAGCTAATTTCCCAAGGTAAGGCTAATCTCCTGCAAGGCTGCAACCTCCCACACTTTGACGTCCTCCTCGACAACTCATGCGGTCATGCCATGAATTTATCAACACCATTCAGTAGTTCACCGTTGAATACAAAGAAGGGAGACTAAATCTCGCCACCTGAACAATAAATTTATTTACCTCTGTTTTTCGCACTGAGCAGCAGTTGCACAAACTCTTTTTCCTTCCTAATCGACTCCCCGTCTCCACCGCCGCCGCCTTGTCCTTCCAGCTAACAACCTGAACCAAGAACCTCCAGTAAGCCATCTGAATATGTATTTTTTCATTCGCTAGCAAATTTAATTTTTTTTCTACCTCATCATTTGCAATGCTTGATGGTGTTTTTTTGTCTAAATCATTTTTGAAACTACACTACAACAAATTATCCTTCCAACTCCACACAATCAACCCGCTCTGGATAAGTTAGACAATTGTGCCATGATTTATGTAGATTGATTTACTTTTCAAATCACATTGTCCCTTTCAGTCCATTCCTGAATTTAGTGGCCACACAAATTTATATATTGCTTCTGAGTTCAGGACGGGAGCAGTAGAGATATATTATCCTCCAAACACAGAGCAAAACTACAGCACAACATATTAGCAGCAGTAGCAAAGTAGCCGCAGCAGCATGGCACGGCAAAGAGTATGGAAGCAGGAGCGTCATGCGGAAAACAGTAAGGAAGTAACAACATTACAGGGTAGCAGCATGCGCACCTTGTCCATATTCGCGCGTGAGGCGAGCGTTAGGCAGGAGTGAGAGCAGCCACCTCCCCACGGCCGTAATTGGCGGAGGGAGGCGGGCGGGCGCTGATCTCGTGGCCTGGCGGCTCACCTTGTCCTGCGCGCTGGCCTTGGCCTCGTCCTCCGCCGCCGCCGCCTCGTCGTGGTCGTCGCCCTCGGAGAAGGCGAGCGGGGTGTCCGGGCTGGCGATGCCCTCGCTCATATCGTCATCGGCCGCGGGCTTCTCGGCCGGCGGTGCCGCCAGGGCCTTCCTCGGCCGGCGCCGGCCCCACGAGGGGATCTCCGGCCGCGCCTGCTGCTGCTGCTGGCGGATGCTGACCCGCATGATGGATGGCAGATCCGTGAGAACAGCGACCACCTTCAGCTCGCGCTCGCCGAACTCCTCCTCCCACACGGTCCGCTCTCGGCCGCCGCTGCCGTCTTGGATCTGGTCGAGCGAGCGAGGGATTGGGTGGGGTTGTGCGGGCGATGGCGAGAGCAGGGGAGGAGGCAGAGGATTGGTTTGGTCGTTTTGGTTTAACATAGGGTTTTTTTTGTAAAATGAAACATTTTCTCAGAAATCCACTTACAAAAGGACTGCGGGTTGAATAGCAGAAACTGCAGGGACTTTTTGAAAAAAAGGTGCGACGGTTAACCCGGCAGACTCAATCCGTGCTTTATTATTAGGGAAAGATTAGTCTTCAAGTCGTACGAGTCCAGGTTTGGTACAACAACTTTGTGCCGGTGTGCACTATTTATAAGGCCATCCGACCATGTATCGGGGAGGGTATTTTTTATTGCATGATGTTCCGGCGGCCAAGTTCTACGTATTTTTGTTGAGAATCCATCTAGGGTTTGCGTTCTTGGTGAGGAGATTAGATGGGCCACCCTCTAATTTGCTGCCGATTCTTGTTGAATCGTCCATGCACTTCTTCTGCCTAAGGATGTACGTGTAGTTCTGGCTGGTTTGCATCTACACGATGGTAAGCGTGCTGTTTCTTTTCTCCTGTTGTTTGCTGTACACTGGAGATTGGATTTGGAGTTGTTAAGTTTGTACTATGAAAGATTTGGGAAAAGTATTCGCGCCATCGATTTTCTGTCGACGATCGCATCAAGTCGTAGATAAGTTGGTGAACTCGGTACAATTTTTTCTTGCTATTTGATTCAACTGTTTGAAAGATGGTGAACTCGCAGCATGATAAATCTGATCATGAGGAGGTCGATGAGCTTCCAGAGGGTTTGGAGATAAGTGATGATTTGCGTATCCATCTGATGGCGATCAAGTAAGCCAACAAGAAGCTTGGGACAAAGGTTGAGGAATTGCCTGCAAATATTGTAGGCGTTGAGGACAGGTTGAACGAGCATTCGATCGCCAAATGACCGACAATGAATCGATAGTCTGGTGTGATGATCGAGAGTCTTAATCGGATCACCACACAGATTCAGCTTTTCAAAGTAGAGATGTGGTACCCCGACAGTCCCGCTCACCACGACAACGTCGTCACCGCGACACCGACGATGATGGTGATGTTGGAAATATGCCCTAGATGCAATAATAAAATGGTTATTATTATATTTCCTTGTTCATTATAGTTGTCTATTTTTCATGCTATAATTGTATTAATCGGAAACCGTAATAGATGTGTGAATACATAGACCACATCATGTCCCTAGTAAACCTCTAGTTGACTAGCTCGTTGATCAATAGATGGTTGTGGTTTCCTGGCCATGGACATTGGATGTTGTTGATAATGGGATCACATCATTAGGAGAATGATGTGATGGACAAGACCCAATCCTAAGCATAGCACAAGATCGTGTAGTTCGTTTGCTAGAGCTTTTCTAATGTCAAGTATCATTTCCTTAGACCATGAGATTGTGCAACTCCCGGATGCCGTAGGAATTCTTTGGGTGTATCAAACGTCAAAACGTAACTGGGTGGCTATAAAGGTACACTATAGGTATCTCCGAAAGTATCTGTTGGGTTGGCACGAATCGAGACTGGGATTTTTCACTCCTTATGACGGAGAGGTATCTCTAGGCCCACTCGGTAATGCATCGTCATAATGAGCTCAATGTGACTCAGGCGTTAGCCGCGGGATCATGCATTACGTAATCCAGTAAAGAGACTTGTTTGCAACGAGATCGAACGAGGTATGGGGATACCGACGATCGAATCTCTGCAAATAACATACCGATGGACAAAGGGAATTGTATACGGATTGATCCCGATGTTGGTTATCGACCGGAGAGATGTCTCGGTCATGTTCGCATGGTTCCCGAACCCGTAGGGTCTAAGACTTAAGGTTCTGGACGCCACAGCTTGTTATGGGAAATTGTATGTGGTTACCGAGGAGTCCCGGATTAGGGGTATCCGGACAGCCGGACTGTGTACAACGTCCAGGACTATTGAAGCGTGAAGATACAAGACTCAAGACTTCGCCCGTGTCCGGATGGGACTTTCCTTGGCGTGGAAGGCAAGCTTGGCGATCCGGATATTATATTTCCTTCCTTGTAACCGACTCTATGTAAACCCTAGCCCTCTCCGGTGCCTATATAAACCGGAGAGGTTGGTCCTTAGAAGGCCGATCTCAATTACAATCATACCATCATAGGCTAGCTCTTAGGGTTTAGCCTCTACGATCTCGTGGTAGATCTACTCTTGTACTACCCATATCATCAATATTAATCAAACAGTGAAGTAGGGTTTTACCTCCATCGAGAGGGCCCGAACACAGGTAAACATCTCGTGTCCCTTGCTTCCTGCTACCATCACCTTGACGCACAGATCGGGACCCCTACTCGAGATCCGCCGGTTTTGACACCGACATTAGTACTTTCATTGAGAGTTCCTTCCGTGTCATCGCCGGGCTCGATGGCTCCTTCGATCATCATCAACGATGTCGCCTGCGAGACTTTCCTCCCGGACAGATCTTCGTGTTCGGCGGTTTCAAGATCAAGGGCCAACTTCGCAGCCATCCGGAGCAGATCGACAGCCACGCCTCGCCACTGTGTCGTTCGAAACTGAACTACACGACGGATATCCGCGGAGACTTGATCTTCGATGGATTTGGGCCTATGCCAGAGCACCGCATAGCCTCGACGAGCATGGCTTAGACTCGCCATCGGACGAAGCTTCGGGTATCGTCCCGTAGTATATCCGGACCTAGATCCGGAAAGCAGCTACCGCTTAAGGGCGGAGGGATGGACCCCGCCTGTGTCGCGCCCTCATCGGCGGTGGAGCCGAACACGGTCTTACCTGCGGTGGCCCGCAACTCCGAACCCCCGGATTCATATCCGGACGTTGGTTCCATCAAGACACTCCCGAGCCCGTCGGGCGGGATGGCTCGGTAATGGAGTTCACATTGCGGATATCTTCTAGCACTCGCCCTTTGGCGACATGTCGGACTCATTAAAGTCTCTCTCTTTGTCGGGGCTCTTCGCGAACTATGTCCGGCTCGAGTGGGAGGCAGACGACGAAGGAATTCGCCGCTTCACCCACCACCCACTTCATTGCCACGGTTGATGACTTAACCGAGGTACTGAACTTCGACTCCGAAGACATCAACGGTATGGACGACAATGCAGGAGAACAACATGAACCACCGCACACTGGGCGGTGGACAGCCACCTCTTCTTATGATATATATATGGTGGACACTCCAAAGGAAACAAATGGCGATGAGGCAACGGAGGATAAAACCTCGGGGAAAAAAGCAAAGAATGGGCGTCATCGGCGCCACTCCAAGCCCCGCCACACCAATACCGGCCCAGGAGACGAAAACAATCCGAATGGTGCCAAAGAAGAATCCAACCCTGATCAGCCCGCCTTGAAAGCAGCCGAACAGAGGATGAGCAGGTCAGCCCGTAAGAACAAAGGCGGCATTTATACCCGAAGGAGGACAGCTACATGCCCCCCTCCGAAGACGAGATTAGCCTCGGCGACGACGAGTTCGGCGTGTCTGAGGATCCCATAGAGTAGGAGCGCTTCAAGCTTCGGCTTATAGCCACTGCGAGGAGCCTGAAAAAGAAACAACAGCAACTCCAAGCTGATCAAGATCTGCTCACAGATAGATGGATGAAAGTCCTGGCAACCGAGGAATACGGCCTCGAGCACCATACGGTGACCGCCACCTCGTGGCGGGATAAACGGCATACCAGTCGCATACTAGCCAATACCCCACGCCAACATACTACGGCCCGGCAACAAAACGGGACAGCCAAGATCGATCTACGGATCGCGGGCGCTACCAAGACGCTGACGAGGACCGCCACGCCGAACACACCTTCAACAAGTCCGGCCGGGCGAATATAGCCATCCAGAGCAATTCGACCTGCGTAGCCACATAGCCCGCATGCAGGTGCCGTGCACCCCTCTCGCTTCAATCGGCGAAGTAATGGATCATGAATTCCCGTAAGGGTTTAAACCCAGAACGCCGAATCATACGATGGCACAACAGACCCGCAGTATGGATCGAAGATTTCCTTCTCCACATTCACATGGCACGCGGAGACGATCTACACGCCATCAAGTATCTTCCACCTAAGCTCAAAGGACCAGCTCGGCACTGGCTAAACAGCCTGCCAGCAAATTCCATTGGCAATTGGGAAAACCTGGAGGACGCATTCCTCGAAAACTTCCAGGGCACATATGTGCGACCACCTGATGCCGATGACTTGAGCCACATCACTCAACAGCCCGGAGAGTCAGCCAGGAAATTCTGGACTCCGTTCCTAACCAAAAAGAACTAAATAGTTGATTGTCCGGACGCCGAAGCCCTAGCGGCTTTCAAGCATAATATCCGTGACGAGTGGCTCGCTCGACACCTCGCCAGAAAACCCAAGTCCATGGCAGCTCTCACAACATTAATGACCCACTTTTGCGCTGGCGAGACAGCGGTTGGTTGGCTCGCAGCAACACTACACCACGCCCGGGCAATTCGGATGGCCGCGATAATAACGGCAAAGCCACGGCGTAACAGACATAAGCGATGGAACAACGGCGACGGCATCAAGACACGATACCAACGCCGGATTCAGTGGGTCCAAGCCCGGCCACGAAGAAGCCGCTCAAAAGAAATAATCGAGGACCGTCGGTCTGGACCGCATCGAGCGCTTCGTGCCAAATTCATGGCATCCCGGACAAGCCACCCAACCACACCAACAGAGATTGCTGGGTATTCAAACAGCCGCAAGATAAACGCCAAGACAAGGACAAGGCTGTACAATGACGACGATGAGGATCCCCGACGTCCGAACACGGGGACGTAAGAAATTTCCCCGGTGAAAACGGTCAACATGATCTACGCCACGCACATCCCCAAGCGGGAAAGAAAGCGGGCACTAAGGGACGTCTATGCGATGGAGCCAGTCGCCCCCAAATTTAACCCATGGTCAGCTTGTCCGAGCACTTTCGATCGTAGGGATCACCCTACTAGCATCCGTCACGGTGGCTCAGCCGCATTGGTCCTATACCCAATCATTGACGGATTCCACCTCACGCGCGTCCTTATGGACGGCGGCAAGAAAGATGAACCCGCTTTACTGTGACACAAGCAGTAAATGGGCATTGACCCTTCAAGGATCAAGCCCACTAAAACCACCTTTAAAGGTGTAATTCCTGGAGTAGAGGCCCACCAGACGGGCTCTATAACATTGGAAGTGGTCTTCGGATCCCCGGATAACTTCCGAAGCGAAGAGTTAATCTTCGATATCGTCCCCTTCCGCAGTGGTTACCATGCACTGCTCGAACAAACCGCATTCGCCAGATTCAATGCGGTATCACACTACGCATATCTCAAACTCAAGATGCTAGGACCACGCGGGGTCATAACGGTGAACGGAAATATGGATCGCTCCCTACGAACAGAAGAACATACTGCAGCCCTTGCGGCGGAAGTACAATGCGGCCTTATCCAACAAACCAATCCGGCGACAGCAACTTCGACCACAGTCAAGCGAGTCCGGAGCACCCCGCAACAGGATCGTTAGGCACGCCAAGAGCGGGACTAGCAGTCCGCCCTCCTCTTAAGCCCCATCAAAGCAGCATTCGTGCCACGTGCACACAGTTACGCACTTAAAATACCATGGGCATAGGCGGAGGCGCATCAACGACTCAGTCAATAGTGCGGGTAACCGCCAAATACTTGCATACTCTTTCCCTCTTACCTTTCAGGACACCGCGTTGGCGCATCATCCTCAAAAGAGCCGAATTGCCGGACTTATAGGAAAGAGACATCCAAGGAGGCAACAGACGTTGTGCACAGAAGGAAACATCCAGGTGGATTCTATTGACGATCATTATACCTGCTTTATCTATCTGAACACAGCCTGCCCCTGGATAGGACATGTCAAATAGTCCTATTTTATCTCTGCTTAACGAATCCATTGTAAATGTATGCTAAAACGTATTTTTGGTCAATGGGAGATTATATATAGCGTCAGCTTACTATTATTATTTGAGCATTTTTTCTCTTATAAATGTTTATTTGATATTGCATCCGTACACTTTGGTGCGGCCGGTTTGCTGTGGGCTTCTCATGGCGCTCGTAATATGGCAAATAAAGTCCGAACACTTTCAACGGTGCGGCACCCGAACTTATAGCACTATATGCATCATTCCGAATCATGTCTTGGGTCTACAATTGGGATAGCCCGGCTCCATTGTTTTGGTGCCTTACGTTCCGTTATATTGGCTAAGGTAGCGCAGGGAGAACTACTACGATTGTGTCCCGTTTCTTCCGGACGAGCACCTCAGTAGAGAAAGCCGAAACTGATCGGCATGATATGGCGAGAGCTGGTCGCTGTTCGAGAGGTTTTAAATGTTGGAAATATGCCCTAGAGGCAATAATAAATTAGTTATTATTATATTTCCTTGTTCATGATAATCGTTTATTATCCATGCTATAATTGTATTGATAGGAAACTCAGATACATGTGTGGGTACATAGACAACACCATGTCCCTAGTAAGCCTCTAGTTGACTAGCTCGTCGATCAATAGATGGTTACGGTTTCACGACCATGGACATTGGATGTCGTTGATAACGGGATCACGTCATTAGGAGAATGATGTGATGGACAAGACCCAATCCTAAGCCTAGCACAAAGATCATGTAGTTCGTATGCTAAAGCTTTTCTAATGTCAAGTATCATTTCCTTGGACCATGAGATTGTGCAACTCCCGGATACCTTAGGAATGCTTTGGGTGTACCAAACGTCAAAACGTAACTGGGTGGCTATAAAGGTGCACTACGGGTATCTCCGAAAGTGTCTGTCGGGTTGGCACGAATCGAGACTGGGATTTGTCACTCCGTGTGACGGAGAGGTATCTCGTGGCCCACTCGGTAGGACATCATCATAATGTGCACAATGTGACCAAGGGGTTGATCACGGGATGATGTGTTACGGAACGAGTAAAGAGACTTGCCGGTAACGAGATTGAACAAGGTATCGGGATACCGACGATCGAATCTCGCAAGTACAATACCGCTTAGACAAAGGGAATTGTATATGGGATCGATTGAGTCCTTGACATCGTGGTTCATCCGATGAGATCATCGTGGAACATGTGGGAGCCAACATGGGCATCCAGATCCTCATGTTGGTTATTGACCGGAGAACGCCTCGGTCATGTCTCAAGATGGTTCCCGAACCCGTAGGGTCTACACACTTAAGGTTTGATGACGCTAGGGTTATAAAGGAAGTTTGTATGTGGTTACCGAATGTTGTTCGGAGTCCCGGATGAGATCCCGGACGTCACGAGGAGTCCGGAATGGCTCGGAGGTAAAGATATATATATGGAAAGTTGTTTTTTGGGTTCCGGGAAAAGTTCGGGTTTTTCTGGTATTGTACCGGGAAGCTTCCGGAAGGGTCCGGAGGTTCGGAAATTGTTCCACCACGTCCAATACAGCAGCATGGGCTGTAAGGGCGCTTAGCCTTAATGGGCCAGGGGCACCAGCCTCAAGGCCCATGCGCATGGGAGAGGGGAAACCCTAAGGGGGAGGGCCTCCACTTGACTTGGGAGGCACTCCTCCCCCCCTTTGGCCGCCGCCCCAACCCTAGATGGGATCTAGGAGGGCCGACCCCCTTCTCTCCCCACCCATAAATAGTGGAGGGGTGGGAGGGCAGCCGCACCCCAAGTTCTGGCGCAGCCCTTCCCCTCTCCCAAGTACTCCTCTTCTCCTGCGGTGCTTGGCGAAGCCCTGCAGGATTGCCACGATGCTCCACCACCACCACGCCGTCGTGCTGCTGCTGGAAGGAGTCTTCCCCAACCTCTCCCTCTCTCTTTGCTGGATCAAGGCATGGGAGACGTCACCGGGCTGCACGTGTGTTGAACGCGGAGGTGCCGTCCGTTCGGCACTAGGATCTCCGGTGATTTGGATCACGACAAGTGCGACTCCTTCAACCCCGTTTTCTTGAACGCTTCCACTTAGCAATCTACAAGGGTATGTAGATGCACTCTCCTTCCCCTCGTTGCTGGTTTCTCCATAGATAGATCTTGGTGACACGTAAGAAATTTTTGAATTTTTGCTACGTTCCCCAACAGTGGCATCATGAGCTAGGTCTATTGCGTAGATTCTTTGCACGAGTAGAACACAAAGTAGTTGTGGGCGTTGAATTGTTTCAATATGCTTACAGTTACTAGTCGAATCTTGTTTCGACGGTATTGTGGGATGAAGCGGCCCGACCGACCTTACACGCATACACTTACGTGAGACAAAGTTCCACCGAATCGACATGCACTTGGTGCATAAGGTGGCTAGCGGGTGCCGCTTCTCCCACTTCAATCGAATGATTCGATGAAAAGGGTCCTTATGAAGGGTAAATAGCAATTGGCATATCACGTTGTGGTTTTGCATAGGTAAGAAACGTTCTTGCTAGAAACCCATAGCAGCCATCAGAAACATGCAAACAACAATTAGAGGACGCCTAACTTGTGTTTGCGGGTATGCTATGTGATGTGATATGGCCAAGAAGAATGTGATGAATGATATGTGATGTATGAGATTGATCATGTTCTTGTAATAGGAATCACGACTTGCATGTCGATGAGTATGACAACCGCAGGAGCCATAGGAGTTGTCTTAATTTATTATATGACCTGCGTGTCATTGAACAAACGCCATGTAATTACTTTTCTTTATTGCTAACCGGTAGCCATAGTAGTAGAAGTAATAAGTTGGCGAGACAACTTCATGGAGACACGATGATGGATATCATGATGATGGAGATCATGGTGTCATGCCGGTGACGATGATGATCATGGAGCCCCGAAGATGGAGATCAAAAGGAGCAAAATGATATTGGCCATATCATGTCACTATTTGATTGCATGTGATGTTTATCATGTTTATACATCTTATTTGCTTAGAACAACGGTAGTAAATAAGATGATCCCTCATTAAAATTTCAAGAAAGTGTTCCCCCTAGCGTGCACCGCTATGTAAAGTTCGCTGCTTCAAGCACCATCTGATGATCGGGTGTGATAGATTCTAACGTTCACATACAACGGGTGTAAGCCAGATTTACACACGCGAAACACTTAGGTTAACTGACGAGCCTAGCATGTACAGACATGGCCTCGGAACACAAGAGACCGAAAGGTCGAGCATGAGTTGTATGGAGGATACGATCAACATGAAGATGTTCACCGATGATGACTAGTCCGTCTCACGTGATGATCGGACATGGCCTAGTTGACTCGGTTCATGTAATCACTTAGATGACTGGAGGGATGTCTATCTGAGTGGGAGTTCATTAGATGAACTTAATTAACCTGAACATAGTCAAAAGCCCTTTGCAAATTATGTCATAGCTCGCGCTATAGTTCTACTGTTTTAAGATATGTTCCTAGAGAAAATATAGTTGAAAGTTGACAGTAGCAATTATGCGGACAATAGAAGGCTTATGTCCTTAATGCACCGTTCGGTGTGCTGGACCTCGAACGTGGTCTGTGGATGTCGCGAACACCTGACATACACGTTTTGATGACTACATGATAGTTCAGTAATGTTAAATGGTTTAGAATTGAGGCACCGAAGACATTTTTGAAATGTCGCAGAACATATGAGATGTTCCAAGAGCTGAAATTGGGATTTCAGGCTTGTGCCCACGTCAAGAGGTATGAGACCTCCGATGAGTTTTCTAGCCTACAAACTAAGGGAGAAGATCTCAATCTTTGAGCTTGTACTCAGATTGTCTGGGTACAACAATTGCTTGAATCAAGTGGGAGTTAATCTTCTAGATGAGATAGTGATGTTTCTCCAAAGACATTGCCACCAAGCTACTAGAGCTTCGTGATGAACTATAACATAATAGGGACAATATGATGATCCTTGAGCTATTCGCAATGTTCGACACCGCGAATGTAGAAATCAAGAAGGAGCATCAATTGTTGATGGTTAATGAAACCACTAGTTTCAAGAAGGGGAAGGGCAAGAAGGGATACTTCATGAAACGGCAAATCAGTTGTTGCTCTAGTGAAGAAACCCAGGGTTGAACCCGAACTCGAGATCGTAGTGCTTCGTTATGAGGGAATGTACAATCAAGCGTAACTACCCTAGATACTTGGTAGATGAGAAGGCTGGCAAGGTTGAAAGAAGTATATTGGATATACATTGAATTAAATGTGTACTTTACTAGTACTCCTAGTAGCACCAGGGTATTAAGATACCGGTTCGGTTGCTAAGTGTTAGTAACACGAAATAAAAGCTATGGAATAAACGGAGACTAGCTAAAGGTGAGCTGACAATATGTGTTGGAAGTGTTTCCAAGGTTGATGTGATCAAGCATCGCATGCTCCCTCTACCATCGAGATTGGTGTTTGCGTTGATCATAGACATGATTGGATTATGTCTATCGCAATACGGTTATTCATTTAAGGAGAATAATGGTTACTCTATTTATTTGAATAATACCTTCAATGGTCTTGCACCTATAAGAATGGTTTATGGAATCTCAATCGTAGTGATACACATTTTCATGCCAAAAGATATAAGATAGTAATGATAGTACCACTTACTTGTGTAATCGCCATGTAAGTCATATTGGTATAAACGCATGAAGAAGCTCCATGTTGATGGATCTTTGAACTCACTGCTTTTTGAAAAGTTTGAGACATGCTAACCATGTCTATTGGTGTATACGCATGAAGAAACTCCATGCAGATGGATCGCTTTGGACTCACTTGATTTTGAATCACTTGAGATATGCAAATCATACCACATGGGCAAGATGACCGAAAAGCCTCGCTTTCAAAGAAGATGGAACAAGATAGCAACTTGTTGGAAGCAACACATTTTGATGTGTGCAATCCAAAGAGTGCTGAGGCATGCAGTGAATATCGTTATGTTCTTACTTCACAGATGATTTGAGTAGATGTTGAGTATATTTACTTGATGAAACACAAGTCTGAATTATTGAAAGGTTCAAGTGATTTCAGAGTGAAGTTGAAGATCTTTGTGACAAGAGGATAAAATGTCCGTGATATGATCATAGAGATGGATATCTGAGTTGCGAGTTTGGTACACAATTGAGACATTATGGAAATTGTTTCACAACAAACACCGCCTGGAACACCATAATGTGATGGTGTGTCCGAACATCATAGATGCACCCTATTGGATATGGGGCATACCATGATGTCTCTTATCGAATTACCACTATCGTTCTTGGGTTAGGCATTAGAGACAACCACATTCACTTTAAATAGGGCACCACGTAACTCCGTTGAGATGACACCGTTTGAACTATGGTTTGGAGAAAACCTAAGTTGTCGTTTCTTAAAAGTTTGGGGCTGCGACGCTTATGTGAAAAAGTTTCAGGTTGATAAGCTCGAACCCAAAGCGGATAAAATGCATCTTCATAGGATACCCAAAACTGTTGGGTGTACCTCCTAATTCAAATCCGAAAGCAATAGGGATTGTTTCTAGAAACGGGTCCTTTCTCGAGGAAAAGTTTCTCTCGAAAGAATTGAGTGGGAGGATGGTGGAGACTTGATAAGGTTATTGAACCATCACTTCAACTAGTGTGTAGCAGGCACGTGAAGTTGTTCTGTGGGCGCCTACACCAATTGAAGTAGAAGCTTATGATAGTGATCATGAAACTTGGATCAAGTCACCGCCAAACCTCGTAGGTCGACAAGGATGCGTACTACTTCAGAGTGGTACGGTAATCCTGTCTTGAAGGTCACGTTGCTAGACAACAATGAACCTACGAGCTATGGAGAAGCGATGGTGGGACCGAATTCCGACAAATGGCTAGAGGCCATAAAATCCGAGAAAGGATCCATGTGTGAAAACAAAGTGTAGACTTTGGAAGAACTGCTTGATGGTCGAAAGGCTGTTGAGTATAGATGGATTTTAAAAGGAAGACAGACAATGATGGGTAAGTGACACCATTAAGAAAGCTCGACTTGTCGTTAAGATGTTTTCCGACAAGTTCAAGGAGTTGACTACGATGAGACTTTCTCACTCGTAGCGATGCTAAGAGTCTGTTGGAATTATATTAGCAATTACTGCATGATTTATGAAATCTTGCGTATAGAATGTCAAAAACATTGTTTCTCGACGATATCCTTGAGGAAAGATTGTATGTGATACAACCGTAAGGTTTTGACAATCTCGAAAGACGCTAACAAGTATGCAAAGCTCCAGAATCCTTCTAAGGACTGGAGTAAGCATCTCGGAGTTGGAATGCACGCTTTGATGAGATGATCAAAGATTTTGGGTTTATACAAAGTTTATGAGAAACTTGTATTTCCAAAGAAGTGAGTGGGAGCACTATAACATTTCTGATGAGTATATGTTGTTGACATATCGTTGATCAGAAATGATGTAGAATTTCTGGAAAGCATATAGGGTTATTTGAAAAGTGTTTTTCAATAGAAAACCTAGAATAAGCTGCTTGAACATTGAGCATCAAGATCTATGAGGATAGATCAAAAACCGCTAAATGGTACTTTCAAATAAGCACATACCTTGACATGATCTTGAAGGTGTTCAAGATGGATTAGTCAAAGAAGGAGTTCTTGCCTGAGGTGTAAGGTATGAAGTTAGGACCTAAAGCTCGACCACGGCAGAAGAGAGAGAAAGGACGAAGGTCGTCCCCTATGCTTCAGACGTAGGCTCTATAGTATGCTATGCTGTGTACCGCATCTAAGTGTGCCTTGCCATGAGTCACTATAGTACAAGAATGATCCAGGTATGGATCATTGGACAGCGGTAAAAAATTGTCCTTGGAGTAAATAAGGACATGTTTCTCGATTATGGAGGTGATAACGAGTTCGGCGTAAAGGGTTACGTCAATGCAAGCTTTAACACCTATCCGAATGACTCTGAGTAGAAAACCGGATACGTATAGTGGAGCAACCATTTGGAATAGCTCCAAGTGGAGCGTGGAAGCAAAGATTTACAATATGACCTAGAGATTTGCGAAAGTACATAGGGATCTGAATATTGCAGACCTGCTGACTACAACCTATCTCACAAGCATAACATGATCAAACCCAGAACTCATTGAGTGTTAATCACATAGTGATGTGAACTAGATTATTCATTCTAGTAAACTCTTTGGATGTTGGTCACATGGCGATGTGACCTGTGAGTGTTAATCACATGGCGATGTGAACTAGATTATTGACTCTAGTGCAAGTGGGAGACTGTTGGAAATATGCCCTAGAGGCAATAATAAATTAGTTATTATTATATTTCCTTGTTCATGATAATCATTTATTATCCATGCTATAATTGTATTGATAGGAAACTCAGATACATGTGTGGGTACATAGACAACACCATGTCCCTAGTAAGCCTCTAGTTGACTAGCTCGTTGATCAATAGATGGTTACAGATTCCTGACCATGGACATTGGATGTCGTTGATAACGGGATCACATCATTAGGAGAATGATGTGATGGACAAGACCCAATCCTAAGCCTAGCACAAAGATCATGTAGTTCAGATGCTAAAGCTTTTCTAATGTCAAGTATCATTTCCTTAGACCATGAGATTGTGCAACTCCGGATACCGTAGGAATGCTTTGGGTGTACCAAACGTCACAACGTAATCGGGTGGCTATAAAGGTGCACTACGGGTATCTCCGAAAGTTCTGCTGGGTTGGCACGAATCGAGATCGGATTTGTCACTCCGCAGTGATGTAGAGGTATCTCCGGGCCCACTCGGTAGGACATCATCATAATGTGCACAATGTGACCAAGGGGTTGATCACGGGATGATGTGTTACGGAACGAGTAAAAGAGACTTGCCGGTAACGAGATTGAACAAGGTATCGGGATACCGCCATCGAATCTCGGGCAAGTACAATACTGCTAGACAAAGGGAATTGTATACGGGATCGATTGAGTCCTTGACATCGTGGTTCATCCGATGAAATCATCATGGAACATGTGGGAGCCAACATGGGTATCCAGATCCCACTGTTGGTTATTGACCGGAGAATGTCTCGGTCATGTCTGCATGGTTCCCGAACCCGTAGGGTCTACACACTTAAGGTTCAATGACGCTAGGGTTATAAAGGAAGTTTGTATGTGGTTACCGAATGTTGTTCGGAGTCCCGGATGAGATCCCAGACGTCACGAGGAGTTCCGAAATGGCCCGGAGGTAAAGATTTATATATGGAAAGTTGTTGTTCGGGTTCCGGGAAAAGTTCGGGTTTTTCTGGTATTGTACCAGGAAGCTTCCAGAAGGTTCCGGAGGATTTCGGAGGGGTCCGGAGGTCCGGAAATTGTTCCACCACGTCCAATACAGCAGCATGGGCTGTAAGGGGGCGCCCTAGCCTTAATGGGCCAGGGGCACCAGCCCCCCAAGGCCCATGCGCATGGGAGAGGGGAAACCCTAAGGGGGAGGGCCTCCACTTGACTTGGGAGGCACTCCTCCCCCCCTTTGGCCGCCGCCCCAACCCTAGATGGGATCTAGGGGGGCCGGCCCCCTTCTCTCCCCACCTATTAATAGTGGAGGGGTGGGAGTTCAGACGCACCCCAAGTTCTGGCGCAACCCTTCCCCTCTCCCAAGTACTCCTCTTCTCCTGCGGTGCTTGGCGAAGCCGTGCAGAATTGCCACGCTCCTCCACCACCACCACGCCGTCATGCTGCTGCTGGACGGAGTCTTCCCCAACCTCTCCCTCTCTCCTTGCTGGATCAAGGCATGGGAGACGTCACCGGGCTGCACGTGAGTTGAACACGGAGGTGTCGTCCATTCGGCACTAGGATCTCCGGTGATTTGGATCACGACGAGTACGACTCCTTCAACCCCGTTCTCTTGAACGCTTCCGCTTAGCGATCTACAAGGGTATGTAGATGCACTCTCCTTCCCCTCGTTGCTGGTTTCTCCATAGATAGATCTTGGTGACACGTAAGAAAATTTTGAATTTCTGCTACGTTCCCCAACATTAAAATCCTTAAAGATTTTCCGCTTTAGGCAATAAATCGGCTTTGTCCGATCTAGGCGTGTATAGCGCCCCAATTCGGCCTTCCGGATTCTAGAGGCTTCGCCAAAATTTAAAATTGTAGACTTCTATGGCTAAGTGAAAGTTATAAAGCCGCATAGTCCGATTGCCTTGTTCGCTGCGCCGGACACCTCCTTAAGGGACCAAACATTTGGGTAAAGAGTGTCCGGTTTTCCATGAACACCCCAAAGGTTAGTCACGTAAAGGTAAGCCGATGACCGCCTACTTTAAGGATTTTATAAACAACCGCATGTAAGGTAATATTTTAAATAACAAAAGCGCTACATAGCGCAAGTAACTTCATCTTTAATTACAAACATGACAGAAGTGAATTCATTCAAATATGGCGTCCTTGGTACACTCATTGGCAACGAGACGAGCACCCTTCATCACGCCATCGTAGTACATTTTGGGATGGTGATGCGTTTTACCCTCCGGCGGCCCGTCCTTGACCAGCTTCTCCGCATCCAACTTGCCCCAATGCACCTTGACGCGGGCAAAAGCTCGGCGGGCACCTTCGACATGCACAGATCGCTGATCACTTCAAGCCGCCAAGGTGCATCCACCATTCGCTTGATCAGGCCAAAGTAGCTATCGGGCAAGAGCTCACTGTGCCACATCCTCGACTATGAAGTCCTTCATAGCTAGTTCGCCACCACAGGAGTTCGACCAACTGCTTCAGTTGGTCGCTCAGAGGCATCGGATGATCAGCCCCAGCATACTGGGACCAGAACAGCTTCTCCGTTGAGCTCCCCTCCTGGGCACGGTAGAACTCCGCAGCGTCTGTGACACTGCATGGCAGATCTGCAAATGCCCCTGGAGAGCTCCGTATTCGAGTAAGTAAAAGAAACGCCTCCTCCACATGTTTGCTTTGCATAAAGAATTTCTTACCCGCTGCTATCTTATTGGCCTCCTGGATCTCCTCTTTGTGCTTTCTCGGCTTCGCCTTGGCATCTTTCAAATTCACAAGGGCCTTCGCAAGCTCGGCCTCCTTCATCTTCAGATTATGCTCCATGGACTCGCACTTCTTGCCGAGGTCCTGGAGCTCGTTCTATACCTCGCCCACTCTAGCACTTTGCTTTTCGCGCTCCTTACACTCCGAGGCCGCCTTGTCTTCGGCCTCGGACAACGCCTTCTTCAGGGATGCCAATTCGGTGGCCCTCATACACTGGCCACGACACTCGTGTGTTAGAGTCGTCAATTCTGCCTATCCTTAAACGCATAAGAGCGGGAATTACTTACCCTTGTTCTCTTCGAGCTGCCTCTTCGTGAGGACGAGCTCTCCCTGCGCGCTTGCTCAGGTGCCACTTATTCCGGCAACCTCGAAGTACGGCAAGCAAAGAAGCAAAGACAACCTGCTTATTCACAACAATACTTTTTATTAGACTCCTGCGGATTATAATTGACCCTCCGTTTGGCTTTTCTTTCCGAACACCAAACAGAGTATCAGGGTCTACTACCTATTGGGTGATAATCTTATAAATTTTTATTACTTACCTCAAAGCCCATCACGAGGCTTGTGCAGGCTTCGGTTAGTCCCCTTTTGGTGGACACGACCTTTTGAATCACCGCACTCATAAGAGTATGGTGCTCTTCTTCCATGGAAGCGCCTCGAAGCGCTTCCACCAGACTATCCGGCGCCATTGATGCGACGGAAGTCTCCAGACGGGCGGCTCGCCTCCCTAACGAGGGGCTGCTTGCCCAAGTCCGGAACCGTTGGAGGTTCCGGTAGTGTTCGGTCGGAGTCCGCCTTTGTTACGGTTTCGCCGACGCGGGTCCGCGGGATCTTGAACCCCGCATGCCCGACATCTGGAATCCCGCTGCATGCGTCTCAGAGTCACCCCCGCTCGAGAGCTCAAGGGACAACACCTCCGTGTCATCCGCGTGTGGAGGGGTAGTGGCCGTCGGGAGCGAATTTATCGCCGAATCGCTCAGGGACCCGGAGGAGGATTCCTCGGGGTGAGCCATGGCCGGACTGCATATATGTTCGGCACTATAAGTACAAAAACTATGAAGTAAAACCACGAGAGGATGTGGACACTTACGATCGCACCGGGGGCTTCCCCCGGGGCAGCTACCCCTCCTCGCTGTAAGCGGCCGTGGCGGAATAGTCCGGAAGGGTTACCTTCCGCTTCTTGGACGCCCCAGCCTCCCCTTCCGGCCGGCTTTCCTCTTCTTCTCCCCCCTAGTACGGGGAGGTGGAATTTCTTCTTGATTCCCCCCGCCTCCACGAGAGGAATGTGTCTCGTCGTCATCGGACGACAGAGGAATAACGGCCTTGCGCCGAGGGCCTTTTCCGGTCCCCTGGCCCGCTTCGTCGTGCCCCTCATTCTTCTCGGATGGGGCGTCTTCTTCTTGTTCCTCCTCCCCTCTGTGGGAGGAGTCCGCCTCGTTCTTGGACGAGGCTTTGACGTTAACCTTACGCCGGAGACCCTTCATGGTCCCCGGGGCCTTCTTTTCAGCCTTCTTCTCCGGCACCTTGTACGGTGCCGGGACTAGCATCTCCGTCAGGAGAGCATCCGCTGGATCTTCTGGTAACAGAGCCGGACAGTCAATCTGCTCCGATGTCTTCACATAATCCTGAGGCAAATATATATAAATACTTAAAACTACCCCATGAAAGTATCGGGAAAAAACTAAACCCAGTGGTGGTCCCAAAACTCACCGGATTCGGGGTCACAGGCTGCATGAAGTCCGCGGTCCTCGGATGTGGGAGGAGGTACTTCGGAGGCCTTGAACAACACTTTCCATGCACCTTTGTGCTTCATGCCGTAGAGCTTCCGGAGCGTCTGGTGTTCCGCCGGGACGAACTCCCACAGATTTACCGCCCGCCTTTGGCAGGGCAGGATCCGACGAACGAGCATGACCTGGATCACATTGACAAGCTTGATGTTCTTGTCCTTCATGCTTTTGATGCATGTCTTTAGTCCGGCCAGCTCCGTGGAATCGCCCCAGGACAGACCCTTCTTTTCCCAGGAGGTGATCCGCATGGGGATTTTGGATCGGAACTCGGGGGCTGCCGCCCAGTTGGCGCCGCGTGGCTCGGTGATGTAGAACCACCCCGGTTGCCATCCTTTTACGGTCTCTGCAAAGGAGCCGTCCAGCCAGGTGAAGTTAGGCATCTTGCCCACCATGGCCCCTCCAAGCACTCCGCTTGTTGGTCGCAGACAATCTTCGCTTCACGCAGAAGATTTGCAGCCACAGCGAAGTGAGGCCGGATGCGGAGGAAAAGTTTCGCAAACGCATTTATGAACGCCGAGATGTTGAGGACGAAATTCGGGCTAGATCGTGGAAATCTAGCCCGTAGTAGAACATGAGCCCGCTGGACGAAGAGATGGAGGAAATCCCACCACGAACGAAGTGGGTGACGAACACGACCTCTCGTGGGGTCCTGGGTCGGAATGACCTGCCCAGCCCCGTAGCCGGAGCGCTATGTCTCATGCCAAGCATCCGCCGCCTCAAGATCTGTGATGTGCTTCTCCACGGCGGTGGCAGCCACCCACTTGCCTCCTGCTCCGGACATGTCTAGCTATGCGGAGGAGACTTGGGCTTGGGCGCTGGAGCTCGAGGGGGCAAGAGTGGGCAGAGAACGAAGAAGGCGTGGGTAAAAATGAGGAAATCTTATACCTTTATAGAGGCAACGAAAGCGATGCGCCTCCCCACTTGCCCGTTGGGAATCGCTTGTTTCCCAAGCGCCATGATTAATGATGTGGTGGGATTACCCGTACCCATATTGATGAGAATCCCGTAATGAGGGGGCACGATCTCTGCTTTGACAAGACGTGTCAAGGAAACCGCCTCGCAATATGCGTTGTGCCTGGTTGTGGAAGGACAGTTCGAATAATGACCTGACCGTCGCGACACATCGCGTTGCCTAAAAGGTTGTCAGCAGATTGCATTTGTGAAACATCATTCTCTCTACCGGTGGCATACGAAGATCATCTTGTGAATCCGGACACGGTTTGAGTGTTCGATAATTACCTTGGAGTATTCGGAGAAGGAACCCGCCTCGCAATGTCAAGACAAGATCGCACGCCGGACTCGTCGTCATTGAAGCCTGGTTCAGGGGCTACCGAGGGAGTCCCGGATTAGGGGTATCCGGATAGTCGGATCGTGTACAACGTCCGGACTATTGAAGCGTGAAGATACAAGAGTCAAGACTTCGCCCGTGTCCCAAGGGACTTTCCTTGGCGTGGAAGGCAAGCTTGGCAATCCGGATATTATATTTCCTTCCTTGTAACCGACTCCATGTAAACCCTAGCCCTCTCCGGTGCCTATATAAACCGGAGAGGTTGGTCCTTAGAGGGCCAATCACAATTACAATCATACCATCATAGGCTAGCTCTTAGGGTTTAGCCTCTATGATCTCATGGTAGATCTACTCTTGTACTACCCATATCATCAATATTAATCAAGTAGGAAGTAGGGTTTTACCTCCATCGAGAGGGCCCGAACCTGGGTAAACATCTGTGTCCCTTGCTTCCTGTTACCATCAGCCTTGACGCACAGATCGGGACCCCTACCCGAGATCCGCCGGTTTTGACACCGACATTGGTGCTTTCATTGAGAGTTCCTCTGTGTCGTCACCGTTAGGCTCGATGGCTCCTTCGATCATCATCAACGACGCTGTCCAGGGCGAGACTTTCCTCCCCGGACAGATCTTCGTGTTCGGCGGTGACTTCGCGGGCCAACTTCGCTGGCCATCCGAGCAGATCGACAGCTACGCCCCTGGCCACCAGGTCAGGTTCGGAAACCTGAACTACACGGTGGATATCCGCGGAGACTTGATCTTCGATGGATTCCGGCCTATGCCAGGAGCACCAGACAGTCTCGACGAGCATGGCTTAGACCTGCCATCGGACGAAGCTCGGGGTATCGTCCCCGTAGTATCTCCGGACCTAGATCCGGAGTAGGCTGCGCTGCTTAAGGACGGAGGGATGGACCCCGCCCCCAGGTCGTGCCCTCATTGGCGATGGAGCCGAACACGGGTCTTACCTCTGCGGTGGCCCGCGACTCCGAACCCCTGGATTCATATCCGGACGTTGGTTCCAGTCTGCACACTCCCGAGCCCGTCGGGCCAGGATGGGCTCTAGTAATGGAGTTCACCGCTGCGGATATCTTCCAAAGACTCGCCTTTGGCGACATGTCGACTCATTAAAGTCTCTCTCTTTTCAGGGGCTCTTCGCGAACTATGTCCGCTCTAGTGGGAGGCAGACGACGGCGAATTCGTTGCCCACCCATCACCCACTTCATTGCCACGGTCGATGACTTAACCGAGGTAATCAACTTCGACTCAAGACATCGACGGTATGGACGACGATGCACGAGAAGAACATGAACCATCAAGACACTCGGGCGGTGGACAACCACCTCTTCTTATGATATATATATGGTGGACACTCCAAAGGAAACAAATGGCGATGAGGCAACGGAGGATAAAACCTCGGGGAAAAAAGCAAAGAATGGGCGTCGTCGGCGCCACTCCAAGCCCTGCCACACCAATACCGGCCCAGGAGACGAAAACAATCCGAATGGTGCCGAAGAAGAATACAACCCTCATCAGCCCGCCTTCGAGCAGGCCGAACAGGAGGATGAGCAGGTCAGCCCGTAAGAACAAAGGCGACGGACGAATACCCAAGGAGGACAGCTACATGCCCTCCGAAGATGAGATTAGCCTCGGCAACGACGAAGTTCGGGCGCTCGAGGATCCCGTAGAGCAGGAGCGCTTCAAGCGTCGGCTTATAGCCACTGCGAGGAGCCTAAAAAAAGAAATAGCAGCAACTCCAAGCTGATCAAGATCTGCTCACAGATAGATGGACGGAAGTCCTGGCAGCCGAGGAATACGGACTCGAGCACCATATGGCTGACTGGCCACCTCGTGGCCGGGATAAAACGGCATACCAGTCCGCATACCAGCCAATACCCCCACGCCAACATACTACGGCCCGGGGTAACCAAACGGGACAACCAAGATCGATCTACGGATCGCAAGCGCCTACCGATGACGCGACGAGGACCGTCACGCGGACACACCTTCAACAAGTCCGCCGGGCCGAATATAGCCATCCAGAGCAATTCGACCACAGAGCTACATAGCCCGCACAGAGGCGCCACAAGACCTCTACTTCACTGACGAAGTAATGGATCATGAATTCCCAGAAGGGTTTAAACCCGTAAACATCGAATCATACGATGGCACAACAGACCCCGGAGTATGGATCGAAGATTACCTTCTCCACATTCACATGGCACCCGGAGACGATCTACACGCCATCAAGTATCTTCCACCTAAGCTCAAAGGACCAGCCCGACACTGGCTAAACAGCCTGCCAGCAAATTCCATTGGCAGTTGGGAAAACCTGGAGGACGCATTCCTCGACAACTTCGTGGCACATATGTGCGACCACCGACGCCGATGACTTGAGCCACATCACTCAACAGCCCGGAGAGTCAGCTAGGAAATTCGGACTCGGTTCCTAACCAAAAGAACCAAATAGTTGATCGTCCGGACGCCAAGCCCTAGCGGCTTTCAAGCATAATATCCGTGACAAGTGGCTCGCCGACACCTCGCCAGAAAACCCAAGTCCATGGCAGCTCTCACAACATTAATGACCCGCTTATGCTGGCGAGGACGATTGGTTGGCTCAAGAACACTACGCCATACGGCAATTCCGGGTACGCGACAATAACGGCAAGCCACGGCGTAACAAACATAAGCGACGGAACAACGGCGACAGCACTGAAGACACGGCAATCAACGCCAAATTCAGTGGGTCCAAGACCGGTCAGCGGAAGAAGCCGTTCAAAAGAAATAATCAAGGACCGTCCAGTCTGGAACGCATACTTGAGCGCTCGTGCCAAATTCATGGCACCCCGGACAAGCCAGCCAACCACACCAACAGAGATTGCTGGGTATTCAAACAGGCCGGCAAGATAAACGCCGAAGACAAGGACAAGGGCTGCACAAATGACGACGATGAGGATCCCCGACGTCCGAACACGGGGGGACAGAAGAAATTTCCCCCCCCAGGTGAAAACGGTCAACATGATCTACGCCACGCACATCCCCAAGCGGGAAATAAAGCGGGAACTAAGGGACATCTATGCGATGGAGCCAGTCGCCTCCAAATTCAACCCATGGTCAACTTGTCCGAACACTTACGATCGTAGGGATCACCCTACTAGCATCCATCACGGTGGCTCAGCCGCATTGGTCCTAGACCCAATCATTGACGGATTCCACCTCACGCGCGTCCTTATGGACGGTGGCGAGCTGAACTCGCTTTACCGTGACACGGTCGCCAAAATGGGCATTGACCCTTCAAGGATCAAGCCCACTAAAACCACCTTTAAAGGTGTAATTCTCGAGTAGAAGCTCATCAGACGGGCTCTATAACATCGGAAGTGGTCTTTGGATCCCCGGATAACTTCCAAAGCGAAGAGTTAATCTTCGATATCGTCCCCTTCCGCAGTGGTTGCCATGCACTGCTCGGACGAACCGCATTCGCCAGATTCAATGCGGTACCACACTACGCATATCTCAAACTCAAGATGCTAGGACCACGCGGGGTCATAACGGTGAACGGAAATATGGATCGCTCCCTACGAACAGAAGAACATACTGCAGCCATTGCGGCGGAAGTACAATGCGGCCTTCTCCAACAAACCAATCCGGCGACAACAACTTCGAGCACAGTCAAGCGAGTCCGGAGCACCCCGCAACAGGATCGTCAGGCACGCCAAGAGCGCGACTAGCAGTCCGGCCTCCGCTTAAGCCCCATCAAGGCAACATTCGTGCCACGTGCACACAATTACGTACTTAAAATACCATGGGCATAGGCGGAGGCGCATCAACGACTTCACCAATAGTGCGGGTAACCGCCAAATACTTTCATACTCTTTCCCTCTTACCTTTCAGACACCGCGTTGGTGCAGCATCCTCAAGAGCCAAATTGCCGGACTTATAGGGAAGAGACATCCAAGGAGGCAACAGACGCCAGCATGTATGAAACACCTGTGTGGATTCTATTTACGATCATTATACACCGCTTTATCTATCTGAACACAGCCTGCCCCTGGATAGGACATGCCAAATAGTCCTATTTTATCTCTGCTTAACGCATCCATTGTAAATGTACGCTTAAACGTATTTTTCGTCAATGTGAGATTATATATAGCGTCAACTTACTATTCTTATTTGAGCATTTTTTCTCTTATAAATGTTTATTTGATATTGCATCCGTACACTTTTGTGCGGCCGGTTTGCTGTGGGCTTCTCATGGCGCCCGTAATATGGCAAATAAAGTCCTAACACTTTCAATAAAGGCGGCACCCGAACTTATAGCACTATATGCATCAGCTCTGAATCGTGTCTTGGGTCTACAAATGGGATAGCCCGGCTCCCTTGTTTTGGTGCCTTACGTTCCGTTATACCGGCTAAGGTAGCATAGGGAGAACTACTACTGCGATTGTGTCCCGGTTCTTTCGGACAAGCACCTCAGTAGAGAAAGCCGAAACTGACCGGCATGATGTGGCGAGAGCTGGTCGCTGTTCGAGAGGTTTTAAAATCCTTAAAGATTTTCCGCTTTAGGCGATAAATCGGCTTTGTCCGATCTAGGAGTGTATAGCACCCCAATTCGGCCTTCCGGATTCTAGAGGCTTCGCCGAAATTTAATATTGTAGACTTCTATGGCTAAGTGAAAGTTATAAAGCCGCATAGTCCGATTGCCTTGTTCGCTGCGCCGGACACCTCCTTAAGGGACCAAACATTTGGGTAAAGAGTGTCCGGGTTTCCATGAACACCCCAAAGGTTAGTCATGTAAAGCGTGAATTTAATCGCCTACTTTCGTGGATTTTATAAACAACCGCACAGAAGGTAATATTTTAAATAACAAAAGTGCTACATAGCGCAAGTAACTTCATCTTTAATTACAAACATGACAGAAGTGAATTCATTCAAATATGGCGTCCTTGGTACACTCATTGGCAACGAGACGAGCACCCTTCATCACGCCGTCGTAGTACATTTCGGGATGGCGATGCGTTTCACCCTCCGGTGGGTCTGGCCCTGACCAGCTTCTCCGCATCCAAATTTTGCCCCAATGCACCTTGACGCTGGCAAAAGCTCGGGCGGCACCTTTGATACGCATTTGATCGCTTGATCACTTCAAGTCAGCGGGCGTGCATCCACCATTCGCTTGATCAGGCCAAAGTAGCATCTGGGCAAGAGCTCATCAGCCACATCCTCGACTATGAAGTCCTTCATAGCCAGTTCGGCCGCCTCGTGGAGTTCGACCAATCGCTTCAGCTTGGTCGCTCAGAGGCATCGGATGATCGGCCCCAAAGATACCGGGACCGTAACAGCTTCTGCGTTGAGCTCCCTCCTCGGACGCAGTAGAACTCCGCAATGCCCGAGACAACTGCGTGGCAGATCTGCAAATGCCCCTGGAGAGCTCCGTATTCGAGTAAGTAAAAGAAACGCCTCCTCCACATGTTTGCTTTGCATAATGAATTTCTTACACGTTGCTATCTTATTGGCCTCCTGGATCTCCTGCTGTGCTTTCTCGGCTTCGGCCTTGGCACCTTTCAAATTCACAAGGGCCTTCGGAAGCTCGGCCTCCTTCATCTTCAGATTATGCTCCACGGACTCGCACTTCTTGCCGAGGTCCTGGAGCTCCTGTCAGACTCTCGCCCACTCTAGCACTTTGCTTTTCATGCTCCTTACACTCGAGGCCGCTTTGTCTTGACCTCTGGACAGCTTTCTTCTTCAGTGGACGCCTAATTCGGCGGTGGCCCCGTGAAAGGGCATTTCCTACCTTATGTTTTGGATGATGATGACAACTCTTTGTTGGTCTAATCCTGTGCTAAATGTTTCGTGTTCTCAATGATTAGGCTTTCGCCGCTTGGTGGTTCTCTCTCGAAGGAATCGCTTTGAAGATGGAATCCTCTCACGCTTTTTATCTCTTTGGTCATAGGGATCCCGTACTATCAAGAGGAATCCACTTTGGGGAGTATAGGGGATTCCATTCACGTACACATCCTTCACCCCTCTTTTGTCGAGAGTGTGCCTCCATCTTTTCTAACCCTTGTTGTTTTCCCAGCGGTTGTACCGCTTCTTCCGAGCGGTTGTACCGCTGGCTCTTGACGCTTCTGCCTTTTTTGTCGAGCGGTGGTACCGCTGCCTCCGGGCGGTGGTATCGCCACTTGTCTCTACGGCACAAAGAGCGGTTGTTCCGCCTAGCACCGCACATGTACCGCCTGGGTTACATTGCTATGATGCGGTGGCTGGGCGGTGGTGGCCCGGTTGCTCGATTGTTCCTTTTCAACCGGTACAACCGGAGGTTCGAGCAGTTCTTCCGCTCATACCTTAGCCGCTCAAGCGCCAAGGCCAGCGGTTTTCCGCCATGCACCGCCCATGTACGGCCAGATTCTGCTTTTGATGCGGTGGCTGGGCGGTGGTGGCCCGATTGGTCCGATTATTTGTTAATGACCGGTACTACCGCCTGATGGTCCGGTTGTATACCGGTAGGGTTCTGCAGCTACATCGTGTGTCCCGGTTGTACCGGGACAAGGAGCGGTTGTACCGCTGCAGTACTAAAAACGCAGCAACGGTTGGATGTTTGTGGGCTAGTATATAAGGTGGTTCTTCCACCTACCACACCTACCTCTTACCTCTCTCACTCCTCCATTGATGCTCTCAAGCTTTCTTGCCTGATCTCTCTCTCTAGCCACTCAAACTTGTTGATTTGCTAGGGTTTGAAGGAGGAGACCTAGATCTACACTTCCACCAAAGGATATTTAGTTCCCCCATACTTTCTAGTGTGGATTTTGTTACTCTTGGGTGTTTGAGCACCCTAGACGGTTGAGGTCACCTCGAGGCCATATTCCATTGTGGTTAAGCCTAGTGGTTTCGTTGGGAGCCTCCAATTGTTGTGGAGATTGCCCCAACCTTGTTTGTACGGGTCCGGTTGCCGCCTTCAAGGGCACCATTAGTGGAATCACGGCATCTCGCATTGTGTGAGGGCGTGAGGAGATTACGGTGGCCCTAGTGGCTTCTTGGGGAGCATTGTGCCTCCACACCGCTCTAACGGAGACGCATTTCCCTCAAAAGGAAGGAACTTCGGTAACACATCCTCGTCTCTACCGGCTCCACTCTTGGTTATCTTATCCCTTTACCTGTGCAAGCTTATTTGTGTTCCTATCCTTGCTTGCTCTTGTGCTTGTGTTGTTTGCATCATATAGGTTGTCCACCTAGTTGCACATCTAGACAACCTTTATTATTGCAAAGTTTAAATTGGTAAAGAAAAGCTTAAAAATTGTTAGTTGCCTATTCACCCCCTCTAGTCAACTATATCGATCCTTTCAATTGGTATCGAGCCTCGTCTCTCTTTTAAGGACTTTATCGTCCAAGAGTATGGTTGACGTCAGAGATGATGTGGGGGAGCACTCCGGTGCGAATCCGACATCATCTACGGGAGATGGGGGTACCTCGATTTCTCGTGAGGAATTCAATGTGGCGTTGGACACATTGAAAAACTCCATGACGAGCGAGGTCAAGGACATGTTTAAGGAATTCCTAGAAGGGCTTAAACTTTCCACCACACCCGTGAAAGTGGGTGATCCGCCAACACAGGAGCGGATGCTAACTCCGATAAGGGGGAAGCTACTAGTGAGAAAGCCCCCTCGTCTAGTGGTAAGAATGGCACCGGCATCTTCGCCCATGTGCAACCTCCCGTTTATGGTGGACCGATTCCTTCCACTCATTTGAATCATGCAGGTCCACCACCTAAGATTGATAAAAAGGAGGATTTTGATTCTTGGGTTTATCGTTTTAAGCGTCATTTAAATCATGTGAACACTAACCTTTGGAGAATCATTGAAGAAGGCTTCTATCCGCATGATCCGAGCAACTTTTCTCCTAGAGAGGTCGTGGACCATCAATTCAATGAGAATGCTCTCTTCATCATCCAAGAAGCAATCCTTCGAAGACCTCCCTCATCTCCGCCTACACCCGTGCCAAAGATGCTTGGCTCAAGGTGGTTTCCATGTATCGAGGAAGCGCAAGCATTCAACGCTCCAATTATGAAGTGGTCCAAGATGAAGCCGATGAGTTTGCAATGAAGGAAGAAGAAGAACCTCGTGAGCTCTATCGGAGAGTAACCAAGCTTCTTTGTCTCCCTCGGGATCATGGAAGTAAGGACACAGATGACAACTGGATCAAGCGCAAATTTCTCAAGGCAATGATGCCCTACCACAAAGCCGTGTCCTCCGTCATCCGTCAACGACCGGACTTCCACACCTTGTCCTCAAGTGATGTGTTGGATGCGTTTGTGGCTATGAGCATATTGGACAAGACCGCCGACAATGCGGTGCTTCGCTCTCAAAGAGCAAAGAAGCCCAACCTCGCTTTGAAGGCCAAGATTTGTGTCAAAGAAGATGGAGAGGAGGAAGAAGAAGAGAGCAACCTCGAAGATACTAAGTATGATTATCATGAACACATGGCTCTTGCTTCAAGACAATTTTGGAGCAAGAAGAACTCAAGGCCCAACTTCAACAAGAGCAATTCAAGTGGCTCTAAGGGCAAGCAACGAGTGAGGACATGTTTCAATTGTGGAAATGTGAGTCACTTTGTTGCGGAGTGTCCATATGAGAAGAGGGAATACAATGGTGGCAAGCTCATCCGTAAGGACAACGCCAAGTCTTTTCCCAACAAGAGCAACTTCCCAAAGAAGACTCCTCACAAAGCCTTGGTGGTTCAAGAAGAGTACAATGAGGATGATGATGATGATGAGGATGGTGAATCGTTTGCCATGGCATCCGTGGCCATTGCAATGACTCCTCAGGTGTCTCTCTTCGGTTCACCCAATGAAAGCATCACCGCCAAGTGCCTCATGGCTAAAGCCACCAACAAGGTAACCCCCAACATCAAAACTACCATCATCAATCATTCTTCTTTGGTGGATTGCATTGATGAACATGAGGGGTCTAATGTAGAGGAAAATGAATTTGAGATCTTTATGAGTAAACTCAAAGGGAAATCCAAGAAGCACTTCGTTGCTCTCTTGGAACAACTTGGTGAAGCCAATGTCATGATCGAGACTCATGAAGAAACCATCTCTAAGATGGAAGGGCATAGTCGTGACTATGCCGATGATATTTCGGTCTTTCCAATGCTCTTGAGGAAGAGCGTGGTCTTCGTTGGCTCTAGACGAGTCACACAACGATGATCACGCTAAATTAAAGAAAGACCTTGATCATGCTCTTGTTGTGTCTCGTGTGCTTAGTTCCGAGAAGGCAAAGCTTGGAGTTGATCTTGCTAGACTCAACGAGGACTTTGACACTCTCGACAAGGCTCACAAAGTCTTGAAGGGTGCTCATGCTAGTCTCAAAGAGTCTCATGATCAACTCCAAGTGAAGCTAACCAAGGAGAAAGCCACCTTTCCTCATATGATATTGATTGATAATGCAAATGCTACTAACCCTTGTTGTGAGTATGTGCATCTTGTTGAGGAGAATGCTAAGTTGAAGGAACAACTTGAAAAGGGCCTTGTCACATGCATTCAAGGTGAGAAGAACCTTAACGACCTTTTGAGTAATCAAAAGGAAGTTGTGGCCAAGGAGGGGATTGGGTTCGCGCCAAGCCCAAGAGCAAGAAGAAGAATGACAAGACCAAGCAACCTCCCCTCTCAAGCAAACTTTTGTGAGGGAGGGAGAGGGTGCTTCAAGAAGAAGAAGAACCGTGCAAAGGGTGTCAATGTCAAGAAGGACAACGTCATCCCCATGAACATAGCCATGACTTTAACCCCTCTTATGTGTTGTGCCGTGCTAGTGATGGGCATGTTTATGCTAAATTTGTTGGTTCTTCTTATGAGTACATTGAATGGTCTATTTGGGTTCCTAAGACCCTCGTTACTAACATCAAGGGACCCATTACCAAATGGGTACCTAAAACCAAGCATTGATCTCTTGTAGGGGTTTGCTTAGGTGGGGATCATGGTTGCTCGATAGTGGAGCAACAAATCATATGACCAGGAGCAAGGACATGGTGGTGGACGTGCAAGATATTCCATCTATGCCCACCGATGTCGAGTGGGGTGATGTGTCACATTCTAAGGTATTGGGTCTCGGCAAGGTTGTCATTTCTCATGATCTTACGATCGAGAAAGTCATGCTTGTTGAGTCCCTTGCATACAATTTGCTTTCCGTTCGTCAACTTGCAGTCATGGGTTTTGCTACTTTCTTTGACATTGATACCGTGGCCCTCTTGTGGAGCAAGACTCTTAAAGTAGCCTTTGTTGGGCATGTCGAAAACGGTCTCTATGTGATTAACTTTTCGAGCGACCCACTAAGACCGCGACATGCCTAATGGCTAAAGTTGACGTGGGATGGCTTTGGCATCGCCGTTTAGCCCATGTCAATATGAGATCTTTGCAAAGGCTTCTCAAGGGGACCATGTCCGTGGACTAACAAATGTTAGTTTTGCCAAAGACCGTGCTTGCAGGTTCTTGTATTGAAGGAAAGCTTCATGAGAAGGCTCACCCTCCCACGACTATCATATACTCAAAGAGACCCTTGGAGCTCCTTCACATGGATCTCTTTGGGCCACCATCATTTGATAGTCTTGGAGGAAGAAAGTATTGCTTGGTGATCGTGGATGACTATTCGAGATACACTTGGGTATATTTCTTCAAGAGGAAGAGTGAGACCCAACAAACCGTCATCGACTTTGCAAATGAAGCTCAACGTCAACATAATGCAAAGATCTTGACTATAAGAAGTGACAACGGACCGAGTTCAAGAACTACACCTTGGATGAGTTTCTTAGTGATGAGGGAATCAAGCATCAATATTCTGCACCATATACCCCTCAACAAAATGGTGTGGCGGAGAGAAAGAACCGGACGTTGATGGATGCGGCAAGGACCATGATGGCGGAGTTCAAGTCTCCATACAACTTTTGGGCGAAGCCATCAACACTGCTTGTCATGCATCCAATCGGCTCTATCTCCGCAAAGGCTTGAACAAGACTCCTTATGAGATACTCACCGGCAACAAGCCCAACCTCAAGTACTTCCGGGTGTTCGGGTGTAAGTGTTTCATTCTCAAGAAAGGTGTTCGTTTGTCTAAATTTGAAGCTAGAGCTCATGAGGGTATATTTGTTGGTTATGCTACAAACTCTCATGCTTACCGCGTCCTCAATAAATCCACGGGACTTATTGAGGAGACGTGTAACATGGAGTTTGATGAGAATAACGGCTCCCAAGTGGAGCAAAGTGGCACTTGTGATGTAGGTGATGAAATTCCTCCCCAAGCCATAAGAAGAATGGGAGTTGGCTTTATCCTGCCCATTGAGGAACCCCTTGTGGCCGAAGGAGAAGGACAATGCTCCACTCAAGTGGAGCCATCACCAACCCAAGGCCCACATGCTTCCGAAGAACAAAGTGAAGGCCCTCAACCTCAAGAACAAGACCAAGGGCAAGATCGTGCTCAAGATGATGATATCACCTTAAATGATGTCCAAGGTCAAGTTCTCTCCCCCGAGCATGCTCAAGATGAAGGTGATGCTCAAGACGGCGCTCAAGATGATCAAGTGACCCCTCCTCATCGCACCTCCGAGGAGGAATTAGAGCGTCGTGCCGCCAAGATTGCTTCAAACTCACTACCAAAGGCCATCTCATGGAGAATGTGGTTGGAAGCCTAAGAAAAGGGTAAGCACTTTCGTGAGACAATTGGCAAACTATTGTGAACATCACGCGTTTGTCTCTTGTGTTGAACCTCAAAAGGTCTATGAGGCGCTCGAAGACTCGGATTGGCTCAATGCCATGCATGAAGAACTCAACAACTTTGAGTACAACAAGGTGTGGAGATTGGTGCCAAGGCCATCGAGAGAACCACAACGCGTCATTGGAACCAAGTGGATTTTCAAGAACAAGCAAGATGCTCATGGGAACATCATTACGCAACAAGGCAAGATTGGTAGCACAAGGCTACTCCCAAGTTGAGGGTATCGACTACGGTGAAACCTTTGCTCCGTTGCTCGTCTTGAATCCATTCGTTTGTTGATTGCTTATGCTTCCCATCACAACTTTAAGTTGCAACAAATGGATGTAAAAGTGCTTTTCTTAATGGTCCCATTAATGAGTTGGTCTATGTCAAGCAACCCCCCGGGTTCGAGGACCCCTACTTCCCAGATCATGTGTATCAACTCGATAAGGCACTCTATGGACTTAAACAAGCCCCACGTGCATGGTATGACCACCTTACCGAGTTGTTACAAGATCATGGTTTTGAAGTGGGGCAAATCGATCCCACTCTTTTTACTAAGAAGGTCAATGGGGAGTTGTTTGTATGCCAACTATATGTTGATGATATTATCTTTGGTTCTCCTAACAAAGCTTTCAATGAGGAATTTGCCGCTCTCATGACCTCCAAGTTCAAGATGTCTTCGATGGGAGAGTTGAAGTTCTTCCTTGGTTTCGATATCAAACAAAGAAGAGAAGGAACCTTCATCAACCAAGCCAAATACACTCAAGACATGCTCAAAAGATTCAAGCTAAGTGATGTCAAGTCGGCTACTACACCAATGCCCACCAAGTGCCAACTTGACATTGATCCCAATGGTAAAGCGGTGGATCAAAAGGTATATTGCTCCATGATTGGATCCTTGCTTTACCTTTGTGCATCTAGACCGGATATCATGTTGAGTGTGGGAATGTGTGCACGGTTTCAAGCCGCACCGAAGGAGTGTCATTGTGTGGCGGTCGGCGAATCTTTCGATATTTGGCTCATACCCCAAACTTTGGCTTATGGTACCCAAGAGGAGCATACTTCAAGCTTGAAGGATTTATGGATTCCGATTGGGCGGGAGACAAAGTGGATAGGAAGTCCACTTAGGAGGGTGCCAATTTCTTGGTTGCTCCTTGGTAAGTTGGTCTTCCAAGAAGCAAAGTTGTGTGTCTCTCGTCCAATCAAGCGGAATATGTGGCGGCCGGTAGTTGTTGTGCTCAACTCCTATGGATGAGGCAAACCTTAAAGGAGTACGGTGTCATTTGTGACAAAGTGCCTCTTTGGTGTGATAATGAAAGTGCCATCAAGATTTCTCTCAACCCGGTGCAACACTTCAAGACGAAGCACATCGAGATTCGGTATCATTTCATCCGGGATCATATTAGACGAGGAGAGATCGAGCTCAAGTATGTCAACACTCAGGATAACCTTGCAGATATATTCACGAAGCCCTTAGATGAAGCAAGATTTCGCGAGTTAAGGCATGAGCTAAATATCATTGATTTGAGCAATGTGACTTGAGCCCGTGCACTCCCCACCACACTCAACTTGCTGTCTAGTTTAGGTGTAGTCCTGGACATAGGGGGAGTGTTGTTCTCTCAATGAGCTCTCCCTCCCCCCATCATGCATAAATCGATCACCTCTTTCGCATTAACCATTTTTGATGGTACTTGTGCTTCAAAGACGAGTTTTGGTCATGCGCCCAAGGATAATTCTTCGCGGTGCCATACCATTTGACTCAAACATAGGTGGCTTCGGCCATCGCCCTCTCTTCAGAGAGAGGACTGAGCTCGCTCTGCTTGTGTGCGATTGCTTGTGTTTTCCTTTCGTTCTTTTCCCTGTTCTTAGTGTTTGGTTTCTCTTATTTGTTGCTCCGTGTGTCTTGTTCTCTTCCTTTTGGTGCAGGCATTGGTGGTCGGACGGTACAACCGGTGTCACAGGCGGTTCTACCGTGATACAAGGTTGTGCTGCCCGATTGAGTTGCTTTTCGGTGCTTGGGCGGTTATACCGCCCATTCTCCTTGGCTTCTCCGTCCGGTAGTACCGATTGTCTCCGAGCGGTACTTCCGGACTTGCGGTACAACCGGTCCTAGGAGCGGTTCTACCGCCGCGTGGCTATGGGCCTATTTATATCCGACGGGGCGAAGGGTTTCTCTTTTTTTTTCGTCCCCATTCGCCTCCTCCTTGCCCTAGCCGCCGGTCACCTCTGCCCCGCCCCGGAGTGCGCCCCGCGCTTCGGACCCGAGGGCTCTCCGTGGATTCTCTCCGTGGAAGTCTTTCGGTCTTCTCCCATGGATGGTGGTAATGCCCTTGTTCTTCGTTCTTTGATTCTAGGTTTCCATCTTGCTTTAGGGCATTACTTTTCCCTCCTAGTTTAGTTTTCGTTCTTTGGTTGGGAGAGATCGTTGTTGTTGTCTTGTGTGCATGCGATTACCTAGAACTCCGAATATTGCTTGGGTGATTTGCACATCTTGAACAGATCTAACTTCCTCGGTGGTGCCCTTTGTCGGCGGTTGTACCGCCCGGATGGGCGGTACAACTACTGGTCGGTTCTATCGGTGGGAGATCGGTACAACCGGATTATACGCACCTCTCAAAGACTGCTCGGTTTCTATGGTGTTGCATTTTTCGTGTGCTTTCCTCTCATTCTTGTTGGTTTTCGCGTGTCCTCTTCGTGTTTGTGTTCAGGTGGCTCCAGTTCTCGCCCTGCTCCTTGCAAGACCAAGAAGAGGGTTCGAAGGGCTCCACGCCCGGCTGAATCTGAAGAGGAAGTCGTGATCCCTACCAAGCTCACTCGCCGTGAAAAGTCTGCCGCTATCAAGCAACGTGTGGTAATGCCTCTCCACCGTTGGAAAGCCAAGGATTGGGAAGCCTTCCGCTCAAAGAATCCTTATGTGGTTCCCATAGCTCCTCGTTGGACCACTGTTCAGTTTGAATGAGATGCAAGTACGAATTGTTCATGAACTCTTTGAGCACAACAAGAACAGATATGCCAAGCAGTGGACCATCGATCTTGATCATTGGCGGAACAACATGGAGTATTTTGGTGAGGCTTTGGCTCTCTGTGAGGAGTTTGATCTTGTCAAGCTCATGTCCGTCTCTGTGACTTTGATGTTCAACTCATCCATCAGTTCTATGCCACCGCTCACTTTGGAGAAGATGACGCGCACCCTCACTTTCATGTGTCGTGATGAGCTCTTTCACGTTCCCCGGAGGACCTTCTCGCAATGCTATTGGGTGCGATGATACCGGTGCGGAAGGAAGGGGTGGCATTCACCCACATGATCATCCCGAGCCCATGCCTAAGGAGAAGCTTGCCCCTCTGCATATCTGCGTGGCCGTGGTATTATTGGTGAATCTAAGGATTTGGTGAAGGTCTATGACATCATGCATCATGTTTTTCGCAATGTGCTTACGCCCAAAGTGGGGAATCAAGATGAAATCCATGGCTATCTTGTTAACTTGATGGTTGCTATGAAGACCAAGGTGGGATCTGGGGAGACGTTTGATGTGTCCAACCGGGCTGTGGCACGAGATGTACAACATGGTCATCTACAGTGAAGGTCCCCATTTATGCTCCGTTTGTCATGTGCCTTATGAACTCCGTGTGGGCAGTTCGCCGTCCTGGAGAGCCCCTCACCTCTCCTGACAATCTTACCACTCATGAAGTCAAGCTCCTTAAGAAGAAGAAGCACGCCGAGCCACGTTTTCCTGCTAATGATCCTGAGGATGTCTATGCCACTTCTGATGATGAGGATTTTGAGTTGGAACCAGGGGCCAAGCCCTCGTGGGTGGACAAGCTCGCTGCCAAGGTGAAGAAGACTTTCTGCCTTTAGTCTGACATCCAGAAGAGGCTGTATGAGGCACATGTCCATGAGAAGCTTGCGCGGCGTCGTCAAATTGCTATGATGAGGCACCTCAACATGTCGGTTCCAGTGGTTACGAGAAGAGCATCACACCGGAGGAGCGTTGGATATCTTCCCACAAAGACTGGATCGATGATGAAGCCCCTCCTCGGCCCTCCACCACCATTCCCGCTGGCCGATGATATCATGGAAGACTCAGATCGGACGATGATGAAGTTTCTGTTGATGGTGAAGATTACGACAATGATGAAGATCCGGATGCTACCGAGGAGTCGAGGAGGACGACTGAGCCTGGGGCGATAGCTTCGCTCTCTTCCTTTTTGGTGTCCTGATGCCAAAGGGGGAGAGAGTGTGATAGGACTGGGGAGTTGCATGGGTGGTTGCGTAGTGTGCGTCTCTCGTATTGAACTTGTCTGAACATGTTTGTGGTCTCCAGTTGAACTTTGGTCGTTCTCGTTTGCTTTGTGTGGTTTTTGTGCCACTCCTGCTATCTTATCTTTATGCTTGTTGGTCTTTAATGGCAGGATTGCTCCTATTTCATTGTGTTGGCTACCTTCTTGTTATATGCTCTTTGTGGCGATCCTATAAAACCTAGGGAGTCTCGACACAGGGGCTCACATCTAGGGGGAGCTCCGTCTAGTTTCTATAGACTTCTTTCTTATATGGTGTTGTTGTCATCATCCACCAAAAGGGGGAGATTGAAAGGGCATTTCCCTACCTTATGTTTTGGATGATGATGAAAACTCTTTGTTGGTCTAATCACATGCTAAATGTTTCAGTTCTCAATGATTAGGCTTTCCGCTTGGTGGTTCTCTCTCGAAGGAATCGTTTGAAGACAGAATCCTCTACGCTTTTTATCTCTTTGGTCGTAGGGATCGTACTATCAAGAGGGAATCCACTTTGGGGAGTATAGGGGATTCCATTCACGTACACATCCTTCACCCCTCTTTGTCGAGAGTGTGCCTCCATCTTTTCTAACCCTTCTTGTGTTTTCCCGGGTTGTACCGCTTCTTCCGAGCGGTTGTACCGCTGGCTCTTAACGCTTCTCTGTCTTTGTCGAGCGGTGGTACCGCTGCCTCCGGCGGTGGTACCGCCACTTGTCTCTGGGCACATCACGGTTGTTCCGCCTAGCACCACACATGTACCGGCTGGGTTACATTGCGTCACGGTGGTTGGGCGGTGGTGGCCGGTTGCTCGGTTGTTCCTTTTCAACCGATACAACCGGAGGTTCGAGCAGTTCTTCCGCTCATACCTTAGCCGCTCAAGCGCTCAAGGCCAGCGGTTTTTCGGCCATGCACCGCCCATGTACCGGTCGAGATTACATTTTGATGCGGTGGCTGGGCGGTGGTGGCCAGTTGGTCCGATTATTTGCTAATGACCGGTACTACCGCCGATGGTGGGTTGTACCGCTGGTAGGGTTCTGCAGCTACATCGTGTGTCCCGGTTATGCAGGGACAAGGAGCGGTTGTACCGCTTGCAGTACTAAAAAAACGCAAAGAACGGTTGGATGTTTGTGGGCTAGTATATAAGGTGGTTCTTCCACCTACCACACCTACCTCTTACCTCTCACTCCTCCATTGATGCTCTCAAGCTTTCTTGCCCGATCTCTCTCTCTCTAGCCACTCAAACTTGTTGATTTGCTAGGGTTTGAAGGAGGAGACCTAGATCTACACTTCCACCAAAGGATATTTAGTTCCCCCATACTTTCTAGTGTGGATTTTGTTACTCTTGGGTGTTTGAGCACCCTAGACGGCTGAGGTCACCTCGAGGCCATATTCCATTGTGGTGAAGCCTCGTGGTTTCGTTGGGAGCCTCCAATTGTTGTGGAGATTGCCCCAACCTTGTTTGTCTGGTCGGTTGCCGCCTTCAAGGGCACCATTAGTGGAATCACGGCATCTCACATTGTGTGAGGCGTGAGGAGATCTGATGGCCCTAGTGGCTTCTTGGGGAGCATTGTGCCTCCACACCGCTCTATGAGAGACGTACTTCCCTCAAAGGAAGGAACTTCGGTAACACATCCTCGTCTCTACCGGCTCCACTCTTGGTTATCTTATCCCTTTACTTGTGCAAGCTTATTTGTGTTCCTATCCTTGCTTGCTCTTGTGCTTGTGTTGTTTGCATCATATAGGTTGTCCACCTAGTTGCACATCTAGACAACCTTTATTATTGCAAAGTTTAAATTGGTAAAGAAAAGCTTAAAAATTGTTAGTTGCCTATTCACCCCCCCTCTAGTCAACTATATCGATCCTTTCACCCTGTTACACGGTCACGACACTTAGGTGTTAGACTCGTCAATTCTGCCTATCCTTAAATGCATAAGAGCGGGAATTACTTACCCTTGTTCTCTTCGAGCTGCCTCTTCGTGAGGACGAGCTCTCCTGCGCTGCTCCAGTGCCGCTTGATTCGGCAACCTTGGCAAGACGGGCAGCAGCGACAAGCAAAGACAACCTCGCTTATTCACAACAATACTTATTATTAGACTCCTGCGGATTATAATTGACCCTCGGTTTGGCTTTTCTTTCCAAACACCAAACAGAGTATCAGGGGCTACTACCTATTGGTGATAATCTTATACATTTTTATTACTTACCTCAAAGCCCGTCAGGAGGCTTGTGCAGGCTTCGGTTAGTCCCCTTTTGCGGACACGACCTTTTGAATCACCGCACTCATAAGAGTACGGTGCTCTTCTTCCATGGAAGCGCCTCGAAGCGCTTCCACTGACTATCCGGCGCCATTGATGCGACGGAAGTCCTAAGACGGGCGGCTCGCCCTCCCTAACGAGGGGCTGCCTGCCCAAGTCCGGAACCGTTGGAGGTTCCGGGGCAGTGTTCGGTCGGGAGTCCGCCTTGTTACGGCTCTCATCGACGCGGTCCACGGGGATCTTGAACCCCGCATGCCTGACATCTGGAATACCGCCGTGGGGCGTCTCCAGAGTCACCTCCCCCTGCTCCGAGAGCCTGCGGGACAACACCTCCGTGTCATCGGCGTGTGGAGGGGTAGTGGCCGTCGGGAGCGAATTTATCGCCGAATCGCTCAGGGACCCGGAGGAGGATTCCTCGGGGTGAGCCCTGGCCAGACTGCATATATGTTCGGCACTATAAGTACAAAAACTATGAAGTAAAACCACGAGAGGATGTGGACACTTACGATTGCACCGGGGGCTTCCCCCGGGGCAGCCACCCCTCCTTGCTGTAAGCGGTCGTGGCGGAATAGTCCGGAAGGGTTACCTTCCCCTTCTTGGACGCCCCACCCTCCCCCTCCGGGGCGGTTTCCTCTTCTTCTCCCCCCTAGTACGGGGAGGTGGAATTTCTTCCTATTTCCCCCTGCCTCCACGAGAGGAATGTGTCTCGTCGTCATCGGACGACAGAGGAATAACGACCTTGCGCCGAGGGCCTTTTCCGGCCCCCTGGCCCGCTTCGCCAAGCCCCTCATCCTTCTCGGATGGGGCGTCTTATTCTTCTTCCTCCTCCCCTTCGTGGGAGGAGTCCGCCTCGTCGTCTTCGGACGAGGCTTGGGACGCAACCTTACGCCGGAGACCCTTCATGGTCCCCGGGGCCTTCTTTTCGGCCTTCTTCTCCGGCACCTTATGCGGTGCCGGACTAGCATCTCCGTCGGAGAGCATCTGCTGGATCTTCCTAAACCTTGAGCAGACGATCAATCTGCTCCGATGTCTTCACATAATCCTAAGGCAAATATATATAACTACTTAAAACTACCCCATGAATGTATCGGGAAAAAACTAAACCCTGTGGTGGTCCCAAAACTCACCGGATTCGGGTCAAGCTGCATGAAGTCCATGGTCCTCGAATGTGGGAGGAGGTACCGGAGGCCTTGAACAACACTTTCCATGCGCCTTTGTGCGTCATGCCGTAGAGCTTCCGGAGGCGTCGGTGTTCGGCCAGGGCCGAACTCCCACAGATTCTTGCCCGCCTTTGGCGAAGCGGGATCTGGCGAACGAGCATGACCTGGATCACATTGACAAGCTTGATGTTCTTGTCCTTCATGCTTTTGATGCATGTCTTGAGTCCGGCCAGCTCCGTGGAATCGCCCCAGGACAGGCCCTTCTTTTCCCAGGAGGTGAGCCGCATGGGGATTCCGGATCGGAACTCGGGGGCCGCCGCCCAGTTGGCGCCGCGCGGCTCGGTGATGTAGAACCACCCCGATTGCCATCCTTTTACGGTCTCCGCAAAGGAGCCGTCCAGCCAGGTGACGTTAGGCATCTTGCCCACCATGGCCCCTCCGCACTCCGCTTGTTGGCCGCGTACAATCTTCGGCTTCACGTAGAAGATTTGCAGCCACAAGCCGAAGTGAGGCCGGATGCGGAGGAAAGCCTCGCAAACGACGATGAACGCTGAGATGTTGAGGACGAAATTCAGGGCTAGATCGTGGAAATCTAGCCCGTAGTAGAACATGAGCCCGCAGATGAAGAGATGGAGTGGAAATCCCAGTCCACGGACGAAGTGGGCGACGAACACGACCCTCTCGTGGGGTCCTGGGGTCGGAATGACTTGCCCAGCGTCTAGTAGCCGGAGCGCTATGTCTGCGGCCAAGTATCCGGCCGCCCGAAGATCTGTGATGTGCTTCTCCTCGACGGTGGAAGCCACCCACTTGCCTCCTACTCCGGACATGTCTAGCTGTGCGGAGCAGACTTGGGCTTGGGCGCTGGAGCTCCAGGGGGCAAGAGTGGGCAGAGAACAAAGAAGGCGTGGATAAAAATGAGGAAATCTTATACCTTTATAGAGGCAACAAAAGCGGTGCGCCTCCCCACTTGCCCGTTGGGAATCGCTTGCTTCCCAAGCGCCATGATTAATGACGTGGTGGGATTACCCGTACCCGTATTGATGAGAATCCCGTAATGAGGGGGCACGATCTCTGCTTTGACAAGACGTGCCAAGGAAACCGCCTCGCAATATGCGCTGTGGCTGGTTGTGGAAGGACGGTTCGAATAATGACCTCCGTAGCGACACGTCGCGTTGCCTAAAAGGTTGTCAGCAGATTGCATTTGTGAAACATCATTCTCTCTACGGTGGCATATGAAGATCATCTTGTGAATCCGGACACGGTTTGAGTGTTCGATATTACCTTGGAGTATTCGGAGAAGGAACCCGCCCTGCAATGCCGAAGACAAGACTGCGCGCCGGACTCGTCGTCATTGAAGCTTGGTTCTGGAGACTCTTGAGGGAGTCCTGGATTAGGGGGTATCCGGACAGCCGGACTGTGTACAACGTCCGGACTATTGAAGCGTGAAGATACAAGACTCAAGACTTCAGCCCGTGTCCGGATGGGACTTTCCTTGGCGTGGAAGGAAATCTTGGCGATCCGGATATTATATTTCCTTCCTTGTAACTGACTCCATGTAAACCCTAGCCCTCTCCGGTGCCTATATAAACCGGAGAGGTTGGTCCTTAGAAGGCCGATCACAATTACAATCATACCATCATAGGCTAGCTCTTAGGGTTTAGCCTCTACGATCTCATGGTAGATCTACTCTTGTACTACCCATATCATCAATATTAATCAAGTAGGAAGTAGGGTTTTACCTCCATCGAGAGGGCCCGAACCTGGGTAAACATATGTGTCCCTTGCTTCCTGTTACCATCAGCCTTGACGCACAGATCGAGACCCCCTACCCGAGATCCGCCGGTTTTGACACCGACAGTTACCGAAGGTTGTTCGGAGTCCCGGATGAGATCCCGGACATCACGAGGAGTTCTGGATTGGTCCGGAGGTGAAGATTTATATATGGGAAGTCCAGTTTCAGTCGCCGAAATGGTTTCGGGGGTTATCGGTATTGTACCAGGACCACGAAAAGGTGTCCGGGGGTCCACCGCGTGGGGCCACCTGTTCCGGAGGACTTAATGGGTTGAATACGGGAGGGAACCATCCCCCTAGTGGGTTGGTGCGCCCCCCAAGGGCCCAAGGTGCCTAGGGTTGGAAACCCTAGGGGGAGGGGGCGCCTCCCTCCTGCTTGGGGGGCAAGTCTCCCCCTCCTGGCCACCGCCCCCTCTATATGTATCTAGGGGGGTCGTCCCCCTCTCCCCTTCACCCTATAATTAGAGGGGCGGTGGGAGGGCAGCCGCACCCTTCCCCTGGCGCAGCCGTCCCCCTCTCCAACACCTCCTCCTCCGTAGTGCTTGGCGAAGCCCTGCCAAAGAACCACGAGCTCCACCACCACCACGCCATCGTGTTGCCGGAGTTCTCCCTCAACTTCTCCTCTCCCCTTGCTGGATCAAGAAGGAGGAGACGTCACCGGGCTGTACGTGTGTTGAACGCGGAGGAGCCGTCTGTTCGACGCTTTGATCGGATCTTCCGCGATTTGAATCGCCGCGAGTACGACTCCATCAACCGCATTCTTGTAACGCTTCCGCTTAGCTATCTTCAAGGGTATGAAGATGCACTCCCTCTCTCTCGTTGCTAGCATCTCCTAGATTGATCTTGGTGACATGTAGGAAAATTTTGAATTATTACTATGTTCTCCAACAGTGGCATCATGAGCTAGATCTATGCGTAGATTCTATGCACGAGTAGAACACAAGTAGTTGTGGGCGATGATTTGTTCAATTTGCTTACCGTTACTAGTCTTATCTTAATTCGGCGGCATTGTGGGATGAAGCGGCCCGGACCGACCTTACACGTACGCTTACGTGAGACAGGTTCCACTGATTGACATGCACTTGATGCATAAGGTGGCTAGCGGGTGTCTGTCTCTCCCACTTTAGTCAGACCAGATTCGATGAAGAGGGTCCTTATGAAGGGTAAATAGCAATTGGCATATCACCGTTGTGGCTTTTGCGTAGGTAAGAAACGTTCTTGCTAGAAACCCATATCAGCCACGTAAAACATGCAACAACAATTAGAGGACGTCTAACTTGTTTTTGCAGGGTATGCTATGTGATGTGGCCAAAAGGATGTGATGAATGATATATGTGATGTATGAGATTGATCATGTTCTTGTGATAGGAATCACAAGTTGCATGTCAATGAGTATGGCAAAACCGGCAAGAGCCATAGGAGTTGTCTTAATTTATTGTATGACATGCGAGTCAATGTAAACGCCATGTAATGACTTTACTTTATTGCTAACTGATAGCCATAGTAGCAGTAGTAATAGTTGGCGAGACAACTTCATGAAGATCATGGTGTCATGCCGGTGATGAAGGTGATCATGCTGCGGCTCAAAGATGAAGATCAAAAGCGCAAGATGATATTGGCCATATCATGTTACTTTATGATTTGCATGTGATGTTTGTCATGTTTACATCTCATTTTATTAGAACGATGGTAGCATAAATAAGATGATCCCTCACTAAAATTTCAAGAAATGTGTTCCCCCTAACTATTCACCGTTGCAAAGGTTCATTGTTTCGAAGCACCACGTGATGATCGGGTGTGATAGATTCTAACGTTCGCATACAACGGGTGTAAGCCAGATTAACACATGCGAAACACTTAGGTTGACTTGATGAGCCTAGCATGTACATACTGAAGGAAATATGCCCTAGAGGCAATAATAAAGTTGTTATTTATATTTCCTTATATCATGATAAATGTTTATTATTCATGCTAGAATTGTGTTAACCAGAAACTTAGTACATGTGTGAATATATAGAAAAACAGAGTGCCACTAGTATGCCTCTACTTAACTAGCTCGTTGAATCAAAGATGGTTAAGTTTCCTAACCATAGACACAAGTTGCCATTTGATTAACGGGATCACATCATTAGAGAATGATGTGATTGACTTTACCCATTTTGTTAGCTTAGCATTTGATCGTTTAGTATGTTGCTATTGCTTTCTCCATGACTTATACATGTTCCTATGACTATGAGATTATGCAACTCTTGAATACCGGAGGAACACTTTATGTGCTACCAAACATCACAACGTAACTGGGTAATTATAAAGGTGCTCTATAGGTGTCTCCGATGGTACTTGTTGAGTTGGCATAGATCAAGATTAGGATTTGTCACTCCAATTGTCGGAGAGGTATCTCTGGGCCCTCTCGGTAATGCACATCACTATAAGCCTTGCAAGCAATGTGACTAATGAGTTAGTTGCGGGATGATGCATTACAAAACGATTAAAGAGACTTGCCGGTAACGAGATTGAACTAGGTATTGAGATGCCGACGATCGAATCTTGGGCAAGTAACATACCGATGACAAAGGGAACAATGTATGTTGTTATGCGGTTTGACCGATAAAGATCTTCGTAGAATATGTAGGAGCCAATATGAGCATCCAGGTTCCGCTATTGGTTATTGACCGGAGACGTGTCTCGGTCATGTCTACATAGTTCTCGAACCCGTAGGGTCCGCACGCTTAACGTTCAGTGACGATCGGTATTATGAGTTTATGTGTTTTGATGTACCGAAGATAGTTCGGAGTCCCGGATGTGATCACAGACATGACGAGGAGTCTCAAAATGGTCGAGACATAAAGATTGATATATTGGACGACTATATTCGGACATCGGATGAGTTCCGGGGGTCACCGGATATTTATCGGAGTGTCGGGGGTTTATCGGAACCCCTGGGGGAAGTATTGGGCCTTAGTGGGCCTTAGGGGAGAGAGGGCAGCAGCCCAGGAGGTGGCACGTCCCCTCCCAAGGGGTGTCCGAATTGGACTAGGGGAGGGGGGCGCGGCACCTCTTTCCCTCTCTCTCTCCGTCTCTTTCCTTCCCCCTTCCTCCTCCTAGTTGAACTAGGAAAGGGGGAGTCCTACTCCTACTAGGAGGAGGACTCCTCCCCCTCCTTGGTGTGCCCCAAGGCCGGCCGGCCTCCCCCTTTCTCGTTTATATATGGGGGCAGGGGGGCACCATAGAGACACACAAGTTGATTGTTCCAAGCCGTGTGCGGTGCCCCCCTCCACCATAATCCACCTCGGTCATATCGTCATAGTGCTTAGGCAAAGCCCTGCGCCGGTAGCTTCATCATCACCGTCATCACGCCGTCATGCTGACGAAGCTCTACTGGATCGTGAGTTCGCGGGATGTCACCGAGCTGAACATGTGCAGATCGCTGAGCTGCCGTACGTTCGGTACTAGGATCGGTCGATCGTGAAGACGTACGACTACATCAACCACGTTGTCATAACGCTTTCGCTTACGATCTACGAGGGTACGTGGACAACACTCTCCCCTCTCGTTGCTATGCATCACCATGATCTTGCGTGTGCGTAGGATTTTTTTTTGAAATTACTATGTTCCCCAACGCAGACATGGCCTCGGAACATGAGAGACCGAAAGTTCGAACATGAGTCGTATAGTAGATGCGATCAACATGGAGATGTTCACCATTGATGACTAGTCCGTCTCACGTGATGATCGAACACGGCCTAGTCGATTCGGGTCATGTATCACTTAGATGACTAGAGGGATGTCTATCTGAGTGGGAGTTCATTAAATAATTTCATTAGATGAACTTAATTATCATGAACTTAGTCTAAAATTTGTCTTTACAATCTATCTTGTAGATCAAATGGCCCACGCTAATGTTGCCCTCAACTTCAACGCGTTCCTAGAGAAAACCAAGTTGAAAGACGATGGTAGCAACTATACGGGCTGGGTCCGTAACTTGAGGATCATCCTCATAGCTGCCAAGAAAGCATATGTCCTTGAAGCACCGCTAGGTGACGCGCCAATTTTTCTAGCAACAGTAGACATTATGAATGCACAGCGTCGGCGTAGTGATGATCACTCCACGTTCAAGGTGGCATGCTTTACAGCTTAGAACCGGGGCTCCAAAAGCATTGTGAGCAACACAGAGCATATGAGATGTTCCAAGAGTTGAAAATGGATTTCCAAGATCATGCCCGGGTTGAGGTATATGAAGTCTCCGATAAGTTCTACAGTTGTAAGATGGAGGAAAACAGTTCTGTCAGTGAGCATATACTCAAAATGTCTGGGTTGCACAACCGCTTGTCTCAGCTGGGAGTTAATCTTCCAGATGACTCGGTCATTGACAGAATCCTCCAGTCGCTTCCACCTAGCTACAAGAGCTTTGTGATGAACTACAATATGCAAGGGATGGAGAAGTCCATTCCTGAGTTATATTCAATGCTGAAATCAGCGGAGGTGGTGATCAAAAAGGAACATCAAGTGTTGATGGTAAATAAGACCACTAGTTTCAAGAAAAGCAAGGGTAAGAAGAACTTCAAGAAGGACGACAAGGGAGTTGCCGTGCCCGGTAAGTCAGTTGTCGGGAAGAAACCAAAGAATGGACCCAAGCCTGAGACTCAGTGCTTTTATTGCAAGGGAAATGGTCACTGGAAGCGGAACTACCCCAAGTACTTAGCGGATAAGAAGGCCGGCAACGCCAAAGGTATGTATGATATACATGTTATTGATGTGTACCTTACCAGCACTCGTAGTAGCTCCTGGGTATTTGATACCGGTGCGGTTGCTCTTATTTGTAACTCAAAACAGGAGCTGCGGAATAAGCGGAGACTGGCGAAGGACGAGGTGACGATGCGCGTCGGGAATGGTTCCAAGGTCGATGTGATTGCCGTCGGCACGCTACCTCTACATCTACCTTCGGGATTAGTTTTAATCCTTAGTAATTGTTATTTAGTGCTAGCTTTGAGCATGAACATTGTATCTGGATCTCGTTTAATGCGACATGGCTACTCATTTAAATCAGAGAGTAATGGTTGTTCTATTTATATGAGAGATATGTTTTATGGTCATGCCTCGCTGGTCAATGGTTTATTTTTATTGAATCTCGAACGTGATGTTACACATATTCATAGTGTGAATGCCAAAAGATGTAAGGTTGATAATGATAGTCCCACATACTTGTGGCACTACCGCCTTGGTCACATTGGTGTCAAACGCTTGAAGAAACTCCATGCAGATGGACTTTTGGAGTCTCTTGATTATGAATCATTTGACACGTGCAAACCATGCCTCATGGGCAAAATGACTAAGGCTCCGTTCTCTAGAACAATGGAGCGAGCTACCAAATTTTTGGAAATGATACATATTGATGTATGCGGTCCAATGAGCGTTGAGGATCACGGTGGCTATCATTATGTTCTCACCCTCACTGATGACTTAAGTAGATATGGGTATGTCTACTTAATGAAACACAAGTCTGAGACCTTTGAAAAGTTTAAGGAATTTCAGAGCAAGGTAGATAATCAACGTGACAGGAAAATAAAGTTCTTACGATCAGATCGTGGAGGATAATACTCGAGTCACGAGTTTGGCACACACTTAAGGAAATGTGGAATTGTTTCACAACTCATGCCGCCTGGAACACCTCAGTGTAATGGTGTGTCCGAACATCGTAATCGCACTCTATTGGATATGGTGCGATCTATGATGTCTCTTACCGATTTACCGCTATCATTTTGGGGTTATGCTTTAGAGACTGCCGCATTCACTTTAAATAGGGCTCCGTTGAAATCCGTTGAGACGACACCGTATTAATTATGGTTTGGGAAGAAACCTAAGCTATTGTTTCTGAGAGTTTGGGGATGCGATGCTTACGTCAAGAAACTTCAACCTGAAAAGCTCGAACCCAAATCGGAAAAATGCATCTTCATAGGATACCCTAAGGAAACTATTGCGTATACCTTCTACCTCAGATCCGAAGGCAAGAACTTTGTTGCCAAAAATGGATCCTTTCTGGAGAAAGAGTTTCTCTCGAAAGAAGTAAGTGGGGGGAAAGTGGAACTTAATGAGGTACCCCCTCTTGAACCGGAGAGTAGCGCAGCACAAGAAAATGTTTCTGTGGTGCCTGCACCGACTAGAGAGGACGTTAATGATGATGATCATGAAACTTTGGATCAAGTTGCTACTGAACTTCGTAGGTCTACGGGGACACATTCTGCACCAGAGTGGTACGACAACCCTGTCCTGGAAATCATGTTGGTAGACAACGGTGAACCTTCGAACTATGAAGAAGCGATGGCGGGCCCGGATTCCAACAAATGGCTTGAAGCCATGAAATCCAAGTTAGGATCCATGTATGCAAGCAAAGTATGGACTTTGACGGACTTTCCCGATGATCGGCAAGCCATAGAGAATAATAAGATCTTTAAGAAGAAGACTGACACAGATGGTAATGTGGCCGTCTATAAGGCTCGACTTGTCGCTAAGGGTTACCGACAGGTTCAAGGGGTTGACTACGATGAGACCTTCTCACCCGTAGTGAAGCTGAAGTCCGTCCGAATCATGTTAGCAATTGCCGCATTCTATGATTATGAGATCCGGCGAATGGACATCAAAACGGCATTCCTTAACGGTTTCCTTAAGGAAGAGTTGTATATGATGCAGCTGGAAGGTTTTGTCGATCCTAAGAATTCTGACAAAGTATGCAAGCTCCAGTGCTCCATCTATGGGCTGGTGCAAGCATCTCGGAGTTGGAACATTTGCTTTGATGAAATGATCAAAGCGTTTGGGTTCACACAGACTTATGGAGAAGCCTGTATTTACAAGAAAGTGAGTGGGAGCTATGTAGCATTTCTCATATTATATGTAGATGACATACTATTGATGGGAAATGATATAAAACTTTTGGAAAGCGTAAAGGCCTACTCGAATAAGTGTTTTTCAATGAAGGACCTTGGAGAAGCTGCTTACATATTAGGCATCAAGATCTATAGAGATAGATCGAGACACCTCATTGGTCTTTCACAAAGCACATACCTTGACAAGATATTGAAGAAGTTCAATATGGATCAGTCCAAGAAGGGGTTCTTGCCTGTATTGCAAGGTGTGAGATTGAGCACAGCTCAATGCCCGACCTCAGCAGAAGATAGAGAAAAGATGAGTGTCATCCCCTATGCCTCAGCCATAGGCTCTATTATGTATGCCATGCTGTGTACCAGACCTGATGTGAACCTTGCCGTAAGTTTGGTAGGGAGGTAGCAAAGTGATCCCAGAATGGAACACTGACAGGGGTCAAGAATATCCTGAAGTACCTGAAAAGGACTAAGGATATGTTTCTCGTTTATGGAGGTGACGAAGAGCTTGTCGTAAAGGATTACTTCGATGCTAGCTTCGACACTGATCTGGATGACTCCAAGTCACAAACCGGATATGTGTACATTTTGGATGGTGGGGCATACAGCTGGTGCAGTTGCAAGCAAAGCATCCTGGCGGGATCTACATGTGAAGCGGAGTACATAGCTGCTTCAGAAGCAGCTCAGGAAGGAGTCTAGATGAAGGAGTTTATCACCGACCTAGGAGTGATTCCCAATGCGTCGGGCCTGATGACTCTCTTCTATGACAACACTGGAGCTATTGCCCTTGCTAAGGAGCCCAGGTTTCACAAGAAGACCAGGCACATCAAGCGCCGTTTTAACTCCATTCGTGAATATATTCAAGATGGAGACATAGATATTTGTAAAGTACATACGGATCTGAATGTCGCAGATCCGTTGACTAAACCACTTCCACGAGCAAAACATGATCAATACCAGAACTCTATGGGTGTTCGATTCATCACAATGTAACTAGATTATTGACTCTAGTGCAAGTGGGAGACTGTTGGAAATATGCGCTAGAGGCAACAATAAAGTGGTTATTATTATATTTCCTTGTTCATGATAATTGTCTATTGTTCATGCTATAATTATATTAATCGGAAACCGTAATACATGTGTGAATACATAGACCACAACATGTCCCTAGTAAGCCTCTAGTTGACTAGCTCGTTGATCTATAGATGGTTGTGGTTTCCTGACAATGGACATTGGATGTCATTGATAACGGGATCACATCATTAGGAGAATGATGTGATGGAAAAGACCCAATCCTAAGCATAGCACAAGATCATGTAGTTCGTTTGCTAGAGCTTTTCTAATGTCAAGTATCATTTCCTTAGACCATGAGATTGTGCAACTCCCGGATGCCGTAGGAATGCTTTGGGTGTGTCAAACGTCACAACGTAACTGGGTGGCTATAAAGGTGCACTACATGTATCTCCAAAAGTATCTGTTGGGTTGTCACGAATCGAGACTCGATTTGTCACTCCATATGATGGAGAGGTATCTCTGGGCCCACTAAGTAATGCATCATCATAATGAGCTCAATGTGACTAAGGAGTTAGCCACGGGATCATGCGTTATGGTACGAGTAAAGAGACTTGCCGGTAACGAGATTGAACGAGGTATGGGGATACCGACGATCGAATCTCGGGCAAGTAACATACCTATGGACAAAGGGAATTGTATACGGGAATGATTGAATCCCCAACATCGTGGTTCATCCGATGAGATCATCGTGGAACATGTGGGAGCCAACATGGGTATCCAGATCCCGATGTTAATTATTGACCAGAGAGATGTCTCGGTCATGTCTGCATGGTTCTCGAACCCGTAGGGTCTACACACTTAAGGTTCAGTGACTCTAGAGTTGTTATGGGAAATTGTATGTGGTTACCGAAGGTTGTTTGGAGTCCCGGATGAGATCCCGGGCGTTACGAGGAGTTTCGGAATGGTCTGGAGGTGAAGATTTATAAATGAAAGTCCAGTTTCAGTCGCTGGAATGGTTTCGGGGGTTATCGGTATTGTACCGGGACCACCGAAAGGTGTCCGGGGGTCCACCGGGTGGTGCCACCTGCTCCAGAGGACTTAATGGGCTGAATACGGGAGGGAACCAACCCCCTAGTGGGCTGGTGCGCCCCCAAGGGCACAAGGCGCCTAGGGTTGGAAACCCTAGGGGGAGGGGGCGCCTCCTATCTGATTGGGGGGCAAGTCTCCCCCTCCTGGACGCCGCCCCCCTTTAGATGCATCTAGGGGGGCCGGCCCCCTCTCCCCCTAACCCTATAAATAGAGGGTGGGAGGGTAGCCGCACCCTTCCCCTTGCGCAGCCCTCCCCCTCTCCAACACCTCCTCCTCCTCCGTAGTGCTTGGCGAAGCCCTGCCAGAGAACCACGAGCTCCACCACCACCACGCTGTCGTGCTGCCAGAGTTCTCTCTCAACTTCTCCTCTTCCCTTGCTGGATCAAGAAGGAGGAGACGTCCCGGTCTGTATGTGTGTTGAATGCGGAGGCGCCGTCCGTTCGGCTCTTGGATCAGATCTTCCGCGATTTGAATTGCTGCGAGTACGACTCCATCAACCGCGTTCTTGTAACGCTTCTGCTTAGCGATCTTCAAGGGTATGAAGGTGCACTCCCTCTCTCTCGTTGCAAGCATCTCCTAGATTGATCTTGGTGGCACGTAGGAAAATTTTGAATTATTACTACGTTACCCAACAAGTGATTTTTCTGAGGATTCTGATGCCCGTGGAGGCTTACCTCACCGACCACGGCATGATGTTGGGGCTCACCGCCATGCTGGGCGGCGCCATGACTATGGCGGCAATGGTGCCCAGGATGATGATGATTTGGGTCGAATCAAGATAACCATACCTGAATTCTCTAGACGTTGTGCTGACCCGGAGAAATATTTGGAGTGGGAGATGCACGTAAATCAGATTTTTGACGGTCACAACTACTCTGAAGAGAAGATGGTTCGTGTTGCATCTATGAAATTTACAGAGTGTGCTCTTGTATGGTGGGATAATAAGAACCATACTCACGAGCGACCAAGAACATGGGATGACATGAAGCGAATCATGAGGGAACGTTTTGTGCCTGCTTACTACACTCGCCAGCTTCATAGTAGACTGCATCATGTAGTGCAAGGTACGAAATTAGTTGATGAGTACTACAAGGAGATGCAAGTTTTGATGATCCATACAGTTGTCCATGAGTCTGTGGAGGAGACCATGGTACATTTCTTTAAGGGGTTAGAATAAAAGATTCTCGACCGTGTTGATTTAATGCAATATAATGATATTCATGAGTTGCTTCATCAAGCGGATTGTGCTGAACGTTGGGTATTGGAGAAGCAAGTTTCAGAGACTCGTTCAACTTGCAACAGTGGACGACGTGGTTCTTCTCCTATTAATAGTGGGTTTAGTGCTGAACTGACCCCTTCTTATAAGTCGGGAAGCATTGAACAAAGCAAAGTGTCGGCTGCGCCAAATGAGGTTTCTCAGGTTTCATCTAGTGCGACGTCATCACATCACCGTAATATTATTTGCCACAAGTGTGGAGGACATGGACACATGAAGCATGAATGTTCCAATCAGTGAAGGGTTCTACTTGTTGATGTGGAATATATTTGAGAATCTAAAGATGAGACGCCTAAGTTAGAGGATGGAATCGAAAGAGGTCATAGTGATACTATATTGTGTTATCCTCAAGATGATCCTGATATGGAGAGTTTGCGAGCACCTAAGGTCCAGCGAGATGACAAGACCATTCTTGAACAAGGACAATGGTAGAGTATTTTTCAAACTGCATGTACCATCAAGGGAGAAGTTTGGAAACTGATAATTGATGGTGGCAGTGCTAGCAACATGATTAGCAAGGATGTGGTGGAGTCTCTTCTGTTTCCAACATGGAGCACCCAAGACCATACTATATGAAGTGGATAAATGATGTTGGCAAAGTGAAGGTAACTCATAGGTTGAAGGTTCCTTTTTCTGTTGATGGCTATGTTGATAAATGCGACGTTATGCCACTACATGTTTGTCACCTTATTTTGGGGCGTCGGGGGCAACATGATGTTAACACTCTTCATCATGGATGAACAAACGAGTACACTTTTATGCATAAGGGTGAATTCTATTCTGTTCTTCCCAAAGATGCAAAGAATATAAAGTGTACCGTTGAGGTGTTCAAGAAAAAATCTGCAAGGTATAGGTTGAAACCGAGGACGGTTCCCTTTCAACGAAGGGAGGATGATGTGACCCCAAATGCCATTGTGTTATTCTCTCTACGGTGGTATGTGGAAATTATTTTGCAGAGCCGGACACTATCCTTGTGTTAAAAATCTTCTATGAAGTATTCGGAGGAGGAACCCGTCTTGCAATGCCGAAGACAATGTGCGCGCCAGACTCGTCGTCATTGAAGCCTGGTTCAGGGGCTACTAAGGGAGTCTTGGATTAGGGGGTGTCCGGATGGCCGGACTATGACCTTTGGCCGGACTCCTGGACTATGAAGATACAAGATTGAAGACTTCGTCCCATGTCCGGATGGGACTTTCCTTGGCGTGGAAGGCAAGCTTGGCAATACGGATATGTAGATCTCCTCCCATTGTAACCGACTCTGTGTAACCCTAGCCCTCTCCGGTGTCTATATAAACCGGAGGGTTTTAGTCCGTAGGACGAACAACAATCATACATAGGCTAGCTTCTAGGGTTTAGCCTCTCTGATCTCGTGGTAGATCTACTCTTGTACTACCCATATCATCAATATTAATCAAGAAGGAGTAGGGTTTTACCTCCATCGAGAGGGCCCAAACCTGGGTAAAAACATCGTGTCCCTTGTCTCCTGTTACCATCCGCCTAGACGCACAGTTCGGGATCCCCTACCCGAGATCCACCGGTTTTGATACCGACATTGGTGCTTTCATTGAGAGTTCCTCTATGTCGTCACCTTTAGGCCCGATGGCTCCTCCGATCATCAACAATGATGCGGTCCAGGGTGAAACTTTTCTCCCCGGACAGATCTTCGTATTCGGCGGCTTTGCATCATGGGCCAATTCGCTTGGCCATCTGGAGCAGATCGAAGCTACGCCCGGCCATCAGTCAGATTTGGAAGTTTGAACTACACGGCCAACGTCCGCGGAGACTTGATCTTCGACGGTTCGAGCCACGCCCAAGCGCCGCCAAGATCGTTACGATGGGCATGATCTAGCTCTACCGCCAACAGTGTCTCCGAGGTCAAGATTGTCCGGCTCCGACCCTTAGCTCGAGCCGATCAAGCGCCAATCGAGGACGGGTGGCTGGACACCGCCTCGGGGGCTGCAATATCTGCGGTGATCGAGCCGAACACCATACCTGTCCTTTGCGAAGCTCGTGACTCCAAGGTGCCGGACTCCTCTCCGGACTCCGAACCTTCCACGCCCTGCCAATCGAATCCGATTGGGCACCAATCATGGAGTTCACCGCCGCGGACATCTTTCAGCACTCGCCTTTTGGTGACATTTTGAATTCACTAAAGTCTCTCTCTTTATCAGGAGAGCCCTGGCCGGACTATGGTCAGCAAGGTTGGGATGCGGACGACGAAGAAATTCAAACCCCACCCACCACCCACTTAGTAGCCACTGTCGATGATTTAACCGACATGCTCAACTTCGACTCAAGACATCGGTATGGACGACGATGCAGAGACGAACAAGAACCAGCGCCTACAGGTGGCACTGGAAGGCCACCTCGTCAGATGACATATACATGGTGGACACCCCAAAAGAAGGAACGACGATGGAACAACGGAGGATGACCCCTCCAAGAAACAGCCTAAGCGCCCGGCGTCGTGGCGCCGCTCTAAATCCCGCCACAAAGAAAACGGCGATTCCGCACCGGAGACAATAACACCCCTGCATAAAGGTCAAGACAACCCCTCTAGCAGGATTCAGCACGGAGGATGGAGAAGCCAGCCCTCATGGGAGAGCGGCGAGCGAGAGAGGTAGAGGACGATAATTACATGCCTCCTCCGAAGACGAGGCAAGCCTCATTTACGGCATTTAATTTGTCATGCATGAGGATCCTGTCGAACAAGAGCGTTTCAAACGCAGGTTTATGGCCACGGCGAGCAGCCTCAAGAAAAAATAGCAACAACTTAGAGCTGACTAAGACTTGCTAGCCGACAGATGGACTAATGTCCTTGCGGCCGAAGAGTATGAACTCGAACGCCCCTCCAAGAGCTACCCAAAACGCAGGCTGCTACCTCGATTAGAGGAGGAAGCACCTAGACCTACATCACCGGCGATGATACGGCCGACCGGCCACCTCGTGGCTTGTGACGGAGAGGCCTCTCGGCCCTCCACTCAAGCCGCACCCCGGCGTCGCTCAAAGAATACCAAGGCACGGAGAAATGCGCCAGACCTGCGAGATATATTGGAGGACAGGGCAAGGCAAACGAGATCGATCTATGGATCGCGTGGGTGCCCCACGACACGTGACGATAACCGTCATGCCGGATATGGTAAATCCGGCCGGGCCGAACATAGCAGACAAAGCTCATTTGAGCTACATCGTGATATAGCCCAATACAGAGGTGCCGCACACCCACTATGCTTCACAGATGAAGTAATGGATCATCAAATCCCCGAGGGTTTCAAACCCGTAAACATCAAATCATACGATGGCACAACAGACCATGCGGTATGGATCGAGGACTATCTCCTTCATATCCACATGGCCCGCGGTGATGATCTACACGCCATCAAATACCTCCCACTCAAGCTTAAAGGACCAGCTCGGCATTGGCTTAACAGCCTGCCAGCAGAATCAATTGGTTGTTGGGAGGACCTGGAAGCCGCATTCCTCGACAACTTCCAGGGCACCTATGTGCGACCACCAGATGCCGATGACCTAAGCCACATAATTCAGCAGCCAGAGGAATCGGCCAGACAATTCTGGACACGGTTCCTAACAAATAAAAATCAAATAGTCGATGCAGAGGCCCTTGCAGCCTTCAAGCATAACATCCGTGACGAGTGGCTTGCCCGGCACCTAGGATAGGAAAAGCCGAAATCCATGGCAGCCCTCACGACACTCATGACCCGCTTTTGCGCGGGAGAAGACAGTTGGCTAGCTCGTAGTAATAACATGACCAAGATCCCTGGTAATTCGGATACCAAGGATAGCATTGGTAGGTCGCGTCACAACAAGCAAAAGTGCCGCATTAACGGCGACAATGCTGAGGATACGGCAGTTAATGCCGGATTCAGAGGCTCTAAACCCGGTCAGCGGAAAAAGCCATTCAAAAGAAATACTCCAGGCCCGTCCAATTTGGACCGAATACTCGATTGCTCGTGCCAGATACATGGCACCCGCGAAAAACCAGCCAACCACACCAACAGGATTGTTGGGTGTTCAAGCGGCGAGCAAGTTAAACGCCGAAAACAATGACAAGGGGCTGCATAGCGATGACGAGGAGGAGCCCCGGCCGCCGAACAATAGGGGACAGAAGGGTTTCCCCCCACAAGTGCGGCGGTGAACATGATATACGCAACCCACATACCCAAAAGGGAGCGGAAGCGTGCACTCAGGGACGTATATGCGTTGGAGCGGTCGCCCCAAAGTTCAACCCATGGTCCTCCCGCCCGATCACTTTTGATCAAGGGACCACCCCACTAGCATCCGCCATGGCGGATTCGCCGCATTGGTTTTAGACCCAATCATTGACGGATTTCACCTCACTAGAGTCCTTATGGACGGCGGCGACTGAACTGCTTTATCGAGGATACAAAGGCGAAAAATGGGCATAGATCCCTCAAGGATTAAACCCACAAAGATGACCTTTAAAGGCGTCATCCCAGGCGTAGAGGCCAACTATACAGGCTCAGTTACACTTGAGGTGGTCTTCGGATCCCCGGATAATTTCTGAAGCGAAGAGTTAATCTTCGACATAGTCCCGTTCTGTAGTGGCTATCACGCGATCGCTTCTGGACGAACCGCATGACGGTAAAGTTCAATGCGGTGCCGCACTACGCATACCTCAAGCTCAAGATGCGGGCCCTCGAGGAGTCATTACGGTCAATGGAAACACCGAACGCTCTCTCGGACGGAGGAGCATCTGGCGGCCCTCGCATGGCGGAAGTATAAAGCAACTGTCAAGGCAATTCTCGATCCGCCATTAAACGTCCGGACACCGCTAAGCGCGCCGAGTAACCTGCAACAAGACTGCTCGCACGCTCCGAGCACGCCAGAGTAATGCGGCCCCAATCCCAGCCCTCGCGAAATTGCGAAACCAGTACTATGCGTACATAACTATGCTCCGGAAATACCATGGGCATAGGGGGAGGGGCACGACCACGGCATTCCCAAAATGCGGCTCAACCGCACCAGGGGCTCCCGATTTTGTCATTATTTTTTCTTACTTTCAGGTCTCCACTTTACGGAAGGCCTGTCCGTCAGTACAATCACCGAACACACGATGCAACAGCCAGAGGAGCAGAAAGCTACGTCGAGTGTCCAGGTGGTCTCTATAACGAAAGCAAAGATACTTGTTTCACAGATCATCCCGCAGCTTGGCCCTAGAGGGGGACATGTTAAATAGTCCCATCTCTTGCTTATCGCACTATTTTTATCGTTCTGCTTTTACCGCAGACTTTTCGAATAAACAATGCATAGCTTTTGTCTATTATTGCATTACCTTTTTTTATTATAAAAATATGTTTAGTTATGACATTATGCAACCGTACACTTTGGTACGGCCAATACACCAGGGGCTTGCGTACTCCAGAATATGGTGTGAGAAGTCCGAACACTCTCATGAGTGCGGCACCCCGAACTTATAGCATTATATGCATCGGCTCGAATCATGTCTTGGGTCAATAGTTGGGTTTGCCCGACTCCCATGTTTTGGTGCCTTACGTTCGATTATATCGGCTAAGGTAACCTTTGGGAGAACCACTGCGATTGTGCCCGGTTGAGCCGGGCTAAGCACCTCAGTGGAGAAAGCTAAAACTGACTGTCATGATAGGGCGAGAGCTGGTCGCTGTTCGAGAGGTTTTCAAGTCCCTAAATACTTATGCCGCTTAGAGCGAGGAGTCGGCTTTGTCCGGCCTAGGCGTGGATAGCACCCCGAACTCGGTCTTTCGAATACTAGGGGCTTCGCCGAAATTTGAAATTATAGAATTCTATGGCTAAGTGAGAGTGTTCAAGCATTATAGTCCGATTGACTTGTTCGTTGTGTTGAGCGCCTCCCTCGAAGGACCCAATAATGGGAAAAAGAGCACTCAAGTTTATCCCGAACACCCCAAAGACTTCATGACATGGGGGGCGTGGTTTACACTCGCCATCTCTCAATTTTGATAAACGGCCGCACAGAAGGTAATATTTTAAATTTAAAAGCGTTGCTTAGCGCGCATGAACAAGTTTTCAGCGTACAGGATCACAAATGCGAGTTTACTCAAAATTACATCTTTGGAGCACTCATCCGCTATACGGCGGGCACCCTTCAGGACGCCCTCATAATACATCTGGGGCTTGCGATGCTCCTTGCCCGGCGGTGGTCCGTCCGTCACAAGCTTCTCAGCGTCCATCTTGCCCCAAAGGCACCTTAGCACGGGCAAGGCCCCACGGAGCACCTTCGATGCACACGAGCGCTTGATGACTTCAAGCCTTGGACAAGCATCCACCACCGCCTTACCGACTGAAGTAGCTCCGGGCATGGCTTCCCAGTGCCACGGCCGGACTAAGAGACCCTTCATGGCCTGTTCGGCCACCTTATGGAGCTCGACCAGCTGCTTCATTTGGTCGCTCAAAAAGCTGCCGGGTGTCCGACCTCGATATCTTGAGACCAGAACACCTTATCGGTCGAGCTTGCCTCTTCGGCTCGGTAGAATGCGGCGGCGTCGGACACACTCTGGGGAAGATCTGCGAATGCTCCTGGAGAGCTCCGGACTTGGGTAAGTAACAAGTAATTCACTTTCGCGTGCTTGCTTTGCATAAAGAATGTCTTACCCGCCGCTATCTTCTTCATCGCCTCAATTTCCTGGAGGGCTTTTTGGGCTTCGGCTTTGGCTGATTTGGCGCTCTCAAGCACCGAGGCAAGCTTGGACTCTCGAGTCTTTGAGTCACGCTCCAAACTCTCGTGTTTTTCCACGAGAGCCTGGAGCTCTTGTTGCACCGCCGCCACCCGCGCCTCCTGCTTCTCTCGCTCGGTACGCTCCACGGCCGCATTGTTTTCGGCCTTGGACAGCGCTTCCTTCAGGGTCGCCACCTCGTTCGTGGCCCCTGCATACCCACGTTGATCCTGTCATTTTTTGCAACCACATCTTTTTTTCTTATATACTTACATAAGGTATTACTTACCTTCCTTGTCCTCGAGCTGCTTCTTGGCAAGGCCGAGCTCGTCCTCGGACCGCTCGAGGCTCTGCTTCAATGCATTAACCTCCATGATCGGTCTGGCAGAGGTCAGCAGCACAACCTGCATTCCCATATTGACATACTTTTGTTAGACTCTCATTATATCTTTTTGATCCTCGGTTTGGCTTTTCTTTCCGAACACCAAAGCCCGAGCATCGAAACTCTTGTCTATGCGGTAATATTTTTACATATCTTAAATACATACCTCAAAGCATTTGTTAGAAGGCTGGCGGAGGCTTCAGTCAGCCCGCTCTTGGCGGACTGAACCTTCTGGATCACCGCACTCATAATAGTGCGGTGCTCCTCGTCGATGGAGGCGCCGTTAAGCACCCCTAGCAGATTATCCGGTGCCTCCGGTCGGATGGAGGTCACCGGCGTCATAGGCTTGCCCTTCTTAGTTGGGGGCCGCCTGCCGGATGCCGAAATCGTTGAAGGTTCCGGTGCGGTGTCCGGTCTGGGGCCGGACTTAGAGCCCTTTGGGGTTTTATCCCCTTTTCGCCTGGAGTCCGGGAGGTCTCCTTGCGGCACCTCCAGGACCACCACCTCCTGGCCTGGCCCCTTTTGGGACGCCACCTCGGCATCATCCGCAGCGCGAGGAGAGGAGGCGGTCGGAAGTGAAGTGCTGTTCACATCCGACGAACCCAGGGAACCGCTCGACGAAGCATCGAGCCCGGCCCTGGGCGGACTGCATGATTATATTCGGCGTCAGAAGGTACTGTGCAATGAAAAAGCGCCATGAGTTACTCTGGTATCCGGATACTCACGGTTTTGCCAGGGGCTTGGCCCTGGATGGCCACTCCTCTTCGCCATCGTCGGTGTTGGTGGAGTAGTCCGGAGGAAGGGTCCTTCCCTTCTTGGACCCTCCGGCCCCCCAGTTGGGGCAACCTTCCTTTTCATTCCTCCCCCCGCTGGAGGGGGAGAGGCTTCTTCTTCCTCCTCCTCGTCTTCACGGCAGGAGTCCGCCTCGGAGTCATCGGACGATGAGTCCGACACCACCTGGCGCTGGGAACTCTTTCGAGTTCCCGTGGCCTTCTTCTTGGCCTTCTTCTCCGGCACCACGTAAGGTGCCGGGACCAGCAGCCCCGACAAGTGGGCGTTTGCTGGATCTTCGGGCAAAGGAGCCGGACAGTCGATTTGTTCGCTCTTCTTCTGCCATTCCTGTCAAAGGAACGGGAGCTTAGATCCCGCATAGAGTTAAACTATGAAAAACAAGTATCCCATAAAGGGTAAAATAAGCTTACCATGCTGGCTTGTCGTTTCGCGCGGAATCCGCGATCCTCGGTGATGGGAGGGGGAACCTCGGCGCCCTTGAATAGCACCTTCCAGGCATCCTCATGCGTTGTGTCAAAAAGCCTGGTCAGAGTTTGGTCTTTGGGCGGGTTGAACTCCCATAAGTTAAAGGCCCGTCGTTGACACGGGAGGATCCAGCGGATGAGCATGACCTGGACTACGTTGACGAGTTTAACCTCTTTGTTCACCGGGTCTTGGACGCAGGATTGGAGTCCGGTCCGCTCTTCCAAATTACCCCACGACAGGCCCGTCTCTTTCCAGGAGGTGAGCCTTGTAGGGAAGCCAGATCGGAATTCGGGGGCCGCTGCCCATTTGGGGTCACGCGGCTCGGTGATGTAGAACCACCCCGATTGCCACCCCTTTATGGTCTCCACGAAGGAGCCCTTGAGCCATGTAACGTTGGGCATCTTGCGCACCGTGGCGCCTCCGCACTCCGCTTGTTGGCCGCCCACTACCTTCGGCTTGACATTGAAGGTCTTCAGCCATAAGCCGAAGTGGGGCTTGACGCGGAGGAAAGCCTCGCACACGACGATAAACGCCGAGATGTTGAGGACGAAGTTCGGGGCCAGATCGTGGAAATCTAGGCCGTAGTAGAACATGAGCCCCCGGACAAATGGGTGAAGAGGAAAACCTAGTCCGCGGAGGAAGTGGGTGAGGAAAACCACCCTCTCATGGGGCCTTGGGGTGGGGATGAGCTGCCCCTTGTCTGGGAACCGGAGCGCGATGCCGTTAGACAAGTATCCGACCTCCCTCAACTTCTTGATGTGTCCCTCCGTGACGGAGGAGACCATCCACTTGCCTCCCGCTCTGGACATGGCTAGAGAAGGTTGAGGTGGGATGTGCGGACTTGGTATTTGGAGCTCGAGTCTTGCGAAAATGGATAAGCAAAGGAGAAAGAAGGTGTAGATGGAAAAGGTGGATCCTTATCCCCTTATATGGGCGGATGAAACTATGTGCCCCCACCAGCCTGGTAAAACTCGCTTATCTCCCAAGCGCCATAGATTAATGGCACGGTTGGGTTACCGACGCCCGTATTGATGAGAATCCCGGAATAAGGGGACACGATCTCTGCTTCGACAAGACGTGCCAAGGAAACCGCCTCGCTAAATGCACTGAGGTGGGACAGTAAAAATGATTTGAATAAAGGCTTGGCCGTGGTGTGATGTCACGTTGCGGAATACGTCAGCAGATTGGATTTGTGCAAATGTTATTCTCTCTACGGTGGTATGTGGAAATTATTTTGCAGAGCCGGACACTATCCTTGTGTTCAAAATCTTTTATGAAGTATTCGGAGGAGGAACCCGCCTTGCAATGCCGAACACAATATGCGCGCCAGACTCGTCGTCATTGAAGCCTGGTTCAGGGGCTACTAAGTGAGTCCTGGATTAGGGGGTGTCCGGATGGCCGGACTATGACCTTTGGCCGGACTCCTGGACTATGAAGATACAAGATTGAAGACTTCGTCCTGTGTCCGGATGGGACTTTCCTTGGCGTGGAAGGCAAGCTTGGCAATACGTATATGTAGATCTCCTCCCATTGTAACCGACTCTGTGTAACCCTAGCCCTCTCCGTTGTCTATATAAACCGGAGGGTTTTAGTCCGTAGGACGAACAACAATCATACTATAGGCTAGCTTCTAGGGTTTAGCCTCTTTGATCTCGTGGTAGATCTACTCTTGTACTACCCATATCATCAATATTAATCAAGCGGGAGTAGGGTTTTACCTCCATCGAGAGGGCCCGAACCTGGGTAAAAACATCGTGTCCCTTGTCTCCTGTTACCATCCGCCTAGACGCACAGTTCGGGACCCCCTACCCGAGATCCGCTGGTTTTGACACCGACAGTGAGCATTCAAGGGAGCAGTACTAGCTTGTTTTGAGCTTTTGTGATCAGCTTGCCGTATTTTGAAATTAGTTAATAGTGATTAGTTTGTTAAGATAGGAGAGAGAGAGTTTTCTTTCTAGTCCAAATCGGTTTGTTTCAGTTAGTACTAGTACCATACGTGCATGTACTAGTACGTGTCTAGCAAGCTTTTGAGTCCAATTAGTCCTCAAGTCATAGGAGTCTAGGTTTGGTACAACTTTGCGCCGGCGTGCACTATTTATATGGCCATCTGACCGTTTATCGGGGAGGGTATTTTTTATTGTGTGAATTAAACCAGGAAATCGCCATGTTCCGGCAGCCAAGTTCTGTGTATTTTTGTTGAGAATCCATCTAGGGTTTGTGTTCTTGACAGGGAGATTAGACGGGCCACCCTCTAATTTGCTGCCGATTCTTGTTGAATCACCCACGCACTTCTTCTGCCTGAGGATGTACGTGTAGTTCTGGCTGGTTTGCATCTACACGATTGTAAGCGTGCTGTTTTTCTCTCCTATTGTTTGGTGTACACTGGAGATTGGACTTGGAGTTGCTGAGTTTGTACTGTGAACAATTTGGGAAAAGCTTTCACGCCATCGATTTTCTGTCGACGGTCGCACCATTTTTGAACAGAGGTCTTGTTGCTGAATTTTTTCCAACATTTGTAACAGAAATTCACCATGTTGCGTCATGGCCTCGAGTAGAAGCTCGGGCTGGCTAGGAAAGGGAGGAGGGGTGTTGCGTATGCGATGATGGCGGCCAACAACGAGAGGGCGATGGAGTTTGGGCAGCCACTATAGCTCAGAACAGTGCATGAGGTGGTGGAGGCGATGGAGCAAGAGGTTGGAGCAACATAGCTTGGTGGCGGCGGTCGGAGAGAAGCTCTGCCATGCGCGCTCGAGCACCCATGGCCACTGGTCACGAGTGATACGGGGAGGCGGGGAGAGGACTTGGAGAGGAAAAATCAATTTGGGGGGGGGGGAGAGGATGTGTTGAGAGGAAGGCAGTTGCCTCGAGGAGATAAGGTTGTGTATGTGGTTGTCCACAGGACGCGTGGCACAACGCTTGTAGGTACGTACTGTGTTGCACTCATCCATTTTGCAACACGGTGAATGTTGCAAAACATAAGTGCGGTGTGGAGGGTGTTGTGTGACAAGATCAAGTGTTGGTCGGATTGTTGCATACAAGGTCGACGCGCGCAAACGATCCATTGGTTGACTGGAGACATTTCCAAGGTTGTTTTGCTTCACTTCGTAGAGGAAAAGCTATTGGTAAACTATTATTGTTGCTCCTTCTACTTGAACGAAAAAAATAGACTTGAACTATGTAGTGCAAAAAAAAGGAAAATAATTTCTTTACACCTGAAACTATCTCTGGAGTTCATGTAAGTAAGCAGGAAACTACCACTCGAGCATAAAAATCCATTGGGAAACTCAACAAAACAACATAAAAACAGATTTCTCATTGACATGGATAAAACTTCACGAAATACTTTCCAATGGAACTCTTTCTTCTAGTTGAAACTGTTTCTTGGTAGTAGAGTTTTGCTTACAGTTGAAAAATTAATAGTGATGTAAGCCTGGAGTATAAAGGAAAAGGAGGGGAAGTTGGGAAAGATAGTTCTTATTTGTGTCACAAAAGATCATCCTCATTTTTATCATAATTGTTCACTCTCTGTTGTTATTTAGTAGAAAGACTGTAGACCTAGAAGTTACCTGAACTCATGCATTGATGAAGTACAGACTAATAGCCTTGAAAGGACCACTTGATAGAGGCGAGGGTCCCGATATTTCAACGAGATGATAACTATTGATTTGATGGAGAACGACTTGGACAATCCGACTATAAACGTGCACGACGTTGCGCCTTAGTAATCGCTAAACCAATCTCCTGAGGTTACAATGCCGAAGCACGATCAGCCTAACCACGAAGGTCTATCCTTGCATGCAATAAAAGAACAAGCAAGAAGCAAGAATTTGATAAACCAATGTGAATATTGCGAATATAGATGAACTATTGATAAAAGTAGGGATCTAAAAGTTGTCTTGGCCTGGTCGTTGGACACAAACGAAGTACACAAAGTTGTTGCAATGGCTAACTTTTAACTGATTAAAATCCAAGTCTAAATGATGAATTGAGGGCTATTTTTATAGGGGAAAGGAGATGGAATTTCGTCCACCCTTGGCAAGGTGGGATTAAAACACCTCCTAAGTCTTTTCCCCTACAATATAGACTCTAAAAATGGCCTACAAAGTAGTATTTCAAAATTACATGGGTCTGACACAAAAATAAGGTGGCGCAGAACCAATAATAAACTATGGACGAAATTTATCAAAGGCCATCTTGTATATTTTTTTCATCTTCTTGTATGTCATCAGGGTGACTTCGAAGTGCGGAAATCACCACTAAAAACTCTATTCTTGTTCCCTTAGCACGCACCATCATCTACATGCTTGATCATGCTCCAATGTTCATCCTTCTTGTCCATTCTAGTCCCTTCAACTTTAAGCAACACAAATGTATCTAATTTAGGCAGCGTCACATTCTCATGAACATTAGAAACATTACCAAGAAACGAAAGTACCTGATAATTTTATTGGTGTGTGCGTGCTCTAGTAATTGGTACAGTAGGTATAACGGAACGGGTTGTGGGTGTAACTGTGGTAGCCATGTCCTCATCAACATGAATATTCAAAAACCCTGATGTGGAAATGCAATTATAGGAAATTATTTGCACCTTTTAATTCATAGAACAAAGTGAAAGAACTAATATTTCCCACATGTCTGTGGAGGAATGAATAGTATAAAAACAAGTGTAAGAACTAGAATTACTCACATGTTTCTAGGGGACTGAAGTTACCAATGACAGATGTATTTCATTGTCCTTGCAAGTGACAATCCCAAACAAAAATTTCTCGTGGAGAGCTTGTAGATCGTCCTTCAGAATTAATAATTGTGACTTTTTCGCTCTTGCTTCCTTGGTTATGTTTGAGACAATGCATAAGAAATAGGTGCCTCCTTTCAAATTTTAGGTACTTACATTGGAGGAACCATCTGTTCCAAGACCTTTGTAGCTGCTAATATATTGAAGAATAAAAAATCCTGGGTCATAGCTGAAATTTACAATGGTAACAGACTGGGTGAATTACAGAGTGTTTAACTTCTGTGAGGCATATGAGGACAAGAAAGAGTTGCATGAAATTGCACCTAAAATTAACCTTGGGTACTGTAGAAATCTTTTCAAAGTTTCTTATATTCCCTGAAGTACATGTTTGGTATGTAGCAACAAACAAATCCTTGAAATTGTAAGTTACTGCACCAATCGTCGGTAAAAATGTATCGCCGCTATAATAAGGTTCATAAGATCAAAGCATTTGGTTGTGAAGTTAGCACCAATTAAGATCCATTGTTTTTCCTTGAAGGCAACCATTTTTACCTAACAATTATGTAGAAAGGAAAAATTTATAAAAAGGAAACTCTATTCTAATAAAATTCTAGATTATCTATTTGATAACTGGCCTTACCAAGGAAGCATTCAATGAGTTTAAGCCAACATCACTTTCCAGTAAGATATGTCGGCTTGAAGGATCTGAATGGTTCAATATCGGGTTCATTAGTTTCTCTTGAATATTTATTTTTCATATATTGCTCAGAGTTAGTGAACAAGATTATTTTGAAATGAAAAAAGTACCGAGGAAGGAAACATAAAATAAGTGTTGACCATGCACTCTATGCTAATGATACGCCTCTAACGTATCTACTTTTCCAAACACTTTTGCTCTTGTTTTGGACTCTAACTTGCATGATTTGAATGAAACTAACCCAGACTAACACGGTTTTCAGGAGAACTACCTTCGTGTTTTTGTGCAAAAATAAAAGTTCTCAAAATTGGATGAAACTTAGCGGAGATTTTTTTATTGAATATATAATGAATACTGGAGCAACCACCTGCCAGAGGGGGGCCACCAGCTGCCCACAAGGCAGGGGGCGTCTATCCCCCAAGGCGCGCCCTATTGCCTTGTGGGGCCCAACGACCATCGTATGACCTAACTCCACCTCCATAAGTACCGTCTTCCCGAGAAAAATGGGAGAAGAAGTTTCATCGTGTTTTACGATAAGGAGCACCGCCACCTCTTGTTCTTCATTGGGAGGCCTGATTTGGAGTCTGTTCGGGGCTCCGGAGGGGGCAATTCATTGCCGTCATCATCATCGACCCATCTTCTTCGACAACCTCATGGTGCTCACCACTTGGAGTGAGTAATTCCATCATAGGCATATTGGAGGTTGATGAAAGTGGATGAGATTGATCATCTAATCGAGTCAATTTGTTAGGGCTTGATCCCTAATATCCACTATGTTCTGATATTGATGTTGCTATGACTTTGCTATGCTTAATGCCTGTCATTAGGGCCCAAGTGCCATGATTTCAGATCTGAACCCTTCATGTTTTCTTGAATATATTTGAGTTCTTGATCCTATATACAAGTTATATGCAACTATTATTGTTCTGAACAGCAAACCCTAAGGTGACTATAATTGGGATACTCTCCGGGGATGACTGTAATTTGAGGAGTTCATGTATTCGTTGTGTGCTAATGCTTTGTTCTGGTTCTCTATTAAAAGGAGGCCTTAATTAACCTTAGATTTCCATTAGGACCCCACTGCCATGGGAGAGTAGGATAAAAGATGTCGTGCAAGTTCTTATTATAATCACGTATGACTATATACGAAATACATGCCTACATTTAATTGATGAATTGGAGCTATTTTGTATCGCTCTAGATTCTGACTGTTACATGATGAATATCATCCAACACAAATATTCACTAGTTTCAAGTTCTTTAGCTTTATCAAGTTGTTCATCAAGAAGTTCACCTAGTGGCACAGTTTCATTAAGCAGAGTACTAGAATCATCACTAGCATCATTCATAGGAAGTAGCATCATCAATTACTTGTGACATATCAGAATTAATAGAAGGTGGTGAGCAGAGTGTGATGGCAGTTCCTTACCTCCCCTCGTCTTAGAGGGTATGACCTTGGTTATAGTGTCTTTTAGACTCTTCATAGTGATCAATAGATATAATTCCCAAGTGACTCAGCAAATAATGCTATGCTCCCCGGCAACAGCGCTAGAAAAAGGTCTTGATAACCCACAAGTATAGGGGTCGCAATAGTTTTCGAGGGTAGTATTTCACCCAAATTTATTGATTCGACACAACGGGAGCCAAAGAATATTTGTAAGAATTAGCAATTGAGTTGTCAATTAGACACACCTGGAGAACTAAATATCTGCAGCAAGATGATCAATAGCACAGTAGTATGATAGTTTGATAGTAGTAGTAACAGTAGCAATAACAATGGTAATAGTAACACTAGCAGTTTTGGTAGTGATTGTAATAGTAGTAGCAACAAAAGTAACTTAGGAAAGATCAATATATGGAAAACGTAGGCATTGGATCAGTGATGGACATTTTTGTTGGATGACATTCATCATATAACAGTCACAACCCAGAGCGATACACAATAGCTCCAATTCATCAGTGTAATGTAGGCATGTATTCCGTATATAGTCATAAGTGCTTATAAGAAGAACTTGCATGCCCATGATAACGGGGTCCATAAGGAAACAACGGGATATTAAGGCCTACTTTTAATAGAGAACCGGAACAAAGAATTAACACATGGTGAATACATGAACTCCTCGAATTACAGTCATCCCCGGAGAGTATCCCAAACAATTGCCACTATGGGGTCTACGGATCAGAACAATAACAAGTGCATATGACTAGCAGATAGGATCAAGAAATCAATTATATTCATGAAAACATAGAGGGTTCATATCTGAAATCATGGCACCCGGGCCCTACTGACAAGCAATAAGCATAGCAAATTCATAACAATATCAATCTCAGAACATAGTGGATACTAGGGATGAAGCCCTAACAAATTGACTCGATTACATGATAAATCTCATCCAACCCCATCACCGTCCAGCAAGCCTATGAAGGAATTACTCACTCCCGGTGGTGAGCATCATGAAATTGGAGATGAACAAGGGTTGGTGATGATGATGGCGACGAATCCCCTCTCTGGGGCCCCGAACAAACTCCAGAACAGCCCTCTCGATGAAGAACAGGACGTGGCGGCGGCTCCGTATCGTAAAACATGATGAAACTTATTCTCCTACTTTTTCTCAGGGGAAAGGAATTTATAGACTTGAGATTAGGGTCGGCGGAGCCTCGTGACCCCACAAGGCACCAGGGCGCGCCTGGAGGGGGGGGGGGTGGCTGCACCCTGTTGCCTTGTGGGCAACTGGTGGCCCCCCTCTGGTGGATCTTCACTCCAGTATTTTTTATATATTCCATAAAAAATCTCCAGAAAGTTTCTTCCAATTCCGAGAAATTTTATTTCTATACAAAAAACAACACCATGGTAGTTCTGCTGAAAACAACGTCAGTTCGGGTTAGTTTCATTCAAATCATGCAAATTAGAGTCCAAAACAAGAGCAAAAGTGTTTGGAAAAGTAGATACGACGGAGACGTATCAACTCCCCCAAGCTTAACTCATTGCTTGTCGTCAAGCAATTCAGTTGACAAACTGAAAGTGATAAAAAAACTTTTATGAACTCTTTTGTTCTTGTATCCGTATATAAGGTTAAATAGCACCCAAGTTTTCAACAAAGATCATGAACTAACCATACAAATGATAACTCTTAGAAATCACATTCACTCATATCAATGGCATAGTCAACTAGCGAGCAATAATAACATATCTCAAATGCTAACAATTTGTCAAAACAATCATGATATAATATGATAACATGGTATCTCGCTAGCCCTTTCTGAGAGCGCAGAACATAAATGCAAAGCACCCCTAAAGTTCAAGCAACGACTAAACATTGTAATTCATGGTAGAAGAGATCCAGTCATGACGCACACAATATTAACTATACTCAATGCAAAAGAATGACAATAGTGCTCTCAAGACTGGTGCTTAAATTGAGAAGGTGATGACTCAACAATAAAAGTAAATAACATAAAAGTAAATAGATAGGCCATTTGCAAAGGGAAGTGAAGATTTGCAGAGGTCTCTGATACGTCTCCAACGTATCTATAATTTTTTATTGTTCAATGTTGTTATATTATCAATCTTGGATGTTTTATATTCATTTACTAGCAACTTTCTATCATTTTTTGGGACTAACCTATTGACATAGTGCCCAGTGCCAGTTGCTATTTTTTGCTTGTTTTTTACTTTGCAGAATATCAATACCAAACGAAGTTCAAATGCCATAAAACTTTTTGGAGATTTTTTCCTGGCCATAAGAGACTCTGTGAGCTAAAGGAGCACATGGGAGGAGGCCCGTGGGGCCACTAGACACCAGGGCGTGCCAGGGGCCTCTAGCGCGCCCTAGTGGGTAGTGGATCCCATGGGAGCCTTCTTGACCTACTTCCGCCTTTATAAATACTCTAAAATGCCCAAAACCCTAGGGGAGTCGAGGAAATACTTTTTCCGCCGCCGCAAGTTCCAGAACCACGAGATCCAATCTAGAGGCCTTTTCCAGCACTCTGCCAGAGGGGGCAATGATCACGTAGGGGTTCTTCATCATCCTTGTTGCCCGTCCGATGATGCGTGAGTAGTTTACCACAGACCTATGGGTCCGCAGTTAGTAGCTAGATGGCTTCTTCTCTCTTTTAGATCTTCAATACAATGTTCTCCTCGATGTTGTTGGAGATCTATTTGATGTAACTCTTTTTTGCGGTGTGTTTGTTGGTATCTGATGAATTGTGAATTTATGATCAGTTCTATCCATGAATATTATTTGAGTCTTTGCGAAATATTTTATGCATGATTGTTGTAGCCTCGTATTTCTTCTCTGAATTTTTAGTTTGGTTTGGCCAACTAGATTGATTTTTATTGCCATGGGAAGAGGTGCTTTGTGATGGGTTTGATCTTGCGGTGCTCAATCTCAGTGACAGAAAGAGACATGACACGGATGTATCATTGCTATTAAGGGTAACAAGATGGGGTTTATTCATATATGAGTTTATCTTGTCTACATCATGTCATCGTTCTTATTGCATTACTCTATTTTTCCATGATCTTAATACACTAGATGCATGCTGGATAGCGGTCGATGTGTGGAGTAATAGTAATAAACTAGATCATGATTGGCGGGCGTTGCTGCGCCCTGATACGTCTCCAACGTATCTATAATTTTTGATTGCTCCATGCTATATTATCTACTGTTTTAGGCAATATTGGGCTTTATTATCCACTTTTATATTATTTTTGGGACTAATCTATTAACCGGAGGCCCAGCCCAGTGTCGGTGTCAAAACCGGCGGATCTCGGGTAGGGGGTCCCGAACTGTGCGTCTAGGCGGATGGTAACAAGAGACAAGGGACACGATGTTTTTACCCAGGTTCGGGCCCTCTCGATGGAGGTAAAACCCTACTCCTGCTTGATTAATATTGATGATATGGGTAGTACAAGAGTAGATCTACCACGAGATCAGAGAGGCTAAACCCTAGAAGCTAGAGTATGGTATGATTGTTCTTCGTCCTACGGACTAAAACCCTCCGGTTTATATAGGCACCGAATAGGGTTAGGGTTACACATAGTCGGTTACAATGGTAGGAGATCTACATATCCGTATCGCCAAGCTTGCCTTCCACGCCAAGGAAAGTCCCATCCGGACATGGGACGAAGTCTTCAATCTTGTATCTTCATTGTCCAGGAGTCCGGCCGAAGGCTATAGTCCGGCTATCCGGACACCCCCTAATCCGGGACTCCCTCAGTAGCCCCTGAACCAGGCTTCAATGACGACGGGTCCGACGCGCATATTGTCTTCGGCATTGCAAGGCGGGTTCCTCCTCTGAATACTTCATAGAAGATTTTGAACACAAGGATAGTGTCCGGCGCTGCAAAATAAGTTCCACATAACACCGTAGAGAGAATACCATTTACACAAGTTCAATCTGCTGACGTATCCCGCAGCGTGACATCACACCATGGCCAAGCCTTTATTCGAATCGTTTTTACTGCCCAACCTCAGCGCGTTTAGCGAGGCGGTTTCATTGGCACGTCTTGTCAAAGCAGAGATTGTGTCCCCTTATTTCGGGATTCTCATCAATACGGGCATGGGTCCCAACCGCGCCATTGATTACGATGCTTGGGAGATAAGTGAGTTTTATCAGGCCGATGGGGACGCATAGCTTTGTCCATATAAGGGGATAAGAATCCGCTTTTTCACACACGCCTTCTTCCTCCTTTGCTTATCCATTTCCGCGCACCCGAGCTCCAGCGCCCAAGTCCGCACATCCCACCTCAACCTTCTCCAACCATGTCCGGAGCGGGAGGCAAGTGGATGGCCTCCTCCGTCATGGAGGGGCACATCAAAAAGCTACGGAAGGCCAGATACTTGTCCAGCGACATCACAAGATAGGCTCCCCAACGAGGGGCAACTCATCCCACCCCAGGCCCCATGAGAGGGTGGTGTTCCTCCCCACTTCCTCCATGGGACTAGGGTTTCCACTTCACCCATTCATCCGGGGCTCATGTTCTACTATGGCCTAGATTTCCACGATCTGCCCAATTTCATCCTCAACATCTCGGCGTTTATCGTCGTGTATGCGAAACCTTCCTCTGCATCCAGCCCCACTTCGGCTTATGGCTGAAGACCTTCAATGTCAAGCCGAAGGTAGTGGGCGGCCAACAAGCGGAGTGCGGAGGCGCCATGGTGGGCAAGATGCCCAACGTTACATGGTTCAAGGGCTCCTTCGTGGAGACCATAAAGGGGTGGCAATCGGGGTGGTTCTATATAACCGAGCCGCGCGACTCTCAATGGGCGGCGGCCCTCGAATTCCGATCTGGCTTCCCCATACGGCTCACCTAATGGAAAGAGAAGGGCCTGACGTGGGGTAATCCGGAAGAGCTGGCCGGACTCCAAACCTGCGTCCGAAACCTGGTGGACAAGAATCTCAAGCTTGTCAACGTAATCCAGGTGATGCTCATCCGCCGGATTCTCCCATGCCAAAGAACGGGACTTCAATTTGTGGGAGTTTGATCCGCACTGACACCGAACCTTGAACCGGCTCTTCGACACTACGCATTTAAGACGCTCGGAAGGTGCTGTTCAAGGGCACGGAAGCTCCGCATCATGACGGAAGATCGCGGATTCAACTCGCAGCATCAAGCCAGCGAGGTAAGTTATTTTACCCTTTACGGGACTCTTTTTTCATAGTTTGACTCTATGCGGGATCTAAAACTCCCTCACCTTTGACATCACTGGTTGAAGACGTCCGGACAGATCGACTGTCCGGCTCCCTTACCAGAAGACCCAACGGACGCCCAATTGAACGGGCTGCTGGTTCCGGCACCTCACGTGGTGCCGGAAAAGAAGGCCAAGAAGAAGGCCACGGGAACTCGAAGGAGTTCCCGTCGCCAGGTGTTATCGGACTCATCGTCTGATGATGCCGAGGCAGACTCCTCCCGCGGAGACGAGGAGGTGGAAAAGAGCCTCTCCCGGTGAGAGAGAAGAAAGGAAGGCCGCCCCACCGTGGAGGCCGGAGGAGGGTCCAAGAAGGGAAGGACCCTTCCTCCGGACTACACCGCCAATGCCGACGACAGCGAAGAGGGGTGGGCTCCAAGGGCCTAGCCCCTGCCGAGATCGTAAGTGTCCGGACACCAGAATAACTCGTGGCGTTTCATTTGTCGCACAGTATCCTATAACGCCGGATATAACCATGCAGCCCGCCCAAGGATGGGCTCGACGATTCGTCGAGCGGCTCCTTGGGTTCGTCGGAGGTGAATAGCACCTCACTTCCGACCGCCTCATCTCCTCCCGCCGCGGATGACACCGGGGTGGAGTCCCAAAAGGGGCCCAGCTAGGAGGAGGTGGCTATGGAGGCGCCGCAAGGCGACCTCCCAGAATCTGGGCTCAAAGGGGATAAAACCCGAAGGGCTTCAAGTCCGCCCTGCTGGACTCCATACCGAACCTTCAAAGGTGGTTCCGGAGTCCGACAGCGACCCCTTTGTAAGAAGGGCAAGACTGCGACGCCGGTGACCTCCGTCCAACCGGAGGCACCGGATGATTTGATGGAGGCGCTTAACGGCGCTTCCATCAACGAGGAGCACCGCAGTGTTATGAGTGTGGTGATCCAGAAGGTTCAGTCCGCCAAGAGCGGGCTAGCTGAAGCCTGCGCCAGCTTTCTAACATGCTTTGAGGTATGTATAAAAATATTACCGCATAGACAGTAGCCCCTGATGCTCAGTTTGGTGTTCGGAAAGAAAAAGCCGAACTGAGGATTTAAAAAGATATACGCATGAGTCTAACATAAGTATGTCAATATGGGAATGCAGGCTGCGCTGCTGACCTCTGCCGCACTGACTGCGGAGGATGGTGCATTGAAGCAGAGCCTCGAGCAATCCGAGAACGAGCTCGGACTTGCCAAAAAGCAGCTCGAGGACAAGGAAGGTAAGTAATACCATATGGGAGTATTTAAAAGATGTGTTTGCAAAAAATGACAGGAATAACATGAATATTGCAGGGGCCACCGAACGAGGTGGCGACCCTGAAGGAGGCGGTGTCCCGGGCCGAAAGCAATGCGGCCGCGGAGCACACCGAGCGAGAAAAGTAGGAGGCGCTGGTGGCGGAGGTGCGACAAGAGCTCCAGGCTCTCGTGGAAAACCACTAGAGTTTGGAGCGTGACTCATAGACTCGGGAGTCCGAGCTCGCCACGGCCCTTGAGAGCGCCAAGGCCGCTAAGGCCGAAGCCCAAAAAGCCCTCCAGGAGATTGAGGCGATGAAGAAGATAGCGGCGGGTAAGGCATTCTATATGCAAAGCAAGCATGTGCAAGTGAATTATCTGTTACTTACCCGAATCCGGAGCTCTCCAGGAGCATTCGCAGATCTACCCTGCAGTGTGGCTGATGCTGCCGCATTCTACCGAGCCGAGGAGGGAAGCTCGACAGAGAAGGTGTTCTGGTCTCAGTATGCTGAGGCCGGACACCCGTGTCTTAAGCGACCGATTGAAGAAGTTGGTCGAGCTCCATAAGGTGGCCGAACAGGCCATGAGGGGCCTCATAGTTTGGGCGTGGCCTAAGGAAGCCATGCACAGGAGCTACTTGGCTGGTGAGGCGGCTGGTGGACGCCTTTGTCCATGGGTTGAAGTCATCAAGCGCTCCGTCTGCATCGAAGGTGCTCAGAGGGCCCTTGCCCTTGCTAAGGTGCCTTTGGGGCAAGATGGACGCCGAGAAGCTTGTGAAGGACGGACCACCACCGAAGAAGGAGCATCGCAAGCCTGAAATGTATTATGAGGGCGTCTGAAGGGTGCCTGCCTTATAGCGGATGAATGCTCCAAAGATATAATTTTTGAGTAGACTCGCATTTGTTATCCTGTAAGCTGAAAACTTGTTCATATGCGCTAAGCAACACTTTTTAATTTAAAATATTACCTTCTGTTCGGCCATGTATTAAATTTGAGAGATGACGAGTCGTTGGCTTCAGCCCCCATGCCACGAGTGCTGGGGTGTTCGGGATGAACTTGAGCGCTCTTGTTCCCATTCTTGGGTCCTTCGAGGGAGGCGCTCAATGCAACGAACAAGGCAACCAGACTATAATGCTTGAACTCTCTAACTTATCCATAGAATTCTATAATTCTAAATTTCGGCGAAGCCCCTGGTATTCGGAAGACCGAGTTCGGGGCGCTATCCATGCCTAGGCCGGACAATGCGGACTCCTCGCTCTAAGCGGCATAAGTCTTTAGGGACTCGAAAACCTCTCGAACAGCGACCGGCTCTCGCCCTATCATGACGGTCAGTTTTAGCTTTCTCCACTGAGGTGCTTAACCCAGCTCAAACGGGGCACAATCGCAGTGGTTCTGCCAGCGCTACCTTAGCCGATATAATGGAACGTAAGGTACCAAAACATGGGAGCCGGGCAAACCCAACTATTGACCCAAGACATGATTCGGAGCTGATGCATATAATGCTATAAGTTCGGGGTGCCGCACTTGTGAAAGTGTTCAGACTTATCACACCACGTTATGGGGTACTTAAGCCCCTGGTGTATTGCCCGTACCAAAGTGTACGGTTGCACAATGTCATAAATGAACATATATGGAAAAAAAGGGAAATCAATAATAGGCAGGAGCTATATATTGTTTATTCAAAAGGGCTGCTGTAAGAGTAGAACGATACAAATAGTGCGATAAGCAAGGGACGGGACTTTTAACATGTCTCCCTCCAGTGGTAAGCCGCGGGATGTTGTGTAAAACAAATATATTGCTCGTAAAAGAGACCACCTCGACGCTCGACGTAGCTTTCTGCTTCCCTGGCTGTTGCATCGTGTGTTCGGCGATTCTAATTCCGGACAGGGCTTTGTGAGAATGGAGTCCTGAAAGTAAAAAGAAAGAGAAAAAAAAAGAATGACACAATCGGGAGCCCCTGGTGTGGTTGAGCCGCATTCTTGGCATGCCGTGGTTGTGCCCCTTCCCCTATGCCCATGATATTTCCAGAGCATAATTATGTACGCGTAATACTGGTTTCGGATTTCGCGAGGGCTGGGGCTTGGGCCGCATTGCTATGCGTGCTCGGAACGTGCCGGGCGGTCTTGTTGTAGGTTACTCTGGGCGCGCTTGACGGTGTCCGGTCGTTTAATAGCCAGACTCGAGAATTGCCTTAAGAGGCTACTTAGCACTTCCGCCGCGAGGGTCAGCCAGATGCTCCTCCGTCCGGAGAGCGTTCGGTGTTTCCATTGACCGTAATGACTCCTCGAGGACTGGCATCTTGAGCTTGAGATATGCGTAGTGCGGCACCACATTGAACTTTGCAAATGCGGTTTGTCCGAAGCGGTGCATGATAGCCGCTGCAGAACGGGACTATGTCGAAGATTAACTCCTCGCTCGGAAGTTATCCGGGATCCAAGACCACTTCAAGTGTGGCGAGCACTGAGCAGTTGGCCTCTACACCTGGTATGACGCCTTAGAAGGTCATCTTTGTGGGTTTAATCCTTGATGGGTCTATGCCCATTTTGTGCCTTTGTATCCCGATAAAGCAGGTTCAAATGCCGCCGTCAAATCCATTAGGACTCTAGTGAGGTGAAATCCGTCAATGATTGGGTCTAGAACCAATGCGGCGAATCCGCCATGGCGGATGCTAGTGGGGTGGTCCCTTCGATCAAAAGTGATCAGGCAGGAAGACCACGGGTTGAACTTTGGGGCGACTGGCTCCATCGCTATACGTCCCTTAGTGCACGGTTCCACTCCCTTTTGGGTATGTGGATTGCGTATATCATGTTCACCATCCGCACTTGCGGGGGGAAGCCCTTCTGTCCTCTATTGTTCGGCGGCCGGGGCTCCTCCTCGTCATCGCTATGCAGCCCCTTGTCATTGTTTTCGGCATTTAACTTGCCTGCCTGCTTGAACACCCAACAATCCCTGTTGGTGTGTGTCGGTGTCAAAACCGGCGGATCTCGGGTAGGGGGTCCCGAACTGCAAGGCCCAGCGGATGGTAACAGGAGACAAGGGACACGATGTTTTTACCCAGGTTCGGGCCCTCTCGATGGAGGTAGAACCCTACTCCTGCTAGATTAATATTGATGATATGGGTAGTACAAGAGTAGATCTACCACGAGATCAGAGAGGCTAAACCCTAGAAGCTAGCCTATGGTATGATTGTTGTTCGTCCCTACGGACTAAAACCCTCCGGTTTATATAGACACCGGACAGGTGGTTAGGGTTACACAGAGTCGGTTACAATGGTAGGAGATCTACATATCCGTATCGCCAAGCTTGCCTTCCACGCCAAGGAAAGTCCCATCCGGACACGGGACGAAGTCTTCAATCTTGTATCTTCATAGTCCAGAGTCCGCCAACGGTGATAGTTCGCTATCCGGACACCCCTAATGCAGGACTCCTCAGTAGCCCCTGAACCAGGCTTCAATGACGACGAGTCCGGCGCGCATATTGTCTTCGGCATTGCAAGGCGGGTTCCTCTTCCGAATACTTCATAGAAGATTTTGAACACAAGGATAGTGTCCGGCTTTGCAAAACAAGTTCCACATACCACCGTAGAGGGAATAACTTTTGCACAGATCTGCTGACGTATTCCGCGGCGTGACATCACACCGCGGCCAGGCCTTTATACGAATCGTTTTTACTGTTCCACCTCAGTGCGTTTAGCGAGGTGGTTTCCTTGGCACGTCTTATCAAACCGGAGATCGTGCCCCCTTATTCCGGGATTCCCATAAATATGGACGTGGGTAACCCAACCGCGCCATTGATTACGGCGCTTGGGAGATAAGCGAGTTTTACCAGGCTGGCGGGGGACGCATAGCTTCGTCCGTCCTTATAAGGGGATAAGGATCCACCTTTTCACCTACGCCCTCTTCCTCCTTTGCTCATCCATTTCACAAGACATCGAGCTCCAAATACCAAGTCCGCACATCCCATCTCAACCTTCTCCAACTATGTCCGGAGTGGGAGGCAAGTGGATGGCCTCCTCCGTCACGGAGGGCCCATCAAAAGCTGCGGAAGGCGGATACTTGTCCAAATGACATCGCGCAGACCGGCTACCCGACAAGGGGCAGCTCATTCCCACCCCAGTGCCCCATGAGAGGGTGGTGTTCCTCACCCACTTCCTCCATGAACTAGTTTTTCCATTTCACCAATTTGTCCGGGGTCTCATGTTCTACTACGGCCTGGATTTCCACGATCTGGCCCCGAACTTCATCCTCAACATCTCGGCGTTTATCGCCGTGTGCGAGTCCTTCCTCTGCATCCAGCCCCACTTCGGCTTATGGCTGAAGACCTTCAATGTCAAGCCGAAGGTAGTGGGCGGCCGCCAAGCGGAGTGCGGAGGTGCCATGGTTGGCAAGATGGCCAAAGTCCTATGGCTCGAGGGCTCCTTTGTGGAGACCATAAAGGGGTGGCAATCGGGGTGGTTCTACATCACCGAGCCGCGCGACTCTCAATGGGCGGCGGCCCCCGAATTCCGATCTGGCTCCCCCACACAGCTCACGTCATGGAAAGAACCGGGCCTGATGTGGGGTGATTCGAAAGAGCTGTCCGGACTCCAAACCTCCATCCGGAACCTGGTGGACAAGAACCTCAAGCTTGTCAATGTAATCCAGGTGATGCTCATCCGCCGGATCCTCCCATGCCAGCAACGGGCCTTCAAATTGTGGGAGTTCGATCCGGCACAACACCAAACTCTGAAAAGGCTCTTCGACACTACGTACGAAGATGCCTGGAAGGTGCTGTTCAAGGGCGCCGAGGCTCCCACATCCGCTACCGAAGATCACGGATTCAGCTCCTGGCGTCAAGCCAGCGAGCTAAGTTATTTTACCCTTTATGGGACTCTTTTTCATAGTTTGACTCTATGCGGGATCTAAAACTCCCTAACCTTTGACAGGACTGGCTGAAGACGTCCGGACAGATTAACTGTCCGGCCCCCTTACCAGAAAACCCAGCGGACGCCCGATTAACGGGGATGCTGGCTCCGGCACCTCACGTGGTGCCTGAGAAGAAGGCCAAGAAGGAGGCCACGGGAACTCGAAGGAGCTCCCGGCGCCAGGTGCTGTCGGACTCATCGTCCGATGACTCTGAGGCGGAATCCTCCTCCGAGGACGAGGAGGAGGAAAAAGAAGCCTCTCCCCCAGCGGGGGGAGAGAAGAAAAGGAAGGCCGCCCCGACTGGGGAGGCCGAAGGGTCCAAGAAAGGAAGGACCCTTCCTCCGGACTTCTCCACCAAAGCCAACAACGACGAGGAGGAGTGGCCAACAAGGGCCAAGCCCCTGGCGAGATCGTAAATGTCCGGACTCCGGAATAGTTCATGACTTTTTATTTGTCGCATAGTGTCTTCTAACGCCAAATATAACCATGTAGACCGCCGAAGGACGAGTTCACGCTTCGTCGAGCGGCTCCCTGGGTTCGTCGGATGTGAATAACACTTCACTTCCAACTGCCTCCTCTCCTCGTGTCACCGATGACACCGCGGTGGAGTCCCAAAAGGGGCCCAGCCAGGAGGAGGTGGTCCTGGAGGCGCCGCAAGGCGACCTCCCGGACTCTGGGCGCAAAGGGGGCGAGACCCCAGAGGGCTCTAAGTTCGGCCCTATGCCGGACTCTACACCGGAACCTTCGGTGGTTCCGAAGTCCGGCAAGCGGCCCCTTCGTAAGAAGGGCGAGACTGCGATGCCGGTGACCTCCGTCCATCTGGAGGCACCGGATAGCTTGCTGGAGGCGCTTAAAGGCGCCTCCATCGACAAGGAGCACCGCACTGTTATGAGTGTGGTGATCCAGAAAGTTCAGTCCGCCAAGAGCGGGCTGATCAAGCCTGTATCAGCCTTCTAACCGCTTTGAGGTAAGTTTAGAATATGTAAAAATATTACCGCATAGACGGTAGCCTCGATGCTTAGTTCGGTGTTCGGAAAGAAAAGCTGGACTAAGAATCTAAAAAGATATACGCAGGAGTCTAACATAAGTATGTCAATATGGGAATGCAGTTACTTGACCTCTGCCGCCTTGATCGCTGGAGGTCAATGCATTGAAGCAGAGCCTCGAGCGGTCCGAGAACGAGCTCGGCCTTGCCAAGAAGCAGCTCAAGGACAAGGAAGGTAAGTAATACCTTATTAAAGAAATACCTTATAGAAAGGATTTGGTTGCAAAAATGACAGGACTAACGTGGGTATTGTAGGGGCCACGAACGAGGTGGCGACCACAGATGAAGCGGTGTCCGCGCCGAAGCAAAGCGGCCATGAGCGCGCCGAGCGAGGGAAGCAGGAGGCGCGGGTGGCGGAGGTGCGGCAAGAGCTCCGGGCTCTCGTGGAAAAACACGAGAGTTTGGAGCGTGACTCGAACTCAAGACTCAAGAGTCCGAGCTCGCCTCGGCTCTTGAGAGTGCCAAAGCCGCTAAGGCGAAGCCCAAAAACCCTCCAGGAAATTGAATCATTAAAGAAGATAGCGGCGGGTAAGGCATTCTTTATGCAAAGCAAGCATGTGAAAGTGAATTACCTATTACTTACCCGAATCCGAGCTCTCCGGGAGCATTCGCAAATCTGCCCGTGGTGTAATACGTCTTTGCCGCGTTCTAGCGCGCCAAGGAGGGGAGCTCGACGGAGAAGGTGTTACTGGTCTCGATATGTTGAGGCCGAACATCCGTGCCCTCGAGCGACCAGCTGAAGCAGCTGGTCGAGCTCCTAAGGTCGCCGAACAGGCCATGAAGGGCCTCATAGTTCGGCTGTGGCCATTGGAAGCCATGCCTGGGAGCTACTTCGGGCTAGTGCGGCGGCTGGTGGACGCCTGTCCATGGATTGAAGTCATCAAGCGCTCCGTCTGCATTGAAGGTGCCCGTCAGGCCCTTGCCCGTGCTAAAGTGCACTGGGGCAAGCTGGATGCGGAGAAGCTTGTGACGGACGGGCCACCGAAGGGCAAGGAGCATCGCAAGCCCAAAATGTACTATGAGGGCGTCCTGAAGGGTGCCCGCCGTATAGCGGGTGAATGCTCCAAAGATGTAATTTTTGAATAGACCCGCATTTGTTATCCTGTACGCTGAAAACTTGTTCATATGCGCTAAGCAACGCTTGTGAATTTAAAATATTACCTTCTGTGCGGCCGTTTATCAAATTTGAGAGATGGCAAGTCGTTGGCTTCACCCCATGCCACGAGTCTTGGGGTGTTCGGGATAAACTTGAGCGCTCTTGTTCCCATTATTGGGTCCTTCGAGGGAGGCGCTCAGCATAGCGAACAAGGCAACCGGACTTATAGTGCTTGAACACTCTCACTTGGCCATAGAATTCTATAATTTTAAATTTCAGCGAAGCCCCTAGTATTTGGAAGACCGAGTTCGGGGCGCTATCCACACCTTGGCCGGACAATGCCGGCTCCTCGCTCTAAGCGGTATAAGTCTTTAGGGACCCAAAAAAACCTCTCGAACAGCGACCGGCTCTCGCCCTATCATGACGGTCAGTTTTAGCTTTCTCCATTGAGGTGCTCAACCCAGCTCAACCGGGGCACAATCGCAGTGGTTCTCCCAGCGCTACCTTAGCCGATATAACGGAACGTAAGGTACCAAAACATGGGAGCCGGGCAAACCCAACTATTGACCCAAGACATGATTCGGCGCCGATGCATATAATGCTATAAGTTCGGGGTGCCGCACTTGTGAAAGTGTTCGGACTTATCACACCATACTTTTGGGGTACTTAACCCCCTGGTGTATTGGCCGTACCAAAGTGTACGGGTGCAACATGTCATGAAATGAACATATATATATAGATAAAGAAAGGAGTGCAATAATAGGCAAAAGCTATGTATTGTTTATTCAAAAAGGTAATGTAATGGAAGCAGAACGATACAAATAGTGCGATAAGCAAGGGATGGGACTATTTGACATGTCCCCCTCCAGGGGTAAGCTGTGGGATGGTATGTAAAACAGGTATAATGCTTGTAGTAGAGACCACCTGGACACTCGACGTAGCTACGCTTCCACGGCTGTTGCATCGTGAGTTCGACAATTCTAGTGCCGGACGGGACTTACGGAAAACGGAGTCTGAAAGTAAGAAAAAGAAGAAAGAAAAGAATGACACAATCTGGAGCCCACAGTGCGGTTGAGCCGCGTGCAGGCGTGCCGTGGTCGTGCCCCTCCCCTTATGCCCATGGTATCTCCAGAGCGTAGTTATGTACGCGTAGTACTGGCTTCGCAGTTTCACGAGGGCTGGGGTTGGGGCCGGATTGCTACGCGTGCTCGGATCATGCCAGGCGGTCTTGTTGTAGGTTACTCCGAGCGCGCTTGACGGTGTCCGGACGTTTAATAGCCGGACTCGAGAATTGCCGTGAGAGGCTGCTTTGCACCTCCGCCGCGAGGGCCACCGTGTGCTCCTCCGTTCGAAGAGAGCGTTCGGTGTTTCCATTGACCGTGATTACTCCTCGAGGGCCTGGCATCTTGAGCTTGAGGTACGCGTAGTGCGGCATGCATTGAACTTTGCAAATGCGGTTCGTCCAAGCAGTGCGTGATAGCCGCTGCGGAACGGGACTATGTTGAAGATTAACTCTTCGCCGGAAGTTATCCGGGATCCGAAGACCACTTCGAGTGTAGCGAGCCTGTACAATTGGCCTCTACACCTGGTATGATGCCTTTAAAGGTCGTCTTTGTGGATTTAATCCTTGAGGGTCTATGCCCATTTTGCACACTTTGTATCACGATAAAGCAGGTTCAGGCTGCTACCGCCGTCCATCAGGACTCTAGTGAGGTGAAACCCGTCAATGATTGTGTCAAGAACCAATGCGGCGAATCCGCCGTGGCGGATGCTAGTGGGGTGGTCCCTTCGATCAAAGTTGATCGGGCAGGAGGACCATGGGTTGAACTTTGGGGCGACTGGCTCCATCGCATATACGTCCCTTAGTGCACGCTTCCGCTCCCTTTTGGGTATGTGGGTTGCGTATATCATGTTCACCGTCCGCACGTGTGGGGGGAAGCCCTTACATCCTCTATTGTTCGTGGCGGGGCTCCTCCTCGTCATCGCTATGCAGCCCCTTGTCATTGAGTTCGGCATTTAACTTACCTGCCTGTTTGAAGACCCAACAATACCTGTTGGTGTGGTTGGCTGGTTTTTCAGGGGTGCCATGTATTTGGCACAAGTGATCGAGTATTCGGTCCAGATTGGACGGGCCCTGAGTATTTCTTTTGAATGGCTTTTTCCGCTGACCGGGTTTAGAGCCTCTGAATCCGGCATTGTCTGCCGTATCTTCAGCATTATCACCGCACGCGGCGCTTTGTGCTTGTTGCGACGCGACCTGCCATTGCTGTCCTTGGTATCCGAACTACCAGGGTTTTTGGTCAAGTTGTTGCTACGAGCAAGCCAGCTGTCCTCTCCCGCGCAAAAGCGGGTCATGAGTGTTGTGAGGGATGCCATGGATTTTGGCTTTTCCTGTCCTAGGTGCCGGGCAAGCCACTCATCGCGGATGTTATGTTTAAAGGCTGCAAGGGCCTCGTGCATCCCGGACGATCAACGATTTGATTTTTCTTGGTTAGGAACCGTGTCCGTAATTGTCCGCCGATTCTTCCGGCTGCTGAATTATGTGGCCGAGGTCATCGTCGTCTGGTGGTCGCACGTATGTGCCCTGGAAGTTATCAAGGAATGCGGCTTCCAGGTCCTCCCAACAACCAATTGATTCTGTTGGCAAGCTGTTAAGCCAATGTCGAGCTGGTCCTTTAAGCTTTAGTGGGAGGTATTTGATGGCGTGTAGATCATCACCGCGGGCCATGTGGATATGGAGGAGGTAGTCCTCGATCCAGACCGCAGGATCTGTTGTGCCATCGTATGATTCGATGTTTATGGGTTTGAAACCCTCGGGATTTGATGATCCATTACTTTATGCATGAAGCATAGTGGGTGTCTTGGCGCCTCGTATTGAGCTATATCACGGCGCAGCTCAAATGAGCTTTGTCTCATCGTGTTCGGCCCGGCCGGAATTGCTATATCCGGCGTGACGGTTATCATCACGTGTCGTGGGGCGCCCACACGATCCGTAGATCGATCTTGTTTGCCTTTCCTTGTCCTCCAATATGTCTCACAGGTCTGGCGTGTTTCCCCGTGCCTTGGTACTTTTTGAGCGACGCCGGAGTGCGGCTTGAATGGAGGGTCTAGAGGCCTCTCTGTCGCGACCACGGGTGGCGGTCGGCCGCATCATGCGCTAGTGATGTAGGTTTGGGTGCTGCTTCCTCTAATTGGGGTAGCAACCTGCGTTTGGGGTATCTCTTGGAGGCGTTCGAGTTCATACTCTTGGCTGCAAGGACTTGATCCATCTGTCACTAGCAGGTCTTGGTCAGCTCTAAGCTGCTGCTGCTTTTTCTTGAGGCTGCTTGCCGTGGCCATAAGCCTGCGTTTGAAACGCAGCTCTGTTGGCGGGATCCTTAGGCACGACAAATTAAATGCGTCGTCGAGGCTTGCCTCATCTTTGGAGGGAGGCATATAATTATCGTCCTCCACCTCCCCGCTCTGCCGCTCTATCATGAGGGCTGGCTTCTCCCTCCTCGTGTGCTTTGAATCCTGCTTTGGAGGGGTTGTCTTGACCTTGTCCGGGGTGTTATTATCTCCGTGCGAAATCACCATTTTTGTGGCGGGATTTAGAGCGGCGCCACGACGCCCGCTTGGGCTATTTCTTGGAGGGTCATCCTCATTGTTCCATCGCCGTTCCCGTCTTTTGGGATGTCCACCATGTATATGTCGTATGACGAGGTGGCCTTCCAGTGCCCTGTAGGCGCTGGTTCTTGGTCGTCTCCAACATCGTCGACAGCCCATCATCGAAATATACAAGCCAAGTTCTATAATGAAAAATTCCCACTAGGTATATGAAAGTAATAGCTCAAGAGACTCTCTATATGAAGAACATGGTTCTACTCTGAAGCACAAGTGTGGTGAAAGGATAGTAGCATTGCCCCATCTCTCTTTTTCTCTCATTTTTTTGGTGGGCTTCTTTGGCCTCTTTTTTTATTTGGGCTTCTTTGGCCTCTTAATTTCATAAAGTCCGGAGATTCATCCCAACTTGTGAGGGAATCATAGCTTCCATCATCCTTTCCTCACATGGGACAATGCTCTAATAATGATGATCATCAGACTTTTATTTACTTACAACTCGATACTAGAACAAAGATATGACTCTATATGAATGCCTCCGTCGGTGTACCGGGATGTGCAATGATCTAGTGTAGCAATGACATAAAAAAAGACAAGCCATGAAAACATCATGCTAGCTATCTTACGATCATGCAAAGCAATATGACAATGATGCTCAAGTCATGTATATGAAGATGATGGAAGTTGCATGGCAATATATCTCGGAATGGCTATGGAAATGCCATGATAGGTAGGTATGGTGGCTGTTTTGAGGAAGATATAAGGAGGCTTATGTGTGATAGAGCGTATCGTATCACGGGGATTGGATGAACCGGCAAAGTTTGCACCAACTCTCGAGGTGAGAAAGGGCAATGCATGGTTGAAAGTGCAACTATCCCTGGGTGGTTTTGGTAATTACTAACAACATATAGCTCATTAAACTAATGCTATTTCAACATGATCATTTCAGAAAGTTCAGTGATTGGCATGGCATGGATTAGGAATGTGGACCCCTCAAAATGCTACGGATTCTTACTGGCTCAAGCTCAAGACTCTACATTTTCATTTTAGTGATCCAAGATCACATTGAGTCCATAGGAAAAGCCAATACTATTAAAAGGGGATGAGGTGTTGCTTAATGCCTTGCTTGCTCAAAATGCTTAGTGATATGCTCCAAAAGCTCTCAATCACTTTCTCATATCCAGATATGTCCCAAACCAAAAGTCAAACTCGGCCCTACCGATTTGATCTATCCGGCGCCACCGAGTTCATTTGACATAGCCACTGCCAGAAATCCTAGTCACTTCGGTCTCACCGATAGGGATCTCGGTCTCACCGAGATGGGATTGCAAACTCTTTGTTTCCCTTCGTAACGTTTCGGTCCAACCGAGATGAGGGATCGGTCCCACTGAGTTCCCAATGCAAACTCTCTGTTTCATTTTCGTAACATTTCGGTCTCACCGAAATGAGCGATTTGGTCCCACCGAGTTTGCCTGGCCAACTCTCTGTTTGCCTATTACAGAAATCGGTCCTACCGAGTTTATGTGATCGGTCTCACCGAGATTACGTTACGCCCTAACCCTAATGAAATTGGTCCCATCGAGTTGACATGTCGGTCCACCGAAAAGCCTGACGTTCACATTTTGAGCTGAATCGGTCTGACCGAGTTTTCTGATTCGGTCCCACCGAGTTTGGTAAATTGTGTGTAACGGTTAGATTTTGTGCGGAGGCTATATATACCCCTCCACCCACTCTTCATTCATGGAGAGAGTCATCAGAACGTGCCTACACTTCCAGCATACATTTTCTGAGAGGGAACCACCTACTCATGTGTTGAGACCAAGATATTCCATTCCAACCACAAGAATCTTGATCTCTAGCCTTCCCCGAGTTGCTTTCCATTCAAATCATCTTTCCACCAAATCCAAATCTATGAGAGAGAGTTGAGTGTTGGGGAGACTATCATTTGAATCACAAGAGCAAGGAGTTCATCATTAACACACCATCTATTACCCTTTGGAGAGTGGTGTCTCCTAGATTGGTTAGGTGTCACTTGGGAGCCTTCGTTAAGATTGTGGAGTTGAACCAAGGAGTTTGTACGGCCAAGGAGATCCCCTACTTCATGAAGATCTACCCTAGTGAGGCAAGTCCTTCGTGGGCGATGGCCATGGTGGGATAGAAAAGGTTGCTTCTTCGTGACCCTTCGTGGGTGGATCCCTCTGTGGACTCGCGCAGCCATTACCCTTCGTGGGTTGAAGTCTCCATCAACGTGGATGTACAATAGCACCACCTATCGGAACCACGGAAAACATATCCGTGTCTACATTGCATTTTCCCTCTCCAAACTCCTTCCTTTACCTTCATATGCAATGTTTTACATTCTGCTGCTATACTCTTAGACTTGCATGTGTAGGTTGATTGCTTGACTTGTTCTAAGTTGCTAAAATCTTCCAAGACTTAAAATTGGGAAAAAGGCTAGATTTTTATTTGGTCAAGTAGTCTAATCACCCCCTCTAGACATACTTTCGATCCTACAAGTGGTGTCAGAGCTTTGTTCTCCATTTGCCTTGGTTTCCATAGCTTTTGGTGATCATTGCCTTGGTTTCACAACCTAGGAGAGTATGGCATCTAACATGGGAAATTACCACCGTAGAGGTCCTTACTTTGATGGTACTAATTTTGCTAGTTGGAAGCATAAGATGAAAATGCATATTCGTGGACATAACCCTACCGTTTGGGCTACTGTTTGTATTGGCTCGCAAGGTGAATTCTTTTATGGGAGATAACCGAACCGTGAAGTTACAGCGGAAGAGTTGAAGATGCTGCAATACAATGCTCAAGCTTGCGATATCCTCTTCAACGGATTGTGCCCTGAAGAATTCAACAAAATCAGCCTTCTTGAGAATGCAGTGGAAATTTGGGATACTTTGATTAATATGCACGAGGGTACCGATTCCGTCAAGGAATCCAAATTGGATGTGCTTCAAAGTTAACTTGACAAGTTCAAAATGAAGGATGGTGAAGCTGTCGCTGAAATGTACTCTAGGCTTGCTCTCATCACAAATGAGATTTCCGGCTTAGGAAGTGAGGAGATGACCGATAGATTCATCATCAAAAAGATCCTAAGAGCCTTGGATGGAAAATATGATACCGTGTGCACATTGATCCAAATGATGCCCAATTACAAAGATCTCAAGCCAACGGAAGTCATTGGAAGAATTGTTGCTCATGAGATGTCACTCAAGGATAAGGAAGAGCTTCACAACAAGTCAAGTGGTGCCTACAAAGCCTCATGTGATGCTCCTACATCATCAAGTGAGAAACAGACCTTCAATGAGGAATTGAGCCTAATGGTGAAGAACTTCAACAAGTCAAGGTCCTATAATGACAAAAGATCTTCAAGTCGTGAGAGTAATTGCTCAATTGCGGAAGACCCGGACACTACTCCAATGAGTGTACGGCCCCCTACAAAAGAAGAGAAGATTCACCCAAAAGGAGAAGTAGAAGAGAAGAATCACCACCAAGAGAGAGAAGGAGTAGAGATGATCGTTACGAATGAAGAACCTCTCGGAGAAGCAAGGATTCGGAAAGGAAGGACAAATCATCAAGGAGCTACAGAAAACGGAGACATCAAGCTCACGTTGGTGAATGGGTATCCGGCTCCGACTCCGACTCCGACCATCACTCCGAAAGAAGTTATCACTCCGACTCCGAATATACTCAATATGAAGGTGTTGCCGGTCTAGCACTTGTGTCAACCAACTCCTACGACATTTTTGACTCACCAAATGAAGGATTTGGGAGATTCTTCATGGCTAAAGGCCCAAAGGTATCACACCCTGAGTACGTTGATTTCAATAGTGATGAAGATGATTTGCTAGGTGATGATGATTTACTTGTTGACAACACTAGTGATGAAAACTATGAAGAATTTGCTGTTAATCATGCTAATCAAGATAAAATGAATGATGATGATAAGAAGGAGATTGAGCGTCTAACTAAAGAACTAAACACTCTTAAGTTAGCTCATATAACTACCTTGGAAGATCATCGGAACTTTTAAAGACTCACGAGAAGTTACGTTTTGAAAAGCTCAACCTTGAGCAAGAGCATGGGTTCTTAAAGGCAATCAATGATGATCTTCGCAAGAAAAGTTATTCTTACATTGCCAAGCCTTTACTCTTGTCTACTTACATGCCACAAGTTAAATCTAGCAACAAGAATAAGAAAGATTCTTCCTCTAGTAGTAACAACAATCATGTTAAATCCAATATTGTTACTTCTAGTAGTTCTCTTGATTCCACTGACGGTTCTCTTAGCCAAGTTACACTTGAGCAAGAAAAAAGCTTATTGAAGGGAATCATAGAGAAAGGTGTTTACAAGAACCTTGCCGGGAGTAAGCAATTTGTGGAGATTGTTCGCAGGCAAGGAAGGCACCAGAAGAATCAAGGTATTGTTTTTGAATGAAAGTTCAGTTCCAATGGAGTTGAGTGGGAAGAAGATCAATACCCCAAGACGAAGTTTGTTCCTCGACAAGAGAAGTATGATCCTACTTATTTCCATGAGACACAAGCTCAAGATGATCTTCCACCACAAGACCACAAGCAAAAGGGAAAGGATAAGCTTCAAGAGGAGATTGATGCATTTTAAGAAGCTCCTAAGGCCTTGGTCAAGTGGGTTCCCAAGACTACATCAAGTTTTACTTCATCAAGAACGACCACAACTCCAAGGACTCCCATCAAATGATGTGGATCATGAAGAAGAAGAACTAGAAAGTTCTTGAGGGTGACTCCGCGAACATACTTCACTCATATCATCTTGGCAAGGACAAGTGCAAAAAAATTCCACATCTTGCACTAGTTCAAGGAGTCACAAACCCTCTTGTTGGTAAGACAAGGGACAAGGTAACCTAATGTTTTCATGAACATCATCTTGTGTGTACATCACTCTATGTCTATGGATATCCTTGATTGTTCCTTGTGGGAATAACCCGTGTAGGTATTGAAAGTGCAACTCACTCCAATAGATTGCACCGAATGATCTACATCAAAATTGAGCATCCACATCTTCAACATCTACATGAATTCATCATTGACAAAACCCAAGGTTAGTTCATCCCTCTTAGGGGGGATATCACATCTAAGGGGAGCTTTACTCTAATTCATTGAGCTAAAGCAACTCTAATGGTGTGAACATAACAATGCTTTACGTAAAAGTGGTAACCCCACTTGTGCTTAAACGATGAGTATGACCTATGATCAAATGTTCTCATTTGACTCCTAAGTCAATATATTCATATATAGATGACCTAGTCATCGCCAATTGCTTGATAGATGCTAGAGTTTTTGTGCATGCTTTGTCACATATTTCATTTGCCATTTTATTGTGTGAGCATGTTGATTGCATATTTTACTCATTCAAGGACATCCACTTGTTGCTTTGATTGTCTGGATTTTTCTCTTTTGCCAAGTGGATGGACAAGAATTCCTAAGAACCTCCTCTATCTATCTATGATTTTCTCGTCTCAAGCTCTATTCATGCTATGTCACAAAGTTTGATCAAGTCAGATTCGAACCACTCTGTGTGAGGAGCACTCAGAGTCCCCGATTCGTCATAGACTTAAACTACCAATAACTCTCTGTGCATTTCGGTATGACCGGTACATCTTCTTTGGTCACACCGAGTTCACTGAGTTGATCTAGGTTTTCAATCTCGATGCAACCGATTGGAACTTTTCGGTCACATCGAGTTGTAGTAACCGCTTGCAATTCTGCATCTTGGTGCCACCGAGTTGTTCCACTCGGTCACACCGACAGGGTCAGGATACATATATACCTACGGGTGAGATTTTGGAAATTTCTTCAAAACCCCTCAGCCCACGCGTGTCCTACTCTACCGCCTCGGGTCTCCGGATCGTCTTCTCACCGCCAGCGAGCTTCCACCGCTGGTTTCCATCGCCGTCAACGGGATTCAACCCCACCGTTGCCGCCGTAGCAAACTCACCGCCGAACTAGGGTATGAGTTCAATCTTTTGTGCTAATTCCTTACTCCGATTCTTAGCCCAATGCAATGCCATGTTATTTACCACGTATGAGATCAATCTATCCAAAGAAAACGTCCCTTAGATTAGGTTTGATTCGAAAATTTAGGGTTAGGTTTCCGCTGAACTCATCTCGTACCGACCGAGTTGTGGAAACCGGTCTCACAGATTTGGTTTAGGCCATTGCACTTGCACTTTTCGGTCTGACCGAAAGTTGCAAATCGGTGCAACTGAATTCAACTCTCAGTGAAACCCTAGCAATCTCGAAGCCACCAAACTGTGTCTCGGTCTGACCGAGTTCACTAGTTTAGACTCCAAAAGTTGCTTCGGTGTCACCGAGTTTAACAAATCCGTGGCTCCAAAATGCTTTCTATGGAGAACTAAATCTAAGTTTTTGACTCATCTGTTTTGCAAAAACTCTGCATTTTGTGATGCTCATCCACTCTATCTCATCTATATCTATTCTCAGGGTCTGCTGTCAGTTTGCTTGCCAGAATGTCTGACCAGAGTGATAGCCAAAACAAATCAGAAGAGCAAGTGCACATGAGTGAGGGCACTAGTCCCTCAAGCAGCTATAATGAGGGCAGTAGGAGCACTCCAAGCAATTTTCCCAAGGCAGCCACTAGAACAAGGAAGAAGAGAACCTCAGACTCTGAGGATGAGGACTATGTGGCTACTGAGGAGGAAGTCAGCTCCAAAAAGAAAGTCCTGAAGAAGGAATATGGTATTGCTACTGCAACAAAGCCCGGTCTGCATCAGAAGGCACCTGCTAAGAGAGTTCCAATGTCTAAGGCCGGGGCCTCCACTCAGGAACCTTCAAAATCAATTGGAGGAGAGGCTGCTGGTGAGGATAAGAAGAAGAAGGATAGAAAGAGAGGAAGATGGTGCAAGAAAGTGGACCCCATGGTAGAATTTGAAAGGCATTCATCTGAAGAAGAAGATGAAGAGGAAGAGGATGCTGCACCAGCACCCAAGTCCCACAAGCTGATGAGGGATGCTATTAAGTCAGGGGCTGCCCCTTCAAAGCCAAAGACTGCCCCCAAAGCTACTGCTCAAGCTCAAAAGACATTCCAGCTGAAGAGAAGAACAAGGCCCCAGTGCCTGAGATGGAAGAAGAAGATGTTGAAGCCCAAGTGCTAAGGAAACTTAAACCAAAGATTCCAGATCATAATGGCAGCCATCCAGTGGCAGAGGATATGAGCATCAGGAGGATGCAGGTCTGAGACTTTGGAGACAAAGTGACCCTTATGCTGTGAGAAGGAAGATTGATGTGGACTACAGGTTCCACACCAAAGAACAACAAGATTTCTATCAAACCATTCTGCTGGATAAAAAGCCTATAGTCTGTGATATGAAGTGGGTTGATTGGGAATACATTGATGAGAATGAAGACTATTTTCCAGGTGTACATGAAAGCTTCAAAGCATGTGGTGTTGACAAGTTTGTAGGTCAAAAGCTGACAAAATGGAATGATGAACTCATCATGCAATTCTACTCCACAGCTCATTTTTATCCAGATGGTAGAATTGTATGGATGTCTGAGGGTACAAGGTGCCAGTCAACTGTTGATGAGTTGGCAAAATTGATCAAAGCCCCTGAAGAGCATGAAGATGACTTGGATGTCTATGCCAAGAAGAAGAAAGACCACAACTCTATGGCAAACATGTACAAAGAGATCCCAGACAAAGCATTGGATACACATAGATTTGGATCTATACATTACTTGTTGTCTGGTCTAGCTACAATCAACACAATCTTGAGGCATACATTGTTGCCCAAATCTGGAGATCACAAGATGATCAGAGACCATTCAATCAACTTGCTGCAGATATTTGATGTACCTCAGAAATTTAAGGTCATGAGTCTGATTGTTGAAACAATCAAGAGGACAGATGCAGATCGGAAGAGATCTTGTGGGTATGCTCCACATATTCAGGTGCTCATCAACTCCAAGATGGGGACATGCACTTATTTGTTAGACAAGGAGCATTTACCTTTGAGACCAGAATTTGAGGATAACACTATTGTGATGAATGTAGAGGATCCCACATCTGTGCACACACAAGAGAAGAGAGAAAAGGCAAGGGCTGAGAAGGCTGCAAAGATGCCTAGTGTTGAGGAGGCATCTCAAGTATTTCTGAAATCCAAACAAGATCAGCTTGCATATCTGATTCAAGAAACTTTGAGGATTGAGAAGGGCTTGGCCACCCTGACTCAAAATCAGGAGAGCTTGGAGAGGATCATTGAGACCAAGTTCTATGATCTTGATCTTAAAGTAACAGAGATGTAGACAGCTATTGAGCAGCTGCAGGAGGAAGCAGAGGAGAAGATAGGGCAGGCTACCACAGATGATTTTCGGATAGTGCCTAGAGGTCAGAGGTCTGCCGCAGTGCCCATGGCTAACACTAGAGCAACTACTTCAGCACCAGCAGCAACAGCATCAGTGCCACCTCCAGTTTCCACTCCACCATCTCCAACAACATCTACCGATGCCTTCGTCCTTGTGTCCTCTCAACACCACTTCCCGAAGACCAAGCCTAGAGAGATGCATAGCACTATGCATTTTCAAACTTTTTGGTAACTTGTTGCCAAAGGGGGAGAAATGTATAGATCATAGGCTTCGAGAGAGTGTTTTGCTTCTTTGTTTCTCTTGCTATTTGCTCGTTTAATACTCTTTATGTCCTTGTGTGAGATACTTGTATGATCATGTGTTTGATCATATTCAACTTTAATGTTTGCTTGGATGATATTATCCTTTATATCCCTTATATGATCATTCACTTTGCTTGGTGATGAGTGCATGTTTTTAATTTCTATCATTTTGAGCGCTCCACCAAGATGTATGTGACATGGAAGTGTAACCCATGTTCCTAATTGATTGTGCATTTTCATTCAAAAGCAAATTTTAACTAATGCACAAATTTAGGGGGAGCCCTTGCTTATCACATCCTTCTCAAAGCGACGATGTATTTCAATCTTATTATCATTTGTCGAAGCTTTGATCTATATGTTGTCATCAATTACCAAAAAGGGGGAGACTGAAAGTGCAACTATCCCTGGGTGGTTTTGGTAATTACTAACAACATATAGGTCATTGAACTAATGATATTTCAAGATGATCATTTCAGAAAGTTCAATGATTGGCATGGCATGGATTAGGAATGTGGACCCCTCAAAATGCTAAGGACTCTTATTGGCTCAAGCTCAAGACTCTACATTTTGATTTTAGTGATCCAAGATCACATTGAGTCCATAGGAAACGCCAATACTATTAAAAGGGGATGAGGTGTTGCTTAATGGCTTGCTTGCTCAAAATGCTTAGTGATATGCTCCAAAAGCCCTCAACCACTTCCTCATTTCCAGATATGTCCCACACCAAAAGTCAAACTCGGCCCTACCAATTTGATCTATCCGGCGCCACCGAGTTCATTTGACATAGCCACTGCCAGAAACCCTAGTCACTTCAGTCTCACCGATAGGGATCTCAGTCTCACCAAGATGGGATTGAAAACTCTCTATTTCCCTTCATAACATTTCGGTCAAACCGAGATGAGCGATCGGTCCCACCGAGTTCTCAATACAAACTCTCTGTTTCCTTTTCGTAACGTTTGGTCTCACTGAAATGACCGATTCGGTCCCACCGAGTTCGCCTGACCAACTCTCGGTTTGCCTATTACATAAATCGGTCCTATCGAGTTTATGTGATCGGTCTCACCGGGATTACGTTATGCCCTAACCCTCATGAATTCGATCCCACCGAGTTGACATGTCGGTCCCATCGAAAATCCTAACGTTCACAGTTTGAACTGAATCGGTCTGACCGAGTTTTCTGATTCGGTCCCACCGAGTTTGGTAAATTGTGTGTAATGGTTAGATTTTGTGTGGAGGCTATATATACCCCTCCACCCACTCTTAATTCGTGGAGAGAGCCATCAGAACGTGCCTACACTTCCAGCATACATTTTATGAGAGAGAACCACCTACTCATGTGTTGAGACCAAGATATTCCATTCCAACCACAAGAATCTTGATCTCTAGCCATCCCTAAGTTGCTTTCCACTCAAATCATCTTTCCACCAAATCCAAATCTGTGAGAGAGAGTTGAGTGTTGGGGAGACTATCATTTGAAGCACAAGAGGAAGGAGTTCATCGTCAATACACCATCTATTACCTTTTGGAGAGTGGTGCCTCCTAGATTGGTTAGGTGTCACTTGGGAGCCCCCGTCAAGATTGTGGAGTTGAACCAAGGAGTTTGTACGGGCAAGGAGATTGCCTACTTCGTGAAGATCTACCCTAGTGAGGCAAGTCCTTCGTGGGCGATGGCCATGGTGGGATAGACAAGGTTGCTTCTTCGTGGACCCTTCGTGGGTGGAGCCCTCCGTGGACTCGCGCTGCTATTACCCTTCGTGGGTTGAAGTCTCCATCAACGTGGATGTACGATAGCACCACCTATCGGAACCACAGAAAAAATATCCGCGTCTACATTGTGTTTGCCCTCTCCAAACTCCTCCCTTTACCTTCATATGCAATGTTTTACATTCTGCTGCTATACTCTTACTTGCATGTATAGGTTGATTGCTTGACTTGTTCTAAGTTGCTAAAATCTGCCAAGACTTAAAATTGGGAAAAGGCTAGATTTTTATTTGGTCAAGTAGTCTAATCACCCCCCCCCCATCTAGACATACTTCTGATCCTACAACGGTGCCGAAGAGGCTAGCAATGATGGAAGGGTGAGAGTGCGTATAATCCGTGGACTCAACATTAGTCTTAAAGAACTCACATACTTATTGCATAAGTCTAGAAGCTATCAAAACAAAACATTTGACGCATTCTCCTAGGGGGGATAGATTGGTAGGAAAAGACCATTGCTCGTCCCCGACCGCCACTCATAAGGAAGACAATCAATAAATAAATCATGCTTCGACTTCATCACATAACGGTTCACCATACGTGCATGCTACGGGAATCACAAACTTCAACACAAGTATTTCTACAATCCACAATTACCCACTAGCATGACTCTAATATCACCATCTTTATATCGCAAAACTATTGCAAGGAATCAAACATATCATATTCAGTTATCTATAAGTTTTATGTAGGATTTTATGACTAACCATGTGAATGACCAATTCCGGTCAACTCTCTAATTAGATATAAGTGAAGCAAGAGAGTTTAATTCTTTCTACAAAAGATATGCCCACGCTCTAACAAATATAAGTGAAGCAAAAGAGCATTCTACAAATGGCGGTTTTCTATGTGTAGGGAAACAGGCAATCCAAACTTCAAAAAGATATAAGTGAAGCACATGAAGCATTCTATAAAGCCATACTCAAAAGATATAAGTGAAGTGCAAAGAGCATACTATAAATCAACCAAGGACTATCTCATACCAGCATGGTGAATTTATTAAAAGAAAAGTAAAAATGCACACTACGCTCCAAGATTTACGCATGTCATGTGACGAATAAAAATATAGCTCCAAGTAAAATTACCGATGATCGCTAGAAGAAAGAGGGGATGCCTTCTGGGGCATCCCCAAGCTTAGTTGCTTGTGAGTCCTTGAATATTGCCTTGGGGTACCTCGGGCATCCCCAAGCTTAGGCTCTTGCCACTCCTTATTCCTTCATCCTTCGCGATCTCACCCAAAACTTGAAAACTTCAATCACACAAAACTTAACAAAACCCTCGTGAAATCCGTTAGTATCATAAAACAAATCACCAGTTTAAGTACTGTATGAAACTAATTCATATTTTATTTTTATATTGTAGCTACTGTAATATAACTTTTCCATGGCTTATACCACCGATACAATCGATAGTTTCATCAAAACGAGCAAAGCAATGCATAAAAAACAGAATCTGTCTTAAACAAGACAGTCTGTAGTAATCTGAACATCAACCATACTTATGTAAATCCAAAAATTCTGAAAAATTAGGAAAAAATAAACAAACTGTATAGAAGTACTGTGCAAAAAGTTTCAGAAGCGTTTGACTTTGCAGTAAAAAAATGTAAAATCACGCACTACAGCCAAAGTTTCTGCTTTTGCACCGCACAAACCAAACAAGAAATCCAATCATCCTAAAGGCAAATCTTGGAACATTATTTTTATAATACAATGGATTTATACCAGGGGATAATTATTTTTGTGAGAATCTTCATGAAAAATTCTACATTGTTTCCAGGAGCATGAACACAAGTGTTCAAGGTCGACCCTCACTTCTCCAATGCATAACTTCCAATCGCTTCTCTTTTGTGATTTTTTTAGTTCCCCTCTATATTTTTTTACTTTATAAAAGCACTCAACAAAAATAAATGACTCTCTAAAACTTCCGGGTTGTCTTCCTGGCAGCGCTTTCTTTAAAGCCATTAAGCTAGGCATAAAGTGCTCAAGTAATGAATCCACCCGGATCCCAAGGTATATCAAAGCCAATTTTAATTAACAATGATTTGGCATTTAGTAATGAGCACAAACAACATATATCATGCAATGACGAAGTCTAACTCTCTTCCTATGCATCGACATGTCATACAAGAACAATTCATGCACATCAAGTAAAGGCCAATTCATAGTATAAGCTATTTCTTGCAATTCTTTCGTGTTGGGAACATAGAGAGGCGGAGATGTAGTTCCTCTCTCATAGTAATTGCAAGTAGGAGCAGTAAGCACATGCATATTATATTCATCAAAATCATCATGTGTAGTGGTAGAATGCAACCCATCAATGTAATCCTTAATAGGTGCAAACTTCTTCGATATAGTGTAGTTTGGAGAATTCAAAAAGGTGATAGGACTATAATGCGTGGGTGCAATAGCAACAATTTCATTCCTAACATAAGGAATAATAGCAGGTTCATCTCCATAAGCATAATTCACATTGGCATCATGGCCACAAGCATAGCAATTATCAAGTTCATCAAACAAGGATATTTCAAACGAATCGAAGGGATCATAGCAATTATCATAGCATTCATCCTTCGGTAAGAATGAAGGGAAACTTAACAATGTATGAGTTGAAGAGTTACTCTCATTAGAAGGTGGGCACGGGTAGCTAATCCGCTCTTCCTATTTTTGTTCTTCGCTCTCCTCGTCATCTTTTTCATCTAATGAGCTCACGGTGTCATCAATTTCTTCTTCCATAGTTTCCTGCAAAATATTAGTCTCTTCTTGGACAGTGGAGACTTTCTCAATAACGCATCAATATCGGCATTGTATTTATAATTCTCATAGCAATATTTGAGTATAGCTAAATTTTCAGGTCTGTAAACAACATCATAAAGATGTTCACACTCTTTAAACAAAGATTCAATTTCATAAGCACCCATAAAAGCCACAAATTCTTCTATTTGTTCCACATCATAGTAATCATATATACCATTAGCATAAGAAGCCAAGGTTTTATCATCATTAAATTTACATGAAAAGGGAAGGTGTGGAGCCTTCATCCTAGAGCAACAAGTATAATCATATCTCAAGTATAGTTGCTGAGCATACCAACGCAACATATAAATTTGATCGCATAATAGTTTCCCTTTTTGAGCCAAGCGATAATCCCTAAAGTATTCACGTTGATCCAATGTTACTCCCATTATATAGTTGAATGGGGTTTTCTCAGGATTATCAAAGTAGTGCATAATATCTGTCACATAACAAACATCGAGGGTTTTAGGAGGTTCCCCATCTCCATGAGTAGCAAGTACACCTAATTTTTTTGGTATTTCGTGTTCCATATCCATAAGTAAAGATAGAGAACAACTTAGAACAACAAATAAAATCTACTTAGTGATAAAGCAAACAAGCTCACACGAGAATATTCACCCCACGCTATTGCTCCCCGGCAACGGCGCCAGAAAAGGTCTTGATAACCCACAAGTATAGGGGATCAGTTGTAGCCTCTTTCGATAAGTAAGAGTGTCGAACCCAACGAGGAGCTAAAGGTAGACCAAATATTCCCTCAAGTTCTAACGACCACCGATACAACTCTACGCACGCTTAAAGTTCGCTTTACCAAGAACAAGTATGAAACTAGAAGTACTTTGTAGGTGTTGTTGGATAGGTTTGCAAGATAATAAAAAGCACGTAAATAAAATCTAGTGTCTGTTTAGATAAAGGCACAACTAAGTTAGTTTTAGTATAGAGATTTTTATCATGAGAAAGCTATTTGTCCCTAGGCAATCGATAACTAGACCGGTAATCACTATTGGAATTTTATGAGGGAGAGGCATAAGCTAACATACTTTCTCTTCTTGAATCATATGCACTTATGATTGGAACTTTAGCAAACATCCGTAACTACTAAAGATCATTAAGGTAAAACCCAACCATAGCATTAAAATATCAAGTCCTCTTTATTCCCATACGCAAACAACCTACTTACTCAGGTATGTGCTTCTGTCACTCACGCCACCCACCATAAGCAAATCATGAACATATTGCAAGCCCTACAACGGGGATCCCTCACGCTCGCGCGACACAGAGAGCACCATAGGACAGCACCAATAATAAAACATGCAACTCAAACCAATCATGATCATCAATCAACCCATATGACAAAACGGATCTACTCAAACATCATAGGATAGCCATACTGTTGGGGAAGACAGTAATTTAAAAAAAATTCTTACACACACGCAAGATCCATCTAGGTGATGCATAGCAACGAGTGGGAGAGTGTGTCCACGTACCCTCGTAGACCGAAAGCGGAAGCGTTTAGTAACGTGGTTGATGTAGTCGAACGTCTTCGCGATCCAACTGATCCAAGTACCGAACACATGACACCTCCGCGATCTGTGCATGTTCAGCTCGGTTACGTCCCTCGTACTCTTGATCCAGCTGAGGTCGAGGGAGAGTTTCATCAGCACGACAGCATGGTGACGGTGATGATGAAGTTGCCGACGCAGGGCTTCGCTTAAGCACTACAACGATATGACCGAGGTGGAAATCTGTGGAGGGGGGCACCGCACACGGCTAAGACCACTGTCAACTTGTGTCTATGCGGTGCCCCCTTCCCCCGTATATAAAGGAGTGGAGGAGGGGAGGGTCGGCCCTCATAGGGCGCGCCCATGGGGGGAGTCCTACTCCCAGTAGGAGTAGGTTCCCCCCTTCCCTTGTTCGAGTAGGAAAAGAAGGAAGAGGAAGAGATAGGGAAGGAAAGGGGGGCCGGCCCCCCACCCAATTAAGATTGGGCTTGGGTGGGCGCCCTCCATCTGGCCTCCTCCTCCTCTCTCCCACTAAGGCCCAATAAGGCCCATTGACTCCCCGAGGGGTTCTGGTAACCCCTTGGTACTCCGGTAAATGCCCGAAGTCATCCGGAACCCTTCTGGTGTCCAAACATAGCCTTCCAATATATCGATCTTTATGTCTCGACCATTTCGAGACTCCTCGTCATGTCTGTGATCACATCCGGGACTCCGAACCACCTTCGTACATCAAAACACATAAACTCATAATACCGATCGTCATCAAACGTTAAGCGTGCGGACCCTACGGGTTCGAGAACTATGTAGACATGACCGAGACTCACTTCCGGTCAATAACCAATAGCGGAACCTGGATGCTCATATTGGTTCCTACATATTCTATGAAGATCTTTATCAATCAAACCGCATAACAACATACGTTGTTCCCTTTGTCATCGGTATGTTACTTGCCCGAGATTCGATCATCGGTATCATCATACCTAGTTCAATCTCGTTACCAGCAAGTCTCCTTACTCGTTCTGTAATGCATCATCCCGCAACTAACTCATTAATCAAATTGCTTGCAAGGCTCATAATGATGTGCATTACCGAGAGGGCCCAGAGATACCTCTCTGATACACGGAGTGACAAATCCTAATCCGAGATGCTTGCACCAGTCCTTAGATGGATCGCTGGATCTTGCACATTTTGTTATCACCTTTAGGATTGACAAAACCTTTTTAGTTGCATCATATACAACTCTTCTTTATGAAATCCATTAAGGAATGTAGTTTTGACATCCATTTGCCAGATTTCATAAAACGTGGCAATTGCTAACATGATTCAGATAGACTTAAGCATCGCTACGAGTGAGAAAATCTCATCGTAGTCAACACCTTTGAACTTGTCAAAAACCTTTTTCGACAAGTCTAGCTTTGTAGATAGTAACACTACTATCAGCGTCCGTCTTCTTCTTAAAGATCTATTTATTTTCTATTGCTTGCCGATCATCGAGCAAGTCAACCAAAGTCCATACTTTGTTCTCATACATGGATCCCAGCTCAGATTTCATGGCCTCAAGCCATTTTGCGGAATCTGGGCTCATCATCGCTTCCTCATAGTTTGTAGGTTTATCATGGTCTAGTAACATGATTTCCAGAACAGGATTACCGTACCACTTTGGTGCAGAACATATTCTGGTTGACCTACGATGTTCGGTAGTGACTTGATCTGAAGTTTCATGATCATCATCATTAACTTCCTCACTAATTGGTGTAGGCATAACTGGAACTGATTTCTGTGATGAACTACTTTCCAATTCGGGAGAAGGTACAATTACCTTACCAAGTTCTACTTTCCTCCCTGAGGGAGTCCTGGATTAGGGGGTGTCCGGATGGCCGGACTATAACCTTTGGCCGGAGTCCTAGACTATGAAGATACAAGATTGAAGACTTCGTCCCGTGTCCGGATGGGACTTTCCTTGGCGTGGAAGGCAAGCTTGGCGATACGTATATGTAGATCTCCTCCCCTTGTAACTGACTCTGTGTAACCCTAGCTGAGGGAGTCCTGGATTAGGGGGTGTCCGGATAGCCGGACTATGACCTTTGGCCGGACTCCTGGACTATGAAGATACAAGATTGAAGACTTCGTCCCGTGTCCGGATGGGACTTTCCTCGGCGTGGAAGGCAATCTTGGCAATACGGATATGTAGATCTCCTCCCATTGTAACCGATTCTGTGTAACCCTAGCCCTCTCCGTTGTCTATATAAACCGGAGGGTTTTAGTCCGTAGGACGAACAACAATCATACCATAGGCTAGCTTCTAGGGTTTAGCCTCGTTGATCTCGTGGTAGATCTACTCTTGTACTACCCATATCATCAATATTAATCAAGCAGAGTAGGGTTTTACCTCCATCGAGAGGGCCCGAACACAGGTAAAAACATCGTGTCCCATGTCTCCTGTTACCATCCGCCTAGACGCATGCAGTTCGGGACCCCCTACCCAAGATCCGTCGGTTTGACACCGACATTGGTGCTTTCATTGAGAGTTCCTACGTAGCCGTCGTCTTTAGGCCCGATGGCTCCTCCGATCATCAACAACGATGCGCTCCGAGGTGAGACCTTTCTCCCGGACAGATCTTCGTATTCGGCGGCTTTGCTGCGGGCCAATTAAGCAGCCATCTGGAGCAGAATGAAAGCGACGCCCCTGGCCATTAGGTCAGATTTGGAAGTTTGAACTACATGGCTGACATCCATGGAGACTTGATCTTCGACGGGTTCGAGCCACAGCCAAGCGCGCCGCACTGTCACGAGGGGCATGATCTATCTCGCGGCGGACGGTGTCTGGAAACCGCACGAGTCCGCTCCGACCTTTAGCTTCCGGAGCCGACCGCGCCAATCAGGGACGGGTGGCTGGACACCGCCTCGGGGCTGCAATCTCACTGGCGATTGAGCCGTACACCTACCCGTTCTTTGCGGCTTCGTGACTCAAGGCGTCGGACTCCTCTCCGGACTCCGAGCCTCCGTGCCCCTACCAATCGAATCCGATTGGCGCCGATCATGGAATTCACTATCACGACATCTTTCAAAGACTCGCCCTTTGGCGACATTCTGAATTCACTAAAGTCTCTCTCTTTATCAGGAGAACCCTGGCCGGATTATGGTCAGGAAGGTTGGGATGCGGACGATGAAGAAAATCAAAGCCCACCCACCACCCACTTCGTAGCCACTGTCGATGATTTAATCGACATGCTCGACTTCGACCCCGAAGACATCGACGGTATGGACGACGATGCAGAAGACGACCAAGAACTAGCGCCCACAGGGCACTGGAAGGCCACCTCGTCATATGACATATACATGGTGGACATCCCAAAAGATGGGAATGGCGATGGAAGAGCGGAGGATGACCCCTCCAAGAAACAGCCTAAGCGCCGGCATCAGCGGCGCCGCTCTAAATCCCGCCACAACAAAAACGGTGATTCTGGCACGGGAGATAATAACACCCCGGACAGTGCCGAAGACAACCCCCTCCAACAAGATTCAGCGCAGGAGGATGGAGAAGCCAGCCCTCATGAGAGAGCGGCAGAAAAAGAGGTAGAGGACGATAATTACATGCCTCCCTCCGAAGATGAGGCAAGCCTCGATGGCAGCCAATTAAATGCGTGCACGAGGATCCCGTCGAACAAGAGCATTTCAAACGCAGGCTCATGGCCACGGCAAGCAGCCTCAAGAAAACGCAGCAACGACTTAGAGCTGACCAAGATTTGCTAGGTGACGGATGGGTGAAGTCCTTGCGGCCGAAGAGTATGAACTCGAGCGCCCCTCCAAGAGCTACCCAAGACGTACGCTGCTACCCCGATTAGAGGAGGAAGCACCCAAACCTACATCACCAGTGCATGATATGGCTGACCGGCCACCTCGTGGCCACGACAGAGAGGCCTCTCGGCCCTCAATTCAAGCCTCACCCCGTCGCCACTCAAAAAATACAAAGGCACGGGGAAATGCGCCAGACCTGCGAGATATATTGGACGACAAGGCAAGGCAGACAAGATCGATCTATGGATCGCGTGGGCGCCCCACAACACGTGTCGATAACCGTCACGCCGGATATGGCAACTCCGGCCGGGCGAACACGATGAGACAAAGCTCATTTGAGCTGCGTCGTGATATAGCCCAATATCTGAGGCGCCAAGACACCCACTATGCTTCACAGATGAAGTGATGGATCATCAAATCCACGAGGGTTTCAAACCCGTAAACATTGAATCATACGATGGCACAACAGATCCTGCGGTTTGGATCAAGGACTATCTCCTTCACATCCACATGGCCCGCGGTGATGATCTACGCCATCAAATACCTCCCACTCAAGCTTAAAGGACCAGCCCGGCATTGGCTTAACAGCTTGCCCGAGAGTCAATTGGTTGTTGGGAAGACCTGGAAGCCGCATTCCTTGAAAATTTCCAGGGCACATATGTGCGGCCACCAGACGCCGATGACCTAAGCCACATAATTCAGCAGCCAGAGGAATCGGCCAGACAATTCTGGACATGGTTCCTAACCAAGAAAAATCAAATCGTCAATTGTCCGGATGTCGAGGCCCTTGCAGCCTTCAAACACAACATCCGCGACGAGTGGCTTGCCCAGCACCTAGGACAGGAAAAGCCGAAATCCATGGCAGCCCTCAGACACTCATGACCCGCTTATGCGCGGGAGAGGACAACTGGCTAGCTCGTAGTAACAACATGACCAAGAGCCCTGGTAATTCGGATACCAAGGACAGTAGTGGCAGGTCGCGTCGCAACAAGCACAAGCGCCGGATTAACGGTGATAATGCTGAGGATACAACAGTCAATGCCGGATTCAGAGGCTCTAAACCCGGTCAGCGGAAAAAGCCATTTAAAAGAAATACTCTGGGCCCGTCCAATTTGGACCGGATACTTGATCGCTCATGCCAGATACATGGCACCCTCGAAAAGCCAGTCAATCACACCAACAGGGATTGTTGGGTGTTTAATGACGAGCAAGTTAAATGCGAAAACAATGACAAGGGGCTGCATAGCGATGACGAGGAGGAGCCCGGCCGCCAAACAATAGAGGATGAAGGGCTTCCCCGCAAGTGCGGACGGTGAACATGATATACGCAACCCACATACCCAAAAGGGAGCGGAAGCATGCACTAAGGGACGTATATGCGATGGAGCCGATCGCCATAAAGTTCAACCCGTGGTCTTCTGCCCGATCACTTTTGATCGAAGGACCACCCACTAGCATACGCCATGGTGGATTCACCGCATTGGTTCTAGACCCAATCATTGACGGATTTCACCTCACTAGAGTCCTAATGGACGGCGGCGGCCTTTGAACCTGCTTTATCGGGATACGGTCATAAAATGGGCATAGACCCATCAAGTATTAAACCCACGAAGGCGACCTTCAAAGGCGTCATACCAGGTGTAGAGGCCAACTGCATGACAGGCTCAATTACACTTGAAGTGGTCTTGGATCCCCGGATAACTTCCGGGCGAGGAGTTAATCTTGACATAGTTCCGTTCATGGCGGCTATCATGCATCGCTTTCGGACAAACCGCATTTGCAAAGTTCAATGCGGTGCCGCACTACGCATATCTCAAGCTCAAGATGCTAGGCCCTCGAGGAGTCATTACGGTCAATGGAAACACCGAACGCTCTCTCCGGACGGAGGAGCATACGACGGCCCTTGCGGCGGAAGTACAAAGCAGCCTCTTAAGGCAATTCTCGAGTCCGACTATTAAACGTCCGGACACCGTCAAGCGCGCCCGGAGTAACCTACAACAAGACCGCCTGGCACGTTCCGAGCACGCATAGCAATGTGGCCCAAGCCCCAGCCCTCGCGAAATTGCGAAACCAGTATTACGCGTACATAATTACGCTCTGGAAATACCATGGGCATAGGGGAAGGGGAACGACCACCGCATGCCCACAATGCGGCTCAACCGCACCAGGGGCTCCCGATTGTGTCATTTCTTTTTTTCCTTTCTTTTTACTTTTAGGATTCCGTTCTCACGAAGCCCTGTCTGGCGTTAGAATCTCTGAACACATGATGCAACAGCCAGGGAAGCAGAAAGCTACGTCGAGTGACCAGGTGGTCTCTACTATGAGCAATATATCTGTTTTACACACCATCCCGCGGCTTACCCCTGGAGGGAGACATGTTAAGAAGTCCCGTCCCTTGCTTATGCACTATTTGTATCGTTCTGCTCTTACTGCAGTCCTTTTGAATAAACAATATATAGCTTCTGCCTATTATTGAATCCCCTTTTTTCTATATATGTTCATTTATGACATTGTGCAACCGTACACTTTAGTGCAGGGCAATACACCGAGGGCTTAAGTACCCCATAACATGGTGTGATAAGTCCGAACACTTTCACAAGTGCGGCACCCGAACTTATAGCATTATATGAATCGGCTCTGAATCATGTCTTGGGTCAATAGTTGGGTTTGCCGGCTCCCATGTTTTGGTACCTTACGTTCCGTTATATCGGCTAAGGTAGCGCTGGGAGAACCACTGTTATTGTGCCCGGTTGAGCTGGGTTAAGCACCTCGGGAGAAAGCTAAACCTGATCACATGATAGGGCGAGAGCCGGTCACTGCTCGAGAGGTTTTCGAGTCCCTAAAGACTTATGTCACAGTCAATGAGGAGTCGGCATTGTCCGGCCTAGGCGTGGATGGCGCCACGAACTCGGTCTTCCGAATACCAGGGGCTTCGCCGAAATTTAAAATTATAGAATTCTATGGCTAAGTGAGAGTGTTCAAGCATTATAGTTCGGTTTCCTTGTTCGTTGCGTTGAGCGCCTCCCTCGAAGGACCCAAGAATGGGAACAAGAGCGCTCAAGTTCATCCCGAACACCCCAGCACTCGTGGCATGGGGGCTGAAGCCGACGAAACGCCATCTCTCAAATTTAATACCGACCACCACAGAAGGTAATATTTTAAATTCAAAAGTGTTGCTTAAGCGCATATGAACAAGTTTTCAGTCTGAGGATAACAAATGCGTGTCTACTAAAAAATTATATCTTTGGAGCATTCATCTGCTATAAGGCAGGCACCCTTCAGGACGCCTTCATAATACATTTCAGGCTTGCGATGCTCCTTCTTCGGTGGTGGTCCGTCCTTCACAAGGTTCTCAGCGTCCATCTTGCCCAGTGCACCTTAGCAAGGGCAAGGGCCCTACGGGCACCTTCGATGCAGACGGAGCGCTTGATGACTTCAACCCATGGGCAGGCGTCCACCAGCCTCCTCACCAACCCGAAGTAGCTCCTAGGCATGGTTTCATTAGGCCAGGACCGAACTATGAGGCCCTTCATGGCCTGTTCGGCCACCTTATGGAGCTCGACCAGCTGCTTCAACTGGTCGCTTAAGGGCACCGGGTGTCCGGCCTCAGCATACTGAGACCAGAACACCTTCTCCGTCGAGCTCCCCTCCTCGGCTCGGTAGAATGCGGCAGCATCAGCCACACTGCGGGGCAGATCTGCGAATGCTCCTGGAGAGCTCTGGACTCGGGTAAGTAACAGATAATTCACTTTCATGTGCTTGCTTTGCATATAGAATGCCTTACCCGCCGCTATCTTCTTCATCGCCTCAATCTCCTGGAGGGCTTTTTGGGCTTCGGCCTTAGCGGCCTTGGCGCTCTCAAGGGCCGTGGCGAGCTCGGACTCCAGTCTTTGAGTCACCTCCAAACTCTCGTGTTTTTCCACAAGAGCACGGAGCTCTTGCCGCACCTCCGCCACCAGCGCCTCCACCTTTTCTCGCTCGGTGCGCTCCAGCCGCATTGCTTCGGCCTTGGACACCGCCTCCTTCAGGGTCGCCACCTCGTTCATGGCCCCTGCAATATTTACGTTATTCCTGTCATTTTTTGCAAACACATCTTCTAAATACTCCCATAAGGTATTACTTACCTTCCTTGTCCTCGAGCTGCTTTTTGGCAAGTCCGAGCTCGTTCTCGGACTGCTCGAGGCTCTGCTTCAATGCACCAACCTCCGCAGTCAGTGCGGCAGAGGTCAGCAACGCAGCCTGCATTCCCATATTGACATACTTATGTTAGACTCCTGCGTATATATTTTTAGATCCTTAGTTCGGCTTTTTCTTTCCGAACACCAAACTGAGCATCAGGGGCTACTGTCTATGCGGTAATATTTTCACATATCTTAAATACATACCTCAAAGCCTGTTAGAAGGCTAGCACAGGATTTGTCGGCGTTCTGGGAACGGGGGTCCCCAGACTTGCCTGCCTGCGGCCTGCGGCGTGGCTCGGAGGAGGCCCAGCACGGCCCATCTTCATCAACGCAAGCTCAAGACCCTCGCGAGGGGCCAAGCCTCATGAGGCGGGGCGACAAGGAGCTTCCTCGTGCACGGCCTCGTCAGGCTGGCTCTCGAGGAGGTGGAGAGTTCAAGGCAGGGTACCTCGCGAGGTGCCCATGACGCAAGCCATGATGACCAAGGGCGCCCGGTCGGGTGCGGCCATGATGTCCTCCTTTCCTCTTTGGTGCAAAGGGAGCAAGCGCGGCGAGAGCATCAAGCAAAGGTATCCGTTTGATTGCAACAAGACCAAGACCAGCCCAATGGTGGAAGGGAGTCATGTGGAGCCCAAGCGAGGCGTCATCACCAGAGCCTTTGGTGCAAGGACCAACTTTAGTCGGGATAAGTGTACCCGCTGTTCCCCTTCAAAATGGCCAATTGTTGGCGCCCTTCCCGCTCAATATTTGGGAAGAGGCCCAGGGCCTTTGCCTATAAATAGGACTAGCCACCCACAGGGTAGAGAGAGCTGGATCAAGATTGGAATCCTCACCAAGAAACCAGTAGCTAGAGCGACTGAACAGCACCTAGCAGTTCATCGCGCCCGCCAAGAACAGACCCTCGTGAGGCTGTTCTCCCTTGTATTGTTCCTCATCAGCCCAAGAGGCAATCCACCACACCACACACTGGAGTAGGGTATTACACCACAATGGTGGCCCGAACCAGTATAAATCTCGTGTCTCTTGTGCTGTTCCGTTTAGTAGTTTTGGTCCCAGCGATTCGGCGAGGTGCGAGATGGTAGAAGGTTGGATCTCCGCGCGCACCCCAGTGTTCGAACCTCAAGGGTCTGCCGGAACCCGAAATCTGACATTTGGCGCGCCAGGTAGGGGTGCACCGGAATCTGCCTTTAAATCGCCTCGTTCTTCCCCGACCACCGCATAACCATGTCGGCGCCCGTCGGGCGCGCCAGCGCCGAGCCGCCCTCGCCTCCCATGTCGCCCAGACAGCTCCGTCGTGGCGCCCTCGTCGTTCCCGTCACTTGCCGTCAACGCCGGCACCGGCCAGCGGAACGAGCAGCAAGCATCGCCCCAAAGACCCGTCCATGAGGTGGGACGGCCGCACCGCCACGCCTTCGCTCACCCCCGCTGGTTCTTCATCACGCGCGCCCCGCGCGGCCATGGAGGCCCGAGCTGCACTCATCGCGGCAAACGAGCTCCTGCGCTACCGCCCCGTCGACAACGTCTATGAAGAATGGCTCGACCGAGTCGCCGAGCTCGTCCGCGCTGCAGGAGGCGCCCAAGACCGTCCGTCTCGCACCGCACCCGCCCAGCTGGCGATGAAGCTCTGGGCGCCTCGGCCGCCTCCTCCTCAAGAAGGCGCCACAGCCCCAAGGCGCGCGCCTGGCGGAACCCGCTCCGCCAGCGCCGGCCAAGAGCAGAGCAGAGCTGTCAAGAAGTTCCTCGCCCACGAAGCTGCCCAGCGCTCCCGCTCCGGCAAAGACGTCAGACCTGCGCTGCCCCCAGCCACGGCACAGGGAGGCCCACAAGACCAAGCTCCCTGTCGTCCGAGGCCCCCGGCGGCCACGGCGGGCTGCCGCGCCTTCACCTCCGAGCTGCCTGCGTCGCGTGGCCCGCCAAGTTCAAGCCAGACCTGCCTCCTCGCTATGATGGCACAGCTGACCCTACGGAGTTCTGGGCATCGAGGCTGCCAACGGGGATGAAAAGGTCATGGCGAACTGGTTTCCCATGGCGCTCAAGGACGGAGCCCGCACTTTGGCTCTGACCGGCCCTGTGCACAATCTCTTCCTGGGCGAGATGCGCACCGCTTCATCGCCAACTTCCAGGTACTCGCGACCGCCACCCGCCGTGAGCGACATGCGCCGAATCAAGCGGCAGCCGGGAAACCTGCAAAAGTACATCGGCGCTTCAACAACGCACGCCTCAAGATCCCTGTGGTGACGGAGGAGGCCATCATCTCTGCCTTCTCCGACGGCGTGCGCGATGTCAAGATGAAGGAGGAGCTGGCGATGCATGAAGATCATGCACCTCCTTGGAGCTGTTCAACTTGGCGACCAAGTGCGCCGTGGCTGAGGAGGGGCGCCTCTCCCTCCTCGAGCTGCCTGCCGCGGATCCCGAAGAGAAGAAGTCCAAGGCCAAGGACGTGAAGCGCAAGGGGGCTGTCGTACTCGCGGCCGAACCAGACACCAAGCGAGGCAGATATCAGCCCGAGTCCTCCAAGGGCAGTCGGTACTGCGTGTACCACGACCTCCACACCAAAAACACCAATGAATGCCAAGAGCTCCAGGCCGTGCACGAAGGAAGGGTCGGCATACGCCCCGAGCGCAGCGACTGGGGCTACGGCCGAGGAGGAGGAAGGAATGCAGGACGCTGGGAAGACCGCGGCCCACGCCAAGGGTGGCGCGACCAACCTCGCGAGGACCGTTGGCAAGACCCGCCTCGCGAGGGAGGCTGGAGGGATCAGCCTCGCGAGGATCGGCCGCAGGGGAACGCATGCCTCCCTCCACTGCTGCCGCCGCCAAGGAGAATTGAGGACCGTCATCAGGACGAGGGGGCTGGGGCCTTCCAGGAACCGCATGCGATCGCCTGCATCCTGGGCGGAGCTCAAGCCCCAGCCTCTCAGTGCATCTTCAAGCAGCTCGCCCACGAAGTAAATGCAGTCCTCCCCAAGCTCGAGGCCACGCGCCCTCTCAGGTGGTCGGCGTGCGCCATCACGTTCAGCTCAGTGGATCAGCTCAAGTGCGCGGCCACAGCCGGAGTTCTCCCGATGCTTTGTTCCCCAATCATCGCGAAGCGTGCTGGTCACCAAGACCCTCATCGACGGCGGGCAGGACTCAACGTCCTGTCCGTGAATTCAACAATCTTCAAGTGCCTTATGATCAGCTTCAGCCAACCAAGCCTTTCTCCGAGTCACCGACGGCTCCACGGTCCCGATCGGGCAGGTCCGCCTTCCTGTCACCTTCGGGACTCGCGACAACTACTGCACCGAGCTCATCGACTTCGACGTCGCCCACATTCGCCTGCCGTACAACGCCATCCTCGGGTACCCGGCGCTGGCCAAATTCATGGCCGTAACCCACCATGGCTACAACGTCCTCAAGATGCCAGGAAGCGGCGGGGTCATCATGGTGCCCTGTGAAGAGAGAGAGCAGTGTGCTCCCTGGAGCAAGCCTTTCAGGCCGCACCGCTAGAAGACCCAGACCACAGCAGCAGGAGGCCTCCCGAGGCCGCACCCAAGAAGAAGAAGACATCGGCCGACCCGGCTCCTCAAGAGGCAGGCCCCTCAGGGCCCGCGCCCGGCCAGGGGGAGCCTCCTTCCATCGCATAGGAAAGCGCGCCCGGCGCCCTCCTCAAGCCGGGCTCGGGGGCTCTCCCCTGGAGGGCCGCCGACCTCGCCAAGGTCACGAGGGAGGCGCTCGGGCACCACGTGGAGGCGTGCTTCGAAGCACGTTTCCCACAAGCAGGAGCAAGGCAAGGAGGGACGAACCCTCAGGAGTTCGTCAGCAAGGCCATTCAGGAGCTACATGAGTCAAGGGTCATGAGGGGCAGCCGCCGCCAACCCGCTATGGCCCCTCATCCAGGCGAGGATGGTGGGCTGCGCGTCTGCATCGACATACCAGGGCTCAACTGAGCCGCGTCTCAAGAGCGCCTCTAGCCCTCGCGAGTGGGGCGTTGCGAGGGCCCGCCCCATAGCTACGTGCGCATGCCTCACGGCCTGCCAAACACGGCTGCTGCGCACCAGCATCTCATGAGGGCCATCCTAGAGGCTCGAGAGGTCAGGCACGCCGCAGGCCTGGCGGAGATGGAGATGGCCCCTGAGGAGCCGCCAGCGCCTCCGGAGCCTCCTGAGGCCCCCGGGCCTGGGGGCTCGTGAGGATCGGCTCCCGCAGCCCACCGAGTCTGCTACACCAACACCCCTTCGTCCTCAACATCACCAGGTGACATCTTTAAGTTTTATTCCCGGCTGGGAGCGCCTTCAGGGCCGCATTATTCCCAGGCCGCGTGGGTCCGTCCCTGCGGCATGTATCCCTTTTATTTCATGTCATTAGCCTATCCTGCTGGGGGTGCCCTGTTGGGGAACGTAGTAATTTCAAAAAATTTCCTACGCACATGCAAGATCATGGTGATGGCATAGCAACGAGAGGGGAGAGTATTGTCCACGTACCCTCGTAGACCGTAAGCGGAAGCGTTATGACAACGCGGTTGATGTAGTCGTACGTCTTCACGATCCGACCGATCCAAGTGCCGAACGTACGGCACCTCCGAGTTCAGCACACGTTCAGCTCGATGACGATCCCGGACTCGATCCAGCAAAGTGTCGGGATGAATTCCGTCAAGACGACGGCGTGGTGACAATGATGATGCTCTATCGGCGCAGGCTTCGCCTAAACTCCATGACGATATGACCGAGGTGGAATATGGTGGAGGGGGCACCGACACGGCTAAGGAGCGATCCGTAGATCAACTTGTGTCTTCATGGGGTGCCCCTGCCCCGTATATAAAGGAGTGGAGGAGGGAGGGCGGCCCTCTCTATGGCGGCGCCCTAGGGGAGTCCTACTCCCAGGAGTAGGATTCCCCTTTCCTAGTCCAACTAGGAACCCTTCCATGTAGTAGGAGTAGGAGAGAAGGAAAGGGAAGAGAGAAGCAGAAGGAAGGAAGGGTGCGCCCCTCCCTAGTCCAATTCGGACTAGTCCAAGGGAGGGTGCGGCCACTCTTTTGGCCCTTTCTCTCCTTTCCCGTATGGCCCAAAGAGGCCCAATACGAATTCCCGTAACACTCCGGTACTCCCAAAAATACCCGAATCACTCGGAACTTTTCCGAACTCCGAATATAGTCGTCCAATATATCGATCTTTACGTCTCGACCATTTCGAGACCCCTCGTCATGTCCCCGATCTCATCTGGGACTCCGAACTCCTTCGGTACATCAAAAACTCATAAACTCATAATATAAGCATCGCCATCGAAACCTTAAGCGTGCGGACCCTACGGGTTCGAGAACTATGTAGACATGACCTAGAACTATTCTCGGTCAATAACCAATAGCAGAACCTGGATGCTCATATTGGCTCCTACATATTCTACGAAGATCTTTATCGGTCAAACCGCATAACAACATACGTTGTTCCCTTTGTCATTGGTATGTTACTTGCCCGAGATTTGATCGTCGGTATCCAATACCTAGTTCAATCTAAATTCTTGGCAAGTCTCTTTACTCGTTACATAATGCATCATTCCGTAACTAACTCATTAGCTACATTGCTTGCAAGGCTTATAGTGATGTGCATTACCAAGAGGGCCCAGAGATACCTCTCCGACAATCGGAGTGACAAAACCTAATCTCGAAATACGCCAACCCAACATGTACCTTTGGAGACACCTGTAGTACTCCTTTATAATCACCCGATTCGTTGTGACGTTTGGTAGCACCAAAGTGTTCCTCCGGTAAACAGGAGTTGCATAATCTCATAGTTATAGGAACATGTATAAGTCATGAAGAAAGCAATAGCAATATACTAAGCGATCAAGTGCTAGGCTAACGGAATGGGTCATGTCAATCACATCATTCTCCTAATGATGTGATCCCATTAATCAAATAACAACACATGTCTATGGTTAGGAAACATAACCATCTTCGATTAATGAGCTAGTCAAGTAGAGGCATACTAGTGACTATATGTTTGTCTATGTATTCACACATGTATCATGTTTCCGGTTAATACAATTCTAGCATGAATAATAAACATTTATCAGGAAATAAGGAAATAAATAATAACTTTATTATTGCCTCTAGGGCATATTTCCTTCAGTCTCCCACTTGCACTAGAGTCAATAATCTAGTTCACATCATCATGTGATTCAACACTAATATTCACATCTGTATGTGATTAACACCCATAGTTCACATCGTCATGTGACCAACATCCAAAGGGTTTACTAGAGTCAATAATCTAGTTCACATCGCTATGTGATTAACACCCAAAGAGTACTAAGGTATGATCATGTTTTGCTCGTGAGAGAAGCTTAGTCAACGGGTGCATCACATTCGAGCCGTATGTATTTTGCAAATATTTTATGTCTACAATGCTCTTGCGGAGCTACTCTAGCTAATTGCTCCCACTTTCAATATGTATCCAGATTGAGACTTAGAGTCATCTGGATCGGTGTAAAAGCTTGCATCAATGTAACACTTTACTGACGAGCTCTTTTATCACCTCCATAATCGAGAAATATTTCCTTAGTCCTCACTAAGGATGTTCTTGACCAATGTCCGATGATCTACTCCTAGATCACTATTGTACTCCTTGCCAAATTCAGAGCAAGGTATACAATAGGTCCGGTACATAGCATAGCATACTTTATAGAACCTATGGTCGAGGCATAGGAAATGACTTTCATTCTCTTTTCTATTTTCTGCTGTGGTCGGGATTTGAGTCTTACTCAATTTCACACCTTTGCAACAAAGGCAAGAACTTTTCTTTGACTGTTCCATTTTGAATTACTTCAAAATCTTGACAAGGTATGTACTTATTGAAAAAAACTTATCAAGCGTCTTGATCTATCTCAATAGATCTTGATGCTCAATATGTAAGTAGCTTTACTGAGGTCTTTCTTTTAAAGAACTCCTTTCAAATACTCCTTTATGCTTTCGGAAAAATTCTACATCATTTACGATCAACAATATGTCATTCACATATACTTATCGAAATGTTGTAGTGCTCCCACTCATTTTCTTGTAAATACAGGCTTCTCCAAAAGTCTGTATAAAACCATATGCTTTGATCAAATCATCAAGCATATATTCCAACTCCGAGATGCTTGCACCAGTCCATAGATGGATCATTTGGAGCTTGCACATTTTGATAGCATCTTTAGGATTGACAAAACCTTACGGTTGCATCATATGCAACTCTTCTTTAATAAATCCATTAAGGAATGCAGTTTTGACATCCATTTGCCAGATTTCATAAAATGTGGCAATTGCTAACATGATTCAGACAAACTTAAGCATCATTACGAGTGAGAAAATCTCATCGTATTCAACACCTTGAACTTGTCGAAAACCTTATGCAACAAGTCGAGCTTCGTAGATAGTAACACTACTATCAACGTCCGTCTTCCTCTTGAAGATCCATTTATTTAACATGGCTTGCTGATCATCGAGCAAGTCAATCAAAGTCCATACTTTGTTCTCATACATGGATCCTATCTCAGATTTCATGGCCTCAAGCCATTTCGCGGAATCTGGGCTTATCATCGCTTCCTCATAGTTCGTAGGTTCATCATGGTCTAGTAACATGACTTCTAGAATAGGATTACCGTACCACTTTGGTGCGGATCTTATTCTAGAAGACCTACGAGGTTCGGTAGTAACTTGATCTGAAGCTTCATGATCATCATCATTAGCTTCCTCACCGATTGGTGTAAGAATCACAGGAACTGATTTACGTGATGAACTACTTTCCAATAAGGGAGAAGGTACAATTACCTCATCAAGTTCTACTTTCCTCCCACTCACTTCTTTCGAGAGAAACTTCTTCTCTAGAAAGGATCCATCTTAGCAACGAAAAACTTGCCTTCGGATCTGTGATAGAAGGTGTACCCAATAGTTACCTTTGGGTATTCTATGAAGACGCACTTCTCTGAATTGGGATCGAGCTTATCAGGTGAAAACTTTTTCACATAAGCATCACAACTCCAAACTTTTAAGAAACGACAGCTTAGGTTTACTGTTAAACCATAGTTCATATGGTGTCGTCTCAACGGATTTAGATGGTGCCCTATTAAACGTGAATGCAGCTGTCTCTAATGCATAACCCCAAATCGATAGTGGTAAACCGATAAGAGACTTCATAGATCGCACCATATCCAATAAAGTGCGGTTGATTCTGACGTTCGGACACACCATAACATTGTGGTGTTGCGGTGGCGTGAGCTGTGAAACTATTCCACTTTGTTTTAATTGAAGACCAAACTCGTAACTCAAATATTCATCTCCATGATCAGATCGCAAAAACTTTATTTTCTTGTTACGATGATTTTCCACTTCACTCTGAAATTCTTTGAACTTTTCAACTATTTCAGACTTATGTTTCATCAAGAAGATATACACATATCTGCTCAAATCATCTGTGAAGGTCGAGAAAATAATGATACTTGCCACGGGCATCAACACTCATTGGATCGCATACATTGGTATGTATTATTTCCAACAAGTCAGTAGCTCGTTCCATTGTTCCGAACAACGGAGTTTCAGTCATCTTGCCAAAAAGGCACGGTTACAAGCATCAAATGATTCATAATCAAGTGATTCCAAAAACCCATCGGCATAGAGTTTCTTCATGCGCTTTACACCGATATGACCCAAACGGCGATTGCCACAAATAAGTTGCACTATCATTATTAACTTTGCATCTTTTGGCATCAATATTATGAATATGTGTATCACTACGATCGAGATCCAACAAACTATTTTCATTGGGTGTATGACCATTGAAGGTTTTATTCATTTAAAGCGAACAACAATTATTCTCTGATTTTAAATGAATAAGCGTATTGCAATAAACATGATCAAATCATATTCATGCTCAGCATAAACGCCAAATAAATAACATTTATTTAGGTTTAACACTAATCCCGAAAGTATAGGGAGTGTGCGATGATGATCATATCAATCTTGGAACTACTTCCAACACTCATCGTCACTTCCCCTTCAACTAGTCTTTGTTTATTCTGTAACTCTTGGTTCGAGTTACTAATCTTAGCAACCGAACAAGTATCAAATACTCAGGGGCTACTATAAACACTAGTAAAGCACACATCAATAACCTGTATATCAAATATACCCTTGTTCACTTTGCCATCCTTCTTATCCACCAAATATTTGGAGTAGTTCCACTTCCAGTGACCATTTCCTTTGCAATAGAAGCACTCAGTTTCAGGCTTAGGTCCAGACTTGGGCTTCTTCACTTGAGCAGCAACTTGCTTGCCGTTCTTATTGAAGTTCCCCTTCTTCCCTTTGCCCTTTTCTTGAAACTAGTGGTCTTGTTAACTATCAACACTTGATGTTTTTCTTGATTTCTACCTTCGTTGATTTCAGCATCACGAAGAGCTTAGGAATCACTTTCGTCATCCCTTGCATATTATAGTTCATCACGAAGTTCTACTAACTTGGTGATGGTGACTAGAGAATTCTGTCAATCACTATTTTATCTGGAAGATTAACTCCCACTTGATTCAAGAGATTGTAGTACCCAGACAATCTGAGCACATGCTCACTAGTTGAGCGATTCTCCTCCATCTTTTAGCTATAGAACTTGTTGGAGACTTCATATCTCTCAACTCGGGTATTTGCTTGAAATATTAACTTCAATTCCTGGATCATCTCATATGGTCCATGACGCGTTCAAAACGTCTTTGAAGTCCCGATTCTAAGCCGTTAAGCATGGTGCACTAAACTATCAAGTAGTCATCATATTGAGCTAGCCAAACGCTCATAACGCCCGTACCGCTCCTTCAATAGGTCTGTCACCTAGCGGTGCATTAAGGACATAATTCTTCTGTGCAGCAATGAGGATAAACCTCTGATCACGGATCCAATCCGCATCATTGCTACTAACATCTTTCAACACAGTTTTCTCTAGGAACATATTAAAATAAACATATGAAAGCAACAACGCGAGCTATTGATCTACAACATAATTTGCAAAATACTACCAGGACTAAGTTCATGATAAATTAAAGTTCAATTAATCATATTACTTAATAACTCCCACTTAGATAGACATCCCTCTAATCCTCTAAGTGATTACGTGATCCATATCAACTACACCATGTCCGATCGTCACGTGAGATGGAGTAGTTTCAACGGTGAACACCAATACGTTGATCATATCTACTATATGATTCACGCTCGACCTTTCGGTCTCCGTGTTCCGAGGCCATATCTGTTATATGCTAGGCTCGTCAAGTTTAACCTGAGTATTCCGCGTGTGCAACTGTTTTGCACCCGTTGTATTTGAACGTAGAGCCTATCACACCCGATCATCACGTGGTGTCTCAAAGACGAAGAACTTCCATAGCGGTGCATACTCGGGGAGAACACTTCTTGATAATTTTTAGTGAGAGATCATCTTAAAATGCTACCGTCAATCAAAGCAACATAAGATGCATAAAGGATAAACATCACATGCAATCAATATAAGTGATATGATATGGCCATCATCATCTTGTGCTTGTGATCTCCATCTCCAAAATCTTGTCACGATCTCTATCGTTACCGCATACGACACCATGATCTTCATCGTCTTGATCTATATCAATGTGTCGTCACATGGTCGTCTCGCCAACCATTGCTCTTGCAACTATTGCTATCGTATAGCGATAAAGTAAAGCAATTATTTGGCACTTGCATCTTATGCAACAAAGAGACAACCATAGGGCTTCGCGATTGCCGATAACTTCAACAAAACATGATCATCGCATACAACAACTTATATCTCATCACGTCTTGACCATATCACATCACAACATGCCCTGCAAAAACAAGTTAGACGTCCTCTACTTTGTTGTTGCAAATTTTACGTGGCTGCTACGGCTGAGCAAGAACCGTTCTTACCTACGCATCAAAACCACAATGATAGTTTGTCAAGTTGGTGTTGTTTTAACCTTCGCAAGGACCGGGCGTAGCCATACTCGGTTCAACTAAAGTGAGAGAGACAGACACCCGCCAATCACCTTTAAGCAACGAGTGCTCGCAGCGGTGAAACCAGGTCTTGCGTAAGCGTGCACGCGTAATGTCGGTCCGGCCGCTTCATCTCACAATACCGCCCGAACCAAAGTATGACATGCTTTGGTAAGCGGTATGACTTGTATCGCCCACAACTCACTTGTGTTCTACTCGTGCATATAACATCAACGCATAAAACCAGGCTCTGATGCCACTCTTGGGGAACGTAGTAATTTCAAAAAAATTCCTACGCACATGCAAGATCATGGTGATGGCATAGCAACGAGAGGGGAGAGTATTGTCCATGTACCCTCGTAGACCGTAAGCGGAAGCGTTATGACAACGCGGTTGATGTAGTCGTGCGTCTTCACGATCCGACCGATCCAAGTACCGAACGTACGGCACCTCCGAGTTCAGCACACGTTCAGCTCGATGACGATCCCCGGACTCCGATCCAGCAAAGTGTCGGGGATGAGTTCCGTCAGCATGACGGCGTGGTGACAATGATGATGCTCTACCGGCGCAGGGCTTCGCCTAAACTCCGCGGCGATATGACCGAGGTGGAATATGGTGGAGGGGGGCACCACACACGGCTAAGGAACGATCCGTAGATCAACTTGTGTCTCCATGGGGTGCCCCCTGCCCCCGTATATAAAGGAGTGGAGGAGGGGAGGGCCGGCCCTCTCTATGGCGCGCCCTAGGGGAGTCCTACTCCCACCGGGAGTAGGATTCCCTTTTCCTAGTCCAACTAGGAACCCTTCCATGTAGGAGTAGGAGAGAAGGAAAGGGAAGAGAGAAGGAGAAGGAAGGAAGGTGCGCCCCACCTCCCTAGTCCAATTCGGACTAGTCCAAGGGAGGGTGCGGCCACTCTTTTGGCCCTTTCTCTCCTTTCCCGTATGGCCCAAAGAGGCCCAATACGAATTCCCGTAACACTCCGGTACTCCCAAAAATACCCGAATCACTCGGAACCTTTCCGACCTCCGAATATAGTCGTCCAATATATCGATCTTTACGTCTCGACCATTTCGAGACCCCTCGTCATGTCCCCGATCTCATCTAGGACTCCGAACTCCTTCGGTACATCAAAAACTCATAAACTCATAATATAACTGTCATCGAAACCTTAAGCGTGCGGACCCTACGGGTTCGAGAACTATGTAGACATGACCTAGAACTATTCTCGGTCAATAACCAATAGCGGAACCTGGATGCTCATATTGGCTCCTACATATTCTACGAAGATCTTTATCGGTCAAACCGCATAACAACATACGTTGTTCCCTTTGTCATTGGTATGTTACTTGCGAGATTTGATCGTTGGTATCCAATACCTAGTTCAATCTCGTTCTTGGCAAGTCTCTTTACTCGTTACGTAATGCATCATTCCGTAACTAACTCATTAGCTACATTGCTTGCAAGGCTTATAGTGATGTGCATTACCAAGAGGGCTCAGAGATACCTCTCCGACAATCGGAGTGACAAAACCTAATCTCGAAATCGCCAACCCAACATGTACCTTTGGAGACACCTGTAGTACTCCTTTATAATCACCCGATTACGTTGTGACGTTTGGTAGCACCAAAGTGTTCCTCCGGTAAACAGGAGTTGCATAATCTCATAGTTATAGGAACATGTATAAGTCATGAAGAAAGCAATAGCAATATACTAAGCGATCAAGTGCTAGGCTAACGGAATGGGTCATGTCAATCACATCATTCTCCTAATGATGTGATCCCATTAATCAAATAACAACACATGTCTATGGTTAGGAAACATAACCATCTTTGATTAATGAGCTAGTCAAGTAGAGGCATACTAGTGACTATATGTTTGTCTATGTATTCACACATGTATCATGTTTCCGGTTAATACAATTCTAGCATGAATAATAAACATTTATCAGGAAATAAGGAAATAAATAATAACTTTATTATTGCCTCTAGGGCATATTTCCTTCATGCCCCTCGGGCTGCATCATCCCCAAGCCGCTCGGGCCTGTCCCAGCGGCATGTATCCTTTTTACGTTTTCCTTAGGGTTATGCTCTCGCTCCATCATGCTTGTTATTTGGTGCCTTTTCCTGGGTGACAGAATCTTGCACGTTAAAGGGGGGTGCCTGAGCATCACGACTCAGGGCTCCTACCGGCTCTCCGGCCCTCACCCTATGGTCTTGTCCATGGCATCGCGACCTGGCTTGCCAGCGACGACTGAGACCAGCCCGAGAGCCGGGACCCGAGGACGTAGAGTTTCGTCACCTAGCCCAGCTTGTGCGTTAAAGTAGGGGCGCCTGAGCATCGCGACTCAGGGCTCCTACCGGCTCTCCGGCCCTCACCCTCTGGTCTTGTCCATGGCATCGCGACCTGGCTTGCCAGCGACGGCTGAGACCAGCCCGAGAGTCGGGACCAAGACGAGAGCACCGACATCTGGCCAAATTTGCAGGAACACACTCGAAGATAAGGCTCAGAGCAGGCGCAACCCGCCTTGAGGTAGGGCCCGTGAGTCCAGCTGGCTCACGGGTGCCCCAACACACCTCGTGAGGCCTCTCGCCTCTCCCAAGCAACTAATGGCAGAACTAACGATCGCCACGGCGAGCTCTTGTTCCTTTTGTGGTGAACCTGCAGGGTCCCTCCAAGGAGCACGAAACGACCTCGCCACGCAATCTCTCGCCGGCCTAGGCACGGACCTAGCGCCGCACCAGGAAGCATTTTCCTCACCCTCGAGATAAGTCACCCTCCGGACACACTAGTTATCGCAACACCATCCCCACACTCAATGCAACCCCGTGTTAGCAACGTCGCTCTCCTTTCTCACCAAATGATGGCTGCTTGAGCGCCAAGGGGACCCCCAGGCATCGCGACTCAGGGGCTCTTCTGGGACCTCGGGCGCTCACCTCCCAGCCTTGACCACGGCATCGCGACTGGCATACCAGCGATGGCTGAAGCCGCCTTGGGGGCTGGGACTGTCGTGTGAGCATCAAGCCCTCACGAGTGCGAAAGGAAGAAACTAAGCTAAGGCGGAATAAGCATCTCGCTGCTTCACAATAAGGATCATCTTGACAAACGAGGCTACAAACATCTTACAAGCCCCATGGGTACATTCTTGGCTCCTCGCAGGAACAAAAGACGCGAATCCTAAGGAGTCCTACCTCACGAGGGACCACCGTGGCAGACGCCATCATCAGCAGTGGGCCGTCCGCACCGGCGCCAACCCCATCCAGATCGAGGCGGCGACGCCTGACGAGCCCGCCTGCTTCGAACGGCGCAGGCTCGGGGCTCAGTGCTGTCGCTGCCTCTCGAGTCGCGAGGAGCTCGGCGGAGCCGCTGGATCCTCCGGCGCTCCCGTCGCCTGAGGAGCTGCCAAGGGAGTGGTCGGCCGGCCTTTGCCTCACCGCAGCAGGACCCCGACCACCTCTCCCGGGGCAGCACTCCAGCCGACGACCCTCCGCGTCGAAGACCTTCAAGGACACCACCGAAGCACCATCGTACTCCAGGTGGATCGTGAGGGCGCCCCTCGTCCTGCAGACCAGGCGACCTCGCCCAGCCTCGAGTCATGAAGACCTCGCCCGGGGCAACTACCGCGACCTCTGCCCCGGTCGCGAGGGTGCCGCAGCCGGCGTGCTGCAGCCAGAGTCCCAGGGGTTCCCCTGCCGGACGAAGGAGGACGGAGAAGAAGAACTCAGAAAAGGGAGGCACCAGACCAGCAATGATGGCGCTCACGAAGAACGGGTAGAAGGTACTCCCCCGACCCTCCGGGCGGCAGAGCCAACCTTGAACACCTCTGTTCGTTGACGCCCTGCGCCTCCGCCATCCGGCGCACTGAGCAGGCTCGCCCGACACATTTGGCGGGTGCAAGGCAGAGAGTACCAAGCTCGGCGGGGCTTGGCGGCGCCATGACTGGCTAGGGCACGCAGGCGGAGTGGATCTGAAGGTCTTGGAAGCAGAGAGGAGAGGCGCAAGAAAGGCGATCTGAGCAGCAACTGGAGAAAGTAAAGGAGGCAAGGAAGATGCCGCTCTATTATCAACCCACGCGGTTGCAGAGGCGCACGCGTCCAATCAACTGCCACGTGGCGCCCAAGGCCGCAGGCTGTTAGGGCCCGCAACGCTTCGCACTTGCCCTTTCGCCTCTCTGCTCGGCCAAGTTCGGACGCGTCATGGGCCCGGGGGCTACTGTCGGCGTTCTGGGAACGGGGGTCCCCAGACATGCACACTGCGGCCTTGGCGTGGCTCGAAGGAGGCTCAGCATGGCCCATCTTCATCAACGCAAGCTCAAGACCCTCGCGAGGGGCCAAGCCTCGCGGGGCGGACGACAAGGAGCTTCCTCAGGCACGGCCTCGTCAGGCTGGCTCATGAGAAGGCGGAGAGTTCAAGGCAGGGTACCTCGCGAGGTGCCCATGACGCAAGCCATGACGACCAAGGGCGCCCGATCGAGGCGCCGACTGCCGTGATGTCCTCCTTTCCTTTTTGGTGCAAAGGGAGCAAGCGCAGGCGAGAGCATCAAGCAAAGGTATCCGTTTCGGTGCAACAAGACCAAGACCAGCCCAACGGCTGGAAGGGAGTCATTGTGGAGCCCAAGCAGGCGTCATCACCAGAGCCTTTGGCAGGCAAGGACCAACTTTAGTCAGGATAAGTGTACCCGCTGTTCCCCTTCAAAATGGCCAACAATTGGCGCCCTTCCCGCTCAATATTTGGGAAGAGGCCCAGGGCCTTCGCCTATAAATAGGACTAGCCACCCACAGGGTAGAGAGAGCTGGATCAAGATCGGAATCCTCACCAAGAAACCAGTAGCTAGAGCGACTGAACAGCACCTAGCAGTTCATCGCACCCGCCAAGAACAGACCCTCGCGAGGCTGTTCTCCCTTGTATCGTTCTTCATCAGCCCAAGAGGCAATCCACCACACCACACCTTTGGGTAGGGTATTACACCACAATGGTGGCCCGAACCAGTATAAATCTCGTGTCTCTTGTGCTGTTCCGTTTAGTAGTTTAGGTCCCAGCGATTCGGCAAGGTGCAAGACGGTGGAAAGTTGGATCTCCGCGCGCACCCCAGTGTTCGAACCTCAAGGGTCTGCCGGAACCCGAAATCCGACAGGCTTCAGTTAGCCCACTCTTGGCGGACTGAACCTTCTGGATCACCACACTCATAACAGTGCGGTGCTCCTCATCGATGGAAGCGCCATTAAGCGCCTCCATCAAATCATCCGGTGCCGTTCCCACCGACAGGGGGTGTCTGGATGGCCGGACTATGAAGATACAAGATTGAAGACTCTGTCCGTGTCCGGATGGGACTTTCCTTGGCGTGGAAGGCAAGCTTGGCGATATGGATATGTAGATCTCCTCCCATTGTAACCGACTCTGTGTAACCCTAGCCCTCTCCGGTGTCTATATAAACCGGAGGGTTTTAGTCCGTAGGACGAACAACAATCATACCATAGGCTAGCTTCTAGGGTTTAGCCTCTCTGATCTCGTTGGAGATCTACTCTTGCACTACCCATATCATCAATATTAATCAAGCAGGAGTAGGGTTTTACCTCCATCGAGAGGGCCCGAACCTAGGTAAAAACATCGTGTCCCTTGTCTCCTGTTACCATCCGCCTAGACGCACAGTTCGGGACCCCCTACCCTAGATCCGCCGGTTTTGACACCGACACTCCCACTCACTTCTTTCGAGAGAAACTCTTTCTCTAGAAAGGATCCATTCTTAGCAACGAATATCTTGCCTTCGGATCTGTGATGGAAGGTGTACCCAATAGTTACTTTTGGGTATCCTATGAAGACGCACTTCTCCGATTTGGGTTTGAGCTTATCAGGATGAAACTTTTTCACATAAGCATCACAACCCCAAACTTTAAGAAACGGCAGCTTAGTTTTCTTGCTAAACCACAGTTCATACGGCGTCGTCTCAACGGATTTAGATGGTGCCCTTTTAACGTGAATGCAGTTGTATCTAATGCATAACCCCGAAACGATAGTGGTAAATCGATAAGAGAAATCATATATCACACCATATCTAATAAAGTATGGTTATGATGTTCGGACACACCATTACACTATGGTGTTCCAGGTGGCGTGAGTTGCGAAACTATTCCACATTGTTTCAAATGAAGACCAAACTTGTAACTCAAATATTCGTCTCCGTGATCAGATCATAGAAACTTTTTCTTGTTACAATGATTTTCCACTTCACTCTGATATTCTTTGAACTTTTCAAATGTTTCAGACTTATGTTTCATCAAGTAGATAAATCATCTGTGAAGGTCAGAAAATAACGACACCCGTCACGAGCCTCAACACTCAACGGACCGCATACATCAGTATGTATTATTTCCAATAAGTCAGTTGCTCGCTCCATTTTTCCGGAGAATGGAGTCTTAGTCATCTTGCCCATGAGGCATGGTTCGCAAGCATCAAGTGATTCCAAATGCCCATCAGCATGGAGTTTCTTCATGCGCTTTACACCAATATGACCTAAACGGCAGTGCCACAAATAAGTTGCACTATCATTATTAACTTTTAATCTTTTGGCTTCAATATTATGAATATGTGTATCACTACGATCGAGATACAATAAACCATTTATATTGAGTGTATGACCATAGAAGGTTTTATTCATTTAAATAGAACAACAATTATTCTGTGACTTAAATGAATAACCGTATTGCAATAAACATGATCCAATCATATTCATGCTCGCAAACACCAAATAACATTTATGTTAGCTTCAACACTAATCTCGAAGGTAAAAGGAGTGTGCGATGGTGATCTTATCAACCTTGGAATCACTTCCAACACACATCATCACCTCGCCCTTAACTAGTCCCTGTTTATTTTGTAACTCCTGTTTCGAGTTACTACTCTTAAAAACTGAACCAGTATCAAATACCGAGGGGTTTCTATAAACACTAGTAAAGTACACACTGATAACATGCATGTATATCAAATATACCTTTGTTCACTTTGCTATCCTTCTTTCTGCCAAGTATCTAGGGCGGTTCCACTTCCAATGGCCATTTCCTTTGCAGCAGAAGCACTCAGTTTCGGGCTTGGGTCTAGCTTTGGGCTTCTTCACGGGGATGACAACTTGTTTGTCATTCTTCTTGAGGTTCCCTTTCTATCCCTTTGCCCTTTTCTTGAAACTAGTGGTCTTGTTAACCATCAACACTTGATGCTTTTCTTGATTTCTACCTTTGCCGATTTTAGCATCGCGAAGAGCTTGGGAATTGTTTTCGTTATCCCTTGCATATTATAGTTCATCACGAAGTTCTAGTAACTTGGTGAGAGTGACTAGAGAACTTTGTCAATTACTATCTTATCTGGAAGATTAACTCCCACTTGATTCAAGCAATTGTAGTACCGGACAATCTGAGCACATGCTCCTTTGGTTGAGCTATTCTCCTCCATCTTGTAGGCAAGAAATCTTGTCAGAGGTCTCATACCTCTTGACACGGGCATGAGTATGAAATACCAATTTCAACTCTGGGAACATCTTATATGCTCTGTGGCGTTCAAAACATTTTTGAAGTCCCTGTTCTAAGCCGTAAAGCATGGTGCACTAAACTATCAAGTAGTCATCATACCGAGCTTGTCAAAACATTCATAACGTCTGCATCTGCTCCTACAATAGTTCAGTCACCTAGCGGTGCATCAAGGACATAATTTTTTTGTGTAGCAATGAGGAAAATCCTCAGATCACGGACCAAGTCCGCATCATTGCTACTATCATCTTTCAACTTATATTTCTCTAGGAACATATAAAAAATAAACAGGGAGCTACATCGGGAGCTATTGATCTACAACATAGGTATGCTAATACTACCAGGACTAAGTTCATGATAAGTTAAAGTTCAATTAATCATATTACTTAAGAACTCCCACTTAGATAGACATCCCTCTAATCATCTAAGTAATCACGTGATCCAAATCAACTAAACCATGTCTGTTCATCACGTGAGATGGAGTAGTTTTCAATGGTGAACATCACTATGTTGATCATATCTACTATATGATTCACGCTCGACCTTTTGGTCTCAGTGTTCCGAGGCCATATCTGCATATGCTAGGCTCGTCAAGTTTAACCCGAGTATTCTGCGTGTGCAAAACTGGCTTGCACCCGTTGTATGTGAACGTAGAGCTTATCACACCCGATCATCACATGGTGTCTCAGCACGAAGAACTGTCGCAATGGTGCATACTCAGGGAGAACACTTATACCTTGAAATTTTAGTAAGGGATCATCTTATAAAGCTACCGTCGAACTAAGCAAAATAAGATGTATAAAAGATAAACATCACATGCAATCAATATAAGTGATATGATATGGACATCATCATCTTGTGCCTTTGATCTCCATCTCCAAAGCACCGTCATGATCACCATCGTCACCGGCTTAACACCTTGATCTCCATCGAGGCATCGTTGTCGTCTCGCCAACTATAGCTTCTACGACTATCGCTACTGCTTAGTGATAAAGTAAAGCAATTACATGGCAATTGCATTTCATACAATAAAGCGACAACCATATGGCTCCTACCAGCTGCCGATAACTATGTTACTAAACAGGATCATCTCATACAACAATTTATATAATCACGTCTTGACCATATCACATCACAACATGCCCTGCAAAAAACAAGTTAGACGTCCTCTACTTTGTTGTTGCAAGTTTTACGTGGCTGCTATGGGCTTAGCAAGAACTGTTCTTACCTACGCATCAAAACCACAACTAGTTTTCGTCAAGTGTGTTGTTTTAACCTTCAACAAGGACCGGGCGTAGTCAAACTTGATTCAACAAAAGCTGGAGAAACAGACACCCACTAGCCACCTGTGTGCGAAGCACGGCGGTAGAACCGGTCTCATGAACGTGGTCATGTAATATCGGTCTGGGCCGCTTCATCCAACAATATCGCCGAATCAAAGTATGACATGCTGGTAAGCAGTATGACTATTATCGCCCACAACTCTTTGTGTTCTACTCGTGCATATAACATCTACACATAGACCTGGCTCTGATGCAATTGTTGGAGAATGTGGTAATTTCAAAAAAAAATCCTACGCACACGCAAGATCCATCTAGGTGATGCATAGCAATTAGCGGGAGAGTGTGTCCACGTACCCTCGTAGACCGAAAGCGGAAGCGTTTAGTAACGCGGTTGATGTAGTCGAATGTCTTCGCGATCCAACTGATCTAGGTACCGAATGCACGGCACCTCCGCGATCTCCACACGTTCAGCTCGGTGACGTCCCTCGTACTCTTGATCCAGCTGAGGCCGAGGGAGAGTTTCGTTAGCACGACGGCGTGGTGACGGTGATGATGAAGTTACCGACACAGGGCTTCGCCTAAGCACTACAACGATATGACCGAGGTGGAAATCTGTGGAGGGGGGCACCACACACGGCTAAGACAATTGTCAACCTGTGTGTCTATGGGGTGCCTGAGGGAGTCCTGGATTAGGGGGTATCCGGACAGCCGGACTATATACATCGTCCGGACTATTGAAGCGTGAAGATACAAGACTCAAGACTCGTCCCGTGTCCGGATGGAACTCTCCTTGGCGTGGAAGGCAAGCTTGGCGATCCAGATATTGTATTTCCTTCCTTGTAACCGACTCCATGTAAACCCTAGCCCTCTCCGGTGCCTATATAAACCGGGGAGGTTGGTCCTCAGAAGGCCGAACACAATTACAATCATACCATCATAGGCTAGCTTCTAGGGTTTAGCCTCTATGATCTCGTGGTAAATCTAATCTTGTACTACCCATATCTTCAATATTAATCAAGCAGGAAGTAGGGTTTTACCTCCATCGAGAGGGCCCGAACCTGGGTAAACATTGTGTCCCTTGCTTCCTGTTACCATCAGCCAAAGACGCACAGATCGAGACCCCCTACCTAAGATCCGCCGGTTTTGACACCGACATTGGTGCTTTCACTGAGAGTTCCTCTGTGTCGCCGCTGCAAGGCTCGATGGCTCGTCTCATTGTCAGGGACAACATTACCGCGGGGGGAGCTCTGGCTGTAGGCCAAACTCTTCGACTAGGCGGATTCGTCATGGCCGCCCCATCGGCTGTCGCGCCGATGATGGCCTCTCGGGTCATCATGCATAAACTTCGCATCAATTCGGAACTCGTGCGAACAGATGGATTCGATAGAGCTCTCTTCTCTTAATGAGCTCTTGGATCGCATCGCCGCTTTGGGAGTCGCAACGGACTATGACCGGATCGGGCTTAAACCCGACCAAAGGGACATTAAATCCTTGACCACCCATGAGATAGCGGTAGCGGAGGAACCACAGGAGTATCCCTCTATTTTGAGGACGAATTATATGCGGATCGCCGAGCTCTCGGGCGGATACCCGCCGAGGAGGATATGACCCCGGTCCCAGACTTAGAATCGGGCACGGGGCCGGAAAAATTGGGCAGCGTCCCGGATCCTGAGCTGTCGAACTCGGAAGCTCCCATGCCCCGGGGTGCTAGATCGGATCAGAATCCGGATTCAACTATAACCACCCACACGGACTTAAATAGACTCTCCCATATGAGGCAAGAGCCCTAGGAGACAGTGCATCATTACTGGGCCAGATTCCTCCTTGCGCTAAACAAGGTCGAGGACTGCCACGAGGAGGATGTAGTCTCACTCTTCTCCAAAAACTGCACGGACGAAGGAATCCTTAATGCTATAAGTCGCCATGACATAGTACGCTTTGCGGACTTAGCAACCATAGTACAGAAGTACTGTGCGATGGAAAGCATTTGGAAAACCCAAGATGAATTTTGGGACAGTCCGGCTCTCACCAAAACCTTTGTCCGAACTAAATGGGCGAACTCTTGTAAGTCGGCTGATCCAATCCCCAAGAAACCAAAGCCCACCCCAGGGCGGGGAACCGTATTGGAAAAATGGCTCAATGGGCCATGTAAACTCCACAGCACTCCGGACACAACACTAACTCATAGCCTTAGGGCATGTTGGATACTCGGCAGGTTGCAAAAGTGGTGAGGATCTTCTTACGAGAACAACATCCCGCCAACGAGCACAATGCGGTACTAACAGTCTTGAGACTTTTGCCTCAAGCAAGAGGGCGCAAGCGAGCTCATCGAAGCTCATGGAAATTTGCCATGTGGCCAAAATAAACCCTGAACGACAATCGCTATAACTTTCAATGCGGTGATTTAACCTCGATTCCAGACTATCCGCACCACCGCTCTGGTTCTTAGCCCAATCGTGGGCGGCTTTCGGCTCACTAAAGTGCTCATGGATGGCGGAAGCCAGTTAAACTTGATCTATGAAGAGACACTCAGCAAGATGGAAATTGACAAAGGCCGCATTGAACAAAGCGGCACAACCTTCAGGGGAATTATCCCTAGTCAGGAAGCGCAGTGTGCAGGAAAAATCACACTTGACGTAGTATTCGGCACCCCGGAGAATTACAGGTCCGAAGAAATCACATTCCAAGTGGCCCCTTTTAGCAGCGGATACCACACCCTTCTAGGGCGGGACGCGTTTGCAAGCTTTCAAGCTATACCCCATTACGGGTACATGAAGCTTAAAATGCCCGGACCCAATGGAATCATCACTCTAGCTAGTGATCCGGACGTCGCACTTCGCGCCGAAAACAAAACATGCACTAGCCACGGAGGCATTATCCGAGGCCCTAGCGATCGAAGAATTAACAACATCTGCGGGCCACCATGGGCCGAGACGATGTGATACTCGACAAGCGACCCAAGTCCACCTCATTTAAACTTCATGACGAGATAGTCAAATTCCAAGTCCATCCAACGGAGCCCACAAAGACAGCTTCCATCGGGACACGGTTGAGCCCGCGATGGGCGCCCGCCTTTGTGGGACTTCTTCTGAGAATTGGGACATCTTCGCTTTGGCACCCATCGGACATGCCGGGCATCCCAGGCAGATTGGCCGAACACAGCCTCAATATACTAAAAGGATACAAACCGGTCAAGTAGACTCTAAGACCGTTTTCAGAGCCCAAACGGCAGGCCATGGGGGAAGAACTAGCCAAACTACTCGAGGTCGGATTCATCAGAGATATCAAGCATCCGGATTGGCTGGCAAACCTGGTAATGGTACCAAAGAAGGACAAATCTTGGCGCCTATGTGTCGACTTTAAAGACCTCAACAAGGCTTGCCCCAAGGATCCCTTTCCCCTCCCTCGCATCGATCAAATCATCGATGCCACAGAAGGACACGACTCTCTGTGTTTCCTCGATGCATACTCTGGATACCATCAAATAAAGATGGCAGAGTCTGACCAAGCTGCAACAGCTTTCATAACGCCATATGGTCCTTTCTGCTTCCTTTCTACTTCAACACTATGCCTTTCGGGCTTAAGAACGCCGGCGCAACCTACCAACGCATGATTCAAACATGCCTGGAAAAGCAAATCGGCAAAATAGTGGAGGCATATGTGGATGACGTGGTCATAAAAACAAGACACGTCAAAACCCTAATAGATGAATTGAGGCTTACATTCGACAATCTCCGGACATACGACATCAAGCTGAAGCCGGAAAAATGCCTTTTGGCGTCCCCTTGGGGAAACTACTCGGCTTCATCATTTCCAATAGAGGAATTGAAGCGAATCCGGCAAAAATCCGAGCTCTGTCATAGTTGGCTATACCAACAGACCTCAAGCACATCCAAAACTAGCCGGATGCGTGGCTGCTCTAAGCCGCTTTATCTCCAGGTTAGGAGAAAAGGCATTACCTCTTTACCGCCTTCTTCGGCGCATCGAACACTTTGTGTGGACGGATGCAGCCGCGGCCGGACTGGATGAAATAAAGAGCTTATTGGCCAGTAATCCAGATTAACAAAGCACCAAATATTGGCGAACCTATCTTTGCTGTACATAGCTGCAGCGCATCAAGTTATGGCGCAGTGCTCGTCGTTGAACAAGAGGTTGACGGATACAAATTCCCGCTCCAGAAGCCGGTTTACTACGTATCCACGGTCCTAACCCCATGCAAATCCCGATACCCACACTATCAAAAAATAGCATACGCGGTGTTCATGGCATCCCGGAAGCTACGACACTACTTTCAGGAGTGTTCGATTACGGTGGCCTCCGAAGTACCACTCAATGACATAATAAATAACTGCGATGCTACGGACCGGATTGCCAAATGGACCATTGAGCTCCTTCCGTTCGACATAACATACAAACTACGGCGGGCCATCAAGTCACAAGTATTGGCTGACTTCGTCGCCGAATGGACAGAAGCCGAACTCCTTAAAGAGTACGGCGCATACTCAAACTGGATCATGCACTTCGACGGCTCTAAAATGCTGGCTGGATTGGGAGCAGGTGTAGTCCTGGCGTCTCCCACCGGAGACACGGTCCAGTACATCCTCCAAATATTATACACAGACTCCAATAATGCAGCCGAATATGAGGCTCTGTTGCACGGTCTTCGGACGGCAGTCTCTATGGGCATTCAAAACCTAGAAGTGCACGGGGATTCAAACCTCGCAATATCACAACTAAATGGAGATTTTGATGCCAAGGACCCGAAAATGGCGGCCTACCGTAATGCCGTCCTCAAGATGTCAGCTCGGTTCGAGGGGCTCGAATTCCACCATGTCGCTCGAGAAAACAATCAAGCGGCGGACGTCCTGCTCGCATCGGTGCTAAACGCGACCCTGTCCCACCTAACATATTCTTGGAACGGTTGTTCAAGCCATCCGTAGTATGGGAAGGGGAGTCCGGCAATACTAGCCCGGATCCGAATACACCCCAGTTCGAACTATCGAGACATAATCGGAGGTTCTACCACCGAAATAACGTCCTCGGCCACGAAATCATGGCTATAATCGCCCGTGGATCGAGCCTTTCTTGGCCTACCTAAATAGGCAGGAGCTCCCCGAAGACCAAAATGAAGCACGTTGCATCGTCCGGCGCTCTAAAGCTTACAAAGTCTAGAAGGGGAACTCTACAAGAAAAGTGCTACCATAGTGCTCCAAAGATGCATCTCCGAAGAGGAAGGGCGGCAGCTCTTGGCTGAAATCCATGCCGGACTGGGCGGGCACCATGCCGAGGCTCGAGCATTAGTCAGCAAGGCCTTCCGTAGAAGTTTCTACTGGCCAACGGCCCGAGCAGACGCATAGGACCTTGTCCAACATTGCGTTGGTTGCCAGCTCTTTGCCAATCAGAGTCATATGCCCCCTACCGCTCTCCAAACAATCCCCATAACTTGGCCCTTCGCGGTCTGGGGGTTGGATATGGTCGGACCTCTTAAAGGGGGAAGCCATAAGAAAAATACTTATTGATCATGGTGGACAAATTCACCAAATGGATAGAAGCCAAACCAGTCAAAACAGCCGAATCCGGACCAGTAATAGACTTCATATCCGGGGTCGTACACCGATACGGTGTCCCCACAGCATCATCACTGATAATGGCTCAAATTTCATAGCCAACGAAGTGAAAACTTGGTGCGCAAAAATGGGCATTAAGCTTGATTACGCTTCCGTCTACCATCCCCAAACAAACGGCCAGGTAGAGCGGGCAAATGGTCTCATCATGAGCGGCATCAAACCCAGACTAGTGCGATCCTTGACAGAGTCGGATACGCACTGGGTCGAGGAGCTTGACTTACTCACGGGGTTGCGGACCACGCCCGAATCGCACCACGGATATACACCATTTTTATGGTGTATGCGGCGCGAAGCAGTATTACCTGCGACATAATACATGATTCACCATGCGTGCGCATGTACGAAGAAGAAGGAAGCCAAGTTAGATCGGCGGGATAACTTGGATGCCTGGAGGAGGAGCACGACGTCGCAAAAGCCCGTTACGCATTCTATCGGCAAGCTCGGCGATATCAAAGCGAGAAGTGCGGGCCAAAACTTATAATATTGGCGAGCTCGTTCTACGCCTACCAGAGAAGAAGAAGGACAAGCTCAAACCCAAGTGGGAGGGTCCCTTCGTCATTGACAAAGTTCTCACCGGAGGAGCGTACCGCTTACGTAATGCATCCGATAACAGACTCGAGCCGAACCCATGGAACACGGCCAGACTCCGGAGATTCTACGCCTAGTGCCGAACTAAGTGTTCGTCTCCTTATGCCCTCCTTTTTAATTATGCTCCATCCCTTTTCCTTTCTCGACCTTTTTCCTCTTCACACAAAGTATTTAATACAGTACGGACTCCCGGATCCTTCCGGCCGTACTATGTGTGTAAGTAATACCTGGGGGCTTCCTATACGGAAGCTAAAAATAATTACTCTAATGGCTTTTTGCCCATCACATATGCGTTTCTTTTTCCGTATGTGCCTTTTCTTCACCATTATATGCACCGATATGACTTAAGATGTGGCCAAGATGGGTTGCCTGGCTCTTGTGTTTATGCCCTACGTTCTCATTAATTCGGCTAGGGCATAAGGGGAGCACCTCTGCGATTGTTACTGCCGGTTCGGCCGGATGTGTACCTCGATTGGGTGAAGCCGAAGCTAGCTTCCTTAAGAGAATATTCGGTCGGTGAACAAAAGATGTATTCGTTTATTATAACGCATAAATCCCCAGAAGTTTTGTATCCTGCGCAATCGTCATGATCCGGACATGTGCATTGTCGCATGCTTACCCAGGGAAAGGAACCCCTAACGGAACTATTCTCCCTGGAAGATGTTTCTTACTATCCATGTAATGTAACATAACTAGTTGGGTACTTGTCTATTCAAGCACTTATGACCCCTATGCCTGGTGTCCATGCATACCCTGGTTCTCAGAGTATAGCGAGTGGGTATTGGACACACCGGACTATAGGATCCGGAAATTTAAAAGGTACGCCATGACAAATGATCTTGATCCGGCTAGGGACTACTTATGTCCATTGAATTACACGATCACTTGGACTGACTATATTCCTCCTCTATACCATCCAACAGGCTATCTAGCTTACAATCCTGTTGAGAATACTTTATGCGGCTAACGCTACACGGTCATATACCGGACTCACGGAATTTCTTGCCCATCTGGCCCAGCCGGTCCGACTTGACCATATGGTTCGGGTCGGCTTGGTGTATGCGTCTTCACCATAGCCCAGCTTCTCTTGCACCTTGCCAGGGTGACATCTTCCACAATCGGAAGCGCCGCCGTGCTCCTTGAAGCATATCCACAAGCTCCCCCATGCCATTCGGCAGGAGGCTTGATGGCCACAAGGCCTGAGAAACGCCCTGCATCACCTGCCGAGCTCGCTCAAGCAGTTGTTAGAGGTCTTGTAGTAAATCGCCTGCAGATGAGGGCTTTTGGGATTCCTCTAACTTGGCAACTGCGGCCCTCAGCTCGGCCTTGCACTCCTCCAGCTCCCGAGACAATTGCTCATTCTTATCTATAAGGACCTGTGCATAAATTGATCCTTAAAACAGTTGTTCCAACCATTTCAAGTCTCAGACTCTTGCTACACATGCTTATCAAATTTTCTTACCGTATATCTTTGGTATCTTTGGTCCGTCGCTTTCAAGCAAGCCCGCCTTGAGCAGCTCGGATGTATGCGTCTCCCGAATTGAAAGCGTTAAATGCCTCTTCGGAAAATATGTTGTTCCGAAGTACGGCCCGTCGGTGCCGGTGATTCATGGCGCTCTCTACTTCGGAATTCGTGGCCGAGAGCATATTCGCATTCTCTGTTGGAGAACTATGCGGCATCAGCCCCACTCCTGCCTCCGCTCTCGAAGCCGGTTTTGGAATCCGGCTAGTGGAGGCGTGGTTGGCAGGATCCCCGGATATAGTCCGGCTGCTCCTCTTCCTGCCAGTACACAAAGGGTGCTATCATACTTCAAAAATACCATAATCACAGCACAAGTTTTTGCCTTACCTCTGTAGCAGCGAGTCGACCCTTACCACCTTCCTCTTGAGCCTGCCCGATCCGGACGCCCTTGGCCGACGAGTCCCTAGGGGCTCGGCCCCACGCTACTTCAAGGGTAAGGCATGACATCTGAAGGGAGTCCTCTTTGGAGGATAGGGTTTTTCGACTTGGCTTACGCGCGACGTAGGAAGTGGTCCGGGATAGTCGGCAGTAATGGCCACTGAGGCGCCATCGCAGCTAGCTTGATAAAATATCCCGTTGACAAGCTCCACGGTAATATCCGGATCTTCTTCGAGACCTGGATCTAGGGCTGTTCCGGGGTCCTCTGGCTGCGGGGAGGGGCTGGAGATTCCTTCTATGGCCCTCCTCAGTTCCTGCTCGGGAATATCGAGGCAGATGATCTTAGCGAAGAATGCCACAATAAGTGATGCGGGGAAAGGAATGACAACTTACCCAGTTTGGGGGGTTGTACATGGAGAATCCATCTCACGGTTTGATGTGAAGGAATTCCTCCTCTTCCCCTTTGTATAAATCGGACAATATCCTTGTCGAGGCGATGGCGAGTCCGGACCCTTACGGCCACGGTGGTGGCATCATCTTCCCGTTGAAGTGCCACATGGGCTTCCCCCGATATTGAAGCGGTTGCACTCCCCATATTATGCATATTGCCATAACCTTGACTATCGTCAGTCCGGATTTGGCCAGTAACTTTATCCTGCTCATCAGGTAATATATCTCCCTGGTATCCTCCTCTTGGGGCCTCGGGGTGCCCGACTTAGGCGTGCCCTCGGCGGCGTTCTTGAGCAGGGGAGACCTGTCCGGACTGGATCCGGAAGGGAATGTCGTCAATGTAGAACCACTCACGAAGGCGGTTCTGGTGCCTTCTTGGGAGTGCCGGATAGGTATCCGGTCTCGGAATGCGCCATACTTCGCCCCGCCCACCGACATAGGGATTCTCCACAGTTGCGGGGACAAGGCAGAACAGCTTCTTCCATAACTCAAGTGAGGCTCGCAGCCTAAAATAGCTTCGCAAAGACAGCGTACCCTGCTATATGTAGTATAGAGGCAGGGGTAAAGTTGTGTAACTGGAGGCCGTAGAACTCCAGGAGCCCGCGAAGGAACGGGTGGATAGGAAACCCGACGCCCCTTAGCAGATGCGGGATGAGGCATATTCGCTCCTCTGGAGATGGATTGGGAGATCTCTCCGCTTGCTCCCGCCATTATAAGTGGCTATTCCGGCTCGGACGGGGACCATGAATGCTGGTGGGAGAAACCCTTGGGTTTGTAACTCAATCAAACGGCTATGGAAATGAACACTCTTCCAGTCCCCGGCTTGGAGCGAGGAGAGCGGCAGAGGAGCTGCGACGACCGGCCATGTTGGAATGGTTTTCGGGCGCCTGTTGGATGCTTGCTCGAGGGGGAAGAGTGAGGTTTGGATCTGAGAATCCCCGTCTCTTCAAATAGGCGGTCAGCCCAAAGGATTGAAGGTGGCAAATGCGAAAAATACCTTGGCTCCTCGCATTCGCTCGACACGTGGAGATGGTCATTATTGAGGCACTGAAGCCAAGGAATACACCATTGATGGAGTTCCGGACACTATTCATCGTAATAGGTACTTTGGAGTATTCGGAGATGGAACCCGCCCTGCAATGCCAAAGACAAGACTGCGCGCCAGACTCTCGTCATTGAAGCCTGGTTCAGGGGCTACTGCGGGAGTCCTGGATTAGGGGGTATCCGGACAGCCGGACTATATACATTGTCCGGACTATCGAAGCGTGAAGATACAAGACTTCGTCCCGTGTCCGGATGGAACTCTCGTTCGCGTGGAAGGCAAGCTTGGCGATCTGGATATTGTATTTCCTTCCTTGTAACCGACTCCATGTAAACCCTAGCCCTCTCTGGTGCCTATATAAACCGGGGAGGTTGGTCCTCATAAGGCCAATCACAATTACAATCATACCATCATAGGCTAGCTTCTAGGGTTTAGCCTCTACGATCTCGTGGTAGATCTACTCTTGTACTACCCATATCTTCAATATTAATCAAGCAGGAAGTAGGGTTTTACCTCCATCGAGAGGGCCGAACCTGGGTAAACATTGTGTCCCTTGCTTCCTGTTACCATCAGCCTAAGACGCACAGATCGGGACCCCCTACCCGAGATCCGCCGGTTTTGACACCGATAGTGCCCCCTTCCCCCGTATATAAAGGAGTGGAGGAGGGGAGGGTCGGCCCTCATAGGGCGCGCCCAAGGGGGGAGTCCTACTCCCAGTAGGAGTAGGTTTCCCCCCTTCCCTTGTTGGAGTAGGAGAATAAGGAAGAGGGAGAGAGAGGGAAGGAAAGGGGGGCGGCCCCGCACTCAATTCGGACTGGGCTTGGGGGGCGCGCCCTCCACCTGGTTGCCTCCTCCTCTCTCCCACTAAGGCCCAATAAGGCCCATTGACTCCCCGGGGGGTTCCGGTAACCCCCTGGTACTCCGGTAAATGCCCTTCCAATATATCGATCTTTATGTCTCTACCATTTCGAGACTCCTTTTCATGTCCTGATCACATCCGGGACTCCGAACTACCTTCGGTACATCAAAACACATAAACTCATAATACCGATCGTCATCGAACGTTAAGCGTGCAGACCCTACGGGTTCGAGAACTATGTAGACATGACCGAGACTTACTTTTGGTCAATAACCAATAGCGGAACCTGGATGCTCACATTGGTTCCTACATATTCTACGAAGATCACTATCGGTCAAACCGCATAACAACATACGTTGTTCCCTTTGTCATCGGTATGTTACTTGCCCGAGATTCGGTCGTCAGTATCATCATACCTAGTTCAATCTCGTTACCGGAAAGTCTCTTTACTCGTTCCATAATGCATCATCCCGCAACTAACTCATTAGTAACATTGCTAGCAATGCTCATAATGATGTGCATTACCGAGAGGGCCCAGAGATACCTCTCCGATACACGGAGTGACAAATCCTAATCTCGATCTATGCCAACCCAACAAACACATTTGGAGACACCTGTAGAGCATCTTTATAATCACCCAGTTACGTTGTGACGTTTGATAGCACACTAAGTGTTCCTCCGGTATTCGGGAGTTGCATAATCTCATAGTCAGAGGAACATGTATAAGTCATGAAGAAAGCAATAGCAATAAAACTAAAAGATCATAGTGCTAAGCTAACGGGTGGGTCTTGTCCATCACATCATTCTCTAATGATGGGATCCCGTTCATCAAATGACAACACATGTCTATGGTCAGGAAACATAACCATCTTAAAGCTAGTCAAGTGGAGGCATACTAGGGACACTCTATTTTTGTCTATGTATTCACACATGTATTAAGTTTCCGGTTAATACAATTCTAGCATGAATAATAAACATTTATCATGATATAAGGAAATAAATAAGAAATTTATTATTGCCTCTAGGGCATATTTCCTTCACATACATCATTGGGAAATAATATATAGTGTTGAGTGATACGTCCATTTTGCATCATGTTTTCTTACTGTTATTTATAATGTTTTTATCCATAATAATGCTTTTTGGAGTAATTCTAATGCCTTTTCTCTCATAATTTGCAAGGTATACACCAAGAGGGAGAAGTCCGGCAGCTAGAAATCTGGACCTAGAAAAGCTACGTCAGGCCACCTATTCTGCACAACTCCAAACAAGCTGAAACTTCACAGAGATTTTTTATGGAATATTTAAGAATTATTGGAGAAAATAACTACCAGAGGGGGCCCACCAGATGGGCACAACCCACCTGGGCACGACAGGGAGCCCGGGCGCGCCCTGGTGGGTTGTGCTCACCCAGGCCCACCTCTGCTGCCCATCTTCTGGTATATAAGTCATTTTGACCTAGAAAAAATAAGGGGAGGACTTTCGGGACGGAGCGTCGCCATCTTGAGGCGGAACTTGGGTAGGAGCACTTTTGCCCTCTGGCGGAGCGATTCCGCCGGGGGAACTTCCCTCCTGGAAGGGGAATCATCATCATCATCACCAACAACTCTCCCATCTTAGGGAGGGCAATCTCCATCAACATCTTCAATAGCACCATCTCATCTCAAACCCTGGTTCATCTCTTGTGTTCAATCTTGTTACCGGAACTATAGATTGGTGATTGTGGGTGACTAGTAGTGTGGATTACATCTTGTAGTTGATTACTATATGGTTTATTTGGTGGAAGATGTTCAGATCCATTATGTTATTTAATACCCCTCTGATCATGAGCATGTTTCTCATTTGTGAGTGATTACTTTTGTTCTTGAGGTCATGGGATAAATCATGTTGCAAGTAATCATGCGAATTTGATATGTGTTCGATATTTTGATAGTATGTATGTTGTTATTCCCTTAGTGGTGTCATCTGAACGTCGACTACATGACACTTGACCATATTTGGGCCTAAGGGAACGCATTGTGGAGTAGCAATTAGATGATGGGTTGCGAGAGTGATAGAAGCTTAAACCCCAGTTTATGCGCTATTCCGTAAGGGACCGATTGGATCCAAAAGTTTAATGCTATGGTTAGAATTTATTCTTAGTACTTTTCTCGTAGTTGCGGATGCTTGCAGGAGGGTTAATCATAAGTAGGAGGATTGTTCAAGTAAGAACAACACCTAAGCACCGGTCCACCCACATATCAAATTATCAAAGTAGCGAACACGAATTAAACCAACATGATGAAAGTGACTAGATGAAATCCTCGTGTACCCTCAAGAACGTTTACTTATCATAAGAGACCGTTTTGGCCTGTCCTTTGCCTCAAAAGGATTGGGCTACCTTGCTGCACTTTTTTACTACTATTATTACTTGCTCGTTACAAATTATCTTGCTATCAAACTACTCCGCTACTTACAATTTCAGCACTTGCAGACATTACCTTACTAAAAACTACTTGTCATTTCCTTCTGCCCCTCGTTGGCTTCGACACTCTTACTTATCGAAAAGAGATACAATTGATCCCATATACTTGTGGGTCATCATTGAGCACCATGTTTAAGTAGAGACTACACCTGGTAAAAGAGGGGTTACACCGCTGCATAGAGGGGGAGAGAGTTGGTGATAACGGCAGTGAAGTTGTTGGTGTAGACCGTTGTCGCGATGATGGCCCCGGTGGCGTTTCGGCACCATCGAGAGAGAGCCCCCTTCTTCTTCTTCTTCTTCCTTGACCTTCCCCCTAGATGGGAGAAGGGTTTCCCCTCTGGTCCTTGGCTTCCATGGTGGCGGAGGGGCGGGAGCCCCTCCGAGATTGGATCTCTCTCTCTCTGTTTCCTTCTGTTTCGGTGCTCCCTGATTCTGGCCTTTCACCGTTTCTTAAATTCCCGGAGATCCGTAACTCTGATTGGGCTGAAATTTTAACACGATTTTTATCCAGATATTAGCTTTCTTGCGGCCGAAGAAGGGAACCAACCGCCTTACGGAGTGGCCACAAGGTCCAGGGGCGCGCCCTACCCCCTGGGACGCGCCCTCCGACATTGTGGGCCCCTCGGGCATCATCTCACGTTGATTCTTTTTCCCAAAAATCACATATATTCCAAAAATAATCTCCGTAAGTTTTTATCCCGTTTGGACTCTGTTTGATATGGATTTTCTGCAAAACAAAAAACATGCAACAAACAGGAACTGGCACTGGATCAATATGTTAGTCCCAAAAATAGTATAAAAAGTTGCCAAAAGTATGTAAAAGTTGTAGAATATTGGCATGGAACAATAAAAAATTATAGATACGATGGAGACGTATCAGGCGACGCCATCCGTCGCGCGGGATGAGCCCCTCCTCTGCAAGCTCCTCCAGCCGTCGAGCCGAGACAGGCGATGGGATCCAATCCCCCGTCGCACCTCCGGTCGCCGCACCGGAGCCGGAAGAGGAGGACTTCCCGGCCTTCTTTGCCTTTTTCGCCATGGTCATGGAGTCTCTCGCCATCACTCTGGAGGTTCTGCACACTTGAGTAGAGAAGACAAGCGGAGGAGCCGGAGCAGAAAAGAAGGGGATTTGAGGTCTCGTCCGCAATCTCCAAACCTTTTATATCGCAGAGCGAATCGCGAGCCAGATCTCACGCCGCAGATATATGGATCAACGCCCCGCGAGACAGAGCTTCACGCAGAGCAAGTGCCACACGTGGTGGATATCGTGTGCGAAAATCGAGGGGCCACACCCCCACTTTCCCCACTAACGCACAACGTTACCGCTTCTGCGCGCGCACGCACAAATTCAAATCCCGGGATTTCCAGGCCGAATCAATCCGATTGATTACCCACAATCCCTTTCCTAAAGGATGCATGTCATCTGACTGACCACCCTCCACGGGGACCCATGCACTCTATCATGTTAAACACCTGACTGAAGTCTTCTTCAGGATTGTTATGTGACGAGCTTGACGCCCCTCCGCATGTTCACTTGGCCCTCTTAGTAGGCTCCAAGGCGCATGACTCATAAACCTGGACTCATAGAAGGCCCGCACTGGCATTACCCTAGGATAAGGAGTGGCGTCTCTCCATAGAGTCAGACCACGCGCCGGCGTCGCCATCGAGTTGTAATGGCGTGCCCTCACTTGGGCCCCTAGTCTATCTCCTCCGAGAGACAAATGAATGCCACTAGGGTTTTCTCGGTGATCAACAACACCCAGTGACCTGTGTAAAACTGTAGTCCAGAATCCGTTGTGTTTATGTCTAAGGAACAGCAATCCACGACTCGGAAACATATTCTGAATGCTCACGCGGCACCCGGACTCAACCGAAGGATCGGCCTGTTTGTCCTACGAAATCCCAACCGATTCGGTGGCTAATGATGTGGTCACCTATTACAGGTAGGGTGAAGGACCCATCATTTGGGACCCACATGGGGCCCATCACCACCATGGATAGGTCCTTGGACCATGCTAGAATTCGGATGCTTACATCAGGAGGTCCACTCGGACAGCTCGACGGCACTCGGACGACCACACGCCACTCAGCTGATGGACCACCACTCGGACCAAGAAGACAGGAGGGCATCGTGGGAGCTGCAACGGTCGAAGAATCCTAGTCATCTTTTAACAAGAGTCAGGGCTACCGTTACCAGTAACTATTGTAGTAGAGGCTCATCACACCTATAACTGAAGCCTTCCGTGTCATTTAATGGCTCGTCGGTGTGGGAGACATGGGGCTGTAGCGCACTCTATATAAGCCACACCCCCCTCCATAGTCGGGCACAAGAAATCTTTGTAACTATACACATCAAAGCAAAGCAAGCCTCGGGGCACGAGAGGTAGGGCTTTTACCTCCGGCGAGAGGGGCCTGAACTCGTTAAACACCGAGTGTTTCACCTGCGCTGTAGCTAGGCTCTGCCCCTCTTATTCGTACCCTAGTACTCATTGTCAGGATCGTAACCCTGACACTAGCCATGAAAGGGGTAAGTGAGGGGGCAAAGTGGGCAAGTTACATGGCCTAAAGGCCAACTCTGTGCGCAGGCAGCCGGATGATCCGGACCATGTCCCGGACGATCCACGCATCTTTCAGATGACTTGGGTGGGGTTCCATACAATCCGGCTTTAGGGCAAGCCTTCGGTCACCATAGCCCAATGATACGGTTGATGCCTGATGGTAGCTAGAACTACGTCAGTATTTCCACGGAGAGGGAGGGATCATGTAGCACAGCGATGGTAGAGTATTTCCCTCAGTTATGAAACCAAGGTATCGAACCAGTAGGAGAACCAAGCAACACAACGTAAACAGCACCTGCACACAAATAACAACACCTCGCAACCCGACGTGTTAAAGGGATTGTCAATTCCTTTCGGGTAACGATGCCAGAAATTGGCAAGCGGGCGTGAGGTAAATTGTAGTATATTGAAATAATAGATCACAAATAAATAAAGTGCAGCAAGGTATTTTTGTAATTTTTGGTTTAACAGATCTGAATAAAAATGCAAAGGAAAATTAGATCGCAAGCAAATATATGAGAAAAGAAGACCAAATGAGGGTTTCACTAGTGGCTTCTCTCGAGAAAAATAGCAAATGGTGGGTAAAAAAATTACTGTTGGGCAATTGATAGAACTTCAAATAATTATGAAGATCAGGCAACGATCATTACATAGGCATCACGTCCAAGATTAGTAGACCGACTCCTGCCTACATCTACTACTATTACTCCACACATCGACCGCTATCCAGCATGCATCTAGTGTATTAAGTTCATGGAAAAACGGAGTAATGCAATAAGAACGATCACATGACACTACTAGGGAAAACCCTATTTTGCCTATCGATGGCGCTGACGACGCTACATCGATAAGGCGCCATACTAACGATGTAGCGATGGCGCTGTCGACCCACGCTACTACTATACATGGCTAGCAGTAGCGTGCTTTAGTGCAGAGCGCTGCTGCTAATATCTGCAGCGCTTTTTAGCAGGAAGCGCTACTAGTAAGGGAGCGCTACTGCTAACTTTGTTCCCCTCGCTACTGCTAATTTTATTAGTTTCTGTTTTTTTCTGCATATTTGTTTTATATTTGAATAGGCTTTATACAATAATCTTTAGCATATCATACACATACAAATGTAATCATAGCATATACATACAAATAGTCTCATCAAATCATGTCATCATCATAATCATCATCCAACACAAAGTGGTCTCTCGTCATCATCTCAAAAATAGCGATACAAGTCTCGATTACTTGCAACTATATCATCATCCATCTAAACAATGATATACGTGAGAAGAGCTATCACTTTGAGTGAGAGCGGAACTATGCAGTACATGAGTTCGTATCCCTCTCTCGCATTAGCGTGAACCTAAACTAACTACTGCTGTTGCTCGAACCGGAAATCGGTACACTGGGCTCGACACTCCGGCCACTCGTCAGATATATACTCCTGGCGTAGCACTTCTTTGCCATCGATGATCTATGCACCTGCATCGTCGCATGAGTCGATGATATGCAACATATATAGTTGAGCAACAGAAAGAGACAGACTTGGCAAAAATAGAAGCAACATATCATAAGCATAAATAACAAAGTTGATCGTACCCAAAATGCCCTAACTAGAGTGATCGTCGCTAATCGAGGAGGACGGTTTATTTACATCACAAATAAAGTTTCGTCGTGCATAACTCAAAGTTTCGTCATACAGAAAGTATGGACTAAATGGACACATTGTCATATATCGACAATCACTCCAACATGTAGTGTCGTCCATCCAAGTCAGGGAGATAGTCCCCAAGCCTAGTGAAAGGCTTCAGGTGGAGACGCTGAGCGGCTACCCATGTTCGGACGTCTTCCCGTGACATTTGTCCTTCTTCGTAGAACATCCCTGTTTTTTCGACGACCTCCTTCATGATGATTTGGGCAAGTTCGCGCTGGATGTGATAGAACTCAGCTCGAAGTCGATGATCCTTGATATCTCCTACGTTCTTTGCACATTGGAGAATATGGGCATCGCCGGACGTAGGTGACATGCAAAGGTTCTGGTGATCCCGTCTGTACTCCAGCATGTGGTGTAGGACATAGAATCCATCATTAAGAGAATCACTCGGTTGCTGGATGCAGCAGAAGTCGGTCTTATGGTCAAGGCGGCCTGCCGTCCCTTCTCTTCTTGTCCTTGACCTCTCCACCCCGTGCGTCGTAGTAAAACATAGCAATGTCGAGAACATACTTGATGTGGGTGTAATCCTTTTTGTTAATGTTCTTCGACGAGTCCAAGTAAAGAGCGTGGGAGTATCGCGGGTAGAGGATGATGAGGACGGCGCACCCGCCGCTGCGCAAAATAAGTACACCTCAAATTAATTAGCCTCCACCGTGCGAATGAATCATTGAAATCAAAGGAAGGATATCCGCGCGGATGACTTATAGGGGATGATAAGGCACGAGAATCACCTCCTTGTCCTTATTGGCGAGCATGAAATTGACGATGTATTCCCTCTCATATTCACAGTGCTTTGCGCAGACTCCCAAGAAGCCCTCATGCATGAAGTATGGGTCAGCGACACATATATGAGGTATCTGCTCAACCCCGATGAGGTAGTTCATGTGCAAGGCATAAAGGCGGACAAACGTAAAATCCAGCTTCTTCACGTGAAACATGTCGAATATGTAATCGAATCGAAGGAAGAACTTCTCCGCGGGGAATGTGTCGACGCACAACAATTGCCGCGGAACGTTAACCACGTAGAGTGGGTATCCTGGATCTTTCTAGGCGATGAGGCCTTTCTCTATCCGCAGCATATCGTCATGAAGTCTCCTTAGATCGCCTAATCTGGCCCCTAGCGCTGCTTCAGGTAGGATTGGTTGACCGGGGATATGCCATTTTTCGGCACCGGGGATATCTATACGGTCTTAAACCCGAGGCTGCTAAGGCGGCTGGATCATAGAAGCAGCTTTTTTGCCTTTCCTCGGTCTCTTCCTAGACTTCTTTACTACCGGAAGGTCATCCATAATACGCCTCCGGAGACGGCAATTCAGGCACCGACTCATGACGCTCAAACCCTAAGTAGGCGCCAGTATTGACATACTGTTGAGTGTCATCGTCATCGTCATCCTCATCTATGGCGATGTCACCAGCGACTAATGGAGCCTTTTCCTCACCCCGTCCGCTATCACCCAGCACGACAGCCGACGCTAATTGGGTAGGTGAGGTGTTGATGTTCATACCTAACTGCGTGCTCGTGGGTGTGCTCCCGGCCGCCTCTAGACGAAGCAGACTCTTTGGCCACAACAGGACCCACCCATTGCAACAATCACCAAGCCGTCGCAGGGTCTCGTCGTCATCCCCCACTAGTACCAGAGGAGCCAAATTCTCGTGGCCCGGTTTGACACTGGTCACGAAAACCTTGAAGACGTCCGAGGGTATCGGCCGGCTGTGGAACAATGGTTCCTTCGGCTCCATTATCATTGCCTTCCTCATGTCCACCTTCTGGCCGCTGATGGTGTACAATATGGTGCATGGGGTTTCATCGGCCTGTAAAGAAAAGTCTGTGACATGAGACATCCGAAAGGCAACGAAAACAGGAGATTATACATTTATTGAAGGGGGCCGGTGTGACAGATACCGTGAGGGTGTCGAGCTCAGCCAAAGATGAAGCACCGCCGAGCACGTCCGGTGCCGGAGCAGTCACGAGGAGCCGATCACGGGAAGCGGTGCGGGGAGCAGTGCGGCTGCAGTCTTTGGTGCAACGATAGTCGAGCTGCTCCCCAAGAAGTCAGCAAGGGGAAAGTCCGCTGCATTTTTTTCTGGATTTTGCCTACTCCAATTGAAAACGGCCCGAACCAAGGTAGTAGACATATCTACAAGCACCTGTTTTGCGGCAGCTACCGCTGTTGCGACTGTCTCAGATGATTTCTTCTCAACCGCAATCTCAACCTTCTTGTCAATGTTTTCTTCAGTTAACCTCCATCTTTCCTTTCTCTCCTCCGTGGTCTCACGGTAGTACTTCTTCCATATGGCTCCGTCTCCGACATCGTGCACGCGTCCATATGACGGTCGAGTCTCCACCGGGAGTCCTTTCAATATGTTCAACGCCCGGTTGAATGGAGTGTCCCACTTGGGCCTCGCCAACGCCTCAGACGGCGAGTCGCTTTCGGCCGCAATCATGTGTTGCTCTCTCTGCAAAAGGCACAAGGATCGTTTACAAATATGACTAATGTGCAGACGAATTGATCAGAAACTAAAATTACCGGCAGTCTCATGAACTCTGTCGTGACCACGTTCGTCTCGAAAACCTTCTTCACTAGGTCCCAACGGTGCCGGGCCCTGAGGAAGTCACGCTCCTGCGGAACGGTGAACTCCGCCAAGGGGTCTGGGATTGATAGAGGCGAGGGTGTCCTGATCTTTCGATGAGATGATAACTATCGATTTGGTGGAGATGACTTTGATGATCCGACTACAAACGTGCACGACGTTGCGCCTTAGCAATCGCTAAACCAACTCCGAGAGGTTATTGAGCACGCCGCAGCACAATCAACCTGACCACGAAGGTCTATTCCTGCGAGCAATCGAAGAACAAGCAATAATATGATAATGCAATCTGAATATTGCGAATATAGATGAAGTATTTGAAGGAAATATGCCCTAGAGGCAATAATAAAGTTATTATTTATTTCCTTATTTCATGATAAATGTTTATTATTCATGCTAGAATTGTATTAACCGGAAACATAATACTTGTGTGAATACATAGACAAACAGAGTGTCACTAGTATGCCTCTACTTGACTAGCTCGTTGATCAAAGATGGTTATGTTTCCTAGCCATGGACATAGGGGTGGAAACGGATCGGATGCGGATCGGATAGTGCTCTTACCACTTCCATTTTCATATTTTCAAAACGAATACGAATGCGAATATGGATGTTATCGGATACGGATGCAGCTCGGATGTTATTCGAATACGGATACGTATCGGATGTTTTCTTGATTCGGAGCGGATACGAATAATAGTAACATCTTGCTTAAGTATATCAGTCAATAGCTATGTGACATGAAATAATCAACTTGTGACATACAATAAGTCAATGATAAATAGTTTTATAAATAAATACTATTGTAATGCATAATAGTTTCTAAGTTTAATCATGCAAAGAGTAAAATTTGACCACTTATTTGGCATTTATGTTGGGTAATTGGAATACTGGGGCAACAATTTTGAAAATTACCTCCCATAATATTATTCGGATACGGATATAGCCACCTCCATATCCATATTTGTGTCAAAATCTCATGCCATATTTTATTTTTTATACATTAAATAAATTCGAATACGGATAATTTCCATTTCCATTTTGGTTCGGATGCGGATGTTTCGGATACGAATAGGCATTTTCTCGAATACGAATATCGGATATTTCGGATTATCCGCTACCACTTTCCACCCCTACATGGACATGAGTTGTCATTTGATAAACGGGATCACATCATTAGGAGAATGATGTGATTGACTTGACCCATTCCGTTAGCTTAGCACTTGATCATTTAGTATTCTGCTATTGCTTTCTTCATGACTTATACATGTTCCTATGACTATGAGATTATGCAACTCCGTTTATCGGAGGAACACTTTATGTGCTACCAAACGTCCACAACGTAATCGGGTGATTATAAAGGTGCTCTACAGGTGTCTCGAAGGTACTTGTTGGGTTGGCGATTTTCGAGATTAGGATTTGTCACTCCGATTGTCGGAGAGGTATCTCTGGGCCCACTCAGTAATGCACATCACTATAAGCCTTGCAAGCATTGTAACTAATGAGTTAGTTGCGGGATGATGTATTACGGAACGAGTAAAGAGACTTGCCGGTAATGAAATTGAACTAGGTATTGAGATACCGATGATCGAATCTCGGGCAAGTAACATACCGATGACAAAGGGAACAACGTATGTTGTTATGCGGTTTGACCGATAAAGATCTTCAGAGAATATGTGGGAGCCAATATGAGCATCCAGGTTCCGCTATTGGTTATTGACCAGAGATGTGTCTCGGTCATGTCTACATTGTTCTCGAACCCATAGGGTCCGCACGCTTAAAGTTCGATGACGGTTATATTACGAGTTTATGTGTTTTGATGTACCGAAGGTAGTTCGGAGTCCTGGATGAGATCAGGGACATGACGAGGAGTCTCGAAATGGTCGAGACGTAAAGATTGATATATTGGACGACTATATTCGAACATCAAAAAGGTTCTGAGTGATTCGGGTATTTTTCGGAGTACCGGAGAGTTACGGTTATTCGCCGGGGAGTATATGGGCCTTATTGGGCTTTAGGGGAAAGAGAGAGGAGAGGATGGGAGCCCCCCAAGGCCTAGTCCGAATTGGACTAGGGGGAGGGGCTGCGCCCCCTCCTTCTCTTCTCTCTCCCCTTTCCTTGACTCCTACTCCTACTACTTGGAAGGGGGGAATCCTACTCCCGGTGAGAGTAGGACTCCTCCTAGGGCGCGTCATAGAGAGGGCCAGCCCTCCCCCTCCTCCACTTCTTTATATATGGGGAGGGGGGCACCCCTTGGAGACACAACAATTGATTTGATCTTTTAGCTGTGTGCGATGCCCCCCTCCACCATAGTCCACCTCGATAATACTGTAGCGGTGCTTAGGCGAAGCCCTGCATCGGTAGAACATCATCATTGTCACCACGCCGTCGTGTTGACGAAACTCTCCCTCAACACTCGGCTAGATTGGAGTTCGAGGAACGTCATCGGGCTGAACGTGTGCTGAACTCGGAGGTGCCGTGCGTTCGGTACTTGATCGGTCGGATCGTGAAGACGTACGACTACATCAACCGCGTTGTGCTAACGCTTCCGCTTTCGGTCTACGAGGGTACGTGGACACACTCTCCCCTCTCGTTGCTATGCATCACCATGATCTTGCGTGTGCGTAGGATTTTTTTTTGAAATTACTACGTTCCCCAACAGTATTTATAAAGGTGGGGATCCGTAAGCGGTCTTAGTATGGTCGTTGGACACAAACGAAGTACACGAAGTTGCAATGGCTAACTTTTAACTAAATAAATCCCAAGGAAAAAGCTACTAGATGGATCTACTTATATATGAGCAAGGGGTGGCGGCCAAGGAGGTGGGAGGACGTCCCAAGGCAGCCTAAAACCAACCCTAGGTCGTACAAGGCTCATGGGCCCAAGTGTAGGTGATGCAACACCTTTGGACTTGTTGTTTGACTCGGATTCTGCTGCAGCGTCAGATTGTTTCGTCCATATCTCAACACTCCGGATGAATTTAAAGGTGAATTCAATTGGGTTGGAAAGAGGACGAAATCTACTTTCCAACAAAAAAACAATCACCCAATTCAGAGTCTGTATGAAAAAGTTATTGGCGTTTTGAGTCAGGTATGTCTGTGCAGTCCGAATCTGAATCCAGAACGTGAGAGACTTGGACTCTATCTTCTCTTGACCCAAAAGTGACGTGAGAGGACTTTTTGAACAGAACCTAAACTTCTCCTTTTGCCTTATCTTCATATGTGGATTGTACAAATGTCCCATACACCTGCAATTAGACAAAACACAAAAGTGTGTGAAGTATTTTTGTTTTGGATAACATAAATAGATTATTGAATAGTTTGCACTAGTAATCACCTGACAAATATGCATGTATGCAATATTTTTGGTCGTATCCAAGGTAGTCATGTCCTCATCATCCTCCCCTTCTTGAAAACAAAGCCGTCCTTGGCATTGCTTAATCTGAAATCTGGCTAACAAAAGAAACAAGGTGTACACGTTGTATATGTATATGTCATCCGTTTTTACTGATCTCATTTGGTGCACATGTGACACAGTTATACAAGAGCACCCTTCAAAAGTCATGAAATGTAAAGCCAATATATTATCACAAGAAGTCAAAGGCATGAAAATATTGCAACTCAGTTTGCACATATAAGTGAAGCTCTTATTCATATCAAAAGATTGACAATGCTTATCATTAAACCATCCAACATTGATGAACCATCACCAAAATTAGAGGTCATATCAAAATGATTAAACATTGGCACAATTATTTTCAAACATATATGATCCAAATCTGATTTATTCCCTGATTCACTTGATTCTTTTGCATCGATAGTTAATTCAATGGGTTCACTCAAAATTGTTTGATCACATGGCAAAGTCAAATCATCAACGTAGTCCTCTAAAGTAGCTGTTGTGATCAAAGTAGTGGGTAGCTCAACGCATGGTGCATTTAAATTGACAAGACATTCATCATACTCATGTGGAGGTGGAAGATTAGTACCTTTGTCGTTACCTCTTATGATCAACTCAGATGATGTAGGCACTCTCGGTGATGATGTGTCACATGGTGGAGGTGATGTAGTCCTCAGAACAACGGATGTGGTTGTCATAGTATGCCTAGTAGTTGAAGGGACAACCGTATCAACTCTTGGAATGTGCATCTCACGCTTGTTCTCCTTATGGGCAACACGTCGTTTTATTTCCTGTTCTGCTTTGCAAGCAAGATGAAACAAATGGTCCATAAGATAACACTCTTCATGAATTAGTATCTCCTGAATGTCACGATTTAATCCTCCCCAAAATATATCCATAAAATCTTCTTCACTTTCTTCTAAAGAGGAATGCAACAAGGTAGTTTGTAAAGTATTATAATATTTCGTTACGGTGTCACTACCTTGTTTTAAATGTTGCAATTTTCTAATCATGTCACGAGTATAATAAATGGGAACGAATGTATGTCGCATGACAAGTTTCAAATCATCCCAAGTAGTAGGTATATCATTAGGGTGTAACCGACAATATTCACTCCACCAAACTACAGCATAACCAGTGAAAGAACCAACCGCAACCTTAACTTTTTTACGTACATCAAAATTATTGGAAGCAAATATATTATTTATGTAAAACTCCCATTCAATATATAAAGCAGGTCTAAAACGGCCATTAAATGGTGGTATAGAAACATTAACCTGATCATGTCCATTTGGATGTTTCTGCACCTCTCGTGACGGTTGTGGTATTTGCATAGGTGATGGCATGTCTCCCACGATCGACAAAACCCATGAATTGACTCTAGATCATGTCATGATTAGTAGAAACAAGAAACAAAATTCAAGAATAATGTTCCTATGAACTACTAGGATGTGGTGGTAAAGCGCTCACAGTAAAGAAAATATCAATATCTTACAAGTTCTTACCAAGCAGCAGGTGGTGACAGGCAACCAGCAGTGTCAAATAACTCTGAAGATTGTGTAAAGTGATTGCCAAGGGAATGTACGTATACACGATGCAAAAATATGTGGAGCTGGGTTGGCTATATATGGTAGCAAAATATTAGCAATAATCAATTCAGAGATGCAATGTTGAATAAACGCTCAACGATGGTACTGTGCTGGTCCTAGTCTAGACCGGACTAGAGACGCGAGCCTAGAACACTAATTAGGTCACGGTGTAGCACAACTAGCATCAATGAAGGATACTAAGTAGCTCTGGACAGCAACATATAAGTGAAGATCACAATGGTAGTAAAGATAATGATGAAAAACAACTGCCAAGCAGGATATACAACAACTCTCTCTCCAACTTTCCTTTTGAAAAGTTTTAGCCAATTTTCTGATAACTTTTTTCAAAGAATGCTACTAACTCAAGCTTTCCAATGCAAAAAGAATCACTCAATTTCGAATTGATATGAGGAGTCAAAGAATTCTAAAACTGGCCTGAAAAACTAGAATAAGCTGTGTCCGCGAACTTCGGAGGGCAAAAAGACCTATTTAGAAGGCGATTTTGAGGTGTCAAAAAGTGAAATAGCCTATGCAACTATTTAGATATGGCTCGTCGCTAGCTTTCATTTGAGTACTCGTGGAGCCAAAACTGACTTCGTATGAGGAATTTATGCCTGTTTTACTAAACAGTGCACAAAATAGATTCCAATCGGAATTCAACTACGAGATTGAGTCTAGATAGATCCGAATTTTGTTTTTTTTTTTCTCTCTTTTTTTTCCTCACACTTTTTTGTTTTTCTCTCTTTTTTTCTCTGACTTTTTTTTTACTTTTTTCTCTTTTTTTCTCTGTCTTCTTTTTTCTCTCTCCCTCTTTCCAAAACAAACTAGATAAGATGCAGATTGGATCAAGCGAAGATGTGAACGACTTCAACTATGATTGTGACAATGAACAATGGGTAACACGTGGTGGAAATTGATGGATGGGGTGGTGGACAGCGGAAAGGATAACGATGCAGCGGCGATGTGACTAATGTGAACAGAACTCTAAACTCTAAACGAACTAGACACTAAGACCAGCAACTCGACACGACGATGCAACCGATAATTCAACTATGCAAGCAATGAAAAGAAAATTGCAAAGGCTCAGACTGGCTTGGACAAAGGATGAATAGATCTAACTTTTTTTGTGGCTTTTTCTTGGACAATAGGTAAGAAAATAAATCTAATCTAGTAAAAACTGGAAATTCTCACTAAGCAACCTGAAAACTGATACCACTTGATAGAGGCGAGGGTGTCCCGATCTTTTGATAAGATGATAACTATCGATTTGGTGGAGACGATTTGACGATCCGACTACAAACGTGCACGACGTTGCGCCTTAGCAATCGCTAAACCAACTCCGAGAGGTTATTAACCACGCCGCAGCACAATCAACCTGACCATGAAGGTCTATTCCTGCAAGCAATCGAAGAACAAGCAAGAATATGATAATGCAATCTGAATATTGCGAATGTAGATGAAGTATTGATAAAGGTGGGGATCCATAAGCGGTCTTGGTCTGGTCGTCAGACACAAACGAAGTACACGAAGTTGCAATGGCTAACTTTTAACTAAACAAATCCCAAGGAAAAATCTACTAGATGGATCTACTTCTATAGGAGCAAGGGGTGGCGGCCAAGGAGGTGGGAGGACATCCCAAGGCAGCCTAAAACCAACCCTAGGTCGTACAAGTCTCATGGGCCCAAGTGGAGGTGATGTAACACCTTTGGACTTGTTGTTTGACTCGGATTCTGCTGCAGCATCAGATTGTTTCGTCCATATCTCAACGATCCAAACGAATTTAAAGGTGAATCCAATTGGATTGGAAAGAGTACGAAATCTACTTTCCAACAAAAAAAGAATCACCCAATTCGGAGTCCGTATGAAAAAGTTGTTGGCGTTTTGAGTCAGGTATGTCTGTGTAGTCCGAAACTGAATCCAGAACGTGAGAGACTTGGACTCTATCTTCTCTTGGCCCAAAAATGACGTGAGAGGACTTTTTGAACAGAACCTAAACTTCTCCATTTGCCTTATCTTCATATGTGGATTGTACAAATGTCCCATACACCTGTAATTAGACAAAACACAAAAGTGTGTGAAGTATTTTTGTTCTGGATAGCATAAATGGATTATTGAATAGTTTGCACTAGAAATCACCTGACAAATATGCATGTATGCAATATTTTTGGTCGTATCCAAGGTAGTCATGTCCTCATCAGAGATGCCCAGACTCGCGGCTTCCGCGTCCTCCTTGGCCCATATGGACCTCTTCCCGCCGTAACCACGGCTTCCGAGGTGGTGGCACCCAATGTTCCTCTGTTGAAGCCCCTTCATGTATTTCGACTTTTTTTTGGCAGCTTCGGCCTCGCAAGCCGACTTGAATATTTGAAAGTGCTCTGTCGTGATTGTTGGATTATCCTTTACAATCTCGGAGTAGGGTTCCTTTTTGTTGATGATCCGATATTTCACCCTTGATTTCCAGACGGCCAACGCGTCGCTAAACTTGGTCATGGCGTGTTTGTTTATCTTCTTCATTGTCGGGTCCTTATCTGGATCTTTATAATCCTTTTCATTCCGGCCCGGGAACAAGAATATCTGGTGCAACTTCTTTAGGAGGGAGGGCCTCATATTATCTATCTTGTTTAGTTTCTCATCGTTGATGGTGGCGGTTGTCCGTTTGATGCAGCCTATTTGATTGCCATAGCACGCGCGCGCTTCCTCGGGCGCGTTTGGCTCAAAATTGCCGTCGTCCACCTCCGTGACCACCAGTCTAGTAGTCCTGAGCTTGTTAGGAAGTCGTTGCCTCTTTGCTTTCGGTTCTATACCGGCTCCGCTAGTCTCGGCGCCGGTCTCGGTCTGGGCGCCGGTCTCGATGCGGTCTCGATCCTCAGCCGGTCTCAGTCTCAGTGCCGGTCTCAATGTCGGTATGAGTCTCCGATGTGACAGGTGGACCCAGCAACATCAACTGTTGATCGTCGGCTTCCCTAAAAAATTCCTCTACGCCAGGTACACGTTGTCGCGGTCACCAGAACCCTGTCCTTCATTGTTGCTAGCCATGTTTTCTACGATTAAATCTAGTCAATTAATTCTAGACCTAATAAAATGAATAATGACATACAAAAGGCATATTCTTTGCAGGAATATTGACTCCTTCCCGGTGCGGCAAATCCCGGGCACTCGATATGTCCTAGTTTGTAGCACAAGTCATGCCAAAATTCACGGAAAATTTCGGCATGACTTTTGCTAAACAGTGGACAAATCGAGAACCTGAAATTTGCCGAAACGGAAATGAATCAACATTCCGGCAAAACATAGGCCACTCGGCTTCATTCCCTGGAAACAACAAAGCCACTTCGGCACAATCGAAACATGTGCAAACACAATTAGGGAATTTGCATATATCCTGACCACTTCAAATTTGCATCTCCTAGCGTTTGACACTTCAAGAAAATCTACACAAATCTCATGCTCTCTCAAACTAAATTCAAAAACCAAATATAGATTATATTTAGTTAACTACTAAACTAAACTTTACTCTAAACTAAACCTTACTGCCCTAATTAACATCTAGTTAAACAAACTCAATTCAAAAACTAAACCCTACTGAACTAATTAACATCTACATTATCTACTACTTAACATCTAGTATTACCCTAAGTAAAAAACATCTACTATTAACCATACTGCCCTAGTTAACTAGTACCGTCACTACTACTAATTAACATCTACTACTACTACTACTACTACTAAAAATCATTATCTATGAACCCTAGTACTAATTAACATCTACAACTACTGCTAATTAACATGGCAGAGGAAGGAAAAGCAGAGGGAGGGGTGGGGGAGGGTGGGGGCTTATAGAGGGGAGATCACGGTGGCGGGAGGTGCTCGGCTGACGGAGGTAGGGGCGGCGAGGACGGGCTCGGGATCGGGAGGCAGCGGTCTGGCGGGCTCGGGCGGCGTGGTGAGGTCGAGGGCGGCGGCGGCGAGGTCGAGGGCGGCGACGATGAGGTCGAGAACGGCGGCGGGCGGCGGCGATGAGGTTGAGGGCGACCTCGGCGGTGAGGGCAGGCTCGGGCTCGGGCGGCGGCGACATAGGAGTTAGGGGAACAGGGGGGAAAGGAGGACTTAGCAAAATTTTGAGCCCGTGGGTGGTTAAGTCGAACTAGCAGTAGCGCTGTTTCGGAAACGCGCTATAGTTAACTTAGCTATAGCGCGTTTTAGCAAAACACGCTACTGCTATAGGAAGCAGTTATTTCTTTTGTTTATCCTTATATTTTTTTTTTCATTTCTCTATTTCCTACTTCTTTCATTTTCATTTACTTTTCTATTTTTTCATTTTTCTTTTCTTTCTTAGCAGTAGCGCTCTACGCAGGAAACGCGCAACAACGACCATAGTGGTAGCACACTTTGCGCAGAACCGCTACTACTATTCCTAGCCTACCGCCAACACGGTGGGATTTATAGTGGTAGCGCTTTTTGCTGCACACGCGATGCTGCTATAGTTGTAGCTATAGCGCTCTTTTCTGGAACGCGCTACTACAAAGTAGCAGTAGCGCCCTATTTTAACCAGCGCTACTGCTATACCTCTGTGTATAGGCTTTTCCCTAGTAGTGTGATGTAGACAAGATCCGTTTATCTATATGGCGGTAGATATAGATCTCGTTTTTTAATCCTTAGTAGCAATGATACATACGTGTCATTTCCCCTTCTGTCACTGGGATCGAGCACCGTAAGATCGAACCCACTACCGGGCACCTCTTTCCATTGCAAGATAAATAGATCAAGTTGGCCAAACAAAACCCAAATATCGGAGAAGAAATACGAGGCTATAAGAGATCATGCATATAATAGATAAAAGAAACTCAAATAACTTTCATGGATATAAAAATATATGACTGATCATAAACTCAAAGTTCATCGGATCCCAACAAACACACCGCAAAAGAGTTACATCATATGGATCTCCAAGAGACCATTGTATTGAGAATCCAGAGAGAGAGAGAGAGAAAGCCATCTAGCTACTAACTACGGACCTGAAGGTCTACAAAGAACTACTCACGCATCATCGGAGAGGCACCAATGGAATTGGTGAACCCCTCTGTGATGGTGTCTAGATTGGATCTAGTGGTTCTGGACTCTGCGGCGGCTGGATGAATATTTCGTCGACGCTTCTAGGGTTTCTAGAATATTGTGGTATTTATAGAGCAAAGAGGCGGTCCGGGAGGCACCCGAGGTGGGTACAACCCACCAGGGCGCGCCTGGGCCTCCTGGCGCGCTCTGGTGGGTTGTGCCCCCCTCGGGGCACCCCCTAGGTGCAACTAGGGCCCATTGCCTTCCTTCTGGCCCATAAAAAATTGTCGTGGAGTTTCGTGGCATTTGGACTTCATCTGATATTGATTTCCTGCGATGTAAAAAACATGAAAAAAACAGCAACTGGCACTTGGCACTATGTCAATAGGTTAGTACCAAAAAATGATATAAGATGACTATAAAATGATTATAAAACATCCAAGATTGATAACAAAACAACATGGAACAATCAAAAATTATAGATACCTTGGAGACGTATCAATGGCCGAATGATTCGGATGGTCGTCCAGATGTCAGGGTTCAGCTCAGCAGCCGCTCCGTCGTCTTCTTCTTTCTTCCGTCTTCTCTTCCATGCTTTCCTTGCGGATGGTGTAGTCGTTCCTTGGTGCTTGCACTTCTTGTCAACCGTGAAGCCCCGACAATACCTATGCATGCATAGAGAGGAGTGTCAAGTGGAATACCATCCTCAAAGGGGTCAAGTGAACACGTGTAAAGGAGATGATTCACCTTTATGTATGTGAAGCAGATGTCAAACGTGTCACTTGCCGAAGGGACTCTTGACATAAAGATGTATGTAGGATACTCCGCATCAGGGTGTGGTTAGTGTTTCTATCGATGATGTCGTCTGCTTGTCCTGGCCGGTCAATGAAGCCCATGGGCAATGATAATCCGTCGTTGGTAAATATACAAGGTAACTACAAATGCAATAAGAACATAATCACTTACAGGAAATTCTCCGAAAACACCACTCAAATTGTTTACTTAATTTCTCTGTTATTACTTTTTCGTCGCAATTATGACATGAGGAAATGCCTGAGTATTAAGAAAATATCTCAGAGTACATTCAGTTGCTCAACAAACGGCTTGTTTATCAATAAATAAAGCTATGGAATGATCATCGTCAAGGCAAATATCAACACAATATAAATATAATCATTTGCAAACAGTTGAGAAAAAACTTTCAAATAATTCACTTAACTTATACTCCCTCTTTTCCATAATGTAAGATGTTTTCTGACAATAGTGTTGTGTCAGAAAAACATCTTATATTATGGGGCGGAAGGAGTAGGTTGCAGTTGGTCGCTTATCTTCTTGGTTGCAATTGGACTTTGCGTCGATCATTTTAATTGGTCTCTTTAGAGCGTCTCCAATAGACGGCCCAAATGTAAAAATGCCTAACTTTTGGACCATCTGGGACAAAAAACGCTGCTCCAATAGACGGTCCATATATATAAAAAATTGGACCGCGACTTTCTTGTGATGTAAAATACAACACCTCGTGTTGCAAATTTACATCACGAGGTGCATCTGGTCCAAAACCAACCGCCGTCCGCGAACGCCAAACCGCCAGTTCCTTTCCTTTCCCGCTTCGCCCGTCCGCTTGCCGCCGCGCCGCCCCGCCATCTGGCGACCCCACCACCTTCTCGCCGCCGCCGCGGCGGTGGGCTGACGTGGTCGCCATCGCTGCCATCTCGCGACAACGCCATGCCGTCACCCGGCCCGCCCGGATTTGTTGCCGGCCGTGGCCACCCAGCGGCGGCCGCGCGAAGGGATGAGGCGGCGGAAAACGGTCGGCCAACCGCAACCGCAACCCGACCGACAGTTCTACGCGGCCGGTGAAGGTCTCCAAGGCAGCCGCGGCGACTCGGGGCAACGACTCGTAGCCGGTGCGGTCGGCGGCCTCCTCCAGCAGCCACACATTCATTTCAACCTCCCCCGCCGCCACCACCGACCGTCGAGGAAGATGTGGCCACGCCAAAGGCCACCACCTCCAACATGTTCGACGAAATGTCCCAAAGGTATAAATTTTCCGGTTGTGCTCTCGTTTGTTGTTTCAAATTGTATGTGTTCTTGATTGTTTGTGCGTCCAATTGTAGTTTTGATGATGAAGCTTTCATGCACGTGACAAATGTGGCAAATGATGATTACATGTATGCATCACAAGAATATGAAACCCAATATGATGATGACAATCTTGATGTGACGATGAGGGCTTTGTTGTCAAGGGAAGAAGTGGAAATTATACCACCGCGGAGGATGTGTTGATATGCACCGCTTGGAAGAAAACCTCTCAAGATGCAAGCGTTGGAACGACCAAACGGTGAACACCTATTGGCAACGCATCAAGGAGTACTTCGATGAGCGCAACACAAGTGGTCACTTCCGTTCGAGCGACTCTCTACGCCAACGTTGGTCCACAAGTGAAGATGATGATCGTACCACGGTTCACAACGCCAGTGGTGTTGATGACCCGCATGAGTATTATTCATGTGCATTTCAATTTTTAGGACGAGAAACTTTGATTGAGACGATGTTCTTTTGGTAGAGGGATTTGATACTATGATGGTGATGAACTTTTGATTGAAACTACGATGATGCACTTTATTTTCAAATTTTTGACGCTATTTCAATGCAAAACCGCGACTGAGCAGTGGATAGCAGCAGCCGCGCCGTTGTTTTCAGATTTTTATATCTTTGGTTTGGACCATCTATTGGAGTTGCTCTTTTGAACCATCAATTTGGACCATCGGTTGGAGTTGAACGTTTTCCGGAGCTCCAAAATGCACTTTTTGGCGGTCCAAATTTTACATCTCTGATTTTGAACCGCCAAAATTTGAACCATCTATTGAAGATGCTCTTAGACTGTTCACCTCACTTTTTAAATAGTTTATCTAACTTCTAAGTTGTAATTGGTCAATTGGTCAAAAAATAGTTTGCTTAACTTCTCGGTTGTAGTTGGTCAAAAAATAGTTTGCTTAACTTATCGGTTGTAGTTGGTCTCTGCACCAGTTAGCGCGACTTACACAAATAATTAGCTTTATATTGATTCACTACACCAAAACCAGTACAAGAAAAATTAAGTATGAGTCACAAAAACACAAAATTTACATTTATGTGTATATTTTGTGCTCGTCATTTTACGTCACGTAGAATATCATTTTTGGCCTACATACATTTATTTGCCTACTCTTTTCACTTCCAACGTAGGACAAAATTGATGAGACATCAAAATACAATGTTGTTATGTAATAAGAGAGGGGCGAAGAATAGCGATTCCTCACCTGTGACGAATAGCGCGACCCGTTAAAATCACATCAGCAGACTAGGATAACTGGATAAGCAATTCCAATCCAGAATCCAATCCAATAATCCGAATAGTATAAAGCCCGACCAAGTAATCTCATACGTAGCCTAGTGAAAACAGCAAGCCAAATTACACCGTAACTACCACCGTAATTAATGTTAACAAGAACACCGCACTCCACGAGCTACATGATCCACCCTGGAACGGACTAAACTTCTCCGTAAACCTCCTGCACCGAGCTCCTTAATTGTAAGGGCCCATGCCGATACTGGAGCCGCCGTATGGAGTGTCACCAGCGGCATCCCGGGATTTGGAGTAGCTGATGTAATAGAACTCGCTCAGGATGGCCGTGAAGAAGGTGAAGGCTGCACCAGCAGCAAATACACCCTTGCGCAGCGTCTCGCAAGAGAGTGGGTCACCGTTGAAGATCCCCTGTACCGGGTGTGGTATGCATTACGGACTGATCCTGCCAGCAAACACGCCGCTGCAACGAGGAAGGTCAACCTGCAAATGGGAAACAATCATCTTGCTGATGGAAAATTCTTAGGGAATTGTGATTGGAATGTTTTGGTTGATAGTAAATTATGTCATTATCTACTTTTTCCACATTACTACATGTTGGGCGTAGATCCGGACTGCTAACTCACCTGACCTGACTTAAGTTAGAGAATCTCAACGCAACCTCTAGGTACTGAAAAACATTTGGTCACGCCAGACAACAGCAATGTGCTGGCAGAGCATCCAGTTCAAGTTTCAATATACTATGTATTGAGGGACACAAGATGCACTCAGAAACAATCTGTTATGACCCGCGTTTACTATAGCCGGAGGAAGCCCAATGGCGCGGCCAGCTACGGGCTTGGCCCAACTTATCACTATTTTTATTAGCACATAGGAGGATTATATAAACATTTGTAAGAACTCGTTTTGTCATTAAGCAATAAGTCATCTCTATTGCTCGGCTCCTGAACCGGGAAACCTAAACCCTAGCCGCCCCCTGCACCTTCCTCTCTTCGGCGCGATCACGACGCCCCAGCGCCGCCGCTCGCGCCCCTCACCTCGGCAGCCTCCCTTCCACCCCTATAACCTGAGGGCACGGCCTGGTAGGAACCCAGCTCCTATCAATCTGGTAACAGCTGTCTCCAGTTCGATCATGTCCACCCCTCTGCCCACCGCCACCCTCCCGCTGCCCGTCACCACCGCGCCGCCGATGACCACCGCGGCGACCGCGCCGCCCTTGTCGGGACCGATCTCCTCCGCCGCCTGGACTCCACCGGTTACCGCCCCCATCGTCTTCACCCCTGAGGAGATGACGGCGGCGCTACAGGAGCTCGGGCAGGCGGTCGCGGGCATCCGCTCGTTCCACTCAGGCCAATGGGCCGCCGCCGCCACCTCCTTCGCCACCACCATGGTGCCGCCGCTGCAGCCGCCACCCCCAGCGTCCTCGTTCCAGGGCGTCCCGACGACGGCCCAGGGTGTGCCCATCCACCAGGTCCGATTCCCCCATCGCCGTCACCACTGCCGGCCTGGCTCGCCGGATCCCTCGAGCCAGTCTATACGACGGCCTCGGGCCAACCATCCTTGCCGCCACCGACGTTGCTGCACCCTGCCATGCAGTACGGCGGGCCCTCGGGTTCCGCCGGCTGCTACGACGGCGTCGATGGGCCCCTGTTCCACGGCGGCACCCTGATGCCTGCCTACTCGGCTCCGCCGCCCTCGCTCTTCCGCGCAGACGAGGCGCACCCGCCCCTCGTCCACGCCTAAGCCACCGCTGCGATTCTCCAAGCTCGAGTTCGCCACCCTACGACGGCACCGTGGACCCCGTGAATTGGCTCAACCAGTGCGACCAATTTTTTAGGGGGCAGCGCACGCTCGCGTCCGACCGCACTTGGATCGCCTCATACCACCTCCGGGGAGCAGCTCAAACGTGGTACTACGCTCTCGAACGAGACGAGGGTGGCATGCCCCCATGGGAGCATTTTCGCGAGCTCTGCCTATTGCGCTTTGGACCGCCGATACGCGGGAGTCGGCTGGCGGAGCTTGGGCGCCTGCCTTTTCTCTCCACGGTGCAAGACTTCGCCGACCGCTTCCAGGCCCTAGCTTGCCACGCTCCCAGCGTCACGGCTCGCCAGCGGGCCGAGCTCTTCATTGGCGGTCTGCCGGACCACATCCGCGTGGACGTGGAGATGCGCGGGCCACAGGACCTCCAGACGGCCATGTACTATGCGCGCGCCTTCGAGCGTCATGCGGTGGCCATGCAGCAGGCGCCACCATCCCGGGCCGCCCGACAACCCCCCCGGCCGACACCACCAGCGCCGGGGCGTCCTGCCCAGGCCCCCGCAACGCCCAACGCCCCCGCCGCGGCACGCCCATTCCGTCGGCTAACCCCGGCCGAGCAGCTCGAGCGCCGTCGTCAGGGGTTGTGCTACAACTGCGACGAGCCCTAAGTTCCGGGCCATGTTTTCCCGCGCCTCTTATACTTGGAGGCTGCGGACTACATCGAGGAGGACGCCGCCGCCACCGGGCTCGACGACCCGGCCGCTCCATTTGACGCCGAGGTTCCCCCGGGCCCCAACCAGGTGAACGCCCTCGTGGTCTCCCTCCATGCCCTCGCGGGCATCCGGACGGAGAAGACTATGCTGCTGCCGGTGACGATCAACGGGGAGCGGTTCCTCGCGCTGCTGCATACGGGCTCCACCCACAACTTCTTGCCCGGGGCCACCATGCGGCGCCCTAAGCGCCGCATAGCCGTGGCGAGGAGCGGCTAAATTCTGGTAATAGCGGTGACCATCTACACCGGTGGTATTGCTCGGCATGTCCCCATCATCATCGGCGACGAGCACTTCACCATCACCTGCGTCGGCATTGACTTGGGCTGCTTCGACTTCATCCTCGGCGTCGACATTTTGCGGACCCTGGGTCCCATCTCTGGGATTTAGACGCCATGACGATGATCTTCTGGCACCTGGGGCGTCGCGTCCGATGGGAGGGCGTGGGTGGCGCCGCCCCGGCGGTGCCCCAGCCCCAGTTGACGGCGGCCGCCGTTGACGCGGAGCACCCCCTGTTGGCTAGCCTGTTCCAGCAGCACAGTGACCTCTTCGACGAGCCACAGGGCCTCCCGCCAGTCCGGCCCTACGACCACCGCATCCACCTACTGCTGGACACAGCTCCCGTCGCCGTGCGGCCGTACCGCTACCCCCAGCTGCAGAAGCATGAGCTGGAGTGGCAATGTGCGGTCATGCTCACCCAGGGCATCATCTGGATTTCGACATCACCGTTCTCCGTGCCGGTGCTCCTTGTTTGCAAGTCCGACGACTCGTGGCGTTTCTGCATCGACTACCGTGCTCTCAACGCCAAGACGTCCAAGGACAAATTTCCTATCCCCGTCGTTGATGAACTCCTGGACGAGCTACGCGGGGCCCGCTTCTTCACCAAGCTCGACCTCCATTCGGGCTACCACCAGGTGCGGATGCACCCGGACGATGTCGCGAAGACGGCCTTTCGCACTCATCACGGCCACTTCGAGTTCTTGTTGATGCCCTTCGGCCTCTCCAATGCCCCGGCGACATTTCAAGCCTTGATGAACGACGTCCTCCGCCCCTCCTTGCGACGGTTTTTGCTCGTTTTCTTTGATGACATTCTTATCTACAGCTCGTCGTGGACGGAGCACCTGCAACACGTGGCCATCGTCTTCAACTAGCTTCACAATCCTAGTAGAAGTGAAACCGGTTCCGGTCAGACTATGGCAGGTCTAAATTATTCAAGGTCGGGCTAGCTAAGGTCACTAGGGAAGTGAAGCCATTTATTGGCGCTGACTTTAGAACTGTTTAGAAAATCCGAACGCATGACTGCAAGGAAGATAAGATAAACAATTCAGTCACACAGTGCTAAAAAAAACTGAAGTAGTTCGACAGTTCATTGAAAAACTTAACATAAGCATGTACTCACACACTGGTCAAAAGAGATAATCCCTCCGATCCATATTACTTGTCTCTCGAATGGATGTACCTAGACGTATTTCTGTGCTAGATACACCCGTTTGAGCAACAAGTAATATGGATCAGGAGTACGGAGCATATAAACATGTTATCATTAATTTATTGTAACAGTACAGCTGTTGCTAGTGGTTAGCACAGCAATAGACGTACTGCCTCCGTCCGAAATTACTTGTTACAAAAATAGATGTATATAAAACTAAAATACATCTAGATACATCCATTCCTTTGATAAGTATTTCTGGAGGGAGTATGAAAATAAGAGGATACTACTCCCTCCGTTCCTAAATATTTGTCTTTCTAGAGATTTCAACAAGTGACTACATACGGAGCAAAATGAGTGAACCTACACTCTAAAATATGTCTATATACATCCGTATATGGTAGTCTATTTGAAATCTCTAAAAGACAAATATTTAGGAACGGCGAGAGTACAAAACATGTGCCGTAAAGATTTCATTAACATCAGAGGAAATAATACAAAATATCAAGGGCAAATGCTACATATGAGCATCTCCAACAGCAGCCCTGTTTTAGGGCATAACCGTTTTACTGGGCATTTGGATCCCAAAAAACCCCACTGCTGCCCTTGTTGGAAATTTCTGCAAAAAGTTTTTTGGGCAGACAAAAAGAAGGCACCGGCAGCTACGTATTTGCGGCACGCGCACGGCTGATGCAAACGCGAAGCCACAGCGTGCGCAGCCCAACTGTCCCTGTCTGGAACTTCCCGCAGCCCACCACAGCCGCCCGCAGCAGATTCCCCTCCCACACTGCCGCCACAGCATTGAATCCGGCCACTCCCACCACAGCCGCACCACCCCGACGCTCGGATCAGCCGTTCCCTTCTTCCAATCGACCGCACCACCACCACCATGTGGGGGCTCTACCAGCCACTGCACTAGCTAAACTTCACGGAGATCGAGGCAGGCGGGCGCGGAGTTCATGTCGAGGCCTGACGAAAATGCTGCGTTCTTGATTAGCAGACGGCGTGGATACAAGCATTCGGGAGGATCCAACGGTTCGCGTGGCTCGCCCTCTTGTTACTTTTTCTACAGCTTTTCCCTTTGGTGTCTTGTTACTTTTCCTTCCTGTCATTTGGGCTATTTTAAGCTCCACCGCTTGCTGTAAGCGGCATCGTTGCATTGTATGAGCTTGCTCAAAACATATATACAATCCCTCCTTTAGAGAATATACCAGCATATACTTGCACTTTCCCCATTTTTCCTCTTGGCTCGCGACGAACCCTAGCACAAATCGAGATCGGGCCATGACAATTGGTATCATGAGCGAGTTCTTCCTCGGCGGTGGCGGATCGGCGGGGTTCCGTGAGTTGCCCTCCCTTCCCACCCTATACGAAAGGCGGCGGTGACTCTCCTCCCTTCCCTCCCTTCTTTGGTGGCGGCGGCGGCGGCGATTTTAGGGCGGCCTTGCGAGTGGACAGCGGCGTTGGTGGCGGTAGACTAATTCGGCGGCAACTTCGTGGCGTTAAATGCGGTTGCTTGAGCACCTTTGCTCAAGTGTCAAATCCAGACGACGGCGAGTGGTGCTTTCTGGCGGCGGACAGCGGCGGCGGCGGACTGATTTTTCGGTTCGGGTTACGGTGCTCCGGCGATAAATTCCTCTCGAATCCATCGGTCACCATGGGTAGATCGAAGCCGAGTGCAGGCGAGGCGAAATCGCTGATCTGCTCGCGATGAAAGCTGAAGTTGTACAGACCAGAGAGGAAGCAACAGAGCTGCGTGAAGATGTTGAGAGCCTGCGCAAGGATGTCCATGCTGTTACTCTGAAACAAGATGCGATGGCACAGGTGATGGACGGCGTACAGCAAGCTGTGTCGGCGTTGAACTCCCAGCTCGCTGCGATGTCTGACATCCTCAAGTCCTTCAAAACACCAGGCGCATCTGCATCCAATCCCCAGACCACAACCCCAACACCTGAACAAGAGGATCCTAACAAAGCAAAGCAACAACAGGAACAAGTCAGGCCATCCACAGCCGAACTACGAAAGCAACTAGCTGCTGAACAAGAAAAGACTAAAGCTTGCTAGCAACACAAGTACCTCCTACCTTGCCAGCGATCAACATCAACAGACGGTCGGCTCCACCGGGGTATGCACAAGGTCAAATTCAAGACGTACAGGCCGGGCATTCCACACCTACTGCTCCTTCCCGTACTGCTCATACTCCGGCGTTCCACAATTTCCAACCGCCATTGGTGCGTACACAATGGGAAGATTTTTATGGTCAGTACGAAAATGAGATGCGCACTCAATTTCTCAAATCCATCACAAAAGGACCAAAGATAGAATTCCCTCACTTTGAAGGTGTGAACCCAGCAGGATGGATACGCCAGTGTGACAAATACTTCCAGATGGCTGGTGCTCCCCCAGAATACAGAGTGGGACTGGCACAATTATACATTACTGGACCAGCTGATGTGTGGCTTCGTAGGTCTGGTCTCCTTAAGAAAAGATTGACATGGGCACAGTTTTGTGAGGAAATTCTACACAGATTTTCTCCATCCAGTTCCTATGACCTCACTGAGCAACTTCAACACTCTCAAACAGCACACTTTATCTGTTGTGGAGTACACCCAGCAGTTTGAAGATCTCATGGCAGGCGTCCAGGAGGAAAACCCCATGATCTCTGAACAATGGTTCGTCAAATGCTATGTCAATGGCCTCAAATCTACTCTGAAGTATCAACTTCGACCATTGAAACCAGCATCACTGACTGACGCTTATTGGCTTGCTGTGGACTTGGAACAAGGAGCAATGGAAAAGAAAAAAGCCACAACATTTAGTACTTCTAGCAGACCTGCTACTAGTTACTACAAACAAACACCCATAGTCCAGGACAAGACTAATGATTTCAAGCAACCACTCACCACACAAAGAGCTAGGGAACCTGGGAAGTGTTGGCGATGTGGGGATGCCTGGTTCCATGGGCATAAGTGTAAGCAAGCAACGGTACTAAATGTACTCACAGGGGAAGACCCTACTGAACAGCCAATACCACAAGAGGAGTTGGAGGAAACTGAAGAAGAGGATCAACCAGCAACAGAAGAACAATGCATGAGAATTTCTCTCCAAGCCCTGGAAACTGATAGTGTTAATTCCCTCTCAATATTAATCTCTATTGGGGGTAGACAGGCTGTTGCTTTAGTAGATTCTGGCAGTAATGCCACCTTCATGAGCTTGCATTTCGCACTCCAAACTGATTGCAATATTATCAAAGACAGTACAAGACCTGTCACTGTAGCAGGAGGAGGCAAATTATGGTCTGGATCCTATATACCGGCCACCACTTTCTCTGCTAATTCAGAACAATTCCAGCACTCCTTCAGAGTTCTAGACCTACCAGGACATGATGTAGTTCTAGGATCAGACTGGCTAGCAAAGCATGGGCCAGTTTCCTTCCATTATAACCCAAGAAAACTCACTTTGCTTAAAGATGGAGTTACACCAGTAACTATTCCTGCTTGTGGTCCAATGTCTGCAGCTACTGAAATTGATCATTTATCACTAAATAGGCTTCTGCTCAGTGGAGCTCCTGCTTACATGATCAGTCTAGCACAGGACACTTCTCCTACCACAAAAACAAGTGATCATGTTCCTCCAGAAGTACAAGAAGTATTGGAGAAATACCCTGATATCTTCACAGAGCCTGTAGGCCTTCCTCCTAAGAGGGAGTGTGACCATGAGATCCCTTTGGCACACAGGCTGACCCTCCTAACACAAGACCATATAGAGTACCCCACACTCAGAGAGATGAGCTAGAGCATCAGATCCAAGCTGTTACTCAAAACAGAGTTATAAGACCCAGCCGAGCCCCTTTGCTTCTCCCCGCAATCCTTGTCGGAAAAAAAAAGATGGCTCATGGAGACTCTGCATTGATTACGTAAAATTGAATGCAGCCTTTGTCAAAAACAAGTTTCCTATACCGGTAATAGAAGATCTTCTTGATGAACTACATGGAGCAACAGTCTTTTCCAAATTGGACTTAAGGTGGGGCTATCATCAAGTGAGAATGAAAGAAGAAGACATACCAAAGACTGCCTTGAGGACTTCTTTTGGCCACTATGAGTTTTTAGTCATGCCTTTTGGCCTTTCCAATGCACCTGGCACCTTTCAAGCTCTCATGAACAACATCTTTGGCAGATATGTCAGGAAGTTTATACTAGTGTTCTTTGATGATATACTAGTCTTTAGCAAAACACTTGCGTAACATGTCTCCCACTTGCAAATTGTCATGGACCTTTTGAAAGAACATCAACTCAAAGTCAAACTGTCCAAATGCCACTTTCTTTGTCCCTCAAGTGGAGTACCTAGGCCACATCATCAACAGCTCTGGAGTAGCAACAGATCACGCCAAGATACAAGCTGTAATGCATCGGCCTACTCCAACCACAAAGAACACAACTCGAGGGATTTCTTGGCCTATGTGGGTATTATCGAAGGTTTGTCAAGAACTTTGGACCAATAGCAAGACCCCTACATGATATGCTCAAGAAAGACAGTTTTCATTGGTCTCGAAATCAAGATATTGCCTTTACACAGTTGAAATCTGCTCTCACTCTTTGCTCCGATTACTTGCCCTCCCTAATTTTTCCCTCCCATTCATTCTTGAGACTGATGCTTACGGCACCGGGCTAGAGTCTTTGTACTCATGAACAGCCAACCTGGCTTACTATGATTCCACCTTATGCCCAAGAAACACCACTCTCTCAACATATGAGAAAGAGGCCTTAGCAATTATTGAAGCTCTTAAACGTTGGAGACATTACCTCCTTGGACACAAGCTAATTATAAGGACTGATCACGAGCTTGCAATTCATGACGGATCGAGAAAGTCACAAGCAAGATTCAGCATAAACTCATGGTCAAATTGTTAGAGTACAATTTCAATTGGAATATAGAAAAGGGAAAGAAAATATTGCTGCAGATATCCTCTCCGTGAAACATTCTCTACTAGCAATTTCCATTGTCACTCTGAGTGGATCAAACAAGTGGAGGCCTCTTACTTACAAGATCCTCAACTGCAAAACCCTCCTCGAACAACTATTGTTAGCTGCTGATCACCTTTGTCAACAAAAATAAACTCCATGGAGGAGTAATTAGACATAAGGGAAGAATATATGTAGGCAAGGATAGCACACTAAGGAACAAACTCCTCAAAGCCCTGCACTCCTCCGCCATTGGAGGTCATTACGGAAGGAAAGCATACTACCAAATAATTAAAAGAATATTCTATTGGCGGGCCTCAAACAAGATGTGGATTCATTTGTGGCTCAATGCCCAGTTTGCGGAAAAACAAAGGTGAAAACTGCCCATACCCCGGGTTCCTAGACCCTCTTCACATACGATATGGTGTGGACCCACTTAAGCATGGATTTCGTCGAGGGGCTGCCTAAATCTGATGGCATGGATGTCATATTTGTGGTTGTTGACGGGCTGTCCAAATTTGCCCATTTCATTCCTCCGCCCACCCATTCACGGTGCAAACCGTGGCCCAAGCCTTCTGGATAATGTAATCAAACTCCATGGACCACCACCGCAATCGATTCGATCGCGATAGAATCTTCACAAGCACACTCTGCAAGATATCTTCAAAGCAATGGGAATTGAGCTGCGATGCGATACATCATACCATCCTCGGTCGTGACAGACGGTGAACGAGTGAACCAATGCATCGAGAATTACCTACATCGCATGACATCAAGCCATCCAAAGCTTTGGATCAAACATTTGGGTCTTCTTTGAATCTTGGTACAACACCTCTTTCCACTCTTCTCTTCAAAAGACACCATTTGAAGCAATGTACGGCTACCCACCACCAAAGCAATCGGTGAGTATAGTTTGCTGATGCCATCACACTGAGGCGGTGGAATTTCTAAGCGATAGACAAGCTTTCTGGAACAACTCAAGTCCAATTTGGCTGCTGCTCAAGCTCGAATGAAAAATATCTGACCGCATAGCGTGTAGGCAGGGAGTTTGGAAGTAGGCAACATGGTCTACCTCAAAATGCAGCCCTCTGTGCTCAATGCATTTGGTATCCGTTCTCACATCAAATTACAAAGCAAATACTACGGCCCGTTCGAGTTCTTGCTCGTATTGGACAAGTAGCCTACAAATTGCTTCTACAGAAGGTGTGGGCATCCATCACATCTTCCACATCAGCCAACTTAAAAAGCATATCGGGCCAAGGGCAAGACCTTGTCTTGATTTACCTGATCACCTCTGATGGCACCATTCAAACCGAACCTGTCTTGGTCACGGAGACACGCCAGATTCCTCGCAACAACGTCGCTGTTGTTCGATGGCTGGTACAATGGGCCAACTTGCTCGATGATGCATCGTGGGAAGACGCCGATTTCATCAAACGCACCTTCCCGACTTCTTCAAGCAAACAGGTCCAAGGCTGGTTCCAAACCAAAGCAGCTCCTTGAGGTCAAGATCGCTCTCGGGGAGGGGCAGCTGTCGAACTGACGAAGAGTACGCGTTCTTGATTAACGGACGGCGTGGATACAAGCATTCGGGAGGATCCAGCGGCTCGCGTGGCTCGCCCTCTTGTTACTTTTTCTACTGACTTTTCCCTTTCTTTGTCTTTGTTACTTTTCCTTCCTCGTCATTGGGCTATTTTAAGCTCCACCGCTTGCACGTAAGCGGCATCGTTGCATTGTATGAGCTTGCTCAAAACATATATACAATCCCTCCTTTAGAGAATATACCAGCATATACTTGCACTTTCCCCATTTTTCCTCTTGGCTCGCGACGAACCCTAGCACAAATCGAGATCGGGCCATGACAGTTCACCGGACCTCAAGTGACCATTGAGTCCCGCCCGACGAAGAGGGAGACCCACATCGTCACTCGGGAGAGCAATGAGATTGTTGTGGAAAATCTGCACCTCATGCAGGCAGATGCCAAGTGGTTCTAGGAGAGGGACCAGCGCAAAAGGCGGAGAAGGCGGAGGGCGAGGCTGGCCCCTCCGCGTGGTCGACTTGAGTCCAACAGCGAGGTTGAGTTTGATGACGAGAGTGACGAGTCCGACGACCTTGGCTGGGACAACTGTAGAGGCGTCCGTGAGGAGTCGATCGTAGTAATGTTAGGGTGATCTAGTAATTTGGATGTTCATTTAATCTATGCAATGTTTGAACGGTCAAAACTTAGAACGTTTGAAGTGAACTATGCAATGTCTGTATGTTCAAAATAAATTATTTGCATGTTTGAAGTGCCCTATTTTAGGGCAGCTATTGGCGCCCTTAAAGTCATGTTTTGGTGCCTCAAATTTTATTGCAACAGCTATTTGGTGCCCTAAAATAGGGCTGGTGTTGGAGATGCTCTAAGTACTCTTTCAAGTTAAATCATACTTGACCCCTACATCGCTTATGTCCGGCGACTCGGGGAATCTTGTGCCGCCACCTCCAACCCATCTTCCTCCCTCCTGTCTCGCCGCCACCAAAGGCAAACCTTCGCGAAGCTTGCACAGGTGCCTAGGATAGTGGCGACAGGGCGCTCCGCCCTGCGCCTCCACCAACGATGGCACTTTCTTCACGCCCCCTCTCTATGTTGCACGGCACAACGGTCGACGACTTCCCTGATGACGTCTCCGATGGGGAGCAGCCTCTCTCCAACGAGCCTTGGCACGGTCAGCTTTGGCTCGCCCATGAGTCCCTCCAGTGGTTGTCAGATCTGGCTTGCTTTGGCCGGTTATAGCTTGCCCCCGTCAGTCGCGCGGCTGCTGACCCAATCTGGCTCGTCCTCCATGGCTGCGCGGCTGCGATGGTTGGGTGCTCGACTTCAAAGACCAGAGCTGTGGGCGGCAGTAGTGTGGGTTACACGATGGCACCCTCCCCGCTGGTTCGGTGATGCGTGTCGTTGCAAGTGGCTGCGTGGCGAGGCAGCGCTAGGCTTTGATGCCGGGCGGCGCCTCTAGGACGGCTCGCATCGGCTCTCATGTCGCTTTTGTACAGAGGTGGTCGACATCATCCACCGGCTATGGACAACGATGGGAATGGCCGTGGCGTTCGCATGGGCAGCGGCGACATTTGCATCGCGGCGCCATATTGAAAGGTCGATGGTGGTGGCAGCCTCGTCGACCAGCCCTATGATGGCGGCGTCGATCGGCCTAAAGATTTGGGGAGGTGGCGGCGTGGAATGTTCTTTGGCAAACACAAGGTGTATGGCAGTGGTGGATCGACATGAGTGTAGCACATGGAAGATCGGTTTTGTGCGTGATGTTGTGGACATGAAGCATGCGACAATGGTTGGATGACGCAAGCGCGTCCTTACAACGTCGGACGACGGGTGATCGAACCTAGACGTGGCCTCCTTGCTAGTTCACCTACCTAGATGCACGGCGTCGTCTCCTGAGCCACCCCCGGTGGACTTCAGTAAAGACGGGGCAAAGCGGCCGGATAGCCCCATGTGGGTTCATGGCGGCACCAACAACTTTATGGCCGCATGTTTGTTCGTGTGTTTGTGTGTGCATCCTAGTCGTGCACAGCCAGGTGTGTTTTCATGATACTTGTATTCTCTTAATGCAACATTATGAGTCAATAAAAACTCCTTCATCAAAAGAAATGCACTTTGCAGTAAAAGTACATTTGTGTTAGTTTGACATTTATAATCGCCAAGGCTCCCCTTCCCGAGACCCTGCGCAAGCGGGAGCTACGTGCACCGGACTGCCCTTTTTTTTGCATTTATAATCACCAATAGAAGTTATCTAGCATATCTATCATGTGTGCCAAAGTGAACGAGTCCTACCTAAAATAAATCAAGGTGTTTATTTAGGAATAGCTTCAAATGTCACAAAAGTGGGCAGTTCCTTGTACGAAACAAACCTGACGAAAAATCAAAACAAGGCAATGACAAAAGTGAACAGCACCTCTTGTATCACTTATGAGTTGATCGTTACACCTTAGACTAAAAATAAATAAGTTATGAAGCAGCGACATCAAAGGTGCAACACTATTGTGGGAACCTGCTACTAATATCCTTCCGCTGGAATAAGTAATTACCGCTTTGAGTGTGCAACAACTCAACCTGACCAGTTCAGTCCGAGACACTATAACAAAGTACCAGTTGTGTGCCAAAATTTGGTACAATCAAGAGATTCTTAACCCAACTTAACAGATCTAAGGAACCTGCACAATTCGGCATCTCCATAACAGAGATGTGAAGAACTACTAAAATTCAGCACAAACACAGAACCCTCAACTGTCCAGCCTTGCCAAATAGTAACGAGCAAGGTAAATTATGATCTTGTCATCCTTCCAGGCCAACTAAATTAGGCCGCCAGTTGGCACCCAGTTCAGAAGGCAGTCGACTCTAGTAAAGTACTCCAACACACACACACACACACACAAGTGTAACCTCTGCTGCACGGGAAGAGGTGAAACCATAAGATCTGGGACTAAGATCTGAACCCCAACCTCTCAACAGCAAGCAGATCTAAAGTGAAGGTGGAGCGCCATCAGTGAACTAAGACTACAGGGCTAGATCTAATTAATTCCAAATTGCTGTAAAAGCAGCAAACTGAACTAATGGCCCCGAATGTCAGAAGACAAACGAGTGGAGAAGACGAAGGAGGAACCCCGAAGAGTAGAGAAGAGGAATGGAAACTTCAATACTTGTTGGCTGATTATGAGCTATGTCATGCTAACGAGGCACATAAATTAAACATAATAGCTTACCATGAGAAGAGGAAGAGCATGAGGGCGCAGGCGCGCGAGCCCCCCGGCTTGAGCCCGCGTCCGCAACAGAAGCATCGACTGGCGAGCATGACGACGACCTGCGCGGCGGTGAGGAGGAGGAGCGCGCCGACGCCGTAGCCGGTGGCGACGTCGGAGTCGTAGACGCAGTAGCCGTACTCCTTGGCCAGGTCCGGCGTCACCGTGGCCTGCACACCATTTTGCGTGAATTAATTAGCAGGACAGCTACGAGATCGAGCGAGCGAGCTTCTGGGCGTGATGGGCTTACCTTGCTGCGGCGCTGCTCGGCGGCGACGGCGAGGCCGAAGGCGATGAGGTTAAGGGCGAAGGCGGACACCTGCACGATGATGGACGACATTGCTCTGTCTCTCTCTCCGGTTGCTCTGCTGTGCAAACTGAGAAGTGGAGTGGGGTGGGGGCTATAAGCCAGAAGCTCCTCTTGGCAAAGCTAAAAATGGCAGCTGTTTCGTGTCGGTGATGCCGCCGGCGTGGGGCAGGTGGGTGCGACGTAATACAGACGCAGATCTGGTGGGTTGGCGAGTGGAAGTGGACTGCCTGCCTACGGTGGGTTGTTGGATGGGTAGGCGAGTGGAAAGTTCACCAAATTTGAAAAAGTTCATCAATTTTGAAAAAAAATTCACAAATCTAGAAAAAGGGTTCATCAATTTTGTTTCAAAAATTGAGAAAAGTTCATGCATTTGAAAAAAAAGAAGAAACAGAAAAAATATAAGAAAGAAAAAGAAAACCGATCGCGTTCTGGAGAAAGAATAGAAATGTAAAAATGAGTAACCAGTCACATGAGGTGTGTTGTCCCAAGAGGTTGTTGTGTCACTACCATGGTTCTGGTTGCAGGTTCGAATCCTCACTGCGCACCTCTTTTTTTCAGTTTTTACAGAAAAGGAGAAGGGAAGGGAGGAACTGGGCCGGCCCAAAATAGCGGCAGAGGGTTGCACGCTGCAGGCGCCCGTTAGCAGAATGCCCTGTAACGGGCGCCTGCAGCGCTAAATAGGGTTTGCCATGTCAACCACCACGCCACACTCGACCTGTTGTACACAATGTAGAGCGCGGCCTACTAGAAGGGAGACGAGCTGGGTTTTACCCTGTTTACTTTCTTTTCCTGCTTTTACTTTTTTTTCTCTTCTTTCTTTTTCTTCATTTTTACTCGGTTTTCTTTGGGTTTTTTCTTTTTCCCCTTTTTTTGCTTTTTGTTTGGTTTTATTTTTTCTTCTCAGTTTTTGTTTGGTTTTATTTTTTCTTCTCCATTTTATTGTTTTTTCTTATGTATGCTTTTGTTTTCACTCTATATTTTTGTATATGTGAAAATAAAATCTTAATAAGTGATCGGCATTTATTGTATACACATTAAAATTGTTCGAGCGGTTATTCAATATTTTTCAAATACTTGTTCAGCATTTTAAATACTTATTCAACATTTTTCAGATACTTATTCAACATTTTTTCAATAACTCATTCAAAAAAATTTAATACTTATTCAACATTTTTCAAATACTTGTTCAACATTTTTAATATTTATTCAACTTTTTTTAAATACTCGTTAAACAATTTTCAAATACTCGTTCAATATTTTCTAATACTTATCCAACATTTTTCAAATACTTGTCCAACATTTTCAAAAACACATTTGAAAAATGTTGCACAAGTATTTAAAAATGTGAACATGTGTTTGAAAAATGTTGACATAAGTATTAAATGTTGAAGAAATATTTGAAAAATGTTGAATAAGCGTTGGGACAATGTTGAACATGTATACAAAAATGTTGCACTTATTAAGAAAATGTTATTGACATATAAGAAAAATGTAGAATGAAAAACAAAAGGAAAGGAAAATGTTGATCATTTATATAAAAATGTTGAACAGGTATTCAAAAATGTTGAACAAATATTTGAAGAAATGTTGAACATGTATATGAAAGTGCAGAACAAAAAAATGAAACAAAATGGAGAATAAAAAAGAAAAGAATGAAAAAATTGAAGAGAAAAAAAACAAAGAAAACCAGAGAAGACCTCCTCCAGTCGCATCTAATGGGTCGTGATCCTAATTCAAGCCACTAACTACTTGCGGGTGGACTGGTTAGTGGTGCAGGTTATCACGCTGGGGACCTGTGTTCGATACCTGGTGCGCTCCATTATTCCAGATTTTAATGGGTCGGCCTCGTGTAGGCCAGTAGAGCCGGCATTGATTGACCCAAGGCAATCGTCGCTCTTACCCCCATCCATCTCTACCACGGCGGCGACGCTGTCTTTGGCTCCTTCCGCTCGGCATCCTGCTGGGTCGACCCAAGGCAATCGTCGCCCTTACCCCCATCCATCTCTACCGCGGCGGCGACACTGTCTTTGGCTCCTCCCGCTCGGCATCCTGCTCACCGTCCCTCTCAGCATCTAGCTCGTCGTCCCGCTTGTCGTCCAGCTCTCGAGCCCCTCACCGTCCAGCTGCTTCTCCTGCTTGTGCTGCTCTGGTCCACTTACCCTTCCTCAAGCCGCTCCAAGCACAGGTGAAACATGTCCCCACAGGCTTCGCTTCTTGGTTGTGGCGTGGTACTTGGTTCTTGGTTGTGGACTGCTTCAGTTTTTGTTCATATAGTAAATTAGTGACTGATCCTAGTCTCCAATTACCCAGCGAGGGCAATGACTCCGGAATTAGTAGACAGCAAAAAATTACCCCATTTCTGTTCAAGGTATACATATAGCTAAAATACTAGAATTCTAGCTGGATTTTGGGTCGGCCCTGGGGTACCTAATGGGCCAGTGAGGGCATAGGATTTTGTCAGAATGGGTCAACCCATTGCCCATGAAATTGGCCTTGAGGCCACGAGGCCAGTCCGGGCGGCCCATTCCCATCTTGACTATTTACAAATCATTTTTACCCTCGTCCTCATGAATCGACGCAAAAGACCATTGCAGACTGAAAAATAAGTGAATAAATTAAAGCACAAAATGAAGGTCGAATGAACTATTTGAAGTGTTGCAAATAATTATATTCATACTGCATCTCTATTTTTTTAGATAAAAGGCATACGTCTAACTTTATATTAATAAAGCCAACATGCACTAAACACAGGGTCGGTCCTGGGATTTGGGGGGCCCGGGGTGAAACTAACACTCTGTAACATCCCAAATTTTCAATTTAGAATGTTATACATAGGTCATTCATGCATATCATATCTTTATTCCATTTCGTTTTGCGATCCTCGAAATTATAAGCAACTCAAGGACCCACGAAGAGAGTTGGGGATTTCACGTTCTTCATATTTGAATTTTATCAAATATCAAAACAAGGATCACTTTGGTTTTAATTATTTTTCTCTCCGAAAATATTTCATATTAAAACATATGAGAGGAGATAATATGACTTCTCCAAAATAAATGAAATATTGGAGGGAAAATATTAAAATCAAATAAATAAATTTTATTTAGATTTTATTGCAATTTTATTTGAATTAGGAAAAATGTGCGTTTTTCAAAATTGCATTAGAGGCCTAAATAAATGTTCAATTTGTCCGTAATATTATTAGAGGACCATGAAATTATATTTCAGGACTTTTGGAGTCCGTTTAGTATTTCTTTCATTAGTTTTTCTGTGTCAGGTTTTTTTTTTAAAAGTGAACCGACCTAACCGGGTCGTGTCCGACTAGGACTCCTAGCCCGGCTGGCTTTATAAGCCGAGGCCCGCGACCCCCCGAGGCCCAAGTCGCGTCGACGCCTGCCCTCACCCTAGCGTCGCCCGACCGATCCGCCATTGCTGGCCGCCTCGCCGCCACCGACTCATGGGACCCGACCCGCCGAGGTAGTAAATCATTGTCATGCCGGTTTAGCGAGAAAACCGTGTGGTTTTTTTTAAACTCTAGATCTTTATTTTATTTAGATCGATTTTGTTTTCTGCGATTTAGTTAAATAGCGGACGTTCGTCCGTACGTTTGTTTTAACGAACGCCGTTCATCCGTTAGCCACAGACAGCGAACGTTCGTTCGTTAGCCTATTCATCAGTTTTTCTTTTCCCAGGGTTTTTCCGCGATTATTTCCGATCATGATTTCGGCCCTAATCTTCGATCTAGTATAACTTTTCGCTCGTTTATCCAAATCAGGTGAAACAAACGCCTAGATCTTCGTCTCGAAGTTCTCTTTATGTTTAACCAACTTGAACAAGATTTTGGTGCTGTAAAATTTGACTCTAGTCCAGATTATTAATCGGATCTTGTTTCTTTCGTAGTTTGAGTTTTGTTGCTCCGTTTCATTTGATTCTTTTTGCAAACCGGAGTTCTTTAGTTGAACTTTCTGGTTAGATCTTCTTATTTGAGTTTTACCCGTGCATCTTTGCTAGATTGCTTATGTCTGTTATTGTTTGTTTGCGATAGAATTTCCGGAGTGGGAAGCGTGTTACTACGAGTCACTAGGTTTTACAGATTGTGAGCAAAGCAAGTAACACTTTGATCATACCCCTTTCATACCCAATTTTTATTCATTAGTTCAACCCTCACACATTGCATGAGTAGGATCTCTTAACATGTGGGTATTTGGGAAGTAGATGATGAGGTAGAACCTATTGCCCTGTTTATTATCAAACCCCTGGGAGTTACTTATACGTTATGCTTATATCGCCATGCTAGCTCGTAGACGTGGATTGGGGTTGAGTGAATCCATAACAGATGTGAGTTGTTAATTAATGGTTCAACTTAAGGTGGCAACTTTAATACACATCTGGGTGGATTGCTTGTGGGCACCTGGAGAATCCAGTGTTGTCCTAGGATATCCCGGAGGACCCGTGTGATCATCCTACGGTCCGCCACCCAAGCTCAAAGGGATCATAAGATTATTCATGTAAACTTCCGTGTGCAGCCATAAGCTATTATGGGATCTAGCATAGTTGAGTATGTTGCATGACCTCTTCAAGTGGTAGGCTAGCAGATGTAGGGGATGTAGGTTGGCACTGTCTACCCGGGGTTAGAGTTAATGCTTCTGAAAGACTGTGTCTCGGTCATCCGTTTCTCAAACACCATGCAATGCGAGAAATCCAATGGAGGAGACCGAGTCTTATGGGGAAAGTGTGCAAACCTCTGTAGAGTGTATGAACTAATCATGGTTAGTCGTGTCCCTGGTTATGGACATTTTGAGTATCTGGTACTCGAATTATTGATTTGATCTGATCACTCTAAATTAATTTGTTGGGTTGTTAATGATTACTTTAATTGGGACTGAGTTGGAGGACCCTTCTCAATGATGTTTCAACACCATGATAGTTAAATAAAACTTATTCCTTTGATGTAGGGAAAATTGGCTTTTCGCAAAACAATATAACCTTAGAGCCTCCACTAGCCATATATGCATGTAGTGATAGCATTCATCTGTTCATTGCTCTACTGTGTTATATTGCCAGCATATTCCATGTGCTGACCCGTTTTCGGGCTGCAACGTATCATGTTGCAGACTTTTCAGACGACGAGTAAGGTGCCATAGGTCGTTTGTCATGCACTCAGCTATGCCGTTGGAGTTGATGGACTCGCTTTATCTTCCAAGCCTTCCGTTGTTATCTTGTTTAGATGGCCTTAAGCCATATTTATTGTGATAAGTTCTGTTTTGAGACATTCGATGTAATAAGTGTGTGATTTCTACTTTATTATAAATCCATTCGAGTACTGTGTGTGTCAGCATTACCGATCCAGGGATGACACTGAAGCACAGAGACTTGACCGTCTGAGGTCGGGTCGCTACAAGATGGTATCAGAGCACACGCTGAATGTAGGACATGACCACTAAGATGAGCCACATGTCACTCTTCTCTACTCATTTCTGACTCCTCTCCATTTTCTACTCTTTAGGATGGCGGACTCAAGGAACAAGTTTGCACAACCGGATGAAGACACACCCTTTGGACGACACTTGAAAGAAGTCACTAGGTACCTGAACATCAGAATACCAAGCTTCACCCGGACCTACACCGCCACTTTATGAGAAGAGGAGCGTTGGATGATCCGAGTTGAAGTTTCAGGAAGGACATTCACGCCAGTCACTGAGCCCATAGAGTTTTCCTTTGATGCACCAACCTGGAGTCTAGGCAAGAGCATGGCAGCCCACATTGCTATGGGACGTATTGGAGAAGTCTACAAACAGGAGCCGAAGGATACTATCTACCAAATATGTGGGCGCCGAGATGAGCAATGGGAGATAGTCAGCACCAGGAGGGACAAGTCCATTGCAGCTTTCATCTAGGAGCTAAACCAACACATCCGTCGTCAGGAGAATCAGATGTGCGCAAGCATGATAGATTTGAAGAAGGCGATGACTAGGATCACCGAGCTAGAAGAGGAACTCAAGTCTACACGCGATGGATATGAGGAGGTAAGGACGATACTTGTGGAAAAGAATTACGACTTGACAAGGAAGTTAGGAGTTTTTATGGGAGACCCTGTGTCAGGAGGAGAAGACGACGAACCCAAGGAAATTCGTTCTGAAGACTACATCATCATCGACGACACCGACTCCGACCCCGACGATAGTGATGATGATTATGAAGATGAAGCTGGAGCGGATATCATGGAGTCTTCCACCGATCAAAATTTCTAGATGACCACCACATGACTAGTATTATTCCCCTGTATATAGTAGTAGTCCGAGCACTTTTGTAACGATAGTTCTAGACCGATTGTATGCCCTTGCTTGAATTGATTGGTGTGTTATGATTATGTTTGTCTCATGTGCATATGGGTAGTGCTTTCTCACTAGACCTCATTACTATTCTAATCTCTCCCCTCTAAAACCCATCAGATGCCTCCGAGACGTGACACCGGATTTGTCCTCCCGCCTCCAGTTGACAACTTAGCCTATTTTCTGAGGTTGCAGCCGCCGGTGTTTTCTAGTAGCACCGAGCCAATAGTTGCGGATGACTGGCTACGCAGGATTGGAAGGGAGTTGACCACCGGAAGTTGCACAGATGCAGAGAAGGTGCGTTTTGCCGCACATCAGTTGGATGGACCAGCAGCTTCATGGTGGGAAAATTACACATCCATTTTTCCTATAGCCGATATCACTTGGGATCAGTTTCAGCAAGCATTTCGCACAGCCCATGTCTCAACTAGAGCTATGAGCACGAAGAAGCGTGAGTTTTGCAACTTGCGCCAGGGAAATCCTACTGTGGCTCAGTACATAGATGAGTTTAGTAAGCTATCTCGTTATGCCCCTGATGATGTGGCCACAGATGCCGTGAAGCAGGAGAAGTTTATGGAAGGGCTGAATGATGAGATGAGCATGCAGTTGATGGTGGCAACATTTAACAACTACCAGGAGTTGGTAGACAAGGCTCTCATGATTGAAGGGAAGCAGCAGCAGATTGAGAGCCGCAAGAGGAAGTATGGACAAGGAAAATACAATTCTGGAGCTCATCAGAAGCCTCGTTTCACCCCGAACTCGGGAGGACTTACCCATAATCATGGAGGCCATACCCACAATGGAGGAAGTTCGCATAACCACAGTGGCCCCAGGAACGGAAACGGGAATGGAGCAGGTAGCAATCAGAACCGCTCTAATCCAGCCACGCCCGCCAAGAAGGACCTAAGTCACATTACTTGCTTCAAGTGCGGGAAGACTGGACACTATGCCACTGAATGTTCCGAGGCAAGGAATGGCAATGGCAATGGAAGCTCTGGTAGAAGCCCAACCCTTTCAATAGGGGACAAGTGAACCACGTGAATGTGGAGGAGGTTGAAGAACAACCAACTGCAGTCATCGGTAAGTTTTTGGTTAAGTCATTTACCGCTCTCGTTCTTTTCGATACTGGTGCATCGCATTCATACATTGCAAGGGGATTTGTGGACAAGTTTAAGTTACCCACCTTAGCCCTTAGGACACCCTTGTTAGTAAGCTCACCAGGTGCAGAGTATATGGCTAGCCGATGGTGCGATCGGATACCCTTAACCATTGGTAGCCATGTTTTTCCCTCAGACTTAATAATTTTGGAGTCACAAGGATTGGATTTGATACTAGGAATGGGTTGGTTATCGAAGTATGGAGGAAACGTTGACTGTGCTAGTAGGTCAATTCTACTCACCACCCCTGAGGGAAAATGGATCAAGTATGTTTCAAGGCATGCACCGAGGAGGGCCCAAGTAAATTCTCTCATGGGAGTTGTTCAGGAGGAAGTGCCTATAGTGAAGGATTACCCAGATGTATTTCCAGAGGAGTTACCAGGCATGATGCCAGATCGAGATATTGAGCTTTTGATAGAGCTATTGCCAGGCACCGGACCAATATCGAAGAGACCATACCGGATGCCCGCAAATGATCTGGAGGAGATTAAGAAGCAGATTAAGGAGTTATTGGAGAAAGGGTACATTCGACGAAGTTCATCACCATGGGGAGCCCCAGTGCTCTTGGTTGAGAAGAAGGATGGATCGTTAAGGATGGTTGTTGATTATCGTGCGTTGAACGAAGTGACGATCAAGAACAAGTACCCACTGCCGATGATCAATGACTTGTTTGACCAACTGCAAGGAACTAAAGTTTGATCTGTGATCAGGATATCACAAGCTGAAGATTAGGGAAAAGGATATACCTAGACAACTTTTACCACAAGATATGGGCAATATGAGTATACGGTTATGTCATTTGGATTGACTAACGCCCCTGCCTATTTCATGAGTATGATGAACAAGGTGTTCATGGAATTCTTGGATAAGTTTGTTGTGGTGTTCATTGATGATATCTTGGTATACTCGAAGAATGAAGAGGAACACAAGGAGCATTTGCGTTTAGTTCTTGAGAAGCTCACGGAACATCAGTTATATGCCAAGTTCAGCAAATGTGAGTTTTGGTTGAAGGAAGTTGGATTTCTTGGACATGTTATATCAGGAGAAGGTATAGCAGTGGATCCTACCAAGGTTCAGCCAGTCACTGAGTGGTTGGGCCCCACCTCAGTTTGGTAGATCCGCAGTTTTCTTGGACTCGCGGGATACTATTGGAGATTCATTGAGAATTTTTCCAAAATTGCAAAGCCTATGACGGCGTTGTTGAAGAAAGATACTAAGTTCCATTGGACTGAAGAAGGTGAAGCAAGTTTCCAGGAGTTGAAGAAACATTAAATGTTTTGGAGTTAAGGGAAAGTTAGCCCCGAGATTTGTAGGACCGTACCGTGTTTTGGAACACATGGGAGAGGTTGCCTACAAGTTGGAGTTACCTGAAGGACTGTCCGGAGTTCATGATGTGTTTCACGTTTCCCAGTTAAAGAAGTGCCATGCAGAGATGGCCAATATTCCTCTGAGAGACACAGTGCCCCTGGAAGCGATTCAGTTGGATAGTGATTGGACATATGAGGAGAAACCTGTCAGGATTCTCGAGTTTGCCAGCCGAGTTACTCGCAGCAAGGTTATCAAGTTTTGCAAAGTTCAGTGGAGCCACCATACCGAGGATGAAGCCACCTGGGAACAAGAGGATGATCTATGCAAAGACCACCCACACCTATTTTCTAGCCAACCCGAATCTCGGGGACGAGATTCATCTTAAGGGGGGTAGGTTTGTAACATCCCAAATTTTCAATTTGGAATGTTATACATAGGTCATTCATGCATATCATATTTTTATTGCATTTCGTTTTGCGATCCTCGAAATTCTAAGCAACTCAAGGACCCACAGAGAGAGTTGGGGATTTCATGTTCGTCATATTTGAATTTTATCAAATATCGAAACAAGGATCACTTTGGTTTTAATCATTTTTTCTCTCCGAAAATATTTCATATTAAAACATATGAGAGGAGATAATATGACTTCTCCAAAATAAATGAAATATTGGAGGGAAAATAGTAAAATCACATAAATAAATTTTATTTGGATTTTATTGCAATTTTATTTGAATCAGGAAAAATGTGCGTTTTTCAAAATTGCATTAGAGGCTCAAATAAATGTTCACTTTGTCCATAATATTGTTAGAGGACCGTGAAAATTTATTTCAGGATTTTTGGAGTCCATTTAGTATTTCTTTCGTTAGTTTTTCTGCGTCAGGTTTTTTTTAAAAGTGAACCGACCTAACTGGGCCGTGTCCGACTAGGACTCCTGGCCCGGGTGGCTTTATAAGCTGAGGCCCGCGACCCCCCGAGGCCCAAATCGTGTCGCCGCCTGCCCTAACCCTAGCGTCGCCCGCCCGATCCGACCCGCCGCCGTCGCGATCGCGTCGCGCCTTGGCCGCCTCGCCTCATGGCGACCCGCCACCGCCAAATCCATCATTGCCGCGACCCGCCGCCCCGCCGCCCCGCTGGACCCGACCCCTCCGTCAAGGTAGTTACCGCCGCCGCCGCCGGTTTTCGCGAGAAAAACCTTTCGGTTTTTTTTTGAAACCCTAGATCATTTTTTTATTTAGATCGGTTTTTCTTTTCTGCGGTTTAGTTAAATAGCGAACGTCCGTCTGTACATTCGTTTTAATGAACGTTGTTCATCCGTTAGCCGCAGACAGTGAACATTCGTTCGTTAGCCTGTTTGTCAGTTTTTCTTTTTCCAGGGTTTTTCCGCGATTATTTCCGATCGCGATTTCTGCCCTAATCTTCCATCTAGTATAAATTTTCGCTCGTTTATCCAAATCAGGTGAAACAAGCGCCTAGATCTTCGTCTCAAAGTTCTCTTTCTGTTTAACCAACTTGAACAAGATTTTGGTGCTGTAAAATTTGACTCTAGTCCAGATTAGTAATCGAATATTGTTTCTTTCGTAGTTTTAGTTTCGTTGCTCCGTTTGATTTGATTCTTTTTGCAAACCAGAGTTCTTTAGTTGAACTTTCTGGTTAGATCTTCTTATTTGAGTTTTACCCGTGCATCTTTGCTTGATTGCTTATGTATGTTATTGTTTGTTTGTGATAGAATTTCCGGAGTGCGAAGCGTGCTACTACGAGTCACTAGGTTTTGCGGATCGTGAGCAAGGCAAGTAACACTTTGATCATACTCCTTTCATACCCAGTTTTTATGCATTAGTTCAATCCTCACACGTTGCATGAGTAGGATCTCTTAACATGTGGGTATTTGGGAAGTAGATGATGAGGTAGAACCTATTGCCCTGTTTATTATCAAACCCCTGGGAGTTACTTATACATTATACTTATATCGCCATGCTAGCTCGTAGACATGGATTGGGTTTGAGTGAAACCATAACAGATGTGAGTTGTTAATTAACGGTTCAACTTAAGGTGGCAACTTTAATACACATCTGGGTGGATTGCTTGTGGGCACCTCGAGAATCCAGTGTTGTCCTAGGATATCCTGGAGGACCCGTGTGATCATCCTACTGTCCGCCACCCAGGCTCAAAGGGATCATAAGATTATTCATGCTAGAAACTTCCGTGTGCAGCCACAGGCTATTATGGGCTCTAGCATAGTTGAGTATGTTGCATGACCTCTTCAAGTGGTAGGCTAGCAGATGTAGGGGATGTAGGTTGGCACTGTCTACCCGGGGTTAGAGTTAATGCTTCTGAAAGACTATGTCTCGGTCATCCGTTTCTCAAACACCATCCAGTGCGAGAAATCCAACGGAGGAGATCGAGGCTTGTGGGGATAAGTGCGCAAACCTCTGCAGATTGTATCAACTAATCATGGTTAGCCGTGTCCCCGACTATGGACATTTTGAGTATCTGGTACTTGAATTATTGATTTGATCTGATCACTCTAAATTAATTTGTTGGGTTGTTAATGATTACTTTAATTGGGATTGAGTTGGAGGAACCTTCTCAATGATGTTTCAACCACCATGATAGCTAAATAAAATTTATTCATTTGATGTAGGGAAAAATTGGCTTTTCGCAAAACAATATATCCTTAGAGCCTCCACCAGCCATATATGCATGTAGTGATAGCATTCATCTGTTCATTGCTCTACTGTGTTATATTGCCAGCATATTCCATGTGCTGGCCCCTTTTCGGGCTGCAACGTATCATGTTGCAGACTTTTCAGAAGACGAGTAAGGTGCCATAAGTCGTTTGTCGTGCACTCAGCTATGCCGCTGGAGTTGATGGACTCGCTTTATCTTCCAAGCCTTCCACTGTTATCTTATTTAGACGACCTTAAGACATTTTTATTGTAATAAGTTCTCTTTTGAGACATTCGATGTAATAAGTGTGTGATTGCTACTATGTTATAAATCCATACGAGTACTGTGTGATCTAGGGATGACACTGAAGCACAGAGACTTGACCGTCTGAGGTCGGGTCGCTACACACTCATGGGCCCTTAATACTTTCATGAGGTGCATGTTTTTCACACATAAACTGGACTCACTAGATGATACCTCACGCGCTATTGCGGGAAATTTTAGCACGCAAAGGTAGAAGTTAAATTCAGCAAAATTATATGGTTCAAATATTCAATAGTAGTAGCCCAAAATATAGTAGAAATGGAGTTTTTCTTTGGCAAGGAAGAAAGCAAGTTTAGCAAAACAAATTGAGGAGAAATCCCGACAAAAGTAATTCATACATGCCCTGGTTAGAGGAGGCTAGAATTTCTCATAATATTCTTCGGCCTTGTTCTTATGTATAGCAATTTGGTTTGTAGCTAATCTGGTCTGACAGCATGTATCTCTCACAGCAGAGTCCAATGGCTACGTACCTAGGGTAGTTAACAAAGAATTTGTTAACACCCAATCCCTAGCTCGATCTATAATTCCATGTGGTTCATCTCAATTTGAATTACGTCTCGGGAATGGGGAAGGAGGAGGAAGACCAGCTGCCCACGCTATCCTATCCTTAGCCAAATGTCATTCACCAGCCCTACAGAGAAGAGGGGAAAGGGTACTTAATCAACTACGTGGCCTAAGGCCCATTCGGGCCCGCTAGCCGAGCTGGGAGGCGAGGCTTGCGACCTGGCCTGTTGCTGGTAACTCTTGGCTCTTCCCGCCTTGACTTTGTCTTGCTATTGACAGACTCTGTCTTGCTGCTGAAAATCCCCTCCTGTTGAGATACAACTTGCCCCCAAGCCGCTGCACGTGGGAATCTTTGCTTGACATCTTCAAACTCTTCCCACGTAGCAAGATCCTCAGAATCGCGTGTCCACCGCAGCAACACTTAAATGATCTTGTTTTCACCACGACGAAGAACACCACGCTGAAGGACTTGTTCAGGTATCTTCAGAGTGTCGTCAGGAGTTCGAAGTTGAGGTAGCACTTGATGTATTGGTTTGAGAACCTTGCGGAGGAGATACACATGAAACACCGGTTGGACTTTGCTTGTTGCCGGCAAGTCGGGGCGATAAGCAACCTCTCCCACATGTTCCAGCACTGTATACGGTCCAAAAAACTTGTGTGCAAGTTTGTGGTTGGCACGAGGAGCAACAGATGTCTGTAATTATGGCTGGAGTTTGAGGAAAACCAGGTCACCCACATTAAAACTCCTTTCGGTGTGGTGCTTGTCAGCCTGCGATTTCATTCTTTGTTGTGAATGCAACAGCTGTTTATGGACTGACTCAAATATCACACGACATTGTTCAAGCCATAACGGCAGATCAGTAGAAGCAACTGTGTAGTCTGGAGAAAGACCAATGTGCCACGGAGAGTGGCCATAGATGATCTCGAAAGGTGTTTTATTGGTGGCGGAGTGCCAGTTGGTGTTGTACCAGTACTCGTAGAGAGATAACCATTTTGCCCACTTGGAAGGATGCGAACTGACGAAACGGCGAAGATAGCATTCGACTTGCTGATTGACGCGTTCAGTTTGGCCGTCGGATTGTGGATGGCGAGCAGAGCTCATGCGCAAATGAGTGCCTTGTGAGTGTTGAAAAAGTTCTTTCTAGAAGATGCTGGTCAATACCCTGTCTCAATCTGAAACAATGGATAGAGGCATACCATGTAGCTTCTAAACTGTATCCAAGAATGCTTGACCAATCGCTTATACTGTGAACGGGTGTTGAAGAGGAATGAAATGCCCATATTTAGAAAATTTATCAATGATCACCAGTATGCAATTGTAGCGTCCGGATGTTGGTAACCCTTTAATAAAGTCCATAGTTACCATTTCCCACGGAGGAGAGGGCACTGGGAGAGGCTGCAGAAGGCCAGGATAAGCTACCTGCTCTGGTTTTGCTTGCTGGTAAACTGTACAGTGCTGGACTATGTCCTTGATGAAGCTTTTCATACCAGCCCATTGAAACAACTGATGAATATGCCTATAGGTGACAGGAAATCCCGAATGCCCTCCAAGTGGTGTATCATGAAATGCTGGTGTAATTCTGGACTGTAGATCAGTGTTCTAACCCACCTAGATACATCCATCAGTACTAAGTAGACCATTCTGGAGAAGAAATTTACTATCAGAGGTCGGTCAGCTGCAAGCTTCAGAAGAAGTTTCTGACAGAAACTTTCATTGTCATAACTAGTGATGACTTTAGTTAACCAAGTAGGCTGAGAGCTAGAGATAGCATGGAGTTCCACGATAGAATGAGGCCTTCGAGAGAGAGCATCTTCTGCAGTATTTTCAGAGCCTTTCTTGTACTGGATAATGTACTGCAGTCCCATCATTTTGGTCAACACTTTTTGCTGCCAATTGGTGTGTAGACTTGGTCAGACAAGCTAGTCAAGCTGCATTGATTAGTGAGGATGATGAACTCCTTGAGCACTAGATATTGATGCCAATGTTCAATAGCTAACAGAATAGCTAAGAACTCCTTCTCATAAACTAACAATGATCTATTTCTAGGCCCAAGAGCTTTGCTAACATAGGCACCAATGCCAACATTGCAAGCATCCGTGGCAATCACAAAAGTTTTGTTGAGGTTGGGAAGAGCTAACACAGGAGCAGAAACAAGAGCTTGTTTCAAGGATTGAAAAGCTTGTTCTTCTGTGGCAGACCAGTGGAAAACAACACCTTTCTTCAGAAGAGCAGTGAGAGATCGGCAGATGATGTTGTAGCTCCTTATAAACTTGCGGTAGCAGCCAGTGAGTCCAAGGAAACCACGAATCTCCTTAACATTATTTGGTGTTGGCCAAGTTTCAACATCAGAAATCTTGCTTGGATCTGTGGATACCCCCTCACCACTGATGATATGCCCCAAATATCCAACCTGACGTTGCGCAAAAGCACACTTCGACAACTTCACTTCCCATTGATGTTCCAACAACAATTTGAGAACTGATCGTATGTGTGCCAAGTGCTCCTTAAATGTGACGCTAAAGATCAGTATGTCGTCAAAGAAAACCACCACAAACTTACGATTGCAAGGTGACAGAGTGTGGTTCATCACAAACTGAAATGTATTAGGACCACCTGTCAATCCGAACGTTGCTTTGTACTCCTCTCGAGGTGCGAGGCGAATTTGATGATAACCTGATCGCAAATCCAATTTGGTGAACCACCTGCCACTAGACAACTCATCCAAAAGCTCATCAACCACGGGAATAGGAAAATTCCCTTTTTGGGTTATAGCATTTAAGTGGCGACAATCAATCACCGGTCACCATGTGTTATCCTTCTTTTTGACCATAAGGAGAGGTGAAGAGAAAGAACTGTTGCTCACACGGATCTTAGAATAATGTAGTAGGTTATGATCTTAGGTGTTTAATCTTAGAATAATGTAGTATGAACCCTAGCTAGTTATGATCAAACCATGTTCAAAATGTAGGTTTTTAATTAGGTGTACTTAATATATTTTAGGTATTTTAGGTGTTTAATCCTAGAATAATGTAGTATAAACCCTAGTTATGATTGAACCATGTTCAAATTTTAGGTTTTTAATTAAGTTTAGTTAATAGAATTTAGGTGTTTTAGGTGTATTTAACAGAATTCTAGGTTGATTCGTTTTGAAGTGGACATGTCATATTTTGAACATGTCACATTTGTTGTTATTTTTTAGTTAAAGCAATCATTCCCGCATCGATGTCGACGATGCCTATCCCGCATCCTCGTCGTCGACTCGGCGGAGAAATCCTGCTTGTTCAGCGGGGCCATGTCCGGGACTGGGCTCCACCGGGCTGGTACTGGGAGGTGCTACCTTTCGGGGGGGGGGGGGGCAGCTTGGTGTGGAGCCGACCGTCGTTGACCCAAACCTTCTTTGTGGCGGTCGCGTGGGCGATGTGGTGCGGAGGCTTTCGTCCCCCGCGGAGGTGGTACGTCACCGTGTCAGCGAGGAGGACGAGCACGTCCATCGCTACATGGTTGTGTTGGAGGGCAGGTTCGACAATACCTGTCAGGTTCTTCAGGGATCTCACTGGAGCTATGATCCTGTAATGGTTCCTTCTTTTTGGGTGTCCACCGCCCGCGCCGATACCCGTCATTCGCTAGGGTTTTAGCTGTATTAGTGATGTTATATGTATGATACTATTCGAGATGTATTAGTGATAATATTCGACGATGTACAGACGCAAGAGATGATTTAGTTTTGCTTATTAAATGCATGCTAATTTTAATACTAATTTATTTTATGATTTAGTTTTGCTTATTGAATGCTCAAATTGGAGAGCTACTCCTATTTTTAATGCTCAAATTGGAGAGCACTATGCAAGGCGTATGCATTTGATTAGTTAATAGCTTATAGGGTTTCACTAAGTCCTAAGTTTGAATGCCCATATGATGTAGATATAAACATGTATATCTTGTGTTGCGCAAATAGGATATGTGCTTGCCCAAGTGGCCAGCCATGTTTGCAGGTAACACCTCCGAGCGGCCTATGTTTTGCCGAAGTGTTGATTAATTCCCGTTCTAGCAAATTTTAGGCGCTCGATATGTCCTTTTTCAGCAAAGGTCATGCCAGATTTTTTTGTGAATTTTGGCATGACTTGTGCCAGAATATGTAGGAAATACTGAGTGGCATGGATTTTCTAGAAAGATAATTAAACAACATTTTTGGTTGACTTCAAGTATGTTGAGGCTCCATATATGACAGTCAACAAATGAGTGAGGGAGAAAGTCTGCACCATATATGAGAGAAGAAGAATCCCGACTATTGTCGTGGGGGTCATTTTTCCTTCTCCTTGTGCTAGACCTTTGTTATGCACTAGGGGAGGAGGAATAACGACCATCACCGACGGTCGAAAAATCAATGAGGGAGTGTGTCCACCATATATGAGAGAGGACGAAGAAGCCCGACTGTTGTCATGGGGTTGTTTCTCCTTCTTCTCCTTGTGCCAGACCTTTATTATGCACTAGTGGAAGGAGGAGTAACAACCATCACCGATGGTCGCAAATGTCAGAGAGGAATCAGTGAGGGAGAGTCTCCACCATATATGAGAGAAGAAGAATCCCGACTTTTGTAGTGGGGGTTGCTTCTCCTTCATTCCCCTGTGCTAGACATTTTAGTGTAATGCACTTGGGGACGAAAGGAGGAGCGACCATGACCAACGGTCGAATGTATACACCACGTGAGCTGAGAGTTTTCAAGAAAAGACTCGACAGACCGATAGTCAACCCGTCATGAATAATAATGATCTAATTTAGTTTTTGTAGTACATATATTTAATTGTACAAGTTGAATCTTTGAATTATGAACCTAGGAAATGTCGTCGTCGGACGACGAAAGTCTCCGTGAGTGCGATCAAAAGCGGCAAAGACCGGGATCTGTGTGACAGGCCTCACCTGGTAGAAGGTCGGCGCTTCAGCATTAAGCTCCAGGAGACCTTCGAAGTTGAAACGGTACGTAACGATGACAAGTGTTTTTTTCGTAATTAAGCACGACTTCTGCTACTTCAGTGTGTAATTTTCGTCTTCTACAATTCGACTAGCTTATCCCATGCCATGTAAGATGATATGTCTTGGAGAGGATGGATTTTGAAGATCATGAAAGTATGGAAACAAAGATAATTCACCTAAGGACCCATCATGGTATGGATTTTGATGTAAATATATACAATTCTGAGAGCGTATCCCATTTTGGTTGCCAGAATTGGGAAGCACTTTGCAAGACGTATGATTTTCATGAGGGTATGCTTGTCACCATGGATCTTGGTGATCCTAACGTCACCCAAGACAATATGGACATTTAGGTCCTTGTTGATACGCTTCCAATTCTACCGCTACGTGAGTTTCTCAAACATAGTTATTAAGTAATTATATTGTTTATTTCAAAATAGTTGACAGCTTATTTCCATTGATAGCTTATTTTCATTCTTCAAAGAATGTGCAGAAGATGGTAGGCAGAACCTACTACACCGATGGCTCAGAATTAACTTACCAGGAGAAAAATAATCTAATCTCATTTATTACTGATCTTGAGAATTACAATATCTATTATCAAACTCCTCCACATTATGGTCAATATGTGCCACTAGTGCACGTGTTAAACCATGGTAACATCCATGGAGATGTCATGGTAAGACTTTTTACTATTACGACATCCGTGCATCTTTTGCATAAATTCTCCTAAAACTCAACTACATTGCTAACTACAAAGTTATTACTATTTTTTTCAACAAAAAATCCCGAAGGATTGTGTGCCTCGTCTGAAGTTTCCGAAAGGTCGCCTTGATGTTATGAACTTACGACCAGGTCATCCTACGCATCACTAATGTTCATACCGGATTTCTAAAACCGATGAAGACATGACAATCAAAGATTGGAAAAAAAGTATAGTCAATCGTAGGGAGCTACTTGGAGGCAACATTCTGCGAAGAGCAAGAATTGGAGACAGGATAATCTCCATTCTCCATAATGGAGAGCCAGTGCCTATCTTGTTTTATGCTGTTTTACCTAAGAGAGGGTAGTAGGTCCTATGAGAGAGGAGTAGGTCCTAGGTACAATGTGTTATTAAGTGCTATAATGTGTTAGAGTTGATGATGAGGAGGAGCAGTTGTGATTATGCTAGTGACCAACTTGCTATATGATGTCTCATTGATGAAAATGATGATCATGAGGAGGTGTTATATGACAATGATGTATTATGATGATAAGTTGTTAATGATATGATGATGATGATGATTTATTATATCATTGGGTGAAAGAACTGCAGATAGTTTCAAGTGGATGGACATCCACTTGAAACTAGTCCACGGTTCTTTCACCCAGTGATGTAATAACTCATTATGATGTAAAAATAATCTCTAAATTGCTACTGTGTGAAAACTTGTATAATGGTGCATGAATACAACATAAAACTAAAAATAAATAGTATATGCAATGATAGTAGTAGCACGGGCGCAGAGGTGCGCTGCTAGTACTTACCAGTAGCGCTTTATGAAAAACACGCTACTACTAAGTACGTATAACAGTAGCGTGTGTAGACCAACGCTACTGCTAACCTTTAGCCATAGCGCCTTATCAGTAGCGTGCCACCCGGCGCTACTGCTAGGCCAAAAACCAGCGCTACTGCTAGGCTTTTCCCTAGTAGTGGGCCAACCCAATATTGTGGCAGACTCGTTGCGAGGATTATTTCAGATTTTGGGTCACACAGCGGAATCAGTGGATCTCTCTGGCCACATCATTGTTTGAAGGACCAGCTGCTAGGTGGCTCAAATCAGTGCACAGGCGAGCACCTAATTCCACATGGGATGAGTTCTGTAGGTTGCTTCAGGGCAGGTTTGGCCGGAACCTTCATCAGTCAGTGTTGAGGAATTTTTTTCACATATCGCAGACAGGAACTGTAGAGGAATATGTAGAACTATTCTCTGAGTTGTTTGATCAACTGCTTCTTATGAAAGTTCGCCAAATATAGTACACTATGTACACAGGTACAACGAGGTGCTATACAAATGGTTTTTAACCCCTTTCCGACGACATTTGGAACCGTTGCCAAGTGAGTGACTGTGATAGGGGGTCCTTCCCACATGACCCAGAAACCATCGGGGATATGGAGCCATGATCTAGAGGCCTTGCAAAATGTAATCGTGTGCGATGCATCACACACTAAATTGTTTCGCACGTGTGGGATCGGTGATAAAATGTTTTAATGACGCAATGAAACCAAACGGTGTGTCATAATGAACCGTTTGGGAAACAGTATATAAGGAACACGGGCCAACACATGAACTGTGTGCGATATGTGCCCCATCACACATGAGTTTTCTACGGAACCCGTCTGCCATGCAAGACTCCATCGCACACATTTCCCAACAAATATCGTGTGCGATAATGTTCTATCACAAACAGTTCAGGAGCTGTCGTGGTTCTAAGCCTGATAGTAGAATGGGGGGTAGGTATGGAGAGGCAAGATCCTAGCTATGGAGTAGTTGTATACGCAAGATGTTTATGAGTTCATGCCCTTCTCGGAGGAAGTAACAGCCCTACGTCTCGGAGCCCGGAGGCGGTCGACTGTATTATGTGCGTATGAGTTACTGAGGGTGCGAACCCTTGACATCGAGGAGGGGTGGCTTATATAGAGTTCGCCAGCCCCGGCCCTCGATTATCTGAGGTTAAAGATACATTAAGATAGGGGGTTACTAGTAACGCCCACATAAAGTGCTATGATGACCATAAAAGCTACTTAATGACCGACCGTTTGGGTGCAGACTGGCTTTAGATCTCCTGGTGGTCGAGTGGTTGGCTTCATGGTCGAGTGTCTTCCAGTTGGTCGAGTGGAACTCTTCCAGGTCGACTGAAAGGTAGTTTCTTCTAGAGATGTCCTCGGGGAGGGTGTCTTAGACAGGTCCATGACCCTACCCTAGGTACATGACTCCAGCATTAGCCCCCGAATGGATCGAGGTTTGAGTGGGGAAGGAGTTGAACATACTACCGACTCATTCTTGTGCTGCAATTGTGTCTTGTCTTGGATCAAATGGACTTAAGTGACGGCATCAACTTCTTTTTCAGTCGCCTTGATCCATTCTTTGTATCTGTCGAGTGTGTTTTCTGTACTTGGCGATTTCTGAATGACAGGACGGAGAAAATCTTTTGTCTGACGATACGCTTTCTGCGCGCTGGATTTAGCGGGATTTGAATCTTCGGGAAACGAGCGGGACGGAGAGAGAGCCGCACTAATCGGACGGGATAAGGCAAGGACGCCTCGATCTCTGCGCCACCTTTTTCACCACGTATCACGCGGGCGACTGTTGCGGGATTTGATAGGATCGCCTGGGCCTACCGGTCAGTCACTCGGAAGCAACCTCATATAAGGCCCAGGACTGGGGTTTTGAGCAGTCGTTCCCTTTCCTCCTTTCTTCCTCAGATTCATCCGGCGCTTTGCCTCCACCTCCGAACTGCTGCTCCACGCTGCGTTCACGGTGACAATGGTGAAAGAAAAGACGGCGGCTTTGGAGCAGGCGAAGAAGGCGACGGGCGAAGGCGAGGGAGGCGACCAGTCGGGCGGATCCTCGTCATGGGCCGGTTTGCCGCAGGCTGGATCCAGGCGACTGGATTCGCCGACCATCCGCCAAAAAGATCTTGGCAACCGGCCAATGAGGGACTGATCCTCATGGATCGCCGAGGCTTCCGGGATGGAGTGGCAGCCGCAGCCTCAGGAGGGTGAGTGCATCCTCTTAGCCACTCACGTCGACCGCGGGTTTTCTTTGCCGCCCCACCCTTTCTTTCGAGGATTTCTGAACTTTTTTGGGGCACAACTCCACCACTTCACACCCAACTCTATCGTGTACCTCGCCGCTTTCGTGTCTTTGTGTGAGAATTTTTTGGGGTGTCGGCCGCATTGGGGCCTCTTCAAACACATTTTCACCTGTCACTCCCAGACGGTGAAAAAGGCCAATCCGAGTGACGAGAGAACCCAAGTGATTCAGATGTGTGGGGGTCTTGGGGTCCAAATGAGAGGTAAGAGCGCTTTTCCAGCCATGGTCCTTCCTGAGTCGGTTCGAGGGTGCCAATCGACCTGGTTCTACTGCCAAGACCAGCCGACGCCAGGGCAGTCGACTGGACTCCCTCCTTTCTCCATGGATCGAGTGAGCAAGCCGTCCTCTCTGAAGGTGGTCCCGGAGGAGAAGGCTCAGGTCAAGGTTTTGGTCGAGCGTGTAGTCCAGCTCATCCGTGACGGGGTGACTGGTATGGATCTTCTAGAGGTTTTTCTTCGACGGCGCATCCAGCCACTTCAGTATCGAGACCATCCGATGTGGATGTATTCTGGCACTGATGACACCACTAGGGTCCACCCGGAGGAGGTCGAGGATGCCACACTAGAGAGATGGATGGCTGCCATCACCGGGAACAAAGATAACCCCCGAGGAGCTAGGAGGATCCCTCCACTCGACCAATCGTACGAGCCAGACAAGGTTCAATCCCGTATCTTTGGCTCTGACTCTGCTTACTCCATCTTGTTTGCTTAAATCGGTCGACTGACTTTCATCTTGTTTGTCTTCTTCCAGGTCACCACTGAGATGTACTCGATACCCAACAGGGCGCATGAACCAGTTGAGGAGGAGGAAGGGAGCGGAGGTGAAAGCCAGGAGGAATGGCAGTCTGACGGTGGGGGGGACGAAGATGACGACAGCTCCGACAAAGAGGAGGAGGAGGAAGAGGAGGAAGAAGTCGACCCTCCTCGCATGGAAAGGCGGTCCAAGCTCACCCATGACCCCGCTGATCGGCGCTGCAAGGCTATCAGCGCTGTCGGGCGATTTAAACGTCCTCGGACGACCTCTCCGGCGCCGAATCGAAAAAGCGCCAAGCAACCCCGATGACGCTGGCCGGGTTTACAAAGGTTTTGCCCAAGATGAAGATGGCTATCCCCACTATTTCCGATGCACAGGAGAACTTGAGCTTTTTTGTTCGGTAGCGAACATACTTTTGGTCGACTTGTTGGTGATCAACTGATTTTTGAAATCTGCGGTCTGCCACCTCCGAGACCTCGATCGAGAACGAAGACCGGGAGATGGAAGATGTCATACCTCTAACCTTGGTATGATCGCTGCAATTTTGCTTTTGGTCGATTGGATTTCCGTTTTTAACTTTGAATCTTTCCTGTAGTCCCTCCTCATGTCATTGATCTCCCTGATGATGATGATGAGGCGCCGTTGAGGCGGAGGAGAACTAAGAAGGCACCTGCCGGCAAGACCGCTCAGGTTGCATCAATGCCTGAGGCGCTGGTTCATGAGGGTGGCAACACCACTCGGACTTCTGTGTCTTTCGCTGTGCCGCTGACGAGTATCCGGCCTTCAACATCGACTGCTGATCCGCCTGCCCTTTTCGCCACTCACCACGTCCCGGAGGACCAAGTGAGTGCTGCTAAGGAGGCTATACGCCAAGCAGGGCTCATGATGGAGCAGATGAAGGTGGTCCGGGAAGCCAGCCAAGCGGCCTATGATGCCAGCTCAGCTCTTCAGCAACGTCCAGTTAGTTGATCACCACTTGTTACATTAGGATATGCTACGAAAAACTCTTCTTTACGAAGATCTCAGATTCTGTACACCCACCGGGTGTGTCGAGTGAATTTTCGGACTGGTGGGGGTAAGCCGAGTGCACCCAATCGGGTGTAGTCCCCGAGACTATGGTGTCACCGGCAAATGACCGTAGTCTTTATACTTTGTATCTCTTTGATAACTTCTTCACTCGATCTGGTTGGACCATGTCGAGTGGAATCTTGAAACCGTGGGGCACGCTGAGTGCACCCACCGGGTGTAGTCCCGAGACTATGGTGGACTGTTGGCGGTCAATCGTAGTCTGAAGAACTCCTTTCTTTTTTGTCTCTTTCGGTCGACCGATCGAACCGAAGTTGGTAGGATCGGTGGGCACGCTAAGTGCACCCTTGGGTGTAGTCCCCGAGACTACTGTCGAATATTTTGATTCGGCTGTAGTCTTAGAAACGCAATGATTTTTCTTGGTCACTCGGAAGTAACCTATCTGTGACGTCTGTCGACTAATCCTTTGCAGAAATCTTGCGAGCTTGTGGCTCAATACACTGAATTGGAGAACAAACAGATCCAGCTCAACCTTGACTTGAAGCTTGCACAGGAGAACTTGCAGAAGGCGAGAGACGAAGCAAAAGGTATGGCTGGTGAGATCTTGACGACTGTTTTTTGTTTTTCATCCCTTCCTAATTCTGACCTCATTGTTATTTTGCAGACAAAATGGAGGAGGCTCTAAAGAAGAAGGATCATGACCTTGCCGAGGCGCAACAAACGGCTTTGAACAAGACCAAGCTCGCGGAAGAGAAGCTGTCTTTAGTCGGAAAACTTGAAGAAGAGAACGCCAATCTGAAAGCTGCTCTCGGCGCGCCAACAAGGAGGTTAATGTTGAAGAACGACAAGATAGCTCGAGCGACAAGGTGGCGAATCGGCCGGAAGAGGAATGATCTAGAGGCTTATCCGGGAGGGCTCGCCAAGAAGCTATTCCTCATGCTTGAAGGTAACTCCTCTTATCCGATCGACTTGTTATCACCGACTCATCATAGAACCATTAGCTTGAACTCGAGTCGTGTTTGCAGAATTCTGTCAGAACTTCGAGGAAGAGACTAGTCGAGTGGAGACAAGTCTGGACCCCATTAACTCCCCCATGAAGGATGAAGCTGCCATGAATGTGCTCCATTTGGAGTCTCGTGTTCTTCTTTGTGGTGGACTACCTTGCTCGACTGAAGGTTGCGGTGTCGCGGATCGACTCAACACTCTGGCCAGGCGAAACACTTCAAAATCACCTCGAGTCTTTAATGACTCGACTGAATGACGTTCCGAGTCGAGTGCTGGAATGGAAGAAGTCTTCTGCCAGATGTGGTGTTGATGTCGCTCTGTCCTTGGTCCGCGTTCATTGCAAGGATGCGCGAGAGGAAAGGTTGGCGTCCATCAAAGTTGCCAATACCAAGAAGTACGACTTCCGATCTTTCATGGAGACTTTCATTGGTGCTGCCACCCGATTCGCTGATGGGATCGACTGACCCGATTCGTAGCCTTCCAAATTCCTCCACCGAGGAGTAAAAACTTCTATGGTTCGTCTTAAATTTGCCTCGGAATGCCGGCGATCCTCAGAATCGATAAAATTTAATGTGCTTGAGGCTCGGGTACTTCGCATCCTTAGGATGTTATCCGAACTTTACTTATCGTCGAAATATGCTTTTGTTTGCCTTCGAATGAACTTTGCTCTTCACTCGGATTATGCTTCAATGCTTGAGATGCAGCTCTGAGGTGGATCCAGTCGACCTACACTTCGTTGTTCTTGCAGGCGCAGGAGAAGGTAACAGTCGACCTGCACCTCGTCATCCTTGCAGATCGGGATGGAGCGCACATTGTACTTGTGACACAGCTCCGAAGGAGAAGGTAATAGTCGACCTGCACCTCGTCGTCCTTGCGGATCGGGATGGAGCGCATGTTGTACTTGTGGCGCAACTCTGAAGGAGAAGGTAACGGTCGACCTGCACCTCGTCGTCCTTGCGGATTGGAATGGATTTCGTGCTTAGGCGAGTACTAGACAAGGCTAAGCCTCCGAGTGGGAGGGTTGCTCTCCACTCGGTAGGATTTTTTAAACTTAGTAGTCTTGGACTGTTGCTAAGCCTCCGAGTGGGAGGTTTGCTCTCCACTCGGTAGGATTTTTAAACTTAGGCTAGCATCTTGGACTGCGGCTAAGCCCCCGAGTGGGAGGTTTGCTCTTCACTCGGTAGGAGTTTTTAAACTTAGGAGAGCATCGATCAGCCCCCGAGTGGGAGGTTTGCTCTCCACTGTGGGATTTTTCAAACTTAGGCTAGCATCTTGACTGTGCTAAGCCTCCGAGTGGGAGGTTTGCTCTCCACTCGGTAGGATTTTTCAAACTTAGGCTAGCATCGGACTGCTGCTAAGCCTCTGAGTGGGAGGTTTGCTCTCCACTCGGTAGGATTTTTCAAACTTAGGCAAGTACTGGACTGCAGCTAAGCCTCCAAGGAGGATTTTTGTGTCGTAGCTCTGAAGGGGTAGGCAACAGTCGATCTGTACCTCATCGTCCTTTCAAAGCGCACATTGTATTAAATACTTAGGCGAGTACTTGGACTGCAGCTAAGCCCCCGAGTGGGAGGCTGGCTCCTCACTCGGTAGGATTTTTCAAACTTAGGCGAGTACTTGGACTGCAGCTAAGCCCCCGAGTGGGAGGCTGGCTCCTCACTCGGTAGGATTTTCAAACTTAGGCGAGTACTTGGACTGCAGCTAAGCCCGAGTGGGAGGCTGGCTCGCCACCCGGTAGGATTTTCAGATACTTAGGCGAAATGGATTCGCAGCTAAGCCCCCGAGTGGGAGGCTGGCTCTCCACTCGGCAGGTTTTTTTTTACAAACTTAGGCGAAACAGGTTCGCGGCTAAGCCGCCCACTGGGGGGAATTTTCTATGTAAACGAAAAGTAATAACAATCACTAGGAAAATTATAACATTCTTGTCTTTGATAAACAAACTACAGAGGTACTTTTATTACATCTCACCCGAGTGAGTTCTTAAGTGTAGAAGGGGCGGAGCAGCTCCGCATTCCAGGCTCGAGGTTCATCAATCTGGAGTTCGACGTTGTAAAGATGGTAAGCTCCATTGTGGAGAACCCTGGTGGCGATGAAGGGACCTTCCCAAGTGGGAGCGAGCTTGTGTGGTTTCTGTTGATCCACTCGGAGGACCAAGTCCCCTTCTTGAAAGGCTCGGCTCTTCACATTTCTGGCATGGAATCGATGCAAGTCCTGCTGATAGATGGTCAAGCGGATCAGGGCCATCTCTCTCTCTCTTCTTCAAGGAGGTCGACTGCATCTTGCCGGGCTTGCTTCGCTTCAGCTTCAGAGTAGAGTTCGACTCGGGCGCATTGTGAAGGTGTCACTCGCAGAACTGCTTCACTCCATAGACCATAAAGAATGGAGTTCTCCCGATCGACCGATTAGGAGTGGTCCTTAATCCCCAAAGAACTGACGGAAGTTCGTCGACCCATGCTCCTGCTGCATGCTTGAGATCACGCATCAGTCGAGGTTTCAGTCCTTTGAGAATTAGACCGTTTGCTCATTCTGCTTGTCCATTCGACTAGGGGTGAGCAACTGAAGCATAGTCGACTCGCGTGCCCTGAGAAGCGCAAAAGGCTTTGAACTTGTCAGAATCGAAGTTTGATCCATTGTCAGTGATGATGCCGTATGAACTCCATATCTGAATATCAACTCTCCGATGAAACCGATAGCAAAGGCACGCATCAAGGTTCTTGATAGGTTTAGCTTCGATCCACTTCGTAAACTTATCGACTGCCACAAGCAAATGAGTGAAACCGCTCCTGCCAGTTCTCAGTGGTCCAATCATATCCAACCCCCAAACAGCGAAAGGCCAGACGAGTGGAATGGTCTTCAATGCTGAGGCGGGTTTGTGTGACATATTGGAGTAGAATTGGCATCCTTCACATTTGTCGACTATTTCCTTTGCCATTTCATTTGCTTTTGGCCAGTAAAATCCTGCTCGGTATGCTTTAGCCACGATGTTCCGAGAGGATGCATGGTGACCACAGGTCCCCGAGTGGATATCATCAAGAATTATCTGACCTTCTTCTGGCGTTATGCACTTGGCCGACTCGATCCACGCTTTCTGAATAATTGTCCCTTGATCACAAGAAAGGCCTTGGATCGGCGGGACGATCCGTCGAGCCTCTTCTTCATTCTCCGGAGCTCTTTCCTCGTGATATATGCGATGTCTGATCTTGTCGATCGGGAGTGATGACCACGACTTCCATGATTAGGTCGACCATCAGCTGGGACCTCAACTTGATCGGACCAGTGGCACTTTTGGCTATGGAGCTTCTTGGTGAAAGGATCCTCTTGAATCGACGGTGTGTGGATGTGCTTCAAAAACACATCACCGGGAATGGCTTCCCTCTTGGACCCTATTTTCGCCAAATCATCGCTGACTTGATTTTTCACCGGGTATATGATGAAGCTCTAACCCCTCAAACTTCTTCTCTAGCTTCCTCACCGCATTACATTAACCAAATCCATGGCTGGACTTCGACGCCCACTCCTTCATCACCGATTAACCACTAGATCTGAGTCGCCATAAACCATGAGGCGACGGACACCGAGTGAAATGGCCATACGCAACCCATACAACAAAGGTGCTTCAGATTCTCGCTTCTTTGTTGGAAGAATCAAAGTGAATCTGGAGCACATATCCTGAGCTACCTCCTCGGGGAACCAATACTACCCCAAAGACCGAACCATTCAAAGCATCTTGGAACCATCAAAGAACATAGTCCAAAGTGCTCGAGTGAACTTGAGCTCAGAATCGTTGTTCAATCCACTCGGCGATGAAATCTGCTATTGCTTGGGACTTGATGGCTTTCTTTGCCTCAAACTTGATATCAAGGGGAAGAAGTTCAATCGCCCATTTCGCCACTCGACCAGTTGCATCTCTGTTGTGCAAAATCTTTGATAATGGAGCGTCACGACGAATCGTAATGGAATGATCAGAGAAGTAATGAGCAACCTTCTTCGCGGTCATATAAATCCCATACACAAGCTTCTGATAATGAGGGTATCTTTGCTTTGACGGGGTTCATACTTTAGAAAGATAATATACTGGGCGCTGAACTTTGAAGGTCTTTCCTTCCTCTTCCCGCTCGACCGTAAATCTTGATCGACGACTTGTCCTGTGGCTGCAATGTAAAGCAGCAATGGCTCCTTGCCGATTGGGGTAGCAAGCACCGGCGGGTGGAGAGCAGAGCTTTGAGCTTTGTAACGCTGCATCAGCTTCGTGGAGTCCACTCGAACTTGTCTCGACTTCTTCATCACCGGTAAAGAGGCAATGCCTTTTCACCGAGGCGAGAGATGAATCGACTTAAAGCGGCAAAGCATCCAAAGAAGCTTCGGACATCGTGCACACGCATGGGGTTTCATTCAGAGTATAGTACCAACTTTTTCCGGGTTAGCGTCGATTCCTCGCTCGGAAACGAGAAAACCGAGTAACTTTCCGCCAGGAACTCCGAATGTGCACTTTGATGGATTAAGCTTGATATCATACCTCCTGAGATTGGCAAATGTTTCAGCAAGGTCAGTCAACAGGTCAGAACCTTTTCGTGACTTGACCACAATGTCATCCATGTATGCTTCCACATTCCGATTGATTTGGGTGAGTAAACACTTCTGAATCAACCTCATGAACGTGGCTCCGGCATACTTGAGGCCGAATGGCATGGTGACATAACAGAAGCACCCGAATGGAGTGATGAAAGGTGTTTTGATCTCGTCGGGTCCATACAGACGGATCTGATGGTACCCGGAATATGCGTCCAAGAAAGACAACCGCTCACATCCCGCAGTCGAGTCGACTATTTGGTCGATGCGGGGGAGAGGAAAATGATCTTTCGGGCAGGCCCGATTGATATGTTTGAAGTCGATGCACATGCGCAGTGAATTGTCCTTCTTAGGGACCATGACAACATTGGCAAGCCACTCGGAGTGGTAAATCTCTCGGATAAACTCTGCTGCTAAGAGCCGAGCCACCTCCTCGCCAATGGCCTTTCTCTTCTGGACGGCGGACCGTAGAAGATGTTCTTTGACAGGTTTAACTTTCGAGTCGACTCGTAGACGATGCTCAGCCAGTCCCCTGGGAACACTCGGCATGTCAGCAGGCTTCCATGCAAAGATGTCCTAGTTCTCATGGAGGAACTGGATGAGCGCTTCTTCCTATTTGGAGTCGAGTGTTGTTGAGATGTGAGTCGGAGCAGCATTGGGATCAGTCTGATGAATATGGATCGGTTTCGTCTCCGGACGATCGAAATGCCGACTTCGTGGCGGGCTTCTTGGCTCGCAACAAATCACTCGGTCTGCGGTTTTACGGTACTCTTGCAGCTCGACCAACGCCATCCGAGCATCGGCGATCTTAGAGCCTTTCCGAAACACTCTTCCGCTTTTTTTCGATTGCCGCGATGCGGTGATCACACCTTTGGGACTGGCATCTTCAGCTTGAGGTACACATAACATGGTCGAGCCATGAAACACGCATATGCCGGCCTCCCGAGGATAGCGTGATAAGCGCTCTGAAATCCACGACCTCAAAGGTCAACTTTTCTCACGAAAATTCTTGTAATCACCAAAAACCACATCGAGAGCAATTTGGCCGAGTGACTCGACCTTCTTTCCGTGAATGACTCCATGGAAGCTCATGTTCTTTGGTCGAGTCTGGACATCGGAATGCCCATCCCTTTCAACGTATCTGCATACAATATGTTCAGGCCACTTCCACCATCCATCAAAACCTTAGTTAGTCGAGTGCCCTGGACGACTGGGTCGACCACCAACGCTTGCCTCCCAGGGGTGGCTATGTGTGTTGGGTGATCAGACTAGTCGAACGTGATGGCGGTCTGCGGCCATTTCAGGTAACTGGGCGTCGCCGGAGCGACCATATTCAATTTGCGGTTGATAACTTCCAATCGACTTTTGCTTTCAACCCAGCAAAAATCATTAGAGTGGAATTTGACCTGAGGGTACCCACCGTCACTATCTTCCTTGTCCTCAACTTTTTCCGACTCCTTTTCCTTGTCCTTAGGCTGCTTCCCCTGGAACTGCTGAATCAAGAGCCGGCACTGTCGAGTGGTATTCTTTGGGTAAATAAGTTTACCCTCTTCATCTTTATTCGTGTGAAAGTGACATGGCAAGTCCAACACATCATTTCCATCTTGGTCTTTCACTTTCTTGGGGTTACAAGGCCCCTTGGGTTTCCCCTTGAACTTTCCTGGAGTCACGGCCAAGGCTTCTCCAGGAGCGGTGCTCGGCTTTCCGCTTCTATTTCCGATTGGAGTTCCCTCCCCGGTTTCATTAGCGGCTAACTTGTACTTGCCACTTCGAGCCGATCCTCTTCTTCACCATTGGCGTGCTTGGTGGCAATCTCCATCATCCGACTCAGTGGTCATGTCTCTGTCCGACCAAATTTCAGACTCAACTCTCGTTCTTAACACCTCCCTTGAAGGCACAGATCGCACGATGATCAGATACATTCTCTACTGTGTGGTGCAAAGTGATCCATCTCTGGATGTAATCCCTCAGAGTTTCATTCGACTTCTGCATACACGACTGCAACTCTGTCAACCCTGTTGGCCGCTTGCAAGTTCCTTCAAATGTCCTGACAAACACTCGGGCAAGATCTTCCAAAGTGTAAATGCTGCTGGGTGCTAACTGATTCATACATGCTCTGGCCGATCCCTCCAACATAAGTGGCAGGTGTTTCATGGCCACTTCATCGTTGCCGCCGCCGATCTGAACAGCTACTCGGTAGTCCTCAAGCCAAGTATCTGGCTTAGACTCACCAGTGAACTTACCGACTCCAGTCGCCAACCTGAAGTTGGGAGGAATCACCGCGGCTCGGATGGCTCTGCTAAAACACTCTGGTCCTGAGACCTACTCTGCTGGCTGATGGGCGCATTTACATCATGGCCTTCTCGGTTAGCTCTGTTCTGTCGACGGACCTTGAACAATGACGGATCTCGCATCAAAGCTCGGTTCCTCGGGTCGACCGAATCCTTCGCCCAACACTATGCTGGCGTCTGTCATCTTGCTGTCGAGGCGCATATGACCCACCCCTTGGGGGAGGAGTGGGCATTCGACATCGATCATCACGATCGAATCGGTCCTCATACTGCTCATGCCGGCCTCCATGCCCCTCACGCCTCAGGGGCGATCTTGGGCTATGTGCCGATCGGATCGTATTCGCAGCCGACGGATCTCTTGTGAATCCTATTCCGCGATCGCGATACAGCCTGAATTTTGATCTCCCCGCTGCCGGAGCAAATCTACGATCCGAGTAAGCCTCGCCACCTCCGACCGGGAAGGCTGAATGGACTCGCTATACGGGCTGTAGCTGCTAGATTGAATGGGAGTTCGGTATACCGAGTTGGTTGTGGAAAGAGTTGACATCGATCGACGACGGGATCCGTTGTTGCGCTTTCGTTCGTCGAGCACTCGCTGAAGATTTTCGGTCGAGTGCGCCACCAAGTTGGCCAAACGCGCATCTTCCAAGGCACGGGCCTCGGGGGTTTCTGCAACGATAGGAGTGTGAAGCGCATCCATGTTCCGGCGGCGGAGCTCCTCCCTCTGCAGCGAAGTGAGGGGCTCGGTTGGTACTCTTTGTGAGCCTGCGCCGGCTCGCCTCTGTCGGTGCGGGGGAAACCAGGAGGACTGCGTGGTCCGTCGACCATCAGAACCTCCGCCGCTGGATCGCCATCGTCGCTTTTCGGATGCGATCTCTCACGAGCCGGCCGATGATCGAACAGTCAGAGAGATTTGTCGGGCTCGATTGCCGCGACTTGGGGAGTGGCCGACTGGCGGGCCACCGCGTGCCTCACCCACCGCTGAAGCCTCGATAGACCGAAGCGCTTGCGCCGGCGCGAGACCGGGAGGGAGGACGGCACAAGAGCTGACCGATATTGGGTCGACGGCTGCAGCAGGAGGACGCCGCAGACGCACGCGTGAAAGTGCGTCACCCCGCGGACGGGGAGTGCGTCAACGTCGAGTGGAGCCTCCTGCAACCAAGCGGAGTCGTCGGCGATGAACGTGAGCGCGTCGAGACGGATCTCGCGGCCCTCAACCAAAACTCCGCCTGAAACCATGATGAATGGGATCGAAAAATGCAATTTCTCCAACAAGTCACTAAGACACCTGCCCCACGGTGGGCGCCAACTGTCGTGGTTCTAAGCCTGACACTAGAATGGGGGGTAGGTATAGAGAGGCAAGATCCTAGCTATGCAGTAGTTGTATACGCAAGATGTTTATGAGTTCAGGCCCTTCTCGGAGGAAGTAACAACCCTACGTCTCGGAGCCCGGAGGCGGTCGACTGTATTATGTGCGTATGAGTTCTGGGTGCGAACCTTTGACATCGAGGAGGGGTGGCTTATATAGAGTTCGCCAAATTTCGCCCTCGATTATAGGTTAAAGATACATTAAGATAGGGGTTACCGTAACGCCCACATAAAGTGCTATGATGACCATAAAAGCTACTTAATGGTGACCGCTTTGGGTGCAGATCGGCTTTAGATCTCCTGGTGGTCGAGTGGTTGGCTTCATGGTCGAGTGTCTTCCAGTTGGTCGAGTGGAGCTCTTCCAGGTCGACTGAAAGGTAGTTTCTTCTAGAGATGTCCTTGGGGAGGGTGTCTTAGACAGGTCCATGACCCTACCCTAGGTACATGACTCCATCAGGAGCCCCTTTGCACACATACAAGTATTGCAGACCGTTTGTGTTTTGTTATGTATCACCGGCAGTTGCGGCAAGAGTGACGTGTTCTTTTCCTTTGGGCATGGTTTACTCCGAGCTCTCGTGTGCGATAACGTGATATCACAAACGGTTCCGGAGCCCCTACGTGCACGTAGTAGTGCTGCAAATCATTTGCGATCTGCTGTGTATCACCGACGGTTCCGCTACGATTGACGTATGCTTTCCGATGTGGATTGCACACACTCATTTAGTTGAACCGTGTGTGGAGCAATTGCCAGGTTAAAACAAAAATATCCCATTTTGAATCAGCATGCAAAAAGCAAATTCACCACAATATTCAATTGAACAAATAGTGTCCACAGGAAGAACATTCATCAGATTTTGCAACAATTGCAATTGAACATATGGTAGCTAAATTCCAATGATTTGTTGACACATAGATGCATTACATAATTAATCATAGTGTACAAAATACGAAGACCTCATCAAATGGAAAACAATGGATCCATGCGTATATGTTTAGCGGCTAACTCTTACTCAATGTTTGAGAAGGCATGCTGAAATCTTCATTATCACCAGTGGGATTGATGTAGTGATTCAGGAAGAAGTCACTGATAAATCTCCGAACCATCAACAATTCACCAGCGGGGAGTGGTTCAAGGGTCCTCGATTCTAAGATGAGCTGCAGTACTTTAAGATCAGAATGTGCCATATGAGCGGAGTAGAAGATATTAATTAAGATAGACTTACAGGTACTAATTCCGAGCATCTTCACAACTATCAGTAGATTTGCAGATGGAGATCATGTGTCTGCAAACATAGTATCCACAAAGGTTGGTCCCTGCTTGTTGCTGAGGACACTGAATTTTTTTGTATAGAATTAGTCATGTATTTGTCCTGTTAGGAACAACCTAACCGGTGTTAGATATATTTTTTCTTTGGATAGAAATAGAAAGAGGTTTATTTAGAAGCTTAACATTTGACTAGCGTAAGAAAAGGTATTTGCAGACTATTGGATAACTTCTCCAAAAATAACGGATTTCGGTTTGTTACCGGAGAAACAATCTCGTGCTGCAGGGGTAGTTCCCTCTTGAACAGGTTCCCTGGTTTAGTTTTCCACAATGCGAGCACACTGCAAATGAAGATGAATTTTGACAACATCAATTATTGAACCAGATATGAATGCAAATTAATTTCAACATCATAGAATTCAATACCTATCCATAAATTGTTGAAGATGCGTTAGATCCTGAGCGTTTATTAACTCTCTGAGAGAATCCATGTAGTAAACTATGTTCTTGTTTGGAACAACGAATAACAATATCCAGTGATTGCTACATATTGAAGTTACGAATTATGTCGAAATCTGAAAGACAATCAGTGTATGCGTGGTTGTTTACTTGACATACCGTTCATGATATGGCCAGAGAAATGATTCTGCATGTGACATGTTTTCGAAGATACGGACGACCGTGTTAATGGCCCAGTCCCATAGGTCCTTACCATCTAATGTTGTGCCATTTTGTAATGCAGGATCTATGAAATACACACTCTCAATTTTTCTTCTCTGCGCGTTCAATCCACTGAGAGGAATAAAATGCAGTTAGTTGTTTATCATTTATAGCCTTGTATGGAGATGTTGATCAGAGTTTGTTAAGTACTTACAAAATCAGGCATCTAACAAGAGTGGCATCGAGCTCGTTGAAGTTGAAGAAGAGATGTAAGTCCTTGAAACCCACACTAATGGAACAAGCATCGTGTCGTAAATGATCTCTATTGTAGTGGACTAGCAGAACATGATGACCTGCTGACATTTGATCCATGCAATATTTATGTAACTCGCAGCAACTGGAGCTGCACTCATCAAAGTATCCGCCAACAAGAGATGGCTGGCCATGGACGTAATTGCGTGCTTCAAGTACGTCTACTTTATTTTTATCAAGCTGCAAAGCTATTACTTCATCATCCATGCCTCGGAGATAATATTACTCCCCGATTCAAACAACCTGTTGTTAATTTGGTTCTGGGGTGATGAGTGCTTTAAGTAAGAGGCAGCCTTTCTATTTCCTCTTCGCTTTCCCGGCGCGCTGAAAGTGCAACTAATCCCTGGGTGGTTTTGGTAGTTCCTAACAACATATAGCAAATTGAACTAATACCCTTTCAAGATGATCATTTCAGAAAGTTCAATGATTGGCATGGCATGGACTAGAGATGTGGACCCCTCAAAATGCTAAGAGCACATATTGGCTCAAGCTCAAGACTCTACATTTTCATTTGAGTGATCCAAGATCACATTGAGTCCATAGGAAAAGCCAATACTATTAAAAGGGGATGAGGTGTTGCTTAATGGCTTGCTTGCTCAAAATGCTTAGTGATATGCTCCAAAAGCCCTCAAACACTTTCTCATATTCACATATGTCCCAAACCAAAAGTCAAACTCGTCCCCACCGATCTGATCTATCCGGCGCCACCGAGTTCATTTAACATAGCCATAGCCAGAAACCCTAATCAGTTTGGTCTCACCGATAGGGATCTCGGTTTCACCGAGATGGGATTGCAAACTCTCAGTTTCCCTTCGTAACGTTTCAGTCTAACCGAGATGAGTGATCGGTCCCACCGAGTTCGCAATGTAAACTCTCTGTTTCCTCTTCGTAACATTTCGGTCTCACCGAAATGAGCAATCGGTCCCACCGAGTTTGCCTGACCAACTCTTTGTTTGCCTATTACAGATATCGGTCTCACCGAGTTCATGTGATCGGTCTTACCGAGATTACGTTATGCCCTAACCCTAATAAAATCGGTCCCACCAAGTTGACATGTTGGTCCCACCGAAAATCCTAACGTTCACATTTTGAACTAAATCTGTCTGACCGAGTTTAACTATTCGGTCTTACCGAGTTTGGTAAATTGTGTGTAACGGTTAGATTTTGTGTGGAGGCTATATATACCCCTCCACCCTTCCTCCATTCATGGAGAGAGCCATCAGAATGTGCCTACACTTCCAGCATTCATTTTCTGAGAGAGAACCACCGACTCATGTGTTGAGACCAAGATATTCCAATCCAACCACAAGAATCTTGATCTCTAGCCTTCCCCAAGTTGCTTTCCACTCAAATAGTCTTTCCACCAAATCCAAATATGTGTGAGAGAGTTGAGTGTTGGGGAGACTATGATTTGAAGCACAAGAGCAAGGAGTTCATCATCAACACACCATCTATTACCGTTTGGAGAGTGGTGTCTCCTAGATTGGTTAGGTGTCACTTGGGAGCCTCCATCAAGATTGTGGAGTTGAACCAAGGAGTTTGTACGAGCAAGGATATCGCCTACTTTGTGAAGATCTACCCTAGTGAGGCAAGTCCTTCGTGGGCGATGACCATGGTGGGATATACAAGGTTGCTTCTTCATGGACCCTTCGTGGGTGGAGCCTTCCATGGACTCGCGCAACCGTTACCCTTCGTGGGTTGAAGTCTCCATCAACGTGGATGTATGATAGCACCACCTATCAGAACCACGCCAAAAATCTCCGTGTCTACATTGTGTTTGCTCCCTCCAAACTCCTCCCCTTTACCTTCATATGCAATGTGATAACCCACAAGTATAGGGGATCGCAACAGTTTTCGAGGGTAGAGTATTCAACCCAAATTTATTGATTCGACACAAGGGGAGCCAAAGAATATTCTCAAGTATTAGCAGTTGAGTTGTCAATTCAACCACACCTGAAAGACTTAATATCTGCAGCAAAGTATTTAGTAGCAAAGTAGTATGGAAGTAACGGTAACAGTGGCAAAAGTAACAGTAGCAGTTTTTGTAGTAATTGTAATAGTGGCAACGGAAAAGTAACTAAGCAAAGATGAATATGTCAAAAGCTCGTAGGCAATGGATCAATGATGGATAATTATGTCGGATGTGATTCCTCATGCAACAGTTATAACATAGGGTGACACAGAACTAGCTCCAGTTCATCAATGTAATGTAGGCATGTATTCCGAATATAGTCATACATGCTTATGGAAAAGAACTTGCATGACATCTTTTGTCCTACCCTCCCGTGGCAGCGGGGTCCTATTGGAAACTAAGGGATATTAAGGCCTCCTTTCAATAGAGTACCGGACCAAAGCATTAACACTTAGTGAATACATGAACTCCTCAAACTACGGTCATCATCGGGAGTGGTCCGGATTATTGTCACTTTGGGGTTGCCAGATCATAACACATAGTAGGTGACTATTGACTTGCAAAATAGGATCAAGAACTCACATATATTCATGAAAACATAATAGGTTCAGATCTGAAATCATGGCACTCGGGCCCTAGTGACAAGAATTAAGCATAGAAAAGTCATAGCAACATCAATCTTAGAACATAATGGATACTAGGGATCAAACCCGAACAAAACTAACTCAATTACATGGTAAATCTCATCCAACCCACCACCGTCCAACAAGCCTACGATGGGATTACTCACGCATGGCGGTGAGCATCATGAAATTGCTGATGGAGGATGGTTGATGATGACGACGGCGACGGATTCCCCTCTCTGGAGCCCCGAACAGACTCCAGATCAGCCGCCCCGAGGAAGATTAGGGCTTGTCAGCGGCTCCGTATCGTAAAACGCGATGAATCCTTCTCTTTGATTTTTTTTCTCCCCGAACGTGAATATATGGAGTTGGGGTTGAGGTCGGTGGAGTCCCAGGGGGGCCACGAGGCAGGGGGCGCGCCCTAGGGGGTGGGCGCGCCCTGCACCCTCCTGGACAGGATGCTGATTCTTTTGCCAGTATTTTTTATTAATGCCAAAACGTGTCTCCGTGGATTTTCAGGTCATTTCGAGAACTTTTATTTCTGCACAAAAATAACACCAAGGCAATTCTGCTAAAAACAGCGTCAGTCCGGGTTAGTTCCATTCAAATCATGCAAGTTAGAGTCCAAAACAAGGGCGAAAGTGTTTGGAAAAGTAGATACATTGGAGACGTATCAACTCCCCCAAGCTTAAACCTTTGCTTGTCCTCAAGCCATTTAGTTGACAAACTGAAAGTGATAAAGAAAAACTTTTACAAACTCTGTTTGATCTTCTTGTTGCAAATATGTAAAGCCAGCATTCAAGTTTTCAGCAAAGATTATGAACTAACCATATTCACAATAACATTTAGGTCTCATGTTTACTCATATCAATGGCATAATCAACTAGCGAGCAATAATAATAAATCTCGGATGACAACACTTTCTCAAAACAATCATAACATGACATAACAAGATGGTATCTCGCTAACCCTTTACGAGGCGCAAAACATAAATGCAGAGCACCCCTGAAGATCAAGGACTGACTAGACATTGCAATTCATGGTAAAAGAGATCCAGTCACAGTCATACTCAATGTAGATTAATAGCAATGCATGCAAATGATAGCGGTGCTCTCCAACTGGTGCTTTTTAATAAGAGGATGATGACTCAACATTAAAATAAATAGATAGGCCCTTCGCAGAGGGAAGTAGGGATTTGCAGAGGTGCCAGAGCTCGAATTTTGAAACAGAGATAAATAATATTTTGAGTGGCATACTTTCATTGTCAACATAACAACCAAGAGATCTCGATAGCTTCCATGCTACACACATTATAGGCGGTTCCCTAAAAGAAAGGTAAAGTTTATACTCCCCCACCACCAACAACATCAATCCATGGCTTGTCCAAAACAATGGGTGCTTCCAACTAACAACAATCCCGGGGGAGTTTTGTTTGCAATTATTTTGATTTGAGCATGGGGCAGGGCATCCCGGTTACCGGCCATTTTCTCGTGAATGAGGAGCGAAGTCCACTCATCATGAGAATAACCCACCTAGCATGGAAGATATAGATAGCCCTAGTTGATACATGAGCTATTCGAGCATACAAAACATAATTTCATTTGAAGGTTTAGAGTTTGGCACATACAAATTTACTTGGAACGACAGGTAAATACCGCATATAGGAAGGTATGGTGGACTCATATGGAATAACTTTGGGGTTTTATGGAAGTGGATGCACAAGCAGTATTCCTGCTTAGTACAAGTAAAGGCTAGAAAGAGACTGGGGAGCGACCAACTAGAGAGTGACAACAGGCATGAACATGCATTAAGATTAATCAACAATGAGTGCAAACATGAGTAGGATATAAATCACCACGAACATAAATATCGTGGAGGCTATGTTGATTTTGTTTCAACTACATGCATGAACATGTGCCAAGTCAAGCCACGCAAATCGTTCAAAGGAGGATACCACCCTATCATACCACATCACAACCATTTTAATAGCATGTTGGCACGCAAGGTAAACCATTATAAACTCCTAGCTAATTAAGCATGGCATGAGAAACTATAATCTCTAATTGTCATTGCAAACATGTTTCATTCATAATAGGCTAAATCAGGAACGATGAACTAATCATATTTACAAAAACAAGATAGGTCGAGTTCATACCAGCTTCTCTCACCTCGATCAGTCCATCATATATCGTCATTATTGCCTTTCACTCGCACGACCGAATGGTGTGGATAGTAATAATAGTGCACGTGCATTGGATTAAGCTGGAATCTGCAAGCATTTAACACAAGGGAGAAGACAAGATAATATGGGATCTTGGTTAAATCAACAATAATGCATATTAGAGCCACTCAACATTTTCATCATGGTCTTCTCCTCTCGACCTCCAAAGAAAAGAAAAGAAATAAAACTATTTACACGGGAAAGCTCTCAACAAGCAAAAGAAGAACGAGAAATCTTTTTGGGTTTTCTTTTTAATTACTACTACAGGCACGGAAAGTAAACTAGCTAAAAGCTATAACTATTTTTTTTTGGTTTTTCTCAAGGTTTTTTCAAACACACAAGAAGAAGGCTTAGAAAAGAAAATAGACTAGCATGGATAGTACAATGAAAAAGTATGAGCACCGACAACTGGCATGAGTGTGTGAACATGAATGTAATGTCGGTGAGAAATACGTACTCCCCCAAGATTAGGATTTTGTCCTAAGTTGGTCTATGGCCACTGTTGGCCTGGCGGATATCCAAAGTTGTAGCTGGGGTCGTACTGAGATGCAACAGCTACTGCCTCAAGAGCTGCGGCTTGGTGGCGAGCTGCCTCCGTCATCCTCTCATGCTCATTCGCCTCCTCCCTGGTTATAACATATCTTCTTTTTTCCTGAAAGTTAAAGAAAGTAGGAGCAGGGAGGGAAACATGGACAGTGTGCCTTCTGTCAAAGATTAGTCGGTGCTGGAGGAACTGTTCATTCCTCTCAAGAAACTGATGGCGAACCATAACACTATAATCTTAATAAGTAGGAGGCAACTTCATATCATTTTCATGTATGGGTACACCAAGATAATTAGCTACACGAGTTGCATAAATTCCACCAAACAAATCTCCACTTGTACTGTTAAGATGCAACCTTCATGCAAAAAGGGCTCCCAAGTTATATTGTTTATCACCTAATACCACACTCTTGAGGACACAAAGATCTGGAACACACATATAACAAGCCTCATCTTTACCGTTAAAGCATCTACCTATAAAGAGAGAAAAATAATGTATGGAAGGGAAATGAATGCTCCCTATGGTAGCTTGTGTGATTTCTCTAGATTCCCCCACAGTGATACTAGCAAGAAAGTCTTTATATTCAGATTTGCGAGGTTCACTAACATTGCCCCACCACGGGAGTTTACAAGCAATATTAAAATCTTCTAAGTTCATGGTATATGATTTATCATAAAGATCAAATAAAACAGTGTGAGAATTGCGCGAGGATGTAAATTTAAACCTCCTCACAAAGGAATCAGTTAGGTAGTAGTATTGCAAGCACTTATCTGACACGAAGTCCTCAAGATCAGAATTACGCACATACGCGTCAAATTCATCCTTGATACCTACATGGACCATAAACTCCTCTGACGACCATTCACAAGGCCGCACTTGAGCTTCCCTCGGTGGTTCATCGTCCGACTCACGTATCGCGAGCCTTGGTCCTTGCTTCCTTGAGGAACCACTTTGGTACATTTTCCTAAACATTTTTCTTTCTCTGAAAAAATTTCTGAAATTTTAGTGACTCAAAATAAAAGTGAACTAAACTCAACAAGATTGATAGCAACTACTCCCACAAGTGCCTAGAGGCTATATCATGCATTAAAACTACTTTGGACCATATAAATTTGACATGCAAGCTCAAGAAAAGGGTCACCTCAGTAGCAAAAATTTGCAATTAATAAAGCACTAGAACAAAAACTAATTGGACCATTGGAGGAGTCACATACCGAAGAACAATCTCCCCAAACAGTTTTGTAAATGGATCTTTGAGCAAAGAGATCAAAAATCGCAGCAAGATGAGCTAGAACACGGGTTTGAGCTATGGGAGGATTTTTTCTGGAGGAAGACAAAGTGAGTGGGTGCTGGAATAAGTGGAGGGGTTCCACGTGGGGTCCCGAGGCAGGGGGTGTGCCCCAGGGGGTGGGCGTGCCCTGGACCCTCGTGGCCAAATGGTGGGCCCCCCTGGTGTGTTCTCAGTGCCAGATATTCTTAAATATTCTACAAAAATCCATATTTCATTTTCAGGACATTTGGAGAACTTTTATTTTTGGGGTATTTTTTATTGCAAGGATAACTCGAAAATGCATGTAAAATACTATTTTTGCTTTATTTAATCTAAATAACAGAAAGTAAAAGGAGGGTACTGAGAGTTGTGCTTTCTAACTTCATCCATAGAGTTGTGCTTTCTAACTTCACCCATCTCGTGCTCATCAAAAGGAATCCACTAACAATGTTGATCAAGTCTTGTTAACAAACTCTTTCCGAATCGCATGAAACCGGAGAATTTTCAAATAACACTATGTTACCTCAACGAGGATATGTATGTCCCCAACAATAAGAATATCATATTTCTTCTTGACAGTAGGAAGACGGAATTCAAAACCTCCAATACTAATCGTTGAAAATTTTCCAATAGAATTGATACTATGGACTTGTGATTGTTTCCTCGGGAAGTGTACCGTATGCTCATTATCATTAACATGAAAAGTGACATTTCCTTTGTTGCAATCAATAACAGCCCCTGCAGTATTCAAAAAAGGTCTACCAAGGATAATCGACATACTATCATCCTCGGGAATATCAAGAATAACAAAGTCCATTAAAATAGTAACGTTTGCAACCACAACAGGCACATCCTCACAAATACCGGCTGTGTATAGCAGTTGATTTATCGGCCATTTGTAAAGATATTTCAGTAGGTGTCAACTTATTCAAATCAAGTCTATGATATAAAGAGAGAGGCATAACAACGATTAATCGGCTCCAAGATCACATAAAGCAGTTTTAACATAGTTTCTTTTAATGGAGCATGGTATAGTTGGTACTCCACGGATCTCCTAGTTTCTTTGGTATTCCACCTTTAAAAGTATAATTGGCAAGCATGGTGGAAATTTCAGCTTCCGATATCTTTCTTTTATTTGTAACAATATCTTTCATGTACTTAGCATAAGGATTCATTTTAAGCATATCAGTCAAACACATACGCAAAAAGATAGGTCTAATCATTTGACAAAGCGCTCAAAATCCTCATCATCCTTTTTCTTGGATGGTTTAGGAGGAAAAGGCATGGGTTTCTGAACCCATGGTTCTCTTTCTTTACCGCGCTTCCTAGCAATAAAGTCTCTCTTATCATAATGTTGATTCTTTGATTGTGGGTTATCAAGATCAACAGCAGGTTCAATCTCTACATCATTCTACATCATTGTTATTGCTAGGTTGAGCATCATCATGAACATCATCATTAACAGTATCACTAGGTTCTTGTTCATTACCAGATTGTGTTTCAGCATCAGAAATCGAAATATCATTGGGATTCTCAGGTGTGCCAACAACAGGTTCACTAGAAGCATGCAAAGTCCTATCATTTTTCTTTTTCTTCTTCTTAGAAGGACTAGGTGCATCAACATTAGTTCTCTAAGAATCTTGCTCAACTCTCTTAGGGTGGCCCTCAGGATACAAAGGTTCCTGAGTCATTCTACCCCCTCTAGTCACAACTCTAACATCATTATCATTTTTCTTATTATTTAATTCATTGAGCAAATCATCTTGAGCTTTAAGCACTTGTTCTACCTGAGTGGTATCCGTAGAAGCATGTCTTCTAATAAGTTTAAGGTCACCTTTAACTCTAGACATATAATCACTCAAGCGTTCAATCATATAAGCATTACGTTTCAATTGTCTACCAACATAGGCATTACAATTTTCTTGTTTAACAATAAAATTATCAAACTCATCCAAGCATTGGCTAGCGGTCTTATTACAAGGAATATCACCTTCATCAAATCTATAGAGAGAATTTACCTTTACTACCTGTGTCGGGTTATCAAGACCATGTATTTCTTTAATAGGTGGTAAATTCTTAACATCTTCAGCTTTAATACCCTTTTCTTTCATAGATTTCTTTTCCACTTGCATATCTTCAGGACTAAGAAATAGAATAACCCTTTTCTTCAGAGTTGGCTTAGGAGTTGGTTCAGGAAGTGTCCAATCATTATCATTACTCAATATATTATTCAATAGTAATTCAGCTTGCTCAACAGTTCTTTCCCTGAAAACACAACCAGCACAACTATCCAGGTGGTGTCTGGAAGCATCGGTTAGTCCATTATAAAAGATATCAAGTATTTCATTTTTCTTGAGAGGATGATCAGGAAAAGCATTAAGTAATTGGAGAAGCCTGCCCCAAGCTTGTGGGAGACTCTCTTCTTCAATTTGCACAAAATTATATATTTCCCTTAAGGCAGCTTGTTTCTTATGAGCGGGGAAATATTTAGTGGAGAAGTAATAAATCATATCCTAGGGACTACGCACACAACCAGGAGCAAGAGAATTAAACCATGTTTTAGCATCACCCTTTAATGAGAACGGAAATAACTTAAGGATATAGTAGTAACGAATTTTTTTCCTCATGAGTGAATAGGGTGGCTATATCATTCAATTTAGTAAGATGTGCCACAACAGTTTCAGATTCATAGCCATAAAAAGGATCAGATTCAACCAAAGTAATTAATTCAGGATCGACAGAGAAATCATAATCCTTATCAGAAATACAGATAGGTGAAGTGGCAAAAGTAGGGTCATATTTCATTTAGCATTCAAAGACTTTTCTTTTAGCTTAGCTAACAGTTTCTTAAGATCATATCTGTCTTTGCAAGCAAAAAGATCTCTAGCAGTTTCTTCATCCGTAACATAACCCTCAGGCACATCAGGTGAGGGAGTCCTGGATTAGGGGGTATCCGGACAGCCGGACTATATCCTTTGGCAGGACTGATGGACTATGAAGATACAAGATTGAAGACTTCGTCCCGTGTCCGGATGGGACTCTCCTTGGCGTGGAAGGAAAGCTTGGAAATACGGATATGTAGATCTCCTTCCTTGGAACCGACTCAGTGTAACCCTAGCCCCCTCGGGTGTCTATATAAACCGGAGGGTTTAGTCCATAGGACAACAATTATCATACCATAGGCTAGCTTCTAGGGTTTAGCCTCTACGATCTCGTGGTAGATCAACTCTTGTAATACTCATATCATCAAGATCAATCAAGTGTGAAGTAGGGTATTACCTCCATCGAGAGGGCCCGGACCGGGTAAACATCGTGTCCCCGCCTCCTGTTACCATCCGCCTTAGACGCATACGATTCGGGACCCCCTACCCGAGATCCGCCGGTTTTGACACCGACATTGGTGCTTTCGTTGAGAGTTCCACTGTGCCGTCACCGTAAGGCTTGATGGCTCCTTCGATCATCAGTAACGATGCGGTCCAGGGTGAGGTCTTCCTCCCCGGATAGATCTGTGTATTCGGCGGCTTCGCATTGCGGGCTAACTCGCTTGGCCATCTGGAGTAGATCGAGAGCTACGCCTCTGGCCACCAGGTCAGGTTCAGAAACTTGAATTATACTGCCGACATCCATGGAGACTTGATCTTCGACGGATTCGAGCCCTTGCCAGGTGCGACGCACGATCACGACGAGCATGATATAGCTCTACCGTCGGACGGTGTTCGGAAGATCACACCGGCAACTACTCCGGCCTTCAATCCGGAGCAAATTGCGCCTTCCGAGGACGGGTGGATAGACCCCGCCTCGGAGGCTGCACTCTCAGTGGCGATAGAGCCGAATACTGACTTTACCCCTCGCGAGAGCCATGCTGCCGAACCATTGGATTCATCCCCGGCCACAGGCTCCGAGTCGCCTGCGCCCATGCCTATCGAATCCGATTGGGCGCCGATCATGGAGTTCACCTCCGCGGATATCTTTCAGCACTCGCCCTTCGGCGATGTGCTAAACTCGTTAAGGTCTCTCTCCTTGTCAGGAGAACCTTGGACGAACTATGTTCGGCTAGAATGGGATGCGGATGACGAAGAAATTCACTCCCCACCCACCACCCACTTAGTATCCAAAGGTCGATTTATCTAACCGACATGCTCGACTTCGACTCAAGACATCGATGGTATGGACGACGATGCAGAGATTTAACAGAACCATCGCCCACAGTGGCAATCGGATCGCCACCTCATCATATGATATATACATGGTGGATACACCCAAAGAAAGCAACGGCGATAAGACAGCGGAGGATGACCCCGCCAAGAAGCAACCCAAGCGCCAATGTTAGCGGTGCCGCTCTAAGTCTCGCCATAGAAAAAGTAGTGATACCGGCACAAGAAACAATAGCACTCCGGACAGTGCGGAAGACGACGACAATCCCCTCCAGCAAGATTTAGAGCCGGAGGATGAACAAGCCAGCCCTCCTGAGCGAGCAGCAGACGGAGAAGCGGAGGATGACAATTACATGCCTCTCTCCGAAGACGAGGTGAGCCTTGGCGATGAAGAATTTATCGTGCCCGAGGATCCCGTTGAGCAGGAGCACTTTAAGCGCCGGCTTATAGCCACAGCAAATAGCCTGAAGAAAAAGCAGCAACAGCTTCGAGCTGATCAAGATTTGCTAGCAGACAGATGGACTGAAGTCCTTGCGGCCGAGGAACATGAACTCGAACGCACCTCCAAGGGTTACCCAAAGCGTAGGTTGCTACCCCGACTCGAGGAGGAAGCATTGAAACCTACATCACTAGCATATGATGCGGCTGATCGCCCACCTCGTGGCCGAGACAGAGAGGCATTTCAGCCTGAAGCTCAGCCCGCACCCCGCCGCCACTGAAACAAAAATACCAAGGCACGGGGCAACACGCGGGACTTGCGAGACGTATTGGAAAACATGGCAAAACACGCAAGATCGATCTACGGATCACGGGGGCGCGCACCTATGCGGGACGATGACCGTCCACGCGGATCTGATAAGAAAGTAAATCCTGCGGGCGAACACAGCAGTAAGACTCATATGAACTCAAGTCGTGATATAGCCCAACACAGGCGCCAAGACACCCCTATGCTTCACTGACGAAGTAATGGATCATGAATTCCCAGAAGGTTTTAAACCCGTAAATATCGAATCATATGATGGTACAACAGATCCCGCGGTATGGATTGAGGACTTCCTCCTCCACATCCACATGGCCCGCAGTGATGATCTACACGCCATCAAGTACCTCCAACTAAAACTCAAAGGACTAGCTCGGCATTGGCTGAATAGCTTGCCAGCAGACTCCGTTGGCTGTTGGGAGGATCTGGAAGATGCATTACTTGACAACTTCCAGGGCACTTATGTGCGACCACCGGATGCCGATGACTTGATCCATATAACTCAAGCGGGAATCGGCGAACAATTCTGGACACGGTTCCTAACCAAGAAAAATCAAATTGTCGACTGTCCGGATGCAGAGGCCTTAGCGGCATTTAAGCATAACATCCGTGACGAGTGGCTCGCCCGGCACCTTGGCCAGGAGAAGCCGAAGTCTATGGCAGCCCTCACGACACTTATGACCCGCTTTTGCACGGGAGAGGATAGCTGGCTGGATCGCAGCAACAACATATCAAGGAACCTTGGCACTTCAGATACCAAGGACAGTAACGGCAGACCACGTCATAGTAGACACAAGCACCGCAACAACGGCGATAACACCGAGGATACGGCAGTCAATGCCGGATTCAGTGGCTCTAAATCCGGTCAGCGGAAAAAGCCATTCAAAAGAAGTACTCCGGGCCCGTCCAGTTTGGACCGCATACTCGATCGCTCGTGTCACATACACGGCACCCCCGATAAGCCAGCCAATCACACCAACAGAGAATGCTGGGTGTTCAAGCAGGCCGGCAAGTTAAATGCCGAAAACAAGGACAAGGGGCTGCATAGTGACGACGAGGAGGAGCCTCGGAAGCCGAACACGAGAGGACAGAAGAGGTTCCCCCCACAAGTGAGGACGGTGAACATGATATACGCAACCCACATCCCCAAGAGGGAACGGAAGCGTGCATAAGGGACGTCTATGCGATGGAGACCGTCGCCCAAAGTTCAACCCATGGTCCTCTTGTCCGATCACCTTCGATCGCAGGGACCACCCCACTAGTATCCGTCATGGCGGATCTGCTGCATTGGTCATGACGGATTTCACCTCAATCGAGTCCTTATGGACGGCGGCAGCAGCCTGAACCTGCTCTATCAGGATACAGTGCGCAAAATGGGTATAGACCCCTCAAGGATCAAACCCACAAAAATGACCTTTAAAGGCGTCATCCCAGGTGTAGAGGCCCATTGCACGGGCTCAATCACACTGGAAGTGGTCTTCGGATCTCCGGACAACTTCCGAAGCGAGGAGTTAATCTTCGATATTGTCCCGTTCCGCAGCGGCTATCACGCACTGCTCGGGCGAACCGCATTTGCAAGATTCAATACGGTACCGCACTACGCATACCTCAAGCTCAAGATGCTAGGACCTAGGGGGGTCATAACAGTCAATGGAAACACAGAGTGCTCGCTCCGCACGGAGGAGCACACTGCGGCCCTCGCAGCAGAAGCACAAAGCAGCGTCTTAAGGCAATCCACCAATGCGTCCATAAAGCCCCCGGACACCGTCAAGCGAGTCCGGAGTAACCTGCAACAGGACCGCCTGACACGTTCAGAGCTCGCCTAGCAATTCGACCCCCGCCCTAGTCCCAGTCAAACGGCGAAATCCGTGCCGCGCATACATAATTACGCATTGAAAATACCATGGGCATAGGCGGGGGCACAACCATGGCACGTTCCACAGTGCGGCTCAACCGCCCTAGGGGCTGAATACCTTTATCATTTTCTATCTTTCAGGACCTTACTCTCTGGAAGCCCTATCCGGCAGTGCGATTGCCGGAGACATAATACAACAACCAAGGAGGCAGGAAGCTACGTCGTACAATGGAATCCCCAAGTGGTCTCTAATAACGATCGGAATACCTGCTTTAAATACCAGTCCGCAGCTTGCCGTTGGATAGGACATGTTAAATAATCCTATTTTTTGCTTATTGCACTACTTGTATCAGTACGTTTCAACGTCTTCTTTGAATAGCGATGCATAGCACTAGTCTATTATGGCATTATCTATTCTTTTTTATATGTTTATTTACTATAATCAGCACCCATACATTCTGGTACGGCTAGTACGCCAGGGGCTTTCGTATACCCCATAATACGGCGTGAGAAGTCCGAACACTTTCGACATGATCCGCACCGAACTTATAGCATTATATGCATCAGCTCGAATCATGTCTTGGGTCAATAGTTGGGTTTGCCCGGCTCCACGTTTTGGTACCTTACGTTCCGCTATATCGGCTAAGGTAGCACTGGGAGAACTATCTGCGATTGTGTCCCGGTTCTTCGGACGAAAGCACCTCAAGATGAAAGCCAAAACTGGCTGTCATGATGAGGCGAGAGCTGGTCGCTGTTCGAGAGGTCTCAAGTCCCTAAAGACTTTTTCCGCTTCGGGCGAGGAGTCGGCCTTGTCTGATTTAGGCGTACATAGCGCCCCAAATTCGGCCTTACAAATACTAGGGGCTTCGCCAAAATTAAAAATTGTAGACTTCTATGGCTAAGTGAGAGTGATAAAGCATTATAGTCCGATTGCCTGGTTCGTTGCGCTGAGCACCTCCCTCGAAGGACCCAAAAATGGGAAAAAGAGTGCTCAGATTTATACCGAACACCCCAAAGATACTAGTTGCATGGGGGCGAAGTTTAATGACGACCAACTCTCAAATTTGATAAACGACAGCACAGAAGGTAATATTTTAAATTCAAAAAGCGTTGCATAGCGCAAATGAACTAGTTTTCACATTACAGGATCACATGAGCACGTTCATTCAAAAATTACATCTTTGGTACTCCTCCGCCACAAGACAGGCACCCTTCAGGACACCCTCATAATACATTTCGGGGTGGCGATGCTCCTTGCCCTGCAGCGGCACCTCCTTCACCAGCTTCTCGGCGTCCATCTTCGCCCAGTGCACCTTCGCATGGGCAAAAGCCCTGCGTGCACCTTCGATGCAGACGGACCGCTTGATGACTCCCAATCGGGGCAGGCATCCATAAGCCGCCTCACCAGACCGAAGTAGCTGTTGGGCAGGGGATCGCCAGGCCACATCTGGACTATAAGGCCCTTCATGGCCTGTTCGGCCGCCTTGTGGAGCTCGAGCAGTTGCTTCAGCTGGTCGCTCAAAGCCATCGGGTGTTCGGTCCCAGTATACTGAGACCAGAACAACTTCTCCATCGAGCTACCCTCCTCGGCCCGGTAGAACTCCGCGGCATCAGACACACTGCGGGGCAGATCTGCGAACGCTCCTGAAGAGCTCCAAACTCGGGTAAGTAAAACGAAATTTTCTTTCACGTGCTTGCTTTGCATAATGAATGCCTTACCCGCCGCTATCTTCTTAACCGCCTCAACTTCTTGGAGGGCCTTTTGGGCTTCGGCCTTGGCATGTTTCGCGCTGTCGAGCGCCTTTGCAAGCTCGGACTCTCGCGTCTTAGAGTCAAGCTCCAGGGCCTCGTGCTTCTTGGCGAGAGACTGGAGCTCTTGCTGTACCTCGCCTAATCGTGCCTCTTGTTTTTCTCGCTCGGTGCGCTCCTGGGCCGCTTTGTTTTCAGCCTCGGACAACGCCTTCTTCAGGGTCGCCACTTCGGTCGCGGCCCCTGGCACATTCATGATGATCCTATTATTCTGCAACCAAATCTTTTTTCATATAGACAAGGTATTGCTTACCTTTGTTCTCTTCGAGCTGCCTCTTGCTAAGGCCGAGCTCTTCCTTGGACCGCTCAAGGTCCTGCTCCAGTGCAGCGACCTCCACAGTACGTGCGGCAGAGGCCAGCAGTGAAGCCTGCATATGCAAATAGACATATTCTGATCAGAATCCTGAGTCATTATTTGATCCTCTATTCGGCCTTTCTTCATGAACGCCAAACAGAGCATCAGGGGCTACTGTCTATGCGGCAACATTCTCCTATAAATATTTACTTGAAAGCCTGTTAGGAGGCTTGCACACGCTTCAGTTAGTCCGCTTTTGGCGGACTGAACCTTCTCGAGCACCGCACTCATGATAGTGCGGTGCTCTTCATCGATGCAAGCACCTTGAAGCGCTTCCAACAAGTTGTCCGGTGCCTATGGATGGACAGAGGTCACCGGCACGTGCGGCTTGCCCCTCTTAATAGGGGGTCGCTTGCCGGAGTCCGAAACCACCGCAGGTTCCGGGCCAAGATGTTAATTTGGGGTCGAACTCGAGCCCATGGGAGTCTTGCTCCCTTTGCGCCTGTGGTCCGGAAGGTCGCTTTGAGGTGTCTCGGGACTACCTCCCTCGGCCCGGTGCCTTCTGAGACAACACCTCAATCTTGTCCGTAGGGCGAGGGGTGGAGGCGGTCGGAAGAGAACCGCTACTCATATCCGACGGGTCCAAAGAACCGTCCGACGAAGATACGTCGATACGGGCTCGGGACGGACTACATAATCATGTTCGGCGTAAGGTGGAGCAGTGCAATAGAAACATATCGTAAATTACTATGGTATCCGGATACTTATGACTTCGCCAGGGGCTTGTCCCTGGGTAACCACTCGTCGTCGCTGTAGGCGGCAGTCGTGGAGCAGTCCAGAAGGAGGGTCCTCTTCTTCTTGGACCATTCGGCCTCCCCGGTTGGGCGGCCTTCCTTTTCTTATCTCCCCCGGTTGGGGGGGGGGAGAACTTTCCTCCTTCTCCTCCTCGTTTTCATGGGAGGAGTGCGTCTCGGAGTTATCGGACGATGAGTCCGATATCACCTGACGCCGCAGACCCTTCCGGGTCCCCGTGGCCTTCTTCTTGGTCTTCTTCTCCGGCACCTCATAAGGTGCCGGAGTCAGCATCTCCGTCAGGAGAGCGTCTGCTGGATCTTCGGGCAGGAGGGCTAGGCAGTCAATCTGCTCTGCTGTCTCCACCCAGTCCTGTTAAAGGCATGGGAGCTTAGATCCCGCACATGATTAAACTGGGGAAAATAAATACCCTATAAGGTGTAAAGAACTTACCGGATTCGCGGGGCGCTTCGCGCTAAGTCCGCGATCCTCGGTAAGGGAAGGAGGTACCTCGGCGCCCTTGAACAGCACCCTCCAGACGTCCTTGTGCGTCGTGTCGAAGAGGTCTCGTAGCGTCTGGTGCACGTCTTGGTCAAACTCCCACAAATTGAATGCCCGTCGTTGACACGGGAGGATCCGGCGGAAGAGCATGACCTGGACCATGTTGACAAGCTTGAGTTTCTTGCTTATCATCTTCCGGATACATTTCTGGAGTCTGGTCAGCTCTACCGATGAACCCCAGGACAGGCCCTTCTCTTTCCAGGAGGTGAGCCGCATGGGGATTCCAGATCGGAACTCGAGGGCCGCCACCCAGTTGGTGTCGCGCGGCTCGGTGATGTTGAACCACCCCGATTGCCACCCCTTTATGGTCTCCACATAGGAGCCCTCGAGCCATGTAACGTTGGGCATTTTGCCCACCATGGCGCCTCCGCGTTCCGCTTGCTGGTCGCCTACTACCTTCGGTTTAACATTGAAGGTCTTCAGCCACAGGCCAAAGTGGGGCCGGATGCGGAGGAAGGCCTCGCACACGACGATAAACACCAAGATGTTGAGGATGAAGTTCGGGGCCAGATCATGGAAGTCCAGCCCATAGTAGAACATGAGGCCACAGACGAACGGGTGGAGGGGAAATCCCAGTCCGCGGACGAAGTGGGTGAGGAAAACTACCCTCTCATGAGATTCTGGGGTAGGGACGATCTGCCTCGCGTTGGGCAGCAGGTGCGCGATATCCGCGGCCAAGTATCCGGCTCCCCGCAGCTTTTTGATGTCCTCCTCCATGACGGAGGATTTCATCCACTTGCCTCCCGCTCCGAACATGCTTGGGCGGTTTCAGGAGAAAGACACAAACTTGGGTGTTGGAGCTCGAGTGCGCGAGAATGGATGAGCGAGGAGGAAGAAGGCGTGGGTGAAAAAGGTGAACCCTTACCCCTTTATAAGGGCGGACGGAACTGTAAGCCCCCACCGGCCTAGTAAACTCGCTTATTCCCCAAGCGCCGTAATTGATGGCGCAGTTGGGTTACCCACGTCCGTATTGATGAGAATCCCGGGATAAGGGGACACAATCTCTGCTTCGACAAGATGTGCCAAGGAAACTGCCTCGCAATATGCGCCGAGGCTGGTTGAGAAAAACGGTTCGAATAATGACCGGGCCGTGGTGTGATGTCATGCTATCGAGTGTGTCAGCAGATTAGATTTGTGGAAGTATTATTCTCTCTATGGTGGTACGTGGAATTTGTTTTGCAGAGCCGGACACTGTCCTTGTGTTCAAAATCTTCTATGGAGTATTCGGAGGAGGAATCCACCTTGCAATGCCGAAGACAAACTGCGCGCCGGACTCATCATCATTGAAACCTGGTTCAGGGGCTACTGAGGGAGTCCTAGATTAGGGGGTATCCGGACAGCCGGACTATATCCTTTGGCCGGACTAATGGACTATGAAGATACAAGATTGAAGACTTCGTCCCGTGTCTGGATGGGACTCTCCTTGGCGTGGAAGGCAAGCTTGGCAATACGGATATGTAGATCTCCTTCCTTGTAACCGACTCTGTGTAACCCTAGCCCCCTCCGGTGTCTATATAAACCGGAGGGTTTAGTCCGTAGGACAACAACAATCATACCATAGGCTAGCTTCTAGGGTTTAGCCTCTATGATCTCGTGGTAGATCAACTCTTTTAATACTCATATCATCAAGATCAATCAAGGTGAAGTAGGGTATTACCTCCATCGAGAGGGCCCGAACCTGGGTAAACATCGTGTCCCCCGCCTCCTATTACCATCCGCCTTAGATGCACAGTTCGGGACCCCCTACCCGAGATCCGCCAGTTTTGACACCGACATCAGGCAATTCATATCTAGGGGGAGAATCTTCATCATCACTTTCATCAATATTATCTGTTTCAATAATTTCATTCTCTCTAACCCTAGCAAGTTGTTCATCAAGAAATTCACCTAATGGCACAATATTATCAAGCATAGAAGTAGTTTCATCATAAGCAGGTGCATAGCAGAAGTGGCATCATCAATAACATGCGACATATCAGAATCAATAACAGGTGTAGGTGTCGCAAGTTTACTCAAAACACTAGGTGAATCAAGTGCAGAGCTAGATGGCAGTTCCTTATCTCCCCTCGTAGTTGATGGATAAATCTTGGTTCTTTCATCTTTCAAGTTCCTCATAGTGATAAACAGATATAAATCCCAAGTTACTGAAAGAATAGAGCTATGCTCCCTAGCAACGGCGCCAGAAAATAGTCTTGATAACCCACAAGTATAGGGGATCGCAACGGTTTTCGAGGGTAGAGTATTCAACCCAAATTTATTGATTCGACACAAGGGGAGCCAAAGAATATTCTCAAGTATGAGCAGTTGAGTTGTCAATTCAACCACACTTCAAAGACTTAATATCTGCAGCAAAGTATTTAGTAGCAAAGTAGTATGGAAATGCTTGATATGATGCAAACGTAACAATAGCAGTTTTTGTAGTAATCGTAACAGTGGCAACGGAAAAGTAACTAAGCAAAGATCAATATGTACAAAGCTCGTAGGCAATGGATCAATGATGGATAATTACTTTGGATGCGATTCCTCATGCAATAGTTATAACATAGGGTGACACAGAACTAGCTCCAGTTCATCAATGTAATGTAGGCATGTATTCCGAATATAGTCATACGTGCTTATGGAAAAGAACTTGCATGACATCTTTTGTCCTACCCTCCCGTGGAAGTGGGGTCCTATTGGAAACTAAGGGATATTAAGGCCTCCTTTTAATAGAGTACCGGACCAAAGCATTAACACTTAGTGAATACATGAACTCCTCAAACCACGGTCATCACCGGGAGTGGTCCCCATTATTATCACTTTGGGGTTGTCGGATCATAACACATAGTAGGTGACTATTGATTTGCAAAATAAGATAAAAAACTCATATATTCATGAAAATATAATAGGTTCAAATCTGAAATCATGGCACTCGGGCCCTAATGACAAGCATTAAGCATAGCAAAGTCATAGCAACATCAATCTTAGAACATAATGGATACTAGGGATCAAATCCTAACAAAAGTAACGCGATTACATGGTAAATCTCATCCAACCCATCACCATCTAGCAAGCCTATGATGGGATTACTCACACACGACGGTGAGCATCATGAAATTGGTGATGGAGGATGGTTGATGATGACGACGGCGGCGGATTCCCCTCTCTGGAGCACCGAACGGACTCCAGATCAGCCCTCCCGAGGAAGATTAGGGCTTGGCGGCGGCTCCGTATTGTAAAACGCGATGAAAACTTCTCTCTGATTTTTTTCTCCCCGAACGTGAATATATTGAGTTGGGGTTGAGGTCGGTGGAGTCCCAGGGTCCCACGAGGCAGGGGCGCACCCCACACCCTCGTGGACAGGGTGTGGGTCCCCTGATGCTGATTCTTTCGCCAGTATTTTTAATTAATTCCAAAACGTGTCTCCATGGATTTTCAAGTCATTCCGAGAACTTATATTTCTGCACAAAAATAACACCAAGGCAATTCTGCTGAAAACAGCGTCAGTCCGGGTAAGTTCTATTCAAATCATGCAAGTTAGAGTCCAAAACCAGGGCAAAAGTGTCAGATTTCGGGTTCCGGCAGACCCTCTAGGTTCGAACACTGGGGTGCGTGCGGAGATCTCGCCCTCTACCTACCTGCACCTCGCCGCCTCGCTAGGATCTAGAGCTATGAAAGGAACAACACAAGAGACACAGGGTTTATACTAGTTCGGGCCACCATTGTGGTGTAATACCCTACTCTAGTTTGTGGTGTGGTGGATTGCCTCTTGGGCTGATGATGAACAATACAAGGAAGAACAGCCTCGCGAGGGTCTGTTCTTGGCTGGTGCGATGAACTGCTAGGGGGAGTTCAGTCGCTCTCTCTCTCTCTGCTGATTCGGGATGCTGGATCCTCTCTCTAAGACGCCCGATCCTCTCCTTTTGGATTCCGGATCCCTCTACCCTATGGGAAGCTAGTCCTATTTATCGGCAAAGGCCCTGGGCCTCTTCCCAAATATTGAGCGGGAAGGGCGCCAACAATTGGCCATTTTGAAGGGGAACATCTAGTACACTTATCCTGACTAAAGTTGGTCCTCGCATGTCAAAGGCTCTGGTGGTGACGCCGGCTTGGGCTCCACGATGACTTCCTTCCTGCTGTTGCGACGCTTGGTCTTGTTGCACCGAAACGGATGCCTTTGCTTGATGCTCTTGCCTGCGCTTGCCCCCTTTGCACCAAAGAGGAAAGGAGGACGCTGCGCGGGCTGGCGCCCTTGGTCGTCACGGCTTACATCATGGGCACCTCATGAGGTACCCCGCCTTGATCTCTCCGCCTCCTCGCGAGCCAGCCTGACGAGGCCGTGCCTGAGGAAGCTTCCTGTTGTCCGCCTCATGAGGCTTGGCCCCCTCGCGAGGGTCTTGAGCTTGTCTTGATGAAGATGGGCCGTGATGGGCCACCCTTGAGCCACGCCGCAGCAGCAAGTCTGGGTACCCCGTTCCTGTAACGCCGACAGAGCCCCTGCCCAATGTGCGCCCAGACTTGGCTGAGCAGAGAAGCGAAGGGGCAAGTGCGAAGCGCCCCGGGCCCTAACAGCCTGCGTCCTTGGGCTCCGCGTGGCGGTTGGTTGGACGTGGGCGCCTTAGCAACTGCGCGAATCGACAAAAGAGCGGCGTCTGTCTAGGCTTTGCTTCCCTCGTCTCCTCCGGTCAATGCCCAGATCCCCTTTCTTGCGCCTTTCCTTCCTGCCTCTGAAATCTCCGGATCTACTTCGACCGCGTGTGAAAGTGCAACTATCCCTAGGTGGTTTTGGTAATTCATAACAACATATAGCTCATTGAGCTAATGCTATTCCAAGACTATTATTTCAGGAAAGCTCAATGAATGACATGGCATGGATGATGAAAGTGGATCCCTCAAAATACTAAGGACAAAGGATTGGCTCAAGCTCAAAAGCTCAAGACTCTTCATTTTACATTTTAGTGATCCAAGATCACATTGAGTCTATAGGAAAAGTCAATACTATCAAGAAGGGATGAGGTGTTGCTTAATGATCCTTTTGCTTCATGTGCTTAGTGATATGCTCCAAAACCCTCAACTACTTTCCCACATCCACAAATGACCTAAACCTAAAGCCAAAATCGGTCACACCTATTCTTTCTATCCGGCACCACTGATTCCAAAAGTCATAGCCACTGCCACAAACCCTAAGCAAATCGGTCTTATCGATAGGGATCTCGGTCTCACCGAGATGGGGTTGCAATCTCTCTGTTTCCCTTCGTAACATTTCGGTCTAACCGAAATGAGTGATCGGTCCCACCGAGATTGCAATGTAAACTCTCTGTTTCCTCTTTGTAACATTTCGGCCTCACCGAAAAGAGCAAATCGGTCCCACCGAGTTTACCTGACCAACTCTCTGGAAAGCTTATTACCAAAATCGGTCCCACCGAGTTTGAGTAATCGGTCTCACCAAGATTACGTTATGCCCTAACCCTAACCATATCGGCCTCATCGAGATGCATGTCAGTCCCACCGAAAATCACTAATGGTCACTAGGTTTACTAATTCGGTCCGACCGAGTTTAACGATTCGGTCCCACTGAGTTTGGTAAATTGTGTGTAACGGTTAGATTTTGTGTGGAGGCTATAAATACCCCTCCACCTCCTCTTCATTCGTGAAGAGAGCCATCAGAACGAACCTACACTTCCAACTTACCATTTCTGAGAGAGAACCACCTACTCATGTGTTGAGGCCAAGATATTCCATTCCTACCATATGAATCTTGATCTCTAGCCTTCCCCAAGTTGCTTTCCACTCAAACCCTCTTTCCACCAGATCCGAATCCTATGAGAGAGAGTAGAGTGTTGGGGAGACTATCATTTGAAGCACAAGAGCAAGGAGTTCATTATCAACACACCATTTGTTACTTCTTGGAGAGTGGTGTCTCCTAGATTGGCTAGGTGTCACTTGGGAGCCTCCGACAAGATTGTGGAGTTGAACCAAGGAGTTTGTAAGGGCAAGGAGATCGCCTACTTCGTGAAGATCTACCGCTAGTGAGGCAAGTCCTTCGTGGGCAACGGCCATGGTGGGATAGCCAAGGTTGCTTCTTCGTGGACCCTTCGTGGGTGGAGCCCTCCATGGACTCAAGGCAATTGCTACCCTTCGTGGGTTGAAGTCTCCATCAACGTGGATGTACGATAGCACCACCTATCGGAACCACGACAAAAACATCCGTGTCTCCAATTGCGTTTGAATCCTCCAAACCCTTCCCTTTACATTCTTGCAAGGTGCATGCTTTAATTTCCGCTGCCTATATACTCTTTGCATGCTTGCTTGAATTGTGTGATGATTGCTTGACTTGTCCTAAATTAGCTAAAATCTGCCAAACTATAAAATTGGGAAAAGGTTAAGTTTTTATTGGTCAAGTAGTCTAATCACCCCCCTCTAGACATACTTCAAGGTCGTACAAGTGGTATCAGAGCTTTGGTCTCCATTTGCTTTGATTTCCATAGTTTTGGTGCTCATAGCCTTGGTTTCACAACCTAGGAGTGTATGGCGTCTAGCGAGGGAAATTATCACCGTAGAGGTCCTTACTTTGATGGTACTAATTTTGCTAAGTGGAAGCATAAGATGAAAATGCATATTATTGGACATAACCCCGCCGTTTGGGCAATTATTTGTATTGGCTTGCAAGGTGAATCTTTGATGGGAGAGAACCGAACCGTGAAGCTAATGCGGAAGAATTGAAGATGCTACAATACAACGCTCAAGCATGTGACATCATCTTCAACGGATTGTGCCCCGAAGAATTCAACAAAATCAGCCGTATTGAGAATGCAAAGGAAATTTGGGATACTTTGATTGATATGCATGAAGGTACCGAGTCCGTCAAGGAATCCAAGTTGGATGTGCTCCAAAGTCAGCTTGACAAGTTCAAAATGAAGGATGGTGAAGGTGTCGCTGAAATGTACTCTAGGCTTGCTCTTATCACAAATGAGATTGCCCGGCTTAGGGAGTGAAGAGATGACCGACAAATTCATCATCAAGAAAATCCTAAGAGCATTGGATGGAAAGTATGATACCGTCTGCACATTGATCCAAATGATGCCAAACTACAAAGATCTCAAGCCAACGGAAGTCATTGGAAGGATTGTTGCTCATGAGATGTCACTCAAGGATAAGGAGGAACTTTACAACAAGTCAAGTGGTGCTTACAAAGCCTCAAGTGAAGCCCCCACATCATCAAGTGAGAAACCAACCTTCAATGAAGAATTGAGCTTAATGGTGAAGAACTTCAACAAATTCTACAAAAGTAGAAGCAAAGAAAGAAGCTCCAAGTCAAGGTCATACAATGACAAGAGATCTTCTAGTCGAGAGCGCAATTGCTACAATTGTGGGAGACCCGGACACTACTCCAATGAGTGTACGGCACCCTACAAAAGAAGAGAAGATTCTCCAAGAAGAAGGAGCAAAAGAGAAGAATCACCACCAAGAGAGAGGAGGAGTAGAGATGATCGTTATGAACGAAGACCCTCACGGAGAAGCAAGGTAACACATCCCGAGTATGTTGATTTTAATAGTGATGAAGATGACTTGCTAGGTGATGATGATTTACTTGTTGACAACTCTAGTGATGAATACTATGATGAAACGTCAATTAATCATGCTAATCAAACGAATGACAATGATAAGGAGAAAATTGAGCTTCTAACTAAAGAACTAAACACTCTTAAGTTGGCTCATGAAACTATCTTCAAGATCATCGAGAACTTTTAAGGGCTCATGAGAAGTTACGCTTTGAAAAGCTCAATCTTGAGCAAGAGCATGAGTTCTTAAAGGCAATCAATGATGATCTCCGCAAGAAAAGTTCTTCTTACATAGCCAAGCGTTTACTCTTATCTACTTACATGCCTCAAGTCAAGTCTAGTAACAAGTACAAGAAAGATACTTCCTCTAGTAGTAACAATAATAATGTCAAATCCAATGGTGTTGCTTCTAGTATTTCTCTTGATTCCACTAATGATTCTCTTAGCCAAGTTACACTTGAGAAAGAAAATAGTTTATTGAAGGGAATTATAGAGAAAGGTGTTTACAAGAGCCTTCTTGGGAGTAAGCAATTCGAGGAAATTATGCATAAGCAAGGAAGGCACCGGAAGAATCAAGGTGTTGGTTTTGAACGAAAGTTCAACGCCAATGGAGTTGAGTGGGAAGAAGATCAATACCCCAAGACAAAGTTTGTTCCTCAACAAGAGAAGGATGATACTACTTCCTTCAAGGGGACACAAGCTCAAGATGATCTTCCACCACAAGACCACAAGAACAAAGGCAAGGACAAGCTTCAAGAAGAGATTGATGCATTTGAAGAAGCACCTAAAGCCTCGCTCGAAAGTGGGTCCCCAAGACTACGTCAAGTTCTACTTCATCAAGTACAACTACAACTCCAAGGATTCCCATCAAGATGATGTGGATCCTGAAGAAGAAGAACTAGAGAGTTCTTGAGAGTGACTCCGCCAACAATCTTCACTCATATCATTTTGGCAAGAACAAGTGCAATCAACTTCCACATCTTGCACTAGTTCATGGAGTCACAAACCCTCATGTTGGTAAGGCAAGGGACAAGGTAACCTAATGTTTTCATGGACATCATCTTGTGTGTGCATCACTCTATGTCTATGGATATTCTTGTTTGTTCCTTGTGGGACTAACCCATGTAGGCAAGTTGAAAGTGCAACTCACTCCAAAGGATTGCTCCAAATGATCTACGTCAACATTGAGCATCTACATCACAACAGCTACATGAAGTCATCATCGACAAAACCCATGGTTAGTTCATCCCTCTAAGGGGTTGATCTCACATCTAGGGGGAGATTAACTCTAAGAATTGAGTCAAAGCAACTCTAATGGTGTGAACACATTAATGCATTTTGTAAAAGTGGTAACCCCACTTGAGCTTAAACGATGAGTATGACCTATGATCAAATGTTCTCATTTGACTCCTAAGTCAAAATACTCATATATAGATGACCTAGTCATCGCCAATTGTTTGATAGTTGCTAAAATTGGTTGTGCATGCTTTGTCACATATTTCAATTGCCATTTTATTGTGTGAGCATGTTGCTGCATATTTTACTCATTCAAGGACGTCCACTTGTTGTTTTGCTTGTTTGGATTCTTTTCTTTGTGCCAAGTGGATGGACAAGAATGCCTAAGAACCTTCTTTAGCTATCTATGCTTTTCTCGTCTCAAACTCTATTCATGCTACATCACAAAATTTGATCAAGTCGATTCGAACCACTCTGTGTGAGGAGCACTCGAGTCCCGATTCGTCATAGACTTAAACTTCCAAAACCTCTTAGTGATTCTAGGTCTGACCGATCCTTCCATTTCGGTCCTACCGAGATCATCAAGTTGATCTAAGTTTTCAATCTCGGTGCAACCGATTTGAACTTTTCGGTCTCACCGATTTGCTATAACTGAACTCAGTTATGCATCTCGGTGCCACCGAGTTGTTCCACTCGGTCACACCGACAGGGTCGAGCTATATATAGCCACGGGCAAAATTTTGGAAATTTCTCCGAAACCCTTCGCCCGCGCAACAGCTCGCTCTGCCATCGTGGTCTCCGGATCGTCTCCTCGCCGCCAGCAGCCTCCTGTCGCTGGTCTTCGCCGCCGTCAACGGATTTCGTCTCCGCCGTTGCCGCCGTAGCAAGTCCACCGCCAAGTTAGGGTATGGACTTGAACTTTGTGCTATCCACGTCTGATTCCTGGCACATTGTTTTCATATTGAATCTTGCCACGATTGAAACTCATCTATCCAGCCAAAGTAGTTCATAGATTAGATGTGATTCAAATTTTTAGGTTTAGGTTTCCACCGAAACCATCTCGGACCCACCGAGTTGAAAAACTCGGTCTCACCGATTTGGCTTATGCCATTGCACAAGTGACTCTCGGTTTGACCGAGAATTACTAAACGGTGCAACCAATTTGAGAATTCTGTGAAACCCTAGCAGTCTCGGTACCACCGAACTGAATCTCGGTCCAACCGAGATCATCAGTTTAGGTTCCAGAAACTGCTTCGGTATCACCGAGTTTGAAAGTCGGTGGATCCGAAATGCTTTCTGTGGAAAACTAAAACTGAAATTTTGAGTCATTCTTTTGCAAAAACCTCTGAATTTTGTGATGCTCATCTTTTCTATCTCATCTACAACTCTTCACAGGCTCAGCAGTCAGATTTTGCAGTATGTCTGATCAAAGTGACAGCCAGAACAGGTCAGAACAGCAGATGGACTTGAGTAAGGGCACTAGTCCCTCAACTTCAGATGAAGGGAGCAGAAGTACTCCTAGCAATTTGCCTAAGGCTGCAACTAGGAAAAGGAGGAAAAGAACTTCAGATTCAGAGGATGAAGATTATAGAGCTGAGGAAGATGAGGCTATCTCCAAGAAAGTGGTGCTCAAGAAGGAATATGGCTCAGCAAAGAATGCAAAGCCAGGCATGAAGATCAAAAGGCCTGCAGGAAGACAACCAATGTCCAAGGCCAGAGAATCAACTAAACTGCCTGAGAAGCCTGATCCCAAAGAGCCAGCTACTGAAGGGAAGAAAAGAAAGGAAAGGGTCAAGATGACCATGGCCAGAGTTATTGGGAAGCCTTCCATGATGGAAGAAGAGGATGAACCTGCTGCACCAGCTCCAAAGGCACCAAAGCTTATGGGAGATGCTATTAGATCGGGGCTGCCACATCTAAGCCCAAGGAAGCACCCAAAGCTGCCCCCAAGGCCAAGTCTGCACCAAAGAGGAATACCAGGAGTATTCCACCGGGCCGAGAAGAACAAGGCCCCAGTGCCTGAGGATGCTGATGAGGAAGATGAAGAAGGACAAGTTATGAGGAAGCTCAAGCCCAAGATACCAGACCACAATGATGCCCATCCTGTGGCTGAGGACATGAGAATCAGGATGGATCTGTGGTCGAGGATATGGAGGATGGAAGATCCATATGCTTCAAGGAGAAGAACTGCTGTTGACTACGGTGTTCCACACAAAGGAACAACAGGACTTCTATGAAACCATTCTGTTGGACAAGAAGCCCATTGTCTGTGACATGAGGTGGGTTGACTGGAATTTCATGAAGGAGAATGAAGAGCACTATCCTGGAGTGCAAGATAGCTTTGTTGGTTGTGGAGTTGCAGATTTTGTTGGGCAAAAGCTCACAAATTGGAATGATGAACTTATCATGCAGTTCTACTCCACAGCACATTTTTATCCAGATGGAAGAATTGTTTGGATGTCTGAAGGTACAAGGTACCAGTCAACTGTTGAAGAATGGGCAAAGCAGATCAATGCCCCAGAGGAAAATGAGGATGACCTAGACATTTATGCAAAGAAGAAGATGGGTCACAATTCAATGGCTCACATGTCCAAGGAGATTCCAGACAAGGCATTAGGAACTCACAAGTTTGGATCAGTTCACTTTCTGCTGTCAGGGTTGCCAACCATAAATTGGATTCTGAGGCACACTTTGTTGCCCAAGTCCGGTGACCATCACATAATCAGAGGGCATGCCATCAACATGTTGCATGTGTTTGATGTGCCATAGAAGTTCAAAGTCATGAGCCTGATCATTGAAACAATCAAGAGGACTGCAGCAGATCAGAAGAGGAAATGTGGATATGCACCTCAGATTCAAGAATTGATAAACTCAAAGATGGGAACAGGAAAATATAAGTTCGATAAGGAACACTGTCCACTTTATCCAGACTTTGAGGACAATGAGGTTGTCATGAATGAAGATGATCCACAATCAGTTCAAGCTCAGGAGAAGAAGGAGAAGGCAAAGAGGGAGAAAGCTGCCAACATGCCAACTCAAGAGGAGGCATCTGAGTATTTCTTGAAGAACAAACAGGAGCAGCTCGGATACTTAATAGCATCAACCCTGAGGATTGATAAGGGATTGGCCACCCTCACTCAAAATTAGGAGAGCCTGGAGAGAATCATAGAACAAAAGTTCTATAACTTAGATGTGAAAGTAACTGAGATTCAGTTTGCAGTGGAGGAACTACAAGATGACATGCAGGAGAGAAGGGCAAAACAACAACTGATGCATTTGCCAGAGTGCCTAGAGCCCAGAGGTCATTCATCGTGCGATTCGACACAAGAGCAACTTCATCTGCACCAGCTACAGCCTCAGTGCCACCAGCTCCAGCATCTACATCAGCTCCAGCTCCATCTACTTCAACTGAAGCTTTCGTCCTCGGCGTTATCCGGACTCCACCACCACCTGAAGATCAAGCCTGAGAGTCGATCTAGCACTATGCATTTTCTATTAACTTTTTGGTAACTTGTTGCCAAAGGGGGAGAAAAATGTATAGATCATAGGCTTCGAGAGAGAGAGTGTTGCTTTTGTTCTCTCTTGCTTTATTTGGTGGTTTTTCAAACTCTGTTTGCTTTTGGTTGAGATACTATGCCTGTGAGACATTGATGATCATGTGTTTGATCATAAGCTACACTTATGCATGTTTGATGATATTATCCTATCTATCTTATGTGATCACTCACTATGCTTGGTGATGAGTGCATGTATTCATGGTTTATTATTTTGAGCGCTCCACCAAGATGTATGTGACATGGAAGAGTAACCCATGAGCCTAATTCATTGTGCATTTGCAGTCCAAAGCAAATCTAAAACTATGCACAAATTTAGGGGAGCTCTTGCTTATCACATACTTCTCAACGCGACGATGTTTTTTAAATTTTTTTCTCATTTGTCGAAGCTTTGATTTATATGTTGTCATAAATTACCAAAAAGGGGGAGATTGAAAGTGCAACTATCCCTAGGTGGTTTTGGTAATTCATAACAACATATAGCTCATTGAGCTAATGCTATTCCAAGACTATTATTTCAGGAAAGCTCAATGAATGGCATGGCATGGATGATGAAAGTGGATCCCTCAAAATACTAAGGACAAAGGATTGGCTCAAGCTCAAAAGCTCAAGACTCTTCATTTTACATTTTAGTGATCCAAGATCACATTGAGTCTATAGGAAAAGCCAATACTATCAAGAAGGGATGAAGTGTTGCTTAATGAGCCTTTTGCTTCATGTGCTTAGTGATATGCTCCAAAACCCTCAACTACTTTCCCACATCCACAAATTACCTAAACCTAAAGACAAAATCGGTCACACCGATTCTTTCTATCCGGCGCCACCGATTCCAAAAGTCATAGCCACTACCACAAACCCTAAGCAAATCGGTCTTCCCGATAGGGATCTCGGTCTCACCGAGATGGGGTTGCAATCTCTCTGTTTCCCTTCGTAACGTTTCGGTCTAACCGAAGTGAGCGATCGGTCCCACCGAGATTGCAATGTAAACTCCTTGTTTCCTCTTTGTAACATTTTGGTCTCACCGAAAAGAGCAAATCGGTCCCATCGAGTTTACCTGACCAACTCTCTGGAAAGCTTATTACCAAAATCGGTCCCACCGAGTTTGAGTAATCGGTCTTACCGAGATTACGTTATGCCCTAACCCTAACCATATCGGCCTCACCGAGATGCATGTCAGTCCCACTGAAAATCACTAACGGTCACTAGGTTTACTAATTCGGTCCAACCGAGTTTAACGATTCGGTCCCACCGAGTTTGGTAAATTGTGTGTAACGGTTAGATTTTGTGTGGAGGCTATAAATACCCCTCCACCTCCTCTTCATTCGTGAAGAGAGCCATCAGAACGAACCTACACTTCCAACTTACCATTTCTGAGAGAGAACCACCTACTCATGTGTTGAGTCCAAGATATTCCATTCCTACCATATGAATCTTGATCTCTAGCCTTCCCCAAGTTGCTTTCCACTCAAACCCTCTTTCCACCAGATCCAAATCCTATGAGAGAGAGCTGAGTGTTGGGGAGACTATCATTTGAAGCACAAGAGCAAGGAGTTCATTATCAACACACCATTTGTTACTTCTTGGAGAGTGGTGTCTCCTAGATTGGCTAGGTGTCACTTGGGAGCCTCCGACAAGATTTTGGAGTTGAACCAAGGAGTTTGTAAGGGCAAGGAGATCGCCTACTTCGTGAAGATCTACCGCTAGTGAGGCAAGTCCTTCGTGGGCGACGACCATGGTGGGATAGACAAGGTTACTTCTTCGTGGACCCTTCGTGGGTGGAGCCCTCCGTGGACTCGCGCAGCCGTTACCCTTCGTGGGTTGAAGTCTCCATCAGCGTGGATGTACGATAGCACCACCTATCGGAACCACGACAAAAACATCCGTGTCTCCAATTGCGTTTGAATCCTCCAAACCCTTCCTCTTACATTCCTGAAAGTTGCATGCTTTAATTTCCGCAGCCTATATACTCTTTGCATGCTTGCTTGAATTGTGTGATGATTGCTTGACTTTTCCTAAATTAGCTATAATCTGCCAAACTATAAAATTGGGAAAAGGTTAAGTTTTTGTTGGTCAAGTAGTCTAATCACCCCTCTAGACATACTTCAAGGTCCTACAACAGTGCCCTAGCAAGACATGGCGCCTCGCCAGACCCCGGCCGGAGCTTGGTACTCAGCCGCCTTGGACTCGCCGAATGTGTCGGAGGAGGGCCTTGCCCGGGTGCGCCGGATGGTGGCGGCGGCATAGACGGGGCAGAAGTGTTCAAGGCTGGCTCAGCCCTTTCCGAGGGCCAAGGAAGCACCTTCTATCCGCTCGTCGTGAGCGCCATTGCTGCCGGTCTGGTGCCTCCCTTTTTTGAGTTCTTCTTCTCTGTCCTCCGCCACTACAGACTGCAAGCTCTACACCTCCACCCCAACTGTTCTTCTTCTGACGATCTTCGCCTACTATTGTGAGGCTCACGTCGGGGTGCAGCCCTCAGTGGCCTTGCTGCGCCACTACTTCTCCCTCCGGACCTCTCGCGGTCCCATCTCCGCATGCGCGAGCTTTGTCGCGTATGGCAGCTCCAACGCCATCTCGAAGCCCGGGAAGAGGATTGAGGGCTTTAGGAGCAAGTGGGTCATGGTAGATGCTGGGCGCATCCACCCTCGGCTGATTCTGCCCATGGAGCACCCCACGACCTCCAACGATTGGTCTCGTGCAGAACTCGTGGATCCCCGCGTGAAGCCGGTGCTAGAGAAGATGGACGCAGATATGTGGCCGAGCAACATGGCGGCCGCAAAGCTGACTGGTGCGTCGCTCCTGAGGGAGTTCCTGGAGCATCAGGAGGCCCCGCTTCGACAGTACTCGCTTCCGCTGTGGAGGCCCCGCCCGAGCCCCGCAGTCTTGGCTGACGAAGATCTGGCCGCGGTCCTCAAATCTTTGGTCGGGGGAGACGTGGCGAGGCTTGTGGGCGCTCCTGTGCCCCTGTTCCTTCGAGATGATTGGGAGCAGGCGGTGGAATCCATGCCCGTCTTCAATGGGGACGGGCCCGTGGCCGCGGAGGTTCCCGAGGACCCAGCAGCCCTGGCGACAGTGAACGTGTCCTCCGGCGACTCCAGCAAAGAGGAGGAAGAAGAGGAGCGGGAAGCGGGGCCTGACTCTGAGGCGACTGACAGGGAGTCGAGAGCGCCTCCCCGGCAGGTGCCAAGGCCTCCGCCTCTTGCCGAGCGATGACGACGAGGATGGCAACGAGCGGGGCGGCGAGAGCTTGCCCCTGATCCCGAAGAAGGACATGACTAGGCTGGTCCCCCGCGGGTCTGCCCCGGCTCCGAGGCGATCCGCAGACGTGCCTCCTGCGCCCGGGACTCTTGAGGCTGATCCCTGCAGCCGGCTCTCGGGCTTCAAGTATGGCCGGAGGTTGCTCGAGCTCGCGAGTGATGACCAGTAAGTGCTTGATTCCTGTTTTATTCCTTGCTTTGTCGCTGAGGCTTGATGTATGTATCTCTTGGCTAGGCTGGCGCCTGCGGCGAAGAAGCTGAAGGGAGCTCCTGAGGCTTCGTCTGGGGCAGCGCCTCTGCCCGCGAAGGAAGGCGACAACAAGACACGGGCCTCTCCTGCCTGGGCCATCTCGCGAGGCTGGCGGAGCTGGTCGGGCGAGCCCACCCCATGGCCCAAGCGAATCCTGAGGTATCCTTGCCTGATGCCACCGCCACAGCTGTTGGGGCGCAGCAGGTCCCGCCTCAGGATACTGTGGTTACGCTGCCGTCCTCTCCTCCTACTCCACCAACTGCTGTCTCTCCGACTCCTCCCACTGTCCTGGATCGTGCTGCTGCGGAATTGGACCGGCAGCAGCAAGATCTTCTAGGCGCCGACCCTCGCTTGGTGGCCGGGCGCTTGGAGCTGGCCTCTAGCTAGATTCGCTCTGACGCTTCGATTCGAGCGGTGCTGGTTCAGGCCTCGATGGCTTGCAACGAGGAGAAGCAGGCCGTCCTCAGGGCGAAGGCTGCTCGCGAGGCTGCCTTGGGGGAGGTAGCCGATGTCCGAGGTCGCTGCAAGGCACTGGAGAGCGAGCTGCAGGGCCTGCGGGACCAGCTTGCCAAGGAGGCCCGCATTCGCCAAGAGAAGGAAGAAGACACGAAGGCTCACGAGGCGGCCGTCAAGGACCGGGACGCCAAGCTTAACAGGCGCCATGACCGCCTGGGTGCGCTGGAGCAGGAGTTGGAGGTGAAGAAGGTCGAGCTGGACGGCAAGGCGCGGGTTCTTGCCGAGGACCGCGAGGCCTTCACGGAGATGGAGGTGAACGCTCACACCTTGCCGAGGTCGCGACGACAGCCGGAAAGCCCGCTTAGCCGGGCGCCGAGGACGGCCCCACCAAGCTGCTTCCCTTCTGATCCGTGCTCTTGAAGATGTCACCCTTGGCCTTGGCCCCACGGCCGAGGCCGAGGCGTCTGTTGCCTTTCGCGGAATGACGCGGGTCCTTACCCACGTCTACCTTCGCGATCCCGACGTCGACCTCGACAGCCTGCTGGAGCCAGTGAGGGGCGAGTTTGCCGCTGCCACTGCTGAGGCCGTGAAGGGTCGAGCGGAGGCTCTGCTGTCGAAGTTCCGGGCCTTCAGCACCAAGCCGAAGCAAGGCGCTGCCGGTCCTGAGGCTTCACGAGGCGAACCCACTCGGCGCAGCTCCGTCGTTGACAAGTGACTCCGTTGTGGCTCCTGTTCTGCTTCCTACAACATGCATCATGCCTCGGGGAGGCGTTTAAACTTGCGTTTGGTGTTGTGATAACAATTATGGACTATAATGTTTGCTTTTAAATTCCTTGAGATTTGCGCTTCTCCTTCCTACTTGCTTATGTTCTACGCCGGCAGAGCCCGGCCCCGCCAAGATACCTCAATCATTGCTAGCCCCGACCGGAAACCAGGACGGGACCAAGGAGTGAGGGGCTACGTGACAAGTTAGGCTCCTGAGTTGCGATGCTCAGGAGTCCCCCTTGGCGCACGAACAGCAAGTAGGGAGGTGAGATGTGTGGGTGAATTACCATTCTACGTCTGCAGAGCCCGGCCCCGCGCATACCTCAACCGCCGTTAGCCTTTCGGAACTAAGGAGTGATGGGCTACGTGACTAGTTAGGCTCCTGAGTCGCGATGCTCAGGAGTCCCCCTTGACGCTCAAACGGCCTTCGTACCTTGGCTCCGCTCGGGGAGAGACATGCGACGAACCAGGCCCGAGGGGCCTGGCTGGGTGGCGTGCGTCTGGGCATGACCCAGGCGTAGCCCCCGTGCCCAGCCCCCTCGCACGGCACTCCCGAGGGGAGGCGTTGCGATGAGGCCAGACATCGAGCCTGGGCTCCCCCGAGGTTGATGCGCCGGGGCCACCCTCGATTGTTTATCACCAAGACGGAGCATAGCGCTTCCGTATGTGTGACGGGCATAGCCGCTACTCGGCGGTGTCATGAGCGGTAGGAGCATGGTGCTTCCATCAGTGCGTGGGAGGGGGCTCCCCTCGGGAGGAGCCCAGGCGTGTCTGACCCATACGACACGTGGCTGGCAATTGAGGGGCTCGACGAGGTGTATCTGGGCACCCATGAGCCAGCGCGGGACTCACGGGGCCCTACCTCAAGGCGGCTTGCGCCTGGCACTGGGCCTTAACTTGTGATGTGTTCTGCAAATTTGGTTAGATGCCGACGCTCTACGTCCTCGGGTCCCGGCCCTCGAGCGAGTCTCAGCCGTCGCTGGTATGCCAGGTCGCAATGCCGTGGACAAGGCCAGAGGGTGAGGGCTGGAGAGCCAGTAGGAGCCCATGAGTCGCGATGCTCAGGTACCCCCCTTTAACGTGCAAGCGGCCGACATGAAGGAAGAAGGGGTGTCGTGGACAGGCATCAAATAACAATCATGATGGGTCGAACGCATGACCCGAAATAAAACACAAGAGGGGTACATGCCGCTGGGTCTGGCCCGAGCGACTTGGGGATGATGCAGCCCGAGGGGCGCCCCCAACAAAGTAAGCTCGGTGCGGCAGCTAGGAACATGAAGTAAAAGGGATACACGCCGCAGGGACGGACCCACGCGGCCTGGGAATAATGCAGCCACAGGCGCTCCACCGGAAATGAAACTTGAAGGATGTCACCTGATAATGTTGAGGACGAAGGGATGTTGAAGTAGCGGACGTCGTGGGCTGCGGAAGCCGATCTTCACGAGCCCCCAGGCCCAGGAGCCTCGGGAGGCTCTGGAGGCGCTGGTGGCTCCTCGTGGACCATCTCCATCTCCGCCAGGACTGCGGAACGCCTTGCCTCTTGAGCCTCCAGGACGCTCCCCATGAGGCGCTGGTGCGTGGCGGCGCGTTCGGCATGCCGAGGGGCATGCGAACGTAGCTGTGGGGTGGGCCTTCGCAGCGCCCCACGATCCTCGCCTGGATGGGGAGCTACGGCGGGTAAGCGGCGGCTGCCACTCATGACTCTTGACTCCTGCAACTCCTGCGTGATCTGACTGACGAAGTCCTGAGGGTTTGGCCCTCCTTGCCTTGCTCCTTCCTGAGGGAAACGTGCTTTGAAGCACGCCTCCAAGTGGTGCCCAAGCGCCTCCCTCGTGACCTTAGCAAGGTCGATGGCCCTCCATGAGAGAGCCCCCGAGCCTTGCTTGAGGAGGGCGCCGGGCGCGCTTTCCTATGTGACAGAAGGAGGTGCCCCCTGAGCAGACGTGGACCCTGAGGGGCCTGCCTCCCGAGGGGTCGGGCCTGGCGATGTCTTCTTCTTCTTGGGAGCGGTCTCAGGGAGCCTCACGCTCCTGCGATCTGGGTCTTCAAGTGATGCGGCTTGAAAGGCTCGCTCCAGGGAGCACACTGCGTCTCTCTCTTCACAAGGCACCGTGATGACTCCGCCGCTTCCTGGCATCTTGAGGACGTTGTAGCCGTGATGAGTCACGGCCATGAACTTGGCCAGAGCTGGGTACCCGAGGATGGCATTGTATGGCAGGTGAATGTGGGCGACATCGAAGTCGAGGAGCTCGGTGCGGTAGTTGTCGCGCGCCCCGAAGGTGACAGGGAGGCGGACCTGCCCAATCGGGACCGTGGAGCCATCGGTGACTCCGGACGAAGGCTTGGTTGGCTGGAGCTGATTGTAAGGCACTTGGAGATTGTTGAATGTCTCTACGGACAGGACATTGAGCCCCGCTCCGCCGTCGATGAGGGTCCAGGTGACTTGCACGTTGCTGATGATCGGGGAACAAAGCATCGGGAGGACTCCGGCTGTGGCCGCACACTTGAGCTGATCCGCTGAGCTGAACGTGATGGCGCACGCTGACCACCTAAGAGGGCGCGTGGCTTCGAGCTTGGGAGGACTGCATTCACTGGGCGAACCGCTTGAAGATGCGTTGAGAGGCTGGGGCTTGAGCTCCGCCCAGATGCAAGCGATCGCTGCTGCTCCTGGAAGCCCCCGGCCCCCTCGTCCTGATGACGGTCCTCGTTCCTCCTTGGCTGCGGCGGCAGAGGAGGGAGGCCTGCGTTTCCTTGCGGGCGATCCTCGCGAGGCTGATCCCTCCAGTCTCCCTCGCGAGGCTGATCCTGCTAGCGATCCTCGCGAGGTCGATCGCGCCACCCTTGGCGAGGGCCACGGTCTTCCCAGTGTCCTGCATTCCTTCCTCCTCCTTGGCCGTAGCCTCTTTCGTTGCGGTCGGGGCGTCGGCCGATCCTCCCTTCTCGCACGGCTCGGAGCTCTTGACATTCGTTGGTGTTGTGGGTGTGGAGGTCGTGGTACACACTGCAAGCTGCCCTTGGAAGACTCGGGCTGATCTCTACCCCGCTTGGTGTCCGGTTACGCCATGAGCACGGCAGCCCCTTGCGCTTCACGCCCTTGGCCTTGGATTTCTTCTCTTACGGGTCTGCGGCTGGCAGCTCGAGGAGGAAAGGTGCCCTTCCTCAGCCTGGCGCGCACTTGGTCGCCAAGTTGAACAGCTCCAAGGAAGTGCACAGATCTTCAGAAGCGACCCGACCTCGACGGGTCAAGCCTTCGTGTATCCGTGCCATCCTCGGATCAAGATATCGGCACACACAAGACATCAATGTATATATCAAAGTGCAATCACATGTATAAATAACGTAAATGATATATACCTCATAATACTCGGTGAAACAATCAAACGGGTGTGGAGTCCCATCAACGCCATCGGCAAAGTTGAGTGTAGACCGTAACCTCAGATCGTAACTCTTACTCGTCGAGGAAATATCTGCAACATGATACGTTGCAGCCGTGTAGGTCAAGACATTGAATGTACCGGCAAGATCACAACATGAATAAACAGATGGTAAAACTATACTATATGCAATTTGGCTTTGTGGCTCAGATTCGAGTTTTGTTTGCGTAAAAGCTGATTTTATTTTCCCTACATCAAAGAATAAATGAAGTCTGTACTATGGAGTTTTCTATCATGACATGGTTCCGCCAACCGATGTCTCATAGCCCAAAATCATCATAAGTTGCCCACAATTAAGTTATCAATCCGGTGTTGAGAGTTCCGAGATAGATCCAAGTCCAGATGCTCAAATTGTCCGTAATCGGGACACGGCTAATCGATTAGGTTTAAACCCTCCGCAGAGGTTTGTACACTTTACCCGCAAGATTCGATCCCTCTTTTTACGTTCTCGCACTTCGTGGTGTTTGAGAACAAGACGATCAAACATGGTCTTAGAAGAGTTCCTCGACCACCGTCCGTACTCATCCCATCCTACCGTAGTTCTACATCTCGCTAGTACCGCCCCAGCCAGAGTCACCACTAAGGTCAACCAAGCCAGAGCCCATAATGACTTGCGGTTGCACAGGTAAGCTTCCGGGCATGAAGTATTCTTCTGCTCTTTGAGTCTGGGTGAAGCTTTCCGCAAGATGTCATGGCGCTTTCTCCATGCATCCCGCCAACCACTGGGTTCTCCAGGTGCCCGTCAACCGCCCTTCACCCAAAGAGTGTGTATTGAATTCTGTCTCGAGTCTTGAAGTCTTGAGGTCTTGAAGATGCAGTCCTTGCAGATTCCATCATGGAGTTGTCGCCATTGACGTAGAATCCTCCTTCTTCACACCACTCTCGTGCACTCATACCAAACCCCGTCTCGCTATAGCGTAGCATTAAAATAAAATATCGTCCGGGCTTGGTAACAGGGTGATGGCTTCCTACCTCATGCATACTACTCAACTACAAGAATTTCAATATCACTACTGAGGGGTGGTTGCAAAGATGTCACTAAATGCAATAAAATATAGGTATGAAAGCATGGTCAAAGTGAACTTGCACGGTTGACGATCTTCAAAACTAGGGTTTCGTAGTAGCAATCTTCAAGCACTCGGAAACTCTACCGAGGCAAACAATAACTATAATAAGCACATAGCATAACATCACTTAACACAATAATATAACAAAGTAACACACCAAAACCAACAAAGCAAAACCCAAAGGGAAAACTTAAAGAAAAACAACTCAAAGTTTTCCTACTTCAAATAACAACAAGAATAGATTTATATAACAAAAATTTTTCTAACATAACCTAATCATGGTTTTATATTAACTTAACAGAAAAGGATGCATTAAGCAACTAGGAGCAAAAAGAATTAATTTAAAATCTAATATGAAACTCCTATTAGGCCTAATTCAATTTCTATTAAGGAAAATAAAATAAAACTTTTATTTATTATAAATAAAAGTTCATCCTATAAAGTGACAGAAACTATCCTAGAATAATCAATCACATGTTAAAAATAAATTTATTTACTAATTAAATTAATAGGAAAACAGTAGCTAGCTAATTAATTAGGATTAACAAGATTCTGCTTAAAACTAATTATTTATTAATCCTAAAATACCCAAATTAATTTCTATGGTTTGGCAATGTCAAAATAAAGTTGGGACAAAAGAATCATCCAAAAATAATTTTTCTAACTCAAGTTATATCAGATTTACTATTCTGACTAAAACTAAATTAAAGCAATTTTAATTAATTTTAACATAGCTAAATATATATTCTACAGAAATTACATAAAATTTGCAATCCAACAAAAAATAATCATCTAAAAATAATAAACAGAATAAAAGATATCAATTTTTCAAGCAGGAACTATTACGCTAAAACAGAAAATCAAAATAAAAAGAAAAAGGCCCGATGGGCCTAAACTCAGGCTCCTCGTAAGGCCAAATAGTCTAAATGGGCCTAGGTTTAAACTAAAACGAACCGGCAAAAAATAAACCTAACTAATACTAAACCAAAAGAACCGGCCGGTTTTCTAAATAAAACCTACCCCTTGAGGTCTAATCCTAGCTGCTCACTAGAGATCTGGACGGGGGAGGGGGCTCCTGGTGACTTCATCAGCGTCTGACGGCAAGGGCGGCGGCGAGAGTGCAGCGAGGGCTTCAAGGCCTGGGAGGTTTGGGAGTCGCAAGGGTGCGGGGGCGCTCGGGGAAGGGTTTGGTGGAGTCGGGGGTGACCGGGGTGGTCTAGGGCGGCGACGGCGAGGAGTGTGGCGGCGGCGAGAGCTTCGGGCTCCGGCGAGCTCGAGCGAGAGGGAGAGGGGGTTCCGGCGAGGGCTAGGGGGGGAATGGGGTGCGGGGCGTCGGCTTTTATAGCCAGGGGCCTCGGTCTGCAACGGGAGGCGATCGGGGAGGGGATCGGCATCCCGGATCCTTCGGGATCCGGCGATCCGCGGCGGCGACGGCGTGGCGTGGGGCGGGGGAAGAAGATGGGGGCGGGGCCCACGGTCAGTGAGAGGGAGAGAGGGGCGAGGCGAGCGGGCGGCCGGGGCGAAAGGGTTTCGGGCGAGGGGGCGAGGTGAGGCCGGTCGGTCGGCGCTGGGCTGGCCTCTGGGCCGCTCGGTGGGCCGGCCGGTGGGGGTTGCGGCGCTGGCTGGGCCAGGGGGCCTGGCTGGCGCCTGGGGGGGGGTTCTATTTTTTGATTTTATTTTTTTAATAAAACAAAAACAGAATTAAAACAATAACTATAAATATTTTATATAGGGTATATATATACCAAAATGATCAGGGGAATATTCCCTATCATTTGAACATTTTTCCAAAGGCAAAATCCAAACTTTATAAAAATTCATTTTTTCAAATTCAAATAAAATTCAGATTTGATTCCAAAACTTTTGGCAATGTTTCCTCCGATATTTTTGGAGTGTCATGTTTACTCCTCTCATACTTTTGATCAAGTATTCATCGTGCATAGTTTTTGAAATGATTCCCACTTGCCAAGTTTGAATTCAAATATGAAAACTCAAATTTGAAAGAGGGTTTCAAGGCACTTTCAAATGACTTTCAATTTGATACTTTTTAACTTCCAACTCATATTTCATATAATTGAAGAAGTCATTTTATCTTCCCTCATGAAAATCATTGAGTTGCATAAAGCTTTGAATTTGAAATATTCTCGCTTGAAATTCAAATCTTTCCAAAACCCTTTTCATTCCAAATGGAAGAAGTCATGTCATCTTCACTCTAGGGTTTTGGTGTTGGAATGAATTTGAATTCATTGAGATCCAAAAGGCAAGGGAAAGTTTGGGAAAGTCATTTCATTCCCTCTCATTCAACTTTCAAAAGTTTCAAATTCCACTCAATTTCACTCAATCATTCAAACAAACAATCAGACAACAAGCATAGTTATTTATTTAATATAACATTCCAAAATTTCAAATTTTGGGATGTTACAAACCTACCACACTTAAAATGAATCTCGTCCTCGAGATTCGAAGAGGCTAGCAAGAAAAGGTTAGGGGTTGGGGGTCTTCTAGCAGATCCGTCGGTCGGAATGGTCTAGTGTGCTACCACACTTAAAAGCAAGGTTACAGTTCCAATAAACTCAGATACTTCCTCTGGAGTGTTGACAATGTATGTCTCTTCACATATCTTACAATAGCTCCTCTGTCAGAGGCATAGAGTTTTCCTCAGAATCTTGGGTCGGTTCGTCAAAGTTGTGGTTCGTCCGAGATTGGATCTTCTTAGCTGATAGGTCCGTGTCCATTCTAGACAACTATCGAATACTCATGGTGGTCTACAATTTATGGTTTCTCCTGCAGAAAACGGGTCTGGGCTGAACCTCACCGTATAACCTACGATTGGCAACGGTTGCCTGTAAAGGGGTTCCATCGTCCTACCATTCTATGGTTTTATGGCTTATCGCGTCGACACTCTCCAAAGGTTTTCAAGTCTCTCTGATTTTCCATCAACATATGATAGTTCATGATAGAAGTCTTCGGTATGGGGGCCAATCCATCCCGTACTTGAATCATTACCACATACGTAAACAGTGAATCACGTATACTAACACTTGGGCATACTCACAAGCATTGCAGAATTTCTCTTGTCCTCGAATTGGGTTCGAGTAAATCCATGGTTTCTGCAAGCCAACCAAAACATCTATCGTTACTTCACCACTCTCAGGTTTTTGCGTAACCTTCTGGGTGTGTCCTATTTCTCCGCAAATCTTGCAGGCACAAGGTTTACTTCCTGGTGTATCATTGTGCTTCCGGATAAGACGTGATCTCATCAGGTCTTCTTGAATTCCTCCCAAGTTCTTGCTCCTTTAAATCCTTGTATGGATTGATGCATTCTCCACTGTGTTGCAAAGACTTTACGTAAAGTAATCAAGAGCGTATTGGACCTCATACTTCCTTGAAACCAAATTGTTCCCAAGTGATTCTCCATGTTCTGCATCCATAGCTCTCGCCCTACCGAAGTCTTGATCCGTAGAATATCACCAACTTCATTCATCATCTATGGGGTTCAAGGGTTTTAAGGTGAGATGAGAGAGAGGTGGGGAGGGATATACACACAATACAAACAATAGTTTTTTTGATGAAACAAGTTTTACTTTGTGGCTGTCGGAAAAACATCAAACAAATGACAGCTCACACATCGTCGCATCTAACGTAAGTGTATAACATGGATTTGGTCCTCTAACGGTCAAATAATTCTTCTGATTCTTCAAGTCGTCTGAGTCTTCAACTGGTGTAGCTTCAACTCTTCTAATGCATGGTCAAATCCTCTTTACTCAAGAGGCCATCAGTTATCCGATATCTTGTCCTTCTTGGAGCGGCTTCAGTTGATTCTTCATGTGGTCAAAAGGGAAAAGGGGTATATCCTAACTATTTTGAGGTGAGAGTGTCTATTCGATAAAATTAGAAAAGATGAGAAGTAAGAGTCTTTTTGTAAATAAAGTTTTAGAGATTTCCTGTCCTAGGGCTTTCCGGTTTCTAGGGTCACGCCCATACCAACATGTGCTCGATACCATATTCAGAGCGACCCGACCTCAGACGGTCAAGCCTACGTGGTATCATGCCATCCTCGGATCAAGATATCGACACACACAAGACATCAATGTATATATCAAAGTGCAATCACATGTATAAATAACGTAAAATGATATATACCTCATAATACTCAGCGGAAACAATCAAACGGGTGTGGAGTCCCATCAACGCCATCGGCAGGTTGAGTGTAGACCGTAACTCAGATCATAACTCTTACTCGTCGAGGAAATATCTGCAACATGATACGTTGCAGCCGTGTAGGTCAAGACATTGAATGTACCGCAAGATCACAACATGAATAAACAGATGGTAAAACTATACTATATGCAATTTGGCTTTGTGGCTCAGATTCGAGTTTTGTTTATGTAAAAGCTGATTTTATTTTCCCTACATCAAAGAATAAATGAAGTCTGTACTATGGAGTTTTCTATCATGACATGGTTCCGCCAACCGATGTCTCATAGCCCAAAATCATCATAAGTTGCCCACAATTAAGTTATCAATCCGGTGTTGAGAGTTCCGAGATAGATCCAAGTCCAGATGCTCAAATTGTCCGTGAATCGGGACACGGCTAATCGATTAGGGTTTAAACCCTCTGCAGAGGTTTGTACACTTTACCCGCAAGATTCGATCCCTCTTTTACGTTCTCGCACTTGAGGTGTTTGAGAACAAGACGACCAAACATGGTCTTCCAAGAGTTCCTCGACCACCGTCCGGTACTCATCCCATCCTACCGTAGTTCTACATCTGCTAGTACCGCCCCCGGCCAGAGTCACCACTAAGGTCAACCAAGCCAGAGCCCATAATGACTTGCGGTTGCACAGGTAAGCTTAGGGCATGAAGTATTCTTCCATCTCTTTGAGTCTGGGTGAAGCTTTCCGCAAGATGTCATGGCGCTTCTCCATGCATCCCGACCAACCACTTTGGGTTCTCCAGGTGCCCGCCAACCGCCCTTCACCCAAAGAGGTGTGTATTGAATTCTGCCTCGAGTCTTGAAGTCTTGAGGTCTTGAAGATGCAGTCCTTGCAGATTCCATCATGGAGTTGTCGTCATTGACGTAGAATCCTCCTTCTTCACACCACTCCGTGCACTCATACCAAACCCCGTCTACTATAGCGTAGCATTAAAATAAAATATCGTCCGGGCTTGGTAACAGGGTGATGGCTTCCTACCTCATGCATACTACTCAACTACAAGAATTTCAATATCACTACTGAGGGGTGGTTGCAAAGATGTCACTAAATGCAATAAAATATAGGTATGAAAGCATGGTCAAAGTGAACTTGCCTGGTTGACGATCTTCGAAAACTAGGGTTTCGTAGTAGCAATCTTCGCACTCCGGAAACTCTACCGAGGCAAACAATAACTATAATAAGCACATAGCATAACATCACTTAACACAATAATATAACAAAGTAACACACCAAAACCAACAAAGCAAAACCCAAAGGGAAAACTTAAAGAAAAACAACTCAAAGTTTTCCTACTTCAAATAACAACAAGAATAGATTTATATAACAAAAAATTTCTAACATAACCTAATCATGGTTTTATGTTAACTTAATGTAAAAGGATGCATTAAGCAACTAGGAGCAAAAAGAATTAATTTAAAATCTAATATGAAACTCCTATTAGGCCTAATTCAATTTCTATTAAGGAAAATAAAATAAAACTTTTATTTATTATAAATAAAAGTTCATCCTATAAAGTGACAGAAACTATCCTAGAATAATCAATCACATGTTAAAAATAAATTTATTTACTAATTAAATTAATAGGAAAACAGTAGCTAGCTAATTAATTAGGATTAACAAGATTCTGCTTAAAACTAATTATTTATTAATCCTAAAATACCCAAATTAATTTCTATGGTTTGGCAATGTCAAAATAAAGTTGGGACAAAAGAATCATCCAAAAATAATTTTTCTAACTCAAGTTATATCAGATTTACTATTCTGACTAAAACTAAATTAAAGCAATTTTAATTAATTTTAACATAGCTAAATATATATTCTACAGAAATTACATAAAATTTGCAATCCAACAAAAAAATAATCATCTAAAAATAATAAACAGAATAAAAGATATCAATTTTTCAAAACAGGAACTATTCTGCTAAAAGCAGAAAATCAAAATAAAAGAAAAAGGCCCGATGGGCCTAAACTGTGCCTCTGTAAGGCCAAATAGTCTAAATGGGCCTAGGTTTAAACTAAAACGAACCGGCAAAAAAATAAACCTAACTAATACTAAACCAAAAGAACCGGCCGGTTTTCTAAATAAAACCTACCCTTCGGTCTAATCCTAGCCGCTCACTAGAGATCGGGGGAGGGGCTCCGTGACTTCATCAAGGCCCCGACGGCGGCGGCGGGCGGCGAGAGTGCGGCGAGGGCTTGCCGGGGAGGTTTGGGGAGTCGCAAGGGTGCGGGGAGCTCGGGAAGGGTTTGGTGGAGTCGGGGTGACCGGGGTGGTCTTGGGCGGCGCCGGCGAGGAGTGTGGCGGCGGCGAGAGCTTCGGGCTCCGGCGAGCTCGAGCGAGAGGGAGAGGGGGTTCCGGCGAGGGCTAGGGGGGAATGGGGTGCGGGGCGTCGGCTTTTATAGCCAGGGGCCTCGGTCTGCAACGGGAGGCGATCGGGGAGGGGATCGGCATGCCGGATACTTCGGGATCCGGCGATCCATGCGGCGACGTGGCGTGGGCGGGAAGAAGATGGGGCGGGGCCCACGGTCAGAGAGGGAGAGAGGCGAGGCGAGCGGGCGGCCGGGCGAAAGGGTTTCGGCGAGGGGCGAGGTGAGGCCGGCTTGGCCGGGCGCCTGGTCGGGCCTCGGGCTTTGGCCGGCCGGGGTGGGGCGCTGGCCGGGCTGGGGTTCGGGCCGGGCGCCTGGGGTTTCTATTTTTTGATTTTATTTTTTAATAAAACAAAACAGAATTAAAACAATAACCATAAATATTTTATATAGGGTATATATATACCAAAATGATCAGGGGAATATTCCCTATCATTTGAACATTTTTCCAAAGGCAAAATCCAAACTTTATAAAAATTCATTTTTTTCAAATTCAAATAAAATTCAGATTTGAATCCAAAACTTTTGGCATTGTTTCCTCTGATATTTTTGGAGTGTCATGTTTACTCCTCTCATACTTTTGATCAAGTATTCATCATGCATAGTTTTATAAATGATTCCCACTTGCCAAGTTTGAATTCAAATATGAAAACTCAAATTTGAAAGAGGGTTTCAAGGCACTTTCAAATGACTTTCAATTTGATAATTTTTAACTTCCAACTCATATTTCATATAATTGAAGAAGTCATTTTATCTTCCCTCATGAAAATCATTGAGTTGCATAAAGCTTTGAATTTGAAATATTCTCGCTTGAAATTCAAATCTTTCCAAAACCCTTTTCATTCCAAATGGAAGAAGTCATGTCATCTTCACTCTAGGGTTTTGGTGTTGGAATGAATTTGAATTCATTGAGATCCAAAAAGGCAAGGGAAAGTTTGGGAAAGTCATTTCATTCCCTCTCATTCAACTTTCAAAAGTTTCAAATTCCACTCAATTTCACTCAATCATTCAAACAAACAATCAGACAACAAGCATAGTTATTTATTTAATATAACATTCCAAAATTTCAAATTTTGGGATGTTACATCTTCATGCATCGCCAGCTCCTCCTTCATCTTGACGTCGCGCACACCGTCGGAGAAGGCAGAGATGATGGCCTCCTCGGTCACCTTGGGAATCTTGAGGCGTGCGTTGTTGAAGCGCTGGATGTACTTCGCAGGTCTCCCCGGTTGTCGCTTCATGCGGCGCATGTCGCTCACGGTAGGAGGCCAGTCATGAGTACCTTGGAAGTTGGCGATGAAGCGGGTGCACATCTCGTCCCAGGAGGAGATCGTGCCAGGAGCCAGGTTCAGGAGCCAGGTGCGGGCTCCGTCCTTGAGTGCCATGGGAAACCAGTTCGCCATGACCTTCTCATCCCCGTTGGCGGCCTCAATGCCAGCTCGTAAAGCTGGAGGAACTCCGCAGGGTCGGCCGTGCCGTCGTAGCGAGGAGGCAGGTCTGGCTTGAACTTGCTGGGCCACGCGACGCTGCGCAGCTCGGTGGTGAAGGCGCGACAGCCTGCTCTGGCCACGGGAGGCCTTTGGTGACGAAGAGCCTGGTGTTGTGGGTCCCCATGCGCTGCAGCTGGGAGTAGCGCGGGGTCTTGGCGCGCTGGAGCAGGAGCGTGGTCGTGACGAGCCGGTGCAGGGAGCACTCGGGCAGCTTCTTGGGGGCGAGGGACCTCTTGACAACTCTTCTCTTGCTGCGCTGGCGCCGGACGGAGTGGGTTCCGCCCAGGGGCCACGCGCCTTGGGGCCAAGGCGCCTTCTTGAGGGGAGGCGGCCGAGGCGCTCGAGCTTCATCGCTGCAGGGCGGGCGCGGTGCAGCGAGAAGGACGGCGCTGGGGAGCCTCTGGCAGCGGACGAAGCTCGGGCGACACGGCCGAGCCACTCTTTGTAGACGTCGTCGACAGGGCGGTAGCGCAGGAGCTCGTTTGCCGCGATGAGTGCAGCTCGAGCCTCCATGGGCACGCGGAGCTTGCGGGACGAAGAACCAGCGGGGGCGAGTGAGGGAATAGCAGTACGGCCGTCTCGCCTGACGGACAGATGCTGGGATGATGCTTGCTGCTCGTTCCCCGCGGGGCCGGTGGCGGCGTTGACGGCAGGCGACGGGGAATGGCAGGGGCGGCCGCCGACGGGGCCGTCTGAAGGCGCGGAAGCGAGAGCGGCTCGGCCGGGCGCAGGCTCGATGCGGTGGTCGGCGAAGAACAGGCGGCGGAAGATTTAATTCCGGCAAGACACCTACCGGGCGCGCCAAATGTCGGATTTCGGGTTCCGCAGACCCTCTAGGTTCGAACACTGGGGTGCGCGGAGATCTCGCCCTCTACCTACCGCACCTCGCCGCCTCGCTAGGATCTAGAGCTATGAAAGGAACAACACAAGAGACACAGGGTTTATACTATTTCGGGCCACCATTGTGGTGTAATACCCTACTCTAGTTTGTGGTGTGGTGGATTGCCTCTTGGGCTGATGATGAACAATACAAGGAAGAACAACCTCGCGAGGGTCTGTTCTTGGCTAGTGCGATGAACTGCTAGGGGGAGTTCAGTCGCTCTCTCTCTCTGCTGATTCGGGATGCTTGATCCTCTCTCTATGATGCCTGATCCTCTCCTTTTGGATTCCGGATCCCTCTACCCTGTGGGAGGCTAGTCCTATTTATCGGCAAAGGCCCTGGGCCTCTTCCCAAATATTGAGCGGGAAGGGCGCCAACAATTGGCCATTTTGAAGGGGAACATCTAGTACACTTATCCTGACTAAAGTTGGTCCTCGCCTATCAAAGGCTCTGGTGACGCCGGCTTGGGCTCCACGATGACTTCCTTCCCGCCGCTATGACGGTCTTGGTCTTGTTGCAATCAAACGGATGCCTTTGCTTGATGCTCTTGCTGCGCTTGCCCTTTGCACCAAAGAGGAAAGGAGGACACTGCGCTGGTCGGCGCCCTTGGCGCCCTTGGTAAATCCACGGCCACGTCATGGGCACCTCGTGAGGTACCCCGCCTTGATCTCTCCGCCTCCTCGCGAGCCAGCCTGACGAGGCCGTGCCTGAGGAAGCTTCCTATTGTCCGCCCCGCGAGGCTTGGCCCCTCGCGAGGGTCTTGAGCTTGTGCTGATGAAGATGGGCCGTGATGGGCCACCCCCTTGAGCCACGCCGCAGGCCGCAGGCAGGCAAGTCTGGGTACCCCCGTTCCCAGAACGCCGAAAAAAAGTGTTTGGAAAAGTAGATACGTTGGAGACGTATCACAATGATTTACATTCCGCTGCTATACTATTAGATTTGCATGTCTAGGTTGATTGCTTCACTTGTAATAGGTTGCTAAAATCTGCCAAGTCTTAAATTGGGAAAATGCTAGATTTTTATTTGGTCAAGTAGTCTAATCACCCCCCTCTAGACATACTTTTGATCCTACAAGTGGTATAAGAGATTTGGTCTCCATTTGCCTTGATTTCCATAGCTTTGGTGATCATAGCCTTGGTTTCACAACCTAGGTGAGTATGGTGTCTAGCGAGGGAAATTACCACCGTAGAGGTCCTTACTTTGATGGTACTAATTTTGCTAGTTGGAAGCATAAGATGAAAATGCATATTCTTGGACATAACGCCGCTATTTGGGCTATTGTGTGTATTGTCTTGCAAGGTGAATTCTTTGATGGGAGAGAACCGAATCGTGAAGCTACCGTGGAAGAATTGAAGATGCTGTAGTACAATGATCAAGCTTGCGATATCCTCTTCAACAGATTGTGCCCCAAAGAATTCAACAAAATCAGCCATCTTGAGAATGTAAAGGAAATTTGTGATACTTTGATTGATATGCACGAAGGTACCGACTCCGTCAAGGAATCCAAATTGGATGTGCTTCAAAGTCAGCTGGACAAGCTCAAAATGAAGGATGGTGAAGGTGGCGCTGAAATGTACTCTAGGCTTGCTCTCATCACAAATGAGATTGCCGGCTTAGGAAGTGAAGAGATGACTGACAGATTAATCATCAAGAAGATCCTAAGAGCCTTGGATAGAAAATATGATACTGTGTGCACATAGATCCAAATGATGCCCAACTACAAAGATCTCAAGCCATCAAAAGTCAATGGTAGAATTGTTGCTCATGAGATGTCACTCAAGGATAAAGAAGAGCTTCACAACAAGTCTAGTGGTGCTTACAAAGCCTCATGTGATGCTCCTACATCATCAAGTGAGAAACAAGCCTTCAATGAGGAATTGAGCCTAATGGTGAAGAACTTCAACAAGTTCTACAAGAGTAGAAGCAAGGAAAGAAGTTCCAAGTCAAGGTCCTACAATGATAAAAGATCTTCTTGTCATGAGCGTAATTGCTACAATTGTGAAAGACCCGGACACTACTCCAATGAGTGTACGTCTCCCTACAAAAGAAGAGAAGACTCGCCTAAAAGGAGAAGTAGAAGAGAAGAATCACCTCCAAGAGAGAGAAGGAGTAGAGATGATCGTTATGAACGAAGAACCTCTCGCAGTAGCAAGGATTCAGAAAGGAAGGACAAGTCATCAAGGAGCTACACAAAACGAAGACATCAAGCTCATGTTGGTGAATGGGTATCGGCTCCGAGTCCGACCATCACACCGAGAGAAGTTATCACTCTGACTCAGAATATACTCAAGATGGAGGTGTTGCCGGTCTAGCACTTGTGTCAACCAACTCGAAAGTGCTAGTTATCGACTAGAGGGGGGTGAATAGGCGATTTTCGAAAGTCTTCAAAACGTGGAAGTTTCAAGACAAACAATAGAAATGACCTAATTGATATGCAGCGGAAGATAAACTACAACAAGCAAAACCATAGTCAAGTATGCAACAATGTGAAAGTACAAAGACTAATAGCAGCTTAGTAGTAAGGATCAGGATGGAAGATAGTATGAAGCCAACCAACGATAGTAGTCAAGCAATGAAGTCAAACAGATACGACAAATAGGCAATGACTTCACGAAGACAAACTCTAAGTAAAGGGAGGGAGAGGATAGAACCATTCACTTGTTGAAGACATATGATTTGTTGGACCAGTTCGATTCTTTGTGACAACCAGACGTCTGTTAGGGAGGCTGAGATTCAACTCGAAGACCGCATCTTCACCTTATTCCCCTTGAGCTAAGGACACACAGTCCTCGCCCAATCACTCTGGTAAGTTTTCAAGGTAGACTTCCGAACCTTCACAGACTTCGTTCACCGGCGATCCACAATGACTCTTGGATGCTCAGAACGCGACGCCTAACCGGCTGGAGGATTCACAGTCCTCAAGTGTAATAAGTCTTGTGTCACGCAGCATGTAAGGACTTGATGATGCCTAACACTCTTTGGCTTTGGGTGTTTGGGCTTTGTCCTCGCAAGGATTTCTCTCTCTCTCAAAGGCTTCGAGGTGGGTTGCTCTCAAACGACAAAAGCCGTGCACTAACTCTGAGCAGCCACCAATTTATGGTGTAGGGGGTGGGCTATTTATAGCCACTAGGCAACCCGACCTGATATGTCCGAAATGACCCTAGGTCACTAAGGAACTGACACATGTTCCAACGGTCATATTTCAAACACACACGGCAACTTTACTTGGGCTACAAGCAAAGCTGACTCATCCAGCTCTGGATAAGATTTGCTCTCATTGTCTTCGCTCGAAGACATAGGATTTGGGTTGAGCATCACTTGATCATTCTCGACTTTGTTCACTTGGACCCCACTTAACAAAGACGGTGGTTCCTATGACTCAACAAAGAAGAAAAAGGAAACAACGAAACGACACAGTCTTCGCGCTCCATAGTCTTCACTCAATGTCTTCTCATGTCATAGTCTTCAATATGAATATCTTCAGATACCACCATTGTCGTCAATGTCTTCATATATTTTTAGGGGCCATCTCCGGTAGGTAAACCGAATCAATGAGGGACACTACCTGTGTTATCCTGCAATTCTCACAAACATATTAGTCCCTCAACCAAATTTGTCGTCAATACTCCAAAACCAACTAGGGGTGGCACTAGATGCACTTAGAATCTCCCCCTTTTTGGTGATTGATGACAAACTGGTTGAAGTTTTCAACGGGGATAAAGTATGTGAAATTGATAAGGATAGAGTATTGTCTTCATAAGTGGCAAAGGCTCCCCCTGAAGATGTGCATATAAGTAATTTGCTTTTGGAATGCAAATGCACATGGCAGGTTGTACTTGTGGAGATCCTTTTCAACTTATGAAGATAATTCATCATGCATGAAATGATATAACTAAGAGAATGACATGCATAATGAAAAATGGAAGTTTGCAGAATGATCTAAGTGCGGAAGTTATCATCGCACATGTGGAATTTATCATCGCATCATAGAAAAGCAAATAAGTAGCAGACGACCATCGAGTTTAAGTGTTACAACTCAAATAACCAAATGTATCAGAAGTGAGAGTTGTAAACACTAGGCAAAATATAAAGCAACCGCCCATATGAACCCGCTTGAAGACTATCAAACTCATATGCTTCTCCCCCTTTTGTCAGTAAGGACCAAAAAGGTTTGAAGACATAGAGCATCTACTGCTCCCATGAGGAGTAGGTGAAGCAGCAGGGTTGTCGTTGTTGTTTGGCTGTTGAGCGAACTTGGTGCAAAGGTCGATGCGTGTAGAAGTAGGGGGCGGTGAAGTAGCATCGTCTTCATCATCGATCACTCTGGCATTCACAGTTGCCGCGGAGGAAGAATAGTCAGAGTCTTCAAGGGATGGAGTTCGACGTAGGACGACATTCCATGGAGGAGTAGAGTCAAACTTGAATCTTTCAGTGAAGCCATCGTCTTGAAGATCTGCTTCAGCACTGAGAAGCGTCAAACTCTTCCATGATCGCCGACAGGTTTCGTGAGTGACAAAAGCATTCTTGGTGGCAAGATTTCGAATGCGATTGACATCCACCAAGTGGCTTTGCATCTGTCGCTTGAGCCAAAAGTGATGCTTGTCTTGTTTCTGATGCATTGCCACAAGAAGTTCTCAGTCATTTAGGACGCGAGAGCGCTTCTTAGGCCTTCGGGCAATTGTGCTCTCAGTAGCTTCAGTTTGCGCACGGTGAGGCATACGAGTGTTCCCAGCCATTGGATAGACACGAAGTTATCGCGTGGACTCCTTCCATGGGTTGAGTGAAGCTTTGGTGATCAGCATTTTGAAGACAAAGAGGCGTCTTGGCAGGCTCAGGGTATATGGCTTCAACTGCCATATCAACCTCTGTAGAAAGATCAGATGATTGCGAGCAGAGGGCTGATAGTTGATAGCAGAGTGTAGCTTGATGAGGCGCATGACCCATGGAGCATAGAATTTCAGGCCAAAAAGGTCGAGAACCAGACGCAAAGAAATTGCGGATGAAAAATTCTTGTGTATTGAAGTCGATGCCATTGAGGATGTAAAAGACCAATGTCTTCATGGCTCCTTCAAGTTTTGCAACTGATGAATGCCCTTTGATAGGCCATAGAGTTCGCCTGATGATGTGATATATTGTGCGAGGCAGATACTCAAGGTCATCAACAAAGAACTCCTTTGGGTATTCAGCGTCAGTTGGCAAAGGCTACATCATGATCAACATCTGGCTCATGTTGGGCTCTGGCTTATGGAAGATGCTCTCCAGTGCATTGCGGTGGAGTTGACAATCAGGTTCGAACATCTCTCTGGGAGTGGGTAGGCCGGTAAGCTCAATGATGTCAAGAGCTTTGGCTTTATGATGAACATTTCCTGTCATCCACTCAAGAACCCATGTCTTTGTATCCCTGTAGTAGCCGCGAATGTGGAGGGTAGCATAGAATTGAAGCAAAAGTTCCTCATTCCAATGTTCTTTATGCATCACAAAGTCGAGCGGCACTGCATCACGAAAGCGATAAAGTGCTTCTTCCAAGCATGGCAGTCCAGCAATGGCTTCGTGTCGAGGCGCATATGAGGGAAAATCGCCCTTGATCATCTGACGCATGAGTAATAGCTTCGCTGCTGATAGCTCCAGAGCCGATCTGATGATATTCTTGGCCTTGAGTAGGGGTTCTTTGCTCTATCAAAGAAGGTGTTGTGGGCTTTGAAGCCATTTGCATTGAAGGACCACAGAGAGGTGGCAATACACAGGAACCTTGGCAGTCTTGGCTTTGGTTTACGGATCGAGGCCTATGCTCAACATGATAATCAAACCGAGGACCAGAGGCATTAGGCGGAGGGACGAGCGAACCATCGGACGGTGATCGGTGACCATAGTTGTAAGCTTGCTCAATTGTATAGGGCCTTGGTGGCGGAACATGAGCGATGGCAACAACAAAGGCGTCGAGCACTGTGATGCTTCAGGAGCAGTTGCATCATTGGCTTCCGCACATTGGTTGGTGCAGGCTCCACATTTGCTTCACCATGACTACGTCATTGGCTTCATTTGTGTTGGTGGTGGCAGCCTCAAGATTTTCAACCTCCACTTGATGAGTTGGAGGGCTGAACCTTTAATACGTTCACTTGTGAACAACTTCTTGATAATGGGGGGAGTAGGGACACGTTCTTGTTCTTGGTTGTCATCGACTGATGCAGCCGGATTGTCTTCAGCAGCTTTGGCTTCAGACACGGAAACATTCACAGTCGGAGTGGCTTCTGGAAACACTTGACGTGCAACAGATTGGTGTTGCACTTATCCTTCTGGAACGCTCGAAAGAGGGACTTGAGGCCTTGGTCCTTTGCGAAGCCTGCGGAATGCTGGCGACGCCTTTGGAGATGGAGTTGGCTGGGCCTCAAAGTCATCCTCTTCTTCTTGCACAGGTGGTGTGACTTGTTGTTGTTGGGGAGTACTCGGGGAGTCTTGTTGTTGCGGGTGATCAGCCCATGATGCATCCTGAGCAATTGGCGTCAGAGGACAACCAATGCTGATGAGTTTGCTATTCGTGAGAACAGGCGATGATACCAAGTTGTGTTTGATTTGAGGAAGAACTTCATCATCTTCAACATTGTCATCGTGACCAATGTCTTCAGCAGCGGTGGGATCAACTGTTGGAATGTCTTCAGCTCCATGAGCCTCTGTGGAAGCAGGCTCATGAACTATCATCCGTCGTTCTTGGTGTTCAGATGCAGGGCGAACCATGGAGATAGGTTCAACAACTAAGGGCTCTGTGGGAGCAGCCCGATTCTTCTTTGTTTTGCGCTTCTTCTTGGAGGGAGCAACATCAGAGGCTTCATGATTTTTCCTTTTTCTGGCTTCAGCCTCAGCAACCCTCGTCTTCTTCAGTTCTGAAGCGGTTGACCTGACCTTTGGCTTCGAGCCAGTCATGCTGCTTGGGAAGACTATACGAGGTTCTTCTTGCCTTGAAGGTGCAGTTTGGTCAGTTGATTGCTTCTTCTTCTCTGCAGCCATTCTGGGGTCAATGCCAGGACGACCAAGAGCCTTGCGCTTCTCAGCCTCATTGTAGGCTAGCACACACTTGTCAGCCATACTCTTCATGCGCTCACGAGAGCCTTTAGCTTCTTCGCGCTTCTTGAGAAAGGCTTCTTTGAGCTCGTGCAGCATGATCTTGAAGTTTTTGACATCTTGCACGCTGAGCTTTGCCACATGCTTCTTGAACCGAGCTTTCTCATAGTCGATCTTGTGCTTCAGTTCAACGATGCGCTGAGCAAGAGCTAGCTCAGAAGCAATGGCGCCATTGAAGGAGAAGCTGAGGCCAATGGGAAGTTGCAGATCTTCAAAGCTGATATTTGGGGTGTCAAACCACTCATCAATGAAGTTATGGATGATTGCCACATCAAAGAGAGGCAAATCATTGAAGATCTCGCTTCTTCCTTGCTCTTGATCAGTTGCTCAAGGGCATCATCTGCAAGATCTTCATCGCTGGATAGATCAATGTGCTCTTCTCGCAGAATGGCAGCAGGAGTCAATGTCTGATCGGTATTTGTGACGATTTTCTTTTTCTTCTCTGTCTTCTTGGAGATACATGGTTGATCTTCGACCGCATTAATCGCCTTCGGGAGGTGCAGTGGCCAGTGGCTTCGCATGTGAAGCTTTTGGAGGAGCAGCTGATCTTGAAGCCTTAGGCTTCTTTGGCTTCTGCGGCTTCGGAGTAGGAGCTGGGGCTTCATCAGTGTCAGTATCATCATCAGAATGATCCACTTTGGCACCTTGCACTGACATGTGAGTGATGAGGCCATCAAGGTTGTAGAAAGGACTGATGACATTGGGTTCTGCATCACGTGAGCCGTCAGCACGGGGAGCAGAGGGACCAGGGTTGAAGTCTAATCCCAATGACTTCTTGTTTTCCTTGGCCGATGCCTTTGCATGCTGGAAGTTGCGCTTGAAGAGATTATCGTCATGACACCAGAGCAATGACGATGGGTCGGCATTTTCAGGCTGAGGTCCACGGACCATACAAGGATAGAAACCCTGTGCAATAGCTTCAGCTCTGTTCTTGGGTGGAAGGCCTCGAAGAGAATATCACCCCAAGGACTTTTGATAGCGTTCTTCTCAGCGTATTCTGGGTCACGAACTTGTATTTGAACCATTGTTCAGCCCAATATCGTCGAATCCACTGGATTCGTGTCTTCTTGTTGATTATAATTCTCTTCAGGATCTGTCTTGTAAAGCTCTGCGAGGTCATCGTGCAAATCTCTTGATGTTCCCCACGATCTTTGTCGCCACCCTTCCTCATCGATTTCTCTGCAGCCATGAACTTCAAACTAAATGGCTTCAACACGTTCAAAGGCTTCAAAAGCTTTCGCTTCTTTGGATAAACAGGAACTGGCTTCGGGAGAGTTAATGTGATGTTGTAAGAATTCTGCAAACGAATGCAGACTATGAGAACCAAGGGATTCTCCCATGGACATGTACCTGTGACAACATTAGAGATGCGAGGGAAGGGGAAGAGGTCATATGCATTCTCAGAAGATTTTGAAGATAAATCAGTGTGAAGACATTGACCTCATGATCTAAGACATTCACTTATATGTTGAGAGTTGGTTCCAGATTTGTACGAATCCGTGAATAAGTACAAGTGAGGAATCAACTAGTTATGGAGCTTAAGTGAATATACTAGGCCCCGAGATGCGCATGTAATCGATCTAACATTGTATAGGCAGAAACTAATTTTGGTAAATAGGATGAATCTTTGAGGATAAAAAAGATGGTAAAAATAGAGTTATATTTACCACACGAAGAACTGCTAGATGGGACGAGTAGGAGACCGAGTAGTTCAATCCACCGTGCCCTAATTTGGCGATGGAGGACACCTACAGCGGCGGCGGAGAGGACGATGTTCGCGGCCGGCGTGAGGACGGCGTCGGAGAAGTCACGGCAGCTAAGCGCTTCCTCACCGGCGTCGTCGAGGGCTAGCGGTGGCGCTAAGGTTTTGACGCGGTGGAGAGGTGGAAGAAGGTTTTCTTTACCGCAGGGGACATGTATTTATAAGGAAGTGTGCGGCACAGCGCAATTACTCAGGTGCCCCTGGCGGTTCACATCTGAGGGGCACGTGGCAAGCATGCAACATACTCAGAGTTGTCCCACGTTCCCACGCCCGCCAGGTTTGTCGGATGGTCGTTCCGGCTTCTCCGGATTTCAAACAATAAGGATGAATCATTTAAAACAGACTTAATGTTTGTCTTCGTGTCTTCACGACAAGGACGCAGAGAAGACATTCGACGATTTCAATAGAATGCATATGATTTGGACAGATAGAGTTTGAGATAGAAAGCATAGAGAGATTAGGGTCCCATCACATTCACTTAGTTCAAAAGATTCAACTAGGAAGACATACTATAAGTGAATGCTTTGTAGAGGAGAGAACACTAGTATATATATATATATATATATATATATATATATATATATATATATATATATATATCGAAAGCAATCAAATCAACATAGTGAAGAAAATCATGAAGATAAGTTGAAATTTGAAGACAAACCAAATGTGAAGACATAGCAAAAATAACGCCATGAGTGAAACACTTCAAACAGAGAAATTTGGTGGTGGCGTTACCCACCGTATAGGAAGTATTAGACCCAGACACGGCGCACAATTATCGTGGCGCTCCAAAGTCAAATTCCACGAATGTATTCACACTCAGAATGTAAGTCTTCATTGATTGAAGATATACATTACTTCGTGTGTTGCACATCTAAGTCATCAACATGCATAAGTGTTAGGATGTGTGTCTGATCACAGGACATTTGAGGATTCCAAGATATTTAGCTCACACCATAACTTGCAAAACCTTTTCTCATCCAAGGGCTGTGTGAAGATATCTGCCAGTTGCTCTTCGGTGTTGACGTGAATGATGTCAATGTCTTTCTTCATGACATGATCTCCGAGAAAGTGATGATGAATTTCAATGTGCTTTGTCTTCGAGTGCTGGACTGGATTTTTGGCAATCTTGATGGCGCTTTCGTTGTCGCAGAAGAGAGGTACTTGTTTCAGATTGATGCCATAGTCCTTGAGAGTTTGCTTCATCCATAGAAGCCGAGCGCAGAAGATCCAAAGAACAATGTATTCCGACTCAACAGCTTGAGAGTGATACAGTTACGCTTCTTTGAAGACCAACAGACAAGTGATCGTGCTGTAAAGTGACATGTGCACGATGTAGACTTGCGATCCACCTTGTCACCAAAGCATAATCAAGATCCAAGAATCCAACCATATCAAATTCTGAGCCCTTTGGATACCATAATCCGAGTGTTGGGGTGTGAGCCAAATATCGAAGAATTCGCTTCACAGCTAAGTGATGCGATTCCTTTGGTGCCGCTTGGAATCAAGCACACATGCAAACACTAAGCATAATATCTGGCCTAGATGCACATAGGTAAAGTAAGGAACCAATCATGGAGCGGTATACCTTTTGATCAAATTCTTTACCATTGTCGCCGGGACCCGGATGGTGTTTAGGTCGGCATTGGCGTCGTGTAACCTTTGCAATCTTGCATTCCAAACTTCTTGAGACAATCTTTGAGGTATTTTTCTTGAGATATGAAGATGCCATTCCTTTCTTTGTGAATTTGAAGACCAAGGAAGAACTTCAGCTCACCCATCATGGACATCTGATATTGCTCTTGCATCATGTATCCAAACTCATCACTATACTTTTGGTTGGTGCAGCCGATGATAATGTCATCCACATATATTTGGCACACAAACAGTTCACCATCATATGTCTTCGTGAAGAGTGTGGGATCGAGGGATCCAGGTTTGAAGCCTTTGCTCTTCAGGAAGTCTTTGATCATATCATACCAAGCGCGAGGAGCTTGTTTGAGGCCATCTGATGCTTTGTTTAGCTTGTACACCATATCGAGGATGTTTTGGATCTTCAAAGCCGTGTGATTGAGCGACGTATACTTCTTCTTCAATTTTGCCGTTGAGAAATGCACTCTTCACATCCATTTGATATAGCAAAATGTTGTGGTGGTTAGCATAGGCTAGCAGTATGCGAATAGCTTCAAGCCTAGCCACAGGAGCAAATGTTTTGTCGAAGTCAATTCCTTCAACTTGAGTATATCCTTGAGCCACAAGACGTGCTTTGTTTGTGACGACTTGACCATGCTCATCTTGCTTGTTTCGATATATCCATTTTGTGCTAATAATGTTATGCTTGCGAGGGTCAGGACGCTTGAAAAGTTCCCAAACATTGTTCAGCTTGAATTGTTGAAGTTCCTCTTGCATAGCTTGTATCCATTCAGGTTCCATAAAGGCTTCAGCTACTTTCTTGGGTTCTGATATTGACACAAAAGAAAAGTGCCCATGTAAATTTGCTAAGCGTGTGTTGCTCTTGAGCGAGTAAGTGGACCAGGTGCATTAATGCTATCAATTATCTTCTCAATTTGTACTTCATTTGCAACTCGAGGATGAATCGGGCGAAGACCTTGCTCTTGCCGATCATTGTCATCATTGGGAGGATTGTCTTCGCCGAGCATTGTCTTCAAAGTTGGTCAGGTGCGAAATGATAAGTTCCTCTTCAGTTGTGCTTTAAGGCATGATTTCACCAGTTCCCATCAGCTTGATAGATTCGCTGGGTGGAGCTTCGTCTAGTGTACTTGGCAGGTGCTCTCTTTGTGAACCATTGGTTTCATCAAATCGCACGTCCACAGTTTCGATGATTTTGTAGAGATAAAGGTTGAAGACTCTGTAAGAGTGCGAGTCCTTTCCGTAACCGAGCATGAAGCCTTCGTGAGCTTTAGGTGTAAATTTTGACTTGTGATGGGGATCCTTGATCCAAAGACCGCTCCAAATACTCAAGTAGCCGACATTTGGCTTCTTGCCAAGAAGGAGCTCATAGGATGTTTTGTTCAAGCTTATGGATGTAAACACGGTTGATGACGTGACATCTTTGTATCAATAGCTTCAGGCGAGAACTTTCTTGGTGTCTTGTACTCATCGAGCATTGTTCGAGCCATCTCAATGAGGGTTCTGTTCTTGCGCTCACGATGCCATTTTGCCGAGGTGTGTATGGAGCAGAAAACTCATGAGTGATTCCCATTGTATCTAGATAAAGATCAAGTCCGGTGTTCTTGAACTTCGGCCGCTGGTTGTCACTTCGATATGCTTGATCTTGACGCCATAATTGTTCATGGCTCGATTGGCGAAGCGTCTGAAGACATCTTGCACTTTACTCTTGTAGAGAATTATGTGCACCCATGTATATCTTGAGTAGTCATCAACAATGACGAAACCATAGAGACAAGCAGTTGTTCTGAGGGTAGAGTAGTGAGTAGGGCCAAATAAGTCCATGTGTAACAGCTCGAAGGGTTGAGATGTCGTCATGATTGTCTTTGAGGGGTGCTTTGCCCTTGTCATCTTTCCAGCTTCGCAGGCACCACACAAATGATCCTTCTTGAACTTGACACCCTCGATGCCTATGACATGCTTCTTCTTGGCGAGTGTGTAAGTTCCACATGCCAACATGCCCCACCTCCGATGCGAGAGCCAAGATCCTCAAGCTTTTGCAAGAAGACATACGGCTAGCTGTGGACCTCCGAGAAGTCTACCATGTATAGATCATCTTTCCGATACCCTTCAAAGACTAGAGACTTGTCAGATTCCATTAGTACAAGGCAACGATATTTTCCGAATAGCACAATCATGTTCAAGTCACAAAGCATCGAGACAAACATTAAGTTGAAACCAAGGGATTCAACAAGCATCACTTTATCCATGTGTTGATCCTTTGAGATTGCAACTCTACCTAGACCCAATACCTTGCTTTTACCAGTGTCAGCAAATGTGATGTGACTCTTGTCTGATGGACGTAAGGTTGAGTCCATGAGAAGACTTCAATCACCAGTTATATGATTAGTCCATCCGCTGTCCATAATCCATTCTGAAGCATGAGGTGTCATACCCTACAGTACTGTTAGGGGGATAGGCTTCACCAAGAGCATTGTGAAGCATAAACATTTGACGGGCAAGAGGATTATTGAAGCTCAGATCAAGATTAGGACTGATATGATGAATGGCAAACAATTCAGGAACAAAATACATAGTGAGACCATTTGGGCATTTGATCTTGCGCCCTACAAGATGTTTTAGATCCCCAGCAATTGAAAGTGCAACTATCCCTAGGTGGTTTTGGTAATTCATAACAACATATAGCTCATTGAGTTAATGCTATTCCAAGACTATTATTTCAGGAAAGCTCAATGAATGGCATGGCATGGATGATGAAAGTGGATCCTCAAAATACTAAGGACAAAGGATTGGCTCAAGCTCAAAAGCTCAAGACTCTTCATTTTACATTTTAGTGATCCAAGATCACATTGAGTCTATAGGAAAAGCCAATACTATCAAGAAGGGATGAGGTGTTGCTTAATGAGCCTCTTGCTTCATGTGCTTAGTGATATGCTCCAAAACCTTCAACTACTTTCCCACATCCACATATGACCTAAACCTAAAGCCAAAATCGGTCACACCGATTCTTTCTATCCGGCGCCACCGATTCCAAAAGTCATAGCCACTGCCACAAACACTAAGAAAATCGGTCTTACCGATAGGGATCTCGGTCTCACCGAGATGGGGTTGCAATCTCTCTGTTTCCCTTCGTAACGTTTCGGTCTAACCGAAGTGAGTGATCGGTCCCACCGAGATTGCAATGTAAACTCTCTATTTCCTTTTTGTAACATTTCGGTCTCACCGAAAAGAGCAAATCGGTCCCACCAAGTTTACCTGACCAACTCTCTGGAAAGCTTATTACCAAAATCGGTCCCACCGAGTTTGAGTAATCGGTCTCACCGAGATTACGTTATGCCCTAACCCTAACCATATCGGCCTCACCGAGATGCATGTCAGTCCCACCGAAAATCACTAACGGTCACTAGGTTTACTAATTCGGTCCGACCGAGTTTGTTGATTCGGTCCCACCGAGTTTGGTAAATTGTGTGTAACGGTTAGATTTTGTGTGGAGACTATATATACCCCTCCACCTCCTCTTCATTCGTGGAGAGAGCCATCAGAAGGAACCTACACTTCCAACTTACCTTTTCTGAGAGAGAACCACCTACTCATGTGTTGAGGCCAAGATATTCCATTCCTACCATATGAATCTTGATCTCTAGCCTTCCCCAAGTTGCTTTCCACTCAAACCTTCTTTCCACCAGATCCAAATCCTATGAGAGAGAGTTGAGTGTTGGGGAGACTATCATTTGAAGCACAAGAGCAAGGAGTTCATCATCAACACACCATTTGTTACTTCTTGGAGAGTGGTGTCTCCTAGATTGGCTAGGTGTCACTTGGGAGCCTCCGACAAGATTGTGGAGTTGAACCAAGGAGTTTGTAAGGGCAAGGAGATCGCCTACTTCGTGAAGATCTACCGCTAGTGAGGCAAGTCCTTCGTGGGCGACGGCCATGGTGGGATAGACAAGGTTGCTTCTTCATGGACCCTTCGTGGGTGGAGCCCTCCGTGGACTCACGCAGCCGTTACCCTTCGTGGGTTGAAGTCTCCATCAACGTGGATGTACGATAGCACCACCTATCGGAACCACGACAAAAACATCCGTGTCTCCAATTGCGTTTGAATCCTCCAAACCCTCCCCTTACTTTCTTGCAAGTTGCATTCTTTATTTTCCGCTGCCTATATACTCTTTGCATGCTTGCTTGAATTGTGTGATGATTGCTTGACTTGTCCTAAAATAGCTAAAATCTACCAAACTCTAAAATTGGGAAAAGGTTAAGTTTTTATTGGTCAAGTAGTCTAATCACCCCCTCTAGACATACTTCAAGGTCCTACAAGTGGTATGAGAGCTTTGGTCTCCATTTGCTTTGATTTCCATAGCTTTTGGTGGTCATAGCCTTGGTTTCACAACCTAGGAGAGTATGGCGTCTAGCGAGGGAAATTATCACCGTAGAGGTCCTTACTTTGATGGTACTAATTTTGCTAGTTGGAAGCATAAGATGAAAATGCATATTCTTGGACATAACCCCGCCGTTTGGGAAATTATTTGTATTGGCTTGCAAGGTGAATTCTTCGACGGGAGAGAACCGAACCGTGAAGCTAATGTGGAAAAATTGAAGATGTTGCAATACAACGCTCAAGCATGTGACATCATCTTCAACGGATTGTGCCCCGAAGAATTCAACAAAATTATCCGTCTTGAGAATGCAAAGGAAATTTGGGATACTTTGATTGATAAGCATGAAGGTACCGAGTCCGTCAAGGAATCCAAGTTGGATGTGCTCCAAAGTCAGCTTGACAAGTTCAAAATGACGGATGGGGAAGGTGTCGCTGAAATGTACTCTAGGCTTGCTCTTATCACAAATGAGATTGCCGGCTTAGGGAGTGAAGAGATGACCGACAAATTCATCATCAAGAAAATCCTAAGAGCATTGGATGGAAAGTATCATACCGTGTGCACATTGATCCAAATGATGCCAAACTACAAAGATCTCAAGCCAACGGAAGTCATTGGAAGGATTGTTGCTCATGAGATGTCACTCAAGGATAAGGAGGAACTTCACAACAAGTCAAGTGGTGCTTACAAAGCCTCAAGTGAAGCCCCCACATCATGAAGTGAGAAACCAACCTTCAATGAAGAATTGAGCTTAATGGTGAAGAACTTCAACAAATTCTACAGAAGTAGAAGCAAGGAAAGAAGCTCTAAGTCAAGGTCTTACAATGACAAGAGATCTTCTAGTCGAGAGCGCAATTGCTACAATTGTGGGAGACCCGGACACTACTCCAATGAGTGTACGACACCCTACAAAAGAAGAGAAGATTCTCCAAGAAGAAGGAGCAAATGAGAAGAATCACCACCAAGAGAGAGGAGGAGTAGAGATGATCGTTATGAACGAAGACCCTCACGGAGAAGCAAGGATTCGGAAAGGAAGGACAAGTCATCAAGGAGGTACACAAAACGAAGACATCAAGCTCATGTTGGTGAATGGGTTTCCGGCTCCGACTCCGACCATCACTCCGAGAGAAGCTATCACTCCGACTCTGAATATACTCAAGATGAAGGTGTTGGCGGTCTAGCACTTGTGTCAACCAACTCCTATGACATATTTGAATCACCAAATGAAGGAATTGGTAGATGCTTCATGGCCCAAGGTCCTAAGGTAACACATCCCGAGTATGTTGATTTTAATAGTGATGAAGATGACTTGCTAGGTGATGATGATTTACTTGTTGACAACTCTAGTGATGAATACTATGATGAAACATCAATTAATCATGCTAATCAAACGAATGACAATGATAAGGAGAAAATTGAGCTTCTAACTAAAGAACTAAACACTCTTAAGTTGGCTCATGAAACTATCTTCGAAGATCGTCGAGAACTTTTAAGGGCTCATGAGAAGTTACGCTTTGAAAAGCTCAATCTTGAGCAAGAGCATGAGTTCTTAAAGGCAATCAATGATGATCTCTGCAAGAAAAGTTCTTCTTACATTGCCAAGCGTTTACTCTTATCTACTTACATGCCTCAAGTCAAGTCTAGTAACAAGTACAAGAAAGATACTTCCTCTAGTAGTAACAATAATAATGTCAAATCCAATGTTGTTGCTTATAGTAGTTCTCTTGATTCCACTAATGATTCTCTTAGCCAAGTTACACTTGAGCAAGAAAATAGTTTATTGAAGGGAATTGTAGAAAGGTGTTTACAAGAGCCTTGCCGGAGTAAGCAATTTGAGGAAATTGTACGCAAGCAAGGAAGGCACCGGAAGAATCAAGGTGTTGGTTTTGAACGAAAGTTCAACGCCAATGGAGTTGAGTGGGAATAAGATCAATACCCCAAGACAAAGTTTGTTCCTCAACAAGAGAAGTATGATCCTACTTCCTTCAAGGGGACACAAGCTCAAGATGATCTTCCACCACAAGACCACAAGAACAAAGGCAAGGACAAGCTTCAAGAAGAGATTGATGCATTTGAAGAAGCACCTAAAGCCTCGTTCGAGTGGGTCCCCAAGACTACATCAAGTTCTACTTCATCAAGTACAACTACAACTCCAAGGATTCCCATCAAGATGATGTGGATCCCGAAGAAGAAGAACTAGAGAGTTCTTGAGGGTGACTCCGCCAACATTCTTCACTCATATCATTTTGGCAAGAACAAGTGCAATCAACTTTCACATCTTGCACTAGTTCAAGGAGTCACAAACCCTCATGTTGGTAAGGCAAGGGACAAGGTAACCTAATGTTTTCATGGACATCATCTTGTGTGTGCATCACTCTATGTCTATGGATATTCTTGTTTGTTCCTTGTGGGACTAACCCATGTAGGCAAGTTGAAAGTGCAACTCACTCCAAAGGATTGCTCCAAATGATCTACATCAACATTGAGCATCTACATCTTCAATACCTACATGAAGTCATCATCGACAAAACCCAAGGTTAGTTCATCCCTCTAAGGGGGGATCTCACATCTAGGGGGAGCTTAACTCTAAGAATTGAGTCAAAGCAACTCTAATGGTGCGAACACATTAATGCATTATGTAAAAGTGGTAACCCCACTTGAGCTTAAACGATGAGTATGACCTATGATCGAATGTTCTCATTTGACTCCTAAGTCAATATACTCATATATAGATGACCTAATCATCGCCAATTGCTTGATAGTTGCTAAAATTAGTTGTGCATGCTTTGCCACATATTTCAATTGCCATTTTATTGTGTGAGCATGTTGGTGCATATTTTACTCATTCAAGGACGTCCACTTGTTGTTTTGCTTGTTTGGATTCTTTTCTTTGTGCCAAGTGGATGGAAAAGAATGCCTAAGAATCTTCTTTAGGTATCTATGCTTTTCTCGTCTCAAACTCTATTCATGCTACATCACAAAATTTGATCAAGTCAGATTCGAACCACTGCGTGTGAGGAGCACTCGAGTCCCGATTCGTCATAGACTTAACTTCCAAAACCTCTTAGTGATTCTCGGTCTGACCGATCATTCCTTTTCGGTCCTACCGAGATCATGAAGTTGATCTGAGTTTTCAATCTCGGTGTAACCGATTTGAACTTTTCGGTCTCACCGATTTGCTGTAACTGAACAAAGTTATGCATCTCGGTGCCACCGAGTTGTTCCACTCGGTCACACTGACAGGGTCGAGCTATATATAGCCACGGGCAAAACTTTGGAAATTTCTCCGAAACCCTTCGCTCATAACAGCTCGCTCTGCCATCTTGGTCTCGGACCCGTCTCCTCGTCATGACAGCCTCGTCATTTGGTCTTCGCCGCCGTCAGGCAATTTCGTCCCGCCGTTGCCGCCAGAGGGAAGTCCACCGCCAAGTTAGGGTATGGACTTCAACTTTGTGCTATCCACGTCTGATTCCTGGCACATTGTTTTCATATTGAATCTTGCCATGATTTAAACTCATCTATCCAGCCAAAGTAGTTCATAGATTAGATGTGATTCAAATTTTTAGGTTTAGGTTTCCGCCGAAACCATCTCGGACCCACCGAGTTGAAAAACTCGGTCTCAACGATTTGGCTTATGCCATTGCACTAGTGACTCTCGGTCTGACCAAGAATTACTAATCGGTGCAACCGATTTGAGAATTCTGTGAAACCCTAGCAGTCTCGGTACCACCGATCTGAAACTCGGTCCAACCGAGATCATCAGTTTAGGTTCCAAAATCTGCTTCGGTATCACCGAGTTTGAAAATCGGTGGATCCGAAATGCTTCAGGGAAAACTAAGACTGAACTTTTGAGTCATTCTTTGCAAAAACCTCTGCATTTTGTGATGCTCATCTTTTCTATCTCATCTACAACTCTTCACAGTGGTCAACCGTCGGCTTTTGCGGTATGTCCGATCAAAGTGACAGCGAACAGTGTCGAAGAGCAGATGGACTTGAGTGAGGGCACTAGTCCCTCAACTTCAGATGAAGGGAGCAGAAGTACTCCTAGCAATTTGCCTAAGGCTGCAACTAGGCAAAGGAGGAAAAGAACTTCAGAGTCAGAGGATGAAGATTATAGTGCTGAGGAAGATGAGGCTATCTCCAAGAAAGTGGTGCTCAAGAAGGAATATGGCTCAGCAAAGAATGCAAAGCGAGGCATGAAGTTCAAAAGGCCTGCAGGAAGACAACCAATGTCCAAGGCCAGAGAATCAACTAAACTTCCTGAGAAGCCTGATCCCAAAGAGCCTGCTTCTTGAAGGGAAGAAAAGGAAGGAAAGGGTCAAGATGACCATGGCCGAGTTATTGGGAAGCCTTCCATGATGGAAGAGGAAGATGAAATTGCTGCACCAGCTCCAAAGGCACCAAAGCTTATGGGAGATGCTATTAGATCAGGGCTGCCACATCTAAGCCCAAGGAAGCACCCAAAGCTGCCCCCAAGGCCAAGTCTGCACCAAAGAGGAATACCAGGAGTATTCCAAATTGAGAAGAACAAGGCCCCAAAGTGCACGAGGATCTGATGAGGAAGATGAAGAAGGACAAGTTATGAGGAAGCTCAAGCCCAAGATACAGGACCACAATGATGCCCATCCTGTGGCTGAGGACATGAGAATCAGGAAGGATTCAGGGCTGAGGATATGGAGGATGGAAGATCCATATGCATCAAGGAGAAGAACTGATGTTGACTACAGGTTCCACATAAAGGAACAACATGACTTCTATGAAACCATTACATTGGACAAGAAGCCCATTATGCGTGACATGAGGTGGGTTGACTGGAATTTCATGAAGGAGAATGAAGAGCACTATCCTGGAGTGCAAGATAGCTTTGTTGGTTGTGGAGTTGCAGATTTTGTTGGGAAAAAGCTCACAAATTGGAATGGTGAACTTATCATGCAGTTCTACTTCATAGCACATTTTTATCCAGATGGAAGAATTGTTTGGATGTCTGAAGGTACAAGGTACCAGTCAACTGTTGAAGAATGGGCAAAGCTGATAAATGCCCCAGAGGAAAATGAGGATGACCTAGACATTTATGCAAAGAAGAAGATGGGTCACAATTCAATGGCTCACATGTACAAGGAGATTCCAGACAAGGCATTAGCAACTCACAAGTTTGGATCAGTTCACTTTCACTGCCGGGGTTGCCAACCATAAATTGGATTCGAGGCACACTTTGTTGCCCAAGTCCGTGACCATAACATGATCGGAGGGCATGCCATAAACATGTTGCATGTGTTTGATGTGCCACAGAAGTTCAAAGTCATGAGCCTGATCATTGAAACAATCAAGAGGACTGCAGCAGATCAGAAGAGGAGCTGTGGATATGCACCTCAGATACAGGAATTGATAAACTCAATGATGGGCACAAGAAAATATAAGTTGGATAAGGAACACTTTCCACTTTATCCAGATTTTGAGGACAATGAGGTTGTCATGAATGAAGATGATCCACAATCAGTTCAAGCTCAGGAGAAGAAGGAGAAGGCAAAGAGGGAGAAAGCTGCCAAGATGCCAACTCAAGAGGAGGCATCTGAGTATTTCTTGAAGAACAAGCAGGAGCAGCTCGGATACTTGATAGCATCAACCCTGATGATAGAGAAGGGATTGGCCACCCTCACTCAAAATTAGGAGAGCTTGGAGATAATCATAGAACAAAAGTTCTATAACTTAGATGTGAAAGTAATCGAGATTGATCTGCGGTGGAGGAACTACAAGATGACATGCAGGAGAGGAAGGGCAAAACAACAACTGATGCATTTGCCAGAGTGCCTAGAGCCCAGAGGTCATCTGGTGTGCCAGTTTCTGACACAAGAGCAACTTCATCTGCACCAGCTACAGCCTCAGTGCCACCAGCTCCAGCATCTACATCAGCTCCAGCTCCATCTACTTCAACTGAAGCTTTCGTCCTCAGCATTATCCGGACTCCACCACCAGAAGATCAAGCCTGAGAGTCGATCTAGCACTATGCATTTTCTATGAACTTTTTGGTAACTTGTTGCCAAAGGGGGAGAAAAATGTATAGATCATAGGCTTCGAGAGAGAGAGTGTTGCTTTTGTTCTCTCTTGCTTTATTTGGTGGTTTTTCAAACTTTGTTTGCTTTTGGTTGAGATACTCTGCTTGTGAGACATTGATGATCATGTGTTTGATCATAAGCTACACTTATGCATGCTTGATATTATCTTATCTATCTTATGTGATCACTCACTATGCTTGGTGATGAGTGCATGTATTCATTGTTTATTATTTTGAGCGCTCCACCAAGATGTATGTGACATGGAAGAGTAACCCATGAGCCTAATTCATTGTGCATTTGCAGTCCAAAGCAAATCTAAAACTATGCACAAATTTAGGGGAGCTCTTGCTTATCACATACTTCTCAAAGCGACGATGTTATTTAAATTTTATTATCATTTGTCGAAGCTTTGATCTATATGTTGTCATCAATTACCAAAAAGGGGGAGATTGAAAGTGCAACCATCCCTAGGTGGTTTTGGTAATTCATAACAACATATAGCTCATTGAGCTAATGCTATTCCAAGACTATTATTTTAGGAAAGCTCAATGAATGGCATGGCATGGATGATGAAAGTGGATCCCTCAAAATACTAAGGACAAAGGATTGGCTCAAGCTCAAAAGCTCAAGACTCTTCATTTTACATTTTAGTGATCCAAGATCACATTGAGTCTATAGGAAAAGCCAATACTATCCAAGGGCTGAGGTGTTGCTTAATGAGCCTCTTGCTTCATGTGCTTAGTGATATGCTCCAAAACCTTCAACTACTTTCCCACATCCACATATGACCTAAACCTAAAGCCAAAATCGGTCACACCGATTCTTTCTATCCGGCGCCACCGATTCCAAAAGTCATAGCCACTGCCACAAACACTAAGAAAATCGGTCTTACCGATAGGGATCTCGGTCTCACCGAGATGGGGTTGCAATCTCTCTGTTTCCCTTCGTAACGTTTCGGTCTAACCGAAGTGAGTGATTGGTCCCACCGAGATTGCAATGTAAACTCTCTATTTCCTTTTTGTAACATTTCGGTCTCACCGAAAAGAGCAAATCGGTCCCACCGAGTTTACCTGACCAACTCTCTGGAAAGCTTATTACCCAAATCGGTCCCACCGAGTTTGAGTAATCGGTCTCACCGAGATTACGTTATGCCCTAACCCTAACCATATCGGCCTCACCGAGATGCATGTCAGTCCCACCGAGAATCACTAACGGTCACTAGGTTTACTAATTCGGTCCGACCGAGTTTGTTGATTCGGTCCCATCGAGTTTGGTAAATTGTGTGTAATGGCTAGATTTTGTGTGGAGGCTATATATACCCCTCCACCTCCTCTTCATTCGTGGAGAGAGCCATCAGAACGAACCTACACTTCCAACTTACCATTTCTGAGAGAGAACCACCCACTCCTTTGTTGAGGCCAAGATATTCCATTCCTACCATATGAATCTTGATCTCTAGCCTTCCCCAAGTTGCTTTCCACTCAAACCCTCTTTCCACCAGATCCAAATCCTATGAGAGAGAGTTGAGTGTTGGGGAGACTATCATTTGAAGCACAAGAGCAAGGAGTTCATCATCAACACACCATTTGTTACGTCTTGGAGAGTGGTGTCTCCTAGATTGGCTAGGTGTCACTTGGGAGCCTCCGACAAGATTGTGGAGTTGAACCAAGGAGTTTGTAAGGGCAAGGAGATCGCCTACTTCGTGAAGATCTACCGCTAGTGAGGCAAGTCCTTCGTGGGCTGACGGCCATGGTGGGATAGACAAGGTTGCTTCTTTGTGGACCCTTCGTGGGTGGAGCCCTCCGTGGACTCATGGCAGCCGTTACCCTTCGTGGGTTGAAGTCTCCATCAACGTGGATGTACGATAGCACCACCTATCGGAACCACGACAAAAAAATCCGTGTCTCCAATTGCGTTTGAATCCTCCAAACCCTTCCCCTTACTTTCTTGCAAGTTGCATGCTTTTTTTCCGCTGCCTATATACTCTTTGCATGCTTGCTTGAATTGTGTGATGATTGCTTGACTTGTCCTAAAATAGCTAAAATCTACCAAACTCTAAAATTGGGAAAAGGTTAAGTTTTTATTGGTCAAGTAGTCTAATCACCCCCCTCTAGACATACTTCAAGGTCCTACTGACAATAGCATCGACGCCTTTGATTTTCGGCTGAGACCCTTCCTGCAAAAGAAAGTTAATTCTTCTTAACCACCCACATCTTCAGGGGTGGCTTAGAAGCAACGAGTCTAAGTGCAGCATCTGAGAACTTCGGCTTTGGAGCCCTAGCAAATAGCCTTGCAGGAGATGAATGATACTCATATGAATAAGCAGAAAATTTCTTAGTTCTATGAACATAGCGGTTTGAAGACACACGCTCATATTCACAAGTTTGAGTACGGTTTCCCTGCAAAACATTGGCGTTAGGGTGACTCAGGTGAGTCATCTGTCTGTTTGAAGCCTTTGGACCATATGATGCCTTAGGTCTGGGGTTTTGTCAGGACCCCGATTCCAAGTCACATCGACCTAGCTGGTAACACCTCATATCACCTTGCGGCCTCACGCACGGTATTCCCACGGGTGTCGCCTTACCATGGCCCGGACCGCTTATGCTTTTTGGCTCACGTATATGATAGCGCCGCTAGCATCCACATGACAAAGAACCCGGGCCGACATGGCTAGTCGTGAACCCAAAGCGGCACTAACCTATGGGGACAGTATACATGAATCACTTGAGCATGTCGGTCATCAACGTATGAATTCGACTGTAGCCTTTGGGCTAACAGGACTCCGGTATCCCGAGTCAGCAGAGCTAGGCAGGACTCGAATATCACCGCGTGACATTTCCCGAAGGCGACGGACATAGGAACGAAATGAAACACATGCCGGCCGGTCGGTGTCCAAGCAGTAGTCTTTGGGCTAGCAGGACTCCGGTGAACCGGGTCAGAAGCGGACTACTATCGCTCAGAAGCACGAGACTTACATTTCCCCATATGAGAGGCTGCCAAGGATAAACAACTAGTTTGTCGGATCCCACCCATACCAAGCATTTCAATCATACACGCAATATGCCTGATATGAGTAAATACAACAAGGCATCACAACAAAACTCTACAACTCAAGTACTTTATTTAAGGGGCTCCGAGGAGCCATACATAACATAGTCATACAGGTAGGGGTCACATGACCCAACACTCAAGTCATACAATCATACAAGCACATGCGGAAGCAAAGTAGTCTCGAGTCTGACTCTAGAAAGAAAGAAAGCTTGTTGGAGCCTTTCTATCTACAACGGCCCTTCACAAGTCTTAGATCGCCACACGGGTGGCTAGTTCACTTGTCGAAGTCAACATCTACATAGAATCCGTCGGAGGGTAGTATAGTCCTCTCAAAAACATTGATTAAGCAAACATGAGTACAAAAGTACTCAAAGAAGTCTTACCACGTAATCCTATCATACATGCACATTCTCAAGAAGGAGGTGGAGTTATTTGCAAAGAAGCCGCCTTTGACTCTTGGCTAAGCTTATCCCACGTAACACACTTTGTAAAGCATTTGTCGCTTTGCAGTCCACTACTCACCATCACAATACTCCACCGTGGATCCTCTCTCGTCATCCCCGAGAGGGCCATCCACGATACTCACACTTATCTTGAGGCTTTTAGTAGTATCCATTCACTTGTCTATGAACTGATATAGGTAACCCGAAGTCCTTTTCCGTGGACACGGCTATTCGAATAGTTCATATTAAACCCCGCAGGGTGTACTTCTTCACACACGCTCACCACTTACCGCCGTTTACACGACATGTACTCGGCAACCTTCAGCCGGAAGCCCAACGTGGGTGTCGGCCACAGCCTACCTAAACACTCAAGTCCCTAGTCCAGTTTATCGCCTATTCGGGTTCCATCCGCAGGAGTCCGCCGAGGTTTCCCATACGGCCCCGAACGATGTGTACAGGGTTCCCGAGACACCAAGCAGGCGAATCGGTACAGACCCACGGTGCCTACCGCAACACAACCCACCCCTAAGGTCAGCGTTATGCGGCCCCTCAAAGATGCTACAAACACCGAAACTACTTGCAACTCCCGGACTATGAACAGGGGTGGTTAAGAAGCCGAGAGGGTCCATTGGTTTCGGGCCCAATGCGTGGTAGTAGCTAGTTCATGGATCACAAACACAGATCTCAGTTCTTAAGTTCGGCTTCAATGAAACAACCCACCATGTACTCCTACATGGCCTCTCATCGATACCTTTACCAAATCGTGTTCAACACTTACACTCTCGAACCAACACAACCTTTCACTCCAGTTCATCACCCCGATGAGCCGGACTGACACAACTCTAAGCATAGCAAGCATAGCATGGTAGGAACACACAAACACGGCTCAATCAACTCCTACACATACTAGTGGGTTTCATCTAGTTCTCGTGGCAATGACAGGTCATGCAAAGGAAGTGGGTTCAACTACCGCATGACACACAACAGTTTGAATCGCATTGTCTTAATGCAAAGAAACGAGAGCAGAAGCGAGAACATGGGTTTGTATCGGAATGATCAATGAATTGCTTGCTCGATGGAACTGGGTAGAGAACCCGCCTTCGGAAGGGTAATCGAGGTTATCTTCGGGGCGTAACCTATCATGAAAGCACACCGAAAGTAAACACACATGACAATATGCAATAATATGATGCATGCTATGACATGGCAATATGGATGTGTGTTGGCCTAATGCAAGCTGAAAGAATAGGATGAACTCATTTGAATCAAGGATTCAAATGATAGCTCATTGGAGTTAGTCCTAATGGTGCAATATCTTATTCTGGTTATTCAGCATAGTTAACTTGTTTTAACATGCATGAAACCTGTACCAATGGATAGAGTGTATTTTTCTGATAATTTTTCATATATAAATCTTTGCATTTGGAGTTATAGATAAAAAGTTATAAGCATTTGAAATTTGAAATATATTCGGAATTTACTATATAGAAATAATTCCAGAATTTGAATTAATGTCGGCAAAGATGAGGTCAAGATGACGTCAGGGTCAACGGGTCGCCCAGGTCAAACCGACCAGTGGGACCCGCATGTCGAGTTAATTTAAACTAATTTAGTTAATTAGAACTAATCCTAATTAGTTTAATCGAGGGGGTCCACTGTCATTGACCAGGCGGTCAACAGGCCCACGGACGGGGTCAACTCACCGGCGTCTAGCACTTGGCGAGGCCAGACGCTGGCGGAGTAAGTGCTTTTGCACTTTCCGGCTCCAAATGGAGCGCTGGGAGCATCTACGTAGCTAGAGGTGAGCCGCGGTTAGTGGTGGAGTTAGTTTAGGTCGGGATGGCGGAGTGGGCGCCCGGCTGACGAGTCTGGGCGGCGACGGGGCTCGGCCATCGACGGGTTAGGAGTTAGCAGCCTCGGCAGGCGCGGGGAGTGCACGGTTAGACTCGTGGAGGTGTGGTGAGTGTGATGGGCATAGTGGCGTGGCCAATAGGTGACCGGAGGCTCGTCGGCGACGAGTCCCGCGGCGGTGGGTTCAGGCGATCATCGACCGCTCACTGTGGTGCAAGAAGAAGAGAACGGAGAGGATGGAGGGGTAGCTAGGCTCACGGTGAACTGCAAGGGAAGCTTCGCTGGGTCGGGGTGGACTGATGCGCGGCGGCGACGATGGGGATCTCCGGCGACCTTGAGCTCGGGCGAGGTCGGGGTAGTGGCCTCGGGGTGTTCGGAGCGAGGGGACTAGCTGGCTAGGGGTAACGGGTGCGGCGGAGCGGCGGACATGGCGGGAGGAGTATGATCGGCGGGAGCACGGCGGGCGACGGTGGCGTGTCGGCGATGGCGTCGGCCAGGTCGGGGCGAGCGAGAGAGAGACAGGGGGGAAGTGAGGTGTCCGGGGGTCGGGGACGACGTGGGTCGCCCAGCGGCGAGGCGGCGAGGGATGAGGCAGGCGGCCATGCGTGGCGCTGCGCTCGGCCGGCACGGGCTACTGCTGGCCAAGCAGCTGGCTGCTGGCCGCTGGCCGGCAGGTGGGCCGTCATGACATGTGTAAGCCTTTCTTTTTTTAAAGTTTTTCTATTTTCAGTAACTCTGTTGGGGTTTTTTAAAATACCAAAACACTTTTAAAAATCACCAAAATGCTCTGGTCACTTGTTGGAATATTCCCAACATGAAACATTTTGGTTTGGAATTTTTGAACATTTAAAATATTTTTCATAGTTTAAAATGCTCATTTCAAAAACTTGTGAATTGATTTTAGAACCCCTAGATGACCTAGAAAATGGTACACCTCCTTTGATATGGGTTACTGAACCAAAACAAAGAGGATGAGCATTTTGAAGGGCATTTCAGTGTTCATTGAAATAATTTTTAGTAAACCCTAGTTGTTTTAAAGGGGTGTTCTGGGGTTTCCTGCCTTCCCCATTTCAATTTCAAATGAAATTTAAACATGATGCACACCCTAATGCATGGTCTATCTGGGATGTGACAACTCACCCCCACTCAAAAGAATCTCGTCCCGAGATTTAGAATCTGTTGCGAAAAAGGTGGGATACTCAAGTCGAAGACGATCCTCCCTTTCCCAAGTTGCTTCTTGCTCGGCATGGTTTGACCATTGAACCTTTAGAAACTTGATATTCCGACGTCGAGTGGTACGCTCGGCTTGATCGAGAATACGGACGGGATATTCTCGGTAGGTGAGGTTATCTTGGAGATCAAGTTGCTTGCGTGGTCTACTCCACGGATAGGATCCAGAAGCAACGCCTGAGTTGGGAAACGTGGAAGACATCATGGACTTTGGAGAGATGCGGAGGTAGTTCCAATTGGTAGGCAACTTCTCCTCGCTTGGCAAAATGCGAAAGGGTCCAATGTAACGAGGAGCCAACTTGCCTTTGATACCGAATCGATGGGTTCCCTTCAAAGGAGTAACCCGAAGGTAAGCCTTCTCGTCAATTTCATAAGTCATAGGCTTATGCTTGCGGTCATATTGGCTCTTTTGACGAGATTGGGCTGTTTTCAATTTCTCACGAATAACGCGAACCTGCTCTTGACTTCTCGGATCATGTCCGGCCAAAGAGTTGTCTCTCCCGGTTTCGACCGGTTAAGAGGCGCTCGACATTTCCGTCCATAAAGAACTTGAAAGGGGCTTTGCCCAGGCTGGCTTGATAACTATTGTTATAAGCAAATTCGGCGAATGGAAGGCATTTCTCCCAATTCATGCCGAAGAGATGATGAAGCTCAAGCATATCCTCTAGGATTTGATTGACTCGTTCTACTTGACCACTTGATTGAGGATGGAAAGCGGTGCTAAAAGAGAGACGAGTTCCCATAGCGCTTTTGGAAACTTTCCCAAAATCGAGAGGTGAAGAGACTTCCACGGTCTGAGTTAATCTCCAATGGAATACCATGAAGAGACACTATTCGTGAGATGTACAAATCAGCTAGGCTGGCTAGCGGTTATACTCTCACCTAACAGTGAAAAGTGGGCTACTTTGGAAAGACGATCAACAACAACGAAGATGGCATTATTCCCTCTCTTGGTCCCGGGAAATCCGTAATGAAGTCCATACCGATTTTATCCCATTTCCATTCAGGAATTTCCAAAGGTTGAAGGGTACCAGCAGGCCGTTGATGCTCTGCTTTAACTCGACGACGACGCCGCATTAGCAATGTATTGAGCAATTTCTCTCTTCATCCTAGTCCACCAAAACCTCTGGCGTAGATCTTGATACATTTTAGTACTACCAGGATGAATGGTGAGAGGAGAGTCATGAGCTTCCTTAAGGATCAATCGCCTCAGGTTGCGCACCTTGGGAACCACTAGACGGTCTCCAAAGAACACGACACCTTGTTCATCAATGGAGAAACAATCCGCGACTCCTTTCTTGATGTTTCTCCTGACACGGGAGATTCCGGATCTACCTTATGTGCTTTGATGATCTGCTCCGTAAGGGTAGGTTTCGCCACCAGGTTGTGAAGGAATCCTCGAGGAACAATTTGAAGATTAAGCTTACGAAATTCCTCGTGGAGAATTGGTTGACTTTGTTGTAACATCGATTGTTACAATAAGATTTGCGACTTAGGGCGTCGGCCATGACATTGGCTTTGCACTGGGTGTAAGATATTCCTAAGTCGAAATCTGTAATCAACTCGACCCAACGTCTTTGCCCGAGATTCAAATCTGGTTGGGTGAAGATATATTTCAGACTTTGGTGATCGGTGTAGATTTATAGCGATTACCCGTAAGGTAATGTCGCCAGGTTTTGAGTGCATGAACCACTGCTGCAAGCTCTAGATCGTGTGTGGGATAGTTATCCTCATGTGGACGCAACTGTCGAGAAGCGTAGGCAATCACATGACGATCTTGCATGAGTATGCAACCTAGTCCTTGTCGCGAGGCGCCGCAATAGATAATAAAGTCCTTAGAGAAATCTGGTGGAACAAATGCAGGGAGCAGATGTCGACGTCTTTTCGGTTCTGAAAGCTGAACTCGCCTTTATGGCGTCCATTCGAACTTCTTATCTTTCTTGAGGAGTTCGGTTAGAGGTTTAGCAACTTTAGAGAAATTCTCGTAAGCGGCGGCAATAGCTCGCTAAACCGAGGAAACTCGAACTTGCTTGACCGATTCGGTGGAGTCCAATCAAGGACGGCTTGAACTTCGCCGGGATTGACAGCAATGCCCTTACCGGAGATTACATGTCCTAGATAGGTCACTTACGGTAACCGAACTCACACTTAGAGAATTTGGCATAAAGGCGGTGCTCTCGAAGTTTCATCAATACTAGCCTTAGATGTTCGGCATGTTCTTCTTCGTTCTTGGAGTAGATGAGTATATCATCGAGGTATACCAATGACGAATTTATCCAAGTACTCCATAAAGATTGAGTTCATTAACCGAGAGAAGGTGGCTGGAGCATTGGTTAAAACGAAAGACATGACGGTGTACTCGTATAGGCCATAACGAGTAAAAAAAGCCGGTTTAGGTATGTCCACGTTCTAGATTTTGATTTGATGGTAGCCCAACATCAAAACCATTTTGGAAAAAGATCGAGGATCCAAATGAGCTGGTCATACAGATCGTTGATCCCGGGAGCGGATACTTGTTCTTGATAGTGACCAAATTGATGTGTCGGTAATCTACAACCATCCGATCCGTACCATCCTTCTTCTTGACGAAGAGGACGGGCAAGCCCATGGAGATGAACTAGGACGGATGAAACCCTTTTGCAAGGACTCATCGAGTTGTTTCTTAAGTTCAGCTAGTTCTAGGGGTGCCATCTTATAAGGTCTTCTAGAGATTGGAGCGGTTCCGGAATAAGATCTATTACGAACTCGACATCCCCGCTGTGGAACACTGGCAGTTCCTCGAAAGACATCCGGGAAATCACGGACTACCGGAATATCTTCGAGGTCCGGAAGAGGGTTGGCATTTAATGAGTAAAGTGGCGCTTAGACACTCGGGTTACAACATCCTTTGTTTTGCCCAAGGATGGGTAAGTTGAGCAGTTCTAGTAGAGCAATCGATCTTAGCATAATGGGCTGACATCCGGTCCATACCTAAGATGATGTTTATGTCCCGAGGACTTGAGAGCTATTAAAGATGCAAGAAAAACTAATCATCGACAAGAATTTCATTCCCATGACTTATTCTAGAGGTTTGCCATCTAGAACCAGGAGTTTGAATTTCCATGGAGGTAGGCATGTCACGAATGTGGTGTTGTGCAATCGAGCATAGCTCTCGAAATAAATGAATGAGATGCTCCAGTATCAAAAGAACAGTTGCGGGTGGCAATTAACAAGAAGCGCATCGAGGACGACGTTGGGATCCTCATAGGTTTCTTCACAGAGACATAGTTGACATGGCCACGAGCGGTGGCAACCGGTTTGACATAGGGCACCTTTCTGGCGGCTTGCCGCGCCAACAGACTTTCCGGTTTGATTGGGGTTGTTCGGGGACACTCTCGGATATAGTGGCCCGTCTCTCCACACTTGAAGCAAGTTATCACATTAGAACGTGGAGCAGCATTTGCGGTGGGACCTCCATAACTCTTAGACGGAACATATCTCTGCGGATTGGGGCGAGGCGCCGCAAAGGATGGCCTCGGGGTGAACCTGGGAGGTAGAGCAGTATTTGGAATCCAAACCCGGCGCTTCTGGGATCCAGAGCCGGATGAAGATCCCGAGTCACGGATGTGCATGCGAGAAGCCTCAAAATCAGTCTGCCCGATCTCGGCCGATAGCCTTATTGACTAGCTTCGGAAAAGAGGTACACTCATGCAGACGGAGATCTCGGCGTAGCTTCAGGCCAAGTCCCTTGCGGAACCTTGCACGCTTCTTAGCATCGGTAGAAACTTCTTCGGGGCATAACGTGCTAACCTCCCAAATTCACGGCTGTAGGCATCCACCGATAGCCTACCTTGGGTGAAACCGCAGAATTCCTCACGTTTGCGGTCCATAAGACCTTCCGGAATATGATGCTCGCGGAAGGCGGACTTGAACTCGTCCCAGTTGTAACTTGTCCAACCGGACGATAGCCTCATAATTCTCCCACCAGAGACTAGCAGGGCCTTCCGGATGATAGGCGGCAAAGGTAACCTTGTCACCTCGGCCACGTTGGCGGAACGCAGCTTGTGGTGAATGCTGCGGAGCCAATCATCCGCGTCGAGTGGCTCGACGGAATATTTAAATTTTGGGGGATATAGCTTGTGAAATCGTTGAGTGAAACCACATCATTTCTTGGCTGGCGTGCTGTGTTTTGCTCAATCCGCTCCAATAAGCGGTTGGTCTCACGCTTATTGCGTTCGCTTCCAAAGATCACCTCGGCCAAAGATGGCGGTTGCGGCAGATTCACATTTCTCGGCTGCATCGGCTTCTCCCCGCTCTGGAACAGCAGGAGTGTTGCGAGTGTTGACCATCCTGGGAGACAAGCAATAGTTTAAACCAGGATGGCAGAATTTAACAAGAGGGGCGGAAGGTAATGGACAGCATGGAATGCAAAGATGTTCATCCGTATGACATGGTAATATAAAATATATGTATATACCAACGGTCATACACACCATTCATAGTTTAGTACAAGCCTGACGGAGTACAACTATAAGGAAAGGCGTTACATCTCATCGGAAGCATCCCAACTTCTATACATTATTTTTCTACGCTTAACGATACACCTAGGTCGTATTCCACGAGTCACGCAGACGGTGGAAATACAACTACTACCATACTAGGAATAATACTACTATCTCGGGCAGCTCCGTAGTAGTCCTCATAGAAGTCACCTCCCAAGCCTGGAAGTGGAACATGATCATCCGGAAACAGACAATCCTGTGGAGCGTATGGACCATAGGGACTCGGATGTGGCCGTGGTCCAACAAACGGTGGCAGACGAGGCCCACGAGGAGGAGTGATGCCTCCCACCTCACGCCACTCCATAAAGTCTGGCAGACCAGCCCGCCTTTGGGTACAAGTCCCAAGATATCCATATATCCGGCTTGCACGGCGGTGCAAACCTAGTCAGATTAGCCCAGTGGTCAGAACGGGCATTAAAAAGCTCCATACGCAAGGCCCGGTTTTAACGGTCCTTGTCTTCCAGCATCTCAGTAGAAGAGCGAAGGAGAGAATCCTCAAGGGATCAATCGCTGTACAAACCACGAAGGTAGCCATGCGCCCAGGGAGGGATCTTGGCATGTAGCGGAAATCACCGTTGACCCGGCAAAGGCGCTCGCTCGGATAATAGTCATCATGGAATAGGCTGCATCTTGCACAGACATTCCGATAGTGATTCCGAGCCCATAAGAACACTGAAGTGGCTCAGTAGCTCCGGGATAAGATGGATAAATCCTGACCGTGCATAGGTATTGGCTTTGATTGAAATCCCTGAACTGCTCCTCGACGGTATATTCAGGATACCACCGATAACCAGCCTCAACCATCACCCTAACCAACATGGCCGTGTGACCGCACACACCAATGCAACGGGTTAGGCGAACCACTTGGTTTTGGGAACGGGTGGCCATCTGAAAGCACAGCCATAATGCAAAGGCATTAGAATTTCTAGGGAAAATCGGGCAAACATAACATCTGTAAATGCTCAAATCAGATTTGAGACATTCAAAATCAGATTTGCAAAGCCACTCAACAACATCATATCAAGGTTACGGTTCAAATGGTAGCATACTAAAATTTAGTAACACCGAATCGAGGATGTAACCGACAATCCTATAAGTTACTACGGATTAGTAACACGTGAACACGATAGAGAATAGAGCCTAGTCCTAAACCCACGTCGAATGAGAAGAGGATGACTCAGATCAGAGGGCATAAGGTAAAGGAGTAAAAAGAGCCTTACGTTCCCTCCCACAATCAATTTCCCTACATATAACTAAAGCATTTCTAGACTCAACTTCGACCAGTTTGGCTTAGCGAACCTACAGGCAGCCACCTTTCTCGATGCCAACGCTGTCGGGACCCGATTCCAAGTCACATCGACCTAGCTGGTAACACCTCATATCACCTTGCGGCCTCACGCACGGTATTCTAGGGTGTCGCCTTACCATGGCCGGGACCGCTTATGCGTCTTTTGGCTCACGTATATGATAGCGTCGCTAGCATCCACATGACAAAGAACCGGGCCGACATGGCTAGTCGTGAACCCAAAGCGGCACTAACCTATGGGGACAGGCATACATGAATCACTTTGAGCATGTCGGTCATCAACGTATGAATTCGGGCTGTAGCATGGGCTATGAGGACTCGGTATCCCGGCTGTAGCAGGCTAAGCGGGACTCAATATCACCGCGTGACATTTCCCGAAGGGACGGACATAGGAACGAAATGAAACACATGCCGCCGGTCGGTGTCCAAGCGGTAATCTTGGGCTAGCGGGACTCCGGTGAACCGGTCAGAAGCGGACTACTATCGCCGGAAGCACGAGACTTACATTTCCCCATATGAGAGGCTGCCAAGGATAAACAACTAGTTTGTCGGATCCCACCCATACCAAGCATTTCAATCATACACGCATAATATGCACGATATGAGTAAATACAACAAGGCATCACAACAAAACTCTACAACTCAAGTACTTTATTTAAGAGGCTCGAGGAGCCATACATAACATAGTCATACGGTAGGGGTCACATGACCCAACACTCAAGTCATACAATCATACAAGCACATGCGGAAGCAAAGTAGTCTGAGTACGACTCTAGAAAGAAAGAAAGCTTGTTGGAGCCTTTCTATCTACAACGGCCCTTCACAAGTCTTAGATCGCCACCGGGTGGCTAGTTCACTTGTCGAAGTCAACATCTACATAGAATCCGTCGGGAGGGTAGTATAGTCCTCCGAAAAACATTGATTAAGCAAACATGAGTACAAAAGTACTCAGCAAGTCTTACCACGTAATCCTATCATACATGCACATTCTCAAGAAGGAGGTGGAGTTATTTGCGACAAGCCAGCTTTGACTCTTGGCTAAGCTATCCTCGTAACACACTTTGTAAAGCATTTGTCGCTTTACGCAGTCCACTACTCACCATCACAATACTCCACCGTGGATCCTCTCTCGTCATCCCTGAGAGGGCCATCCACGATACTCACACTTATCTTGAGGCTTTTAGTAGTATCCATTCACTTGTCTATGAACTGATATAGGTAACCCAGAAGTCCTTTTCCGTGGACACGGCTATTCGAATAGTTCATATTAAACCCTGCAGGGGTGTACTTCTTCACACACGCTCTCACCACTTACCGCCGTTTACACGACATGTACTCGGCAACCTTCAAGCGGAAGCCCAACGTGGGTGTCGGCCACGACCTACCTAAACACTCAAGTCCCTAGTCCAGGTTTATCGCCTATTCGGGTTCCATCCGCAGGGAGTCCGCCGAGGTTTCCCATCTGGCCCCGAACGATGTGTCTGAGGTTCCCGAGACACCAAGCAGGCGAATCGGTACACCGGACCCACGGTGCCTACCGCAACACAACCCACCCCTAAGGTCAGCGTTGCGTGCGGCCCCAAAGATGCTACAAACACCGTAAACTACTTGCAACTCCGGACTATGAACAGGGGTGGTTAAGAAGCCGAGAGGGTCCATTGGTTTCGGGCCCAATGCGTGGTAGTAGCTAGTTCATGGATCACAAACACGGATCTCAGTTCTTAAGTTCGGCTTCAATGAAACAACCCACCATGTACTCCTACATGGCCTCTCATCGATACCTTTACCAAATCGTGTTCAACACTTACACTCTCGAACCAACACAACCTTTCACTCCGGTTCATCACCCCGATGAGCCAGACTGACACAACTCTAAGCATAGCAAGCATAGCATGGTAGGAACACACAAACACGGCTCAATCAACTCCTACACATACTAGTGGGTTTCATCTAGTTCTTGTGGCAATGACAGGTCATGCAAAGGAAGTGGGTTCAACTACCGCAAAGACACAACAGCTTTGAATCGCATTGTCTTAATGCGAAAGCGAGAGCGAAGCGAGAACATGGGTTTGTATCGGAATGATCAATGAATTGCTTGCCCGATGGAACTGGGGTAGAGAACGCCCTTGGAAGGGTAATCGAGGTTATCTTGAGCGAGAACCTATCATGAAAGCACACCGAAAGTAAACACACATGACAATATGCAATAATATGATGCATGCTATGACATGGCAATATGGATGTGTGTTGGCCTAATGCAAATTTGAAAGAATAGGATGAACTCATTTGAATCAAGGATTCAAATGATAGCTCATTGGAGTTAGTCCTAATGGTGCAATATCTTATTCTGGTTATTCAGCATAGTTAACTTGTTTTAACATGCATGAAACCTGTACCAATGGATAGAGTGTATTTTTCTGATAATTTTTCATATATAAATCTTTGCATTTGGAGTTATAGATAAAAAGTTATAAGCATTTGAAATTTGAAATATATTCTGGAATTTACTATATAGAAATAATTCCAGAATTTGAATTAATGCGCCAAAGATGAGGTCAAAGATGACGTCGAGGGTCAACGGGTCGTCCAGGTCAAACTGACCAGTGGGACCCGCATGTCGTAAGTTAATTTAAACTAATTTAGTTAATTAGAACTAATCCTAATTAGTTTAAGCTGGAGGGGTCCACTGTCATTGACCTGGGCGGTCAGCAGGCCCACTTGACGGGGTCAACTCACCGGCGTCTAGCACTTGGCCCGAGCGAGGCCAGGCGGAGTAAGTGCTTTGCACTTTCCGGCTCCAAATGGAGCGCGGGAGCATCTACGGTAGCTAGAGGTGAGCCGGTTAGTGGTGGAGTTAGTTTAGGTCGGGATGGCGGAGTGGGCGCCGGCTGACGAGTCGAGGCGGCGACGGGCTCGGCCATCGACGGGTTAGGAGTTAGCAGCCTCGGCAGGCGCGGGAGTGCAGTTAGACTCGTGGAGGTGTGGTGAGTGTGATGGGCATAGTGGCGTGGCCAATAGGTGACCGGAGGCTCGTCGGGCGACGAGTCCCAGCCAGTGGGTTCAGCGATCATCGACCGTCATTGTGGTGCAAGAAGAAGAGAACGGAGAGGATGGAGGGTAGCTAGGCTCACGGTGAACCTGCGGGAAGCTTCCGGGGTCGGGGTGGACTGATGCGGCGGCGGGCGACGATGGGGATCTCCGGCGACCTTGAGCTCGGGCGAGGTCGGGGTAGTGGCCTCGGGTGTTCCGAGCGAGGGGGACTAGCTGGCTAGGGGTAACGGGTGCGGGCGTGAGCGCCGACATGGCGGGAGGAGTATGATCGGCGGGGAGCACGGGCGACGGTGGCGTGTGGGCGTTGGCGTCGGCCTGGTCGGGGGCGAGCGAGTGAGTGAGGCTGGGGGGGAAGTGAGGTGTCCGGGGTCGGGACGACGGTGGGTCGCCCAGCGGCGAGGCGGGCGAGGGATGAGGCAGGCGGCGGCGGCGCCTCAAGGCCACGGCCAAGAAGTTGCCTGCTCAAGTTGAGCCAAGCAGCTGGCCGCTGGCCGGGCCGTAGGTGGGCTTGCCATGCATGTGTAAGCCTTTCTTTTTTTTTAAAGTTTTTCTATTTTCAGAACTCTGTTGGGGTTTTTAAAATACCAAAACACTTTTAAAAATCACCAAAATGCTCCTGGTCACTTGTTGGAATATTCCCAACATGAAACATTTTGGTTTGGAATTTTTGAACATTTAAAATATTTTTCATAGTTTAAAATGCTCATTTCAAAAACTTGTGAATTGATTTTAGAACCCCTAGATGACCTAGAAAATGGTACACCTCCTTTGATATGGGTTACGAACCAAAACAAAGAGGATGAGCATTTTGAAGGGCATTGTGTTCATTGAAATAATTTTTAGTAAACCCTAGTTGTTTTAAAGGGGGGGGGGGTGTTCTGGGGTTTCCTGCCTTCCCCATTTCAAATTCAAATGAAATTTAAACATGATGCACACCCTAATGCATGGTCTATCTGGGATGTGACAGGTTTGTCTTCTTCCCAGGTGGTGTCATGATCACATTCACTGGAAGATTCTCAAGACAACTTTTGGGAACCCAGATCTTCTTCATAGGTGGTCCATTCTTGCAGTTAGTACCAATATACTTGGCAAACACTTCACCATTCTGTTTTTTGAATAGCTTATAGTTTGCATCAAGGGATTCATCAATGATAATAGGATTAGCATAGGTAAAGCCAGATAAGGTGGATGGATCCATTGAAGGTCCCTTTGCAGCAACCCATGTTCTTTTGGGATATTGCTCAGGCTTCCAGTAGGAACCATCAACATTCATTTTCCTCTCGAACCCAACACCCTCTTTCCTAGGGTTTCGGTTCAGACCGCTTTTGAGGACATCACAAAGTGTCCGATGTCCTTTCGGACTTTTATACATCCTGTTTCAAGCAATGTCTTCAACCTAGCATTTTCATCTGCAATAGTAGTGGTATCGTCCGCAGAGGGGTTAGTTACCACATCAGTAGTTGAAGACAATGCAACAGTAGCAACAAGTGGAGCATTCAAGAATGAGGTAGCGTTATCACGCTCAAGGCATTTTAGACATGGTGGTTCAAATCCATCCTGAGCGGAACTGATCTGTTGAGCGCGAAGTGATACATTCTCTTTTTGAAGATCTTCATGAGCCTCTCTCAATTTCTCAAGCTCTTGCTTCCTTTGAAGATAATCATAGGAGAGCTTTTCATGAGTGGTTGAGAGCGTTTCATGACGACTTTCAAGTTCTTGGTACTTAGCATGAAGATTTTTTACGTCTTCAACTAAGGACTGTGAACGTGTCATTTCCGCGTCCAATGGTCATCGCTTTTGTCTAACAGTTTTGAGTATGTTCCATAGCTTTTGTTGTTCGGTTCCAATTTTAGCAAGTGTTTTGTAGCTGGGCTTGGATTCACAATCGAGCCATCTTCACTTGATGTTTGAAAGTAAGCATCATGTGATTTTACCTTGGCACCACGTGCCATGAAGCAAAGAGGTGGGAGTAGGGTCGTCCTTGTCATCGCCTTTCTGTTGGTGTGGAATTCATTGTCTTCAGTGTTGAAGATGGACTTGGCAACATAGGATGTGGCTAGAGCCAGACTTGCAACGCCAGGGTCGGACTCCTCTTCAGACTCCACCTCCGCCTCCTCAGAAGCAGACTCCTCCTCTGAATTCATTTCCTTGCCAACAAAAGCACGAGCCTTGCCAGATGAGCTCTTCTTATGTGATGATGACTTTGATGAGGACTTGGAAGAAGACTTTGAAGATTTCTTCTTCTTCTTGTCATCGTAATCATATTCCTTGCTCTTATTCTTCTTCTCATTGTCCCACCGTGGACACTCGGATATATAGTGTCCGTGTTTCTTGCACTTGTGACATGTTCTCTTCTTGTGGTCATGAGTGGAAGCTTCATCATTTCTTGAGCTAGATCGTGAAGACTTTCTCAAGCCCTTCTTCTTAGTGAACTTCGGAACTTCTTCACAAGCAAAGCAAGTTCCTTTCCAATGTCTTCGTGGATCATCAGAACTGCAGTCAGATTCTTCTTCAGATGAGGAAACAACTTTTGCCTTCAAAGCGCGAGTTCGGCCATAGTTGGGACCATATATATCTCTTTTCTCAGAAAGCTGGAACTCATGTGTGTTGAGCCTCTCAAGTATATCAGACGGATCGAGTGTCTTGAAGTCAGGGCATTCTTGTATCATGAGGGCAAGGGTGTCAAAGGAGCTGTCAAGTGATATCAGTAGTGTCTTGACGATTTCATGCTTGGTAATCTCGATTGGCGCCGAGAGCACGAAGCTCATTTGTGATGTCGGTGAGGCGATCAAACGTGAGCTGGACATTTTCATTGTCGTTTCTCATGAAGCGGTTGAAGAGGGTGCGAAGAAAAAAGATCCATTGATATCTCAGGGTTGAGACGCCTTCGTTGACCTTGGATAGCCAGTCCCAGACTAGCTTCGACGTTTCCAGAGCACTCACACGGCCATACCGTCCTTTAGTCAGATGACCACAGATGATGTTCTTTGCAGTAGAGTCCAGTTGAATGAACTTCTTGACATCAGCAGGGTGACATCTTCACCAGATTTGGGAACGCCGTTCTTGACGACATACCAAAGGTCGACATCAATGGCTTCAAGATGCATGCGCATCTTATTCTTCCAAAGGGATATCCAGTTCCATCAAACATAGGGCAAGCAGCGGAGACTTTGATTATCCCTGCAGTCGACATAGCTAAAACTCCAGGTGGTTAAACCGAATCACACAGAACAAGGGAGTATCTTGCTCTGATACCAATTGAAAGTGCTAGTTATCGACTAGAGGTGAATAGGCGATTTTTCTGAAAGTCTTCAAAACGTGGAAGTTTCGAAGACAAACAATAGAAATGACCTAATTGATATGCAGCGGAAGATAAACTACAACAAGTAAACCATAGTCAAGTATGCAACAATGTGAAAGTACAAAGACTAATAGCAGCTTAGTAGTAAGGATCAGGATGGAAGATAGTATGAAGCCAACCAACGATAGTAGTCAAGCAATGAAGTCAAACAGATACGACAAATAGGCAATGACTTCACGAAGACAAACTCTAAGTAAAGGGAGAGAGAGGATAGAACCAGTCACTTGTTGAAGACACAGGATTTGTTGGACCAGTTCGATTCTTTGTGACAACCGTGACGTCTGGTTAGGGAGGCTGAGATTCAACTCAGAAGACCGCGTCTTCACCTTATTCCCCTTGAGCTAAGGACACACAGTCCTCGCCCAATCACTCTGGTAAGTCTTCAAGGTAGACTTCCGAACCTTCACAGACTTCGTTCACCGGCGATCCACATTGACTCTTGGATGCTCAGAACGCGACGCCTAACCGTGGAGGATTCACAGTCCTCAAGTGTAATAAGTCTTCAGTCACGCATGTAATGACTTGATGATGCCTAACACTCTTTGGCTTTGGGTGTCCGGGCTTTGTCCTCGCAAGGATTTCTCTCTCTCTCAAAGGCTTCGAGGTGGGTTGCTCTCAAACGACAAAAGCCGTGCACTAACTCCGAAAGCAGCCACCAATTTATGGTGTAGGGGTGGGCTATTTATAGCCACTAGGCAACCCGACCTGATATGTCCAAAATGACCACAGGTCACTAAGGAACTAACACGTGTTCCAACGGTCGATTTCAAACACACATGACAACTTTACTTGGGCTACAAGCAAAGTCGACTCATCCAGCTCTGGATAAGATTTGCTCTCATTGTCTTCGTCAAGACATAGGATTTGGGTTGAGCATCACTTGATCATTCCGACTTTGTTCACTTGGACCCCACTTAACAAAGACGGTGGTTCCTATGACTCAACAAAGAAGAAAAAGGAAACAACGAAACGACCACGGTCTTCGCGGTCCATAGTCTTCACTCAATGTCTTCTCATGTCATAGTCTTCAATATGAATATCTTCACATACCACCATTGTCGCCAATGTCTTCATACATTTTAGGGGCCATCTCCGGTAGGTAAACCGAATCAATGAGGGACACTACCTGTGTTATCCTGCAATTCTCACAAACACATTAGTCCCTCAACCAAATTTGTCGTCAATACTCCAAAACCAACTAGGGGTGGCACTAGATGAACTTACAAACTCCTATGACATATTTGACTCACCAAATGAAGGAATTGGAAGATGCTTCATGGCTAAAGGCCCAACGGTATCACACCCCGAGTATGTTGATTTCAATAGTGTCGTGGAATTGTCATGGCAGATGTCCTAGTGTGAGGACTTAGTCATGAGGCCAATGCATCTATGTGGTAGCTTGAGAGGGGTTGATTGGAATCGAGAGACGCAACACAAGACAAGGGTTTACATAGCTTCAGGACCCGGGAAACATCATCCGGTAATAGCCCTACATGTTGTTTGTGGCTAGCTCTCATTATGCTCATGAGGGAGTCGCCGTATAAGCCGGCTCCCCTTTAGTTATGTCTAGCCTTAGAGATTATTTTCTTGTCCCTCTTGGGGTGCCCTGCCCCTCCCTATATATGTTGCAGGGGCGGGTTACATGAGTAGCCCTAGTAGGATTAGGATTACTCTATTACAAGTGGAGTCCTAGTCTTGCTTCCTTTGTAGGAGAATATTCCTTATGCCTTTCCTCTTAAACCGGCCCACCTTCATATGAACCGGCCTACTGGGCCTTGGGCCTTGTCGTCCGTCTGACCCATCTGCCGGGTCTCCAGTGAGTCGTAATGCTCAGGCGGGTTACCCGTAAACCGCCAGGTCCGTGCGGGTCGCTAGTGAGTCGCCAAGCTCCAGCCGGGTCATGCAACCGGCGGGTTACACCGTGGGGTATATCCCCGACATTAGCCCCCAACTTAGCTTGGATTTATCCATGGTAAACTTATGCTACAAAATAAAACAAGAACAAATTTGACAGGTTGTGCCCCGGTTTAAAAGTTTTTCTGAACCGGCACCTAATAATCCTTAAGTCCTTGTCGTTTCCTTCTAGAAAATCCGGGTCAATAGACCAGCTTCATAATCAATTTTCTTGTAGAAGAAATAAAATAAAGAATCCATTTGATTCGGCCTTCAATGCTCGATTTGACAAAAATATCGGTCTTTGAAATATTCAACTGATATCCAGCCGGCTTGAAAATGTAGAACTTGCTGAGTTATGATTTCCAAAATTGCCGGGTTATAAAAACTGATAATTCCGGGTCATGATTGTTGCCAATGCCTGTTCATGATTGTTGCCAATGCCGGTTCATGATTGTTGCCAATGCCGGGTCACACAATTAATCCCCCCGTTTTACTCAAAACTGAGAATTTGAAGATGTTCCTCCATTATATTCATATCACCTGTAGCCCCCCAAGTCTTAAGAAGGGAGCGCAGTAACAACTTAAGACTTGCTTCAATATAAATGTTGCAATCTTGAAGAAATCCAGGTTGTTCATCTCAGTCACTAGTCAAAACTGAATATTCCACATATGTAGCCCTCAAGTGCCGGGTTGTCATGCTTGCAGCAACCTAGGACTTATAATTGCCTTATGCTCATAAAACTTCAACGATTGTAGCCCCTAAGGGCCGGGTCATTATGCAATAATGAGAAGGGACTTTGTAGATATGATTATGTAGACTTGAACAACAACGTGTAGCCCCCAAGGGCGGCTCGATGAAGATAATACTGAGCTGGGACTTTATATATATACTTCATTGAAAATGACTTCATATGACGTAACTTCCACCATGGGGCTCAAACCCATGTCCACAAGGTTAAGAGCTTTGTACTCTACCAACTGAGCAATAAACCTATCAATATAATGGATTTAAAGCTTGTGTACCTTAAATTTTTGACAGGAGCAATTGGTAGCCGCCAGGGCTGGCTCATTATGATGTGATGAGCCGGGTCTTCAATAAGGCCAGTAAAAATGACTTTGCATTAGCCCCCAAGTGTCATGGTGCATGCTGGAAGTGACATGGCACTTGCATATTTGATGTAATCTTAACTTGAATAATGTAGCCCCCAAGTGTCAGGTCGTAAGCCTGCAGTGACTTGGGACTATTCCTTCCATTGTAGAATAAATTATATCCATTGATTAAATAATAGCCATTTCGCTGAAGCGACTTTGAAAACCTCAATCATAATATTGGTTATTGATAACCATAATAAAAATCCAGCCATGTTGGCTATTAAAGATTTGAATAATTCAACCCGGTTTGAAAACCGGTTCCTGCACACAAACAGATCATAAGTGCCATGTGGTGTATGTTTAAAGCTGCCGGCTTATCGGCTCCACGCAGCTAGAGTTTTTAGAGCGATGACTCTAAAACATAAGATTATTATCCTCTGGCGACTTAGAGTACGCCATCTGGCGGGTTGTAGAAACCCAAAAGATGCTTCAAATATGATCCATAAATAGGGCAGCCTGTCCCGATTCGTAAAAACCAGATGGCAAAAAAGAGATCATATAAAGAAAAGAAATCAAAAAATTCTAGGCTTTTGAAGGCCGCCAAGCCAAAGTGTCTTCTTCGATGAAACTAGCCTGAGACACTGGAAGGTATGTGATTTCCATGAGCCGGCACTCACAGTACCCAATCGACATTTCAATCTAGATAAAGTCAGGTCTTGTCTAAAGATAGACTTATCAGGATTATGCGGGGTCAGAGTAGCAACATGCATCACGGGCCGATTTATCCAAGTTTCAAGGAAGGCGGCTTATGAAGCCTGGATCTATCCTGACTATCTGTAAGCCGTGCTCTCACATGACAAACCGCCGTTTGAACCTTAACGAGCTCAGGATCTTTGGTCGAATACGCCGTAAAAGATTGATCGTTAAGAGTTCGGCGGGTCAATCGGGATTACCCGATGGAGTTGAAGCAGCTGGTTACAGGTAGGATGACCCGGAAAGGTTATGTTCTCTTTGGTCAAATACGCATATGTTTGAACAAGATAACTTGGTCAAGAGGGTAGTCATGCTATGTTCTCTTTGGTCGAATACGCCTATGTTTGAACAGGAAGCCCCCATGTGACATACTGACAAGTTGTGCTCGTCAGGGACCTATGTTTTAGCTGTGCTGTGCATCTAGCTCTCTTTGATCCCTGCAATTGGGGCGTAAAGCCTCCAAGTGATTTGTAATAAGGTGTGTAAGCCGGATCGGATACCCATGTTTGAACAGTGCATCATGGCAATGAGTTCTCTTTGGCAACCTTTAATTTTTTCTGAGAACTCGAACTTGCGAGAGACGTATTTTTTGAACCGGAATTGTAAACCGGATATTGAGAGCTTCAAAGCTTTGTGAGAGACAGATTTCCCTTGAGCCGGATTTTAAACCGGATATTTGAGAGTTTCAGTGAGACTGATTTCCCTTGAGCCTGATTTTAAACCGGCTATTGAAAGCTTCAATGCTTTGTGAAAAACAAATTTCTTTTGAACCAGATGTTAAACCAGAATCGTCTCTTTAAGCCATAAATTTTCCGACGGCCTTTAATTTTTTATCAATATGGTAGTAGCCTCCGGAACCGGGTTATATTCCCTTCCAATGACCCGAAGCTCTTGAATTCTTGAAACCGTCAATTCTGCCTAGTCATGTCATTAGTAGCCCCGAGTCTCAAGACGACTCAAGAGTTGGCTTGAGATTCTTCATATTTTGATCATAGCATAAGATGTGTATTATTGACATTGATAACGCGATATGAATCCATAGAAGGTTGAGGTGACTGCAGCGGGTTATAAATGATCCCGTATGAGCTGTGTCAGCAACTCGGCCAATGGTTCATCCCAACTGGCTGTTTTGAAGTTAACTAAACTGTAGTGGTGGTGACTTGTGTGCTGCTCATTGAGCCGCCCAAAGGCGCATTTACGGCTGATAATATACGATAATTTGCCTCCAAACTGTTGGGAAAAAGACCAGACCACAGGGCGGACAGTAAAGACAACCGCAGCATCAGAGGCGGCGCAGATAGATGACCCGGCCGCAATGTTATACGCCGGCGCGGGCGGGAGAGTCGGCCGCGGGGGCGGACGGGTGACTTATCTGTGGTGTTGTAAACTGGCGCAGACGAGTGAGCCGGCCGCGGTGCTGTTGTTGTAGACTGAGCCACAGAGGCGGCGGTTTGCACACACATTTGTTGAACAATGCGGTATGGTTGGATGCTGGCACTTGATAATATTGGCGCAAGCTTTATATCAGTGACATAACGATCATTCTTGCAGTGAATAATTGTCCTGCATAAACAATATTGCAGACCAAGACAAAGATAAACTGTTCTTTTACAAAAACAATACATGCTAATAAAACAAACTTGGATAGATATCACCTGGTTTGTCCGCACAACGGATGATCCGGATATAGCGTCCGTGAATAGTCTCCAGTAGTTTCAACGGTGATTTATCCACTCTCTCTTTTTATTGTAATGAGGTGTTCGTGGCAGTGTTCGCTGGGCGTTGGCACTCAAACAGGGGAGATTGAAAACATAATCAAGACCGCGGCAACTTGCAGTGCGGCCAGACTCGCTGCAGAGGTCAGGTGTTTCATGGAGTATCAACAGAGGGACAACTTGAAGACGACTCGTGGGCGACTCAACATGCGGCTCAACAAGGGTGAGACGGCAGTTAATGCGCGAGGCCCCGGGTAGCTCGATAGGGTGGCTCTCGAGCGGCGGTTCTCCGTGAGTCGGCCACGGACAGCGACTTAGGCGCCGTAGGGCTGTGGCAACAGAGCGAGTGAGGCCGGGGCGCAACAACCTTTAGCAGGAGCAAAACTGACAAGGCGCGGCATGGCCCGAGGCGGAAACGAGTCGACCCGAAGGCAAACGGCGGCTCAACGCTGGACGGCGGCTCGCAGGAGAAGGAGTCTGTAGCTTGCAGCAAGTTGGGAGTCCATGCATATACAGTGGTCGTACTCCCTCCATGTATGTACAGTAGTTATACTTCTTTGGAATTTTGCTGGTAAAGAGGGCCCTTCATGTGGAGGAAAATCAGTGGCAGCAACTATAATCAATTTTCCCAGGCATGTTCCATCAGGTCAAAAAACTGCAGCCAAGGAAAAAAGAAACGGCCTCGGCGACTTGATTCTTGTGCTGGTCGGACTCAGAGGCCGACTCTCTGCGCGAAACAGCGGTCGGCGACTCAAGGCACGGCCGGGTCGATTTGGCGCGGCTCATCGCAAGACTCTATAGCGGAGCAATGACCCACAAGCAGGGCGAGACCACGACGGTAGAGAACGGCAGCTCAAGGCAGAGGCAGCCGGCGATGTGGAGACGAGGCGGCAGTATGGAGCAGAAGTTGATTGAAACTAGTCGCGACTGCAGCGGAAGCAGAGGAAAACTGGGGCAGCGGCTCGAGGCCGGCCATGGCAGAGTCCGAGTCCGACCCCTGTTCAAATCCTCATCCTGGTCGATGTCAGTTTGGCAATCCATGTCCGTGTCTTCCATGTCGTAATCTCCCCATCGAGCCAAGACATTGGGAGACCCACGTGACAAACTTGTGAAGAACTTGACTGGTTTTTGCATACCTCTCGTCTTGTTCCTTCCCATCCAAAAGGTAGTAGTACTATTCCTTGATTCTCGTGCAAACATTGCTCTGCTGTTTTGGCCTATACCTGGGACGCAGAGTAGTAGACTAGTAGTAGTATATTTGATTTCAATAAGGAAGCTGATTGCCCCTGGTCTAGAAGTAGGAGAAGAAGTGATTTATATAATCGCGTGGTGATTTTAAAATTGTACGAGCAGATACGCGCGCTGCGTAAGTTTTTATTGGATCTGACCCAGCAGCTTGCACAAGTATGTCTAAGAGAAAGAAAAATCTAATGCGCCGATCCGATTGCCCTGTGACACCGCAGATGGAATTCTTGTCAGTCTTGTCAACGTACATATGCAAAAGCGCCGTTCAGCGGCTTGCAGCAGAATTGATCTTTTATCAAAAAAAAAAACGCGGCGGCGGTAACATATGGAGAAAACCATAATTTCTTGTAGAAAGTTGAATTTGCCGGCTCTGTCCAAGGTTGTCCCAAGCTGAGTTAACTCTGCCAAATATTTCCATGCCAGCTCATCTTCGATCTGAAAATCGCGGTGGCGGCTGCCCAACTCGCAACCCTAAAAACCTTTCAATCTTGATCTTCGTACATGCCGTTCCGACTGCTCACCAATGATGAAGATCCTACTTAACCGGTTCTTTTTCATCCGGAAAATTGCGAACTTCTCGATCCTTTTAGAGAAATTCCTACAAGAACTCAACACCACCGTGCATAGGCCCCACGGTGGACGCCAACTGTCATGAAATTGTCACGGCAGATTTCCTGGTGTGAGGACTTAGTCGTGAGGCCAACGCATCTATGTGGTAGCTTGAGAGGAGTTGATTGGAATCGAGAGACGCAACACAAGACTAGGGTTTAGACAGCTTCGGGCCCCGGGAAACATCATCCGGTAATAGCCCTACATGTTGTTTGTGGCTAGCTCTCATTATGCTCATGAGGGAGTCGCCGTATAAGCCGGCTCTCCTTTAGTTGTGTTTAGCCTTAGAGATTATTTTCTTGTCCCTCTTGGGGTGCCCTCCCCTCCTTATATATGTTGAAGGGGCGGGTTACATGACTAGTCCCAGTAGGATTTGGATTACTATATTACAAGTGGAGTCCTAGTCTTGCTTCCTTTGTAGGAGAATATTCCTTATGCCTTTCCTTTTAAACCGGCCCACGTTCATATGAACCGGCCTACTGGGCCTTGGGCCTTGTCGTTCGTCTGACCCATCTACCGGGTCTCCAGTGAGTCGTAATGCTCAGGCGGGTTACCCGTAAACCGCCAGGTCCGGGCGGGTTGCTAGTGAGTCGCCAAGCTCCAGCCGGGTCATACATCCGGTGGGTTACACCGCGGGGTATATCCCCGACAAATAGTGATGAAGATGACTTGCTAGGTGATGATGATTTACTTGTTGACAAATCTAGTGATGAAAACTATGATGAACTTGCTATTAATCATGCTAATCAAGATAAAATGAATGACGATGATAAGAAGGAGATTGAGCGTCTAACTAAAGAACTAGACACTCTTAAGTTAGCTCATGAAACTACCTTGGATGATCATCGAGAGCTTTTAAAGACTCAAGAGAAGCTACGCTTTGAAAAGCTCAATCTAGAGCAAGAGCATGGGTTCTTAAAAGCAATCAATGATGATCTTCGTAAGAAAAGTTCTTCTTACATTGCCAAGCGCTTACTCTTGTCTACTTACATGCCACAAGTAAAATCTAGTAATAAGAGCAAGAAAGATTCGTCTTCTAGTAGTAACAATAATCATGTTAAATCAAATGTTGTTGCTTCTAGCAGTTCTCTTGATTCCACTAATGATTCTCTTAGCCAAGTTACACTTGAGCAAGAAAATATCCTATTGAAGGGAATTATAGAGAAAGGTGTCTAGAAGAGCCTTGCCAGAAGTAAGCAATTTGAGGAAATTGTACGCAAGCAAGGAAGGCACCGGAAGAATCAAGGTGCTGATTTTGAACGAAAGTTCAATGCCAATGGAGTTGAGTGGGAAGAATATCAATACCCCAAGACAAAGTTTGTTCCTCAACAAGAGAAGTACGATCCTACTTCTTTCAAGGGAACACAAGCTCAAGATGATCTTCCACCACAAGACCACAAGCAAAAAGGCAAGGACAAACTTCAAGAGGAGATTTATGCATTTGAAGAAGCCCCCAAGGCCTTGGTCAAGTGGGTTCCCAAGACTACATCAAGTTCTACTTCATTAAGTACAACTACAACTCCAAGGATTCCCATCAAGTTGATGTGGATCCCAAAGAAGAAGAACTAGAGAGTTCTTGAGGGTGACTCTGCCAACATACTTCACTCATATCATTTTGGCAAGAACAAGTGCAAACAACTTCCACATCTTGCACTAGTTCAAGGAGTCACAAACCCTCTTGTTGGTAAGACAAGGGACAAGGCAACCTAATGCTTTCATGGACATCATCTTGTGTGAACTTCACTCTATGTCTATGGATATCCTTATTTATTCCTTGTGGGACTAACCCGTGTAGGTATTGAAAGTGCAACCCACTCCAATGGATTGCTCCGAATGATCTACATCGACATTGAGCATCCACATCTTCAACATCTACATGAAGTCATCATCGACACAACCCAAGGTTAGTTCATCCCTCTTAGGGGGGATATCACATCTAGGGGGGCTTTACTCTAAGAATTGAGCTAAAGTAACTCTAATGGCGTGAACACAACAATGCTTTATGTAAAAGTGGTAACCCTCTTGTGCTTAAACGATGAGTATGACCTATGATCAAATGTTCTCATTTGACTCCTAAATCACTATAATCATATATAGATGACCCAATCCTCGCAAATTGCTTGATAAATGCTAGAGTGTTTGTGCATGCTTTGCCACACATTTCATTTGACATCTTATTGTGTGAGCATGTTGATTGCATATTTTTCTCATTCGAGGACATCCATTTGTTGATTTGATTGTTTGGATCTTCTTCTTTTGCCAAATGGATGGACAAGAATACCTAAGAACTTCCTCTAGCTATCTATGCTTTTCTTGTCTCAAACTCTATTCATGCTATATCACAAAGTTTGATCAAGTCAGATTCGGGCCCTCTGGGTGAGGAGCACTCGGGGTCACCGATTCGTCATAGAATTAAACCTCCAAAACCTCTCTGTGCATTTCGGTCTGACCGATTCATCCTTTTCGGGCATACCGAGTTCACTGAGTTGATCTAGGTTTTCAATCTCAGTGCAACCGATTAGAACTGTTCAGTCACACCGAGTTGCAGTAACCGCTTCCGATTCTGCATCTCGGTGCCACCGAGTTGTTCCACTCGGTCACACCGACAGGGTCAGGATATATATACCGACGGGTCAAATTTTGGAAATTTCTCCGAAACCTTTTCGCCTGTGCATGTCTTGCTCTGCCAACTCGGTTCTCCGGATTGTCCTCTCATCGCCAGCAACATCCCGCCGCTGGTCTCCATCGCTGTGAACAAAAATCTTCACAGCCGTTGCCGCCGTAGCGATCTCATCGCCGAGTTAGGGTATGAGTCCGAACCTTTTGTGCAATCTTTACCTCCGATTCTTAGCACAAAGTCAATGCCATGATTCTTACCACGTATGCGATCATCCTATCCAGCAAAAAGTCCCTTTAGATTAGTTTTGATTCGAAAATTTAGGGTTAGGTTTCCGCCGAACTCATCTCGGACCGACCGAGTTGTGGAAATCGGTCTCACCGATTTGGCTTAGGCCATTGCACTTGTAACTTTCGGTCTGACAGAAACTTGCAAATAGGTGTGACCGAGTTCAACTCTCTGTGAAACCCTAACTATCTCAGAGTCACCGAACTGTGTCTCGGTCTGACCTATTCCACTAGTTTAGACTCCAAAGTTGCTTCGGTGTCACCGAGTTTAACAAATTGGTAGCTCCGAAATGCTTTCTGTGGAAAACTAAAACTAAGTTTTTGACTCATTTGGTTTGCAAAATCTCTTTTCTGTGATGCTCATCCACTCTATCTCATCTATGACTATTCACAAGGTCAGCTGTCAGTTTGCAGTGTCAACAATGTCAGATCAGAGTGATAGCCAGAACAACTCTGAGGAGCAGGTAAATCTGAGTGAGGGCACTAGTCCCTCTGGCAGTTATGATGAAGGCAGCAGAAGTACTCCTAGCTACTTGCCTAAGGCTGCTACTAGGCAGATGTCAGGACCGAACCGATTTTCCAATAAAATATTTATTGAAAAATCGACCATTTTATCGGACCAGTATAGGAAAATCTTCCTTACTGGTAGACAAATCCTTGATACAGAAATCCAGAAGTACTAAATATTATACAAGGTTGAGCTGAGGCTGCTCAACAATTTATTACAAGCACGCCGATATTATACATAAAAGCGAATATGACACAAAGGGTATGGTGGCATAACTCTTTGAGTCGCAATAAAGTGGTGGTGGATATGTCATAGTGAAGTGGGTGACATGACTCCAAAATCTTACAGCTCATCAAGCGCCGGAGTGAGGCTCGATGATTTATTTTGGGTAGCGTAAGCGTATATAATACAAGTGACCAACTCCAGGATTGCACGGGACTGACTGGGACTCCTCTAGGCGTCGGACTCGCTATCGTACTCTTCATCCATAAGATCGCCTTCGTTAACATCTGGCCAAATCAACAAGACAGGTGAGTACTTTGAATGTACTCGCAAGATAGTTTGGACATAAGATATAACAAATGCAAACATGATGCACATGAGCAGACTACTAACGCGCACTCAGATAGTAAAATTGCACTGCATGTTAAATAAAAAGGAAGTCACGCGGTAGTCCTCCCGAAATCCTAATAAAATAACTGAAGACCGATCGGGTGTCTGGAGCGACGCCTCGAAAGGTAAAATAAATTAACATGTCATGATCGGGCGTCAGGCGACACCACATAAAGGGCTTATATTGAAACATAAATGACAAGATGCGTGCCACGATCGGGCGTCTTAAGCGACATCTCGAAAAGGGCTTATAATGAAAGTAAATAACAAGGATGCCACAGTCGGACGTCTGAGCGACATCACATAAAGGGCTTATATCAAAAGTAAATAACAAGAATGCCATAGTCGGACGTCTGAGCGACATCACATAAAGGGCTTATATCAAAAGTAAATAACAAGAATGCCAAAGTCGGAGGTCTGAGCGACATCACATAAAGGGCTTATATCAAAAGTAAATAACAAGAATGCCACGATCGGACGTCTGAGCGACATCACATAAAGGGCTTATATCAAAAGTAAATAACAAGAATGCCACAGTCGGATGTATGAGCGACATCACATAAAGGGCTTATATCAAAAGTAAATAACAAGAATGCCACAGTCGGACGTCTGAGCGACATCACATAAAGGGCTTATATTTCATCATTCAAATTCAAGTAGCTCATGAATTTAAATCACCCCAAGGAAATACTCAGTACATAATAATAATCTGGTTAGGCCATCCACATGAATAACATTTAGCCGGGTTTACCACTCATGTTTATTCACCGGAGATTTTCACCGATACTGACACTGAGACGGACGTGGAGACTGACACTGATACTAACATTGATATGTTGATCAAAGTCCTTGACCATGGACACGGTTACTCGAATGGTTTTGACTCTGCAGAGTTTGTACTCTTTACCCATAGCCAACGGATTTCCGTAGTTAGAAAGGACTAGTTACATTTTACGGTATTTTAGAAGAAACACATCTAGCCAGTACACACACATTCCACATTCCGCTGCCAGGAATCACCCTAGGCAACGTTCAAGAAAAACTCTAAGACGGGGAGGCCACAACCTCGAGTAGCATGGGATCAAATTTATATCGCGCGCTCTAAGGGGTGACCCCTCTCGGTCCCAACCGGAAACACCCATGCCCCCTGACCGGATGACGGGCTTTAATCCAAGGCCATGGAACCCTCATCACGGCCCCTCTATTTGGTGTGTACAAGGAAATAGGTTTGCAACTGACTAGACCGCATTCTTTGCAGAAGATATGTGGCGACCGCGAAAAAAGGGAATGACGGGAACATGACTTGATCCACGTTAATACTGGAGTTAAACGGTTGACATAAGACCGACATGCTTCAACAATACCAGCTTACAACCTATCATGCCACCACATGATCAGGTTATCTCACCATCATATGAACACATCAAATTTTGAAGCTCACTTTGCAGCTTACCTTGCATGCAATATAACATTCACAAGTGCTTAAATAAACATGCCATGAGAAAACTACTCAAGCAAACATGCAAAACACTCATCATATCAAAGGTTCAAACATGCTTGCCTGGTTCGGAGTAGTCGGAGTCTAGCTCGGTGAAGTTTGCGGCTCCATCACCTCCTTCGGTATCTACATTATAAAAGAAATCGGATACTAACGTAAATACCGTGCGTGCAGAAAAATTGTTCTAAATATTTTTCAAATAAATATGATAAAAAACTAGATAGAAAAATAAAGATGACAGAAAAAGAATCAACTCAAAATCATCTTTTGTTTTAAAGTTATTAAGGTTTTAGTCCAGGGACTAATCTGTGATGAAACAGAAACTTTCCAGGGGCCAGTTTAGAAAAACAGAAAACGCTTTGGTTAGGAATACGCCAACCCAAAAGGGAAACATACTTTGCCTGAAGGCGCTTTTAGAAAACGTTTCGACAAAAGAAAAAAAGGAAAGGCCGACGAGGGGGTCCCACCCGTCAGGTTTAAAAATCAGAACAGAGTCCCGCCGGCGCGTGAGGCTCGCGGTGGTCGCCGGCGTTGATCCACGGCGAGGTAGGGGGAGTGGAGGGTACCTACGGACTCACGGAGCTCTCCCGCGTCTGTGGGTGGTGGAGTTCGTCGTTGGCGAGCACCACGTCGACGGCGGCCTCCTCTCCGGCGGACGGTGGTTCGGTCGAGGATGGATCTCACCGAGGAGGGCTGCAGACGCCAAATTGAAGCACGGGTTAGAGGAGTGGGTGTACTAGGAGGTTACTGACGCAGTTTGGGAGGCGGGGGTGCTCTCACCAGAGAGAATCTTGCCGGAGCCCGAAGCGGATCAGGCGGCGGAGTTGGGGAAGAAGGCCTCCTCGAGGTCCTTCTAGTGGTTGGTCGTGGTCCTGGTGAAGTGGAGGAGTGGTGCTGGGTCGAAGGCGAGCTTGGGACCTCCATTTATGGCCGGCCCGAGGCGGTTGCCGAAGCAGGATTACTCCAAATGAGTGATTACGGCGAGGTAGTGGTCGGCTGGAGGTTTAGGTGACTGGGCGTCTTCGGATTGGTCCACTAGCTCCATTCAACAGCTAATCTTGGTACAACTTGGGCGATACTCCAGGCCTTCGACGGAACGGCCTCACGGGCACGTCGGCGGCAGAGAGCATGCTCTGCGCCTCTCAGGCCACGGCGACGGTTCTGCAGCACGCGGCGGCTCCTGGTGGTGTGGGCGGTGCTGGATGGCGTCGTACCACGCTGAGCCTCTCTAATGGCCGCAGCGAACGTTGGTGCCGCCGCTCACGGGGGAGATGTACCCCTGCCAGCTCACCGCCGACACTCGCATCCGTCCAGACGACCGTGCGGCGCGATGGATAAGAAGGGGGAGCAGTGAGCAAGGCGCGAACGCGTTCACTGGCGAGATCGACGCCGGGGTTCTAAAGAAAACGACACTGCCACTGAAAACTGAACACTGAATTTTTCTGAATTTGACAGAAACAGTGCACACCAGCTCTTCGACGAAATGATTTAGGCACGTGGAAAATTTTCCTTGAGCTGATCCTTGGTGGGGTGATCTCTTGATGCATCTGGAGACTGCCTGAATTATCTCAGATTTTTAGGAAAACAAAAAGAATGAATTTCACCAAAAATGGCAAATCTGGTCCAAACTTGCAGCAAGCACATTTTGAAAAATTTGAACTGTGGACCAGCCGATCTTGATGGATCTTGGTTGAGGGTGCTATGTACTAGCCAGAGGAATTTATTTGGAGTCAAAACTCAAAGGAAATTTGGCAGTTCCTTTGTAAATCTCTAAGGTCCAAATTAAATGACAGAAAAGATTTTGAGGTTAAAATAAATAGAAATAAGATCTAGGGGAAGTTGAAACTTGCTGGAATTGGATGCTTGGGTTGACCCAAAGTAGGGAGGTGGGTTTGGAAGAAAGTTTTCAACATAGGTCATGGCAAGAGAAAAGCAATTTGAATGGGAAAGAATAAACCCACAATTTATAGGAATTCTTTTTAATAAAAAGAAATTGTAAAAACCTTCCAAAATTATTTGTGTTGAGCCAACACAATATGAAAACCCTCAAGACCAAAAATCAAGGTTGGGAAGAACACATAAAATATTTGTCTGAAAAGACATTTTTTGAGAAGGAGAGTCTTTAGAAAAAAATTAAATAACCTCCTTCCAACTAATTAAAGAATTTGATAAAAACCAAATCAAATTTTTTGGAGTGTTACAACACCTACCTACCCCCTTAGGAAAAATCTCGTCCCCGAGATTTCAGCTGATCCTCAAATAGGTGTGGGTACTCTGTCCGAAGAAAATCCTCTCTTTCCGATGTTGCTTCATCCTCGGTGTGATTTCTCCACTGAACCTTGAAAAACTTAATTGTTTTTTGACGGGTCCTCCTTTCGGACTCCTCCAATATTTTTATTGGACGTTCCGTGTAGGTGAGGTCTGGTTGCATGTCAATGTTCTCGTGAGATACATGCTTTTCTGGGTTGCTTACACATTTACTCAACTGTGAGACGTGGAACACGTCGTGGACGTCTGATAGTTCTTTGGGTAGGTCTAGCTGGTAGGCCACTGTGCCTCTTCATGCAATTATACAGAAGGGTCCAATAAACCGTGGTGCTAGCTTTCCTTTTACTTTGAAACGTTGCAGGCCCCTCATAGGAGATACTCGTAGATACACATACTCACCGGGTTCAAAGCTGACTTCGCGATGTTTTTGATCGTAATAACTCTTTTGTTAGCTCTGGGCTGTCTTGAGTCGATCCCTGATTAGTCTAACTTTCTCCTCGGCTTCTTTGAGCATGTCTGGGCCGAAGATATGACTGTCTCCTGTTTCTGACCAATTTAATGGGGTACGACATCTTTGCCCGTACAAGGCTTCAAAAGTTGCCATTTGTAGACTGGCTTGGTAACTGTTTTTGTATGCGAACTCGCCATACGGAAGCTTTCTTCCCAACTGGTTCCATAGGTGAGAACACATGCCCTCAGCATGTCCTCTAGAATTTGGTTCACACGTTCAGTTTGTCCTCCAGTCTGAGGGTGGTATGCTGTACTGAATACTGGTTGAGTTCCCAGAGCTTGTTGTAAATGATCCCAAAATCTAGAGACGAATTGAGTGCCTCTGTCGGATATTATGGTCTTTGGAATTCCATGCAGACAAACTATACGGGAGAGATAAAGTTTGGCAAGCTTCGAGTGGTGTGGGTTGTCTTTCTTTGGGATGCAATGTGCCACCTTAGTTAATCTATCTGTGATGACCCATATGACATCATTTTCGTGTCGTGACCGAGGTAGTCCGACAATAAAATCCATTCAATTTCGTCCCATTTCCACTCGTGTATCCTGTTTGGCTGTAATAGTCCTGCTGGTTTTTGGTGCTCGGCTTTAATGCTACCGACATGAATCACAACATGCAATGAATGTGGCTATATCCCTCTTCATACCGTGCCACCAAATTTTTTCCTGAATGTCCTTGTACATTTTGGTTCCTCCAGGGTGGATTGAATATGGAGCGGTGTGGCCTTCGGCTAGAATTTGCTGTTTGAGGTCCTCTATATTTGGTACGCAAAGTCTGTCTCCGTACCATAATATTCCCTTATTGTCCATGACGAATTCTGAAGCCTTGCCCCGACTCACTTTTCTTTTTATGCCTTCGATGCTGGGGTGTCCAAGCTGAGCCTTCTTAATCTGTTCCATTAGGGTGGGCTGAATTTCCAAATTTGACACATAGCCTTCGGTGACCATCACCAAGTTGAGTTTGGCGAACTCTGCTGAAATTTAGGTCTCAAGTTCTCAGAGACTGTTGCCGCTCGAAATGGGTTTCGACTAAGAGCATCTGCCACTACATTCGCCTTTCCTGGATGGTAGTGAATGCCAACATCATAATCTTTCACTAATTCCAACCAGCGCCGTTGTCGTAAATTGAGTTCTGGTTGCATGAAAATATATTTGAGGCTTTTATGGTCCACATATATTTCACAATGATTTCCAAGCAAAAAGTGCCTCCACTCTTTGAGTGCATGAATGACTGCTGCCAATTCCAAGTCATTAGTAGGATAATTTTCTTCATGCTTTCGTAGTTGCCTGGAAGCATATGCGACTACTTTGCCTTCTTCCATTAGTACGCATCCAAGGCTCTTTCGGGATGCGTCACAATATACTTCAAAACTCTTGTGTAAGTCTGGTACAACCAATACTGGTGCTGTTGTTAATTTCCTTTTGAGTTCTTGGAAACTTTTCTCGCAAGCTTCAGTCCATATAAATTTCTTATCCTTCTTGAGTAACTGTGTCATTGGTTTTGCTATGGTGGAGAACCCCTCAATAAACCTTCGGTAATATCCAGCCATCCCTAGGAAACTTCGTACATACATTACGTTGGCGGTGGTTTCCGGCCAAATGCACCTTGACTTTTACGGGTCCACGGCAACACCTTCTTGGGTCAATACGTGGCCTAGAAAACCAACCTATCTTAACCAAAATTAGCATTTGCTGAATTTGGCGTATAATTGATATTTCCTTAATTCTCCCGGTACAATTGAGATGTTCAAAGATGTTCTTCTAGTGTCTTAGAGTATACTAGAATATCATCAATGAACACCACAACAAATTTGTCCATAAATTTCATAAACACTTTGTTCATGAGGTGGACAAAATATGCGGGGCCGTTTGTCAGTCCAAACGGCATTACTGTAAATTCATATAATCCGTATCTGGAGGTGAATGTTGTCTTAGGGATATCTTACATCCGTACTTTTAATTGATGATACCCATTGTCGGTGTCAAAATCGGCGGATCTCGGGTAGGGGTCCCGAATCTGTGCGTCTAGGCGGATGGTAACAGGAGACAAGGGACACGATGTTTTTACCTAGGTTCAGCCCTCTCGATGGAGGTAAAACCCTACTCCGCTTGATTAATATTGATGATATGGGTACTACAAGAGTAGATCTACCACGAGATCAGAGAGGCTAAATCCTAGAAGCTAGCCTATGGTATGATTGTTGTTCGTCCTACGGACTAAAACCTCCGGTTTATATAGACACCTGAGAGGGCTAGGGTTATGAAGAGTCGGTTACAATGGGAGGAGATCTACATATCCGTATCGCCAAGCTTGCCTTCCACGCCAAGGAAAGTCCCTTCCGGACACGGGACGAAGTCTTCAATCGGAGCCCGGCCAAAGGTTATAGTTCGGCTATCCGGACACCCCCTAATTCGGGACTCCCTCAGTAGCCCCCGAACCAGGCTTCAATGACGATGAGTCCGGCGCGCAGATTTGTCTTCGGCATTGCAAGGCGGGTTCTTCTTCAAATTATGTGTACCTGTTGAATAGTGTCCGGCTTCTCGTGAATATTGTGCTCCTCGGCTTCCACGCCCAATAATGGCCGTCTTCCACGTGTCAAACGAATGTGAAAAGCCAGGGTGTTTTTAATTTTACCCCCTAGCCGCGCAAATAAGCTGCCTTATAAAAGAGACGAGGATTTAGATCCGAATCACACCATCTTCCCTTCGCGGGCATTCATCGAAGCGCATCCGACAGAAATCCATTCCATCATGGCCAGTCAACGCAGCTCCTCCTCTCGCCCTCCCAGCCCTCAGCCTGGAGATTGGGAGAGTTGTTCCGTCCCACACAGCAAGCTAGTGATGCTCCAAACCAAGGGATTTCTTCCCCCAGCCTTCATGGTCCCGGTTCGAGCCAGACTCGCCACCTATAATGGCGGAAAGCAAGTGGAGAGCGTCCCCAATCCCTGGGTGGACTTGGAATTTTACTATTTCATCCGCTGGTTTAAAAGAGGTGGACTTGGATCTCTTGTCAAGTATCACGTCGTCCCTGTCCACTTTGGAGCGCAGCACATTAATTCCTCGGCCGCAAGGGCTTCGGATAATGCCTTGAGGGCCAGTGCGGCTGTTTTGTTTTCGGCGCAGAGTGCTATGTCCGGATCACTAGCTAGAGTGATGATTCCATTGGGCCCGGGCATTTTGAGCTTCATGTACCCGCAATGGGGTATGGCTTGGAAGATCGTAAATGCCTCCCGTCCTAAAAGGGCGTGGTATCCGCTACTGAATGGGGCCACTTGGAATGTAATTTCTTCAGACCTATAATTCTCCGGAGTGCCGAATACCACATCTAGTGTGATTTTCCCAGCGCAGCGGGCCTCCCGACTAGGGATGATTCCTCTGAAGGTCGTGCTGCTTTGCTCAATGCGGTTCCTGTCTACTTCCATTTTTTGAAGAGTTTCCTCATAAATTAGGCTAATCCGCTGCTGCCGTCCATGAGCACTTTAGTACGCTGAAAGCCGTCCACAATTGGACTAAGGACCAATGCGGCTGGTGCTCGGGTTGTTCGGAATTTAGGTTCGTCACTGGCATTGAAGGTGATAGCCGTGTCGCTCCATGGATTTATTGCTGCCACGTGGCAGACTTCGGCAAGGCTACGGAGTGCTCGCTTGCGCCTATTATTTGAGACGAAGGTCTCGAAGACTGTCAATACTGTATTGTTATCCCCGGGATGGTGCTCTACGGTGTTTGGAATAAGGAGGTCCTCGCCGCTCTTGGCCACCTGCCGGAGTACCCAACATGCTCAAAGGCTGTTTGTTGGTATGGTATCCGCTGTACTATGAATTTTGCAGGGCCCGTTAAGCCATCCCTCCAATACGGTTCCACGCCCTGTAGTGGGATTTTGTTTCTTTGTGATTGAATCGGGTGACTTATGAGAGTGCATCCTTTTCATTCGGACTGGGTGTTTAGTCATGGTCGGATTATCCCAGAATTTTGTTTCGGTTTTCCAGGCACTTTCCATCGCACAGTACTTCCGTACTGTGGCCGCCAAGTCAGCGAAGCATGCTATGTCACGGTGACTTATGGCGTTAAGGAGTCCCTTGTCCGTGCAATTATTGCAGAAGAATGAGATTGTGTCTTCCTCGCGACAGTCCTTAACCTTGTTCATTACAAGGAGGAATCTGGCCCAATAATGATGTACTGTTTCCTGGGGCTCTTGCCTAATGTGGGAAATATCATTTATATCTGGGTGGGTGGGTGGATTTAAATCCGAACCCTGACCCGATCTGAGACCCAGGGGCAGAGGAGTTTCCAATCTTGGAAGTTCGGGCTCCGGGATGTTGCCCAATAGATCTGCCCGCTGCCTGATTCTAGGTTCAGGGCTTGGGTGATGTCCTTCTGTAAGCGGGTATCCAGCTCGGAGAGCTCGGGAATCCGGACATAGTTTGTTCTTAATATAGAGGAAGAATCGCCGCATTGTTCCTCCACCACCGCTACCTGATGGGTGACCGGCGGAGAGTTAATCTCCCTTTGGTCGGGTTTAAGCCCAATCCGATCATAGTCCATAGCGACTCCCAAAACGGCGATGTGATCCAAGAGCTCATTTAGCGAAGAGAGCTCCATTCGATTCATCTGCTTGGCATGTTCCGAGCCGACCTGTAGGCTGAGGGAGTCCTGGATTAGGGGGTGTCCGGATAGCCGGACTATGACCTTTGGCCGGACTCCTGGACTATGAAGATACAAGATTGAAGACTTCATCCCGTGTCCGGATGGGACTTTCGTTGGCGTGGAAGGCAAGCTTGGTAATACGGATATGTAGATCTCCTACCATTGTAACCGACTCTGTATAACCCTAACCCTCTTTGGTGCCTATATAAACCGGAGGGTTTTAGTCCGTAGGACGAACAACAATCATACCATAGGCTAGCTTCTAGGGTTTAGCCTCTCTGATCTCGTGGTAGATCTACTCTTTTACTACCCATATCATCAATATTAATCAAGCAGGAGTAGGGTTTTACCTCCATCGAGAGGGCCCGAACCTGGGTAAAAACATCGTGTCCCTTGTCTCCTGTTACCATCCGCCTACACGCCTTACGATTCGGGACCCCTACCCGAGATCCGCCGGTTTTGACACTGACATTGGTTCTTTCATTGAAAGTTCCTCTATGTCGTCATCTTTAGGCCCGATGGCTCCTCCGATCATCAACAATGATGCGCTCTAGGGTGAGACTTTTCTCCCCGGACAGATCTTCGTATTCGGCGGCTTTACTGCTGCGGGCAATTAAGCAGCCATCTGGAGCAGATTGAAAGCTACGCCCCTGGCCACCAGGTCAGATTTGGAAGTTTGAACTACACGGCTGACGTCCGTGGAGACTTGATCTTCGACGGGTTCGAGCCACAGCCAAGCGCGCCGCACTGTCATGAGGGGCATGATCTAGCTCGCCGAGCGGTCCCGGAGGTCCCGTACGTGTCCGCTCCGACCTTTAGCTCGGAGCCGACTGCGCCGATCGAGGACGGGTGGCTGGACACCGCCTCGGGGGCCGCGATCTCTACAGCGATTGAGCTGTACACCTACCCCGTCCTTTGCGAAGGTCGTGACTCCAAGGTGCCGGACTCCTCTCCAGACTCCGACCCTTCCGCGCCCCCGCCAATCGAATCCGATTGGGCGTCGATCATGGAATTCACTGTCGCTGACATCTTTCAGCACTCGCCCTTTGGCGACATCCTGAATTCACTAAAGTCACTCTGTTTATCAGGGGAGCCCTGGCCGGATTATGGTCAGGAAGGTTGGGATGTGGACGACGAAGAAATTCAAAGCCCACCCACCACCCACTTCGTAGCCACTGTCGATGATTTAACCGACATGCTCGACTTCGACTCCAAAGACATCGACGGTATGGACGACGATGCAGGAGACGACCAAGAACCAGCGCCCACAGGGCACTAGAAGGCCACCTCGTCATACGACATATACATGGTGGACATCCCAAAAGATGGGAATGGCGATGGAACATCGGAGGATGACCCCTCCAAGAAATAGCCTAAGCGCAAGCGTCAACGGCGCCGCTCTAAATCCGGCCACAGCAAAAATGGTGATTCCGGCACGGGAGACAATAACACCCGACAGTGCCGAGGACAACCCCCTCCAGCAGGATTCAGCGCAGGAGGATGGAGAAGCCAGCCCTCATGAGAGAGCGGCAGAAAGAGAGGTAGAGGACGATAATTACATGCCTCCCTCCGAAGATGAGGCAAGCCTCGACGACGCATTTAATTCTTCGTTCCCGAGGATCCATCGAACAAGAGCGTTTCAAAGCGAGCTTATGGCCGTGAAAGCATCCTCAAGAAAAGCAGCAACATCTTAGAGCTGATCAAGACTTGCTAGTCGATGATGGACTAAAGTCCTTGCGGCGAAGAGTATGAACTCGAGCGCCCCTCCAAGAGCTACCAAAATGCAGGCTGCTACCCGATTAGAGGAGGAAGCACCCAAACCTACATCACCAAGCGCATGATCTGGTGACAGGCCACCTCGTGGCTTGACGAAGAGGCCTCTCGGCCCTCAACTCAAGCCGCACCGGCGCCGCTCAAAAATACCAAGGCACGGGAAATGTGCGGACACTGCGAGATATATTGGAGGCCAAGGCAAGGCAAACAAGATCGATCTACGGATCGGCGTGGGCGCCCACGACACGTGGCGATAACAAATCACGCCGGATATGGCAACTCGGCCGGGCCGAACACGATGAGACATAGCTCATTTGAGCTGCGTAGTGATATAGCCCAATACAGAGGCGCCGCACACCCACTATGCTTCACAGATGAATTGATGGATCATCAAATCCCTGAGGGTTTCAAACCCATAAACATTGAATCATACAATGGCACAACAGATCCTGCGGTTTGGATCGAGGACTATCTCCTTCACATCCACATGGCCCGCGGTGATGATCTACACGCCATCAAATACCTCCCACTCAAGCTTAAAGGACCAGCCCGGCATTGGCTTAACAACTTGCCAAAGAAAGTCAATTGGTTGTTGGGAAGACACGGAAGCCGCATTCCTCGACAATTTCCAGGGCACATATGTGCGACCACCAAACGCCGATGACCTAAGCCACATAATTCAGCAGCCAGAGGAATCGGCCAGACAATTCTGGACATGGTTCCTAACCAAGAAAAATCAAATCGTCGATTTTCCGGATGCAGAGGCCCTTGCAGCCTTCAAACACAACATCCGCGACGAGTGGATTGCCCAGCATCTAGGACAGGAAAAGCCGAAATACATGGCAGCCCTCACAACACTCATGACCCGCTTTTGCGCGGGACAGGACAGCTGGCTAGCTCGTAGTAACAACATGACCAAGAGCCCTGGTAATTCGGATACCAAGGACAGCAATGGCAGGTCGCGTTGCAACAAGCACAAGCGCCTCATTAACGGTGATAATGCTGAGGATACGACAGTCAATGCCGGATTCAGAGGCTCTAAACCCGGTCAGCGGAAAAAACCATTTAAAAGAAATACTCCGGGCCCGTCCAATTTGGACAGAATACTCGATCGCTCGTGCCAGATACACGGCACTTCGAAATCAGCCAACCACACCAACAGGGATTGTTGGGTGTTCAAGCAGAGCAAGTTAAATGTGAAAACAATGACAAGGGGCTGCATAGCGATGACGAGGAGGAGCCCGTAGCCCGAACAATAGAGGACAAAGGGATTCCCCCACAAGTGCGGACGGTGAACATGATATACGCAACCCACATACCCAAAAGGGAGCGGAAGCGTGCACTAAGGGACGTATATGCGATGGAGCCAGTCGCCCCAAAGTTCAACCCGTGGTCTTCCTGCCCAATCACTTTTGATCGAAGGGACCACCCCACTAGCATTTGCCATGGCGGATTCGCTGCATTGGTTCTAGACCCAATCATTGACGGATTTCACCTCACTAGAGTCCTAATGGACGGCGACAGCAGCCTGAACCTGCTTTATCAGGATACAATGCGTAAAATGGGCATAGACCCATCAAGGATTAAACCCACGAAGACGACCTTTAAAGGCGTCATACCAGGTGTAGAGGCCAAGCTATGACAGCTCAGTTACACTTGAAGTGGTCTTCGGATCCCCGGATAACTTCCGAAGCGAGGAGTTAATCTTCGACATAGTCCCGTTCCGCAGCGGCTATCACGCACTGCTTGGACGAACCGCATTTGCAAAGTTCAATGCGGTGCCACACTACGCATATCTCAAGATCAAGATGCCAGGTCCTTGAGGAGTCATTACGGTCAATGGAAACACCGAACGCTCTCTCCGTATGGAGGAGCATACGGTGGCCCTCGCGGTGGAAGTACAAAGTAGCCTCTTAAGGCAATTCTCGAGTCCGGCTACTAAATGTCCGGACACCGTCAAGCGCGCCCGGAGTAACCTACAACAAGACCGCCTGGCACGTTCTGAGCACGCACAGCAATGCGGCCCAAACCCCAGCCCTCACGAAATTGCGATACCAGTACTACGCGTACATAATTACGCTCTAGAGATATCATGGGCATAGGGGGAGGGGCACGACCACGGCATGCCCAGAATGCGGCTCAACCGCACCAGGGGCTACCGATTGTGTCATTCTTTTCTTTTCTTCTTTCTTTTTTACTTTCAGGACTCCGTTCTCACGAAACCCTTTTCGGCAGTAGAATCGCCGAACACACGATGCAACAGCCAGGGAAGCAAAAAGCTACGTCGAGTGTCCATTTGGTCTCTATTACGAGCAGTATACCTGTTTTACATACCATCCCATGACTTACCCTCGGAGGGGACATGTTAAAAAGTCCCGTCTCTTGCTTAACCCACTATTTGTATCGTTCTGCTCTTACTGCAGCCCTTTTGAATAAACAATACATAGCTTCTGAATATTATTGAATTCCTTTTTTCTATATATATATATATATATATATATGTTCAGTTATGACATTGTGCAACCGTACACTTTGGTACGGGCAATACACCAGGGGCTTAAGTACCCCACAATATGGTGTGATAAGTCCGAACACTTTCACAAGTGCGGCACCCGAACCTATAGCATTATATCGTCGGCTCGAATCATGTCTTGGGTCAATAGTTGGGTTTGCCCGGCTCCCATGTTTTGGTACCTTATGTTCCGTTAAATCGGCTAAGGTAGCGCTGGGAGAACCACTGCGATTGTGCCCCGATTGAGCTGGGTTAAGCACCTTAGTGGAGAAAGCTAAAACTGACCGTCATGATAGGGCGAGAGCCGATCGCTGTTCGAGAGGTTCTCGAGTCCCTAAAGACTTATGCCGCTTAGAGCGAGGAGTCGGCATTGTCCGGCCTAGGCGTGGATAGCGCCCCGAACTCGGTCTTCCGAATACCAGGGGCTTCGCCGAAATTTAAAATTATAGAATTCTATGGCTAAGTGAGAGTGTTCAAGCATTATAGTCCGGTTGCCTTGTTCATTGCATTGAGCGCCTCCCTCGAAGGACCCAAGAATGGGAACAAGAGCGCTCAAGTTTATCGAACACCCGAGCACTTTCGTGGCATGGGGGCTGAAGCCGACGACTTGCCATCTCTCAAATTTAATACACGGCCGCGGAAGGTAATATTTTAAATTCAAAAGTGTTGCTTAAGCGCATATGAACAAGTTTTCAGCACAGGATAACAAGCGAGTCTACTCAAAAATTACATCTTTGGAGCATTCACCCGCTATAAAGGCGGGCACCCTTGAGACGCCCTCATAATACATTTCAGGCTTGCGATGCTCCTTGCCCGGTGGTGGTCCGTCCGTCACAAGCTTCTCAGCGTCCATCTTGTTCCAGTGCACCTTAGCAAGGGCAAGGGCCCTACGGGCACCTTCGATGCAGACGGAGCGCTTGATGACTTCAACCCATGGACAGGCGTCCACCAGCCGCCTCACCAGCCCGAAGTAGCTCCCAGGCATGGCTTCCTTAGGCCACAGCCGAACTATGAGGCCCTTCAGGGCCTGTTCGGCCACCTTATGGAGCTCGACCAGCTGCTTCAACTGTTCTCTTAAGGGCACCGGGTGTCCGGCCTCAGCATACTGAGACCAGAACACCTTCTCCGTCGAGCTTCCCTCCTCGGCTCGGTAGAATGTGGCAGCATCGGACACACTGCGGGGCAGATCTGCGAATGCTCCTGGAGAGCTCCGGATTCAGGTAAGTAACAAATAATTCACTTTCACATGCTTGCGTTGCATAAAGAATGCCTTACCCGCCGCTATCTTCTTCATCGCCTCAATTTCCTGGAGGGCTTTTGGGGCTTCGGCCTTAGCGGCTTTGGCGCTCTCAAGGGCCGAGGCGAGCTCGGACTCTCGAGTCTTTGAGTCACGCTCCAAACTCTTGTGTTTTTCCACGAGAGCCCGGAGCTCTTGCCGCACCTCCGCCACCCGCGCCTCCTGCTTCTCTTGCTCGGTGCGCTCCGCGGCCGCATTGCTTTTGGCCTTGGACACCGCTTCCTTTAGGGTCGCCACCTCATTCGTGGCCCCTGCAATATTCACGTTATTCCTGACATTTTTTGCAACCACATCTTTTAAATACTCCCATAAGGTATTACTTACCTTCCTTGTCCTCGAGCTGGTTTTTGGCAAGGCCAAGCTCGTTCTCGGACCGCTCGAGGCTCTGCTTCAATGCATCAACCTCCATGATCGGTCTTGGCAGAGGTCAAGAACAGCCTGCATTCCCATATTGACATACTTATGTTAGACTCCTGCGTATATCTGTTAGATCATCAGTTCGTCTTTTTCTTTTCTAACACCAAACTGAGCATTAGGGGCTACTGTCTATGCGATAATATTTTTACATATCTTAAATACATACCTCAAAGCCTGTTAGAAGGCTGGCACAGGCTTCAGTCAGCCCGCTCTTGGCGGACTGAACTTTCTGGATCACCACACTCATAATAGTGCGGTGCTCCTCGTCGATGGAAGCGCCGTTAAGCGCCTCCGTCAAATTATCTGGTGCCTCCGGTTGGACGGAGGTCACCGACGTTGCAGTCTTGCCCTTCTTACGAAGGGGTCGCCTGCCGGACTCCGGAACCACTGAAGGTTCCAGTAAGGAGTCCGGCACAGGGCCGGACTTAAAGCCCATCGGGGTTTTATCCCCTTTGCGCCCGGAGTCCGGGAGGCCGCCTTGCGGCGCCTCCAGGGCCACCTCCTCCTGGCTGGGCCCCTTTTGGGACTCCACCTCGGCGTCATCCGCGGCGGGAGGAGATGAGGCGGTCCGAAGTGAGGTGCTATTCATATCCGACGAATCCAGGGAGCCGCTCGACGAAGCGTTGATCCCGTCCTTGGGCGGGGTGCATGGTTATATTCGGTGTTAGAAGATGATGTGGGACAAATGGAACACCATGAGTTATTCTTGTGTCCGGACACTTACGATTTCGCCAGGGGCTTGGTCCTTGGTGGACACTCCTCTTCGCCGTCATTGGCGTTGGTGGTGTAGTCCGGAGGAAGGGTCCTTCCCTTCTTGGACCCTCCGGCCTCCCCAGTTGGGGCGGCCTTCCTTTTCTTCTCTCCCCCCTGGGGGAGAGGCCTCTTTTTCCTCCTCCTCGTCTTCACGTGAGGAGTCCGCCTTGGAGTCATCAGACGATGAGTCCGACAACACCTGGCGCCGGGAACTCCTTCGAGTTCTCGTGGTCTTCTTCTTGGCCTTCTTCTCCGGCACCACGTAAGGTGCCGGAACCAGCAGCCCCGTCAATCGGGCATCCGCTGGGTCTTCTGGCAAGGGAGCCGGACAGTCAACCTGTCCGGACGTCTTCTGCCGATCTGTCAAAGGTGAGGGAGTTTTAGATCCCACATAGAGTCAAACTATGAAAAAGAGTCCCGTAAAGGGTAAAATAGCTTACCTCGCTGGCTTGATGCCGCGAGCTGAATCCGCGATCTTCAGTAGCGGATGCGGGAGCCTCGGCGCCCTTGAACAGCACCTTCCAGGCATCTTCGTACGTAGTGTTGAAGAGCCGGCCCAAGGTTCGGTGCTGTGCCGGATCAAACTCCCACAAGTTGAAGGCCCGTTGTTGGCATGGGAGGATCCAGCGGATGAGCATAACCTGGACTACGTTTACAAGCTTGAGCTTCTTGTCCACCAGGTTTCGGACGTAGGTTTGGAGTCCGGTCAGCTCTTCTGAATTACCCCACGTCAGGCCCGTCTCTTTCCATGAGGTGAGCCGTGTAGGGAAGCCAGATCGAAATTCGGGGGCCGCTGTCCATTTAGAGTCACGTGGATCGGTGATGTAGAACCACCCCGATTGCCACCCCTTTATGGTCTCCACGAAGGAGCCCTCGAGCCATAGGACGTTGGCCATCTTGCCCACCATGGCACCTCCACACTCCGCTTGGCGGCCGCCCACTACCTTCGGCTTGACATTGAAGGTCTTCAGCCATAAGCCGAAGTGGGGCTGGATGCGAAGGAAGGCCTACTTACAACGATGAACGCCGAGATGTTGAGGATGAAATTCGGGACCAGATCATGGAAATCTAGGCCGTAGTAGAACATGAGCCCCCGGACAAATGGGTGAAGTGGAAAACCTAGTCCGCGGAGGAAGTGGGGGAGGAACACCACCCTCTCATGGGGCCTGGGGTGGGGATGAGCTGCCCCTTGTCGGGGAGCCGATGCGCGATGTCGTCGGACAAGTATCCGACCTTTCGCAGCTTTTTGATGTGCCCCTCCGTGACGGAGGATGCCATCCACTTGCCTCCCGCTCCGAACATAGTTGGAGAAGGTTTAGGTGGGATGTGCAGACTTGGGCGCTAGAGCTCAAGTGCACGGAAATGGATGAGCAAAGGAGGAAGAAGGCGTGTGTGAAAAAGTGGATCCTTATCCCCTTATATGGACGGACAAAGCTCTGCGTCCCCACCGGCCTGATAAAACTCGCTTATCTCTCGAGCGCCGTAATCAATGGCGCGGTTGGGTTACCCACGCCCGTATTGATGAGAATCCCGGAATAAGGGGACACGATCTCTGCTTTGACAAGACGTACCAAGGAAACCGCCTCGCTAAACGCGCTGAGGTGGGACAGTGAAAACGATTCGAATAAGGGCTTGGCCGTGGTGTGATGTCACGCTTCGGAATACGTCAGCAGATTGAGTTTGTGTAAATAGTATTCTATCTACGGTGGTATGTGGAATTTATTTTGCAGAGCCAGACACTATCCTTGTGTTCAAAATCTTCTATGAAGAATTCGGAGGAGGAACCCGCCTTGCAATGCCGAAGACAATACGCGTGCCGGACTGGCGTCATTGAAGCCTGGTTCAGGGGACTCTTGAGGAGTCTGGATTAGGGGTTGTCCGGAATACCGGACTATGACCTATGGCCGGACACCTGGACTATGAAGATACAAGATTGAATACTTCGTCCCGTGTCCGGATGGGACTTTCCGTGGCGTGGAAGGCAAGCTTGGCGATACGGATATGTAGATCTCCTACCATTGTAACCGACTCTGTGTAACCCTAACCCTCTTCGGTGCCTATATAAACCGGAGGGTTTTAGTCCGTAGGACGAACAACAATCATACCATAGGCTAGCTTCTAGGGTTTAGCCTCTCTGATCTCGTGGTAGATCTACTCTTGTACTACCCATATCCAATATTAATCAAGCAGGAGTAGGGTTTTACCTCCATCGAGAGGGCCCGAACCTGGGTAAAAACATCGTGTCCCTTGTCTCCTGTTACCATCCTGCTAGATGCACAGTTTGGGACCCCCTACCTGAGATCCGCTGGTTTTGATACCGACAGAGACTGTTTTCAATGACCCAAGAAGTCATCATCGGTGCGGCAGCCGAACGGGCGGTCATGACGAAGCCGCCTAGCCGGAGAGTTTGGCCGACAGCCAGGGCTCCCCAAGAGGTGATGCTGTCCTTGACAATGAGATGAGGCATCCTTCCTTACGGTGACGGCATAGTGGAACTCTTCTAGTGCTGCAAGACCGCGGAAGATGTTGAAGATGCTAGTCTTTGATAGGCTAGGCTTTCCCCTTCTCTTCTGGCATTCTGCCGTCCAGTCCACAGATACAGCCCATTTCATTGATACCGATGCATATGTAGTATAGATCCTTGCTTGCGAGTACTTTGGATGAGTACCCATTGTTGCTTTGCTTCCCCTTTCCCCCCTTTCTTCTTCTTTCTGATTGATGCAACCAGATGTGAAAGCCAGGAGCGGATGCCACGGCGATGCCTACTACTACGTGGAGACCGCCGACGACCGGGGAGTAGTTAGGAGGCTCCAGTGCAGGAGGCCTTGCCTTTTCGATCGTTGTTGCTTTTGTGCTAGCCTTCTTAAGGCAAACTTGTCTAACTTATGTCTGTACTCAGATATTGTTGCTTCCACTGACTCTTGTGTATTCGAGCTTATGTATTCGAGCCCTCGAGGCCCCTGGCTTGTAATATAAAGCTTATATTTTTAATTAGTGTCTAGAGTTGTGTTGTGATATCTTCTTGTGAGTCCTTGATCTTGATCGTACACATTTGCGTGTATGATCAGTGTACGATTGAATCAAGGGCGTCACACGAGGCGAGGGCCATGCGTGGCGACCGCTGCCCACCACCTGGCGCGGCTCCTTGTCCTGGCGAGGACAACGAGCTACGTGTCTCCATCAACATTCCAAGGCTCAACAGGGCCGCATCCCAGGAGCGCTTCTTGCCATCGCATGTTGGCCGGTGAGAGGGCCCCCCTCACAGCTACGTTTGCATGCCCCTTCGGCCTGCCGAACGCGGCTGTCACCTTCCAGCGCCACCCGCGGAGCGTTCTAGCGGCTCAGGAGGTGATAGAGGCAAAAAGTGTCCCGTCTTTCAATGAGATGGTGGCTATCATTTTGGAGGAAGTCGACTTTGACGATCCAACTACGAACTTGCGAGGATGTCGCGCCTTAGCAATCGCTAAACCAACTCTGAGAGGTTATTGACCACACCGAATCATGATCAACCTGACCACGAAGGTCTGTTTCCTGCAGGCAAACGAAGAACAAGCAAGAAATTAAGATTGCAATCTGGATATAGCGAATATAAGAGGAAAGCTTTATTTATCAAGGTGGGGTTATGTGATGCCTTTGTCTAGTAGTTGAACACAAACGAAGTACGCGAAGTTGCAGCTATGGAGAACTTTAATCTAAACAAAACCCTAAGTCTAAATGGTGCCCTAAGGGCTGTATATATGGAGGAAGAGGGGGGGGGGGGGATTTCGTGGCCCTTGGGGAAGGGGCCCTAAACCAACCCTATCTCTTGTTTCCCCAGACATACGGACTCTAAAAACAGCCTATAATTATGTATTTAGAAATTACATGGGCCTGGCCCAATAATAAGGTGACGCGGCACCTAGAATAGCCTCTGGACGAAATTTATGAAATGGCATCTTGTATATTTCGTCATAGGCTTCATGCACTCCTTATGGTGGCTTAAGTCCTGAAATCATCACTTGTAACTATGTTCTTGTTCCCCTTGCGCATGCCATCAACTCCATGATTGTTCTTGCTCCAATGTTCATCCTTCTCCAAGCTAGGCCCTTCATTTGTAAGCAAAACAATTGTATTCAATTTAGGCAGCATCATATTCTCATGAATATTAGAATCATTACCAACAAACGAAAGTACCTGGTAATTTAATTGGTGTGTGCGAGCTCTAGTAATTGGTCCAGTATATGTAAAAGTAGGGGTTGTGGGTGTAACAATGGTATTGATGTCCTCATCATCCTCCCCTTCTTGAAATTTAGTCGTCCTCGACGGAAGCTCATCTTCCTCACCCAAATAAGGCTTCAAATCTGCAATGTTAATAGTGGGACTAACCCCAAAATCTGTAGGTAGCTCAAGTTTATATGCATTATCATTTATTTTCTCTAACACCTTAAAAGGACCAGCAGCACGTGGCATTAGCTTTGATTTGCGCAAATTGGGAAATCTATCCTTACACAAATGTAACCAAACAAGATCTCCAGGTGCAAACACAACATGTTTTCTACCCTTATCTCCCGCAAGTTTATATCTAGCATTCATACGTGCATTGTTTTCCTTAGTTAACTCATGCATTTTTGAAATCAATTCAGCACGTTGTTTAGCATCAAAATTAACCTTCTCCGAAGATGGAAGAGGCAACAAATCAATAGGTGCACCGGGTAGGAAACCATACACAATTTCAAAAGGACACATCTTACTAGTAGAATGCAACGAACGATTATAAGCAAATTCAATATGAGGCAAGCATTCTTCCCACATTTTCTTATTATTCTTCAAAATAGCCCTAAGCATAGTAGACAATGTTCTGTTGACTACTTCAGTTTGACCATCAGTTTGGGGGTGACAAGTAGTACTAGAAAGTAGTTTAGTCCCCAACTTAGCCCATAAACATCTCCAAAAGTGGCTAAGAAATTTAGTATCACGATCTGAAACAATAATATTTGGTACACCATGCAAGAGAATAATTTCACAAAAGAATAAATCAGCAACATTAACAACATCATCGCTTTTATGACATGGTATAAAATGTGCCATTTTCGAGAATCTATCCACGACAACAAATATGCTATCCCTCCCCTTCTTTGTTCGAGGTAAACCTAAAACAAAGACTATAGATATATCCTCCCAAGGAACACTAGGTACAGGAAAAGGCATATATAAACCATGAGGATTGAGTCGTGACTTAGCTTTTTGACATGTAGTGCAGCAAGCAACAAAACACTCAACATCCTGTCTCATCATTGGCCAAAACAAATGAGTAGCAAGTGCGTCCTTTGTCTTCTTCATGCCCAAGTGTCCCATTAATCCTCCTCCATGTGCCTCCTGCAACAACAAAAGACAAATATAGCTAGCTGGATGCATAGCTTGTTAGCACGGAACACGAAGCCATCATTAATAACGAACTTGTTCCATGTTCTACCTTCTTTATAATTCTACAATACATCTTGAAATTCAGCATCATGCACATATTGACCTTTGACGGTCTCCAAACCAAATATTTTAAAGTCAAGTTGTGAAAGCATAGTATAACGACGAGACAATGCATCAGCAATAACATTTTATTTACCCTTCTTGTGTTCAATGACATAAGGGAAAGTCTCAATGAATTCAACCCATTTAGCATGTCTATGATTCAATTTAGCTTGACTTTTAATATGATTCAAAGATTCATGATCAGAATGTATAACAAATTCTTTGGGCCATAAATAATGTTGCCATGTCTCTAATGTCCGAACAAGAGCATATAATTCTTTATCATAAGTAGAATAATTCAGACTAGGCCCACTCAATTTTTCAAAAAAGTATGCAACAGGTTTGCCATCTTGTAATAACACACCTCCTAATCTAATTCCACTAGCATCACATTCAAGCTCAAAAAGGCTTATTAAATTAAGGAAGTTGGAGTAAAGAAGCATGTGTCAACTTATCTTTCAATACCGTGAAGGCTTCTTCCTGTGCGGTACCCCAAACAAAAGGCACATCCTTCTTTGTAAGCTCATTGAGAGGTGCAGCAATGGTGCTAAAATCTCTCACAAAACACCTATAGAACCAAGCGAGTCCAAGAAAACTCCTCACTTGTGTGACCGTTTTGGGCTGCGGCCAACTCTCAGTCGCTTCATTCTTGGCTTTATCAACTTCAATTCCCTGTGGAGTAACAACATAGCCAAGAAAAGATACTCGGTCGGTGCAAAAGGTGCACTTCCCAAGATTACCAAACAAACGTGCATCACATAGAGCAATAAAACAGCACGTAAATGTTCCAAATGTTCTTCCAAAGATTTGCTATAAATCAGTATATCATCAAAATAGACTACCACAAATCGTCCAATGAAAGCACGTTAAACTTCGTTCATTAGTCTCATGAAAGTACTATGTGCATTAGTTAACCCAAAAGGCATGACTAACCACTCATATAAACCAAACTTAATTTTAAATGTTGTTTTCCATTCATCTCCCAATTCCATACGAATTTGATGGTATCCACTATGCTAATCAACTTTGGAGAATATTGTAGAGCCACTCAATTCATCAAACATATCATCTAGCCTAGGAATAGGATGACGATAACGAATGGTAATATTATTAATGCCTCTACAATCAACACACATACGTGACGTACCATCCTTTTTAGGTACTAGTATAATAGGAACAGCACAAGGACTAAGAGATTCGCGTATATAAACTTTGTTGAGCAGCTCCTGTACTTGAAGCATAATCTCTTTCGTCTCCTCTGGATTGGTACGGTATGGTGCACGGTAGGGTAGCGATGCACCGGGAATTAAGTCAATTTGATGCTCAATCCCTCGAATAGGTGGTAATTCTGGTGGCACGTCTTGTGGGAAGATGTCAGCGAACTCCTGCAAAATGTTATTGACAGCAGGTTGCAAAGAAGAAGGCACGTCCTCGAATGAAAATAATGCCTCTTTGCACACAAAAGCATAGCAAACAGATTTTCTAAAATCTAGCTCATCAATATCAGATTTTATGGCAAGTAAACATGCACTTTTCAATTTAATTTCGGAAGCAACACTAGATGGTTTATTATTAGGTTTCATTTTTGCTCAAATTCTTTTGCCACAATCTGATTTTCACTCTTATTTTTCTCATGTTTTTCTTTACTAGCACTATTAATATCATCTTTCAAAATGGAATCAAGAGTCATAGGAAGCAAAGTAATATTTTTATCCTTATGAACAAGAGTATACTGATTGTTTCTACCATGGTGTATAGAACTTTTATCAAATTGCCATGGTCTACCAAGTAATAAGGAACATGCTTGCATAGGTAGCACATCACAACCAACATAATCAACATATCTAGAGATACTAAAATGCACACGAATAGTACGTGTTACCTTAACCTTGCCACTATTGTTGAACCATTGGATGTAGTAAGGATGTGGATGTGGTCTTGTGGTGAGAGATAGCTTCTCCACCATCTCCATTCTAGCCAAGTTGTTGCAGCTCCCTCCATCTATGATGACGCGAATAGAATGGTCCTTCACAACTCCCTTTGTATGGAACAAATTATGCCTCTGATTTTGCTCAGCTTGTGTAACCTGCACATTCAAAACACGTTGAGCAACCAAACATTAATACCTGTCAGCATCTTCAGGAGCCATGTATTGCGTCTCATGATCAGAATCATCTCCACCGTGTTCTTCACGTGTAATAAGAGCAAAAGTCTCCTCATCATAGTCACTAGCAGACTCATACCCACTGTCGGTGTCAAAACCGGCGGATCTCGGGTAGGGGGTCCCGAACTGTGCGTCTAGGCGGATGGTAACAGGAGACAAGGGACACGATGTTTTTACCCAGGTTCGGGCCCTCTCGATGGAGGTAATACCCTACTCCTGCTTGATTAATATTGATGATATGGGTAGTACAAGAGTAGATCTACCATGAGATCAAGGAGGCTAAACCCTAGAAGTTAGCCTATGGTATGATTGTTGTTCGTCCTACGGACTAAAACCCTCCGGTTTATATAGACACCGGATAGGTTAGGGTTACACAGAATCGGTTACAATGGTAGGAGATCTACATATCCGTATCGCCAAGCTTGCCTTCCACACCAAGGAAAGTCCCATCCGGACACGGGACAAAGTCTTTAGTCTTGTATCTTCATAGTCTTGGAGTCCGGCAGTGACGATAGTCTGGCCATCCGGACACCCCCTAGTCCGGGACTCCCTCGCCCACCATCCTACGTACCAATCATCACACGCTGAGATTTGCATTCTCTCACATAATGACCTCTTCCCTTACAACGGCGACAAATAATATCACTTATGTGCCCTGTTGATGCCATGGAAGAAGAAGAGCTCTGTGCAGGCCCGGCAGGTGTGCTCTTGGCAGCTAGTGGTGGTTGTACCTGCTTTCTTGTATCACGGTTGGAGGTGGCACCTGATGGAGGTGATGGTGCAGTGCAAGTAGATGATGCACGTGGTGTCCATGACGAAGGTCGACATGTAGAAAAGTTAGTTCGCGCCAATGCATGTCGATCCTGCACTTCACGTTTAGCTTTACAAGCAAGATGGAATAAACGAGTGATATTATTATACTCCTTATACTCTAGAATGGTCTGAATCTCTCTATTTAATCCGACCATATAACGTGCAAGCATAGCTTGATTATCCTCAACAATACCACATCTAATCATGCCAGTTTGTAATTCCTGGTAATATTCCTCTATAGAATTTTTTCCTTGTCTTGAACGCTGCAATTTTTGAAGTAATTCACGTTGATAATATGGTGGAACCCAACGAGTACGCATAGCAGTTTTCAAAGCAGCCCAAGTAGTTGGAATATTATTCGGATATAATCTACGATGTTCAGACCACCACACACAAGCAAAACAAGTGAAATCACAAAGTGCAGCAGCAACACGTCTCTCCTCGGGATATTCTAAACATGTAAAACGTTGTTCGGTTTCTAACTCCCAAGTAAGATATATATCAGGAACATATCTACCTTCAAATGGTGGAATATTCAATTTCATTTTAGGAAGATGGTCATGATCTCGTACCTGAGCTGGTAATGCAGCCCTACCATTGCGATTATTTGCATGTGGACGACCGAGTGATGGTGGTTGCACGTAGTTCTAGTTTTGATCAACTTCATCCTCGTAATCTCCCGCATAATCATCCTCCTCCTCATCAGCAGTAGGAGACATAGAAGTATCAACAACAGCACCAACTGTTTGGCCAGGCTCAAGAGGGACACGGCTCGCTCGGCGGAGGGCTGTTTCGCGACATGGAGGTAGTCGTTGTTGTTGTGGCAGAGGTGCGGCAGGTGCAGCCGATGGTGGTTGTGGAAGACGCGCAAGCACTTCATTAAATTTGTTATTGAGCTTTGTTTCGAATGTCTTCTCAAAGCCAGTTATCTTATCCATGGCCTCCTCAAAATTGTTCAGCACATCTTGCACCTGTTCAGTCATCATTTGTTGAAATTTATCATGCAACTTCTTATTCGTCATGTTCTCCTAGTCAATCTCGTTGGCTTGTCATCCTGGCATGGTTAGTAGCAATAGGAACACACAAGAATATTATTCTACAGACTACTAACAAGTGGTGGTGGTGGTGGGTGTCACAAATCCGTCAAGCAACCGATGTAGTCAAAACTCTCAAAGTTTGGATAGAGCGATTACCAGGGAGAGTCAAACGCACGATGTAGATGTATGTGGAGCTGGGAAGGCTTATAATATGGTAGCAAAAAGGGTCAGCAATAATCAATTCAGAGATTTAAAGTTGAATAAACGCTCAACGACAGTACTGTGCTGGTCCTAGGCTAGACCGTGCTAGAGACGCGAGCCTAGAACACTAACAAAATCACGGCGCTGCAAGTATAAAAGGGAAAAGCACACTCTGGAATTTTTTTTTCGCTCTGTTTTTTTGGCGCTCTTTTTTTGCGCTTCTCTTTTTTTTGGCCAAAAATCACTATAATGGCGAGTGTCTCAAAACTCTTCCCAGGTCAAACTGATTGGAGGGCCCGGCGCCCCTCTCAGGCTGACCTCGGGGGATCTCTTCTGGAGGGCCTCTGACTTAGCCAACATCACGAGGAGGTGCTCGGGCACCACGTCGAGGCATGCTCCGGCACGCGTTTCCCCCACGAGTGCACAAGGCATGGGGTGCCAGGTGCTCAGGACTTCGTCACCAAGGAAACCGAGGAGCTTCATGAGGCAAGGGCCATGCGCGGTGACCGCTGCCCACCACCTGGCGCGGCTCCTTGTCCTGGCGAGGACAACGAGCTGCGTGTCTCCGTCAAGATTCCAGGGCTCAACAGGGCCGCATCCCAGGAGCGCTTCTGGCCATCGCGTGTTGGCCGGTGTGAGGGCCCCCTTCACAGCTACGTTCGCATGCCCTTTGGCCTGCCGAACACGGCTGTCACCTTCCAGCGCCACCTGCGTAGCATTTTGGCGGCTCAGGAGGTGATAGAGGCGAAATGTGTCCCGTCTTTCGATGAGATGGTGGCTATCATTTTGGAGGAAGTCGACTTTGACGATCCGACTACGAACGTGCGAGGACGTCGTGCCTTAGCAATCGCTAAACCAACTCTGATAAGTTATTGACAACGCCGGAGCACGATCAACCTGACCACGTAGGTCTGTTCCTGCAGGCAAACAAAGAACAAGCAAGAAACTAAGATTGCAATCTGGATATTGCGAATATAAGAGGAAAGCATTATTGATCAAGGTGGGGTTCTGTGGACGCTTTGTCCTGCTCGTTGAACACAAACGGCACGCATAAAGTTGCAGCTATGGCGAACTTTTAATCTAAACAAAACCCAAAGTCTAAACTGTGCCCTAAGGGCTGTATATATGGAGGAAGAGGGGGGGGGATTTCGTGGCCCTTGGGGAAGGGGTCCGAAACCAACCCTATCTCTTGTTTCCCCACACATACGGACTCTAAAAATAGCCTATACTTATGTATTTCGAAATTACATGGGCCTGGCCCAATAATAAGGTGACGCGACACCTAGAATAGCCTCTGGACAAAATTTATGAAGTGGCATCTTGTATATATCGTCCAAGGCTTCATGCACTCCTTATGGTGGCTTCAAAGTCCTGAAATCATCACTTGTAACTCCGTTCTTGTTCCCCTTGTGCATGCCATAACCTCCATGCTTGTTCTTGATCCAATGTTCATCCTTCTCCAAGCTAGGCCCTTCATTTGTAAGCAAAACAAATGTATCCAATTTAGGCAGCATCATAATCTCATGAACATTAGAATCATTACCAAGAAACGGAAGTACCTGGTAATTTAATTGGCGTGCTCGAGCTCTAGTAATTGGTCCAGTATATGTAACAGTAGGGGTTGTGGGTCTAACAATGGTATAGATGTCCTCATCAGGAGGCCAGGCACTACGCGGTCCTCGCGGAGATGGCGACAGTTCTTCGCGAGCCTCCCGGGCCCCCCGAGCCTCCCGAGGTACAGGACCTAGGTGGCTTGTGAGGAGCGACTCCTTCAGCACGCGTCTTCAGCTACATCAACATCTCTTCAGCAATGGTGCCAAGTGACATTTTCCGGTTATTCAGTTGGGGGTGCCCCTCGGGCTGCATCATCCCTAGATCGCATGGGCCTGTCCCTGCGATGTGTATCCTTTTGCATCTTTGATTCACTCTGTTGGGGGCGCCCCTTGTGCTGCATCATCCCCAGGCCGCGTGGGTGTGTCCCTGTGGCATATGTATCGTGCTTGCATCTACTAGAACTAGCTCCGCCTCCTTCCATGAATTGCTGAATGTTTATGTAGGACCTTGAAGTATGTCTAGAGGGGGGGGGGTGATTAGACTACTTGAACAATAAAAACTTAACCTTTTCCCAATTTTATAGTTTGGCAGATTTTAGCTATTTTAGGACAAGTCAAGCAATCATCACACAATTCGAGCAAGCATGCAAAGAGTATATAGGCAGCGGAAAATAAAGCATGCAACTTGCAAGAATATAAGGGGAAGGGTTTGGAGGATTCAAACGCAATAGGTGGTGCTATCATACATCCACGTTGATGGAGACTTCAACCCACGAAGGGTAACGGCTGCGCGAGTCCACGGAGGGATCCACCCACGAAGGGTCCACGAAGAAGCAACCTTGTCTATCCCACCATGGCCGCCGCCACGAAGGACTTGCCTCACTAGCGGTAGATCTTCACGAAGTAGGCGATCTCCTTGCCCTTACAAACTCCTTGGTTCAACTCCACAATCTTGTCGGAGGCTCCCAAGTGACACCTAGCCAATCTAGGAGACACCACTCTCCAAGAAGTAACAAATGGTGTGTTGATGATGAACTCCTTGCTCTTGTGCTTCAAATGATAGTCTCCCCAACACTCAACTCTCTCTCAAAGGATATGGATCTGGTAGAAAAAAGATTTGAGTGGAAAGCAACTTGGGGATGGCTAGAGACCAAGATTCATAAGGTAGGAATGGAATATCTTGGCCTCAACACATGAGTAGGTCGTTCTCTCTCAGAAATGGTAAGTTGGAAGTGTAGGTTCGTTCTGATGGCTCTCTCCATGAATGAAGAGGAGGTGGAGGGGTATATATAGCCTCCACACAAAATCTAACCGTTACACACAATTTACCAAACTCGGTGGGACTGAACATTAAACTCGGTCGGACCGATTTAGTAAACCTAGTGACCGTTAGTGATTTTTGGTGGGACTGACATGCATCTTGGTGAGGCCGATATGGTTAGGGTTAGGGCATAACGTAATCTCGGTGAGACCGATTACACAAACTCGGTGAGACCGATTTGGTAATAAGCTTTCCAGAGAGTTGGTCAGGTAAACTCGGTGAGACCAATTTGCTCTTTTCGGTGAGACCGAAATGTTACAAAAAGGAAACAGAGAGTTTACATTGCAATCTCGGTGGGACCGATCGCTCACTCCGGTTAGACTGAAACGTTACGAAGGGAAACAGAGAGATTGCAACCCCATCTCGGTGAGACCGAGATCCCTATTGGTAAGACCGATTTGCTTAGGGTTTGTGGCAGTGGCTACGACTTTTGGAATCGGTGGCGCCGGATAGAAAGAATCGGTGTGACCGGTTTTGGCTTTAGGTTTAGGTCATTTGTGGTTGTGGGAAAGTAGTTGAGGGTTTTGGAGCATATCACTAAGCACATGAAGCAAGAGGCTCATTAAGCAACACCTCATCCCTTCTTGATAGTATTGGCTTTTCCTATAGACTCAATGTGATCTTGGATCACTAAAATGTAAAATGAAGAGTCTTGAGCTTTTGAGCTTGAGCCAATCCTTTGTCCTTAGTATTTTGAGGGATCCACTTTCATCATCCATGCCATGCCATTCATTGAGCTTTCCGGAAATAATAGTCTTGGAATAGCATTAGCTCAATGAGCTATATGTTGTTATGAATTACCAAAACCACCTAGGGATAGTTGCACTTTCAATCTCCCCCTTTTTGGTAATTAATGACAACATATAGATCAAAGCTTCGACAAATGATAATAAAATTAAATAACATCGTCGCTTTGAGAAGTATGTGATAAGCAAGAGCTCCCCTAAATTTGTGCATAGTTTTGGATTTGCTTTGACTGCAAATGCACAATGAATTAGGCTCATGGGTTACTCTTCCATGTCACATACATCTTGGTGGAGCGCTCAAAATAATAAACAATGAATACATGCACTCATCACCAAGCATAGTGACTGATCACATAAGATAGATAGGATAATATCAAGCATGCATAAATGTAGCTTATGATCAAACACATGATCATCAATGTCTCACAAGCATAGTATCTCAACCAAAAGCAAACGAAGATTGAAAAACCACCAAATAAAGCAAGAGAGAACAAAAGCAACACTCTCTCTCTCGAAGCCTATGATCTATACATTTTTCTCCCCCTTTGGCAACAAGTTACCAAAAAGTTCATAGAAAATGCATAGTGCTAGATCAACTCTCAGGCTTGATCTGCTGGTGGTGGAGTCCGGATAACGCCGAGGACGAAAGCTTCCGTTGAAGTAGAAGGAGCTGGAGCTGATGTAGATGCTGGAGCTGGTGGCACTGAGGCTGTAGCTGGTGCAGATGAAGTTGCTCTTGTGTCAGAAATCGCACAGCAGATGACCTCTGGGCTCTAGGCACTCCGCAAATGCATCAGTTGTTGTTTTACCCTTCCTCTCCTGCATGTCATCTTCTAGTTCCTCCACTGCAGACTGAATCTTAGTTACTTTCACATCTAAGTTATAGAACTTTTGTTCTATGATTCTCTCCAAGCTCTCCTGATTTTGAGTGAGGGTGGCCAATCCCTTCTCAATCCTCAGGGTTGATGCTTTTAGGTATCCGAGCTGCTCCTGCTTGTTCTTCAAGAAATACTCAGATGCCTCCTCTTGAGTTGGCATCTTGGCAGCTTTCTCCCTCTTTGCCTTCTCCTTCTTCTCCTGAGCTTGAACTGATTGTGGATCATCTTCATTCATGACAACCTCATTGTCCTCAAAGTCTGGATAAAGTGGAAAGTGTTCCTTATCCAACTTATATTTTCCTGTGCCCATTTTTGAGTTTATCAATTCTTGAATCTGAGGTGCATATCCACAGCTCCTCTAATAATCTGCTGCAGTCCTCTTGATTATTTCAATGATCAGGCTCATGACTTTGAACTTCTGTGGCACATCAAACACATGCAACATGTTTATGGCATGCCCTCTGATCATGTTATGGTCACCAGACTTGGGCAACAAAGTGTGCCTCAGAATCCAATTTATGGTTGGCAACCCTGACAGCAGAAAGTGAACTGATCCAAACTTGTGAGTTCCTAATGCCTTGTCTGGAATCTCCTTGTACATGTGAGCCATCGAATTGTGACCCATCTTCTTCTTTGCATAAATGTCTAGGTCATCCTCATTTTCCTTTGGGGCATTTATCAGCTTTGCCCATTCTTCAACAGTTGACTGGTACCTTGTACCTTCTGACATCCAAACAATTCTTCCATCTGGGTAAAAATGTGCTGTGGAGTAGAACTTCATGATGAGTTCATCATTCCAATTTGTGAGCTTTTTCCCAACAAAATCTACAACTCCACAAGCAACAAAGCTGTCTTGCACTCTAGGATAGTTCTCTTCATTCTCCTTCATCAAATTCTAGTCAACCCACCTCATATCACAGACTATGGGCTTCTTGTCCAACAGAATTGTTTCATAGAAGTCCTGATGTTCCTTTGTGTGGAACCTGTAATCAACAGCAGTTCTTCTTCTTGAAGCATATGGATCTTCCATCCTCCATATCCTCAGCCCTGAATCCTTCCTGATTCTCATGTCCTCAGCCACAGGATGGGCATCATTGTGGTCTGGTATCTTGGGCTTGAGCTTTCTTAGAACCTTTCCTTCTTCATCTTCCTCTTCAGCATCCTCAGGCACTGGGGCCTTGTTCTTCTCAGCAGCTGGAATACTCCTGGTATTCCTCTTTGGTGCAAACTAGGCCTTGGGGGCAGCTTTGGATGCTTCCTTGGGCTTAGATGTGGCAGCCCCTGATCTAATAGCATATCCCATAAGCTTTGGTGCCTTTGGAGCTGGTGCAGCAATTTCATCTTCCTCTTCCATCATGGAAGGCTTCCCAATAACTCTGGCTGTGGTCTTCTTGACCCTTTCCTTTCTTTTCTTTCCTTCTGCAGCAGCTGGTTCTTTGAGTTGGGTTTCCAAAGAAGCTTGTGTAGACACTCTGGCTTTGGACATTGGTTATCTTCCTGCAGGCCTTTTGATCTTCATGCCTGGCTTTGCATTCTTTGTTGAGCCATATTCCTTCTTGAGCACCACTTTCTTGGAAGTTGCCTCATCTTCCTCAGCTTCGTAATCTCCATCCTCTGAATCTGAAGTTCTTTTCCTCCTTTGCCTAGTTGCAGCCTTAGGCAAATTGCTAGGAGTACTTCTGCTATCTTCATCTGAAGTTGAGGGACTAGTGCCCTCACTCAAGTCCATCTGCTCTTGACTGTTCGGGCTGTCACTTTGATCGGACATTCGCAAAAGCTGACTGACCACGTGAAGAGTTATAGATGAGATAGAAAAGATGAGCATCACAAAATGTAGAGGTTTTTGCAAAATAATGACTCAAAAGTTCAGTCTTAGTTTTCCACAGAAAGCATTTTAGATCCACCGATTTTCAAACTCGGTGATACCGAAGCAGTTTTGGAACCTAAACTGATGATCTCGGTTGGACCGAGTTTCAGTTCGGTGGTACCGAGACTGCTAGGGTTTCACATAGTTCTCAAATCGGTTGCACCGATTAGTAATTCTCGGTCAGACTGAGAGTCACTAGTGCAATGGCATAAGCCAAATCGGTGAGACCGAGTTTTTCAACTCGGTGGGTCCGAGATGGTTTCGGCGGAAACCTAAACCTAAAAATTTGAATCACATCAAATCTATGAACTACTTTGGCTGGATAGAAGAGTTTCAATCATGGCAAGAATCAATATGAAAACAATGTGCCAGGAATCAGACGTGGATAGCACAAAGATTAAGTCCATACCCTAACTTGGCGGTGGACTTGCTACGGGCAACGGCGGGACGAAATCCGTTGACGGGCGGAGACCAGCGGCTGTGAGGCTGTCAAGACGAGGAGACAATCCGGAGACCACGATGACAGAGCGAGCTGTTGCGCGGGCGAAGGTTTTCGGAGAAATTTCCAAAAAAAAATCCCGTGGCTATATATAGCTCGACCCTGTCCGTGTGACCGAGTGAAACAACTCGGTGGCACCGAGATGCATAAGCGTGTTCGATTCTGACTAATCGCTGAGACCGAAAAGTTCAAATCGGTTGCACCGAGATTGAAAACTCAGATCAACTTGATGATCTCGGTAGGACCAAAATGGAAGGATCGGTCAGACCGAGGATCATTAAGAGGTTTTGGAAGTTAAGTCTATGACGAATCGGGACTCGAGTGCTCCTCACACAGTGGTTCGAATCGACTTGATCAAATTTTGTGATGTAGCATGAATAGAGTTTGAGACGAGAAAAGCATAGATAGCTAAAGAAGGTTCTTAGACATTCTTGTCCATCCACTTGGCACAAAGAAAAGAATCCAAACAAACAAAACAACAAGTGGATGTCCTTGAATGAGTAAAATATGCACCAACATGCTCACACAATAAGATGGCAATTGAAATATGTGGCAAAGCATGCACAACCAATTTTAGCAACTATCAAGCAATTTGCGATGACTAGGTCATCTATATATGAGCATATTGACTTAGGAGTCAAATGAGAACATTTGATCATAGGTCATACTCATCGTTTAAGCTCAAGTCGGGTTACCACTTTTACATAATGCATTAATGTGTTCACACCATTAGAGTTGCTTTGACTCAATTCTTTAGAGTTAAGCTCCCCCTAGATGTGATATCCCCCCTTAGAGGGATGAACTAACCTTGGGTTTTTTCTATGATGACTTCATGTAGGTGTTGAAGATGTAGATGATCAATGTTGATGTAGATCATTTGGAGCAATCCTTTGGAGTGAGTTGCACTTTCAACTTGCCTACATGGGTTAGTCCCACAAGGAACAAACAAGAATATCCATAGACATAGAGTGATGCACACACAAGATGATGTCCATGAGAACATTAGGTTACCTTGTCCCTTGCCTTACCAACATGAGGGTTTGTGACTCCTTGAACTAGTGCAAGATGTGAAATTTGATTGCACTTGTTCTTGCCAAAATGATATGAGTGAAGAATGTTGGCGGAGTCACCCTCAAGAACTATCTAGTTCTTCTTCTTAGGGATCCACATCATCTTGATGGGAATCCTTGGATTTGTAGTTGTACTTGATGAAGTAGAACTTGACGTAGTCTTGGGGACCCATTCGAACGAGGCTTTAGGTGCTTCTTCAAATGCATCAATCTCATCTTGAAGCTTGTCCTTGCCTTTGTTCTTGTGGTCTTGTGGTGGAAGATCATCTTGAGCTTGTGTCCCCTTGAAGGAAGTAGGATCATCCTTCTCTTGTTGAGGAACAAACTTTGTCTTGGGGTATTGATCTTCTTCCCACTCAACTCCATTGGCGTTGAACTTTCGTTCAAAACCAACACCTTGATTCTTCCGGTGCCTTCCTTGTTTGCGTACAATTTCCTCGAATTGCTTACTCCCGGCAAGGCTCTTGTAAACACCTTTCTCTATAATTCCCTTCAATAAACTATTTTCTTGCTCAAGTGTAACTTGGCTAAGAGAATCATTAGTGGAATCAAGAGAACTACTAGAAGCAACAACATTGGATTTGACATTATTATAGTTACTACTAGAGGAAGTATCTTTCTTGTACTTGTCACTAGACTTGACTTGAGGCATGTAAGTAGATAAGAGTAAACGCTTGGCAATGTAAGAAGAACTTTTCTTGCGGAGATCATCATTGATTGCCTTTAAGAACTCATGCTCTTGCTCAAGATTGAGCTTTTCAAAGCGTAACTTCTCATGAGCCCTTTAAAGTTCTCGATGATCTTCGAAGATAGTTTCATGAGCCAATTTAAGAGTGTTTAGTTCTTTAGTTACAAGCTCAATTTTCTCCTTATCATTGTCATTCGTTTTATTAGCATGATTAATTGACGTTTCATCATAGTATTCATCACTAGAGTGATAGCTTCTCTCGGAGTGATGGTCGGAGTCAGAGCCGGAAACCCATTCACCAACATGAGCTTGATGTCTTCGTTTTGTGTAGCTCCTTGATGACTTGTCCTTCCTTTCTGAATCCTTGCTTCTCCGTGAGGGTCTTCGTTCATAACGATCATCTCTACTCCTCCTCTCTCTTGGTGGTGATTCTTCTCTTTTGCTCCTTCTTCTTGGAGAATCTTCTCTTCTTTTGTAGGGTGTCGTACACTCATTGGAGTAGTGTCCGGTCTCCCACAATTGTAGCAATTGCGCTCTCGACTAGAAGATCTCTTGTCATTGTAAGACCTTGACTTGGAGCTTCTTTCTTTGCTTCTACTTTTGTAGAATTTGTTGAAGTTCTTCACCATTAAGCTCAATTCTTCATTGAAGGTTGGTTTCTCACTTGATGATGTGGGGGCTTCACTTGAGGCTTTGTAAGCACCACTTGACTTGTTGTGAAGTTCCTCCATATCCTTGAGTGACATCTCATGAGCAACAATCCTTCCAATGACTTCTTTTGGCTTGAGATCTTTGTAGTTTGGCATCATTTGGATCAATGTGCACACGGTATCATACTTTCCATCCAATGCTCTTAGGATTTTCTTGATGATGAATTTGTCGGTCATCTCTTCACTCCCTAAGCCGGGCAATCTCATTTGTGATAAGAGCAAGCCTAGAGTACATTTCAGCGACACCTTCACCATCCTTCATTTTGAACTTGTCAAGCTGACTTTGGAGCACATCCAACTTGGATTCCTTGACGGACTCGGTACCTTCATGCATATCAATCAAAGTATCCCAAATTTCCTTTGCATTCTCAAGACGGCTGATTTTGTTGAATTCTTCGGGGCACAATCCGTTGAAGATGATGTCACATGCTTGAGCGTTGTATTGTAGCATCTTCAATTCTTCAAAGATTAGCTTCACGGTTCGGTTCTCTCCCATCAAAGAATTCACCTTGCAAGCCAATACAAATAATTGCCCAAACGGCGGGGTTATGTCCAAGAATGTGCATTTTCATCTTATGCTTCCAACTAGCAAAATTAGTACCATCAAAGTAAGGACCTCTATGGTGATAATTTCTCGCTAGACGCCATACTCTCCTAGGTTGTGAAACCAAGGCTATGACCACCAAAAGCTATGGAAACCAAAGCAAATGGAGACCAAAGCTCGATACCACTTGTAGGACCTTGAAGTATGTCTAGAGGGGGGTGATTAGACTACTTGACCAATAAAAACTTAACCTTTTCCCAATTTTATAGTTTGGCAGATTTTAGCTATTTTAGGACAAGTCAAGTAATCATCACACAATTCAAGCAAGCATGCAAAGAGTATATAGGCAGCGGAAAATAAAGCATGCAACTTGCAAGAATATAAGGGAAGGGTTTGGAGGATTCAAACGCAATTGGAGACACGGATGTTTTGTCGTGGTTCCGAGATAGGTGGTGCTATCGTACATCCACGTTGATGGAGACTTCAACCCACGAAGGGTAACGCAGCTGAGTCCACGGAGGGCTCCACCCATGAAGGGTCCACGAAGAAGCAACCTTGTCTATCCCACCATGGCCGTCGCCCACGAAGGACTTGCCTCACTAGCGGTAGATCTTCATGAAGTAGGCGATCTCCTTGCCCTTACAAACTCCTTGGTTCAACTCCACAATCCTGTCGGAGGCTCCCAAGTGACACCTAGCCAATCTAGGAGACACCACTCTCCAAGAAGTAACAAATGATGTGTTGATGATGAACTCCTTGCTCTTGTGCTTCAAATGATAGTCTCCCCAACACTCAACTCTCTCTCATAGGATATGGATCTGGTAGAAAGAAGATTTGAGTAGAAAGCAACTTGGGATGGCTAGAGATCAAGATTCATAAGGTAGGAATGGAATATCTTGGCCTCCACACATGAGTAGGTGGTTCTCTCTCAGAAATGGTAAGTTGGAAGTGTAGGTTCGTTCTGATGGCTCTCTCCACGAATGAAGAGGAGGTGGAGGGGTATATATAGCCTCCACACAAAATCTAACTGTTACACACAATTTACCAAACTCGGTGGGACCGAATCGTTAAACTCGGTCGGACCGATTTAGTAAACCTAGTGACTGTTAGTGATTTTCGGTGGGACTGACATGCATCTCGGTGAGGCTGATATGGTTAGGGTTAGGGCATAACGTAATCTCGGTAAGACCGACATACAAACTCGTGAGACCGATTTGGTAATAAGCTTTCCAGAGAGTTGGTCAGGTAAACTCGGTGGGACCGATTTGCTCTTTTCGGTGAGACTGAAATGTTACAAAAAGGAAACAGAGAGTTTACATTGCAATCTCGGTGGGACCGATCGCCCACTTCGGTTAGACCGAAACGTTACGAAGGGAAACAGAGAGATTGCAACCCCATCTCGGTGAGACCGAGATCCCTATCGGTAATACCGATTTGCTTAGGGTTTGTGGCAGTGGCTATGACTTTTGGAATCGGTGGCCTCTTATAGAAATAATCGGCGTGACCTATCTTGGCTTTAGGTTTAGGTCATTTGTGGATGTGGGAAAGTAGTTGAGGGTTTTGGAGCATATCACTAAGCACATGAAGCAAGAGGCTAATTAAGCAACACCTCATCCCTTCTTGATAGTATTGGCTTTTCCTATTGACTTAATGTGATCTTGGATCACTAAAATGTAAAATGAAGAGTCTTGAGCTTTTGAGCTTGAGCCAATCCTTTGTCCTTAGTATTTTGAGGGATCCACTTTCATCATCCATGTCATGCCATTCATTGAGCTTTCCTTTAATAATAGTCTTGGAATAGCGTTAGCTCAATGAGCTATATGTTGTTATGAATTACCAAAACCACCTAGGGATAGTTGCACTTTCAGTTTACCACCTACTTGCCTGTTGTTTATTGCCCTTCGCAGCCTCCCACATTGCTGACCGGCCCTCTGCTCATCCCGCAATGGGGGCTACACATGCTGGCACGGCGCTTGTGCTCGGGTCCGTCCCTGCAACATTGAAAAATCTGAGAGATCGAGCTCTGGCTCGCGGCCCGCCCCGCACACGTCACCTGACAAGGTCCTCAGTGCCTTCATCTTCTTGCGGAAAGATCAGCGGCAGGACAACAAATGCGATTATGAGTTATATTCTCCTCTCGAACTAACCCACAGGAATCTCCGAAGCTTAACTATAGGCGGCCCCATTGGCCGTCCCTTTTTTACGCAATTCGCTTGTGCGTTAAAGGGGGGCTCCTAAGCACCACGCCTCAGGAGCTCCTATTGACTCTCCAGCCCTCACCCCCTGGCCTTGACCACAGCATCGTGACCTGGGATACCAGCGGCGGCTGAGACTCGCTCGAGGGTCGGGACCCGAGGACGTAGAGCACTTAGATGAGCGAGGAAATGGGAGGCCGGTGCGAGCCCTACCTGGTAGCACGCTGCTAAAGCGCAGTCAGGCACCGCGCAAAGGAATCACCTCAAGCTCGTTAAGATAAGTCACCTATCCGTGTTAGCATGATGCCGCTGTCTGGAATTTTTGACTCTCGCAGCCTTGCTCCAGTAATGCCTCCTTCCTTGTCGGCCTTCAGGAAGCTGCTTGCACGCCAAAGGGGACCTCTTAAGCATCGCGCCTCAGGAGCTCTTACTGGACCTTGGGCCACTCACCTCCTGGCCTTGACCACGGCATCCCGACCTGGCATACCAGCGACGGCTGAAGCTTGCCTGGGGACTGGGACCTGCCGGCGAAGAGCGCTAAGCAACCGCGAGGACGAAAAGGGGGAACAATGGCGAAGCAAGACACGCAGCCGCAACCTTATGCTAGGAGTAATAAACATTGGAGCAAAAGCATTACAAGTTCTTTACATACCACCATGGGGTTTGTCTCGATTCCTCGCAGGGAATAACAGAAGAAAAACCTCAAGGAGCCCTGGCTACGGGCATCGCCATCGACGCCATCATCAACAGTGGGCCACGTGAGCCCGACGCCAACCCCGTCCAGATCACCGTTGACGCCGAGCGGATGCCACTGCCGCGCTCCGGGCATGGTGACAGCTCGGAGGCACGTAGCTGTCGTCGTCCGACTCCGGAGACTCGCTCAGCTCGGGAGAGTCGCTAGACTCCCAGGAGTCGTCGTTGCTGCTGGAGGAGCTGTCGGCAGGACCGGAGGCAGGTTCAACACCCGCTGTCGCGCCATGCTGGCGGCTTCCCCCGGGCAGCACTCCAGGCGGCGGCCTTCCTCGTCAAAGACCTTGAAGAACAGCATGGAGGCACCATCATACTCAAAATGGATGGCGAGGGCCCCCTCCGCGCGGCAGGCGCGGGCGACCTCGCCCCATCCTCAAGTCATGGAGATTTTGCCCAGGGGGATGACCTCGACCTTCGCCCCCGTGGCCTGGCTGTAGCACCCGGCGTGCTGCAGCCCCAGCTCAAGTGGCCCCCTTGGCGGCATCTCCTCGGAGAAGAACCGCGGGAGCTGGATCCACGTGCGCGGTGGCATCGCCGCCCACACCATGAACTCGCGCGAGGAGCCTCCAATGTGGGCACGCGGGCCGACAACCCGTGCGACCTTAGCCTGGCCACCTCGACCGCGGCTCGTACGGCGTTGGGCACTGCCGCCTCCTCTGAAGCCTTGCGCCTGGTTGACAGAGGAAGCCGGAAGACAGGCGGAGGTCGCTCGTACCAAGGCCGCATCACCTCTGGCTTATCGCTGGCATCGTGGGGGCGGCTGAGCCTTTTCTTCGGCGGGATCGACCCTTGCTCCTCGCGGGGGTTTTTGCCTTTCTCTGCTGCGGAAAACCTCCCGACACTGCAAAAAAATACACTTCCGTGATGATACGTGTTTGTCACAGTAGGTCACGTTTTCTGTCATGCATGTACATCCATGACGATTTTATGACAGAATCAAGATAGTCATACCTGTGCTGTCGTAGAAGTGTTCCATGACATTACCAAAATTATCATCACGGAAGTGTCCACTTCCATGACGACAAATCATGCGTCATAGAAGTGCTTTCATCAAGGGTGACCGACATGTGGCATCGAACGTAACGGGTCACCATTAAGCTATCGGGTCCGGTTTTGGATCCGATAACCCGTTAATATCCCGGACCAATGGGGATTTTCCACGTGTAAAACTCTCATTGGCTGGAGGAAAAACGTGTTTGCTCACCATTGTGACAGATGTCATCCACTAATTGGACAGGAGGCGCCTATGATACGTCGACACGTTGTTAGTGTCTCCGAACGGGGTACCAGACTTGCCTACCGTGGCCTGTATGGCGTGGTTTCCACCAACGGCCTGGTACGGCCCATCTTCATCAGCAACTACTCAAGACCCTCGCGAGGGGCCTAGCCTCGCGAGGCGGATGACACAAGACCTCCCCAAGGGCAGGCTCGCTAGGCTAGCTCCCTAGGAGCGGAGATATCAATGCAAGGCGCACCTCGCGAGGTGCGCGTGACGTGAGCCATGACGACCAAAGCCAGGCGGGCGCCAGCGGGCGCAGAGTACCAGTTGCCTCTTTGGTGTTAAATGGGCAAGCGCAGGCGATGAGTCCCGAGGCATCAGGCAAAGGTTTCCATATTAGTGCAACAAGACCAAGACCAGAAGGACGGCAGGACGGAGGTCACCGCGGGGCCCACGACAGCGTCACCACCAGAACCTTTGGCAGGCGAAGACCACCTTTTGTCAGGATAGCTTGTACTAGTGGTCTCCCTTCAAAATTGGCCATTGTGGGATCCCTTCCTGCCTAGCATTTGGGACGAGGACCAGGGCCTCTATAAATAGGACTAGCCTCCACCCTAGCAGGGGGACGGATCATCCAGATCATCCTCGCACACACAAGCTCACCGAGCTCAAGAACACCTCTCCTCAGGAGGTTGTCCGTCCCTTGTACTTGTTCATCCTCAGCCTACAAGGCAATCTACGACACCACACTGGATTAGGGTATTACACCGCAACGGTGGCCCGAACCAGTATAAACTCTCGTGTCTCTTGTTCTTTGGGTTCGTCGGGATAGGCCTTGAGATCTTTGCGAGAGCGAGCTAGGGAGAGAGAGATCTTTGTGCGCACCCCAGTGTTTGAACCTCAAGGGTTTGCCGGAACCCGTAATCCGACGCACGTGGAACGGCCCAACAGGCTCATTCCGGTGAAAAGGCTGGCCCGTTTGACTATCAAAAGGTAACGGGCCGGCCCACGGAAATCCTATTAATGGCCTGTTCGTATATAGCCCATTTATGGCCCGCTAACTCCCGGCCCATTCCAGCCTATCGGAATTAAGCCCAGTAGCTTCATCTGGGCCGTCCAATATGATTCCAGCCCGTTGCAACTTCTGGCCCATGTATGACCATGATCTCTTTCGGCCCATATGAGGCCCTTTGTAACTCTTGGCCCATTAATGGCCCAAGATGAAACTGGTCCATAATGAACAATGTATCAATTTATACCCATTGACGGCCCATTATTCCGTCGGCCGTTTCCAGCCCGTGTTACATTTCATCCTTCTAAGGGCCCATTTTTTCTTGGGCTCATTTCTAGAATTCGGTTAGTTACGGTCCGTTACTGGCCTGTTACATTTGTGGGCCAAATTCAGCCCGTGGTTACATTCGGCCCATTTGTGGCCCGTTAACCCGTTGGGTTGTTTTCATAGCATTATCAAATACGGCCTATTAACGGACCGTTATGGTCCACGAGTAGTACGACCCATGTTTGGCGAAATGATTATACGCCCCGTAGAAGGCCCATGCATCCTACGGCCCGTAGAAGGCCCATGGATCATACGGCCCGTAGAAGGCCCATGGATCATACGGCCCGTAGAAGGCCCATGGATCATACGGCCCGTAGAAGGCCCATGGATCCTACGGCCCGCAGGAGGCCCATGGTTACAACAGTCCATGTGTTGCCATGATGATTATTGTGGACTAGTTACCAAAAATAGGTTGTTGTGGCCACTAGAAAAACGAGGAAAAAGAACTGCAGTGACTACAAGCAAACAACTAAACAAGACAATAAGGAAATAAATAAGCAAGCAAGTAACGCTAGCCTATTACAGCTATTACACATATTATATCCACTGGGCATCAAATTCGCCACCAGTGCAAATATAGGGAACAAATCAGCATATTACATACACTAGCCATCAAAATTGGCCATCATGCAAATAAACGCGGTAGCAAAACAAGTCCATAACCGAAACAACTTCAGAAGAGCTCAAGAAACGTTATCCTGGGTATCCACCATGCTGGCAATAAGCTTAGCAAGCTTATTAGCTTTGTCCTGTTTGGCGCTAAAATCCTCCAACGCTTGCTGTTGCACCGTAAAGTATGCATCCGAATGCTCCAGGACTTCCAAGATTTCCGCTTTTTGTCGCAAAGACAACTGATCGATGTCTTTCAGCTTGTAGTTGAGACTCAAGAAATCAAATTGATTCATATAGTGAGTTTGAATAGCTTGTGCAAGCGGTAGTGGCCTGTAACTCGAACAGTAAACCAAGACAGGACTTTGAGGTTGTCTCACTGTCTTGAAGATAGTTTTCCTTAGCTATTTTATCAGCTTTGTTGGAGACCAACAAGGATGTCTCTCGATCCTGAACCTTATCTGCATTACTTCCTTTACCATTGCTTAAGAAGGCACTCTTCCCCAATATTCTGTCAGCATTCTAAAAGAAGAAACAAGCAGACACATAACAGGTTTACCATGTACTAGTATATGAAACTCATTTCGGTGAACCAGTTCATTAGTAAGGTGGACAAGATTAAACTACCAAGTCTTCTATTGCCAAGTAGTACATTATAAAAGCATCAAACAAACATATATATATATATGTCCTATTGTCACTGCATTGTCTTGCCAAATCAAAATAGAGACACGGTTCAAATCATATCAGTTCAAGAGAAAGTAGCACTGAAAGAATACAAAGCGTGGGAAACTACACGGCACAACAAGATTTCAGATGGGTACCACGGGTCTACATGTACAACAACACTATTGGCCCTGTTGTGATGCTAGTAATGTGCATGATATGAGAAGTCAACTGTATACACAATTGAAATTGAAATCAACAGAGGTAATTATAAGAGCAAACATGTTAAAGAAACATGCGTAAACATACCTCTTGTGCCATTGGAGTTTCCATTGGATCGTTTAATTTAAAAATAAGTTTGTATGAGTAAATACAGTGATACAAGAGCAAAGCAGTATGCATGATAGCAATGGAATCTTAAGTGAGAACAGTTGAGGTTTAAGCACTTGTTCTACATGAACAGAGTACAATAAGACACAAGCATATAGTACTTAAAATAAAATGAGCTCATAGACCTTACCACATTCTTGGTTCGGGACCAGTACAGAAGAAGGCGTTCCTAGTCATCGTCCAGTAAATGTGTCTCACGAGAACGTAAGGGAATTTGATGAGTTTCTTTGCCAGTGAAGTATGTTTTCTTCAGGTAATACCGATACTGCCACCAAGCATTCTTGAAGATAGCAGAGGTATTAGCACAGGTTACCTCATCCTGATTTTCCAAATCGGTCCTTCTCTATAGAGAAAAATGGGAAAATTTGATGTATTATAACCATCATGGAGGTAGAAATTATGGGAAGAGCAAAGTAATTGCCATGAATAACATTACTTACACATAACTCCTGGACAAACACACAGAATCGGCATTTTCCTTCATCTTCAGTAGAATATTTCCATGATGGGAAGATACGCACATAGGATTTAACAACATCTAATGTGATAGATGCTAAACTATGAATGGATGGTTGTGCTTCCTCCGCAGGAATAGGTGTACTAACTGGTGGAGTTGGGGTTCGCCGTGGTAGTACTAGCGCTTTGGGCACTGGAGCTGCCTTACTAGCTGCTCTTGTTTGGGAGCTCTCTGGTGGAGATGGTGTTGTGTCAGCAAGAACTGGGTTACTATCTGCTGGGGTTGGGGTTAGATTGGGTGAAGCTGGTTCTCTGTCCATCGTAGTAGGGGTAAAATCTGTGAGAGCCTAGGTTATGTGTGGTAGGGCTGGTTCTCGTGCATGTACAACCGGGGTGCTATCTACACCAAGAGGTAGCATTGTTTTATTTGAAGACCGTCTTTTTACTCCGCTAGATACTGCCATCACCCGCTCCAATTCAAATGGCTGATAAACAGGAAACATAGTTGAATGTACAGACATTGTATGAGAGACAAATGCAATAGATAGTGTGGAAAAAAGAGGGCATGAAATAGTTGACATGTATATTGTTTAACTAAAACGGATATCATGACTTAATTTCACATATATGATGTCTATCAAAACTGGATAGCATAGCATAACATAATTCAAAGATATGATGACTAACTAAACATGATCGCATGACATAATTCACATACATGTTATCTAAGTAATCAAGATCGCATGATTTAATTCACATGTGATTTATATGCTAAGCAAAGGGCATTCGCATATATGATATCTGAACTAAGAACATGGTGTTGAATATTGTCTATGTGATGTCTAAACTATGCAATGCAAGACACCATATGCATGATATGAGGAGTATAACCGTGCCAAGTTAGAGCATATACCTTGGTGGGGGAATAGGTGGTCATCTATCTCTGAATCCATATCTGAGGAGCTATCGGGACCCAGCAAGAGATTTGCTACAACAGGTAGAACTGTCTGCTCTGAAGGCCTTGTTTTCAATCCAGATTTTTCCATCACCCACTCAAATGGCTGATTCACAGGAAGAGTAGTTTAGTGTACAAACATTGTCGACAAATGGAAATGTAATGAAGAAAAGGATGGGCAAGATATCATTCAAATATATGATGTCTGGTTAAACAGGATGGTATTGCACATTTCACATATATTATGGCTGGCTAAAAGACATGAGACTGCATAATTCCCATATATGATATTGAAACTAAACAGGTGGCATTACAAAACATGTCTAAACTAAGCAGCTAACATATATGATGTAGAAAGTAGGCACTGCAAGGCAACATATGCATGATATGACTAACATCATCATGTCGAGTTAGAGCAAACACCTTGGGGGGTAAATAGGAGTGGTCAGCTGCGTCTGAATCCACCTCAGAACAGATATCTTACTCTGGATTACAATCTGGAGAGGGGGGAGGGTTTGCCATTAAACCCACCATGGAGCGGTGTCAGCATGACACTGTATTTCCGCACAAAACTCTTCTCTTTTTCTCTACATGTTCATCATGACTGTATACAATATCTGACATGCATACAAAAAAATATAGTGAGATTAGGTAAGGAGAGCATGCAGAAATCTCGAGTTATGGTAACAACCAGTGGATGGATCCAAAAATAATGATAGCAGGCTGATGATTGCTTTAATTTAATATAAAAAATAGATGATGATTGCTTTACTAATTGTTTCCCACCCAAGATGAACAACATAGGCATACCCTAGGTGAACCAGATATTAGACAGAGATACTATTCATTGCTTCCTCGATATGTGCCCCACAACTAATTTAGAACTCAAGTTTGAACATCAATTTGGACCTGACTTGGAGTCTAAGAGGTGAAGATATTAAGAATTTACCTCCTATTGAAGAAATACATGGTCTTAATCTACCGCCTGTTGAAGAAACTTATGATCTTAATCCATTACCTATTGGTCTTGATAACCCGACACAGGTAGTAAAGGTAAATTCTCTCTATAGATATGATAAAGCTGAAATCCCTCCTACTAAAATTGCTAGCCAATGCTTGGATGAGTTTGATAACTTTATGGTTAAGCAAGAAGATTTCAATGCTTATTTTGGTAGACAATTAAAACAAAATGCTTATATGATTGAACACTTGGGTGGTTATATGGCTAATGTTAAAGGTGAACTTAAACTCATTACTAAACATGCTTCTACGGTTACCACTCAAGTAGAACAAGTACTTAAGGCTCAAAATGATTTGCTCAATGAAATGAATAGTAAGAAAAATGAGTATGCTGTTAGAGTGGCTACTAGAACTGGTAGAATGAATCAGGAACCTTTGTATCCTGAAGGCCACACATTGATTACATCAAACGTCTCAAAAAGATAACTTAATACAATAATATGGCTTAAGGCCGTCTAATGCGACAACAACGGAAGGCTTGGAAGATAAAGTGAGTCCATCAACTCCAACGGCATAGCTGAGCTGCACGGCAAAGGACTCAACGAATCTTACTCCTCGTTCAAAAGTCTGCAACATAATACGTTGCAGCCCGAAAACGGGTCAGCACATGGAATATGCTGGCAATATAACACAGTAGAGCAAGAACAGGATAATACTACCACTACATGCATATTTGGCTGGTGGAAAGCTCTATGGGTATAGTTTTGCGAAAAGCAAAATTTTCCCTACAACAAAGGAATAGATTTTAATTTAACTATCATGGCGGTTGAAACATTGAGAAGGTATGTCCCCAACTCAACCCCAATTAGAGTAATTAACAACCCAACAAACTTAATTAAGAGTGATGAGATACATGTGATAACCCAAACACTAGATACTCAAGATTGTCCATAACTGGGGACACGGCTAACCATGATTAGATTGTACACTGCAGAGGTTTGCACTTTTCCCCACAAGACTCGACCGCCTCCGCTGGATTTCTCAGACTACATGGTGTTTGAGAAACGGATGATCGAGACACAGTCTTTCAGAAACATTAACTCTCTACTGCGGACAGACCATACCAAACTTGCATCCCTCTATCTGCTGATCTGCCTCTTCAAGAGCTTCACATAACTTACTCAACTATGCTAGAGCCCATAATAGCTTGTGGCTGCACACGGAAGTTTCTAGCATGAATCATCTCAGTTCCCTTTGAGCCTGGGTGGCGGTCCATAGGAAGATTACACGGGTACCCCGGGATTTCAAATAAAAAGATAACACTTGGGTTCCCGTGTGACTCAATCCACCCAGATGTTAATTTAAGTTGCCACCTTAAGTTGAACCATTAATTAACAATCTCACATCTGTCATGGATTTCACTCAAACCCAAACCACGCCTCACGAGCATAGCATAGCAATATAAGCAACGTAGAGAAGTAACTCCCAAGGGTTTGATAATAACAGGCAATAGGTTCTACCTCAATAACTACTTCCCAATCCACAAGTTAATGACATCCTAATCATGCAGTGTTTGAGGATTGGAACTAATGCATAAAAACTGGGTATGAAAAAGTATGATCAATGTGTTACTTGCCTTGCTGACGATCCGCGAATCCTAGAGACTCGTAGTAACACGCTTCGCACTCCGGGAATTCTATCGCAAACAAACAATAGCATACATAAGCAACAAGCAAAGATGCACAAGCAAAACTCAAATAAAAGAGGTTGACCAGAAAGTTCAACTTAAGAACTCAGGTTCGCAAAAAGAATCAAATCAAACGAAACAACGAAACTCAAACGGCGAAAGAAACAAGATCAGTTTACTAATCTGAACTAAAGTCAAATTTTACAGTACGAAAATCTTGTTTAAGTTGATTAAACAGAAAGAGGGTCTCGAGACGAAACTCTAGGCGTTTGAATCACCTGATTCCGACTAACGAGCGAAAAGATAAACATAAACTAAGATCGGATCAGAAATCGCGATAAAAAACAATCGCAGATAAATCCGTTAAAATAAAACTAACGAACAGACTAACGAACGAGCGTTCATTATCTGTAGCTAACGAGTGAAAACCATTCATTTAAATGAACATACAGACGAACGTCCGCAAATTAGAAGAACCGAGAAAGAACCGGCGAACCGATCTAAAAAAACCGAACTAGGGTTTTCTAAAAAAATTGAACGCTTTTTTTTAAAACGGCGGCTCGGATCAGGTGCGGTACCTCCGGCGAGGCGGGGTTGGGCGGCGGGGCGGCGGCTCATGGGCAGCGGGCTCGGCTGGCGGCGGCAAGCGGCGGCGGCGAGGCGCTGGCGGCGGCGGCCGGCGCGGGCGGCGGTGGTGGTGTGTTGGTGGGGGTCGGGCCAGATATAAAGGGGGCGGGCGGCGACTTGGAGGAGGGGCCAAGGCGGCGGCGGTGGCGGAGTCCGCTCGGACTCCGTCCTAGCGGGCGGGCGGGCGTGACGCTGGGCGGTGGCGGCTTGGGCGGCTCGGCTGGGCCTTAGGCCCAGACGGGCGCGGGACTTTCTTCTTTAAAAAAAATTCACCGACAGAAATAAAATTCTAGAAAATAAAAATAAAAATCTAAAAATGCCAAAACAAATTTTCAACGTCTAAATAAAATATTTAGAACGTGATGAACATTTTCTTGGCCCTAAAATGCAATTTTAAAAACGTGCAATTTTTCTAATGCAAATAGAATCCAAATAAAATCAAATAAAATCAAATAAACGATTTTAACATTTTTCCTCCAATATTTCAATTGTTTTGGGGAAGTCCTATTACCTCCTCTCATATATTTCTTTCTTATGAAATATTTTTCAGAGAGAAAAATAATTAAATCAAAATCCTCGGTTCATTATTTGATAAAAATCAAATATGAAAAACCGGGAAATCCCCAACTCTCTCCAAGGGTCCTTGAGTTGCTTAGGATTTCGAGGATTGCGGAACGAAAATGTAATAAAATATGAGGTGCAAGTATGACCTATGTTTAACATTCCAAATTAAAAATTTGGGATGTTACACTCCGCATCAAGATATTCATCACTAGGAGTATAAGGAGACAAAAGAGGAGGTTTTGAACGGGGTTACCTTAACCTTGTCGTAAGAGTTTTGGTTCTCACCATCTTCCATCACGGCCTTAGCCATTAGGCACCGTGAGCATTTCCCTTGTAGTTTTTCATGTACTTTTAAGTGACAGCATCACCACTCTTGTTGACTAGCCTCTAGGTGTTTTGATAATCTTGAGGTACTCCGGCGACACCACTAACATCATCCGGATCGAACTCTTCTTGAGCAAACGTTGCCTTCCCATCTCTATTCTTGAGTTTGGAGTTGAAAGGGTTTTGCAACTTCTTCTTAGGCAAGGTCTTGGGAAACCTTGGTTTATCTTCTCTCTTCTCATACGGACACTCGTTGGAGAAGTGGTTGGTTTCTTCATAGTTATAGCACTTTCTCACTTTCTTCTTCTAGAATCTTCCTTTCAATTTTCCTGCACTGAACTTCTTGACAAAGAGGGCAATGTCTTCATATGATGGGCTCTCACGAGTCAATCTCATCATCGTCTTCATCATCTTCTTCTTCTTCTTGTTCTTCTTCACTTTCCTCTTCATCAATTGTGTGCTTGGCCTTCAAAGCAAGATTGATCTTTGATGTTGAGGTACCATGCATGGCAAGATGTCTTGTACCATTTTCCTTGGATTCTTCAAATAGTTAGAAGGTAGATGTGATGTCATCAGGAGTCATTTCCTTGAATCCATGGTGTTGCCTTACCTACCACACCATTTCTTGATGATCTGAGCAAAAGCATGGAGGAATTTGTCCACAAGGAATCGCTTAGTCAAGCTGAAACCATCTTGTGGCTTGTCGCAATCACAGGACTCGATGTCGGCGGAGAGAATCACGAGACACTCAAGGAGCTGCTTGGTAGACTCACCATTCTCCATACAAAAGTTTTGCAATTGAACTTTGGCAATTTCATACTGAGCAAGCCGGAGAGTTGAGGTACCGGTCTTGGTCCTCACAATGCTATTCCGTAATTCCTTTCCACTTGTTATGTGTATGTAAGGTCTCCTTTGCTTGTCATATGTTTCACTAGGTGTGAGATCCTTTGTATCGATAGGGTTGTAGCCATGCTCCAAGATGTCCAACATCTCACCACTGGCGAACCTAAGATGATCCTGCATAGCAACTCTCCACAAAGCAAAATCGGCATTGTCATCAAGTAAAGGAGGTTTTCCCTAGGGTTATAATTTGGTTTCTCTACCTGAGGTTTTGCATAAAGCCATGGAACACCAGAGTGGTCACTACTAGGAGGTTGTTGGCCTAACGGAGGGATAGGCACAACTGGCCTCGAAGCCACACCACCTAAATTGGCAAGTGGTGTGAGCATCGTGGACAATGTGGCTAACCTCATTTGGACCAAGGCCTCAAGAGAAGCATCATAATCCTCCTTTTTCTTAGCAAGGGGCCATTCCAAATTCTCAGAGGTGAAAGACTCGACTCCCTAAGAAGCCACACCCTTTGCCTTCAGATCTGCAGCATGGGGAGTCCCGCGGGGTTCATCTCGCTCTAGGGCGGTTAAGCCAAAAGAATAGAGCACGAGGCTCTCATACCAATTCAAAGGATCGAGATGGACCTAGAGGGGGGTGAATAGGTACAATTACAAATTTTAATTCTTACTTAGCTATTTTAGGCTATAATGCGCAAGCACAATATAGAACAAGTAATGACTAAGAGACAAGTAACCACCACTAGGGAGCTAGGGTTAGGAATAACCGCAACTCCGAGAAACGAGGATGTATGACGATGCTCACTTCCTTGTAGGGAAGCTACGTCACCATTTAGAGAGGTGGATGTTACCACGAAGGCACACCAACTCCACGAAGGCTCACCCTATTCTCTCTTTGAGATATCACCACGAAGGCGACTCTCAACCACTAGTGGTAGACCTTGTGGTGGTCTCCAAACCCTCACAAACTTTCTGGCGGGTAATCACAATGGTTTTGGTTCTCATCAAGAACTCCTACTGCCTAGGAGTCTCCAACCTCCAAGAGTAACAAGATCAAGGGAACCGCTCAAACTTGCTCAAATCATGAATTCCTTTGGTTGAGAGGAGGGGAGAGGGACAATCTATCTTTTGCTTGGAACAACACTCAAGAATCCTCACAAATGCACTCAAGATCTAGGAATTGGTGAAAGCAAGCGAGAATGAGAGAGAAAGGTGTTCTTGGAATCTTTTTATTGTGTTGGACAACCCTCACCCGAGTTGGGAGAAAGATATATATAGTCATAGTGTAAAGGTGGCCGTTGGAGGTCACTTAAGCTACACAGACGCCGAACGTCCAAAAGGAACAGGACATCCGGACAGGAAAGAAGGACCAGATGTCCGACCGGAGTCGTTCATCCAGCCATTGGAGGGTGGAGTGCTTAAGCGCAGCAGCAGGGAGAACAGGAACACAGGGACCGAAGTCCGGAGAACGTCGGTCGTTCGGTGCACAGTCGTCTGGAGAGGACCGGAAATCCGTCATTTTGGCTATGTGATGCGGCATCGTATATCCGGTCACCCACGGTCATCCGGAACTTGGTAGTGCGGAAGGACCAGGACTCCGTGGATTTATTTCTGTATGGTGGAACCGGATTTCCAGAATAACGGTCAGCCGGAGGACTATAACAGCGATCGTCCAGGAAGCCTCCCAAGGCCCGAGAGAAGTAGAGGCCAACATCACAGGCAAGCTAAGAACTCCACCAAGAGATTTTCCTAGATTTTGAGCAAGTCTTTTACGAGAACCAGTGACCCCCTCTTAATAGTGCGGGATCCCTATACACAAGAGAAAACCGAAAAGAGCTAGAGCTTTTGTCTTGTTTCTCCATACTTTGAATATCTTGAATATGTCAGTCATGATCCACACTATAATCTTTTGGGAACTAAAACTGAGATGCACTTGACAGAGATGATTAGTTCCCTCTATGTATGTTGTCAACACTATCAAAATATGATTAAGGACATGATTGCACCTTCAGGGGATGTGGCGCCCTCGATTCAATCATACACTAATCATACACGCAAATGTGTACGATCAATATCAAGGACTCACGGAAAGATATCACAACACAACTCTAGACACAAATTAAAATAATACAAGCTTTATATTACAAGCCAGGGGCCTCGAGGGCTCGAATACATAAGCTCGAATACACAAGAGTCAGCGGAAGCAACACAATCTGAGTACAGACATGAGTTAAACAAGTTCGCCTTAAGAAGGCTAGCACAAAAGCAACATCGATCGAAAAGGCAAGGCCTCCTGCCTGGGAGCCTCCTAACTACTCCTGGTCGTCGGCAGTCTCCACATAGTAGTAGGCACCCTCGGGGTAGTAGTAATCGTTGGTGGTATCGTCTGGATCCTGGGCTCCATCATCTGGTTGCGACATCCGAGAAAAATGGGAAAAGGGGGAAAAGAGGAAGCAAAGCAACCGTGAGTACTCATCCGAAGTACTCAGCAAGCAAAGATCTACACTACATATGCAACATTATCAAAGGAAGGCTGTATATGTGGACTGGACTGCAGAAATGCCAGAATAAGAGGGGGAGAAGCTAGTCCTATCAAAGACTAGCATCTTCTGGAAACCACCATCTTGCAGCAACAGGAGTGAGTAGAGTAGTATAACATAAGTCATATTTATGTTGTTGTATCAATGCTCCGGGATCCTTTCTCAACTCCCGAAGCAACATATCCAAATAATGCCTCAGCATCCAGTTCTAGTTGTATCGATCGGGATACAACTCCGAGTGTCCGTTACCATAGGACAAGCTATCGATAGATGTCTTCTTCCCTGCAGGGTGCACCAACTTACCCACCACGCTCGATTAACTCATTTGGACACACTTTCCTAGGTCATGCCCGGCCTCCGCCAAACAATACGCCGCAACCCGACCTATGCTTAATAGAGAGGTCAGCACGCCGGACTAAACCTATGCCCCCAGGGGTCATGGGCCATCGCCCCGGGAACTCCTGCACGTTGCGAATGCGGCCGGTGAGCAGACCTAGCTACCTCCTTCAAAAAGGCAGGTGCTTACCAGTCCAAGCCGGCGTGCGCCGCTCAGTCGCTGACGTCTATTAAGCTTCGGCTGATGCATACGACGTAGAACGCCCATACTCTGCCCACGTGATGGTTAGTGCTATCAAGCCATAGGCCCCTCGGATCAAATATCCAAATCGTAGTGGATTAGGAACGCGCGGTAACAAGCAGGGACTCACGAAAGATGTGACCCCGTTGCCCCGTCTCGAGGACTTGTGGCGAGGGCTAAGAATGCCCGGCCACACCTCATAATTATCTCGCGGGCACCCACCAGGTCAACCCGACTCCTCATCACTCACAAATATGCTCGCGCGGGTACCCCTCAGGGCCGACCCGTCTTTAGTAATAGGGTTCAGTGTAAAGTCATAGTAACCATAGTAACCGTGTGTCTAACACCAAGGGGAAAACCTGACGAATCACCCTTGACGGATTCCACTCGATGTAATCATCAAGGTGAGCGTAAGAGGATCCACCCTCGAGGTTCACACTTGAGGGGTTGCATGACAGATTCGTATCAGAAGTGGTTAAGGAGGAATCACCCTCGATGACCACGACCGAATAGCTACACTACAGGGTTAACATCAGAAGTGCTGATGAGGTCTCACCCTCGGCACTCGATAGTAACCCAGTAGTGTCGAGCAACTAAGGGGAAAGTGAGGTGTGGTGCCGGGGCCTGGTCTTCGATCCCGTTCATCGGGTCTTCGATGATGAAGCAGGGGCAACAAGGACAAGGTGGGGGTCACTGATGGATCACTAACCAACCTATACTAAGCAGTTCAGGATAAGCAGGTAGGTAACAATAAGCAGGTTACAAAGGTAGGCTATGCATCAGAATAGGAGCAAACAATAACAGTAGCAAAATCTAATGCAAGCATGCGAGAATGGAATGGGCGATATTGGGATGATCAAAGGGGGGGCTTGCCTGGAAGCTCCGCTGAAAGGGGAGAAGGGTTGTTGTCGACGTAGTCGATCATAGGGACATCAAAAGCGGTCTCGGGGTCTACCGGAGAGAGGAGGGGGAAGAAAAAATAAATACAAAGCAAACAAGAGCATAACAAGACAACAGACAGAGCTAGGCATGTTCTAACGCGGCACTACACGATACCGTCAAAGGGGGAGAACATCCGGGAATGTTTCCCCGAAGTTTGGCATTTTCGTACAAATGAACCGGAGGGGGAAGGTTGCATGTTCTCTATGCTAGAGGCATGTGACAGGTTAACGAAGAGTGTATCCGGATTCGTCTCGTTGTTCTGAGCAACTTTCATGTATAAAACTTTTCCATCCGAGTTACAGATTATTTTATATGATTTTCTAAAGTTTAACCATTTTCTGAAATTTTGTATTTTCTTTTAATCTGAATTGACCCAGTCAATTTGACTAGTCAAAAGGGGAGGTGATGGCCCACATGTCACTGTCTTAATAATTTCCAAAAGGATTTATCTAAACCAATTAGATGGGACCCACATGTCATTTGCTAATAGGTTAATTAGCACTAAACTAATACTAAGCTACACATAACCTAATTAAACAAGGGTCAGCCATCACTGGACATAGCCCAGCTGGCCATGCACACAGCCATATACAGGGGCCTTGGCGGCCATGGCCAGGTGCAGTAGTAGAAGAACCAAGTGAGCAGCAGCACCTAGTAGAAATCAGCGGTAAGAGCAAGCAGCAGCACGTATCGGCATCAGCTTATAACAGTACACAACGGCACTAGTAGTGAGCAGAGCAGCGCGGCTGCTAGCAGCGGCACGAGCTTGCAGTAACTAGCAACGGCACCAGCACGGCAGCAAGAGCAGCAGCATAAGAGAGCGGCAACAACACCACAGGCGAGCAGCGCGACAGTAGCACAGCAGCTGCGCGCGGTCATGGCCCGAGCGTGCGTGGCGACGCAGCACGCGCCGGTAGGCGCGGTCGAGGCTGCTAAGAGCTCACGACTATCGAGGCCAAGCAAGGCAGGGGAGCGGCAGCTAGCGAGCGGTGGCAGGCACGGCGCGAGCGCAGGCGTGTGTGGGCGGACACGCGCGTGCATGGTCGCGCGCAACGGGCAGCTGCAGGAGGAGTAATGCGAGCATGCCAGGAGTGCCTGTGCGTGCTCGGACACGGAACTCTGGCCATGGCGGCCTCGGGCGAGCACGCATCTACGGCGAAGGATCGATAGTGGGGTGAGGGGGATTCGGAGGTGGAGCTAACCGTGGAGGTGCAAGTAGGCCCTGTGGGAGCTTAGGAGCCCAGGATTAGACGAATTTGAAGAAGGACGCCGGCGGTGATCGAGGAAGATGAAGCTCGATCCACATGATGCAGAAGTGTCGAGCTCGAACGAGTGGCCGTAGAGGGCGTGAAGCGAATCTTGTGGAGCTCCCGGAGTTAAGCGCTGGCGACGAGGGATGGCCAATGGCAACTGGATCGATGACGGCGCCGTGATGGAGGAGCTCGGGCGGGTGCGAGGGCGAGACTGACGGCGCGTGGAGGGAGAAAGGAGGCTAGGGTTTGGGGGAGGAAGAGTGGGCCGGGGGTTGCTCTTATCTGCCGGGGAAAACAATGGGGATGCTTGGGATGGTTGCCACGGCGTCATCGGTGGCCATGGCGCCGGTGGATCGTTGCCACGATCCCCCTGTGTGAACAGGGAAGGGAGACGAGGGCGAGTTGGGTTGGGCTGGACCTGTTTTAGCTAAATGGGCCAAGGGTCCAGTAGGTTTAGGTATTCCTTTTCTTAATATTATTTCCCTTTTCTGCTTTTCCTTTTCTGTTTTGCAAAAAGTTGGAGCACAAAAATGAATGTTGTTCAGAATGAAACTTGGCACATAATTTATGCACCAAATTGTGGTGTTGCACAAAAAACATTTAGAGCCAACGGAATGGTTCAAGTATTTTTGGAAATTGAAAAGGCCAATTAATATGCCGTTGGGCCACTTTATATTTTCCTAGGGATTAAAGGGAGATCCAAATGATGTTGGTTGCCACATGATAATTAGCTAGTGAATATTTGCAACCCAACGAACATTTTTGTGTTGACATTTTGATAACTTTAAATCTTGACTTTAATTTAAATTTGAAATTTGAACTGGGTGGAATCAAAGGGGGATTTAGCCACAATGAAAACGATGACATGGTACCATTAACATGGGATTACTGTAGCTTAATTATCCGGGCGTCACAATTCTCCTCCACTACAAGAAATCTCGTCCCGAGATTTAAGGGTTGGAGTAAGGGTGAAAGACTCAAGAAGGACGGAGCTCAACACAAGATAGGTACCTGGGGGCTATCTCAGTGAACGTGGCATAGAGGCATCTCTCGAATTGAAATTCAAGAAAGTCATCAAGAGCAAGGTAAAGAGGAGCAATAAGAAGCTTCAATCGGGTAGGCAATCGTTCGATGTCTGGAACAGAGTGTGAAAGGGGTTCAGAGCATCGAGGATAAGTATGGCGTCTGATACCAGAATAGATCAATAGGAATGTGGCTCGTGAATTACATACGAAGCCAAGCGCAAAGAATATTTCAGAGTCAAGGTTGTACAAGAGTGTCAGGTTTCGATCATGTGGAACTATGGGGTATGGGCCCACCATGTGGGTTAAAAGCAGGAAGGCGCTAATCATTTTGCACGGTCATGGAAGCAAGGCAAGTCAGAGGATAGCCTGTCAATTATGTTGGCAACAACGTTGGTACCAAGGGCGTGGGACGAAGAGAACCATTTTCCTGCTCGTAAGACGAGGCAGACCAATAGGTAAAGTTCTCGTCCATCGGTGGTTACCGGAATGTCATCAACAATAGTAACAGGGTCTTATTGACAGAGTTGTACACCGAGGTGCTTACTTAAGCAAGGATTTATCTCTGCTCAGACAAGTTAGATTACAAGAAAGGTGTAATAAAACAATGGAAAGGAAAAAAATGTGATTATTACGATAATCAGACCAATGGAAAGGAAAGATGTTTATACCCAAGTATTATAGTATAACTTTCCCAAGGAAAGGCAGAGCACGATAGGGCTCCAAGTATTAAACCATTTAGACAAAGGGCCAAGGAATTTATGAGGTTTACCCATACAACGGTGTTTGGATAATTGATCAAGAACAGTTAGCATTGCGCTCCCAATGTTCTTGTTGATGATCGAAGTACCTCACACATGCTTCGGGATAGTGTTGACATGGTCATCAGGGAAAGGTCAGACTTCAGATACACAAAGGATCCATCAGAACAACTTATAAAATAAGTCATACAATTTCAGCAAGAAAAATATGATTTTGTGGCCGGCGGGCTCAAGAACAATTCATCGAGGGGGCAAGGATGGTATTTCTCATCATGAATTCGATTGATATCCTGGAACAGCTCAGAATGTTGGTGATGATCACGACACATTTATCGAGAGATTTCATGAAGATGTAATTGATCGGCGATGACATCAAGTCAAAGGAATGATGAAGCGAAAGGTTATTGAACCATGGGTACAACACAAACTCGAAATCAAGCTTGCTGTTCAAGGCGAAAAATGATAAGACAAGGAAGATCATTGTAAGCTTAGCTCATTGTCGAAAATTGTGCTCCGGGAAAAAGGACCAGGTAGCACAGTTAAAATTTTTAGTACGATAATGATATAGCTAATCAGGCTAGGAATGGCTTGAAGGATTATTAAACTCGTAAGCAACGAAAAATACTTACAGTTATAGAATCATAGTGTGGAATCGATTCACTTATCGGCGTTCTCAAGTGACTAATAACTCAGAACCCGGGGAAATCTGAAATCGGTGAGAAGCAATACTAGATGAAGACTCATAGGAAGCAACTCAGTTCTTTGATATTCTCGAGATACTGGAGGGTAATACTCGAAGGAAGATCAAAATAGAAGTTGCAGAGTTGCATTGATATGCAGAAGACAAGTGCATGAACTTGTCCGAGAAATGGAATCAAAGGGAAACAATCATGGTCAGAACCACGGTTGCAAAGGACCAAACATAGATACCAGAAGAACTTATAACAAGGGGATTATTATTATCACAAGAAGCTTCCATGATAAGTTCCACATCGGGTCCATGGGCATGAACACAAAGTCCAAGGTCGACCCCCACTTCTTCAATGCATAACCTTCCATTCACTTCTCGCTTTCGATGAAGTTGTAGTGTTGAAATTATATCTGGCAAAACAATAGAAGAGTATGACACGTGAAAACTCTCGGGTTCACACGGATTAGGGAAGGCATAGGTTTAACCCATAGGGGCATCTTAGGAACATATACCACAAACTTAAAGAGTAACTAACACAAGCTCAAAGGTAGAGCATGGTTGACCAAAGGAGAGGATACAATTTACCATCAAGGCATTATGTATCAGGGAAGAACTCACAAGGTGATCAAATACGAGGGGCACTGTCGGATAATGGTCCAACAAATGATGTGGTGGTCCACAAGGGATGTAATGTGAGCATCGGTACCCAACCAGAAGAAGAAAGAATGCAAGGAGATCAGATTATAGAAACAATGACTAATTCAAAGCTCAAATGCAAAGGAATTATGATTTCCAAATCAATGGATCGGAAGGGAACACTCTGATTAAGGATGGATAAGTTGAACAGACTTAGGGGTACAATCAACGGCAAAATGATTGGCCGAGAACTAGTTCCTGTTCAAAATGATGTCTGAGTCGGAAGGATGAATTCTAGGATTCAACTGATGATTACGACATTGGTAGCATATTGATTCAAGGGAAAAATAGTAGTACCAAGGAATGTCAACGAGGATTACTTGACATATGGAACTATCCATAATGCCAGCAGGCACGAATTTCAAGAGCAAAAGGGTGTAGAGAAATTTTGAAAGATCGATTAACAATGGGAATGATGTTGTGAAGCACATGATCAACTAGGGATAAACGAATCCCTGATAAGTGTGAGGAATTATCCGTATATGTATTTATGTGGCAAAGAATCGCAAGGCAGTAGGCACAACGAATTCTCAAGACAGCAGAGAGTAATTCGGGGCATCTTCTAATAACAAGAGCAACTGGGGAAGAAGGTATGAATGAAAATGTAGGTAGTTACCCATAAGGATTTAATGGTGGTAGGGATCACAACAGCACAGGGTACAAGGGTCTCGGGAAAACATCGGAGAGTGTCTTCAGAATCTTCTGGTGCACCAAACAACCATCTGGAGTGAAGGGGGCTCTCCGGTAGAAAGTATTTACGAGAACCTAGAGTTAGCAAAAACATTTAACCCGAATAGAAGAAAGATCAGAATCCCAGAGTATAGACGAGGAGTAAAATATCCTAATACCACCCAATGGCGACGTGGGCCCGTAAGCCACACAGCCATGTTAGTAAAAGTTTGGTAAAGGCTAGACTCAACTTCGGCCAAGGAGTTGGAAAGGGGAGTCTACAAGCAGTCGGCTCTGATACCAACTTGTGACGCCCTCGATTCAATCGTACACTAATCATACACGCAAATGTGTACGATCAAGATCAAGGACTCACGGGAAGATATCGCAACACAACTCGAGACACAAATTAAAATAATACAAGCTTTATATTACAATCCAGGGGCCTCGAGGGCTCGAATACATAAGCTCGGATACACAAGAGTCAGCGGAAGCAACACTATCTGAGTATAGACATGAGTTCAGCAAGTTTGCCTTAAGAAGGCTAGCACAAAAGCAACATCGATCGAAAAGGCAAGGCCTCCTGCCTGGGAGCCTCCTAACTACTCCCCGGTCGCCGGTGGTCTCCACGTAGTAGTAGGCACCCTCGGGGTAGTAGTAGTCATCGGTGGTGTAAATGCGGATCCCAGGCTCCATCATCTGGTTGCGACATCCGAGAAAAATGGAAAAAGGGGAAGTGGAAGCAAAGCAAGCGTGAGTACTCATCCAAGTACTCGACAAGCAAGGATCTACACTACATATGCAACATTATCAAAGGAAGGCTGTATATGTGGACTGGGCGGCAGAAATTCCAGAATAAGAGGGGGAGAAGCTAGTCCTATCGAAGACTAGCATCTTCTGGAAACCACCATCTTGCAGCAACTCGAGGGAGTAGAGTAGTATAACATAAGTCATATTTATGTTGTTGTATCAACGCTCCGGGATCCTTTCTCGATGTACCGAAGCAACATATCCAAATCATGCCTCAAAGATCCGATTCTAGTTGTATCGATCGAGATACAACTCCAATTGTCTGTTACCGTAGGACGGGCTATTGATAGATGTTTTCTTCGCAGGGTGCACCAACTTACCCACCACGCCGATTAACTCCGCCGGATACACTTTCTGGGTCATGCCGGCCTCGGCCAAACAATACGCCGCAACCCGACCTAGGCTTAATCTGAGAGGTCAAGACGCCGGACTAAATTTATCCCCTGTGGGTCATGGGTCATCACCGGGGACTCTCAAGACGCTATAACAGCGGCCGGTGAGCGACCTAGGTACCTCCTTCAAAAGGCGGTGCTTACCAGTCCAACCGGCCAAGGCCGCGCCGCCGACGCCTATTAAGCTTCGGCTGATGCATATGATGCGTAACGCCCATACTATGCCCACGTGATGGTTAGTGCTATCGGGCCGAGGCCCTCGGATGAAATATCCAAATCGTAGTGGATTAGGAACGCGCAGTAACAAGTAGAGACTCACGAAAGATGTGACCCCGTTGCCCCGTCTCGAGGACTTGCGGCAAGGGCTAAGAATGTCCGGCCACGCCTCGTAATTATCTCGCGAGCACCCTCTAGGTCAACCTGACTCCTCATCACTCGCAAATATGCTCGCGCGGGTACCCCTCAGGGCCGACCCGTCTTTAGTAACAGGGTTCATAGTAAAGTCATAGTAACCATAGTAACCGTGTGTCTAACACCAAGGGGAAAACCTGAGGAATCACCCTTGACGGATTCCACTCGATGTAATCATCAAGCTGAATGTAAGAGGATCCACCCTCGAGGTTCACACTTGAGGGGTTACACGACAGAGTCTTATCGGAAGTGGTTAAGGCGGAATCACCCTCGATGACTGAGGGAGTCCTGGATTAGGGGGTGTCCAGACAGCCGGACTATAACCTTTGGCCGAACTCCTAGACTATGAAGATACAAGATTGAAGACTTCATCTTGTGTCCGGATGGGACTTTCCTTGGCTTGGAAGGCAAGCTTGGCAATACGGATATGTAGATCTCCTCCCATTGTAACCGACTCTGTGTAACCCTAGCCCTCTCCGATGTCTATATAAACCGGAGGGTTTTAGTCCGTAGGACGAACAACAATCATACCATAGGCTAGCTTCTTGGGTTTAGCCTCTACGATCTCGTGGTAGATCTACTCTTGTACTACCCATATCATCAATATTAATCAAGCGGGAGTAGGGTTTTACCTCCATCGAGAGGGCCCGAACCTGGGTAAAAACATCGTGTCCCTTGTCTCCTGTTAATATCCGCCTAGACGCACGCAGTTCGGGACCCCCTACCCGAGATCCGCGGTTTTGACACCGACATTGGTGCTTTCATTGAGAGTTCCTACGTGTCGTCATCTTTAGGCCCGATGGCTCCTCCAATCATCAACAACAATGCGATCCAGGTGAGACTTTTCTCCCGGACAGATCTTCGTACTCGGCGGCTCTGCTGCGGGCAATTAAGCAGCCATCTGGAGCAGATCGAAAGCTATGCCCCTGGCCATCAGGTCAGATTTGGAAGTTTAAACTGCACGGCTGACGTCCACGGAGACTTGATCTTCGACGGATCCAAGCCACAGCCGAGCAAGATGCACTGCGTCTCTATGGGCATGATTTAGCTCTGCCGCCGAACAGTGCCCTGGAGGCCGCACCCGTGTCCGCTCCGACCCTTAGCTCGGAGCCGACTGCGCCAATCGAGGACGGGTGGCTGGACACCGCCTCAGGGCTGCAATCTCAACGGCGATCGAGCCAAACACCAGCCTTGTCCTCTGTGAAGCTTGTGACTCCAAGGTGTCGGACTCCTCTCCGGACTCCGAACCTTCTGCGCCCCTGCCGATCGAATCCGATTGGGCGCCGATCATGGAGTTCGCCGCCGCGGACATCTTTCAGCACTCGCCCATCGGCGACGTTCTGAATTCACTAAAGTCTCTCTCTTTATCAGGAGAGCCTGGCGGACTATGGTCAGCAAGGTTGGGATGCGGATGACGAAGAAATTCAAAGCCCACCCACCACCCACTTCATAGCCATCGTCCGATGATTTAACCGACATGCTCGACTTGACCAAGACATCGGCGGTATGGACGGCGATGTAGGAGGCGACAGAACCAGCGCCTATAGGGCACTGGACAACCACCTCATCTCACAATGTATACATGGCTGACACACCTAAACGAAACGACGACGAGGAACAAAGGGACGCAACGAGGGATCTTTCCCTCGAAAAGCAGTCAAAGCGGCGGCGTAAGCGCCACTCCAAACCCCACCTCGACAGAGACAGCAGCCATACAGACCCAGCCACAGAGCAGGGCGAACCGGCGGATGATGAACATGCCATCGAGCAACCATCCGAACAGGGCAACTTGGATAAACAAACCGAACAACCCGTTCCCGGCGAAGATAACAGTCCGGACGACCTCACGCCAGACAAGTTGTTGGAGCAGAAGAACCTCCACAAAAGGCTCGTCGCCATCGCTGTAGCCTGAAAAAGGCAAGCGAAAGCTCAAAACAGCGGAAGATGCACTCAGAATTAGATGGAGCAAAGTACTCAACACCGCAGACAAATACGGTGACAGTCGCCACACAAAGAGCTATCCGAAGTGAAAGTTACTGCCGGAATTTGATGAAGAGGCCTTAGAGCCCGCGCAATCAAAAAATAAGGAAGCCACCCGGTCGGATAAACAACCCCATGGCCAACATAGAGCGGCAAACGGCGCCGCACACAAGCCGGCACACGATCCGCACAAGGATTTGCATCAAAAAGATGGCCCAGCCAGATCTAACTACGGGCCAAGAAAGCAAGCTCTAGTAAGCGATGCAATGCAACAAGTATCCGAACATCACGGCACACCCAAATACAGGGGTGCCGCACACCCCCTATGTTTCACCGATGAGGTCTTTGGACCATGAATTTCCGGGATTTATGCCCGTAAACATAGAGGCATCTGACGGAACAACAGACCACAGAGTGCGGATTGAGGATTATATCCTCCACATACACATGGCTAGAGGAGATGACCTCCACGCCATAAAATACTTACCCCTCAAGCTCAAAGGCCGGCATTGGCTTAAAAACCTTCCCGAAAACACCATTGGAAGTTGGGAAGAGCTCAAGGATGCTTTTCGGGCAAATTTTCAAGGGACCTACGTCCAACCTCCGGATGCAGACGATTTAAGTCATATAACTCAACAACCCGGAGAGTCAGCCCGGAAACTCTGGAACAGATTTCTTACTAAAAAGAACCAGATAGTCGATTGTCCAGACGCCGAAGCCTTAGCAGCTTTCAAACACAGCGTTCGAGACGAATGGCTCGCCAGACACCTCGGCCAAGAAAAGCCAAGAATAATGGCTGCATTAACAAGCCTCATGACCCGCTTTTGCGCGGGAGAGGATAGTTGGTTGGCAAGAGGCAGTACCAACGACCCAAGTACATCCGAAGTTAGGGATGTAAACGGGAAACCGCGACGCATCAAGGACCAGCGCTGGACAAAGGGAAACAACCCGAAGAGCACGGCAGTCAACGCCGGATTCAACAGCTCTCGGCAGAATCAGGAAAAACTGCCCCTCAAGGATAACAGGGATGAGCTATCTAACCTAAACAAAATCTTGGATAAGATATGCCAAATCCACAGTACTACCGGGAAGCCTGCAAACCATACCCACAGAGATTGTTGGGTCTTCAAGCAATCCGGCAAACTCAACACCGAACACAAGGGGCTCGACAAACCAAGCGAGGACAATGACGAACCCCACAAGCAGAGCACCAGAAAACAAAAGAATTTCCCACAAGAAGTCAAAACAGTAAACTCACTTCACGTGACAAAAGGGAAAAAGCAGTGGCGCCTTATAGATATACGCGCCATACGGCCTATCCAGGAGGAGTCCATACTTTGGTTGTTAAAACCAATCACCTTCGACCATCGAGGATTACTCTAGAAGTATCCGTAACGCAGTCGGACTGCCTTGATATTAGATCGATAATTGACGGACTCCACTTTACGTAAGTCCTAATGGGCCGGCGGTGATCTAAACCTGCTATATCAGGACACAAAAAATCCGCAAAATGGGGATAGACCCAACAAAAATTCGCCATAGCAACACTTCCTTTCAAGGGGTAACGCCAGGCCCAGATGCCCATTATACGGGTTCTCTCCTGCTAGAAGTTATGTTCGGCTCCCCTGACAACTTCCACCGTGAAAAGCTAACCTTCCACATCGCCCCATTTACAAGTAGCTATCAAGCACTCGGGGCCAAGCTTTCGCCCGCTTTAACGCAATACCGCATTATGCATCTCTTACGCTTAAAATGCCCAGTCCGCGAGGCATCATCTCATTAAAGGGAAATATCGGGTGTTCCTCGAGCGCGGAAGACTGTGCGGCTGCCTTGACAGCCACACACTAAACCGGCTTCACTAATCAAAGCACCTAAACAGGTCGTTCAAACCCCAGACATGGCTAGACGAGTCCGGCGTAAACATACAAGGGCTTACTAGCCGCCTACCCGAGTACAAGGGGCTCCGCGCATGTACAACAGGAGACAATAAAGATTAATTTTACCCATTTTTTGAATTATACTTTGTTTATTTAATATAACATACATTTCCGCACGATCTTTTTCAACTAAGTTCCTCTCTTTTACAGATAAACACCGTGCTACACCCGTCCAGGATACGGCACAACGGAGACACAGGCGCAGACGTGCAGTAGTGACCCGTTCCAAGGACTCTTTTCAGATTAAGACCCTGTGTAAACCTTTTTCACTATCTCTTGTTGATACACATCCCTCGGTTTCTTGGTATAACCGAGGAGGAGGCTGGCGTCTTGGCATGTGGCCACGTCTGAATTTTGCGCATACCTGGACACCAGGGGCTTCTTACCAAGGGCGTCGCGAGTTTGGCCTTATATGCATCAGCTCCGAATCATGTCTTTGGTCAAATGTTGGGTTTTCCCGGCTCCTGTGTTTTGCTGCCTTACGTTCCGCTCTATCGGCTAAGGCGGCACCAGGAGAACTACTGCGAAAGTCCCCGGTTCGGCCAGGCGAGCACCTCAGTAGAGAAAGCCGAAAACTGTCTGTCATGATATAGCGTGAGACTGGTCAACCACTCGATGACCCGCCGGAATCTTTAGGATTCCTCCACATTAACGAAGGGCCGTTTCCTGGCCAGGCACACACTCGCACCGAATTCGGGTGAGCGCGGTGCCCCTAGGGGCTATATAGTAGCCCCACTGTCAAACTCCTATGGCTAAGTGAAAGTGATAAAGCATTATAGTCCGTTTGCCTAGTTCGTTGTGCTATCACCTCCTTAATAGGACCAAGACGTTGGATCAAGTGTGAAAATGCGCCTTCTGTGAACACCCCCGCATTATATGCGTGGGGGCTGAAGCCGAAGACTGCCATCTTTCAGGTTATATACACATATATATTAACGGCCGCACAAGAGGTATTCTAATTCTTGAAGGCACAAGTATAAAAAGCTTTTATATTCCATCGAAACATTGTTTTACAATAATACATGTTATTCGAACATAATATCCTTCGAGCACTGCGTCTCTATTAAACGAGCGCCCTGCAGAACTTCCTGAAAATAGTGCTCGGCAGGTACTCGGCTCTCGTCCAAATCTTGGGATGCAACAACGATGGCCTTCATCTCCGATGTCTTGACACGGGCAAGAGCCATCCGCGCACCCTCTATGCACGCTGACCTCTTCATTGCATTAATATGCAGCACCGCACCAAGGAACTGTTGCACCAAGCTAAAATAACTCTTCGGCTCGGGCCTTCCCGGCCACAGATGACTCACGACATACTTCATGGCGAGTCCGGATAACCTATTCAGCTCCGCCCATGCGGCCAAACGATCGGTTAATGGAAGTGGGCGCTCTGGATTGTGGAACTGCGACCAAAAAAGCTTTTCCACTTCGTGGTCCTTTTGATCTCGGAAGTGTTCAGCCGCGTCCGCGGCACTCGCCGCCAAGTCTAGATAAGTGTCCGCCGCACTCCACAGCCGGTCCAACGGAGCATGTTTAGGATCCCCGAACTTCATCTGCAGCATAAAGGGCTTTCCAGCCGCGATATCTCCGGCCTGACGTAGCTCCTCCTTCATAGCTCTCATCGCAGAGCCAGTATCCTTGGCCTCGGTTGTGGCCTTCTCCAGGTCCTTCTGTGCCGCCCGATCTTCTTTTTCAAGAAGCTTGCAACGGTCGGCAGCATTCTTCAACTTTACAGCCATCTCGGCCATTTCCTTCTTGCTTTGGCAGTGAGCAGCCTGTTCGGCTTTCAGCTCTTCAGCCGCCTTTAAGGCAGCCGCGTCGCTTTTCCTGGCCTGCTCCTTGGCTCGGGCAAGTTCCGCCCGAAGGTTCTCCATGGCAGGGGCACTATCTGCATCAAGCACACATGTTGTAAGGTACGGGCATCAAGCTCCTCTTACCAGGTGTCTTCGGAGAAATTACATACCTTGTGCCTCGTCAAGCCGCTTGTTGACAAGCGCGATGTAAACATCCGCCACGTCAAGTTGCCTCTTTAGCTCGGCAAGAATTCATCATCCGGCTAGCCATCGGACACTTCGCGCCACCTACATAGGAAAGGCGACATATTATACCTGGGATTATTATCCTCGGCGCGCCGTCATTTTTGACAACGCACAGAGTCTCAGGGGCTACTATCTATACAGGGCGCATCTTATATATGCGGATCTGTCAAAAGGTACATCATTTCGCGTACCTCAAAACATGTCAGTAAACTCCTGATGGCCTCGTACAACCCGCTCTCCGCGGATGAAATCCTTCCAATCACCGTATCCATCAACGCACGGTGTTCTTCTGAGATAGACGCCGCCTGAAAGCAGATCCTTGACTCCTCGGACCGTGCATCGGCCGGGGCCGGACTCGTCCGATGGCCTTTTTCGAAGGCCGGACACGGAGGGCCTTGGGGGGCCATACGACTGCCTTCCAGCCCTGCCGGATTCGGAGAAACCCTCCGTGACGACACCTCAGGGTCGCCCGCCTCGCAAGGCGATACGGCAGGGGGAGGCGTTCCGCTCTCCATCATCTTCGGATGAAGATCCCGTGAAGATGAGCTCTGCTGAGAAGGGCTGAGATCCGAACTACAAGGTAAAAATTTGGTTATCTTCCTCAGAAATAGAACAGGGATGTCTCTCATTTTAAAACTCCCCTCTTTACTTACGGCTCGGTGGAGGGCTGATCCCCTTGGGGGCACAATGCGACCGATGCATCCCCCGGCGCCGGACCCTCTGACGAAGATTTCTTCCCCCGCTTTGAGACCATGGTCTCCGGGTCTTCAGAGGCGGTCCTCTTCTTCCCCTGGTTAGAGGAATTCTCAATTCCTCCTTTCCTGACAGCCTCCTTCGGGGAGGCGGTAGCTTCCTTGTTCCCCTCTTCGCCTTCTTCCAAAGCCGCAACCTCCAACATCCTGGTTAACACGGAATCCGGCGTAGTCTCAGGGAGGGGGCCCGGACACCTGATTAGCTTTGCTTTCGCTATCCACTCCTGTTTAAGGGACAACTCTTTTTAGGGAAATTTCATGATAAATATACGGATAGCGTGTCCGGGTACAGGGCTACTTACTTGAGTATCCGGGCGATTGCAGCTCAGACTTGCGTCCTCGGACGAGTCCGGACACATTGCTTGTGATCCGAAAAACAATTTGTACATCTCCATGGGCGTCGCGCCGATGAAATGTTGGAGGGCTCATGGTCCCTCCGGATTAAACTCCCACAGGCGGAGAGGGCGATGTTTGCAGGGCAGGGTGCGGCGAATCATCATGACCTGCGTCACTACGACCAGATCGATGTCTCTTTCTAAGAGATCTCGAATGCGGCCCTGCAAAAAGGGCACGTCCTTGGACGGTCCCCAGTTAAACCCTTTATTGACCCATGACGCTAGCTGTGGTGGGGGACCCGAGCGAAAGGCATGTGGCGCCACCCACTTGGTGCCCCTGGGAGCTGTGATATAAAACCACTCTCGTTGCCATAAGCTGAACTCCTCTTGAAAAGAGCCCTCGGGCCATGGAGCATCAGCATTCTTGCTTATAACAGCACCTCCGCACTCCGTGTGCTGCCCCTTGATCATATTCGGCTCTACTTTGAAGGTCTTAAGCCACAATCCGAAGTGAGGAGTAATACGGAGGAAGGCCTTGCACACGACAATGAACGATGAGATATGGAGGATGGACTCAGGAGCTAGGTCGTGAAATTCCAGCCCGTAATAAAACATGAGCCCCCTCATGAAGGGGTCCGTCAGGAAGCCTAGCCCCCGAAGGAAGTGAGACGCGAACACCACGCTCTCACCAGGCTTGGGAGTGGGAATAACCTGCCCTTGAGCAGGCAGCCTATGCGAGATTTAGCCGGTTAGGTACCTGGCATCTCTTAGCTTTAGCACATCTTCTTCCGTAACGGAGGAAAGCATCCGCTGGCCTTGAAGGTCGGAGCCGGACATCATCGGAGGTCCGAAGCGCCTGATGATTGAGATTGAAAGAAAGGAGTCGAGCCTTGGTCTCTTTATAAAGAGGTTGAATACCAAGAGCCCTCCCCGTGACTGTTCGGGACTCGCCTTCGATTGAGGAGACATACCAATAGGCACGATTGGGTTACCCACGCCCGTATTGATGAGAAACCCGGAATAAGGGGACACGATCTCTGCTTCGACAAGACGTGCCAAGGGAACCGCCTCGCTAAACGCGCTGAGGTGGGACAGTAAAACGATTCGAATAAAGGCTTGGCCGTGGCGTGATGTCATGCTGCGGAATACGTCAGCAGATTAGATTTGTGCAAATATTATTCTCTCTACGGTGGTATGTGGAACTTATTTTGCAGAGCCGGACACTATCCTTGTGTTCAAAATCTTCTATGAAGTATTCGGAGGAGGAACCCGCCTTGCAATGTCGAAGACAATCTGCGCGCCGGACTCGTCGTCATTGAAGCCTGGTTCAGGGGCTACTGAGGGAGTCCTGGATTAGGGGGTGTCCGGATAGCCGGACTATAACCTTTGGCCAGACTCCTGGACTATGAAGATACAAGATTGAAGACTTCGTCCCGTGTCCGGATGGGACTTTCCTTGGTGTGGAAGGCATGCTTGGCGATACGGATATTTAGATCTCCTCCCATTGTAACCGACTCTGTGTAACCCTAGCCCTCTCCGGTGTCTATATGAACCGAAGGGTTTTAGTCCGTAGGACGAACAACAATCATACCATAGGCTAGCTTCTAGGGTTTAGCCTCTCTAATCTCGTGGTAGATCTACTCTTGTACTACCCATATCATCAATATTAATCAAGAAGGAGTAGGGTTTTACCTCCATCGAGAGGGCCCGAACCTGGGTAAAAACATCGTCTCCCTTGTCTCATGTTACCATCCGCCTAGACGCACAGTTCGGGACCCCCTACCCGATATCCGCCGGTTTTGACACCGACAATGACCACGACCGAATAGCTACACTACCGGGTTAACATCAGAAGTGCTGATGAGGTCTCACCCTCGGCACTCGATATAACCTAGTAGTGTCGAGCAACTAAGGGGAAAGTGATGTGCGCAGCCAGGGCATGGTCTTCGATCCCGTTGATCGGGTCTTCGATGATGAAGCAGGGGAAACAGGGACAAGGTGGGGGGTCACTGATGGATCACTAACCAACCTATACTAAGCAGTTTAGGATAAGCAGGTAGGTAACAATTAGCAGGTTACAAAGGTAGGCTATGCATCAGAATAGGAGCAAACAATAACAGTAGCAAAATCTAATGCAAGCATGAGAGAATGGAATGGGCGATATCGGGATGATCAAAGGGGGGGCTTGCCTGGAAACTCCGCTGAAAGGGAAGAAGGGTTGTCGTCGACGTAGTCGATCACAAGGCCATCAACACCAGTCTCGGGGTCTACCGGAGAGAAGAGGGGAAGAAATAATAAATATAGAGCAAACAAGAGCATAACCGGACAACAAACAGAGCTAGACATGTTCTAACGCGACACTACATGATACCGACAAAGGGGGAGAACATCCGGGAATGTTTCCCCGAAGTTTGGCATTTTCGGACAAACGAACCGGAGGGGGAAGGTTGCATGTTCGCTATGCTAGAGGCATGTGATAGGTAAACGGAGAGTGTATCCGGATTCGTCTCGTTGTTCTGAGCAATTTTCATGTATAAAACTTTTCCATCCGAGTTACAGATTATTTTATATGATTTTCTAAAGTTTAACCATTTTCTGAAATTTTGTATTTTCTTCTAATCTGAATTGACCCAGTCAATTTGACTAGACAAAAGGGGAGGTGATGGCCCACATGTCACTGCCTTAATAATATCCAAAAGGATTTATCTAAACCAGTTAGATGGGACCCACCTGTCATTTGCTAATAGGTTAAATTAGCACTAAACTAATACTAAGCTACACATAACCTAATTAAACAAGGGTCGGCCATCACTGGACATAGCCCAGCCGGCCACGCACACTGCCATATACAGGGGCCTTGGCGGCCATGCCCAGGTGCGGTAGTAGAAGAAGCAAGTGAGCAGCAGCACCTAGTAGCAATCAGCGGTAAGAGCAAGCAACAGCACGTATCGATAGCAGCTTACATCAGTACACAACGGCACTAGTAGAGAGCAAAGCGGCGCGGCTGCTAGCAGCAGAACAAAGCAGCGGCACCAGCTTGCAGTAACTAGCAATGGCACCAGCGCGGCAGCAAGAGCAGCAGCAACACCGCAGGCGAGCAGCGCGACAGTACGTGCGTGGCGACGCAGCACGCGCCGGGGGCGCGGCCAGGGCAGCTAAGAGCTCGCGACGAGCGCGGCCAAGCGAGGCAGGGGAGCGGCAGCGGGGAGCGGTGGAAGGAACGGCGCGAGCACATGCGTGTGTGGGTGGACGCGCGCGTGCGTGGTCACGCGCGACGGGCAGCGGCAGGAGTTGCAACGTGAGTAGGCCAGGAGTGGCTGTGCGCGCGCGGACGCGGAACTTCGGCCATGGCGGCCTCGGGCGAGCACGGGTCTACGGCGACGGATCGACAACGGGGCGTGGGGGATTCGGAGGAGGAGCTTACCGTGGACGCACAAGTAGGCCCGGTGGGAGCTTAGGAGCGCAGGATTGGACGAATTTGAAGAAGAATGCTGGCGGTGATCAAGGAAGATGAAGCTCGATCCGCATGATGCTGAAGTGTCGAGCTTGAATGAGTGGCCGTAGAGGGCGTATACGAACATTGCCGAGCTCCTGGACTTAGCACGGTGACGAGGGATGGCTAGTGGCCACTGGATCGATGACGGTGCCACGATGGAGGAGCTCGTAAAGGAGGTTAGGGTTTGGGGGAGAGGAAGAGGGGGCCGGGGGTTGCTCTTATCCGCCGGGGAAAACGACAGGGAGGCTTGGGATGGCTGCTACGGCGTCATTGGTGGCCATGGCGCCGGTGGATCGTTGCCACGATCCCCCTGTGTGAACAGGGAAGGGAGACGAGGGCGAGTTGGGTTGGGCTGGACCTATTTTAGCTAAATGGGCCAACGATCCAGTAGGTTTAGGTCTCCCTTTTCTTAATATAGTTTCCCTTTTCTGCTTTCCCTTTTCTGTTTTGCAAAAAGTTGGAGCACAAAAATGAATGTTAGAATGAAACTTGGCACATAATCCATGCACCAAATTTTGGTGTTGCACAAAAAGTTTTAGAGCCAACGAAATTGTTCAAGTACTTTTGGAAATTGAAAAGGCCAATTAATATGCGTTGGGCCACTTTATATTTCCTAGGGATTAAAGGGAGAGCCAAATGATGTTGGTTGCCACATGATAATTAGCTAGTGAATATTTGCAACCCAACGAACATTTTTGTGTTGACATTTTGATAACTTTAAATCTTGACTTTAATTTAAATTTGAAATTTGAACTGGGTGGAATCAAAGGGGGGTTTAGCCACAATGAAAACGATGACATGGCACCATTAACATGGGATTACTGTAGCTTAATTATCTGGGCGTCACAGGGGACCGTAGGTATATTTGGTGAGTCAGTTTGGATTTATACCTGTTGATCACTATGAAGAATCTTAAGGATGATAGAACGAAGATCGTTCCCTCTAAGACGATGGGAGGTAAGGAACTGCCATCTAGCTCTGCACTTGATTCACCTTCTGTTTTAAGTAAGCTTGAAACTCCACAACCTGCTATTAATTCTGATATGTCGCAACTAATTGATGATGCTACTTCTGCTATGAATGATGCTTATGATGATGCTAGTACCTTGCTTGATAAGACTGTGCCACTAGGTGAATTTCTTGATGAACAACCTGCTAGAGCTAAAGAAATTGAGAATGCTGGAACCAATGAAATTATCAAACCGGTGAAATTATTGAAACTAAGAATTATGATTCACCTCTTGGATCTAGTGCCACTAGATATCAATTGCTGAGATACCTAAGGTTATGTTATGGACGAAGAGGTTGCTATGGAATTTCTTGCTTGTAAGGATAGAGATGATCTTAAGAAATTATTATGCAAGCTGAAAGAAAAATCTTTGAATGCTACAATGAAAAATGATCCTAAGTTTGCTACTTCATCTATCTTTATTACTGATGAGGATTATGAATTCTGTGTCGACCCAGAGTTAATTACTTTGGTTGAAAATCTGATCCTTTCCATGGCTATGAAACTGAAACTGTTCTGGCACATCTTACTAAATCAAATGATATAGCCGCCCTATTTGATCATGATGAAAAAAATTCTCTACTGCTATATTCTCAAGCTATTCGCGTTCTCAATAAAGGGTGATGCTAAGATATGGTACAATACTCTTCCTCCTGGTTGTGTGCATACACTACTGCAGCATGCTGCTAACGCGACACTACGATTAGAGACCCTTTGACAAAACTATGTGTGATGCATTAATCGCAAACGATGATGTAAAAACCGTCAAAAAAGATGCAAAACGTTTATGATGAAGGATACATCAAACATGGATCTGATTTTAGTTGTTGTGTGATGCGGAGCATACGGTTCAATTCAATTAATTGTTTGCAATGAGGCAGAACAAAAGAAACGGGCAGTCAGATGAAGGCGTGTGTTATATACGGCATACAGTTCACTCGGATGAACTGTTTGGGATGAGGCAGAACAACAGAAACGGGCAGCCAGATGAAAGTGTGTGCGATATACGGCATACAGTTCACTCGGATGAACTGTTTGCGTTGAGCCAAGAGAACAGAAACGGTTCAACTTAACAATATGTGTGTGATGCACGGCAAACAGGTCTGTAATCCAAAATGTGTGGGAGGCCGATAACAATAGAGACGATTCCTGTTAACAAGCCGTGTGTGTTGTGAGCAAACGATTGCTGGTATACAATTGTCAGTGATTGATGAAAGCATCACCGACAGGTTCCATTGTTTAGTCCGTGTGCGATGTGATTTTCTCTGTCTACAGAGCATCAACATATACACTTAAAAAGACAACATTGCATAACCACATTCAGCATACAATTACACAAGTGACTACACACATAACATTTCCACACACCAAAGTAAGAAATTACATGCATACTAAACTAGGAGAAACAGGGATATAATCATCTACTTATTGTTGCAACGACGCTTGCCATTGCTCTGCTTCCAGCTGGAACCCTAGCTGTTTTGTGGAAGGAGGCACTTCCTCATGTCAACAATCCGCCTGTACATCTCGTAGCTCGTGTATGCCTCCTTGGCCGCGTACACGATGTGAGCTTTGACGAGCTTCTCCATCCAGGCCGAGTGCCAGGCATGCATTTCCTTGTTGCAGGAATCCTTCATGTCTCTGTAGTAGGGGTCGATGATGACCTCGGTGAGGTGAACCAGTGAGTCCTTCTCATGCTCGTTGCCGCCCCAGATCTTGTATTGGCCGTGGATGTCGACAAGATTCTGGCAGGCGATGCCCGAATTCTTGAGCACCTTTACATCGTTGGTGATGTCCACCGTAGCGAACATGTACTGGGGCTGTTGACAAACCTGGTGAAATGCTCGCAAGGCCTTGTGGCCAGGCAGTAGTGGTAGAGGAGGACGTGGTTGCGCACGTGATAACCCACAAGTATAGGGGATCGCAACAATTTTTGAGGGTAGAGTATTCAACCCAAATTTATTGATTCCACACAAGGGGAGCCAAAGAATATTCTCAAGTATTAGCAGTAGAGTTGTCAATTCAACCACACCTAGATAACTTAATATCTGCAGCAAAGTATTTAGTAGCAAAGTAATATGAGTAGTGGTAACAGTAACGAAAGTAACGTAAGCAAAATTAATATTTTTGGTGTTTTGTAGTGATTGTAACAGTAGCAACGGAAAAGTAAATAAGCGAAGAACAATATGTGAAAAGCTCGTAGGCATTGGATCGGTGATGGAGAATTATGCGGATGCAGTTCATCATGTAACAATCATAACATAGGGTGACATGAACTAGCTCCAATTCATCAATGTAATGTAGGCATGTATTCCGAATATAGTCATACGTGCTTATGGAAAAGAACTTGCATGACATCTTTTGTCCTACCCTCCCGTGGCAGCGGGGTCCTAATGGAAACTAAGGGATATTAAGGCCTCCTTTTACTAGAGTACCGGAACAAAGCATTAGCACATAGTGAATACATGAATTCCTCAAACTATGGTCATCACCGGGAGTGGTCCCGATTATTGTCACTTCGGGGTTGCCGGATCATAACACATAGTAGGTGACTATAGACTTGCAAGATAGGATCAAGAACTCACATATATTCATGAAAACATAATAGGTTCAGATCTAAAATCATGGCACTTTCGGGCCCTAGTGACAGGCATTAAGCATAGCAAAGTCATAGCAACATCAATCTCGGAACATAGTGGATACTAGGGATCAAACCCTAACAAAACTAACTCGATTACATGATAGATCTCATCCAACCCATCACCGTCCAGCAAGCCTACGATGGAATTACTCACGCACGGCAGTGAGCATCATGAAATTGGTGATGGAGGATGGTTGATGATGACGATGTCGACGAATCCCCCTCTCCGGAGCCCCGAACGGACTCCAGATCAGCCCTCCCGAGAGGTTTAGGGCTTGGCGGCGGCTCCGTATCGTAAAACGCGATGAATCCTTCTCTCTGATTTTTTTCTCCCCGAAAAAAAATATATAGAGTTGGAGTTGAGGTCGGAGGAGCTCCAGGGGGCCCACAAGGTAGGGGCACGCCCTAGGGGGGCAGGCGTGCCCCCCACCCTCGTGGCTAGGGTGTGGGCCCCCTGGTCTTCATCTTTTGCAAGGATTTTTTATTATTTCCACATAGACGTTCCGTGAAGTTTCAGGTCATTCCGAGAACTTTTGTTTACGCACATAAATAACACCATGGAAAGTCTGCTCAAAACAGCGTCCGGTGTTAGTTCCATTCAAATCATGCATGTTAGAGTCCAAAACAAGGGCAAAAGTGCTTGGAAAAGTAGATACGACGGAGACGTATCAACTCCCCCAAGCTTAAACCTTTGCTTGTCCTCAAGCAATTCAGTTGACAAACTGAAAGTGATAAAGAAAAACTTTTACAAACTCTATTTGCTCTTGTTGTTGTAAATATGTAAAGCCAGCATTCAAGTTTTCAACAAAGATTATGACTAACCACATTTGCAATAACTCTTAGGTCTCATGTTTACTCATATCAATAGCATAATCAACTAGCGAGCCATAATAATAAATCTCGGATGACAACACTTTCTCAAAACAATCATGATATGATATAACAAGATGGTATCTCACTAGCCCTTTCTGAGACCACAAAACATAAATGCAGAGCACCTTTAAAGATCCAGGACTGACTAGACATTGTAATTCATGGTAAAAGAGATCCAATCATAGTCATACCGAATATAAATTAATAGTAATGAATGCAAATGACAACTGCACTCTCCAGCTAGTGCTTTTTAATAAGAGGGTGATGACTCAACATAAAAGTAAATGGATAGGCCCTTCGTAGAGGGAAGCAGGGATTTGTAGAGGTGCCAGAGCTCGGTTTTGAAATAGAGATAAATAATATTTTGAGCGGCATACTTTCATTGTCAACATAACAACCAAGAGATGGCAATATCTTCCATGCTACACACACTATAGGCGGTTCCCAAACAGAATTGTAAAGTTTATACTCCCCCTCCACCAACAAGCATCAATCCATGGCTTGCTTGAAACAACGAGTGCCTCCAACAAGCAACAGTCCCGGGGGATGTTTGTTTGCAATTATTTTGATTTAGTTTGCATAAAGCATGGGACTGGGCATCCCGGTGACCAGCCATTTTCTCGTGAGTGAGGAGCGGAGTCCACTCCTCTTGAGAATAACCCTCCTAGCATGGAAGATAAGGGCAGCCCTAGTTGATACATGAGTTAGTCGAGCATACAAAACAGAATGTTTGTTTGAAGGTTTAGAGTTTGGCACATACAAATTTACTTGGAACGGCAGGTAGATAGCGCATATAGGAAGGTATAGTGGACTCATATGGAATAATTTTGGGGTTTAAGGGATTGGATGCACAAGCAGTATTCTCGCTTAGTACAGGTGAAGGCTAGCAAAAGACTAGGAAGCGACCAACTAGAGAGCGACAACAGTCATGAACATGCATTAAAATTAATAAACATTGAGTACAAGCATGAGTAGGATATAATCCACCATGAACATAAATATCGTGAAGGCTATGTTGATTTTGTTTCAACTACATGTGTGAACATGTGCCAAGTCAAGTCACTTAAATCATTCAAAGGAGGATACCACCCCACTATACCACATCACAACCATTTTAATAGCATGTTGGCACGCAAGGTAAACCATTATAACTCATAGCTAATCAAACATGGCACGAGCAACTATGATATCTAATTTTCATTGCAAACATGTTTTTTCATAATAGGCTGAATCAGGAACGATGAACTCATCATATTTACAAAAACAAGAGAGGTCGAGTTCATACTAGCTTTTCTCATCTCAGCCAGTCCATCATATATCGTCATAATTGCCTTTCACTTGCACTAAGCTGGAATCTGCGAGCATTCAATAAGCAGGAGAAGACAAGGCAATATGGGCTCTTGGTTAAATCAACAATAATGCATATAAGAGCAACTTCAACAATTTAATCATGGTCTTTTCCTATCGACCCCCAAAGAAAAGAAAAGAAATAAAACTATTTTCACGGGAAAGCTCCCAACACGCAAAAGAAGAACGGGCAATCTTTTGGGGTTTTCTTTTTAGTTATTACTACTACAGCAAAAAGGTAAACTAGCTAAAAGCTACAACTATTTTTTTGGTTTTTCTTAAGGTTTATTAAACACACAAGAAGAAAGCAAGAAAAATAAAATAAACTAGCATGGATATTACGGTGAAAAGTATGAGCACCGACATCTAGCAATGAGTGTGTGAACATAAATGTAATGTCGGTGGGAAATACGTACTCCCCCAAGCTTAGGCTTTTGGCCTAAGTTGGTTCATTGCCAAGGATGGCCTGGCGGATATCCGTAGTTGTAGCCGGGGTCGTACTGAGATGAAGAGGACTCTGACTGCCACTGGCTGGCAATCATCTCCGGATCCCAAAAGTAATCAGACTGTCGTGGAGGCTCAAATTGTGGTTCCGGCTCCGGGGCTGGTGTAGGGTTCCGGTAAGCGTAAATGGCCGCCCATGAACGAGATCTGAACCTTGGATAAATTGAACAAGGAAGGAGCAGGCAAGATAATAGTCTCAGGGTGATGTTTATCAAAGAACAATTTGTATTTAAGCTCCCATTCCCTATTCTTAACAATAAATCATGCGCTAACATACTCTTATAATCTAAATAAGCATTGGGCAACAATTTTTCTTCTTTCTCATAGAGCCTAATAGGTATGTTATAATGTGCATCAAGGCGTGAAGCATAAATACCTCCAAAGATGGGGCCCTTTGTATGGTTCAGACAATAATACCGCCCATACTAACAGTGTTATCGGCATATAAAGCATGGAACAAAATGATAATATTAGGAACACTAAGGTTTCCACAGTTTCCGTGACCAATTAAGCAACGACTAGCAAATATGGCAAAGTAGCGTAAAACAGGAAAATGTATGCTAGTGATTCTTGCATCGGAAACCTTCCTGGTTTCCCCCACAGTAATTGTGTCAATAAACCCGTCCACATCTTTATGATGAGGTTCATCTAAGGTACCCTCGAAGGGTATTTTGCAAACCTTGCAAAATTCATCTAGTGGCATCTTCTTAACAACATCATATAAATGAAACTCTACTGAAGGAGGTGTTTCTTTAGGAAAATAGTAGAAGTTTTGCACAAAAGTATTGGTGAGTAAGAGATACTGATGACGTTGGTCGCGGAGGAAGTCCGTGAGGCCCTCGTTCTCAGCCAATGAATAGAAATCATCATAAATCCTTGCTTTTCTCAAGAAATCATCGGAAGGCCATTACACGGCCGAACCTCCGTGGCGCGAGGCAAATTATATTTGGGCCTCTGTGATTCTTCATTTTGCTTTTCCTTCGAGCTTCAGCTCGATGAGCCCCTCAAGAATCTCTTCATTATTTTCTGGAAAATTCTGAAATTTTAGTAACTTCAAACAAAAGTAAACCAAACTCAACAAAATTGATAGCAACTACTCGTACAAGTGCCTAGAGCCTATATCATGCATTAGAAATACTTGGAACCATATAAATTTGACATGCAAGCTCAAGAACATGGTCACCTAGGCAGCACAAATTTGCAATGAATAAAGCACTAGAACAAAAACTAATTGGACCAATGGAGGAGTCACATACCAAGGAACAATCTCCCCAAGAAGTTTTGTGAGAGGTGCTTTGAGCAAGGAGATCAAAAATCGCAGCAAAATGAGCTAGAACTCGTGCTTGAGCTGGATATTGGTGTTTGTGGGAGGAAGAAGGGGTGTGTGGGTGCAGGAATAAGTGGAGGAGGGCCACCGTGGGCCCACGAGGCAGGGGGCGCGCCCAGGGGGGTAGGGCGTGCCCTCCACCCTCGTGGCCATATGCTTGCCCCTCCTGCTCTCAGTGCCAGATATTCTCAAATATTCCAGAAAAAATCATATTCCATTTTCAGGGCATTTGGAGAACTTTTATTTTTAGGGTATTTTTATATTGCATGGATAAATCGTAAAAATGCATGTAAAAAATACTATTCTTACTTTATTTCAACTAAATAATGTAAACTAGAAAGAGGGTATAGAAGGTTGTGCCTTCTAGTTTAAATCCATCTCATGCTCATCAAAAGGAATCCACTAACAAGGTTGATCAAGTCTTGTTAACAAACTCATTCCGAATAACATGGAACCGGAGAAATTTTGAATAACACTATGTTACCTCAACGGGGATATGCACATCCCCAATAATAAGAATGTCATATTTCTTCTTGACAGTAGGAAGAGGAAATTCAAAACCTCCAAATATAACCAATGGAATTTTTCCAATAGAATTGATACTATGAACTTGAGGTCATTTCCTCTGAAAGTGTACCGTATGCTCATTACCATTAACATGAAAAGTGACATTGCCTTTGTTGCAATCAATAACAGCCCCTGTAGTATTCAAAAAAGGCCTTCCAAGAATAATAGACATACTATCGCCCCTGAATATCAAGAATAACAAAGTCCGTTAAAATAGTAACGTTTGCAACCACAATAGGCACATCCTCACAAATACTGACAGGTATAGCAGTTGATTTATCAGCCATTTGCAAAGATATTTCAATAGGTGTCAACTTATTCAAGTCAAGTCTACGATATAAAGAGAGAGGCATAACACTAACACCAGCTCCAAGATCACATAAAGCAGTTTTAACATAGTTTCTTTTAATGGAGCATGGTATAGTAGGTACTCTTGGATCTCCAAGTTTCTTTGGTATTCCACCCTTAAACGTATAATTAGCATGCATGGTGGAAATCTCAGCTTTCGGTATCTTTCTCTTATTTGTAACAATATCTTTCATGTACTTAGCATAAGGATTCATTTTGAGCATATCAGTTAATCGCATACGCATAAAAGATAGTTCTAATCATTTCAAAGAAAGCGCTCAAAATACTCATCATTTTTTTCTTGGATGGTTTGGGAGGGAAAGGCATGGGTTTCTGAACCCAAGGTTCCCTTTCTTTACCATGTTTCCTAGCAACAAAGTCTCTCTTATCATAACGTTGATTCTTTGATTGTGGGTTAGCAAGATCAACAAAGAGGTTCAATTTCTACATCATTGTCATTACTAGGTTGAGCATCATCATGAACATCATCATTAACATTTTCACTAGGTTCATGTTCATTACCGCATTGTGTTTCAAAGATCGTAAATAGAGATATCATTTGGATTCTCGTGTGGTTCAGCAATAGGTTCACTAGAAGCATGCAAAGCCCTATCATTTTTCCTTTTCTTCCTTTTAGAAGGACTAGGTGCATCAATATTATTTGTCTGAGAATCTTGCTCAATTCTCTTAGGGTGGCCTTCAGGATACAAAGGTTCCTGATTCATTCTACCAGTTCTAGTAGCCACTCTAACAGCATACTCATTTTTCTTACTATTCATTTCGTTGAGCAAATCATTTTGAGCCTTAAGTACTTGTTCTACTTGAGTGGTAAAGAGAAGCATGTTTAGTAATGAGTTTAAGTTCACCTTTAACATTAGCCATATAATCACCCAAGTGTTCAATCATATAAGCATTTTGTTTTAATTGTCTACCAAAATAAGCATTGAAATCTTCTTGCTTAACCATAAAGTTATCAAACTCATCCAAGCATTGGCTAGCAATTTTAGTAGGAGGGATTTCAGCTTTATCATATCTATAGAGAGAATTTACCTTTACTACCTGTGTCGGGTTATCAAGACCAATAGGTAATGGATTAAGATCATAAGTTTCTTCAACAGGCGGTAGATTAAGACCATGTATTTCTTCAATAGGAGGTAAATTCTTAATATCTTCAGCTTTTATACCTTTTTCTTTCATAGATTTCTTTGCCTCTTGCATATCTTCAGGACTGAGAAATAGAACACCTCTCTTCTTCGGAGTTGGTTTAGGAATAGGTTCCGGAGTTGGTTTGAACATCAATTTGGACCTGACTTGGAGTCTAAGAGGTGAACATCACAATAATGTAGTAGGTAATATTAAGCAATGCATAACATAAGCAGAAACAAAAGAGTGCGACCTGTCTTGTGGACCCGTGTACTCCTCGGGTTCATTTGCTGAGTCGACGATGGTGATGCCGTTGCAGTTGGTGCCGGCAGCAGGGAAGGAGATCTGAGGCGGCGAAAGACGGTCAGGACTCGTGATGTCTGGTTTGGTGGATGCTTCTGTCGATGAAGCAGCTCAGGTGAGGTGGATGACATCACGGTAGGAGCAGGGCAAACCACACAAAGTTTTCTTCGGCATCTACCTGTAACTGAAGTAATTCTGTAAGGGCTCATTTGGCTTGCATGGTTCTAAAAACGTAGGGATAGGAAGAAAAACACCGGAATAGGATAGGAATGCACATGGGAAACAGAGCATTTGTGAACACATGATTTTTGTCAACTTGGGTGTTTGGTTCACAGGAATTGGAGGAGTAGAGGAATGCAAAGAAACATGGTAAAAATACAGTGAAAGCATATGAAAGCGTGTACAGTTAGAATGTTATTCTGCCACCAATGCACTTGGTCTTGTTTTCATGCATAGATTTTGAAAAGTAGGTCCAGGTGGATCTTTTGCTCCATTCCTTTCAACAAAATGCATGAATAATTGAATAGTAGAGTGCTACCTCTTGAGCACTGCGTTGGTTTTTCCTTGAAGAGGAAAGGGTGATGCAGCAAAGTAGCGTAAGTATTTCCCTCAGTTTTTGAGAACCAAGGTATCAATCCAGTAGGAGGCTACTGTGAGTCCCTCGTACCTACACAAAACAAATAACTCCTTGCAACCAACGCGATAAGGGGTTGTCAATCCCTTCACGGTCACTTACGAGAGTGAGATCTGATAGATATGATAGGATAATATTTTGGTATTTTTGTGATAAAGATGCAAAGTAAAATAAAAGCAAAATAAAAGCAAAGGAAATAACTAAGTGTTGGAAGATTAATATGATGAAGATAGACCCGGGGGCCATAGGTTTCACTAGTGGCTTCTCTCAAGAGCATAAGTATTTTACAGTGGGTGAACGAATTACTGTTGATCAATTAATGTAATTGAGCATAGTTATGAGAATATCTAGGTATGATCATGTATATAGGCATCACGTCCGATACAAGTAGACCGTCTCACCTGCATCTACTCATTACTCCACTCATCGACCGCTATCCAAAGCATGCATCTAGAGTATTAAGTTCATGAAAACAGTAACGCTTTAAGCAAGATGACATGATGTATAGGGATAAATTCATGCAATATGATAAAAGCCCCATCTTGTTATCCTCGATGGCAACAATACAATACGTGCCTTGCTGCCCCCTCATCCTTTGGGAAAGGACACCGCAAGATAGAACCCAAAGCTAAGCACTTCTCCCATTGCAAGAAAGATCAATCTAGTAGGCCAAACCAAACTGATAATTTGAAGAGACTTGCAAAGATAACCAATCATACATAAAAGAATTCAGAGAAGATTCAAATATTGTCCATAGATAATCTTGATCATAAACCCACAATTCATCGATCTCAACAAACACACCGCAAAAATAAGATTACATCGAATAGATCTCCACGAGAGAGGGGCAGAACATTGTATTGAGATCCAAAAAGAGAGAAGAAGCCATCTAGCTACTAACTATGGACCCGAAGGTCTGAGGTAAACTACTCACACTTCATCAGAGATGCTATGGTGTTGATGTAGAAGCCCTCCGTGATAGATGCCCCCACCGGTGGAGCTCTGGAACAGGCCCCAAGATGGGATCTCGTGGGTACAGAAGGTTGCGGCGGTGGAATTAGGTTTTTTGGCTCCGTATCTGATCGTTTGGGGGTATGTAGTTATATATAGGAGGAAGAAGTACGTCGGTGGAGCAACATGGGGCCCACGAGGGTGGAGGGAGCGCCCTGGGGGGGGGGGGTGGGCGCGCCCCCCTACCTCGTGGCCTCCTGGAAGCTTCTCTTACGTAGGGTCCAAGTCGGTAACCAACCAAGTAGTAGAGAATATTTGGCACAATGTCAAACATTGGCATGCCTATTTTTGGCACCAAACCAATTATTCTTGTAAAATTTACATCACCAAAAACCACCTGACTATAACAGATGATGTAAAAACTATTGACTCTGAACTTAACTGTCCAAACTAAAATTTACTATGGAATTTGAATGTTACTGTCGAAACTAAACGCAATGGTAGCAGAGAGGCGCTTCACGTGTAGTTTAGGGAGGGCCTGCAGTTCATCTTCAACTTGCACCCCCCTGAGCCACTAGGCACCACCAGCCGAACCGCCGGCCTGAAACAACTCCCCACCGCCGGTCTGCCGCTGCCCTAGCCAGCCCTCTAGGGCCCCCGCGCCGAGCTTTTTCTCCGGCGATCCCCACGCCACCGCCCCACCACCGCGCCCCTCCACCGTGAGCGACCACCGCCCCCACCCTGAACACTAAGATATATAGTGGGGTACCTCTCCAGCGAGCTCCCCTCCCCGCTGCGGGTGGTTCTTCCTTAACTCCGGCGAGCCCCCCACCCCCTGAAAATTGACTGACCCAAAAGTCGATTTAGTCGACTGAAGTGTAGCTAAATCGGAGCAGAGGAGCAGCACGAGCGAGGGGGACAGCAGCAGCTGCGCGAGTGAGCAAGTGAGAGCCGGAGCAGCAGCAGCAGTGCGAGCGAGTGAGCGAGAGCCGAAGCAGCAGCAGCACGAGCGAGCGAGCGAGAGTCGGAGCAGCAGCAGCAGATCCGGCTGGTATAGCCGCCGCCGCCGAAGGGGCCTCGCACTGGGGGAGAGACGCCATGGAGATGTCGCCCACGGAGCCAGCTTCGAGGTAGCCGCTCCATGGTGGTGCGGGATGGATCACCGTCGGCGCCGGGAGGTCGAGTTAAGGAGAAGGTACGATGCGATGAGTGTAAAACCTCTTTGGTGGCGCCGAGTAGGCCTCGGTTTCGTCCGAGGAGTCGGTGAGGATGTTGTTGTTCCGGTGGAGCAGGTTATGGCGGCGCTGTGCGAATGGAGCAGCCGCAATAGACAAGGCGATCGTCCGAGCAGCTCCTTGGAGGTGGAGGACGGGGTGGCTGAACCGGCGGGACGACAAGATGGACGACGGATCCTCATCTGGGAAGGTGGATGAGGGACGTCGAGCTGTTGCGGTGGACAACGTTATTGGGGAAGAGGCTCCGACTGGGCAGCGGTGAGGTGGAGGACGGAGGATGGTGGGGTTTCGCGGCTGGAGCGGAGAGGTTATGGCGGCCTCAGATTTCGAATGGCGAAAAGGAGGCGATGGGAGGGGGAACCATGACTTAGGGACGCGCTTGTCCAAAATGTAGGGTGTGTTACAAAATTACCCCCACCGATTGAACTAGCGGCCCTCTCGGCTCAGGGTTAGAAGGGGGATTTCGTGTGTCGGGATTTAGCAGGTGGAGGGAGATTTCACGCTCGTTCTAATTTCGGGATAGCAAGAGGCGGGTTGTGAAGGCGCCAGTGTTTGGAGCACAATATCTGAACTTTCGGGATATAACAAGGCGTGGGTTGAATTTTAGGGACAAGCCTAATGTGTAATATTGTACTTGTACGTACCAAATCAATTCGCACTTCCCTTAACGAAAACAGACGAAAAAAATAAAACTATTCACACCACACAAAGAGAGAGTCGTGTCCTGTTTTACTATACAAATGCTTTTCAAAGCTATGAATTCATGTTATGTCCAATTAAATTTTTTCGCTGGCTGTATAATGCATGTAACCTACTCATAGCAACATTTTAGTGCATTCCAAATGTCTATACTACCGCTGCAATTCGAGCTGAATTTGAATTCGTTTCTCTATTTCAATAAGAATCTACAATCATGATTGTTGCCAGCTTCAACCATCATTCGTGCATTACCTTAACAACACACCACATGATTACTATAGAGATAGATATGAACTGTGTACTATATGAACTTGAATTGAATTTTTTGAATACACTTGATGTTGATTCCAAATAATAGTACATTTGATGTACTAATTATATATTCATAATCAAAACCATGTTCCATGCGTACACCGTGTTTATCACACAAAGTATAGTGCCCCGCCCCCTATGTTATGACAAGATTTTAGCCCTGAGCTGCAAAAGCCACGCATTAGCCCAAATTATAATCAGTGTTCTATATATTATATGTAGTACTAGCAAGATGCCCATGTGTTTCGACGGAACATCAAGATGATCGAGGGGAGGTCTTATTTGCAAATATGGAGAGGGGTGTGGGTATCTATTTTCAAAATTGCCATAGTTTCCTTCTTATCTGTCGGATATAAATCGGACGGCCTATATTGCAGGATGGCAGGCACACCATCATCAACAACTCTATTTTTATAAGAGTAGAGATAAAATATATTATATGTAGTATAACATGTTCATAACAACAACATGTGTATCACTGTTATATATATTCATGCATGTGTCGGTTTAAAACACTATGATAAATTCTTCAAATATCTGAATTCGCTTTTTATAATGAATTATGATCTCTATTCGTCTTTTACACCCACACAATCCTCTTATCTTTGTAGCTAGCGCTAATTTTTCCTCGTGCATGCACACGCCCACATCCCTCTCATCCTCCCTCAGCATTCTCTAGCTCCATCACACAAATTCGTCTTTTCACTTTAGGTCATTCACCCATGGTGTGTGTAGGCCCCCCAGCTCCTTTACGGCACACATCGATCGATATGCCTCTCTAGCCAGGTGTGCCTAGCACAAACACAAGCTTTCCCTATTCTCTTCTCACTGTCCATGCCTCACTCCCACCCCTCTTTTCACCGATCTCATACTCGCACACTCCTTCCCCCTCGATATAGTATGCCTCTCGCACCACCTCCTAGATGCATCCCTCTCTCTCTCCATCCTTCTCCCCGTGCCTTATTTGCTTCTAACACATACATACATGTATACTGATTGAACTCCCTACATATACGTAGGTCGACTTTAACTATTTCCCCACACCCATCGATCAACGTACCTCACAAGTTATGTCTCTCCTTTCTCTAACAAAGGACGATTGATCTTCCTATGTAATTACGTCTGCTTACGATAGCCATATCGTCCCCCCTCATCATTCGTGCATGCCTCCTGACCCGTCTCTCACACGCACACAGGCTGGCAACAATCCCCTCTCTTATTGATATTGCAGGCGTGCCCTCCGTTTGTCTAGCAAGCCTCTCCCACCATTTGCTAGAAGCAACTCCACCACCACCCCCTCCAACACTCTAGCTTTGTCTCTCTCCCAACCTTATTCCTCTCCTACACATATGCATGGATGCCAATCAATCTCCCTCAATACATAAGGTGGCCTCTGTCCTCCTCCACACATATACCAGCAATTATACTTCTGTTGTTAATTAGGTATCCCCCCCCCCCACCACACACCGATAGTCGAGCGATGTAGGTAGGTATCCATGCCACAGAGACATACTGCACCTGTCCCCTCTCACGTTCCAGTAGGCCAGCCACCCTATATCTTTGATGTGGGCACACACAAATTCGATGGCACTCTTTATCGATCGCCCTCGCGCACATGCTACCTCTTGAGCATGCGTTGGTTTTCCCTTGAAGAGGAAAGGGTGATGCAGCAAAGTAGCGTAAGTATTTCCCTCGGTTTTGAGAAGCAAGGTATCAATCCAGTAGGAGACAATGCACAATTCACCTAGTACCTACACAAACAATCAAGAACCTTGCAACCAACGCGATAAAGGGGTTGTCAATCCCTTCACGGTCACTCGCAAAAGTGAGATCTAATAAAGATAGTAAAGTAAATATTTTTGGTATTTTTGTTATATAGATTGGAAAGTAAAGACTGCAAAATAATAAACGAGATGCGATGTAAATAAAAGAGATGCAATATAATAAGAAAGAGACCCGGGGGCCATAGGTTTCACTAGTAGCTAATCTCAATATAGCATGTATTATGGTGGGTGAACAAATTACTGCTGAGCAATTGATAGAAAGGCGCATAGTTATGAAGATATCTAAGGCAATGATCATGAATATAGGCATCACGTCCGTGTCAAGTAGACCGAAACGATTCTGCACCTACTACTATTACTCCATGAAGGAAATATGCCCTAGAGGCAATAATAAAGTTATTATTTATTTCCTTATATCATGATAAATGTTTATTATTCATGCTAGAATTGTATTAACAGGAAACATAATACATGTGTGAATACATAAACCTGCTGAGTGTCACTAGTATGCCTCTACTTGACTAGCTCGTTAATCAAAGATGGTTGTGTTTCCTAACCATGAACAAGGAGTTGTTATTTGATTAACGGGATCACATCATTGGTTGAATGATCTGATTGACATGACCCATTCCATTAGCATAGCACCTGATCGTATAGTTTGTTGCTAGTGCTTTTCTTCATGACTTATACATGTTCCTATGACTATGAGATTATGCAACTCCCGTTTGCACGAGGAACACTTTGGGTGCTACCAAACGTCACAACGAATCGGGTGATTATAAAGGTACATTACAGGTGTCTCCGAAGGTACATGTTGGGTTGGCATATTTCGAGATTAGGATTTGTCACTCCGATTGCTCGGAGAGGTATCTCTGGGCCCTCTCGGTAATGCACATCACATAAGCCTTGCAAGCATTGCAACTAATGAGTTAGTTGTGAGATGATGTATTACTTTAACGAGTAAAGAGACTTGCCGGTAATCTAGATTGAACTAGGTATTGGATACCGACGATCGAATCTCGGGCAAGTAACATACCGATAACAAAGGGAACAACGTATGTTGTTATGCGGTCTGACCGATAAAGATCTTCAGAGAATATGTAGGAGCCAATATGGGCATCCAGGTCCCGCTTATTGGTTATTGACCAGAGAGGTGTCTCGGTCATGTCTACATAGTTCTCGAACCCGTAGGGTCCGCACGCTTAACGCTTCGATGACAGTTACTATGAGTTGTTATGATGTTTCTGTACGAAGGTTGTTCGAGTCCGGATGAGATCACGGACGTGACGAGGAGTCTCGAAATGGTCGAGACATAAAGATTCATATATTGGAAGTCTATGTTTGGACATCGGAAGTGTTCCGGTGAAATTAGAATTTTACCAAGCACCGGAGGTTACGGAACCCCCGAATACTAATGGGCCAACATGGGCCTTAGTGGAAAGGGAGAGAAGGGGGCCCAAGTGCTGGTCGCACCTTCCCCCTTCCCTAGTCCTATTAGGACTAGGAGAAGGGGCGCCTCTCTCTCCCTTCCCACTTGGGGAAACCTAGTTGGACTAGGATTGGGGGAATCCTACTCCTAGTAGGAGTAGGACACCCTGGCGCACCTCCCTTGGCCGGCCAGCCCTCCTCCTTCCCTCCTTTATATACGGGGCAGAGGGCACCCCATGACACACAAGTTGATCCTTGAGATCTTTCCTTAGCTGCAGCGGTGCCCCTTCCACCATATTACACCTCGAGAATACCGTAGCAGAGCTTAGGCGAAGCCTGCGCCGGTGGAACATCATCATCGTCACCACGCCGTCTTGTGACGAAACTCTCCCCTCAACACTCGGCTGGATCGGAGTTCGAGGGACGCCATCGAGCTGAACGTGTGCAGAACTTCGGAGGTGCCGTACGCTCGGTACTTGGATCGGTTGGATCGTGAAGAAGTACGACTACTTCCTCTACGTTGCGTCAACGCTTCGGCTGTGGGTCTACGAGGGCACGAGACAACACTCTCATCTCGTTGCTATGCATCACCATGATCTTGGCGTGATCGTGAGGAAAATTTTGAAATTACTACGTTACCCAACAAAGTGGCATCCGAGCCTGGTTTTATGCGTAGATGTCATATGCACGAGTAGAACACAAGTGAGTTGTGGACGATACAAGTCATACCGCCTACCGGCATGTCATACTTTGGTTCAGCGGTATTGTTGGAAAGACGATCCAGACCAACCTTACGCTGCGTACTCTTACGAGACCGGTTCCTCGACGTGCTTTGCACATAGATGGCTTGTGGAAGACTGTCTCCCAACTTTAGTTGAACCGAAAAGTAGCATACGCCCGGTCCTTGAGAAGGTTAAACGGAGTCTATTTGACGAAGTATCGTTGTGGTTTTGATGCGTAGGTAAGAACGGTTCTTGCTCAGCCCGTAGCAGCCACGTAAAACTTGCAACAACAAAGTAGAGGACGTCTAACTTGTTTTTGCAGGGCATGTTGTGATGTGATATGGTCAAGACGTGATGCTATATTTTATTGTATGAGATGATCATGTTTTGTAACCGAAGTTATCGGCAATCGGGCAGGAGCCATAAGGTTATCGCTTTATTGTATGCAATGCAATCGAACTGAAATGCTTTACTTTATCACTAAGCGCTACCTATAATCGTAGAAGCATAATTTAGGCGAGACGACAAAGATGCTACTATGGAGAACAAGGTGTCGCTACCGGTGGCGATGGTGATCATGACGGTGCTTCGGAGATGGAGATCACAAGCACAAGATGATGATGGCCATATCATATCACTTATATTGATTGCATGTGATGTTAATCCTTTATGCATCTTATCTTGCTTTGATTGACGGTAGCATTATAAGATGATCCCTTACTAAATTATCAAGAAGTGTTCTCCCTGAGTATGCACCGCTATGAAAGTTCTTCGTCTTTGAGACACCACGTGATGATCGGGTGTGATAGGCTCTCACGTTCAAATACAACGGGTGCAAAACAGTTGCACACGCAGAATACTCAGGTTATACTTGACGAGCTATGCATATAAGATATGACCTCGGAACACGAGACCGAAAGGTCGGCGTGAATCATATAGTAGATATGATCAACATATTGATGTTCACCATTGAAACTACTCCATCACACGTGATGATCGGTCATGGTGTAGTTGATATGGATCACGCAATCACTTAGAGAATTGGAGGGATATTTTTCTAAGTGGGAGTTCTTAAGTAATATGATTAATTGAACTTAAATTTATCATGAACTTAGTACCGATAGTATCTTGCTTGTCTATGATGTGTAGATAGATGGCTCGTCTTGTTGTTCCGTTGAATTTTAATGCGTTCCTTGAGAAAGCAAAGTTGAAAGATGATGGCAGCAATTACACGGACCGGGTCCGTAACTTGAGGATTATCCTTATTGCTGCACGGAAGAATTACGCCCCGGAAGCACCGTTAGGTGCCGTGCCTGGTGCAAGGGCTGCGCCAGATGTTGTGAACGTCTGGCAAAGCAAAGCCGATGACTACTCTATAGTTCGGTGTGCCATGCTTTACGGCTTAGAACCGGACTTCAACGTTGCTTTTGAACACCATGGAGCATATGAGATGTTCCAGGAGTTGAAGTTAATATTCCAAGCGAATGCCGGATTGAGAGATATGAAGTCTCCAATAAGTTCTATAGCTGTAAGATGGAGGAGAAGCAGTTACTCGGTGAGCATATACTCGTAATGTCCGGATATAACAATCACTTGATTCAAGCTGGGAGTTAATCTTCCGGATGATTGCGTCATTGATGTAATTCTCCAATCATCGCCACCAAGCTACAAGAGCTTCGTGATGAACTATAATATGCAAGGGATGACCAAAACAATGCCCGAGCTCTTCGCGATGCTTTGAAAGCCATGGAGGTAGAAATCAAAAGGAGCATCAAGTGTTGATGGTTAACAAAACCACTAGTTTCAAGAAAAGGGCAAAGGAAAGAAAAGGAAACTTCAAAAAGAACGGCAAGCAAGTTGTCGATCAAGAGAAGAAACCCAAGTCTGGTCCTAAGCCGAAACTGAGTGCTTCTATTGCAAGCGGGCTGGTCCTTTGAAGCGGAACTGCCCCAAGTATTTGGCGGATAAGAAGGATGGCAAGGTTAACAAAGGTATATGTGATATACAAGTTATTGATGTGTACCTTACTAATACTCGCAGTAGCACCTGGGTATTTGATACTGGTTACATTGCTAATATTTGCAACTCAAAGCAGGGGCTACTGATTAGCGAAGATTGGCTAAGGGCGAGGTGACGATGCGCGTGGGAAATGGTTCCAAAGGCGCTGTGCTCGCAGTCCGCACGCTACCTCTACATCTACCTTCGGGCTTAGTATTAGACCTAAATAATTGTTATTTAGTACCCGCGTTGAGCATGAACATTATATCTGGATCTTGTTTAATGCGAGACGGTTATTCATTTAAATCAGAGAATAATGGTTGTTCTATTTATATGAATAATATCTTTTATGGTCATGCACCATTGAAGAATGGTTTGTTTTTACTTAATCTCGATAGTAGTGATACACATATTCATAACGTTGAAGCCAAAAGATGTAGAGTTGATAATGATAGTGCAACTTATTTGTGGCAATCGCCGTTTAGGTCATATCGATTGTAAAGCGCATGAAGAAACTCCATCTTGATGGACTTTTGGAGTCACTTGATTATGAATCACTTGGCACTTGCGAACCGTGCCTTATGGGCAAGATGACTAAAACACCGTTCTCCGGAACTATGGAGAGCAACAGATTTATTGGAAATCATACATCTTGATGTATGTGGTCCAATGAATGTTGAGGCTCGTGGCGGATATCGTTATTTTCTCACCTTCACAGATGATTTGAGCAGATATGGGTATATCTACTTAATGAAACACAAATCTGAAACATTTGAAAAGTTCAAAGAATTTCAGAGTGAAGTGGAAAATCATCGTAACAAGAAAATAAAGTTTCTACGATCCGATCGTGGAGGAGAATATTTGAGTTACGAGTTTGGCCTACATTTGAAACAATGCGGAATAGTTTCGCAACTTACGCCACCGAACACCACAACGTAATGGTGTGTCCGAACGTCAGAATCGTACTTTATTAGATATGGTGCGATCTATGATGTCTCTTCTTGATTTACCGCTATCGTTTTGGGGTTATGCTTTAGAGACGGCTACATTCACTTTAAATAGGGCACCATCTAAATCCGTTGGAGACGACGCCTTATGAACTGTGGTTTGGCAAGAAACCAAAGTTGTCGCTTTACGAAAGTTTGGGGCTGCGATGCTTATGTGAAAAAGCTTCAACCCGATAAGCTCGAACCCAAATCGAGAAATGTGTCTTCATAGGATACCCAAAGGAGACTGTTGGGTACACCTTCTATCACAGATCCGAAGGCAAGATTTTTGTTGCTAAATTCGGAAACTTTTTGGAGAAGGAGTTTCTCTCGAAAGAAGTGAGTGGGAGGAAAGTAGAACTTGATGAGATAATCGTATCTACTCCCTTATTGAGAAGTAGTACATCACGTAAAACAGTTTCGTGACACCTACACCAAATAGGGAAGAAGCTAATGATGATGATCATGAAACTTCAGATCAAGTTTCTACAGAACTTCGTAGATCAACCAGAGCAAGATCCGCACTGTGAGTGGTACGGTAATCCTATTCTCGGAAGTCATGTTCTCGGAACATGATGAACCTACGAACTATGAAGAAGCGATGGTGAGCCCAGATTCCACAAAATGGCCGGAGGCCATGAAATCTGAGATGGGATCCATGTATGAGAACAAAGTGTGGACTTTGGTTGACTTGCCCGATGATCGGCAAGCAATTGAGAATAAATGGATCTTCAAGAAGAAGACCGGACCGATGGTAATGTTATCGTCTATAAAGCTCGACTTGTTGCAAAAGGTTTTCGACAAGTTCAAGGGATTGACTACGATGAGACCTTCTCACCCGAAGCGATGCTTAAGTCCGTCCGAATCATGTTAGCAATTGCCGCATTTTATGATTATGAAATTTGGCAAATGGATGTTAAAACTGCATTCTGAATGGATTTACGGAAGAAGAGTTGTATATGATGCAACCAGAAGGTTTTGTCGATCCAAAAGGAGCTAACAAAGTGTGCAAGCTCCAGCGATCCATTTATGGACTGGTGCAAGCCTCTCGGAGTTGGAATAAACGCTTTTGATAGTGTGATCAAAGCATTTGGTTTTATCTGACTTTTGGAGAAGCCTGTATTTACAAGAAAGTGAGTGGGAGCTCTGTAGCATTTACGATATTATATGTGGATGACATATTACCGATCGGAAATGATATAGAATTCTTGATAGCATAAAGGGATACTTGAATAAGAGTTTTTCGATGAAAGACCTCGGTGAAGCTGCTTACATATTGGGCATTAAGATCTATAGAGATAGATCAAGACGCTTAATAGGACTTTCACAAAGCACATACCTTGACAAAGTTTTGAAAAAGTTCAAAATGGATCGTGCAAAGAAAGGGTTCTTGCCGGTGCTACAAGGTGTGAAGTTGAGTAAGACTCAATGCCCGACCACCGCAGAAGATAGAGAGAAAATGAAAGATGTTCCTATGCTTCAGCCATAGGCTCTATCATGTATGCAATGCTGTGTGTACGGACCTGATGTGTGCCTTTGCTGTAAGTTTGGCGGCGGTACCAAAGTAATCCAGAGTGGATCATCGGACAGCGGTCAAGAACATCCTTAAGTACTTAAGAAGGACTAAGGATATGTTTCTCATTTATGGCGGTGACAAAGAACTCGTCGTAAACGGTTACGTCGACGCAAGCTTTGACATTGATCCGGACGATTCTAAATCGCAAACCGGATACGTATTTACATTAAACGGAGGAGTCGGTTGGTGCAGTTCCAAACAAAGCGCCGTGGCGGGATCTACATGTGAAGTTGAGTACATAGCTGCTTCGGAAGCAGCTAATGAAGGAGTCTGGATGAAGGAGTTCATAACCGATCTAGGTGTTGTACCTAGTGTATCGGGTCCAATGAAAATCTTTTGTGACAATATCGGTGCAATTGCCTTAGCAAAGGAATCCAGATTTCACAAGAGAACCAAGCACATCAAAAGACGCTTCAACTCCATCCGGGATTTGGTCCGTGGGAGACATAGAGATATGCAAGATACATACGGATCTGAATGTTGCGTAATTCGCTGACTAAGCCTCTTCCACGAGCAAAACATGATCAGCACCAAGACTCCATGGGTGTTAGAATCATTCTTGTGTAATCTAGATTATTGACTCTAGTGCAAGTGGGAGATCAAGGAAATATGCCCTAGAGGCAATAATAAAGTTATTATTTATTTCCTTATATCATGATAAATGTTTATTATTCATGCTAGAATTGTATTAACAGGAAACATAATACATGTGTGAATACATAAACCTACAGAGTGTCACTAGTATGCCTCTACTTGACTAGCTCGTTAATCAAAGATGGTTGTGTTTCCTAACCATGAACAAGGAGTTGTTATTTGATTAACGGGATCACATCATTGGTTGAATGATCTGATTGACATGACCCATTCCATTAGCATAGCACTTTGGGTGCTACCAAACGTCACAACGTAACTGGGTGATTATAAAGGTACATTACAGGTGTCTCCGAAGGTACATGTTGGGTTGGCATATTTCGAGATTAGGATTTGTCACTCCGATTGCCTGGAGAGGTATCTCTGGGCCCTCTCGGTAATGCACATCACATAAGCCTTGCAAGCATTGCAACTAATGAGTTAGTTGTGAGATGATGTATTACGGACCGAGTAAAGAGACTTGCCGGTAACGAGATTGAACTAGGTATTGGATACCGACGATCGAATCTCGGGCAAGTAACATACCGATAACAAAGGGAACAACGTATGTTGTTATGCGGTCCGACCGATAAAGATCTTCGTAGAATATGTAGGAGCCAATATGGGCATCCAGGTCCCGCTTATTGGTTATTGACCAGAGAGGTGTCTCGGTCATGTCTACATAGTTCTCGAACCCGTAGGGTCCGCACGCTTAACGCTTCGATGGCAGTTACTATGAGTTGTTTAGATGTTTCTGTACAGAAGGTTGTTCGGAGTCCCGGATGAGATCACGGACGTGACGAGGAGTCTCTAAATGTTCGAGACAAAAAGATTCATATATTTGAAGTATATTTTTTGACATCGGAAGTGTTACGGGTGAAATTAGGAATTTTACCAAGCACCGGGAGGTTACGGAACCCCGGAATACTAATGGGCCAACATGGGCCTTAGTGGAAAGGAGAGAAGGGGCCCAAGTGCTGGCCGCACCTTCCCCCTTCCCTAGTCCTATTAGGACTAGGAGAAGGGGCGCCTCTCTCTCCCTTCCCACTTGGGGAAACCTAGTTGGACTAGGATTGGGGGAATCCTACTCCTAGTAGGAGTAGGACACCCTGGCGCACCTCCCTTGGCCGGCCAGCCCCTCCTCCTTCCCTCCTTTATATACGGGGCAGAGGGCACCCCATGACACACAAGTTGATCCTTGAGATCTTTCCTTAGCCGTGCGGTGCCCCTTCCACCATATTACACCTCGAGAATACCGTAGCGAGCTTAGGCGAAGCCTCGCCACGGTGGAACATCATCATCGCCACCACGCCGTCAGGTCTTGTGAAACTCTCCCTCAACACTCGGCTGGATCGGAGTTCGAGGGACGCCATCGAGCTGAACGTGTGCAGAACTCGGAGGTGCCGTGACGCTCGGTACTTGGATCGGTTGGATCGTGAAGAAGTACGACTACTTCCTCTACGTTGCGTCAACGCTTCCGCTGTGGGTCTACGAGGGTACGTAGACAACACTCTCATCTCGTTGCTATGCATCACCATGATCTTGCGTGATCGTAGGAAAATTTTTGAAATTACTACGTTACCCAACACTCCACACATCGACCGCTATCCAGCGTGCATCTAGAGTATTAAGTTCATAAGAACAGAGTAACGGATTAAGCAAGATGACATGATGTAGAGGGATAAACTCAAGCAATATGATATAAACCCGTCTTTTTTATCCTTGATGGCAACAATACAATACGTGCCTTGCTGCCCCTACTGTCACTGGGAAAGGACACCACACGATTGAACCCAAATCTAAGCACTTCTCCCATTGCAAGAAAGATCAATCTTGTAGGCCAAAGTAAACCGATAATTCGAAGAGACTTGAAAGATATCAAAACATGCATATAGAATTCAGAGAAGAACCAAATAATATTCATATATAATCTGTTCATAAATCCAAAATTCATCGGATCTCGGCAAACACACCGCAAAGGAGTATTACATCAAATAGATCTCCAAGAACATCGAGGAGAACTTTCTATTGAGAATCAAAGAGAGAGAAGACGCCATCTAGCTAATAACTATGGACCCGAAGGTCTGTGGTGAACTACTCACGCTTCATCGGAGAGTTAATGGTGTTGATGTAGAAGCCCTCCGTGATTGATTGCCCCTCCGGCAGATCACTGGAAAAGACCCCGAGATGGGATCTCATGGGAACAGAAGGTTGCGGTGGTGGAAAAGTGGTTTCGTGGCTCCCTCTGATCGATCAAGGATATAATAGTATATATAGGCGAAAGAAGTACGCCGGTGGAGCTACGAGGGGCCCACGAGGGTGGGGGCGCGCCTACCCCCCTGGGCGCACCCTCCTGCCTCGTCGCCGCTTCGTGGCGTTCCAGACTTCAACTCCAAGTCTTCTGGATTGCTTTCGGTCCAAGAAAGATCATCGCGAATGTTTCATTCCATTTGGATTCCATTTGTATTCCTTTTCTGCGAAACTCTAAAATAGGAAAAAGATAGAAACTGGCACCGGGCCTCCGGTTAATTGGTTAGTCTCAAAAATAATATAAAATAGCATATTAAAGCCCATTAAACATCCAAAACAGATAATATAATAGCATGGAACAATCAAAAAGTATAGATGCGTTGGAGACGTATCAAGCATCCCCAAGCTTAATTCATGCTCGTCCTCGAGTAGGTAAATGATAAAAACAAAAAAATTTATGTGGAATGCTACCTAACATAATTATCAATGTAATTTTCTTTATTGTGGCATGAATTTTCAGATCCAAAAGATTCAAGACAAAAGTTTAATATTGACATAAAAATAATAATACTTCAAGCATACTAACAAAGTAACCATGTCTTCTCGAAATAACATGGCCAAAAAAGTTCATCCCTAGAAAATCCTATAGTTTGGCTATCCTCCATCTTCGTCACACAAAATGTTCAAATCATGCACAAACCCGATGACAAGCCAAGCAATTGTTTCATACTTTAGTATTCTCAAACTATTTTCAACTTTCACGCAATACATGAGCGCGAGCCATGGACATAGCACTATAGGTGGAATAGAATGGTGGTTGTGGAGAACACAAAAAAGAGGAAGATGGTCTCACATCAACTAGGCATATTAATGGGCTATGGAGATGCCCATCAATAGATATTAATGTGAGTGAGCAGGGATTGCCATGCAACGGATGCATTAGAGCTATAAATGTATGAAAGCTCAACAAAAGAAACTAAGTGGGTGTGCATCCAACTTGCTTGCTCACGAAGACCTAGGGCATTTTGAGGAAGCCCATAGTTGGAATATCCAAGCCAAGTTCTATAATGAAAAATTCCCACTAGTATATGAAAGTGACAAAATAAGAGACTCTCTATCATGAAGACATATCATGGTGCTACTTTGAAGCACAAGTGTGGAAAAAGGATAGTAGCATTGTCCCTTCTCTCTTTTTCTCTCTTTTTTTGTTTGGCTTCTTTTGCCACTCTTATTTTTCATTGGCTTCCTTGGCCTCTCTTTTTTTCCTCACACGGGACAATGCTCTAATAATGATGATCATCACACTTCTATTTATTTCCAACTCAAGGATTACAACTCGAAACTTAGAACAAAATATGACTCTATATGTGTGCCTCCGGCGGTGTATCGGGATGTGCAATGAATCAAGAGTGAAATGTATGAAAAATTATGAATGGTGGCTTTGCCACAAATACGATGTCAACTACATGATCATGCAAAGCAATATGACAATGATGAAGCATGTCATACTAAACGGAACGGTGGAAGTTGCATGGCAATATATCTCGGAATGGCTATGGAAATGCCATAATAGGTAGGTATGGTGGCTGTTTTGAGGAAGGTTTATGGTGGGTGTATGATACCGGCAAAAAGTGCGTGGTATTAGAGAGGCTAGCAATGGTGGAAGGGTGAGAGTGCGTATAATCCATGGACTCAACATTAGTCATAAAGAACTCACATACTTATTGCAAAAATCTACAAGTCATCAAAACCAAGCACTATGCGCATGCTCCTAGGGGGATAGATTGGTAGGAAAAGACCATCGCTCGTCCACGACCGCCACTCGTAAGGAAGACAATCAAAGAAACACCTCATGCTTCAAATTTGACACACAACGGTTACCATACGTGCATGCTATGGGACATGGAAACCTCAACACAAGTATTTCTCAAATTCACAATTAATCTACTAGCATGACTCTAATATCACCATCCTCATGTCTCAAAACAATCATCAAGCATCAAACTTCTCATAGTATTCAATGCACTTTATATGAAAGTTTTTATTATATCCATCTTGGATGCCCATCATATTAGGACTCGTTTTATAGCCAAAGAAAATTACCATGCTGTTCTAAAAGACTCTCAAAATAATATAAGTGAAGCATGAGAGATCAATAATTTCTATAAAATAAAACCACCACCGTGCTCTAAAAAGATATAAGTGAAGCACTAGAGCAAAATTATGTAGCTCAAAAGATATAAGTGAAGCACATAGAGTATTCTAATAAATTCCAATTCATGCGTGTTTCTCCCAAAAGGTATGTACAGCAAGTATGATTGTGGTAAACTAAAAAATCAAAGACTCAAATCATACAAGACGCTCCAAGCAAAACACATATGATGTGGTGAATTAAAATATAGCCTCAAGTAAACTTACCGATAGACAAAGACAAAAGGGAGGATGCCTTCCGGGGCATCCCCAAGCTTAGTCTTTTGGTTGTCCTTGAATTTTACATTGGGGTGGCTTGGGCATCCTCAAGCTTAGGCTCTTGTCACTCCTTATTCCAAAATACATCAAATCTTTACCCAAAAACTTGAAAACTCCACAACACAAAACTTCAACAGGAAATCTCATTCTTTATTTATATTGGTTTAAACCTACTGTATTCCAACTTATCTATGGTTCATACCCCCCGATACTACTCATAGATTCATCAAAATAAGCAAACAACACACGAAAAACAGAATCTGTCAAAAACAGAATAGTCTGTAGTAATCTGACTTGTTCGAATACTTATGGAACTCCAAAAATTCTGAAATAAATTTGTGGACGTGAGAAATTTGTCTATTAATCATATGCAAAAAGAATCCACCTAAAAGCGTTCTCCACTAAAAAATGGCAGCTAATCTCGTGAGCGTAAAAGTTTCTGTTCTTTACAGCAAGATCGCAAAGACTTCACCAAAGTCTTCCCAAAGGTTCTACTTGGCACAAACACTAATTAAAAGTTAAAACCACATCTAAACAGAAGCTAGGTAAATTATTTATTACTAAACAGGAACAGAAAGCAAAGAACAAAAATAAAATTGGGTTGCCTCCCAACAAGCGCTATCGTTTAACGCCCCTAGCTAGGCATAAAGGAAAGAATAGATCTAGGTATAGTCATCTTTGGCCTTTATCTTTTTAATGAGTTATGCTCGAATCCTGGAGGTTCTTTATGTTTTCCTTCATACTCAGAGGTTTTTAGATCTAGAGCATCCAACCACTTATTGCAAAGAGTGATCAACATATTCATGCGGTGAAGGTTCCCGCTAACATTTTTAAGAGGTTCAAGGGATTTTTGCAAAATTTTAGTTACTTCACATATTTTCTCAAAAACTTGGGTTCCGTCTTGAGTATGATGTAGTCCCTTTTGTGGCGGTAGTACTCCTACTATTCCCTCTGTAATCTCATACGCAATACTGGGATCAATTTCAATAAAACTCCCTTTAGCGGCAAAATCCAAGAGTTGTCTATGGGACATGGTTAGCCCAACTAAAAGTTAAGTAAAATCTTGAAATCTCCCTCTATAGTGCAATTACGATAGGATTCTATCATCCTGTACCAAGCATCTTTTTAGTTTTCTCCTTGTCATTGTTTGAAGTGAAGAACTTCAAAATCGGGAGACAAAAAAGAGGGAGAGGGCTAGCCATGAAGGCCAAACAAACGATCTAACACACGGATGCACAAGAAGCAAGCGAAAAGAGACGAACGGAAAAGGGCGAAGGAAAGGCAAAGGTTTTCGAAAATCGCTTTAGAAGTGGGGGAGAGAAAAACGAGAGGCGAATAGCAAATAATGTAATTCGAGGGAGAAGAGTTTATGATAGGTACTTGGTATGTCTTGACTTGGTGTAGATCTCCCCGGTAACAGCTCCAAAAATCCTTCTTGCTACCTCTTGAGCATGCGTTGGTTTTCCCTTGAAGAGGAAAGGGTGATGCAGCAAAGTAGTGTAAGTATTTCCCTCAGTTTTGAGAACCAAGGTATCAATCCAGTAGGAGACAACGCATAAGTCACCTAATACCTGCAAAAACAATCAAGAACCTTGCGACCAATGCGATAAAGGGGTTGTCAATCCCTTCACGGTCACTTGCAAAAGTGAAATCTAATAAAGATAGTAAAGTAAATATTTTTGGTATTTTTGTTGTATAGATTGGAAAGTAAAGATTGCAAAATAGTAAACGAGATGTGATGTAAATAAAAGAGATGAAATATAATAAGAAACAGACCCGGGGGCCATATGTTTCACTAGTGCCTTCTCTCAAGATAGCATGTATTACGGTGGGTGAACAAATTACTACCGAGCAATTGATAGAAAAGCGCATAGTTATGAAGATATCTAAGGCAATGATCATGAATATAGGCATCACGTCCGTGTCAAGTAGACCGAAACGATTCTGCATCTACTACTATTACTGCACACATCGACACTATCCAAAGCATGCATCTAGAGTATTAAGTTCATAAGAACAGAGTAACGCATTAAGCAAGATGACATGATGTAGAGGGATAAACTCAAGCAATATGATATAAACCCCATCTTTTTATCCTCGATGGCAACAATATAATATGTCAATTGCTACCCCTACTGTCACTGGGAAAGGACACCGCAATATTGAACCCAAAGCTAAGCACTTCTCCCATTGCAAGAAAGATCTATCTAGTAGACCAAACTAAACTGATAATTTGAAGAGACTTGCAAAGATATCAAATCATGCATATAAGAATTTAGAGAAGAACCAAATAATATTCATAGATAATCTGTTCATAAATCCACAATTCATTGGATCTCGGCAAACACACTGCAAAAGATTATTACATCGAATAGATCTCCAAGAACATCGAGGAGAACTTTGTATTGAGAATCATAGAGAGAGAAGAAGCCATCTAGCTAATAACTATGGACCCGAAGGTCTGTGGTAAACTACTCATGCTTTCGGAGAGGCAATGGTGTTGATGTAGAAGCCCTCCGTGATAGATTCCCCCTCCGGCAGATCGCCGGAAAAGTCCCCAAGATGGGATCTCATGGGTACAAAAGGTTGCGGCGGTGGAAAAGTGGTTTCGTAGCACCCTCTGATCGATCTAGGGAATAAGAGTATATATAGGTGAAAGAAGTACGTCGGTGGAGCTACGAGGGCCCCACGAGGGTGGGCGACGCACCTACCCCCCAGGCTCGCCCTCCTGCCTCGTGGCCGCCTTGTGGAGTTCAAGTCTTCAACTCCAAGTCTTCTGGATTGCTTTCGGTCCAAGAAAGATCATCGCGAAGGTTTCATTCCGTTTGGATTGCGTTTGGTATTCCTTTTCTTCGAAACTCTAAAATAGGCAAAAAAAACAAAAACTGGCACTGGGCCTTCGATTAATAGGTTAGTCCCAAAAATAATATAAAAGAGCATATTAAAGCCCATTAAACATCCAAAACAGATAATATAATAGCATGGAACAATAAAAAATTATAGATACGTTGGAGACGTATCAGCAAACACACACACACACCCACACACACACATCATCCCTCTCTTCGATTCTATGGATACCTCAAGCCGATGATACCTCCACTCTCTTCTCGTGGATCGCCCCCTCTATATATGATATATCCAGGACTCTATTTCACACACATTGCATATGTAACATTTTTTGATTCAAATATCATCCACATATATAGCTTGTCTATTTCTCAACCCCCCCCCCAAAACACTCATGAACCCACACACTATATCTCTCTACGTTTGTATCTCTCTCACACAACCCCACGTAGGTGGTGTACGTACACGAAGAGAATAGGTGCACGTACTCACACTTCATGCCCAGCCACACCCACGCGGGTACACGGTGGAGCTCATTTCTGTATGAAATGGCAGCCAACGTGCTAATTTGAATGCGTGTAGCGGTTGTGTACCTACGGAGGTCGTGTATGCGTGCACGAAACAAAGTTCGACTTGATGCATTGGCGCGTTATTTTTAAATAAACTTATATCGCTCAATGGCACGTACACAGAATATAAAATGATTCTTATGGAGAAAAAGGTAGTCTGCTCGACTATATACAATGGAGCCTGCCTGCCTGGGTTTCTCTCTCTTCAGAGTATCTCACACAAGGCAGCGGTGGCCTCTCTCTCTCACCGTTGGTCACTGATCTGGCCGCATCCCGTCCGCCGGCGGAAAGGGAGGATGTGCATCATTTCTCCGTTTGACGGCGCCAAGGCAGCACGTCTCGATCTGCAGTACACGCTGTTCTCTGTGACCAAGCTTCGATGCGGTAGGGCCTACGCCACCTACTCGCTGGGCAGATCCCACCCGTCGCCGCTCACCTAGTTACATCCCGACGACCCCCAGGTATCCCCTCCGGCCTTGCTCCACTGCCCGTCTTCCCATGTCTGCATGTGGAAAATCTTGCATGTGGATCTTCCATAGTTGTTTGCCCAAAATGTAGCTCGTCCGGCGTACTTTCCATATTGTAATCTCGTCCTCACACCGTTTTAGACAAATGCAACCGTGTTGTTATCTTCCCTTAGGAAAGGAATATGCTTCTTTTTTGTCGTCGTATGTGTCATCAACTGTTATTAGCCAGTAATTGTTTCCTTTCTACCTCTTTTTTGCAAACAGGGCTATCCATTTCACCGCGTTGCTATTGCGACCTTTTGGTGAACTGCACAAATCACTTTTTTCCTAAGAGTGTTTGTGCAGTTGTACTAAAATGTCACACGGGGAATGTCTCTACATTTCAGTGCGACTGCACAAAGGGAGATTGGTTTTTCTCTATCCTCCTCATTCAACTTCGAGCCTAATCTTCTCCAACTATTTGCTTAATCTTCTCCAACTAGTTAGTCTGAAGAGACACTGCAAAGGTGATCGGCTTCTATTTGTGTGTTTATTGTTTCATCAGCGGTCCTCTATTATTGTAATCACACTTAATATCTTTGGAACAGGGATGCTCAGCTCTATTTTAGTGGAACTGCACAAAATGATCGGAATGTTGCATGCTCCAGACAGCTAATTTTTTCCCAATGTGCCTTGTTGATTTAGACAGAGCTGGGGGGACGTTGCTGCCAATGAAAGGATGGATCAATTTTAATTTAACACCTTCTCACAACTTTGTCTTCAGTTGTGATGTAAATATTAGCTCTAATCTGCTAATCATTGAGATGCATTAGCAAGGAAGTTAGTTTTCTATTGTTTGTGAAAGAGCATGGATGGCAAGACACACGAAACAAAAGCTGAAAGCTTAGAGCATTGTACAATTTCATGTCGCTGGAAAATTATTTGTATAGTACGTCAATTATGTAAACAAATATTGGAAGCTTGATAGCATTGCCAGAAGCCTCTTCAGCATCCGGGTCCATGTGCCATGCACAAAATTATACTTCCTCCGTTCCTAAATATTTATCTTTTTACAAATTTCAAATGGACATATTTTAGAGTGTAGATTCACTCATTTTGCTTCATATGTAGTCACTCGTTGAAATCTCTAGAAAGACAAATACTCTGGAGTATATTTAAGAACGGAGGGAGTAGTGCCCAACCGCATGGGAGACTCAGCCCGGTCGTTGCGCCGCACTAATAGTGAGTAATGAGCAGTCAAATCATAAGCCCCGCCTTTCCCACTGTAAGTTGCTCGGAAGAAGCAACCATCAATACGCTCTTCTTTGAATCCGCTCACACTACTCCATCTGTCACGTTTTATAGAGCGCGCTTCAAAAAAAAACAATCTCTGGGACCAAGACGACTAGCGATCGGCCTGAAAAATAGCATTGGTAGTTATAGCACGACGTCTATTCTAGAGGAAATAATGCGTACACACATGCATGTAGTGCTTCCACCCCGGATACACACATGCATGCAATTACTCCACTTCATAGTATATCGAGAGAAAATTATGGACTTGATTGCGGTTACCACGCCCTAATTAATTGACCATTAAACCAAACGCGTCTAAAGTCTCTCTGGTAGTGGAAATGCATGGAGAGAAATGCATCATAATGAAGTGTGCTCTATAAACTGTGACGGAGGGAGGAGTAGTATGAAGGTGCAAAACCAAGTACGCGTATGGCCAGTCGGTCAACGCACTTCCTCTTGGCATATCACTGACATGTGGGACCGGAGTGTGAGCAAACTGATCTCAATTGACGGCAAAATGGCCAACCCGCCGTTCCTTGAGAGAGACGAGGAGCGAGAACACACAGACGGGCTCGCACGGAGGCCAAGATATATTCGAGCATGGTTGGTCGATATCATCATTACATGTTCGATGTTTTTAATACTACTATTGGGCAGCTGTTTCCCGCCCTTCTCCCAAATAAATGTTTACTTTATCAGAGATTAAAATAAAATAAGAGTACAGACGCTCCACCATGTGGTTCTAGTAGTAGTACTACTCGTACTACTAAACCTTGCGCTTGGCTCTTCGCCTCTTCGTGAAGTCGAACAATGATGGTACTCCCTACATTCCCTTATACAAGGCCACTATCAAAAATACATTTTGCATCAATACAAGGCCACCAATAGTAATCGAATGAAAAATTAATGATGTTTTCTTGTACTAGCAACTTTTTAATACTTACATGCATGTAGCCATAATGACACTTAGATACTTCCTTCCCATTCATTCATTGCATTCTTGTGGCGAATTAATGATCCCGGTTAACGAAAAGAAAAATTGACTTGCAAAGTAGTCATTAAATTTTATCTTGGTACCTGTAATTTGAGTTTGTGGCCTTGTATAAGCGAATGGAGGGAGTACTCCGCATGTTGGGTACTACAGTGTATGCCTCTGGAAATCTGACACCAAATGAACTGCTGCATGTCCACCGCCTGGGCGAGGGTAGGTTGCATTAGTCAAAAGGTGTAAGCGAGCTTCACCTTGTCCTGCAAGCTTCTCCTCATTCTGCGAGTTGACGAGACACACCAAAAAGCAGTGCTAGTCCATACTCCCTCCTTTTCGGTTAATATGACTTAATCTTTTTGCAGGTAAATAAGGGAGCTTTATTCATATATAAGCATTCTTAGGATGATCAGCCAAGAGACTGGCACTAGGAAGCGAGGTACCCCGCCAAAAAAGAAGGAGGATGCAAGGTGTTTCATCAAGCCAGCTCTCGGGCATATGCAAAGTGCATCAAGCACGGTTCGCACAAAGATGCGCCGCAAGGTTTGCTGACCTGTTTACATGCTGAATAACAAAACAAGAGAAAATATTACTGAGCGCTCCTATTTGTAACAGGATATGAGCCAGAATTAAGCAAGAATTGTGGCGAGTGTTCCATGCAATCAACTTCCATTATCACATGCGAGAACCCTCGAGGAGAACCAACTGTGTTGAAGATTGCTTTATCACATTTTAAAATAAAATAAGAGTGCAGACGCTTCTCCATCCGGTTCCTAGTAGTACTACATACCTCTATAGTAGTGGTACTAGTACTAGTAAACTTTACGCTTGGTTGTTCGCCTCTTCGGGAAGTCGAACAATAATAGTACTAGTATAGTGTATGGTTCTGGCTATCTGACCTCGAATGAGCTATTGCACGTCCACCGCCTGAGCGAGGGAGCTTGCATTAGTCAAAAGTTTCTCCTTGTCCTGCGAGCCACAAATTGCCGGTGTTCGGGAATGGGGTCCCAGGACTTGCTCAAGGGCACACGACATGGCTGTGCTAGCAGGCATGTACGGCCCATCTTAATCAACAAGGCATTCAAGGCCCTCGCAAGGGGCCAATGAAGGAAATATGCCCTAGAGGCAATAATAAAGTTATTATTTATTTCCTTATATCATGATAAATGTTTATTATTCATGCTAGAATTGTATTAACCGGAAACATAATTCTTGTGTGAATACATAGACAAATAGAGTGTCACTAGTATGCCCCTACTTGACTAGCTCGTTGATTAAAGATGGTTATGTTTCCTAGCCATTGACATGAGTTGTCACTTGATTAACGGGATCACATCATTAGGAGAATGATGTGATTGACTTGACCCATTCCGTTAGCTTAGCACTCGATCATTTAGTATGTTGCTATTTCTTTCTTCATGACTTATACATGTTCCTATGACTATGAGATTATGCAACTCCGTGCCATCGGAGGAACACTTTGTGTGCTACCAAACGTCACAACATAACTGGGTGATTATAAAGGTGCTTTACAGGTGTCTCCGAAGGTACTTGTTGGGTTGGCGTATTTCGAGATTAGGATTTGTTACTCCGATAGTCGGAGAGGTATCTCTGGGCCCACTCGGTAATACACATCACTTAAGCCTTGCAAGCATTGCAACTAAAGAGTTAGTTGTGGAATGATTTATTATGGAACGAGTAAAGAGACTTGCCGGTAACGAGATTGAACTAGGTATTAAGAAACTGACGATCGAATCTTGGGCAAGTAACATACCGATGACAAAGGGAACAACGTATGTTGTTATGCGGTCTGACCGATAAAGTTCTTCATAGAATATGTGGGAGCCAATATGAGCATCCAGGTTCCGCTATTGGTTATTGACCGGAGACGTGTCTTGGTCATGTCTACATAGTTCTCGAACCCGTAGGGTCCACACGCTTAAAGTTTCGATGACAGTTATATTATGAGTTTATGAGTTTTGATGTACCGAAGGTAGTTCGGAGTCCCGGATGTGATCACGGACATGACGAGGAGTCTCGAAATGGTCAAGACATCAAGATTGATATATTGGAAGCCTATATTTGGATATCGGAAGTGTTCCGAGTGAAATAGGGATTTTACCGAAGTACTGAGGGGTTACCGGAACCCCCCGAGGGGTTAATGGGCCATAGTGGGCCTTAGTGGAGAAGAGGAGAGGCGGACAGGGCAAGGGCCGCGCGCCCCTCCCCCCTAGTCCGAATAGGACAAGGTGAAGGGGGCGGCGCCCCCCCCCCCCCTTTCCTTCTTCTCATCCACTTCTTTCCCCCTTCTCCTATTCCAACAAGGAAGGGAGGGAGTCCTACTCCCGGTGGGAGTAGGACTCCTCCTGGCGCGCCTCCTCCTGGCCGGCCGCACCTCCCCCCTTTCTCCTTTATATACGGGGGCAGGGGGTCACCCTAGAGACACAACAATTGATTTTTTGGTCTTTTAGCCGTGTGCGGTGCCCCCTCCACCATAGTCCACCTCGATAATACTGTAGCGGTGCTTAGGCGAAGCCCTGCCTCGGTAGAACATCATCATCGTCACCATGCCGTCGCGCTGACGAAACTCTCCCTCAACACTCGGCTAGATCAGAGTTCGAGGGACGTCATCGGGTTGAACGTGTGCTGAACTCGGAGGTGCCATGCGTTCGGTACTTGATCGGTCTGATGGTGAAGACGTACGACTACATCAACCACGTTGCGCTAACGCTTCCGCTTTTGGTCTACGAGGGTACGTGGACAACACTCTCCCCTCTCGTTGCTATGCATCACCATGATCTTGCGTGTGCGTAGGAATTTTTTTGAAATTACTACGTTCCCCAACAGTGGCATCCGTGCCAGGTTTTATGCGTAGATGTCATATGCACGAGTAGAACACAAGTGAGTTGTGGGCGATATTACCATCATGTCATACTTTGGTTCGGCGGTATTGTTGGATGAAGCGGCCCGGACCGACATTACGCGTACGCTTACGCGAGACTAGTTCTACCGATGTGCTTTGCACACAGGTGGCTGGCAGGTGTCAGTTTCTCCAACGTTAGTTGAACCGAGTGTGGCTACGCCCGGTCCTTGTGAAGGATAAAACAGCACCAACTTGACAAACTATCGTTGTGGTTTTGATGCGTAGGTAAGAACGGTTCTTGCTAAGCCTAGTAGCAGCCACATAAAACTTGCAACAACAAAGTAGAGGACGTCTAACTTGTTTTTGCAGGGAATGTTCTGATGTGATATGGTCAAGACATGATGCTAAATTTTATTGTATGAGATGATCATGTTTTGTAACCGAGTTATCGGCAACTGGAAGGAGCCATATGGTTGTCGCTTTATTGTATGCAATGCAATCGCCCTGTAAAGCTTTACTTTATCACTAAGCGGTAGCGATAGTCGTAGAAGCATAAGATTGGTGAGACGACAACGATGCTACGATGGAGATCAAGGTGTCGCGCCGGTGACGATGGTGATCATGACGGTGCTTGGAGATGGAGATCACAAGCACAAGATGATGATGGCCATATCATATCACTTATATTGATTGCATGTGATGTTCATCTTTTATGCATCTTATCTTGCTTTGATTGACGGTAGCATTATAAGATGATCTCTCACTAAATTTATAGATAAAAGTGTTCTCCCTGAGTATGCATTGTTGCCAAAGTTCGTCGTGCCCAAACACCACGTGATGATCGGGTGTGATAAGCTCTACGTCCATCTACAACGGGTGCAAGCCAGTTTTGCACACGCAGAATACTCAGGTTAAACTTGATGAGCCTAGCATATGCAGAGATATGGCCTCGGAACACTGAGACCGAAAGGTCGAGCGTGAATCATATAGTAGATATGATCAACATAGTGATGTTCACCATTGAAAGCTACTCCATTTCACGTGATGATCGGTTATGGTTTAGTTGATTTGGATCACGTGATCACTTAGAGGATTAGAGGGATGTCTATCTAAGTGGGATTTCTTAAGTAATATGATTAATTGAACTTAAATTTATCATGAACTTAGTACCTGATAGTATCTTGCTTGTCTATGTTGATTGTAGATAGATGGTCCGTGCTATTGTTCCATTGAATTTTAATGCGTTCCTTGAGAAAGCAAAGTTGAAAGATGATGGTAGCAATTTCACGGATCGGGTCTCAGAACGAGGATTATCCTCATTGTCGCATGTAAGAATTACGTCCTGGAAGCACCGCTAGGTGCCAAACCTGCTGCAGGAGCAACACCAGATGTTATGAACGTCTGGCAGAGCAAAGCTGATGACTACTCGATAGTTCAGTGTGCCAGGCGTTACTACTTAGAACCGGGACTTCAACGACGTTTTGAACGTCATGGAGCATATGAGATGTTCCAGGAGTTGAAGTTAATATTTCAAGCAAATGCCCGGATTGAGAGATATGGAGTCTCCAATAAGTTCTACAGCTCCAAGATGGAGGAGAATAGTTCTGTCAGTGAGCATATACTCAAAATGTCTGGGTATAACAATCACTTGATTCAACTGGAGTTAATCTTCCGGATGATAGCGTCATTGACACAATTCTTCAATCACTGCCACCAAGCTACAAGAGCTTTGTGATGAACTATAACATGCAAGGGATGGATAAGACGATTCCCGAGCTCTTCGCAATGCTAAAGGCTGCGGAGGTAGAGATGAAGAAGGAGCATCAAGTGTTGATGGTCAATAAGACCACCAGTTTCAAGAAAAAAGAAAAGGGAAGAAGAAGGGGAATTTCAAGAAGAACAACAAGCAAGTTGTTGCTCAAGAGAAGAAACCCAAGTCTGGACCTAAGCACGAGATCGAGTGCTTCTACCGCAAGCAGATCGGTCACTTGAAGCGGAACTGCCCCAAGTATTTGGCGGATAAGAAGGATGGCAAGGTGAACAAAGGTATATGTGATATACATGTTATTGATGTGTACCTTACTAGAGCTTGCAGTAGCACCTGGATATTTGATACTGGTTCTGTTGCTAATATTTGCAACTCGAAACAGGGACTACGGATTAAGTGAACACTGGCCAAGGACGAGGTGACGATGCGCGTGGGAAACAGTTCCAAAGTCGATGTGATCGCCGTCGGCACGCTACATCTACATCTACCTTCGGGATTAGTATTAGACCTAAATAATTGTTATTTGGTGCCAGCGTTGAGCATGAACATTATATCTGGATCTTGTTTGATGCGAGACGGTTATTCATTTAAATCAGAGAATAATGGTTGTTCTATTTATATGAGTAATATCTTTTATGGTCATGCACCTTTGAAGAGTGGTCTATTTTTGATGAATCTCGATAGTAGTGATACACATATTCATAATGTTGAAGACAAAAGATGCAGAGTTGATAATAATAGTGCAACTTATTTGTGGCACTGCCGTTTAGGTCATATCAGTGTAAAGCGCATGAAGAAACTCCATACTGGTGGACTTTTGGAACCACTTGATTATGAATCACTTTGTACTTGCGAACCGTGCCTCATGGGCAAGATGACTAAAACGCCGTTCTCCGGTACTATGGAGAGAGCAACAGATTTGTTGGAAATCATACACACAGATGTATGTGGTCCAATGGATGTTGAGGCTCGCGGCGGGTATCGTTATTTTCTCACCTTCACAGATGATTTAAGTAGATATGGGTATATCTACTTAATGAAACATAAGTCTGAAACATTTGAAAAGTTCAAAGAATTTCAGAGTGAAGTTGAAAATCATCGTAACAAGAAAATAACATTTCTACGATCTGATCGTGGAGGAGAATATTTGAGTTACAAGTTTGGTCTAAATTTGAAACAATGCGGAATAGTATCGCAACTCACGCCACCCGGAACACCACAGCGTAATGGTGTGTCACGCCCAATATGCGACCCTGTCCAAAAGGAACTCGACGGTCCCACCAAGGATAGACCCGCATATTGAAACGCTTTTGCAAGGTGGATATCATTACATCAACATTACATAGTAGTGGGGATACAAACATAAGGCACAAATGCCACAAGAATACATCAACATCATATACAAGACCAACATCCGACTACGGATGAAACATAAACAGAAACTCAACGACATCTACCCTGCTAGCCCAGGCTGCCGACCTGGAACCTATCCCCTGATCGAAGAAGAAGCAGAAGAAGAACTCCAAACAAGCAAACATCGCTCTCGCGTCATGATCATCGCAAACCTGTACATTCAACTGGTGGTGAAGTAATCTGTGAGCCACGAGGACTCAGCAATCCCATTACCATGGGTATCAAGACTAGCAAAGCTTAATGGGAAAGGAAGGGGTAAAGTGGTGAGGTTGCAGCAGCGACTAAGCAAATATGGTGGCTAACTTACGCAAATGAGAGCGAGAAGAGAAACAAAGGAATGGTCGTCAACTAGTAATGATCAAGAAGTGATCCTGAACTTCTACTTACGTCAAACATAACACGTAAACCGTGTTCTCCTCTCGATCAACCCGAAAAGAGACACTCACGGTTACGCATACACGGTTGGTGTATTTTAGAAGAGTTTGCTTCAAGTTTACTACAACCGGATATTAACAAATTCCCATCTGCCACATAACCGCTGCACGGCTCTCGAAAGTTTATACCTGCAGGGTGTCCCAACTTAGCCCACGATAAGCTCTCGCGACCAACGAAGGATATTCCTTCTCCGGAAGACCCGATCGGTCTCGGAATCCGGCTACAAGACATTTCGACAGCAATAAAACAAGACCAGCAAGACCTCCCGGCGTGCCGACACCCTGATAGTAGCCGCGCGTATCTCGTCTCAGGCCACGACCGGATGAACACTACGTACGGCAACCAACGATACCCCAAGTTGCCTAGGGGCGGCACCGCAAATGGCTCTGGTTTGGACCAACACTTAGACAAGCATTGGCTCGGGGGGCTGAATAAAGATGACCCTTGGGTTAATTACTCCCAAGGGAAAAATATAGGTGGTGGTGAAGCAAATGGTAAGACCAATGTTGGGCCTTGCTGGAGGAGTCTTACTCAAAGCGAACTGTCAAGGGGGTCCCATAAATCACCCGACCGCGTTAGGGACGCAAAATCCGGGAACATAATACCGATATGACGGAAACTAGGGCGGCAAGAGTGGAACAAAACACCAGGCATAAGGCCGAGCCTTCCACCCTTTACCAAGTATATAGATGCATTAATTAAATAAGATATATTGTGATATCCCAACAAGTAAACATGTTCCAACAAGGAACAACATCTCCATGTTCCAACAAGGAACAATCTTCATCTTCACCTGCAACTAACAACGCTATAAGAGGGGCTGAGCAAAGCGGTAACGTAGCCAAACAACGGTTTGCTAGGAAGGGAGAAAAAGGTTAGAGGCTGACATGGCAGTTTGGGATGGCTTGATAAACAGGTAATAGGTAGCGCAAAGAAAGCGATAGAACAAAGCAACTAGCATAGCAATGATAGTAGTGAGATCCAGTAGAAGCGGTCATCTTGCCTGAAATCCCGCAAGGAAGAAGAACGAGTCCATGAAGAAGATGAAGCCACGAAGTCGAACCAAGCGTAGACGAACGAATCCTCACGATCGCAACGAAACAGGAACTAACAAGAAGGACCACACAACATGGTAAACACACCACACATGAACATGACAAGATGCACAACAAGCATGATGCATGACAAAGCTACATGAAGCTACTCATGGCAAAAGATGATGCAAACAAGAGCAACACATCAAAGCAAGTTTAATTGAGGCCGGAAATAACATAGAACAATTCTGGTAAGTCCTCATATGCAAATTTCGAAATTGGTCCAGATCTGACTAAACCTTATGTTCAAGTTGTTAAACAGCAAGTTAAGATGCACCATGATGATCTACACGAAATTCTAGTCAAGTTACATATAAAGTTCATTTAATTCGAGACTACGGCCTAGAAGATATGAGCAAAACAAGATAAGCATGGCATTGATGCAAAATGCATACCAACATCAAGCAAACACCTCAAAACAAGGATGCAACATGATAATATGAAGCTACATGCAAAATCAAGCAAGTTTCATATAGAGCACACTCAAAACGGAGCAACGGTTCAACACATACACATGAAACAAGTCATAACAACAATCTGTCATAACAGCAACTAGGCATATTGCAAGCATGTTACAGAATCAGACTTTAGCAGAAACAACATGTTACAGAATCTCAACATGAAAACAAAAGGCATGTGCATGATGTACAGGTAAAGCATGACAAAACATGAACACTGAGCTATCTCCAGAAATCACTAGAACATGCTCAAAAACACATGGCAAGATTGCAAATAATAACAGTTTCAGACTTTAGCAGAAATAACATCAGGTTGCAATGTTTAGAGCTATCAAACAACATGCTACAGGAACTTAACATGGCAAACAAAGGCATGGCTTGAATCTACTAATTGCGTAGAACAAAAGTACCTTACTTACCATGAGTCAAAAGGGCACAGAAAATATGATAGCACCCATGAAAACATGGCAAGTTATATTACAGATTCATACATGGCAGGAACAACAATAAGTAGGCATGTTGGTGAGCTTGAACCACTCACCACAGAGCATTACATGGCATGGCAAGGCAACTCACAGTAAGAAGACATGGCATAGAAGCTATAAATGGCAAGAACAACATCATAGCATACACGGATCAACTACAACAACCTTGGCAAAATTGAATAACATGTGAACAACCTGCCAGGAAACATTTTATAGCAAAAGTAGAGCTTGATTGACTCAAGCTATGGCACTCCATAATTTCAAACAAGGGCATGGATGGATATAGAATAACCATATGTTCAAAACATCCTTACTGAAGTATCTCAAAATAAGCATGGATCTCTCGGTAGCATCAAGTTAACATGGCAACAAAATATAACAGAATCTGCCAGAAAACAGCAACAGCAAGTACCCTACTTAACAAGCTTGATGCACTCACTACACAACTCACAAAAATACATGGCAAGCACCCCTGGAAAGATGGCATGGCATATTACAAAACACATGTAGGACTCAAGTTCATAGGATGCACACATCAATCATGGCAAAAATGACAAAAGTGCACGTTCTGATAAGAATCTGAAACTAACATCACATAGCACTCTTGCAACGAAGATTCAGGCATCAAGATGAACTCAAATGTAAATGATGCAATGAGACTAAATGATCTACTCTTTGAGGCGAACAATTTGACATATTACACGCACAAAACGGAGTTACGGTTGCAGAGTTACGGTGCGATGCAAATGCATGAAAATAACATCAGAAAAATGACAGTGGAAAAAAACAACCTCCGAGAATAGTCAACGCTGGATGGCGGGATCCGGGACGGGGGCGCGGGCGCGTTTGGATCCCGGGACGGGTGGATCTCATCCACCCGCCCGGATCTCGCCGGAGCAAACGGGCGGCAGCGGGCGATGGCGCGGGGCGGCGGACGGGCGCCGGCGGGGCGGAGTCCGGCGAGGGGCGGCTGGCGGGAGGCGCCCGGCGGCGGCCGAGGCGCGGGGGCGGGCGGGAGCGGGCGGAGGCGGCGGACGGCGGCGCTTGCGGGGGAGGCCGGGCGGCGAGGGTCGGCAGGGCAATGGGGCAAGTGAGGCGGCGGGCGGGCGGGCGTAGGGATCGGCGAGGCGGCGGCGGGCGCTGGCTCGATGGGGCTGGCCAAGGCTGGAAGCTGGGCGGGCGGCGGAGGAGAGAGAGGGCGAGGGCGAGGGCGACGTGGCGCGATGCCACTGGCCGGGAGCGGCGACGGGGTGACGTGGCGCCGTATGATTGGCTGGGGCGACATGGAGGCGGCGGCGGACGCGTCCGGCGGCGGGGTGGACACGTCCGGTGACGCGGGAGGAGCGGGGCTAGGGTTTGATCTGCGCGAAAAATCCGGGGGGAGCACATATTTATAGATAGAGTGAGCTAGGAAAGTCCAAATGAGGTGCGGTTTTCGGCCACACGATCGTGATCGAACAACCGAGAGCATGGAGAGGAGTTAGATGGGTTTTGGGCCACTTGGAAAGGGTGTTGGGCTGCAAAGAGAAGGAGGCTTTACGGTTACCCGGTTAACCGTTGGAGTACCAAACGACCTCGAATGGCACGAAACTTGACAGCGGTTCACTGGGTGCTATACCAAGGCCGCTTGGAAAACCTCGGGCCATTCCGAGAACGTTTAATACCCACACACGAAAAGAGGCAAAAGGGGGCGCCGGGAGACATAGGAGTGCCGGATTGCAAAACGGACAACGGGGAAAATGCTCGGATGCATAAAACGAACACGTATGCAAGATGAGATGCACATGATGACATGATATGAAATGCAGATGATGACATGGCAAAGTGCAACACGCAAGCACATGACAAGGCAACGATGGCGAATAACTGGCAAACACCTGGCGCATCGAATCCGGGGCGTTACATGGTGTGTCCGAACGTCGTAATCGTACTTTACTAGATATGGTGCGATCTATGATGTCTCTTACTGAATTACCGCTATCGTTTTGGGGTTATGCTTTAGAGACGGATGCATTCACGTTAAATAGGGCACCATCGAAATCCGTTGAGACGACGCCTTATGAACTGTGGTTTGGCAAGAAACCAAAGTTTTCGTTTCTTAAAGTTTAGGGTTGCGATGCTTATGTGAAAAAGCTTCAACCTGATAAGCTCGAACCCAAATCGGAGAAATGTGTCTTCATAGGATACCCAAAGGAAACTATTGGGTACACCTTCTATCACAGAGGAACTCTCAATGAAAGCACCAATGTCGGTGTCAAAACCGGCGGATCTCGGGTAGGGGGTCCCAAACTGTGCGTCTAGGCGGATGGTAACAGGAGACAAGGGACACGATGTTTTTACCCAGGTTCGGGCCCTCTCGATGGAGGTAATACCCTACTCCTGCTTGATTAATATTGATGATATGGGTAGTACAAGAGTAGATCTACCACCAGATCAAGGAGGCTAAACCCTAGAAGCTAGCCTATGGTATGATTGTTGTTCGTCCTACGGACTAAAACTCTCCGGTTTATATAGACACCGGATAGGTTAGGGTTACACAGAGTCGGTTACAATTGTAGGAGATCAACATATCCATATAGCCAATCTTTCCTTCCACGCCAAGGAAAGTCACATCCGGACACGGACGAAGTCTTCAATCTTGTATCTTCATAGTCTTGGAGTCCGGTCGTGACGATAGTCCGGCTATCCGGACACCCCTAGTCCGGGACTCCTCAAGAGCTCTCGAACCAGGCTTCAATGACGATGAGTCCGGCGCGTTGATTGTGTTCGGCATTGCGAGGCGGGTTCCTCCTCCGAATACTTCATAGAAGGTTTTGAACACAAGGATAGTGTCCGGCTCTGCAAAACAAGTTCCACATACCACCGTAGAGAGAATAACTTATGCACAGATCTGCTGACGTATTCCGCGGCGTGACATCACACCACGGCCAGGCCTTTATATGAATCGTTTTTTTTTACCGTTCCACCTTAGCGCGTTTAGCGAGGCGGTTTCCTTGGCACGTCTTATCAAAGCATAGATCGTGCCCCCTTATTCCGGGATTCTCATCAATACGGATGTAGGTAACCCAACCATGCCCGTTGGCACGCCTCCTCTATCAAAGGCGAGTCCTAATCGACCACGGGGTGGGCTGTTGGTATTCAACCTCTTTATAATGAGACCAAGGCCCTCCTCTTTTTACACCCTCCATCGAGTTCGGCCCGCACTTCGAGTTACAACACCCAAAGCTTCAGATTTAGGCGCTTCGGACCTTCGACGATGTCCGGCTCCGACCAGCACGGCCGATGGATGTCTTCCTCCGTCTGTAAGAAGATGTGCTAAAGCTGCGAGACGCCGTGTATCTAACCGGCGAGATCTCATATAGGCTACCCGCTCCAGGGCAGGTCATTCCCACTCTGAGCCCGGCGAGAACGCGGTGTTCGTGTCTCACTTCCTTCGGGGTTTAGAGTTCCCGACGTATCCCTTTGTGCAGGGGCTCATGTTTATTATGGGCTGGATTTCCATGACTTGAATCCGGAGTCCATCCTCCATATCTCGTCATTCATTGTTGTATGTGAGGCCTTCCTCAATATTACCCCCCACTTTGGATTGTGGCTCAAGACCTTCAAGGTGGAGCCAAGGATGATCGGGGGGCAACAAGCAGAGTGCGGAGGGGCAGTCATAAGCAAACGTGTTGATGCTCCATGGCCCGAGGGCTCTTTTCAAGAGGAGCTTGGTTTGTGGCAACGGGAGTGGTTTTATATCACCGCTCCCCGGGGCACCAAATGGGCGGCGTTCCCTGCCTTCCGCCAGTCCACCACAGCGGCTGGCGTCATGGGTCAACAAGGCTCGACTGGGGCCGCCCAAGGACGTTCCCTCGCTGCAGGGTCAGATTTGAGACCTCCAAGAGAGGGAGATCAATCTGATTGCGTGGCACAGTTATGTTGATCCGGCGCCTTCAGCCAAGAACGCCGCCTCCTCCTATGGGAATTCAATCCGGAGGGACCACGAGCTCTCCAAAAGTTTATGGGCACGACGCCCGTATAGATGTATAAACTGTTCTTCGGATCACAAGAGAAGTGTCCGGACCTGACTGAGGATGCAGGACTAAGCTGCAATCGCCCCGATACTCAAGTAAGTAGTCCTGTAACCGGACAAATTGTTCACTCATTTATCATATATACATGCCCTTTAAAGGAGTCGTTTCTTGAACAGGAGTGGATAGCCAAGGCAAAGTTAATAAGGTGTCCGGCTCCCCTCCCAGAGACCACGCCGGATCCCATGTTGGCCAAGATGTTGAAGGCCGTGCCTTTTGAAGAAGGCAAAGGGGGGAGCGGGGAAGCAACTGCCTCTACGAAGGAGGCTATCAAGGAAGGAGGGATTAAAAGTCCCATCCTTCGAGGAGAGAAGAGGACCGCTTCGGAAGATCCGGAGGTCAAGGCCTCAAAGAAGGGAAAGGAATCTTCGTCAGAGAGTCCGGGACTGGGAAGTAACCGAGCCGCACTTTTTCCCGAAGGGGATCAGCCCTCCAGCGAGCCGTAAGTGAAAAGTAGGGGTCTTGTGAATAAGGAACATCCCTGTATTTATTTATGAAGATAACCGAAATTGTACCTTGTAGTTCGGATTTCAGCCCTTCTCAGCAGAGCTCGTCTTCGGGGGATCTTCTTCCGGAGATGATGGAGAGTGAAATGCCTCCACTAGTCGCACCCTCATGCGAGGCGGACGATCCTGAGGTGTTGTCGCGGAGGGTTCCCCCTAGTCCGGTGAGGCCGGAAGGTCCGGCGCCAAGTGGTGTGCGGTCGGAGGAGCTGAGGGATCTGCTCGGGCGAGCGGCTATCTCAGAAGATCACCGTGCTCTAATGGGTACGGTGATTGAAAGGATTGCATCCGCAGAGAGCGGATTACATGAAGGCGTCAGAAGCTTACTGACGAGGTTTGAGGTACGCAAAAATGGTGTACCTTCTGACAGTTATGCATATAGAATGCGCCATGTATAGATAGTTGCCCCTGCGACTCGGTATGTTGTCAAAATTGACAACGTGCCGAGGATCACAATCTCAGTTATAACATATCGCCGCTCCTAAACAGGTGGCGAGGCGTCCAGTGGCTAGCCGGGCTGATGAATATGCCGAACTAAAGCGGCAACTCGACGAGGCGGATGCGGACATCGCGCTGGTCAATAAACGGTTTGACGAGTCACAAGGTATGCGACTTCTATGCGGACACCTAGTAAGGGAGCTTGACGCCCATGTCTTACTATTTGTATGCTTGATGCAGATGGTGCCGCTGCTGTGGAAGAGCTGCGGGCGGAACTTGCCCGAGCGAAAGAGCACGCCAGAAAGAGTGATGCGGCCGCTTTAAAGGCGGCCGAAGAGCTAGAAGTTGAACGAGCTGCTCACTGCCGAAGCAGAGAGGAAATGGCCGATATGGCCAGCAAGTTGAAGAATGCTGCCGATCGCTACGACGTTCTTGAAAAAGAATGTCAAGCGGAGCAAGAGGGCCTGAAAAAGGCCGCCGCCGAATCCAAGAATGCCCATTCGGCTTTGAGAGCTGCCAAGGAGGAGCTGAGTCAAGCCGGGCAATTGCGGCCGGAAAACCGCTTACGCCACGGAGGAAATATACGGATCCAAAGTATGCTCAATTGGACAAGTTGTGGAGTTCGGAGGATGCTTATCTGGATTTAGCAATGAAGCGCTGCGGACGCGATTGAGCACTTCCGAGGCCAGAAGGGGCACAGAAGGGAAGAGCTGTATTGGTCGCAATTCCATAGTCCAGAGCGTCTTCTTCCATTGACCGATCGGTTGGCCGAACGGGCCAAGCTGAATCGACTATCCGGACTTGCCATGGAGCATGTCATGACTCACTTGTGGCCGGGCGGACCCCAGCCGAAGAGCTATTTTGGTTTAGTGCAGCAGTTCCTTGGTGCGGTATCACAGACGACGCAATGAAGCGATCGGGCGTGTATTGAGGGAGCGTGGATGGCTCGCCCGTGTCAAGACATACCGGGCAGAGATGAAGGCCACCGACGTTGCATCCCAAGATTCGGATGAAGCCGAGCACCTGCCGAGCACTACTTTGAAGAAGTCCTGCCGGGCGCTCGTTTAATAGAGACGCAGTGCTCAAAGGATATTATGTTTAAATGACATGTATGATTTGTGAAAACAATGTTTTCAATATAATATAACAGCTTTTTATACTTGTATTCAAGTAGTGAAATACTCCATGCGGCCGTTTATGTATATGTGTATATAACCCGAAAGATGGCAGTCCTTGGTTTCAGCCTTCACGCACATAGTGCGGGGTGTTTGCAAAGAAAGCGCTTTTCACACTTAATCCAACATCTTGGTCCTGTTAAGGAGGTGATAGCGTAGCAAACCAGCAACCGGACTATAATGCTTTATCACTTTCACTTAGCCATAGGAGTTCGAGGGTGGGGCTACTATATAGCCCCTGGGGGCACCGCACTCCCGAATTCGGGGTGCGTATGTGCCTGACCGAAAACCGGTCCTTCGTTAATGCGGAGGAATCCTAAACATTCCAGTGAGTCATCGAGTGGTTGACCAGTCTCTCGCTATATCATGACAGTCGGTTTTCGGCTTTCTCTACTGAGGTGCTCGCCCGGCCGAACCGGGGCACAATCGCAGTAGTTCTCCTGGTGCCGCGTTAGCCAATAAAACGGAACGTAAGGCAGCAAAACACAGGAGCCGGGCAAACCCAACATTTGACCAAAGACATGATTCGGAGCTAATGCATATAAGGCCTAACTCGAAACGCCGAACACTCCCTAAGGTATTCGGTCTTTATAAAAATGGGCAGAATAATGCCCTAAGCCCCTGGTGTCCAGGTACGTGCAAAAATTCTGGTGCGGCCAATGCCAAAAAGCCAGCCTACTCCTCGGTTGTAGTAAGAAACCGGGGGATGTATATCAACAAGAGACAAGAAAAGGTTTACGAGGGTCTTAATCTGAAAAGAATCCTTGCAACGGGTCCCTACTGCACGTCTGTGCCTGTGTCTCCGTTGTGCCGTATCCTGGACGGGTGTAGCACATTGTTCATCTATAAAAGAGAGGAACTTAGTTTAAAAGAAAAAGGATACGTGTGAAAGATGTACTTAATATTTAAATAAACAGAGTACGGTTCGAAGAAGTGAATAAAATTGAGCTTTATTGTCTCTTGTTATACATGCATGCAGCCCCTCCTATGGGGGTATGCCGCTAGTAGGCGCCGGACTCGTCTAGCCGTGTCCGGGGTTTTAATGATCAATTCAGGGTTTTATTTTTGACTAGCGAAGCCGGATAGGTGTGGGGCTGTCAAGGCAGTCTCCCGTTCTTCCGTGCTAGAGTAACACTTAATACTTCCTCTTAGCGAGATGATGCCGCGTGGACTGGGCATTTTAAGTGTTAGAGATGCATAATGCGGTATTGCGTTAAAGCGGGCGAAAGCTTCGCGTCCCAATAGTGCTTGATGGCTACTTTTAAACGGGGCGACATGGAAGGTTAACCTTTCGCGACGGAAGTTGTCGGATGAACCGAACATAACTTCTAGCAAAGATGGAGCCCGCATAATGGGCATATGGGCCTGGCATTACTCCTTTAAAGGAGGTGTTGCTACGGCGAATTTTGGTTGGGTTTATCCCCATCCTGCGGATTGTGTCCTGATATATCAGGTTTATGTCACAGCCGCCATCCATGAGGACTTGTGTAAACTGGAATCCGTCGATTATAGGATCCAATATCAAGGCAGTCCATCCTGCGTTCCGGATATTTTCGGAATAGTCTTGATGGTCGAAGGTGATTGGTTTTGACAACCAGTGTGCGGCGTGCCTTTTAGTGTGTGCCGCTCTGTTTTTCCCTTTGATCACGTGAAGTGAGTTTACTGTTTTAACCTCTTGTAGGAAAGTCTTTTGTTTTCCGGGGCTCTGCTTGTGGTGATCGTCGTCATCTTCACTTGGTGCGTCGAGCCCCTTGTGTTCGGCGTTCAGTCTGCCGGACTGTTTGAAGACCCAACAATTTCTATGAGTATGGTTAGCGTGCCTCCTGTGAGTACTGTGGATTTGACATATCTTGTCCAATATTTTGTTGAAGTTGGATAGCTCATTGCTATTGTCCTTAAGGGGTAGTTTTGTATTGTTCTGCCGTGAGCTTTTGAATCCGGCGTTGACTGCCGCGCTCATTGGACCGTTCCTTTTAATCTGGCGCTGGTCCTTGTTGCGCCATTGTTTCCCATTTCCATCCCTGATTTCGGATGTACTTGGGTCCCTGGTGCTGCATCTTACCAGCCAGCTATCCTCTCCCACGCAAAAGCGGGTCATGAGGCTTGTTATTGCGGCCATTGTTCTTGGTTTTTCTTGGCCGAGGTGTCTGGCGAGCCATTCGTCTCGGACGTTGTGTTTGAAAGCTGCTAAGGCTTCGGCGTCCGGACAGTCAACTATTTGGTTCTTTTTAGTAAGGAACATGTTCCAGAATTTCCGGGCAGACTCTCCGGGCTGTTGAGTTATGTGACTTAGATCGTCTGCATCCGGAGGGCGGACATAGGTTCCCTGAAAATTTTCCCGAAACGCATCCTCGAGCTCTTCCCAGCTTCCAATGGTATTTTCGGGAAGGCTTTTAAGCCAATGTCGGGCTGGCCCTTTGAGTTTAAGGGGTAAGTATTTTATGGCATGGAGATCATCTCCTCTAGCCATGTGTATGTGGAGGACGTAATCCTCGATCCAGACTCCAGGGTCTGTTGTTCCGTCGTATGCCTCTATGTTTACGGGTTTGAATCCCGCTGGAAATTCATGATCCAGCACCTCATCGGTGAAACATAGGGGGTGTGCGGCGCCACTATATTTGGGTGTGCCGTGATCTTCGGAATTTGGCGTGTTGCATTGCTTTGACGAGCCTGCTTTCTTGGCCCATAGATGGACCTAACTGGGCCATCCTTTTGATGTGAATCCTTATGCGGATCACACATTGGCTTGTGTGTGGCGCCATTCGCCGCTCTCTTTTTGCCGTGGGGTCATCCATCCGACCGGGTGGCCTTCTTACTTTTTAATTGTGGGGGCTCTAAGGCCTCCTCGTCAATTCGGCAGTAGCTTTCTTTTCGGGTAGCTCTTAGTTCGGCGATCGCCCGTACTTTGTCTGCGGTGCTGAATACTTTGCTCCATCTGATCCCGAGTGCATCTTCCGCTGTTTTGAGCTTCCGCTTCGCTTTTTCAGGCTACATTTCGATGGCGACGAGCCTTTTCTGGAGGTCATTTTGCTCCAATAGTTTGTCCGGCGTGAGATCGTCCGGACTGTTGTCTTTGCCGTGGACAGATTGTTTATCCAAGTTGTCTTGTTCGGACGATTGCTCGATAGCTTGTTCGTTGTCCACCGGTTCGCCCTGCTCTATGGCTGGGTCTTTGTTGAGGCGGGATTTTGTTCGGCATTTACATTGCCGTTTTGACTGCTTTTCGAGGGATTTATCCTTCGTAGCGTCCCGTTGTTCCTCGTCTTCATTTCCTTTAGGTGTATCCACCATGTATACATCATGGGATGAGGTGGTTGTCCGGCATCCTACGTGCGCTGGTTCATTGTTGTCTCCTACATCGCCGTCCATACCGTCGATGTCTTGAGTCGAAATCGAGCACGCCGTGTAAGCTCGGCTGGCTCTGAAAGTGGGTGGTGGGTGGGCGTTGAATTTCTTTGTCGTCCGCATCCCAACCTTCCCGACCGTAGTCCGGCCAGGGCTCTCCGGATAAAGAGAGAGACTTTAGTGAATTCAGGATGTCGCCAAAGGGCGAGTGCTGAAAGATGTCCGCGGCCGTGAACTCCATGACCGGCGCCCAATCGGATTCGATTGGCAGGGGCGTGGAGGGTTCAGAGTCCGGAAAGGAGTCCGGCATCCTGGAGTCGAGGTCTTTGCAAAGGACAGGGATGGAGTTCGGCTCAATCGCCGTAGAGATTGTAGCCCCCGAGGCGGTGTCCAACCACTCGTCCTCGATCGAGGAATCCGGCTCCTAATTAAGGGTCGGAGCGGATCTGATGCGGCCTGTGGCACTTGTTCGGCTGCAGAGCTAGATCATGCCCATCGAGACAGTGCGGCATGCTTGGCTGCGCCTCGAATCCGTCGAAGATCAAGTCTCCGCGAATATCGGTCGTATAATCCAAACTTCCAAATCTGACCTGATGGCCAGGGGCGTAGCTTTCAATCTGCTCCAGATGGCCAAGCGAATTGGCCCGCGGTGCAAAGCCGCCGAATACGAAGATCTGTCCGGGGAGAAAAGTCTCACCCTGGACTGCGTCGTTGTTGATGATCAAAGGAGCCATCGGGCCTATCGGTGACGCATACGGAGGAACTCTCAATGAAAGCACCAATGTCGGTGTCAAAACCGCGGATCTCGGTAGGGGGTCCCGAATTGTGCGTCTAGGCGGATGGTAACAGGAGACAAGGGACACGATGTTTTTACCTGTGTTCGGGCCCTCTCGATGGAGGTAATACCCTACTCCCGCTTGATTAATATTGATGATATGGGTAGTACAAGAGTAGATCTACCACGAGATCAAGGAGGCTAAACCCTAGAAGCTAGCCTATGGTATGATTGTTGTTCGTCCCCACGGACTAAAACCCTCCGGTTTATATAGACACCGGATAGGTTAGGGTTACACAGAGTCGATTACAATGGTAGGAGATCTACATATCCGTATCGCCAAGCTTGCCTTCCACGCCAAGGGAAGTCCCATCCGGACACGGGACGAAGTCTTCAATCTTGTATCTTCATAGTCTTGGAGTCCGGCCGTGACGATAGTCCGGCTATCCGGACACCCCCTAGTCCGGGACTCCCTCACCTTCTATCACAGATCCGAAGGCAAGACATTCATTGCTAAGAATGGATCCTTTCTAGATAAGGAGTTTCTCTCGAAAGAAGTGAGTGGGAGGAAAGTAGAACTTGATGAGGTAACTGTACCTGCTCCCTTATTGGAAAGTAGTTATGCACAGAAACCGGTTCCTATGACGCCTACACCAATTAGTGAGGAAGTTAATGATGATGATCATGGAACTTCAGATCAAATTGTTACTAAACCTCGTAGGTCAACTAGAGTAAGATTTGCACCAGAGTGGTACGGTAATCCTGTTCTGGAGGTTATGTTACTAGACCATGACAAACCTATGAACTATGAAGAAGCGATGGTGAGCCTAGATTCCACAAAATGGCTTGAGGCCATGAAATCTGAGATGGGATCCATGTATGAGAACAAAGTGTGGACTTTGGTTGACTTTCCCAATGATCGGCAAGCCATTGAGAATAAATGGATCTTCAAGAAGAAGACTGACGCTGACGGTAATGTTACTGTCTATAAAGCTCGACTTGTTGCAAAAGGTTTTCGACAAGTTCAAGGGATTGACTATGATGAGACTTTCTCACCCGTAGCGATGCTTAAGTGCATGCGAATCATGTTTGCAATTGCCGGATTTTATGATTATGAAATTTGGCAAATGGATGTCAAAACTGCATTCCTGAATAGATTTCTGGAAGAAGAGTTGTATATGATGCAACCAGAAGGTTTTGTCGATCCAAAGGGAGCTAAGAAAGTGTGCAAGCTCCAGCGATCCATTTATGGACTAGTGCAAGCCTCTCAGAGTTGGAATAAACGCTTTGATAATGTGATCAAAGCATTTGGTTTTGTACATACTTTTGGAGAAGCCTGTATTTACAAGAAAGTGAGTGGGAGCTCTGTAGCATTTCTATATTATATGTGGATGACATATTGTTGATTGGAAATGATATAGAATTTCTGGATAGCATAAAGGGATACTTGAATAAGAGTTTTTCAATGAAAGACCTTGGTGAAGCTGCTTATATATTGGGCATCAAGATCTATAGAGATAGATCAAGACGCTTAATTGGACTTTCACAAAGCACATACCTTGACAAAGTTTTGAAGAAGTTCAAAATGGATCAAGCAAAGAAAGGGTTCTTTCTGTGTTACAAGGTGTGAAGTTGAGTAAGACTCAATGCCCGACCACTGCAGAAGATAGAGAGAAAATGAAAGATGTTCCTATGCTTCAGCCATAGGCTCTATCATGTATGCAATCTTTGTGTACCAGACCTGATGTGTGCCTTGCTATAAGTCTAGCGAGGAGGTACCAAAGTAATCGAGAGTGGATCACTGGAGAGCGATCAAGAACATCCCGAAATACACAGAAGGACTAAGGATATGTTTCTCGTTTATGGAGGTGACAGAGCTAGTCGTAAATGGTTACGTCGATGCAAGCTTTGACACTGATCCGGACGATTCTAAATCGCAAACCGGATACGTGTTTCCACTGAACGGTGGAGCTGTCAGTTGGTGCAGTTCTAAACAAAGCATCGTGGCGGGATCTACGTGTGAAGCAGAGTACATAGGTGCTTCGGAAGCAGCAAATGAAGGAGTCTGGATGAAGGAGTTCATATCCGATCTAGGTGTCATACCTAGTGCATCGGGTCCAATGAAAATCTTTTGTGACAATACTGGTGCAATTGCCTTGGCGAAGGAATCCAGATTTCACAAGAGAACCAAGCACATCAAGAGACGCATGAATTCCATCCGGGATCTAGTCCAAGTGGGAGACATAGAAATTTGCAAGATACATACGGATCTGAATGTTGCAGACCCGTTGACTAAGCCTCTTCCACGAGCAAAACATGATCAGCACCAAGGCTCCATGGGTGTTAGAATCATTACTGTGTACTCTAGATTATTGACTCTAGTGCAAGTGGGAGACTGAAGGAAATATGCCCTATAGGCAATAATAAAGTTATTATTTATTTCCTTATATCATGATAAATATTTATTATTCATGCTAGAATTGTATTAACCGGAAACATAATACTTGTGTGAATACATGGACAAACAGAGTGTCACTAGTATGCCTCCACTTGACTAGCTCGTTGATCAAAGATGGTTATGTTTCCTAGCCATTGAGATGAGTTGTCATTTGATTAACGGGATCACATCATTAGGAGAATGATGTGATTGACTTGACCCATTCCGTTAGCTTAGCACTCGGTCGTTTAGTATGTTGCTATTGCTTTCTTCATGACTTATACATGTTCCTATGACTGAGATTATGCAACTCCTGTTTACCGGAGGAACACCTTGTGTTCTACCAAACGTCACAACGTAACTGGGTGATTATAAAGGTGCTCTACAGGTGTCTCCGAGGTACTTGTTGGGTTGGCGTATTTCGAGATTAGGATTTGTTACTCCGATAGTCGGAGAGGTATCTCTGGGCCCACTCGGTAATACACATCACTTAAGCCTTGCAAGCATTGCAACTAAAGAGTTAGTTGCGGGATGATTTATTACGGAACGAGTAAAGAGAGTTGCCGGTAACGAGATTGAACTAGGTATTGAGATACCGACGATCGAATCTCGGGCAAGTAACATACCGATGACAAAGGGAACAACGTATGTTGTTATGTGGTCTGACCGATAAAGATCTTTGTAGAATATGTGGGAGCCAATATGAGCATCCAGGTTCCGCTATTGGTTATTGACCGGAGACGTGTCTCGGTCATGTCTACATAGTTCTCGAACCCGTAGGGTCCGCACGCTTAAAGTTTCGATGACAGTTATATTATGAGTTTATGTGTTTTGATGTACCGAAGGTTGTTCGGGGTCCCGGATGTGATCACAGACATGACGAGGAGTCTCGAAATGGTCGAGACATGAAGATTGATATATTGGAAGCCTATATTTGGATATCGGAAGTGTTCCGGGTGAAATCGGGATTTTACCGGAGTACCGGAGGGGTTACCGGAACCCCTCCGGGGTTAATGGGCCATAGTGGGCCTTAGTGGAGAAGAGGAGAGGCGGCCAGGGCAAGGGCCGCGCCCCCCTCCCCCCTAGTCCGAATAGGACAAGGAGAGGGGGGCGGCGCCCCCCCTTTCCTTCTTCTCCTCCACTTCTTTCCCCCCCTTCTCCTATTCCAACAAGGAAGGGAGGGAATCCTACTCCCGGTGGGAGTAGGACTCCTCCTGGCGTGTCTCCTCCTGGCCGGCTGCACCTCCCCCCTTTCTCCTTTATATACGGGGGTAGGGGGGCACCCTAGAGACACAACAATTGATCGTTTGATCTTTTAGCCATGTGCGGTGCCCCCCCCCCCCCCTCCACCATAGTCGACCTCGATAATACTGTAGCGGTGCTTAGGCGAAGCCCTGTGTCGGTAGAACATCATCATCGTCACCACGCCGTCCTGCTGACGAAACTCTCCCTCAACACTCGGCTGGATCGGAGTTCGAGGGATGTCATCGGGCTAAACGTGTGCTGAAATCGGATGTGTCGTGCATTCGGTACTTGATCGGTCGGACCGTGAAGACGTACGACTACATCAACTGCGTTGTGCTAACGCTTCCGCTTTCGTTCTACGAGGGTATGTGGACAACACTCTCCCCTCTCGTTGCTATGCATCACAATGATCTTGCGTGTGAGTAGGATTTTTTTTGAAATTACTACGTTCCGCAACAGCCAAGCCTCGCGAGGCGGACGACACAAGGCCTCCTCTGGAGCGGCCTCACCATGTTGGCTCGTGAGGGGCGGAGAGATCAAGGCAAGGCAAACCTCGCGACGTTCTCGTGACGTGAGCCATGACGATCAAGATCAGGTGTGCGCTAGGCGGGCGCCAGCGCGCGCAGCGTCCTAGTTTCCTCTTTGGTGCTACGAAGGCAAGCACAGGCTTGGAGTACCGAGGCGTCAAGCAAAGGTTTCTGTATCGGTGCAACGAGACCAGGACCAGCAGGACGAAAAGACGGAGGTCACCATGGAGCCCAAGGCGGCGTCACCACCAGAGCCTTTTGCAGGCGAAGACCGCTTTTGTCAGGATAAGCTGTACTAGTTGTCCCCTTTCAAATTGGCCATTGTTGGCTCCCTTCCCGCTCAATGTTTGGGAAGAGGACCAGGGCCTATATAAGTAGAACTAGCCACCACCGTAGGGGATAACTCATTCAGAGGCATCTCATCTGATCCTTAGCCACACACCAAGCACAAGAACACCTCAACCTCAGGAGGCTGTTCTTCCCCTTGTACTGTTCATCATCAGCCCAAGAGCCAATCCACCACCACCACACTAGAGTAGGGTATTACACCACAATGGTGGCCCGAACCAGTATAAATCTTGTGTCTCTTGTGTTGTGAGTTCGTTATGTTCGTCCGCGAGATCTTAGCACCCCAGAGTTCGAACCTTAAGGGTTTTGCCGGAACCCGTGATCCGACATTAGGCGTGCCAGGTAGGGGTGCACCGTAGCCTTCCCTTCGCCAATCTACGCTCCACCACCACCGCGCTCTGCCCTCATGGCAGGCGCGTCGCTACCGGCTCTGACGGCCGGCGCTGACGATGGGGTCAGGGGATCCGAGCCCTGGTCCCCGCCTTATGGAGGGTGTGGTGGCCACCCAAGTTCAAGCCGGAGATGCCGCCGCGCTACGACGGTGCGGCGGACCCGATAGCTTTCCTGCTGGCGGACGAGGAGGCCATCCTCGAGGCCGGGGGCGACGACAAGGTCATTGCTAACTGGCTTCCCATGGCCCTCACCGGCGTGCCGCGCGCCTGGCTGCTCAACCTCCCCGGATCCACGGTGGCATCTTGGGAGGAGCTGCGCGACCTCTTCACTGCGTGCTACACGGCACCAGCGCACCACGCGGTCGCAGCCGTGCTAGGTGGCTCTCAAGCGCCGCCTTCAGATCGCCATGTCAAGTCACTCCTTCACGAGATCGGCGCCGCCTCCAAGCGCTCGGGGGCTCCGCTGGGCTAGGCTGCGCCCAAAGCCGACCTCACCTTCGACTCAGAAGACCACGCCGTCACCACCGCCGGCTCGGGTATGCTCCCGATGCTCTGCACGCCCACCATCTGCAACGTGGCCATCACCAAGACCGTCATGGACGGTGGCGCCGGCTTCATTGTGCTCTTCGTGGAGGCCTTCAGCCTTCTTCATGTGCTACTCGAGCGGCTCAGCCTCAGCAAGCCTTTCTCAGGAGTTGGCGGCGGCACCTCCCATTCCTTGGGTAAGATCCGCCTCCCCGTCACCTTCGGTACGCGTAACAACTACCGCACCGAACTGGTTGACTTTGACATCGCCCGCATCGGCCTTCCGTACAACGCCATCCTCGGGTACCCAGCACTGGCCCAGTTCATGGCAGCAACCCATCCGGCCTACAACCTCATGAAGATGCCTGGAAGCAAGGGCATCCTCGCCATCAAGGGGGACGCCAAGGAGGCCCTAGTAGCGCTCAAGCTTGCCTTCAAGATTGCTGCGGCGGCGCAGCCCGCCGATGCAGGCACCTCCGAGCCCAAGGGAGCGGCACCAACCAAGAAGAAGCAATTGTTCACCCAAGACAAGGCAGAAACCAAGCAGGTGCCGGTCGATGAAGACGGATCCTCGGGAGCCACCTTCACCATAGGTGCCGACCTCGACCCAGGCCAAGAGGAAGCGTTGGTGAAGTTCTTGCGCGCAAACAAGGAGATATTAGCGTGGGAGCCCAAGCAGCTAGTGGGGGTCCAGAGAGGAGTGATTCAACATGACTTGAGGATGTGCCCCAATGTACGCCCGATGAAGCAGCAGGCGAGACGGCAGTCCATGGAGAAGCAGGCCTTCATCATCCAAGAAACCCGCAAGTTGGTGGCAGCGGGCACCATTCGCGAGGTTCGGTACCCCGAATGGTTAGCGAACCCCGTCGTAGTGCCGAAGAAAGGCGGGAAGGAGCGAATGTGCGTCGACTTCACCAACCTGAACAAGGCCTGCCCCCAAGATACGTTCCTGCTCCCATGCATCAACCAGATCGTTGACTCTACCGCCGAGTGCGACCTGCCGTGCTTCCTGGATGCGTTCTCAGGGTATCACCAGATCAAGATGGCGGTAGAAGATGTAGAGAAGACAGCCTTCCTGACCCCGTGTGGGGTGTACTGCTACACCTGCATGCCCTTCAGACTGTGCAACGCGGGCGCGACCATTCAGCGGTTGATGCGCATCGCCTTAGGACGGCAGCTCGGGAGAAACACGGAGGCCTACGTCGACGACATTGTGGTGAAGTCTCGGGAGGCAAGAACCCTGATCCAAGACCTGGAGGAGACCTTCGCGAGCCTGTGCCAAGTGAACTTGCGACTTAATCCAGAAAAGTGTGTGTTCGGTGTCCCTTCCAGCAAGCTGCTGGGATTCCTCGTGTCCCACAGAGGGATCGAGGCTAACCCGGAAAAGATCAAGGCCATTGAGGACATGAGCCCACCCCAGACCTTCAAGGAAATGCAGAAGCTAGCTGGTCGGGTAACTGCGTTGGGACACTTCATCTCCAAGCTGGGAGAGTGCACCCTACTGATACGTCCATTTTGCATCATGCTTTTATATCGATATTTATTGCATTATGGGCTTTTATTTCACGTTATGTTAAAATACTTATGGCTATTCTCTCTTATTTTACAAGGTTTACATGAAGAGGGAGAATGCCGGCATTTGGAATGCAGGATGGAAAAGGAGCAAATCTTGGAGACCTATTCTGTGCAACTCCAAAAGTCCTGAAACTCCACGGAATATCTTGAAATAAATAAAGAAAAATCATCGCCAGAGATGAAGGCCAGGGGCCCACACCCTGCTCACGAGGGTGGGGGGCGTCCCCCCCTGGGGCGCGCCCCCCTACCTCGTGGGCCCCCTGGTGTCTCTCTGACGCCCATCTTCTCCTATATGAAGTCTTTCGATGAGAAAAAAACCAGAAGCAACCTTTCGGGACGAAACTCCGTCGCCACGAGGGGGAACCTTGGCGGAACCAATCTAGGGCTCCCGCAGAGATGTTCTGTCGGGGACACTTCCCTCCGGGAGGGGGAAATCATCGTCATCATCATAACCAACGCTCCTCTCATCGGGAGAGGGCAATCTCCATCAACATCTTCACCAGCACCATCTCATTTCCAAACCCTAGTTCATCTCTTGTATCCAATTCTTGTCTCCAAGTCCGGATTGGTGGTAGTAGGTTGCTAGTAGTGTTGATTACTCCTTGTAGTTGATGCTAGTTGGTTTATTTGGTGGAAGATCATATGTTCAGATCCTTTATGCATATTATTACCCCTCTGATTATGAACATGAATATGCTTTGTGAGTAGTTACGTTTGTTCACGAGGACAAGGGAGAAGTCTTGCTATTAGTAGTCATGTGAATTTGGTATTCGTTCGATATTTTGATGAGATGTATGTTGTCTAGCCTCTAGTGGTGTTATGTGAACATCGACTACATAACACTTCACCATTATTTGGGCCAAGAGGAAGGCATTGGGAAGTAATAAGTAGATGATGGGTTGCTAGAGTGATGTAATCTTAAACCCTAGTTTATGTGTTGCTTCGTAAGGGCTGATTTGGATCCATATGTTTCATGCTATGGTTAGGTTTACCTTAATACTTTTGTTGTAGTTGTGGATGCTTGCAATAGAGGTTAATCATAAGTGGGATGCTTGTTCAAGTAAGAACAACACCCAAGCACCGGTCCACCCACATACCAAACTATCGAAGTACCGAACGCGAATCATATGAACGTGATGAAAACTAGCTTGACGATATTCCCATGTGTCCTCGGGAGCGCTTTTCCTATTATTAGAGTTTGTCCAGGCTTGTCCTTTTCTACAAAAAGGACTGGGCCACCTTGCTGCACTTTATTTACTCTTGTTACTTGTTGCTCGTTACAATTTATCTTATCACAAAACTATCTGTTACCACTTATTTCAGTACTTGCAGAGAATACCTTGTTGAAAACCGCTTATCATTTCCTTCTGCTCCTCATTGGGTTCGACACTCTTACTTATCGAAAGGACTACGATAGATCCCCTATACTTGTGGGTCATCAAGACTCTTTTCTGGCGCCGTTGCTGGGGAGTGTAGCGCCTTTGGTAGGTGGAATTTGGTAAGGAAAAATTTATATAGTGTGCTGAAATTTACTGTCACTTGTTACTATGGAAAGTAATTCTCTGAGGGGCTTGTTCGGGGTATCTTCACCCCGTCCAGTAGAGAAAAGAGTGGCTCCTCAACCTACTAAACCTATTGAAAATGAAACTCCTTTTGAAATTCCTTCGAGTATGATGGAAAAACTGCTAGCTAATCCTTTTACAGGAGATGGAACAAATCATCATGATGAGCACTTAATATATGTGTATGAAATTTGCGGATTATTTAAGCTTGCAGGTATACCCGATGATGTTGTTAAGAAGAAGGATTTCCCTTTATCTTTGAGGGGAGACGCATTGACATGGTATAGGCTATGTGATGATATGAGATCATGGAACTAAAAAAGATTGAAATTTTAATTTCATCAAAAGTATTATCCTATGCATCTTGTTCATCGTGATCGCAATTATATACATAATTTTTGGCCTCGCGAAGGAGAAAGCATCGCTCAAGCTTGGGGGAGGCTTAAATCAATGTTATATTCATGCCCCAATCATGAGCTCTCAAGAGAAATAATCATTCAAAGTTTTTATGCTCGGCTTTCTGATAACAATCACACCATGCTCGATACTTCTTGTGTTGGCTCTTTTATGATGAAGACTATTGAATTCAAATGGAATTTATTGGATAGAATTAAACGCAACTCTGAAGATTGGGACCTCGACGAAGGTAAGGAGTCAGGTATGACACCTAAGTTTGATTGTGTTAAATCTTTTATGGATACCGATATTTTACGTAAGTTTAGCACTAAATATGGACTTGACTCTGAGATAGTAGCTTCTTTCTGTGAATCTTTTGCTACTTACGTTGATCTCCCTAAGGAGAAGTGGTTTAAATATCATCCTCCCATAGAAGTAAAAGTAGCTGCACCTATTAAAGTTGAAGAAAAGACTGTCACTTATAATGATCCTATTGTTCCTACTTCTTATGTTAAGAAACCACCTTTCCCTGATAGAATAAAGGATCATGCTAAAGCTTCAACTGTTGTTCGTAAAAGCAATATTAGAACTTATACACCTAATGAGCAAGTCAAAGTAGAACCTAATATTGCTATTGTTAAAGATCTCTTGTCTGATAATATTGATGGGCATGTTATTCAATTCTGCGGTGAATCTGCTAGAATTGCTAAACCGTGTGCTAAAGATAAACATAGACATGTGGTAGGCGTGCCTATTATTTCTGTTAAGATAGGAGATCATTATTATCATGGCTTATGTGATATGGGCGCTAGTGCTAGTGTAATACCCATTGACTTATACAAAGAAATTATGCATGATATTGCACCTGTTGAGTTAGAACATATTGATGTTACAATTAAACTTGCCAATAGAGATACTATATCTGCAATGGGAATTGTTAGAGATGTTCAAGTCTTGTGTGGAAAAACCAAATATCCCGCTGATTTTCTTGTTCTTGGTTCTCCACAAGATAGCTTTTGTCCCATTATATTTGGTAGACCCTTCTTGAACACTGTTAATGCTAGGATAGATTAAGTAAAAGAATATTGTTACTATTGGCTTGGATGATATGGTTCATGAGTTTAATTTCTCTAAATTTAGTAAACAACATCGTGAGGAAGAATTTCCTAGTAAGGATGAAATTATTGGTCTTGCTTCTATTGCCGTTCCTCCTAGTGATCCTTTAGAACATTATTTGCTAGACCATGAAAATGATATGTTCATGAATGAAAGAAGGGAAATAGATGAAGTATTCTTTAAACAGAACCTATTACGCATCACAATTTGCTGTTGAAATCTTAGGATCCTCCTCCACCCAAGGGTGATCCCGTGTTTGAGCTTAAACCGTTGCCTGATAATCTTAAATATGCTTATCTTGATGAAAAGAAAATATATCCTGTTATTATTAGTCCTAAACTTTCAGAGCATGAACAAGAAAGATTATTGAAAACTCTGAAGAAGCACCGTGCCGCTATTGGATATACTCTTGATGATCTTAAGGGCATTAGTCCCACTCTATGTCAACATAAAATAAATTTAGAAGCGGATGCCAAACTAGTTCGTGATCCTCAACGACGTTTGAATCCTAAAATGAAAGAAGTGGTAAGAAAAGAAATACTCAAGCTTCTGGAGGCAGGTATAATTTACCCCGTTGCTGATAGTCAGTGGGTAAATCCTGTCCATTGTGTCCCTAAGAAGGGAGGTATTACTGTTGTCCCTAATGATAAACATGAATTGATCCCGCAAAGAATTATCACAGGCTATAGGATGGTAATTGATTTCCGCAAATTAAATAAAGATACTAAGAAAGATCATCACCCATTACCTTTTATTGATCAAATGCTAGAAAGATTATGCAAACATACACATTATTGCTTTCTAGATGGTTATTCTGGTTTCTCTCAAATACCTGTGTCGGCTAAAGATCAATCAAAGACTACTTTTACATGCCCTTTTGGTACTTTTGCTTATAGACGTATGCCTTTTGGTTTATGTAATGCACCTACTACCTTTCAAAGATGCATGATGGCTATATTCTCTGATTTTTGTGAAAAAAATTGCGAGGTCTTCATGGACGATTTTTCCGTCTATGGTTCCTCTTTTGATGATTTCTTGAGCAATCTTGATTGAGTTTTGCAGAGATGTGAAGAAACTAATCTTGTCTTGAATTGGGAAAAGTGCCACTTTATGGTTAATGAAGGTATTGTCTTGGGGCACAAAGTTTCTGAAAGAGGTATTGAAGTTGATAAAGCCAAGGTTGATTCTATTGAAAAGATGCCATGTTCCAAGGACATCAAAGGTATAAGAAGTTTCCTTGGTCACGCCGGATTTTATACGAGGTTCATAAAGGACTTCTCAAAAATTTCCCGGCCTCTGACTAATTTATTAGAAAAAGATGTACCATTTGTCTTTGATGATGATTGTGTAGAAGCATTTGAAATACTTAAGAAAGCATTAGTCTCTGCACCTGTTGTTCAGCCACCTGATTGGAATTTACCCTTTGAAATTATGTATGATGCTTGTGATTATGTTGTAGGTGTTGTTCTAGGGAAAAGAGTTGATAAGAAATTAAATGTTATCCATTATGCTAGTAAGACTCTAGACAATGCTCAAAGAAATTATGCTACTACCGAAAAGGAACTTTTAGCAGTTGTATTTGCTTGTGATAAATTCAGACCCTATATTGTTGATTCTGAAGTAACCATTCACACTGATCATGCTGCTATTAAATATCTTATGGAAAAGGAAGATGCTAAACCTAGACTTATTAGATGGGTTCTCTTGCTGCAAGAATTTGATTTGCAGATTGTTGATAGAAAAGGAGCTGAAAACCCCGTTGTAGATAACTTATCTAGGTTAGAGAATGTTCTTGATGACCCACTACCTATTGATGATAGCTTTACTGATGAACAATTAAATGTCATAAGCACTTCTCGTAGCACTCCATGGTATGTTGATTATGCTAATTATATTGTTGCTAAATTTGTACCACCTAGCTTCACATACCAACAAAAGAAAAAGTTTTTCTATGATTTGAGACATTACTTTTGGGATGACCCACATCTTTATGAAGAAGGAGTAGATGGTGTTATTAGACGTTGTGTGCCTGAGCATGAACAGGAACAGATCCTATGCAAGTGTCACTTCGAAGCCTATGGAGGACACCACGCTGGAGATAGAACTGCACATAAGGTATTGCAATCTGGTTTTTATTGGCCTACTCTCTTCAAGGATGCCCGTAAGTTTGTCTTGTCTTGTGACGAATGTCAAAGAATTGGTAATATTAGCAGACGTCAAGAAATGTCTATGAATTATTCACTTGTTATCGAAGCATTTGATGTTTGGGGCTTTGATTATATGGGACCTTTTCCTGCCTCTAATGGATATACACATATTTTAGTTCCTGTTGATTATGTTACTAAGTGGGTAGAAGCTATTCCAACTAGTAGTGCTGATCATAACACTTCTATTAAAATGCTTACGGAAGTTATTTTTCCGAGGTTTGGAGTCCCTAGATATTTAATGACTGATGGTGGTTCACACTTTATTCATGGTGCTTTCCGTAAAATGCTTGCTAAATATGACGTTAATCATAGAATTGCATCTCCTTATCACCCACAGTCTAGTGGTCAAGTAGAATTGAGTAATAGAGAGCTCAAATTAATTTTGCGAAAGACTGTTAATAGGTCTAGGAAGAATTGGTCCAAGAAACTTGATGATGCATTATGGGCCTATAGAACTGCATATAAGAATCCTATGGGTATGTCTCCGTATAAAATGGTTTATGGAAAAGCATGTCACTTACCTCTCGAACTAGAACATAAGGCATATTGGGATATTAAAGAGCTCAACTATGATTTCAAACTTGCCGGTGAGAAGAGGTTATTTGATATTAGCTCACTTGATGAATGGAGAACCCAAGCTTATGAAAATGCCAAGTTGTTTAAAGAAAAAGTTAAAAGATGGCATGACAAAAGGATACAAAAGCGTGAGTTTAATGTAGGTGATTATGTATTGCTACACAACTCTTGTTTAAGATTTTTTGCAGGAAAACTTCTCTCTAAATGGGAACGTCCCTACGTTATCGAGGAGGTCTATCGTTCCGGTGCCATAAAAATCAACAACTTCGAAGGCACAAATCCGAAGGTGGTAAACGGTCAAAGAATTAAACATTATATCTCATGTAATCCCATAAATGTTGAAACCAATATTATTGAAACTGTAACCCCGGAGGAATACATAAGGGACACTTTCCGGACCGTTTGAGACTCGAAAAGTAATAGGTATGTGGTACGGTAAGTAAACCGACTCCAAAACAATTTTTAAGGCAATATTTCTCAGTTTTGGAATATTTAGAAAAATAGAAAAATAAGTGGCAGTCCGGGAAGGACACGAGGGCCCCACGAGGGTGGTGGGCGCGCCCTACCCCCCTAGGCGCGCCCCCCTACCTCGTGTGCCCTCTGGACTCCGTTTTCTTGCGCGATACGTATTTTGGTCAGTAAAAATTCATTATATATTCTCCCGAAGGTTTTGACTCCCGTATCACGCAAATCTCCTCTGTTCTTCTTTCGAGTTGCTTCCTGTCAGGGTTGTCAAGGCCAGGCATCATGTCGTCCCCCTCCTCCGACAATGGTGACAAAGATGCTTGGCTAATGAAGATAGAGCTAAAGAGGGAAGAACCCATGGAGATCAACAAGGATGAAAGGATCAAGAAGGCCACGGAGGACCAAGCTCCGGCAGCAGAAGACCCCCTCCAACTTGATCACAACTTTCTCACCCCAACTGAAATCGAAGCTTTCAAGATGATTGAGTTAGCTCGTATTCAAAACAAGTATCTCACAAGTGAAAATATTTTGTTGAAGGAGCATATCGTTGCACTCAAGGACATTATTCGCAAGTTGGAGGACCTCTTACACTCGATGTGCGACTATCCAACACCTCCACCTTCTCCATCAACAAAGGAGACATAATCACATCGGTATGGGCACTCCCCTTGGCAACTGCCAAGCTTGGGGGAGGTGCCCCGGTATCGTATCACCATCACAACTCCTATCTTTACCGTTTTTCTTAGTTCGATCCTATTAGTAGTATCTTGATCTAGTAGAATAAAGTTATGGCATGATCTAGTTTTGAGTTTTGCTTTATGATCCCTCTTTGTAATCGAGTCCGTGAGCTATATAATAAAGTTTAGTGTTGAGTCAAGGGCTTGATTATTTTGCCATGATCTTGGGTGAATAAAAGAATAGAAAGAAGAAAAAGAAGAAAAAGAAACAAAGAGATCATATTGATCTTATGGAGAGTAATGACTTCCCATAGAAAAAATATGATGATTAAAAGTTGTTGGGAGTTGACAAATATAGCTTTGGTCATCGTTGCAATTAATAGGAAGTAATATGGAAAGAGAGGTTTCACATATAGATATATTATCATTGACATCTTTTATGATTGGGAGCACTCATTAAAATATAACATGCTAAAGAGTTGATGTTGGACAAGGAAGACAATGTGATGAGTTATGTTTTCTTATATCTGAGATAAAGTATGTTGTCATGGGTCCTCTAACATGTTGAGCTTGCCTTTCCCCCTCATGCTAGCCAAATTCTCAGCACCAAGTAGAGATGCTACTTGTGCTTCCAAATACCCTTTAACCAGTTTAGCCATGAGAGTCCACCATATCTACCTATGGATTGAGTAAGATCCTTCCAGTAAGTTGTCGTCGGTGCAAAGCAATAAAATTTGCTCTAAATATGTATGATTGATTGGTGTGGGGAAATAAGCTTTATACGATCTTGTGATATGGAAGTAATAAAAGCGATGGACTGCATAATAAAGGTTCATATCACAAGGGGCAATATAAAGTGACGTTCTTTCGCATTGAGATTTTGTGCATCCAACCATAAAAGCGCATGGCAACCTCTGCTTCCCTTCTGCGAAGGGCCTATCTTTTATTATTATCCTCTACCTTATGCAAGAGTCACGGTGATCTTCACCTTTCCTTTTTCATTTTATCCTTTGGAAAGCCCAGCATGTTGGAAAGAACATGATATATATATATATATATATATATATATATATATATATATATATATATATATCTAATTGGATGTAGGGGAGCATGAATTATTATTGTTGACATTACCCTTGAGGTAAAAGGTTGTGGGGCAAAACTGTAAGCCCCTATCTTTCTCTGTGTCCGATTAAAACTCCGTAACCACAAGTATTGCGTGAGTACTAGCAATTACGAAGGACTAAATGATAGTTGAGTATGTGGACATGCTTTTAAGCTCTGACATAGACTCTTTCCGATGTTATGATAAATTGCAATTGCTTCAATGACTGAGGTTATAATTTGTTGGTGCCCAATAAGGTTTATGATTCATACCTTTGCATTGTGAAAAGGTCGTCACTTGAACATAAGTAACCATATGACAAAACCTATATATGTTGCTGTTATGAGAATAATCATGATGCCTTCATGTCCGTATTTTATTTTTATCGACGCCTCTACCTCTAAACATGAGGACATATTTATTGCTATCGGCTTTTCGCTTGAGGACAAGCGAGGTCTAAGCTTGGGGGAGTTGATACGTCCATTTTGCATCATGCTTTTATATCGATATTTATCGCATTATGGGCTGTTATTTCACGTTATGTTACGATACTTATGGCTATTCTCTCTTATTTTACAAGGTTTACATGAAGAGGGAGAATGCCGGTAGCTGGAATTCTGGGCTGGAAAAGGAGCAAATATTGGAGACCTATTCTGTGCAACTCCAAAAGTCCTGAAACTCCACGGAATATCTTGAAATAAATAAAGAAAAATCATCGCCAAAGATGAAGGCCAGGGGGCCCACACCCTGCTCACGAGGGTGGGCCCCCCTGGGGCGCGCCCCCCTACCTCGTGGGCCCCCTGGTGGCTCTCCGATGCCCATCTTCTCCTATATGAAGTCTTTCGATGAGAAAAAAACCAGAAGCAACCTTTCGGGACGAAACTCCGCCGCCACGAGGCGGAACCTTGGCGGAACCAATCTAGGGCTCCGGCAGAGCTGTTCTGTCGGGGACACTTCCCTCCGGGAGGGGGAAATCATCGTCATCATCATCACCAACGCTCCTCTCATCGGGAGAGGGCAATCTCCATCAACATCTTCACCGTAACCATCTCATCTCCAAACCCTAGTTCATCTCTTGTATTCAATTCTTGTCTCCAAGTCCGGATTGGTGCTAGTAGGTTGCTAGTAGTGTTGATTACTCCTTGTAGTTGATGCTAGTTGGTTTATTTGGTGGAAGATCATATGTTCAGATCCTTTATGCATATTATTACCCCTCTGATTATGAACATGAATATGCTTTGTGAGTAGTTACGTTTGTTCACGAGGACAAGGGAGAAGTCTTGCTATTAGTAGTCATGTGAATTTGGTATTCGTTCGATATTTTGATGAGATGTATGTTGTCTAGCCTCTAGTGGTGTTATGTGAACGTCGACTACATAACACTTCACCATTATTTGGGCCTAGAGGAAGGCATTGGGAGGTAATAAGTAGATGATGGGTTGTTAGAGTGACAGAAGCTTAAACCCTAGTTTATGCGTTGCTTCGTAAGGGGCTGATTTGGATCCATATGTTTTATGCTATGGTTAGGTTTACCTTAATACTTTTGTTGTAGTTGCAGATGCTTGCAATAGAGGTTAATATTAAGTGGGATGCTTGTTCAAGTAAGAACAGAACCCAAGCACCGGCCCACCCACATACCAAATTATCAAAGTACCGAACGCGAGTCATATGAACGTGATGAAAACTAGCTTGACGATATTCCCATGTGTCCTCGGGAGCGCTTTTCCTATTATAAGAGTTTGTCCAGGCTTGTCCTTTGCTAACAAAAGGATTGGGCCACCTTGCTGCACTTTATTTACTCTTGTTACTTGTTGCTCGTTACAATTTATCTTATCACAAAACTATATGTTACCACTTATTTCAGTACTTGCAGAGAATACCTTGCTGAAAACCGCTTATCATTTCCTTCTGCTCCTTGTTGGATTCAACAATCTTACTTATCGAAAGGAATACGATAGATCCCCTATACTTGTGGGTCATCACCTACCCTTCTTCAAGCTGATGAAGAAGAAGGGCCCAATCGAGTGGACCCCGGAGGCCGACCGAGCTTTTCAAGACCTCAAGAGATACCTGACCAGCCCTCCGGTGATGGTGGCGCCACGACCTCTCGAGCCTCTAGTACTCTATCTAGCAGCCACCCCGTACTCCGCTAGCGTCGCTCTGGTGGCGGTTCGGGAGGAGCACCAAGCCAAGGGCGCGCCGCGCCAAGCTACGCCGCCAACCGGGATGACGCAATATCAGGAAGGCACAGCAAGAGCCGTAGCGGCATCAATAGAAGACCAAGCTCGGTAGGACGACGTCACCGAGATTCCCACAAGCGATCAGGCGTCAGTAGTTCCACCACCTTAGGAGACATCCCAACTGCCGCAAGACACAAGCCTCACCGAAGCGCCAGCCCTCGTCGAGCATCCAGTGTATTTCGTCAGCACAGTGTTGCGGGACACAAGGGCATGATACCCCATGCCCCAAAAGCTCCTTCTCGCGCTCTTGGTGGCCTCGCGCAAGTTGCGACACTACTTCCAGGGCCACCCCATCAAGGTCGTCTCAGCCTACCCTTTGGAGAGAGCGCTCAGGAGCCCCAACTCTATTGGAAGGGTCGCTGAGTGGAACATCGAGCTGCAGGCATTCCAGTTGGAGTTCAGCACTACCAGGGTCATCAAGGGAGATGCACTCGCTGATTTCGTGGCAGAATGGACGGATGCCCCGATGCTGGAAGTAGGAGAGGACTGGTCCACCTCGCCGGGAAGTGAGGCACCCGATGGCTGGGTCATGTATTTCGATGGGTGAGGGAGTCCTGGACTAGGGGGTGTCCGGATAGCCGAACTATCATCTTTGGCCGGACTCCAAGACTATGAAGATACAAGATTGAAGAGTTCGTCCCTTGTCTGGATGGGACTTTCCTTGGCGTGGAAGGCAAGCTTGGCGATACGGATATTTAGATTTCCTACCATTGTAACCGACTCTGTTTAACCCTAACCCTATTCGGTGTCTATATAAACCGAAGGGTTTTATTCCGTAGGACGAACAACAATCATACCATAGGCTAGCTTCTAGGGTTTAGCCTCTCTGATCTCGTGGTAGATCTACTCTTGTACTACCCATATCATCAATATTAATCAAGCAGGAGTAGGGTATTACCTCCATCGAGAGGGACCGAACATTGGTAAAAACATCGTGTCCCTTGTCTCCTGTTACCATCCGCCTAGACGCACAGTTCGGGACCCCCTACCTGAGATCCGCCGGTTTTGACACCGACATTGGTGCTTTCATTGAGAGTTCCTCTGTGTCGTCACCTATAGGCCCGATGGCTCCTTCGATCATCAACAATGACGCGGTCCAGGGTGAGACTTTTCTCCCCGGACAGATCTTCGTGTTCGGCGGCTTTGCACTGCGGGCCAATTCCCTTGGCCATCTGGAGCAGATCGAAAGCTACGCCCTAGCCATCAGGTCGATTTGGGAGTTTGAACTACCTTGCCGACATCCGCGGAGACTTGATCTTCGACGGATTCGAGCCACGCCAAGCGCGCGCCTTTGTCTCGATGGGCACGATCTAGCTCTATCACGGACGGTGCCTTGGAGGCCGCACCGGCGTCGCTCGACCATTAGCTCGGAGCCGACTCCCGATCGAGGACGAGTGGTTGGACACCGCCTCGGGGGCTACGATCTCAACGGCGATTGAGCCGAACTCCATCCCTGTCCTTTGCGAAGACCGTGACTCCAAGGTGCCGGACTCCTCTCCGGACTCCGAACCCTCCGCGCCCCTGCCAATCGAATCCGATTGGGCGCCGGTCATGGAGTTCACTGCCGCGGACATCTTTCAGCACTCGCCCTTTGGCAACATCTTGAATTCACTATAGTCTCTCTCTTTATCAGGAGAGCCCTGGCCGGACTACGGTCAGGAAGGTTGGGATGCGGACGACGAAGAAATTCAACGCCCACCCACCGCCCACTTTGTAGCCACTGTCGAAAGCTTAAACGACGTGCTCGATTTCGACTCCGAAGACATCGACGGTATAGACGATGATGTAGGAGACAACCATGAACCAGCACCTATAGGATACTGGACAACCACCTCATCCCATGATGTATACATGGTGGATACACCTAAAGGAAGTGACGACGAGGAACAACGGGACACTACGAAGGATAAATCCCTCGAAAAACAGTCAAAACGGCAACGTAAACGTCGCACCAAGTCCCGCCTCGACAAAGACCCAGCCGTAGAGCAGGGCTAGCCGGTGGACGACGAACATGCTATCGAGCAACCGTCCGAACAGGACAACTTGGATAAACAATCCGTCCCCGGCGAAGATAACAATCCGGACGATCTCACGCCGGACAAATTGTTGGAGCAGAAGAACCTCCACAAAAGGCTCGTCGCCACTGCGCGTAGCCTGAAAAAACAGAAGCGGAAGCTCAAAACAGCGGAAGATGCACTCAGAATCAGATGGAGCAAAGCACTCAACATCAAGAGACAAATACGGCGATACCAACGAACAAAGAGCTACCCAAAGAGAAAACTACTGCCCGAATTTGATGAGGAGGCCGTAGAGCCCCCACAATAAAAAGCAAGAAGGCCACCCGGTCGGATGGATGACCCCACGGCAAACAGAGAGCGGAAAGCAGCGACGCACACAAGCCGGCACGCGATCCGCATAAGGATTCGCACCAAAAGGATGGCCCAGTTAGATCTATCTACGAGCCAAGGAAACAAGTTCTGGCGAGCAATACAACACGTCAAATATCCGAACATCACGGCACACCCAAATACAGGGGCGCCGCGCACCCTCTATGTTTCACCGATGAGGTGCTGGATCCTGAATTTCCAGCGGGATTCAAGCCCGTAAACATAAGGCATACGACGGAACAACAGACCCTGGAGTCTGGAGGATTACATCCTCCACATACACATGGCTAGAGGAGACGATCTCCACGCCATAAAATACTTACCCCTCAAGCTCAAAGGGCCAGCCCGGCATTGGCTCAAAAGCCTCCCAGAAAATACCATTGGAAGTTGGGAAGAGCTCGAGGATGATTTTCGGGCAAATTTTCAAGGGACTTATGTCCGTCCTCCGGATGCGAGATGATTTAAGTCATATAACTCAACAACCCGGAGAGTCAGCCCGCAAATTCTGGAACAGGTTCCTCACCAAAAAGAACCAAATAGTCGACTGTCCGGACGCCGAAGCCTTAGCAGCTTTCAAACACAAACGTCCGAGACGAATGGCTCGCCAGACACCTCGGCCAGGAAAAGCCAAGAACAATGGCCGCACTAACAAGCCTCATGACCCGCTTTTATGCGGAGAGGATAGCTGGCTAGCAAGATGCAGTACCAGCGACCCAAGTACATCCGAGGTCAGGGATGGAAATGGGAAACCACGGCGCAACAAGGATCAGCGCCGGACCAGGGGAAACAGTCCGAAGAGCGCGACAGTCAATGCCGGATTCAAAAGCTCACGGCAGAACAATAAAAAACTGCCCCTTAAGGACAATAGCAATGAGCTATCCAACTTAAACAAAATCTTGGACAAGATATACCAAATCCATAGTACTCCTGGGAAGCCTGCAAACCATACCCACTGAGATTGTTGGGTCTTCAAGCAGTCCAGCAGACTCAACGCCGAACACAAGGGGCTCGACACACCAAGCGAGGATGATGACGAGCACCACAAGCAGAGCCCCGGAAAACAAAAGAATTTCCCACAAAAAGTCACAACAGTGAACTCACTTCAAGTGACAACAGGGAAAAACAGAGCGGCGCCCATAGAAACACGTGTCGCATGGTCTATTCCAGCAGAGTCCCAACGATGGTTGTCAAAACCAATCACCTTCGATCATCAGGACTATTTCGGAAGTATCCGGAGCGCAGGATGGACTGCCTTGATATTAGATCCTATAATCGACGGACTCCGATTTACACAAGTCCTAATGGACGGAGGTAGTGATATAAACCTGCTATATCAGGACACAATTCGCAAAGTGGGGATAGACCCAACCAAAATTCGCCATAGCAACACCTCCTTCAGAGGGGTAATGCCAGGCCCATATGCCCATTGTACGGGCTCCCTACTGCTAGAAGTTGTGTTCGCTCATCCGACAACTTCCGCCGAAAAGTTAACCTTCCACATCGCCCCATTCGAAAGTAGCTATCAAGCACTCTTTGGGTCGTGAAGCTTTACGCCCGCTTTAACGCAATACCGCATTATGCATCTCTTACACTTAAAATGCCCGGTCCACGCGGCATCATCTCATTAAAAGGGAGTATTAAGTGTTACTCGAGCACGGAAGAACATGAGACTACCTCGACAGCCCCACACCAATCCGGCTCCGCTAATCAAAGCACCTGAATAGGTCATTCAAACCCTGGACACGGCTAGACGAGTCCGGCGCCTACTAGCGGCATACCCCCATTAAAGGGGCTGCACGCACATACAACAAGAGGACAATAAAGCTCAATTTTATTCACCTTCCGAACCGTACTCTGTTTATTTAATATAAAGTACATTTCTCGTGTGATATTTTTTCTTTTCAACTAAGTTCTTCTCTTTTACAGATGAACACCGTGCTACACCCGTCCAGGATACGGCATAACGGAGACACAGGCGCAGACATGCAGCAGGGACCCGTCGCAAGGATTCTTTTCAGATTAAGACCCTGCGTAAACCTTTTTCTTGTCTCTTGTTGATACACATCTCCGGTTTCTTACTACAACCGAGTAGGAGGCTGGCGTTTTGGCATCGGCAGCACCAGAATTTTTGCTGCACTGGACACGGGGCTTAGGGCATTATTCGCCTGTTTTCATAAAGACCGAATACCTTAGGGAGTGTTCGGCGTCTCGAGTTAGGCCTTATATGCATCAGCTCCGAATCATGTCTTTGGTCAAATGTTGGGTTTGCCCAGCTCCCATGTTTTGGTACCTTACGTTCCGTTATATCGGCTAAGGTAGCGCTAGGAGAACCACTGCGATTGTGCCGCGGTTGAGCTGGGTTGAGCACCTCAGTGGAGAAAGCTAAAACTGACTGTCATGATATAGCGTGAGACTGGTCAACCACTCGATGACCCATAAATGAGTGTTTAGAATTCCCCGCATTGACGAAGGGCCGTTTCCGGTCAGCACATCTGGCGCCCGAATTCGGGAGAGCGCGGTGCCCCTAGGGGCTATATAGTAGCCCCACCATCGGACTACTATGGCTAAGTGAAAGTGATAAAGCATTATAGTCCGGTTGCCTAGTTTGCTACGCTACCACCTCCTTAATAGGACCAAGACGTTGGGTTAAGTGTGAAAAAATGCCTTTTTTGCAAACACCCCCGCACTATGTGCGTGGGGGCTGAAGCCAAAGACTGCAATCTTTCAGGTGTTATATATACATATACATCAACGGCCACACAGGGAGTAGTTTACTACTTGAACGCACAAGTATAAAAAGCTCTTATATTATATTGAAACATTGTTTTCACAAATCATACATGTCACTTAAACATAATATCCTTCGAGCACTGTGTCTCTATTAAACGAGCGCCTGCAGACTTCCTCAAAATACTGCTCGGCAGTACTAAACTTCGTCCGAATCTTGGGATGCAACGTCGGTGGCCTTCATCTCCGCCCAGATATGTCTTGACACGGGCAAGAGCCATCCGCGCTCCTCAATACACGCCGACCGCTTCATTGCGTCGACACGCTGTATCGCACCAAGGAACTGCTGCACTAAGCCAAAATAACTCTTCTACCGGGGTCCGCGGCCACAAATGAGTCATGACATGCTTCATGGCAAGTCCGGATAACTGATTCAGCTCGGCCCATTCGTCCAACCGATCGATCGGTCAACCAAGAGGACGCCCGGACTATGGAATTGCGACCAATATAGCTCTTCCCTTCGCGCCCTTCGGCCTCGGAAGTGCTCAATCGCGTCCGGCGCTTCGCCGCTAAGTCGAGATAAGCATCATCCGTACTCCACAACTTGTCCAACCGAGCATACTTGGATCCGTATATTTCCTCCGGCAGAAATGGTTTTCCAGCCGCAATAGCCCGGCTGACTCAGCTCCTCCTTGGCAGCTCTCATAGCGGAGCAGGCATCCTTGGATTGGCGGTGGCCTTTTTCAGTCCTCTTGCTCCGCTTTGACGTTCTTTTCAAGAACCTCGCAGCGGTCGGTAGTATTCTTCAATTTCAGGGCCAAATCGGCCATTTCCTCTTTGCTTGGCGGTGAGCAGCCCGTTCGCTTTTAGCTCTTCGGCCGCCCTTAAAGCGCCGCAGATTACTATTTCGCTTGCTCTTTAGCTCGGGCGAGTTCCGCCGCAGCTCCTCCACAGCAGAAGGAACCACCTGCATTAAGCATACAAGTAGTAAGGCACGAGCGTCAAGCTCCCTTTACCAAAGGCCCGCGAAGAAGTCGTGATACCTTGTGACTCGTCAGCGCTTATTGACAAGCGTGATGTCCGCATTCGCCTCATCAAGTTGCCGCTTTAGTTCGGCAAATTCATCGATCCGGCTGGCCACTGCACGCCCGCCACCTATTTAGGAGCGGCGATATGTTATAACTGAGATTATGATCCTCAACGCTGTAAATTTTGACAACATACCGAGTCTCAGGGCTACTATCTATACAGGCGCATTCTATATGCATAAGCGCCGAAGGCACATCATTTTCTCGTACCTCAACCCCCGTCAGTAAACTTCCGGCGGCTTCATGCAATCCGCTCTCAGCAGATGCAATTCTTTCAATTACCGTAGCCATTAGCGCACGGTGATCTTCTCGAGAAATACGCCCGAGCAGGTCCTTCACTCCTCCGATCAAGACGGCTTGGCGCCCGGTGACCGCCTGCCCCTCCGGACTCGGGGAAACTCTCCGTGATGACACTTCAGGGTCGCCCGCCTCGCACGAAGGCGCGATAGGTGGAGGCGTCTCGCTCTCTATCATCTCCGGACAAAGGTCCCCTGAAGACGAGCTCTGCTGAGAAGGGCTGAGATCCGAACTACAAGGTACAATTTCGGTTATCTTTAGAAATAAATACAGGGATGTTCTTTATTCACAGGACCCCTTCTTTTTACTTACGGCTCGCTGGAGGGCTGATCCCCTTGGGGAAATAGTGCGGCTGGGGTACTTCCCGGCGCCAGACTTTCTGACGAAGACTTCTTTCCCCGTTTTAAGGCCTTGGCTTCCGGGTCTTCGAAAGCGGTCCTCTTCTCCCCTTGGAGGGGAGGATCCCTGATCTCCTCTTCCTTGAAAGCCTCCTTCGCGGAGGCAGTTCCTTCCCTGCTCCCCCCTTCGCCTTCTTTAAAAGGCGCGGCCTTCAACATCTTGGTCAGCATTGGATCCGGCGTGGTCTCTGGGAGGGGAGCCGGACACCTTATCAACTTTGCCTTGGCTATCCACGTCTGTTCAAGAAACGGCTCCCTTAAAGGGCATATATATGATAAATGAATGAACAGCCTGTCCGATTCTGAGGTTACTTACTTGAGTATCGGAGTGATTGCAGCTTAGACCTGCGTCCTCGGTCAAGTCCGGACACTTCTCTTGTGATCCGAAGAACAGTTTGTACATCTCCTTGGGCGTCGCGCCCATAAAATGTTGGAGAGCTCGTGGTCCCTCCGGATTAAACTCCCACAGACGGAGGGGACGACGTTTGCAGGGCAGAAGGCGCCGAATCAACATAACGTGTGCCGTCATGACCAGATTGATCTCTCTTTCCTTGAGGTCTGGAATATGGCCCTGCAACAGAGGAACGTCCTTGGACAGCCCCCAGTCGAGCCCCCGGTTGACCCATGAGGCCAGCCGATGTGGTGGACCTGAGCAGAAGGCGGGTGGCGCCACCCATTTGGTGCCCCTGGGAGCGGTGATATAAAACCACTCCCGTTGCCACAAACCAAGCTCCTCTTGAAAAGAGCCCTCGGGCCACGGAGCATCAAAGACACTTGCTTATGACCGCCCCTCAGACTCTGCTTGTTGCCCCTCGATCATCTTCGGCTCCACCTTGAAGGTCTTGAGCCACAATCCAAAGTGAGGGGTAATATGGAGGAAGGCTTCACATACGACGATGAATGACGAGATATGGAGGATGGACTCCGGATTCAAGTCATGGAAATCCAGCCCATAATAAAACATGAGCCCCCACACAAAGGGATCCGTCGGAAAGCCTAAACCCCAAAGGAAGTGAGACAGGAACACCACGCTCTCGCCGGGCTCGGGAGTGGGAATAACCTGCCCTGGAGCAGGCAGCCTATGCGAGATCTCGCCAGTTAGATACCTGGCGTCTCGCAGCTTTAGCACATCTTCTTCTGTGACGGAAGAAGACATCCATCGGCCGAGCTGGTCGGAGCCGGACATCGTCGAAGGTCCGAGGCGCCTAAATCTGAAGCTTTGGGTGTTAGAACTCGAAGCGCGAGGCGAACTCGATGGAGGGTGGAAAAAAGAAGAGGGCCTTGGTCTCATTATAAATAGGTTGAATACCAAGAGCCCTCCCCGTGGTCGATTGGGACTCGCCTTCGATAGAGGAGGTGTGCCAATGGGCACGGTTGGGTTACCCACGTCCGTATTGATGGGAATCCCGGAATAAGGGGGCACGATCTCCGCTTTGATAAGACGTGCCAAGGAAACCGCCTCGCTAAACGCGCTAAGGTGGAACAGTAAAAACGATTCGTATAAAGGCCTGGCCGTGGTGTGATGTCACGCCGGAATACGTCAGCAGATCTGTGCAAAAGTTATTCTCTCTACGGTGGTATGTGGAACTTGTTTTGCGAGCGGACACTATCCTTGTGTTCAAAACCTTCTATGAAGTACTCGGAGGAGGAACCCGCCTTGCAATGCCGAAGACAATATGCGTGCGGACTCGTCATTGAAGCCTGGTTCAGGCTCTTGAGGAGTCTGGACTAGGGGGTGTCCGGATAGCGAACTATCATCTTTGGCCGGACTCCAAGACTATGAAGATACAAGATTGAAGACTTCGTCCCTTGTCCGTATGGGACTTTCCTTGGCGTGGAAGGCAAGCTTGGCGATACGGATATGTAGATTTCCTACCATTGTAACCGACTCTATGTAACCCTAACCCTATTCGATGTCTATATAAACCGAAGGGTTTTAGTCCGTGGGGACGAACAACAATCATACCATAGGCTAGCTTCTAGGGTTTAGCCTCTCTGATCTCGTGGTAGATCTACTCTTGTACTACCCATATCATCAATATTAATCAAGCAGGAGTAGGGTATTACCTCTGTAGCGACCCGACCTCAGACGGTCAAGCCTCTGTGTTGCTGTGCCATCCCTGGATCAGTATGCTGGCACACACAGTACATCAATGTATAAATCAAAGTGCAATCACATGTATAATTAACGTAAAACTGATATATACCTCATATGTCTCGGTGAAACAAGTAATCGGGTGTGGATTCCCATCAACGCCATCGGCAGTTGAGTGTAGACCGTAACCTCAGTATCGTACTCTTACTCGTCGGAAGTAAATATCTGCAACATGATACGTTGCAGCCGGGTAGGTCAGTACATTGAATGTACCGACAAGATCACAACATGAGAAAACAGATGACAAAACTATACTATATGCAATATGGCTTTGTGGCTCTGTGTCTGAGTTTTGTTTACGTAAAAGCTGATTTATTTTCCCTATATCAAAGGAATAACTGGAGTCTGTACTATGGAGTTTTCTATCATGACATGGTTCCGCCAACCGATGTCTCATAGCCCAAAATCATCATAAGTTGACCACAATTAAGTTATCAGTCCGGTGTTGAGAGTTCCGAGATAGATCCAAATCCATATGCTCAAATTGTCCGTAACCGGGGACACGGTTAATCGATTAGGTTTTAACCCTCTGCAGAGGTTTGTACACTTTACCCGCAAGATTTGATCCCTCTTTTTACGTTCTCGCACTTCAGGGTGTTTGAGAACAAGACGACCGAAACATGTTCTTAGAAGAGTTCGTCGACCACCACCGTCCGGTGCTCATCCAATCCTACCGTAGTTCTACATCTGCTAGCACCGGCCCCAGAGTCACAACTAAGGTCAACCAAGCCAGAGCCCATAGTGACTTGCGGTTGCACAGTAAGCTTTCGGGCATGAAGTATTCTTCCGTCTCTTTGAGTCTGGGTGAAGCTTTCCGCAAGATGTCATGGCGCTTCTCCATGCATCCCGGCCAACCTTTGGTTTCTCCAGGTGCCCACAACCGTCCTTCACCCAGTGGTGTGTATTGAATTCTTGTCTCGAGTCTTGAAGTCTTGAGGCCTTGAAGATGCAGTCCTTGCAGGTTCCATCATGGAGTTGTCGTCATTGACGTAGAGTCCTCCTTCTTCACACCACTCTCGAGCACTCATACCAACCCCGTCTACTATAGCGTAGCATTAAAATAAGTGACGTCCCGGGCTTGGTAATGGTGATGGTTTCCTACCTCATGCATACTACTCAACTACAAGGATTCAATATCACTACTTTGGAGGGATTGTTGCGAAGATGACACTAGATGCAATAAAACACATAGGTATGAAAAACATGGTCAAAGTGAACTTGCACGGTAAGTTGATGAAGATAACAACACTCTCGAACAATGACTTGGTAGAACTATTCGTCACTCCGTTGAAAATCTATATAGTCATAGCATTCATATAAGCAAACATCCTAGCAAACAATTCTAACACTCATAATAAAACCAACAATTAAAAATGCAAATCAAGGGACACCAAATAAAAACAAAGGAAAACTACACAACAAAACTACCAAAGAAAACTCGGAGAAAACAAATCAAGGTTTTCACCACATCAAGCATCAACTAAGAAATAGTTTTACACAACTAAAACTTTTCTTAACAGAACCTAAGCATGGGTTTTGCTAACTAACAGAAGGGAAAACATCATGCAAACTAGGAGCAAAAAGAATCACCTTAAAATCTATTATAAAACTCCTATTAGGCCTAAAGCAAATTCTAGGAGGAAAAATAAAATAAAAGTTTTATTTACTATAAATAAAAGTTCATGCTCTAAAGTTACAGAAACTAACCTAGAATAATCTATCACATAGGAAAAATAAATTTATTTGCTAATTAAAACAATAGGAAAACAGTAGCTAGTTAAATAATTAGGAATAACATGATCCTGGTTAAAAATATTTTTTTATTAATCCTAAAATGCCCAAATAAATTCCTACGGTTAAGCAATGTCAAAACAAAGTTGTGACAAAAAGAATCATTAAAAAATAATATTCCTAACTCCTTTTATAGCAGATTTACTATTCTATCAAAATTTAAAATAAAGCAATTTTAAATAATTTTAACATGACTAATTATATTTTCGACAGAAACTATAAGAAATTTGCAAACCAACAAAAAAGAATCACTTAAAAATATTATGTAGATTAAAAGATATGAATTTTTCAAATCTGAAACTATTACATTAAAACAGAAAAGCGAAAAATAAAGAAAAAGCGGGCTAATGGGCCTATCTAGCATACAGGCGAAATATAACTAAATCGGCCCTAGTGGTTAAACCGAGTCGGCCGGTTTAATAAAAAACCTAACTAACCGATCTAAACCGGAAATAAACCGGTTTATTAAAACTAAACCTAAATAAAACGTACCCCTTCGGGGGATCTAATCCTAACCGCACGCTTTGGATCTAACGGCGAGGAGGACTCCGGCGACTCACCGCGGGGAAAGACGACGGCGACGGTCGGCGGCGGCTCGGGCGACCTTGGCGCGGCGGCTCCGGTGGTCAGGGACGACGGTGGGGACCTCCGGCGGGTGGCGAGGTGAGCTCGGGGGTGGAGTCGGGCGAGGTCGAGGGGTTCGGGGATGGCCGGTGCGGAGTTAATGGCGACGGCGGCGGCGGCGCTCGGGTGCTCCGGCGGGGTTGTGCGGCGAGGGAGAACGTCGGGTGAGGCGAGGAGGAACGGGTCGAGGGGGTATATATAGGGGAGGGCCTCGACTTGGAGGAGGGGCGATCGGGCGAGGGATTAGGCGAATCCGGATCCTCGGGATTCGTGAGCGGCGGGGTTTATGGGCGAGGGAAGAAGGAGGGTGGGGTCCCTCGCCGGGGAGAGAGGGGAGGGAGCAGGTCGGACGACGGTCTGAGAGGGTTTCGGCCAGAGGGGGCTCGGTCGGCCGTCGTGGTCAGGCGTGGTGGCGCCTTTGGGTCCTTTTCTTTTTTTCTTTTTTTGAATTAGGGAGAGGAATATATATATAATATATATTTTTTTATATAGGACATATATATATCAAAATTTTCAAAAAATATTTCCTACACGATGAACTTTATTCGACTTCAAATAAAATACACAAAAATTCAAATAAAACAAAGAGTGTTTACGCTCTAATAAAATCCAATAAAAATCATTTTAAAAATACCAAAATGACTTCAAATTTAATTTCTCCTAATTTTCCATTGAAGGTAATCATTTTACCCATTTTTCCATTTATTTATTTTTAGGAGAAAAATAATTTGAATAAAATCCAAATAATTCTAAATTTGAAGGGGAGTTTCAAAATACCTTCAAATGACTTTCAATTTGATTCTTTTTAACTTCCAACTCATATTTCATATAATTGAAGAAGTCATTTTATCTTCTCTCATGAAAATCATTAAGTTGCATAAAGTTTCTAAATTTTGGAATATTTTCAAACAGAATTCAAATCTTTTCAAAACCCTTTTCATTTATTCAAATGGAAGAAGTCATATCATCTTCTCTCTAGGGTTTTGTGTTTGAATTGAATTTGAATTCATGGATATAAAAAGGCAAAGTGAAAGTCGAGGAAAGTCATTTCATTCCCTCTCATTCAACTTTCAAAAAGTTTCAAATTCCACTCAATTTCACTCAATCAATCACACAACAAACAATAAATCAATCAAAACTATTTATTTATTATAACATTCCAAAATTTAGAATTTTGGGATGTTACAACCTCCATCAAGAGGGCCCGAACCTGGGTAAAAACATCGTGTCCCTTGTCTCCTATTACCATCCGCCTAGACGCACAGTTCGGGACCCCCTACCCGAGATCCGCCGGTTTTAACACCGACAATGGGGCCTTTCAAGACCGGGCGCTGGGCTGGAGCGATACTGTCTCGCCCACTCAAGACAAGCTCTACTATTGTCAGACTCTGCTTCAAAAGAGGCGAGAAGGTCTCCAACAACATCGCAGAATATGAAGGCCTCATAGCTGGCCTGAAGGCCGCGACAACTCTGGGGGTTAAGCTCCTCACCGTTAGGGGCGACTCGCAGCTCCTTGCCAACTTCTCCAACAAGATATACGAGCCGAAGGACGAGCACATGGAGGCATACCTCGCGGAGGTGCCCAAGATGGAGAAGCAGTTCCTAGGCCTGGAGTTGCAGCACGTGCCCCGGGGCACCAACAAGGAAGCTGACGACATCGCCAAGCGGGCATCCAAGCGGCAGCCCCAAGAGCCCGATGTCTTCGAGGAGCGGCTCTTCAAGCCGTCAGCAACACCACCACTTTCGAGAACAGCTCAGCCTCGGGAGGAGCTCCCGCAGCCGCCTGCCACAGGAGCCCTAGCCTGTGGCCCGACTTCGGGAGCACGCCTACTCTTGGCGCTCGAGCCCCAGGAGGGATGCTGGACCAAGGAATTAAGGGAATATCTTATGCAAGGGGCACTACAGGAGAAGGAGGAGGACGCAGAGCACGTGGCCCGGCAAGCCACAGCATACTGCATCCAGGACGGTGAGTTGTAGAGGAAGCGACCGAATGATGTTTCACTGCGTTGCATTTCCAGAGACCAGGGGAAGGAGTTGCTAACTGACAAACACGGTGGGGACTGCGGGCACCACTCGTCATCATGGACCCTTGTCGGCAAGGTATTCGGCAACAGATTCTACTGGCCCACGGCGCTCAACGATGTGGCCGAGCTGGTGAAGTCCTGCGAAGCCTGCCAGTTCCATGACAAGCAGATCCACCAGCCAGCTCAAGGCCTCCAGACCATCCCGCTCAGGTGGCCGTTCGCGGTCTGGGGGCTGGATATCTTGGGCCGGTTCCCTCGAGCGCCTGGGGGCTACCGCAACCTCTACATCGCTGTCGACAAGTTCACCAAGTGGGCGGAGGTGGAAGCCGTCCGCACGATCCCCGTTGGCTCCGCAGTCAAGTTCATCAAGGGTCTCGTGAGCCGCTTCGGGGTCCCCAACTGCATCATCACCGACAACGGCTCGCAGTTCACTAGTAATCTTCAAAACATATTGTGCTAACCTTGGAACGCAGATCTGCTACGCTTCGGTGGAGCACCCCAGGAGCAATGGTCAGGCCGAACCAGCCAACGCAGAGGTCCTGAGGGGACTCAAGACCAGGACCTTCAAGAAGAAGCTCGAGGCCTGCGGCAGGGGCTGGCACGACGAGCTCCAGTCTGTGTTGTGGTCCATCCGCACCATCGCCACCAAGCCAACGGGCGAGACCCCGTTCTTCCTCCTCTACGGAGCCGAAGCGGTCCTCCCTCACGAAGTCAAGCATCGCTCTGTACGGGTCCTGGCATTTGATGAAACGCAGCAGGACGCCACATGGGGGATGGACCTCGTGCTGGGGGAGGAACATCGCCGCAAAGCTGCACTGAGGGCGACAAGGTACCAGCAAGCGCTACGACGATACCACTACCGCAACATCCGCTCCAGGACGCTGGAAGTCGGCGACCTCGTCCTGAGGCGGGTCCTCTCCAGGGAAGGCCTGCACAAGCTCTCACCTATGTGGGAGGGCCCGTTCAAGGTCCTCCATGTCTCCAGGCTTGGCGCCGCGCGCCTGGAGACGCAGGATGGGGTACCCATCCAGAACGCCTGGAACATCCAGCACCTCTGGAAGTTCTACCCATGAAGCAAGGCCCAGCGCCTGTGAAGAAAGGCCCAGTGCCTGTGAAGAAGGCCCGGTGCCTGTGAAGAATCGCCGCCCGTGACACTCTCGCGTAATAATGAGTGGGGCTGTACATGCCCCGGAGTCTCAGGAGTGCCGCCCTCGGGCCTCGGGGGCTCCCTCCCACGTCTTAGTGGCAGCACTTAGCTCCGCACTGGTGAGAAGACTTGAAGACTAGACTAGGTGCCGGATGCAGCATTTTCATTTACTTTCCGTAGTTGGCTCCCCTTCTTTTAATCGAAGTTTTCTTCTGGTGTTCCTTGCCGATTTGGTTCCGTCGCCTTTTGCCGCTGTTTCTGACTTCAGTTCACATGTGTTCTCTCTCTCGCATACCTCGCGAGGGGGCTAGGAAGGTGCCCTCACGAGCACTTTTCCTTCTCTCTGCCTTCCGTCTGCTTTCTCGCGAGGCACCCTCGTTCGAGCCCACAAGCTGGTGCATCTCTCCTAATCTGCGCCCCTCGGGTACCGTGATACGAAGCGCTGGATCTAGGCTTAGGTGAACGATAAGTCTCCTAGCGAGCTTCCTAACGAATTTTTTGCAGTTCCTGAGCGACCACTAAGTCAAGACGGGCCGAGGAAACAAGTGCCTCGTGAAGAGGAGGCTGCCCCGAACTCGCCATGCTAAGAAGGAAAAGAAGAACAAAGCAAAAGCGGCGCACGCCCCTGTAGCGGTCCACGGGGGCAGGCCCTTGGCGACGTCCCGAGCTTAGCCGGATCCCTCCTCGTGCTTCATGGAGGCGCGACGATGAGACGACCCGCTACCACCTTCGAAGCGAGCGTGGCGGCGCGGCGGCTGGTCGTAGCCTCCGCTGCTGGAGCAGTCGCCGAGAGAAGAGCCACCGTAGCTGGACGAGGCGCGGCTGGCGGGCTCGCCCTGGCCCTCGTCGCGGTCGTCGCCAAGGCCGAGCACCTCCTCGCCGTCGTTCACCTTGGGGCAGCACCTAGCACGGCAACCATCTTCCCCAAACACCCTCATGTAGAGGGTCGCATCATTGTTGTACTTAAAATGGAGGGTGCACCGACTGCCCAGGCCGCGCGCGCGGGCGAACGTCTGCCAACCGCGGGCTAGAGCTATGTTGCCTGCGACAGAGACCTCGACCACAACCCAAGAAGCCCTACTGCAGCAACTGTCTGCCTGCAGCTAGAGCCCACCTGGACCGGAGGCCAGCAGCTCGTCGGCAAAGAAGCGCGGAAGCCGGTTCTTGCGGCCGGATCCTCCGACCAGACAACGAACTCCGGCAGCACCTCAGCCGAGTGGAAGCGAGGCCAGGGAGGCTGCGCTACCACGGCGCGTCTCCCTTCATCGATGGGGCTGCTGTGACCGGAGAGACCCCTGCCACGCGCAGCGGCGCCACCACGGGAGTGAGGGATTGCGGTGTTCTTACGGGGACGACCGCGTCCACACTTGGGCACAGGGGAGCCGGGCGCCTAGAGGGGGCCTTCCCCTTCTCCGCGGCAGAGAACCTCTTCCACCGTGCCATTGTTGCTAGCAGACGAGAAAGGAGGAAGAAGCAAGCGGACTGGGGAGAGATGGATGACGGGGGCTTTGCCCCCTCCCCATTTATAGCGGAAGAAGGCCAACTGGTGCCTCCCACGATGACAGGTAATGATGGTTTTCCCTTGCATGTCGCAGGGACTTGTCAAGTCGGGCAGTTGCCGAGGCAACGTGGGGAAGCGGAGACGTCCACATACAATCAACCGCCACACGTCGACCAAGGCCGCAGGCTTTTGGGGCCCGCGGCACTCCACACTTGACCTTTGGCTTCGCTTCGAAGCCAAGCCCGAGCGGGCCTTGGGCCCGGGGGCTACTGTCGGCGTTCTGGGAACGGGGGTCCCCAGACTTGCCTGCCTGCGGGCCACGGCGTGGCTGTGCTAGCAGGCATGTACGGCCCATCTTGATCAACAAGGCATTCAAGACCCTCGCGAGGGGCCAAGCCTCGCGAGGCGGACGACAGAAGGCCTCCTCAGGAGCGGCCTCACCAGGTTGGCTCGTGAGGGGCGGAGAGATCAAGGCAAGGCAAACCTCGCGAGGTTCTCGTGATGTGAGCCATGACGATCAAGATCAGGCGGGCGCCAGTGCATGCAGCGTCCTTGTTTCCTCTTTGGTGCTAAGTAGGCAAGCGCAGGCACGGAGTACCGAGGCGTCAAGCAAAGGTTTCCATATCGGTGCAACGAGACCAAGACCAGCGGGACGGCAAGACGAAGGTCACCAAGGAGCCCAAGGCGGCGTCACCATCAGAGCCTTTTGCAGGCGAAGACCACTTTTGTCAGGATAAGATGTACTAGCTGACCCCTTTCAAATTGGCCGTTGTTGGCTCCCTTCCCGCTCAATGTTTGGGAAGAGGACCAGGGCCTATATAAGTCGAACTATCCACCACTGTAGGGGATAGGGCCTATATAAGTAGAACTATCCACCACTGTACGGGATAACTCATTCAGAGGCATCTCATCTGACCCTCAGCCACACACCAAGCACAAGAACACCTCAACCTCAGGAGGATGTTCTTCCCCTTGTACTGTTCATCATCAGCCCAAGAGGCAATCCACCACCACCACACTGGAGTAGGGTATTACACCACAATGGTGGCCCGAACCAGTATAAATCTTGTGTCTCTTGTGTTGTGAGTTTGTTGAGTTCGTCCGCGAGATCTTAGCAAGCTAGGGCATGGATCTATAGGGGAAAGAATTTCGCGCGCACCCCAGAGTTCGAACCTTAAGGGTTTTGCCGGAACCCGTGATCCGACAACCGCGCGCAAGCTTCTCCCGTCCTGCAAGCTTCTCCTCGTTCGGCAAGTTGACGGGACACAACAAAGTAATGCTAGTCCATACTGCCTCCTTTTCGGTTAATATGGCTTAATTTCAAACGAGATAAATACATTGTCTATCAATGTATATTTGTAAAAATACTGTCAGTGGACTTCATAATACGCTCATTGCGCTCAATATACATTTTCCGGTGTTTATATGGTCACTAGCTCACCCTGGTTGAGTATGTGTGTGCATGCACATGTAGGTTGAGCACTTGAGCGTGACCGTGTGTGTTCCGTCATGTGCTCGTACATGCATGCATTAAGGCATCACGTGCGTTTTTACGTCCATGTGTACGTGTGACTGTTGCATGCATGCACGAGGTTGTAGTCGCTCACATTCACATGTTCATAAGTCAATGCTTTGTCAAAATATTGCATGGAAGGTTTAATCATTCGTTGCTCACGCATGCATTCCCGATATTAATATGTTGGTAAAGACAACTTCTTGAGGAAAACGAGCCCATGAATTCAGTACAAAGGGGACCAATAAGCCAGGACGGAGGGAGTACCAGTAGTGAACCGGAAGGAGCGAGTAGGTACTAGTAGTACTACGTAACAACGTGCAGTAACAAAATTCATCAATGCGCATCCTTTCTATGTAGGGTAACGCGACAAAAAACATTGAGACTTACGCACCAGCCCAGGACCACTATGGAGACTGCATACAAGGTTTGATCTTTTTCATTACCAAGTCTTAGCGCAGCGGAAAGTAGAGTCGATGACGATCGACGGTGCAGATCCCCACAGCTAGGATTTACAACCTCCCAACCGCGAGGATGTATACCATCATCTGCGCCTCGGACAGCCCTCCGGGAGGTGGTCGGACAGTCCTCCGGACGGTGTCGGGGACAACCCTTTGGGAGGACCTTCGAAACTCGGACGGTCACTCGGACAGCCCTTCCAGAGGACCTTTGAAACTCGGACGGTCACATGGATAGCCCTTCGGGAGGCACTCTCGAACTAAGACCGAAACTACAAGCTCTCTACAGAGTTGCACACATACGGGGTCATCTATCCGGCAGGGCTTCGCCATCCAGAACTAGTTCCTGCCGGAACACAGACAGCCTTTCGGCTCTACGAAACTATTTTGCTTGGAGGGAGAGAGAAGGCCAGATCATGCATGGCATTTGTATGTGAGAAAGAGTGTCTTTAGGCAGCCCCTCCACCCCTATTTATAGGCCAATCCCAAGGGTGGCTTCTCCAAGAAGCCAAGCGGATAATACCAAAAGGCCCTCAAGGTGGCTTCTCCAAGAAGCAAAGCAAAAAGCACTTTAATTCATGACGACATTTTTCAGCATCGGTTCAAACTGAAAATATTTGTGTGGGCTCAGAACATTTCTAGCACCCACTAAATTAATTTTCAACGCGTTCCGAAACAATTTCGGTTTAGTGATTTTCATCTGCACAAAGCAAACAAGAATGCGTTTTCACTATTCATGAAGACAATTTTTCGCGTCCAATAAATCCGAAAATATTTCTGTGGGTCTTAGAATAATTCCAATGACCACTAAAATGATTTTGGATTCGTTCTGAAACAATTTCAGATTAGTGAATTTCATCTCCAAAAAGCAACCAAACCGGTGCGGGCAGCTCCGGAACATTTCCGATTTTTATCCTGAAAAATTCCCAGAAGTTTCCAGAATAATTCTGGCACCCTCCAAGAATTATCAGGCGTGTCCCAAACTAATTTGAATGTTATATCCCGAAACAACTTTTCGGTTTTACAAAACTATTTCGCTATTCTCTCTCCGGAACTATTCCATTGTCTCCGAAACTTTTTCTGCAAATTTCTCTCATACTCCGTGTCTTTTATTCAGCATATAGATGACCCTTAAGCGTGTGACCCTATAGGTTCAGTGAAACAACTTTTCGGTTTTACGAAACTATTTCGCTATTCTCTCTCCGGAACTCTTCCATTGTCTCCGAAACTTTTTCTGCAAATTTCTCTCATACTCCGTGTCTTTTATTCAGCAGATAGATGACCCTTAAGCGTGTGACCCTATAGGTTCGGTGAAGCATAGACATGATCGGAACACTTTCCGATCAATGATCAACATCAGAGCCGTGGACACCCATATTGACCCCTATACCCACACGAATGAATATTCGAGTGAACATCTAGTTTCTGTGTGCTATTCCTGTTGCTTCGTGATATGTTACAAATACCCGAGGTGAGACATGTTGGCATCCCCGTGGATCAAAAACTTGTCCACTATGTCAACTACCTCGTTACCGGTATTGTTCTCTTTTCTCGTTCGTGTTCCGCATCCCGTGATCGAATCACAAAGTGTCTGGCCAGACGATGCTGGATACCGTAACACCGAGAGGGCCCAGAGATATCTCTCCATCGTCGGAGGAGCAAATACCAATCTTGAGCTATCAAGTTACTTGACATACTTTTCCATGAACCTGTAAGCCGCCGTAATAGCCACCCATTTACAGATGACATTTAACAAACCCCAAAGTTCATGAAGCAAGCATGAAGAAACTCGATACTCTCATGGTCTAAGGAATCATGCAAACGTTAAACATCTCTGTGTTATGTACCATTAACTTGTGACAAATGAATCTCATAGCATAACATCAATCCGGGTCGATTCAACACAAATGTTCTCTTAACATTGTGTGTTGGCATAGATATGCCCATGATCAGCAAAACAAAACTAGCATGCAACACTTGAGCTAGTCTTAGAGGCCAGACTAGGAATACTTCTTACCGTTTATTATTCCATAGTGCAAATGAGTCTTCCTCCGAGCCTCGTGTTATTGCAGACTTGAGAACCATACAGTTATAGCATGGAACATAAACATAATTATGAACATGGAGATAAATAATAGCATTTATTATTTCCTCTAGGGCATATCTACTACAGACTCCCACTTGCACTAGAGTCAATAATCTAGTTAATGCTAATGCACTTTACACCTATGGCATACCGGTGTAAAAAATGCTTCACTTGTGGTATAGCCTGATGTCCATCGGATCTGACAAATTCAGCTCCATGTGTATCTCTGCATATCCTCGCGTTTTCACGCTTTCACAAAATTCATATTTTGTGCGGACTTGGCTTTGTATATATGTGAATCATTGGTCGAAACCTGATTCCTTAGACTGAGCTATGGAGCAACTATCTGCAATAGTGTCCCATTGACCAAAGCCTTCTTGGAGCCATAATAAGTTCATGAATGAACTATATGATTTAACACCTTTGTCTTTATCGCTTCTAAAGTGGCAACATACTTCGCCTCTGTTATAGAATTTGCCACAGTAACCTGTTTGGAACAATTTGCAACTAATTGCGCCACCATATTGTGTGTTACACAAAACCCTCAATTTAAACCAAAAATCGCATGGAGAAATGATGAAGACTGTATTGATGTAACCTTTTACAACGAACTCTTCATGATCTCCACTTGCGAGAAAACATGTCATCGGTGCTACTTTAGTACTCATTGACATTTTTTATCACTATTGTCCCATGATCAGTATTTTTGATCACTTTGGTATCTATACTCGCAACAGCTTGGGAGTATTGGACACATCTGGTTGTTTTACATACAATGGAGTACATGATTAATCCAAACACATGCGTTTGTGGAATCTCCATCATGTATTTTGCTCATCAGTGTTTTGGGACACTGATTCTTGCAGAAACTCTTTCCATGTGACTTCGGCAAGAATCACTCCTTGTCGGTTTTAGTGCTAAATGGTTTTAGCATCTTGTCAATATGTATTTTTTTTTTGCTCAGCCCCATTAGGTAAATCTATCTCCATAGATCATTATGCCTAATATCAAGGCTATTTAGCCCAAGCGCTTCATCGGAAAACTATTTTCAAATGAAGTCCTAATTCGCGTCAAGAAATTTATTTCCAATTAACAATGTGTCAAGCACACAAGGTTTTCAGAAATATTATTATGCTCCCACTTACTTTCTTGAAACCAGAAGAATCTTCGGTGCCCATTGTGAAGTCAAACCCCTTCTAGCATTCCATCAAAAACGAAGATTCCAACTCCATTTTGCTCTCTTTTGTCCATTGCTGGAACTCTGAAGCTAGCATACTTACTAGCATCCTCTGGACCGACAAAATACTTTGGTTTGTATCACATACAATTCCTAGGTTGTATTTCCATTTCATGGAAATTCTTTTGTCACCCATGTTTCATATCTCATGTTTGAAATATGTATTAATTGCTAGTTTAAACCGAACTGAATTTGAGCATTGCTACGTTGAGACAATCTCATTGTAGTCAACTCCTTGAACTTATTATTGCAACAAGTCGAGCTTAATGGATAAAACATTTTTTATTTGTATCAGTTTATAGTCCCATTACAATCCATTAGATTCCAATTCTTTCAAGGGTTTATCAAGATTTAAATCTTGAATCATTTAGGGAAACTATCTCGGATTATATTGGCATTTAGCCAATTCTGGAGTCAGGGCCCATCAATGCTTCCTTGTGTATCATAGGTATACTGTTGTCTAACAACAATATCTCATTTGCGCACCTGAGAGGTTTGCATCAGCTTTGCCTACGTTGTTCAGCTGCAAGTTCGACTGAAGTCCATACATCTCATGTAGAGGCTTCTGTATCAGTCGCAGTGGGAAACTCTAGAATCACTTCCAAGGTTCCTTTCCTTTCACCTGATGACGAAGATACGTGTTATCTCGTCGATTTGCATTGTCCTCCCACTCACCCTTTTGCAAGAACTATTCTCTTTAAAAGCATATCGTTTTCTGGGAAAATCCTTTGCCTCGGTATAGTGGTGGGGAATACCCAATGACTTGGGATAACATACAAAGTAGCACTTGTATGATTTGGAATAGGTTTGTAACCTTTTACACAAGCCCCATATTCCAAATGTTAAGAAAAGATATAACATGGTTGGGCATACTAATGTGGAGCATCCTACAGTCATCCCCATGGACCTACCATCGTCTTACCAAGAGCCAAGAGGACCCATGACACGAGAACGAGCTAGGGCTCTCGAGAACGAGGTGACTTGTTTCCTTAGTAATATCACACATGATCCACTCGTGACATGGCTACTACCTAAGTACGATATGCTATGGATAGTTAGGTGTCAAGAGGACCCTCCCGGAGATGTACATGAAGACGGACAAGTCGCCAAGTCCATGGATGAAGAAAACCAACGGGAAGAGTCAAGAACACCTCCCAGGCCCCAGACATCCGGCCAGGACCCCGGACATCCGGCCCCTGGAGCATCCTCCTCAACAACCTCCCAGCCGCCCAACATCTACAGGCCCCGGACATCCGGCCCCAGCTCGGACATCCGGCCCGAGCTCGCAAATCCGGCCAGAAGCCTAGACATCCGGCCTCCTATCCCGGACATCCGGCCCTTCGGGAAGGCCCGGACATCCGGCCCGTCGCCCGGACATCCGGCCCCGTCTGTGTGCGCACAGTAAAGGGCCGAATCCCATATACCCCTTCTCCCCCCTAGACTATATATACTCCTTCTCCTCCATCTTTCTTGGTTTAGCATTGGTTTAGCTCATATGTGAGATAGAGAATTGCTCATCCATACGGATCTGCTCCACGAGAGAGACTGCGGCCCCTCTACGGAGATGATCCACGTTGGATTCAAGACCCCCTTCTTGGGTGGCCCCATCAAGACCTCCTCACGGAGAAGAACCGGTTACCCCTCGTATCGTCTGTTGTAGACTTTGGATGTTTTATCTTCTCTCGTGTTTAGAGGATCTAGCATATGTGTGACTATATCTTGTTGGTTTTGAGAGTTCCTCTTGTGTTTTCCCTCGTTTTCCCCTCGTGTTCTTCGTGTTCTTAGTTGGGATCCGCTCATTTCGTGAAAGATCGGCCGTATAGGGTTCCACCCTACATCATCTTGGTATCATGAGCCACGTTGATCACGATTTTGGAGCCCCCTCTCTTTGTTTTCTAGCCTAGTTTTGCTGATTTTGTCCTTAATTCAAAAATTGCCCCACAAATAGCCCCAATTTTTTTGTGATTTGTTGGTGTGATGAAGTTTTGTTGGATTTGATCCGCGGATTTCGTGTGTTATAGGTAGATCTAGCTTTTCCCCAATTTCCATCCACAAAATCTTCCGAATTTTGCCCCGGATTTGACCTCTCCACGCGGTGTTCATCAAGTTCGTCCACGGATCCAGAGCCCGGACATCCGGCCTTCAGCCGGGACAGCCGGCCCCTGACAGCATCTCGTCCTTCCACCACTCCGGTTACCGCCTAACTTTTGTCCAATTTTGTTCCGGTACCCACATACACTTCCGCATACCACCACCACTTCTGCATAGCACCACCATAGCTTTACCGCTACCAACTACGACAATTTTGACCCGTTTTGCTTTGAGAATTTGAGTTGTGCTTTCCGTGTCCTATTATGTTTCGACTATTTAGGTACGGTTCGACATCAACATCACCACTGCTCATCTTCGCTACGGACTACTACGAACGGCTACATCACTTTGGTATCAACCTCACCTTGGTATCATCTTGGTATCGTGATATCATCATACTTGCTTGCACATGCATTGATAACCCCATAGCCTTACTTTTGCGTCACTTACCCATCGAGACTAGCCTTTGAGTATTGCCGGCAATTGACTTGTGCACATTAGTGATCATACTTCCTGTAGCATACATACCATATCATCATGTTGCATATATTGGTATCATCTCTTGTGTCACAAAGTTTTCATCGCATACACAATTGCTATCTTGGTTCGTGAAGCATTGCATGAGAAAAGAGCTCAAACAACAAAGATCCAAACAAGCTTTTAAGCAAAAAAAAAAGGAAAAATAAGCAAAGAGCTTATAAACAAGAACCATAGCATCATACAACATTAAGATTGTCATACTCGATCATCTTGGATCATATCATCGGAATACCATACATATAGCATACTTGGGGTAGAAGTCGTTGCATTTTTTGTTAGTAGGTTGTGCGCAAGTTCGTATCCGCCTATTGTGCAATCGTGCTAGCGTCTCTCTAGTGTTGTGCAACAAGAGCATTTTCATGGATTCCACATTTTGGCTCATCCCTTGGTTGCACAACCCCATCTTATCTATTTGTGTGTGTGTTTCCGTGTACCTTATCTTGCTATTGGTCTACTTGTTGCATTTGCAAATTTGCAATCTTTTCCAACATTATTGAGTCTCACTTACAATTCCATCAAATTTTGCGCCACCATCCTAACCGAGCTCCACTATAAGCTTTTACTTGTGTAGGTGTGAGAAACCGACAATAATTTTTACCAATTGTGTTATTTCCTTGTTCCACATTGGAGTGATCATTGATCCATTTTCAACATCGGTCAAGGTACATTTGGTATAAGTTCTTCTCTTTCTCCCACTCACATATATTTGTATGGAATGATGGATAGGCCAAGTACTTCTACCAACCCACTCTTCCTTGAGCAAAACGACAACCCGAACAACTACGTCACCAAGCTACACCTCTTTGGTACACAACGAGCCTTGCATGAAGAGCAACTAGCAATGAGCGAACGCATCGACAACCTCGCCACTGACTTGCGACTCTCCGAGCAACGCACAAGAGACTACTTCGACAACAAGCTCGACGAGCACAAGCATGAGGCTAACGCGAGAATGGACGAGATTCGTTCCTTGTTGGTCAACCGCTCTTCTACCACTTCGTCCTACTCAAGATGGAGACGCTCGAGTTGACACTCCGACGACACTATCTCCGGCTCAAGTACCCCGACATCGAACACTCTTCATCATGCCGTGCGTAAAGATTGTCAAGCAAACCACAATCCTCTACACGACAACGACTCTCAAGAGCAAGCTCGTGCAAAAGAACATCGACGCCGTCAAAATCAAGCTACGTTCGCGCAAGCACAAGAACGACAACGCAAACGACAACAAGAACAAGAGGAACGAGTGTGACAACATCAGGATGCACAAGACGCCGAGGCACAACGTCAAGAACAACAACTACGAGAAGCTCAAGCACTTTAGGCGCAACGTGCCCTTCGAGATTCAAGTCGAGCAGTAGCCAACCGAGGCCGACAACGTGCACTTTTGTGACGAAGATTTGAGCCCCGCTCTTGTTGTCTCCAAGGTCTTGACTCTTCAACATCAACAATACGAAGACCAACGATGCCACATCTTCCACACCAAGGCCGGCATCAATGGACGGTCCGTTAAGGTCACCATCGATGGAGGAAGTTTCCATAACTTAGAAAGTGAAGAACTATGCTCCAAGCTTAAATTGGTCAAGATGAAGCACCCGCATCCTGCAAGGTTCAATGGCTAAGCAACACCGGCACTTTGCAAATCGAGCATAGAGTACAAGTTTCTTTCAAGATCGGAGCTTACGAAGACACTTTGGAGTGTGATGTCATCTCGATGACCGTGTGCCACCTCCTCCATGGACGGCCATGGCAATATAACCGAGGTGCCATCCACAACGAGCGTACAAACGACTATAGCTTCAATATGAAAGGAAAGGAGTATGTGCTACGACCTATGTCTCCAAGCCAAGTGATCGCCGACAAGCAAGCCACCCATCGTGGAGAGAATAGTGAGAGAGTGAGCCACCAAAAAGAGAGTGAGCGCCACAAGCCCAAATTGAGTGCCTCCATGATGAACAACAAGAAGAACTTAGTCCTATTTGCCACCAAACGTGAGATGAAAGAAGTGTGTGAGAACCCATCAAGTGTTATATATGCATTGTGTCCTTTTGTGCAAAGATGAAGCACCAAAAGCTAACACCTCTCACGATCTACCTTTGGTGTTATCTTCTCTATTGCATGAATTCCAAGATGTTTTCCCCCAACGAGCTACCTCCGGGTCTACCTCCACTACGAGGCATCGAGCACCACATCGACCTCATCCCCGGAGCGCCACTTCCAAACAAGGCTCCCTACCGAGTCAACCCCGAAGAAACAAAATAAATACAAAGGCAAGTAAAGCATCTCATAGATCATGGACATGTGCGTGAAAGTTTGAGTCCTTGTGTCGTACCGGTCATTCTTGTGCCAAAAAGAGACGGCAGCTTTCGCATGTGTTCCGATTGTAGACACATCAATTCCATCACCGTTCGCTATAGGTACCCCATTCCACGCCTTGATGATATGCTTGATGAGCTTAGCAGTGCCACTATTTTTTTCAAAATTGATCTCAAAAGTGGTTACTATTAAATCCGCATACAAGAGGGTGATGAATGGAAAACCGCTTTCAAAACTAAGTTTGGTTTGTATGAGTGGTTAGTCATGCCTATGGGTTCATCCGAAGCACCCGGTACTTTCATGCGTCTTATGCATTATGTGTTTCTCCTTTACATTGGTGAGTTTGTTGTGGTCTACTTCGACGATATCCTTGCTTTTAGCAAATCAGTCAAAGAGCATGTCACCCATCTTCGCACCGTGCTACAAACTCTTAGAAAAGAGCGTCTTTATGGTAATATGGAAAAATGCCTTTTTGGCGTTGATAAGCTTGTTTTCTTGGGTTTTGTAGTATCTTCAAAGGGTGTTCATGTTGATGAATATAGGATCAATGCTATTAAAACCTGGCCCCAACCAACAAATTTGCAACAAGTGCGTAGTTTTTTTGGTTTAGCCGGTTTCTACCGTAGATTTGTGCAGGATTTTAGCACCATTGCTTCACCTTTACATGCTTTGAGAGAGAAGAATGCACCCTTTGTTTGGGGACCATCGCAAGATAGCGCATTCAATGAGCTTAAGAATTTGCTTACTCATGCTCTCGTGCTTGCATTACCCAATTTTGACAAAACTTTTGAAATTCATTGCGATGCTAGTGGTAACGGCATAGGAGGTGTCGTGGAATTGTCATGGCAGATGTCCTAGTGTGAGGACTTAGTCCTGAGGCCAACGCATCTATGTAGTAGCTTGAGAGGGGTTGAGCGGAATCGAGAGACACAACACAAGACAAGGATTTAGACAACTTCGGGCCTCGGGAAACATCATCCGGTAACAACCCTACATGTCGTTTGAGGCTAGGTCTCATTATCATCATGAGGGAGTCGCTGTAAACCGGTTCCTTGTGTCCAGCCCTAGAGATTGTTTCTTCTTGCTTGTCCCTCTTTGTGGAGCCCTGCCCCTCCTTATATAAGTTGAAGGGGCGGGTTACATGTAGAGTCCAACTCGGACTTAAGACTTAACTATTCTGACTTATCTCCATGGGCTTCTTAACATCTTGGGCTTCATAACGTCTCGGGCTTCATAACCCCTGGCAACCCAGTTATCACTATCTGTCGGGTTATAACTGGTGCCGGTTTATGATGGTCTGCCGGTTTATGATTGTCTGCTAGGTTATCATCTGACTTAACTCCTGCCGGTTTACCACCTACCTTAACACTTGCCGGTTTACCACCTGCCAGTTTACCGTCCGTCTTAGCCATCTGCCTTAACTGTCTGTCTTAACTGTCTGCCAGTTTACCATCCGCCGGTTTACCAAGTACCAGCCGGGTTATGACTCCGGCCGGGTCATACCGCGGGGTATATCCCCGACATTAGCCCCCAGTCTAATTTGGATTTATCCATGTAAAACTGATCTTGATCATCCTTAAGTCCTTGTCATTTCCTTCTTCTAGAAAATCCGGGTCAATAGGCCAGCTTCATAATCAATTTGCTTACATTAGTTTGTCACAGAGAAATATTGTGAAGAATAACTCTTTTAACTTAGCTCCCAATGCTTTAACAAAAATATTGGTCTTTGAAATACTCATCTGATCTTCAGACGGTTTAAGAATGTAGAACTTGTCGGTTTATCATTGCAATAATTGTCAATTTATAAATATTGATAGCACCGGGTCATAATTGTAGTTAACATCAAGCTTGAAAATATACCTCCTTTGTATGCATATCACTTGTAGCCCCCAAGTCTGAAGAAGGGAGCGTAGTAACTGCTTAAGACTTGCTTCAATATAAATATTACAATCTTGAAGAAATCCAAGTTGTTCATCTCAGTCACTAGTCAAAATTGAATATTCCACATATGTAGCCCCCAAGTGTCGGGTTGTCATGCTTGCAGCAACCTGGGACTTGAAACTACCTTATGCTCATAAAAAACATCAATCAGTGTGGCCCCCAAGGGCCGGGTCATTATGCAATAATGAGCATGGACATTATAGATATGATCATGTAAACTTTGAACAGCAATGTGTAGCCCCCAAGGGCCGGCTTAGTAAGATAATATTGAGCTGGGACTTTATATATGCTTCATTGAAAATAATATCATATGATGCAATGTCCAATCATGGGGCTTGAACCCACGTCCACGAGGTTAAGAGCTTTGTGCTTTACCAATTGAGCAGTGGATCCTTCAATAATATATGAAAAATTGAGTACCTTGAATTGTTTGACAGAAGCAATTGGTAGCCCCCAAGGGCCGGCTCATTATGATATGATGAATCGGGTCTTCGATGAGGTGAACAAAAATTACTTTGCATTAGCCCCCAAGTGTCATGGTGCATGCTTGCAGTGACATGAGACTTGCATATTTGATGTAATCTCAATTTGAATAATGTAGCCCCCAGCGCCGGGTCATAAGCCTGCAGTGACTCGGGACTATTCCTAGAATAAATCATATCCATCGATAAAATAATATCCATTGCGCTAAAGCGACTTTGAAAACCTCAATCATAATACTGGTTATTGATAACCATAGCAAAAATCCAGCCATATTGTCTATTAAAGATTTGAATAATATACCCAATGATTTATAAGCTCATGATTCCAATGGCGCAATCCAAATATATACTGGCGACTTATAGTTGAAACCAGGCTGGGTCAATAAGCACCGGATTATAACTGATCATGCACTGGCAACTTGTAGTTGAAAGCCAAGCCGGGTCAATAAACACCGGTCTAGCAAAAACATCATAAGTCTTAAGAGAAAATTTTGGCAAAAAGCAAATGAAAACTTGTAGTCGAGGCTTTTCACGGGCTGCGAGGCCCCAAATTCGAGGCTTTTCATGGGCTGCCAGGCCACTGAGTTAAACCATTTCACAAAGCCTTTTAAGATGGTCCTCAATCCTTAACCAATCATCGTTTTAACTTGACAAGTTCAGGGTCTTTATTTAGAGTAACTTGTCAAAGTTCAAAGGGTCATACCAAATTTACCTGGGCGGATGTGACTTACTTAAATAGGCAGGCTAACCCGGGGTTTTAGGTGTATACACTAGGCTTCCAAGCCATGGCTTGATAGCCTATTACAAGTGTAGATTCTTTGCTCATTTTGACAGCAAAGAATCCCCAAGTAACATTTTAAGCTCTGCTCAGTGGGTCCCTATGTTTGAGTTGTTGTTTTGCAACACTCTCTTTGGCCCCGGAGTAGTTTAGCTTTGAGCCGATCAAGAGGTGTGACTACGGTTCGAATACGACCAAGCCCCCAAGTGATATTGTGGCATTGCGCCGATCAAGAGGTGTAGCTATGGTTCAAATTCAACCAAACCCCCAAGTGATCAACAATATGATAAGCCAATACGGCAGGATACCCATGTTTGAACCGCGCATCATGGCAACAGGTCCTCTTCGGAAACCTTTAACTTTTTGCAAGAGATAAATTCTTCTTGAACCGGGATTTTGAACAGGATATTGAGAGATTCAAAGCTTTATGGGAGATAGTTTTCCCTTGAGCCGGATTTCAAACCGGAATCCTTAAGCCGGAATTTTTTTGACGGCCTTTAAATTTCACCAATATGGCGGTTTAGGGTCCTGCATTAGATAACTTTGCAAGCCAGAGTAATTGCACCTTTAAAGAAAGCAATATATAATATAAAAATATATTGGATGGATTTCACCTGATATGTCAGGCCAGTTAATATCCACCGTGGTGTCGATGATCACCATCATGAAACTGAAATCAACCACGGCCGAGTCGGCCGCGAGAGCAGATAGATGTACTGGCCACGGCGTTGTAAACCAGCGCGGACGGGCGAGTTGATGTAAACCGGGCCACAGGGATAGCGACTTGCGCAGGTTCACAAACCGGGTGTTATGACATAGAGGAAACGCCGGTGCAAAAATGCTGCTATCGCATACTCCGCACCCGCAATACAACACCTCATTTGTAATGAACAACTATCCTGCATCAAAAAGTATTGCAAACACAAATAATTGTTCACACAAAAATAATATGTGTTGAAATAAACCGGACGGATATCACCTGGTCATTTTTGTCGACAAAAAGATAGCAGATGCTCGCTTGATCCGATGATGTGCGTTCCTTCGCCTTTATGAGTCACGGGGACTTGATCCCTTTGTATCTTTCCTCTCGTGAGGAGATGATTACTTAATCCGTTTCATGCATGTTGACCTTTCCTTCTGGCCGGCTTGTCCATACTGGAAATTATTGCATTGATGCTTCCGGTGTGACACTAGCTCCACTTTTTTAGGTGCATGTGTTACCGATCAATCAGACCCCAATCTCTGTACAAATACTAGTGGTCCTTGGGGTTTTCACGTGGAGTAGTCTTCAGCCAGTATTATGGAGTGCCAGCGAACTGCTTCATATCTGAGTTTGTATCAGGTTTTGAGCGACTGATCTCCATATGGGCAGCAATGGCCATTTGACTCGGTGGGCATGCTTTGTACGAAGAAGTAGCGTTGTGGCCTGACCGGATCTCGATCTTCATGCTTCAGTCATTATTGATATGTTTTGGGATAGCAGTCCGATTTGTTTTGCCATGATTCACCTTCCCGTAGTAGAAACAATACAACCTGTCAAATTAATTCCTTGCCATTACCATGGTCCCTGGATGCAGTTTATCCTGCAGGTGCCAACCTCTCCATATAGCAGTAAAAAGACTCTTGCTCACATTTCTTCAGTCTCAGTGCTTAAGAGCATTTGCAGCTAACCCGGCCCAGTATACCTAAAGGACTTTTCAGGTGGTTGCAGGAGCGGTTCAGAGTAGCGGGTCACAACGGCAGCTGAGGCAGCTGGACACGGCGTGGCCAGAACTCCGGCGGCGTTGGCGGCTTCAAGGCGCGAGGCACACCAGGGTGAGGAGGCCTGAGGCATGAGGCGGCGGGTTGCATAGAGGAGGTGACTCTAGGCCCTGGCGGCTTGGAGGCGTCAGCAGGACGCAACAGCAATGGCAGGTGTGAGGCCGACTTGGCAAGGTCGACCACGGAGGAAGCCGCTCGAGCGGTGGTTTGATGCGTGGCTGCAGCAGTAATGGCGCAAGGCCACAGAGTTGGGGGCGACTTGGAGCATTGGGGCGCCGACAAATCAGCTCGGGAGGGGGAGCGAAGCCGCGCAGAAGAGAGCCAGCGCCACGGCTCACCACGGAGGTGAGGCGGATCAGCGACTTGGCTGTGAAGCAGGCCGCAGCAGCAAAAGGCCAAGCGGCGGTTTGAAACAGTAGGCGTGAGGCCACGGTGGCGGAGGTGACCCTGGCGGCTCGAGGCGGACGGCTTGGCGGGCGAGGCCAGTGAAATGCGTCGGCGACCGTGGAACCGAGGCGTGCTAGCGGCTCCAAGGTAGACGGAGGTGGCAACTCATGGGTAGCGGTTTGGAACAGAGGCCGGGGCACGTTGGACTTGGAGCAGCACAAGGCCGTAACAGCATCAGGGTGAGGACCCGGAGGCAATGCGAGGCTGGCTGACCAGGGCCACGACGACCTGTGGCAGAAATGGCAGTTCGGTGCAGGCGGAAATGCAGGGCTCGTGGCAGTTGGCCACTTATAGGAACGGCGGTTTGAAGACAGTGCCATGGTGGCGGAGGTAACCCGGCGACGGTCAACTTAACAGCCAGCAAAAAAACGGAGCCAGCGGGCCGGAGCACCGTGAAAGGAACAATCCATGCAGCTCAAAATGGAAACAACAGCGGGTGTAAGCGCGGCGTCGTAATCCGTACGGGTGGTTTGTGCGGCCGCTCGGGCGACGGGCACGCGAGTCGCAGAGATAGGGCCGAGGCGGGTTACGACCCAGCGAGGAAGCAGGGGCTTGACCCGACGGCGACTTGGAAAATTTAATGGACGTGATCCGCAGCACAGCCGGAGACGCGGCAGAGGCGGCAATTTGAGATGACGGCGGCTCAAGGCGTCGCAAATTGGTAGCCGCTTGGGGACCCGGCGAGGCGAGCTGGCAGCCCGGAGCTGGTAAACCGTGGCAGCAGAGGAGTCGAGTTCGTGACCTCGCCCACTTCCCGTCGTTGACTCCTCCTGTGACCTGGATCTGGTCATTGGATAACCCCCGTCCGGGTTGTGGTGATTGGGTAACCAGCAGGCGATCTGGCGGCGGCGATTCATGGCAACAAAGCTGGTTCAAACTAGCAGCAGAGATCAGCAGATGCGGCCACGGCCGAGATGGCCGCGAAGCAGGGCCGTTTTAAAACGGCCCGAAACAGGATCGAGCAGAAGGCGGTCTGCAGGCGACTCCTGACTCACGGCGGCTCATAGCAGGGCTCGGCAGTGGCGGGTCGACACCGGTCAGGGCGTATGTAGCTGCATGGGCACACATGCGTGGGCGGCTCGGAGCAAGGTACTGATGGAGGCGAGCAGCGGCCATCACACAAGCGAGCTACTGAAGCAGGTCGTTGCTCCGGCGAGTTACGCCACTTTCCTGCAGATCGCGACTGACTTTGACTAATCCATGGCTGAGTCGTCAGGACAGCAGTTTGATCAGACACGTCTTTTCAGCAATCCGTCAGTCCCGGCGTCTCGAACTTCATCAAATAAATTGCACGACGGCAGTACCGAACCCATTGTAACCTTAATTTTTCTTGATCCTTAAATCTCACATATCTTAAATCTAGACTGACAAATTCAAAGTTGATGCCAATCCTTCCCAACTGACTCATCAAAAAAATTGCAAACTTCTCGATCCCTGAGAGAGATCCCTCCAAGAACTCAACACCATCGTGCGCGAGCCCCACGGTGGGCGCCAACTGTCATGGAATTGTCACGGCAGATGTCCTAGTGTGAGGACTTAGTCATGAGGCCAACGCATCTATGTAGTAGCTTGAGAGGGGTTGAGCGGAATCGAGAGACGCAACACAAGACAATGATTTATACAGCTTCGGGCCCCGGGAAACATCATCCGGTAACAACCCTACATGTTGTTTGAGGCTAGGTCTCATTATCATCACGAGGTAGTCGCCGTAAACCGGTTCTTTGTGTCTAGCCCTAGAGATTGTTTCTTCTTGCTTGTCCCTCTTTGGGGAGCCCTGCCCGTCCTTATATAAGTTGAAGGGGTGGGTTACATGTAGAGTCCAACTCGGACTTAAGACTTAACTATTCTGACTTATCTTCATGGGCTTCTTAACATCTTGGGCTTCATAACGTCTCGGGCTTCATAACCCCTGGCAACCCAGTTATCACTGTCTGCCAGGTTATAACTGGTGTCGGTTTATGATGGTCTGCTGGTTTATGATGGTCTGCCGGTTTATGATTGTCTGCTAGGTTATCATCTGACTTAACTCCTGCCGGTTTACCACCTGCCTTAACACTTGACGGTTAACCACCTGCCGGTTTACCGTCCGTCTTAGCCATCTGTCTTAACTGTCTGTCTTAACTATGTGTCTTAACTGTCTGCCGGTTTACCATCCGCCGGTTTACCAAGTCCCAGCCGGGTTATGACTCCGGCCGGGTCATACCGTGGTGTACATCCCCGATAGGAGGTGTGTTAATGCAAGAGAAGCGCCCCATAGCATACTTTAGTGAGAAAATTTTCGGAGCGCAACTCAATTACCCCATCTATGACAAAGAGCTATATGCTTTAGTGCGAGTTTTGCATGAATGGGAGCATTACCTTCGCCCTCATGAAGTTGTCATCCATACCGACCATGAAACGCTTAAGTATCTTAAGGGTCAAACTAAGTTGAACACGCGTCATGCTAAATGGAGTGAGTTTATTGAGTCATTTCCTTATGTCATCAAGTATATCAAAGGAAAGGAAAATGTTGTGGTGGATGCGCTTTCCCGTATATGCATGCTCGTTACTCAACTTGAATTGAATGTCACTGGCTTTGAGCATATAAAAGACTTGTATGAGCATGATCCTACTTTTGCTATTCCTTATGCCAAATGTTTGACGCATACATCTTGGGAACGCTATTACATCAAAGATGGTTACCTTATGAGAGCTAACAAACTATGCATCCCCGAGTCTTCTCTTCGTTTGTTGCTTTTGCAAGAATCTCATGGCGGAGGACTAATGGGACATTTTGGACACGACAAGACATTTTCCACGCTCTTCAAGAACTACTTTTGGCCTAAGATGTTTCGTGACGTCAACCGCTTCACCAACCGATGTTCTACATGTCGCAAAGCTAAGTCTAAAGCTCAATCTCATGGCCTTTACATGCCACTTCCAATTCCATATCAACCATGGGAAGATATTAGCATGGATTTTGTACTTTGTTTTCCTAGAATTAGAAATGGAAAGGATTCCGTCTTTGTTGTTGTGGACCGATTCTCCAAAATTGCACATTTCATTCCATGCAACAAGATAGACGATGCTTCACATGTTGCAAATATCTTTTGTAGGGAAATCTTGCGACTACATGGAGTGCCAAAGACGATTGTCTCGGACCGCGACGTCAAGTTCTTGAGGTACTTTTGTAAGACCTTGTGCGCCAAGCTCGGAATCAAGCTTTTGTTCTCTTCGGCATACCATCCACAAACCAACGGCCAAACGGAGGTGACGAACTGCACGCTCTCCACTCTACTACGCGTGTTGCTAAAGAAGAACATCAAGGAGTGGGAGGAGTGCCTACCTATAGCCAAGTACGCCTACAACCGTGCAAGACATTCGACTACCGGCAAGTCCCCCTTCGAGGTCGTCTACGGCTTCAACCCGTTGTCCCCATTAGACATTCTACCTCTACTGCTACAAGAGAGCACAAACGTGGACGCGAGTGCCTGAGTCAAGTACCTCAAGAAGATGCATGAAGATACAAGGCACACCATTGAACACCAAGTACAACGACTCGCGACCAAGCTCAACGTCAACAAGCAACCCATGATATTCAATGTTGGAGATTTTGTGTGGCTACACCTTCGCAAGGACCACTTCCCCAACGAACGCAAGTCCAAACTTCTACCTCGAGCCGATGGACCCTTCAAGGTGCTCGCACGCTACAACAACAATGCCTACAAGATCGACATCCCACGCGACAAGTACTCCGTGAGCGACATCTTCAACATCAAAGATCTCTCCCCGTACGATGGTGATGAGGATTTCGATTCGAGGTCGGATCTTTCCCAAGGGAGGGGAGATGATGCGGAGCATCCTACGGTCATTCCCATGGAGCTACCATCGTCTTACCAAGAGCCAAGAGGACCTATGACATGAGCATGAGCTAGGGCTCTCGAGAATGAGGTGACTTCTTTCCTTAGTAATATCACATATGATCCACTTGAGACATGGCTACTACCTAAGTCCGATATGCTATGCATGATTAGGTGTCAAGAGGACCCTCCCGGAGATGTACATGAAGATGGACAAGTCACCAAGTCCATGGATGAAGAGAACCAACGGAAAGAGTCAAGAACACCTCCCAGGCCCTGGACATCCGACCAGGACCCCCGGACATCCGGCCCCTGGAGCATCCTCCTCAGCAGCCTCCCAGCCGCCCAACATCTACAGGCCCCGGACATCCGGCCCCAGCCCGGACATCCGGCCCGAGCCCGGAAATCCGGCCAGAAGCCCGGACATCCGGCGCCACGCACCAGAACCTACAGAAGCTGCCTCCACCAGCCCGGACATCCGGCCTCTTAGCCCGGACATCCGGCCCTTCGGGAAGGCCCGGACATCCGGCCCCCTCTGTCTGCGCACAATAAAGGGCCGAAGCCCATGTACCCCTTCTCCCCCTAGACTATATATACTCCTTCTCCTCCATCTTTCTAGGTTTAGCATTGGTTTAGCTCATATGTGAGATAGAGCATTACTCATCCATATGGATCTGCTCCACGAGAGAGACCGCGACCCCTCTACGGAGACGATCCACGTTGAATTCAAGACCCCCTTCTTGGGTGGCCCCATCAAGACCTCCTCACGGAGAAGAACCGGTTACCCTTTGTATCGTCCATTGTTGACTTTGGATCTTGTATCTCCTCTCGTGTTTCGAGGATCTAGCATATGTGTGACTATATCTTGTTGGTTTTGAGAGTTCCTCTTGTGTTTTCCCTCGTTTTCCCTTCGTGTTCTTCATGTTCTTAGTTGGGATCCGCTCCTTTCGTGAAAGATCGGCCGTATAGGGTTCCACCCTACATCACGTACCATACCAATGTCGTCACTTCAACAAACCTGATGGAGCTCTTTTCAGTGTAAAAGTCGCAGTCTCTAAAGAACTACTCTTTAAAAGTGATAATGGCAAATTTGTTTATGTCATCTTTGATCTTACCATGTCATAAATGGTTTGATTGCATCTTCCCAGACATTTCACTCATAGTGGTGTTCCGGGAGGTTTAAGTTATGAAACCCCTTTCACAACTCATCAAACATTCGCTAAACTTGTAACTCAAATTTTCCTTTCAGCAATCTAATTGCAGAAACATAATTTTCTTGTTACAATAAATTCTACTATATTGAGAACCTTTGAATGATTTCAAAAGATCCAGACTCGCGTCTCATCAAGTAAATATCCATATATCTACATGAGTCAAATTTTGAAGATAGACAAATCCACTGCTTGCAACAACATTTATTGGACTAGACACATCAAAATGTATGGTCACCAATAAGTTTTTTGCTCGTTCCTTATGGCCTTTGAATAGTATTTCAGTCACTTCACTTTTCAGATAAAAGTTGCAAGTGTCACATGATTCAAAATCAAACGACTTCAAAATCCATCATAATGGAATTTTTCCATGCGGGTTTCTCCAATGTGAGCTAAATCAGTGCCACACATGTGCGGTATTCTCTTAGTCTTGTGACATTTAGCGTCAGTGTTATGGATGTACCATTTTACCATCAATATTCATAACATACATCCCGTCTTGGATGGAAGCATGGCCCTTCATGTTATTCATAATATTGAACAACAATTGTTCTTTTATCAACAACCCTTTTGCAATAAAAATTGTGCAATGGGCTAGAGTGTATGAAACTCTAAAATGAATTATGAAAGTAAACACAGAGGTAATATATTAATATCATTATTCATAACATACATCTCATTCATAATGAAAGTATGGCCCTTATGTTATTCATAACGCCGAACATCAAAGGTTCTCTTATGAACAACCTTCTTGCAAGATACCTTATGCAATGGGCTAGAGTGTGTAAAACTCTATAATGAATTATGAAAATAAACACAGAGGTAATATATTAATATCATTATTAATAACATACATCTCATTCATAATGAAAGTATGGACCTTATATAATGTAGGGTGGAACCCTATATGGCCGATCTTTCACGAAAGGAGCGGATCCCAACTAAGAACACGAAGAACATGGGGAAGAATGGAGAGAAATCACAAGGGGAAACACTCAAGAACAAGTCCAATCACACATCCACTAGACAATCAATTACACAAGATCTACAAGGTACATGAACAACAAAGGGACAGATACAAGGTAAGGTTCATCTCCGTGAGGAGGTCTTGAATCCACGAGGGGATCTTCCCATGAGGGGTCTTGAATTCAAGGTGGATCTTCTCCGTAGAGGGTCCGCGGTCACTATCGTGGAGTAGATCCGATATGGATGAGCAAAGCTCTATCTCTAAATGAGAAAATCCTTTGCTAACCCTAACTAGGAGGTGGGGGTGGTCTATATATAGTCCAAGCCACGAAGGGGTAAGTGGGAAAGAGAGATACATGGGCCTCTGGCCCGTGGCTGTGCGCAGGTAGTCGCCGGATGTCCGGGCTGGGGGCGGAGGTCCGGGGCTTCGCGAGTCGCCGGATGTCCGGGGCATTGGCCGGATGTCCGGCCCGAAGATGGGCAAACTTCTGGTGCGTTTTGTGGTCGATGCCGGATTTCCGGGGAAGGCGCCAGATGTCCGGGCTTTGGTGAGGTGCCGGTTGTCCGAGGCTGGAGCCGGATGTCCGGCCGCTCAAGCTTGTTGGGCCTTCTGTTGGTGCAGCTGTTGGGCGGCTGCACAGGTGCCGGATGTCCGGCCCTTGGCCCGGATGTCCGGCCGCTGTAGCATCAGTAGCTCCGTCTTCTTCTGTCGTCGCTTCCAGGCTTCCCTCGCGGATGGTGTAGTTGTTCCTTGGCGCTTGCACTCCTCCTCGTCGTCCGTAGTGTTCCGACAATACCTATGCATGCACATGAGTGGAGTGTCAAGTAGTATACCATCCTCGGAGGTGTCAAGTGAGCACATGTAAAGGAGATGATTCACCTTTGTGTATGTGAAGTAGATATCGCACATGTCACTCGCCGAACGGACTCTTGACATGGTGATGTCCATAGGATGCTCTGCATCATCTCCCCTCCCTTGGGAAAGATCCGACCTCGGATCGAAAACCAAATCACCATGGGAAAGAGATGGCTTCGCCGTGTAGAAGTGGACGTTCACCAAGTACATGTCATCTTGAAGCTCGAAATGTGCACTCTCCAATGTCGCATCGTCTAGTGATTCCTTCAAAAGGAGTAAGGACAACAAACACTTGGAAAAACAAATGTGGTTAGCGTTAGTGCAAGACCAAACATTCAAGAGGTGATTCACCCGACAAGTGTCTTCATCATGCAAATCATATGGTGTGACAAAGGATTGTGACATGGCATGTAAGCATATCAATTGAGCACAAGCAAAGATATTATGGGGACAAGTATGCAAATGTGAGGTAGTGATGCAAACATGTGTAACAAGAGAATAAGCATCTACCAAAGTCATAGCAAGCATTCACAAATTGCTCAATGCAAGGTCTATGGTAGGCATAGGAAGCATTCACAACACCAAATAAAATGAAGTGTCTAGACACATGGGTCAAGTGCAAGACAATCCAAGCATAATGTGCATGGGGTGTAGTGAATACCGTGTGGCACTCAACACAATTGAAAGAGCAATTGTTCATCATGTGTGAGGCAATCAAGGCAAGCATGTAGCAATCAATGGGACATGGCATATGTGAAGTGATGACGTTGTTGCAACCAAACATATGAGAGGAGCAAGTAATCCAAGAATTGGATGCAACACACGAGGCATATATATCATGATGCATGGAACGGTGAAAATGACAAGTCGAAGCAAGATCTCTAACAAGTGTGCAATCAAGTAGTCCAAGATGAACAATAAGTCTCATGGTGCAAGTAACACAAGTAGTATGATCCGTCATATCCATGCTAGAGAAAGATGTCACCTTGAAGGCGTGTCCTTGTGCGTCCTTCACAATGCCGAAGTACAAGCAAGTGCGATGTAGAATCATCGTGGTAGAAGGTGGTTCGCTCTCAAGAGCTCGAATGGTCAACTCACGTGAATCGGAAGTCGACACATGGTCCAAGTATCCTACACATGCACAAAGGAAAGCAAAGAATGTATGCGCATGGTAGATAAACACATCATCCATCATGATGGTTCTCTTCTTTTGCACATAACCATTAGAAGCACAAGTGCATGAATAATATGATGCAACAATGGAAATATTCATGGCACTAGGTATATGGTGCAAAGAGGTAAGACAAGCATGCTTCACAAGAATTATGTCAAAATCTCCAAATATATGCGAGAATGTGATTCGTCTACAACGTATCTATAATTTTTGATTGCTCCATGCTATATTATCTTCTGTTTTGGACATTATTGGGCTTTATTATTCACTTTTATATTATTTTTGGGACTAACCTATTAACCGGAGGCCCAGCCCAGAATTGTTGTTTTTGCCTAGTTCAGAGTTTTGCAGAAAAAGAATATCAAACGGAGCCAAAAACCTAATTCCACCGCCGCAACCTTCTGTACCCACGAGATCCCATCTTGGGGCCTTTTTCGGAGCTCCGCCGGAGGGGGCATCCATCACGGAAGGCTTCTACATCAACACCATAGCCTCTCCGATGAAGTGTGAGTAGTTTACCTCAGACCTTCGGGTCCATAGTTATTAGCTATATGGCTTCTTCTCTCTTTTTGGAACTCAATACAATGTTCTCCCCCTCTCTCGTGGAGATCTACTCGATGTAATCTCCTTGTTGCGGTGTGTTTGTTGAGACCGATGAATTGTGGGTTTATGATCAAGTTTATCTATGAACAATATTTGAATCTTCTCTGAATTCTTTTATGTATGATTGGTTATCTTTGAAAGTCTCTTCGAATTATCAGTTTGGTTTGGCCTACTAAATTGATCTTTCTTGCAATGGGAGAAGTGCTTAGCTTTGGGTTCAATCTTGCGGTGTCCTTTCCCAAAGGATGAGGGGCAGCAAGGCACGTATTGTACTGTTGCCATCGAGGATAACAAGATGGGTTTTTTATCATATTGCATGAATTTATCCCTCTACTCATGTCATCTTGCTTAAGGTGTTACTCTGTTTTCATGAACTTAATACTCTAGATGCATGCTGGATAGCGGTCGATGAGTGGAGTAATAGTAGTAGATGCAGGAAGGAGTCGGTCTACTTGTCTTGGACGTGATGCCTATATACATGATCATACCTAGATATTCTCATAACTATGCTCAATTCTGTCAATTGCTCAACAGTAATTTGTTCACCCACCGTAAAATACTTATGCTCTTGAGAGAAGCCACTAGTGAAACCTATGGCCCCAGGTCTATCTTCATCATATTAATCTTCCAACACTTAGTTATTTCCTTTTCTTTTTACTTTGCTTTTATTTTACTTTGCATCTTTATCATAAAAATACCAAAAATATTATCCTGTCATATCTATCAGATCTCACTCTCGTAAGTGACCGTGAAGGGATTGACAACCCCTTATTGCGTTGATTGCAAGGATTTATTTGTTTTGTGTAGGTGTGAGGGACTCATGCATAGCCTCCTACTGGATTGATACCTTGGTTCTCAAAAATAGAGGGAAATACTTACGCTACTTTGCTGCATCACCCTTTCCTCTTCAAGGGAAAACCAACGCAGTGCTCAAGAGGTAGAAAGAAGGATTTCCGGCGCCATTGCCGGGGAGGTATATGCAAAAGTCAACATACCAAGTACCCATCACAAACCCTTATCTCCCGCATTACATTATTTGCCATTTTCCTCTCGTTTTCCTCTCCCCCACTTCACCCTTGCCGTTTTATTCGCCCTCTTCCTTTCGGTTGCTTGTGTTGCCATGTGTCTTCGTTTTGCTTGCATCTTCGCTTGCTAAAAGTTTATGGATCCTCTTCCGCTTTCTAATCTCTTTAAGAGATCCAATTATGATGAACCTATTGCTAGTGAATTGAGTGCACTAGATTATCTTTATGAGGTTTTGCTTGAAATTCATGAATCTGAAAATTGTGATGAAGTGCGTTAAAAAGTGATTCACAATATATCTTTGAATAGAAAGCATGATTGCAATGATTTTACTATAAATTATCTTGATGCCAATTGTGCTAATAATATGCAAAACCTAAGCTTGGGGATGCTAGTTTTGCTATGTCTACTACTTGTTGCAATGATCATGATTGGGGTGATTCTTCTTATGATCTTGAAAATTTATTTAAGCCCCATGATAAATATGAGATTGATAATAGTTTTTTCAATATTATTGAAAGTGGGTTTGGAAGAGTGTCAACTTTAGATCCCATATATTTGGAGTATGTTCAATCTTATGATATTTTTTGATAAAAGTGGGTTTGGAGAGGTCATGACTTTAGTTAATGATATTCCCACTATTTCGGAAGAGTGTCAACTTTGCATGCATGTGGATCATGTAGAATTTTTTTTGTGTGATAGATATATTTTTGAATTTGAATATGATCCCACATGTAATTATTATGAGAGAGGAAAATATGGTTGGAGAAATTTACATGTTACTAAATTACCTCTCATTATGTTGAGATTGCTATTGTTTCTTTCCGCTTCCTTGCATATGCTAGTTTTTGCTTGATTTGATAATTTGTTTGCCTATAAGATTCCTATGCATAGGAAGTATGTTAGACTTAGATGTGTTTTTCACATGCTTTATTATGCTTGTCTTTCATGTGAGCATCATTAAAATTAGTAATGCCTAGCTAGGGGCATTAAACGATAGCGCTTGTTGGGAGGCAACCCAACTTTATTTTTAGTTTTTTGCTTTTTTCTTCTGTTTAGGAATAAATATTTGTTATAGCCTCTGGTTAGATGTGTTTTTATGTTTCAATTAGTGTTTGTGCCAAGTTAAACCTATAGGATCTTCTTGGATGATAGTTATTTGATCTTGCTGTAATTTCGAGAAATTTTCTGTTCACGAGAATAATTGTTAAAAATCACCAGAACGTGATAAAATACCGATTCCAATTGCTTCTGATCAATAAACAAATTTTCTAGGTCGTCCTATTTTTTCTGATTTTTTGGAGTCCCAGAAGTTTGCGTTAGTTACAGATTACTACAGACTGTTCTGTTTTTGACAGATTCTGTTTTTGTGTGTTGTTTGCTTATTTTGATGAATCTATGGCTAGTAAAATAGTTTATAAACCATAGAGAATTTGGAATACAGTAGGTTTAACACCAATACAAATAAAGAATGAGTTCCATTACATTACCTTGAAGTGGTCTTTTGTTTTCTTTCGCTAACGGAGCTCACGAGATTTTCTGTTAAGTTTTGTGTTGTGAAGTTTTCAAGTTTTGGGTGAAAGATTTGATGGATTATGGAACAAGGAGTGGAAAGAGCCTAAGTTTGGTTATGCCCATGGCACCCCCAAGATAAACTAAGGACACCAAAAAGGCAAAGCTTGGGGATGCCCCGGAAGGCATCCCCTCTTTCGTCTACTTCCATCGGTAACTTTACTTGGAGCTATATTTTTATTCACCACATGAGATGTGTTTTGCTTGGAGCGTATTGTATGATTTGAGTATTTATTTTTTAGTTTACCACAATCTTCCTTGTTGTACACACCTTTTGATAGAGACACACATGATTTGGAAATTATTAGAATACTCTATGTGCTTCACTTATATCTTTTGAATTATATAGTTTTGCTCAAGTACTTCACTTATATCTTTTAGAGCACGGTGGTGGATTTGTTTTATAGAAACTATTGATCTCTCATGCTTTACTTAGATTATTTTGAGAGTCTTAAATAGCATGGTAATTTTCTTAAATAAACCTAATATGATATGTATTCAAGATTAGTAAAAACTTTCTTATGAGTGTGTTGAATACTAAGAAAAGTTTGATACTTGATGATTGTTTTGAGATGTGGAGGTAATAATATCAAAGTCATGCTAGTTGAGTAGTTGTGAATTTGAGAAATTCTTGCGTTGAAGTTTGCAAGTCCCGTAGCATGCACGTATGGTAAACGTTATGTAACAAATTTGAAACATGAGGTGTTCTTTGATTGTCCTCCTTATGAGTGGCGGTCGGGGATGAGCGATGGCCTTTTCCTACCAATCTATCCCCCTAGGAGCATGCGCGTAGTGCTTGGTTTTTGATGACTTGTAGATTTTTGCAATAAGTATGTGAGTTATTTATGACTAATGTTGAGTCCATGGATTATACGCACTCTCACCCTTCCATCATTGCTAGCCTCTTGATGCCGTGCATTGCCCTTTCTCACATTGAGAGTTGGTGCAAACTTCACGGTGCATGCAAACCCCGTGATATGATACGCCTTTTCACACATAAACCTCCTTATATCTTCCTCAAAACAGCCACCATACCTACCTATTATGGCATTTCCATAGCCATTCCGAGATATATTGCCATGCAACTTTCCACCATTCCGTTTATCATGACACGTTCATCATTATCATATTGCTTAGCATGATCATGTAGTTGACATAGTATTTGTGGCAAAGCCACCGTTCATAATTCGTTCATACTTGTCACTCTTGATTCATTGCATATCCCGTACACATCACGGAGGCATTCATATAGATTCATACTTTGTTCTAGTATCGAGTTGTAATCATTGAGTTGTAAATAAATAGAAGTGTGATGATCATCATTTTCTAGAGCATTGTCCCAAGTGAGGAATAAAAAAAAAGAGAAAGGCCATAAAAAAGAGAAGGCCCAAAAAAATGAGAGAAAAAGAGAGAAGGGACAATGTTACTATCATTTACCACACTTTTGCTTGAAAGTAGCACCATAATCTTCATGATAGAGAGTCCCTTGTTTTGTCACTTTCATATACTAGTGGGAATTTTTCATTATAGAACTTGGCTTGTATATTCCAACAATGGGCCTCCTCAAGTGCCCTAGGTCTTCATGAGCAAGCAAGTTGGATGCACACCCACTTAGTTTCTTTCGTTGAGCTTTCATACATTTATAGCTCTAGTGCATCCGTTGCATGGCAATCCCTAATACTTGCATTAACATCAATCGATGGGCATCTCCATAGCTCATTGGTTAGCCTCGTTGATGTGTGACTTTCTCCTTTTTTGTCTTCTCCAAGTAACCCCCATCATCATATTCTATTCCACCCATAGTGCTATGTCCATGGCTCGCGCTCATGTATTGCGTGAAGGTTTATAAGTTTGAGATTACTAAAGTATGAAACAATTTCTTGGCTTGTCATCGGGGTTGTGCATCATGAGAGCATTCTTGTGTGACGGAGATGGAGCATGACTAAACTATATGATTTTGTAGGGATGAACTTTCTTTGGCCATGTTATTTTGATAGGACATAATTGCTTAGTTAGTATGCTTGAAGTATTATTATTTTTTTGTCAATATGAACTTTTATCTTGAATCTTTTGGACCTGAATATTCATACCACAATTAAGAAGAATTACATTGAAATTATGACTAGTAGCACTCCGCATAAAAAATTCTGTTTTTATCATTTACCTACTCGAGGACGAGCACGAATTAAGCTTGGGGATGCTTGATACGTCTCCAACATATCTATAATTTTTGATTGCTCCATGCTATATTATCTTCTGTTTTGGACATTATTGGGCTTTATTATTCACTTTTATATTATTTTTGGGACTAACCTATTAACCGGAGGCCCAGCCCAGAATTGCTATTTTTTGCCTATTTCAGAGTTTCACAGAAAAAGAATATCAAACGGAGCCAAAAACCTAATTCCACCGCCGCAACCTTCTGTACCCAAGAGATCCCATCTTGGGGCCTGTTCCGGAGCTCCGTTGGAGGGGGCATCCATCACGAAGGGCTTCTACATCAACACCATAGCCTCTCCGATGAAGTGTGAGTAGTTTACCTCAGACCTTGTGGTCCATAGTTATTATCTAGATGGCTTCTTCTCTCTTTGTGGATCTCAATACAATGTCCCCCCCCCCTCTCTCGTGGAGATCTATTCGATGTAATCTTCTTTTTGCGGTGTGTTTGTTGAGACCGATGAATTGTGGGTTTATGATCAAGTTTATCTATGAACAATATTTGAATCTTCTCTGAATTTGTTTATGTATGATTGGTTATCTTTGCAAGTCTCTTCGAATTATCAGTTTGGTTTGGCCTACTAGATTGATCTTTCTTGCGATGGGATAAGTGCTTAGCTTTAGGTTCAATCTTGCGGTGTCCTTTCCAAGTGTCAGTAGGGGCAGCAAGGCACGTATTGTATTGTTTCCATCGAGGATAAAAATATGGGGGTTTTATCATATTGAATGAATTTATCCCTCTACATCATGTCATCTTGCTTAAGGCGTTACTCTATTTTCATGAACTTAATACTCTAGATGCATGCTGGATAGCGGTCGATGAGTGGAGTAATAGTAGTAGATGCAGGCAGGAGTCGGTCTACTTGTCTCGGACGTGATGCCTATATACATGATCATACCTAGATGTTCTCATAACTATGCTCAATTCTGTCAATTGCTCAACAGTAATTTGTTCACCCACCGTAAAATATTTATGCTCTTGAGAGAAGCCACTAGTGAAACCTATGGCCCCCGGGTCTATCTTCATCATATTAATGTTCCAACACTTAGTTATTTCCTTTGCTTTTTACTTTCATTTTATTTTACTTTGCATATTTATCATAAAAATACCAAAAATATTATCCTATCATATCTATCAGATCTCACTCTCATAAGTGACCGTGAAGGGATTGACAACCCCTTATCACATTGTTTGCGAGGATTTATTTATTTTGTGTAGGTGCGAGGGACTCGCATGTAGCCTCCTACTGGATTGATACCTTGGTTCTCAAAAACTGAGGGAAATACTTACGCTACTTTGCTGCATCACCCTTTCCTCTTCAAGTGAAAACCAACGCAGTGCTCAAGAGGTAGCAGAATGCTATGGGGGCAAACTCATTATCAAGACGAAAGGCATAATTGCATACATGGAAAATCTTGCATGAGAGAGGCAACACAAGGAGGTATATGACAAGAAGTAATAATAATCATGTGCAAAGCATGTAGATGGTTGTCATCAACCGCATGAAATGAGCAAGTATGAATCATGGGTGATGCAACGTAAGCAAGCATAGAGGTCAAGTCGTGCAAACTAGTAGTGCGAAGATGCAAGGAAATCATGGCAATCATGTCATGTGAGCAAATAATAGGCATAGGCAATGCACATGACATATCGCAAGCACGAACACAAAGCAAGATCATAGTATCATCATAGGAATGGGTCATAAGTGGAACATGGAAATAACAAGCAATATCTCTACCAAGCTTGCGAATACACATACAAGTAGTAGAATCAATCATCATGTGTAATGCAAAGCATGGGTCACAAATTCATGGTAAATGTATATGAATAAGCATGTCATGCAAAGTGAATGGCAAGATGGGCATAGAATATGCAATGGACAATAACCCATAACCAAGTGAGGGCCATGTAGAATGAATGTGCGAAGTCTTTTCACGAAGAGAGCGGTGGGAAAGGCAATCCATGGGATCCCAAGTCCTCGGTACTCTCCAGAGCTCGTTTTGTCAACTCGTGGGATTGTGAGGTTGAAAAGTATTCATGGGTACCTACATAGAAGAGACACAAACCAAAGAAATTGTGTGTGTGATAAATGTACACATCATCCATCATGATGTGTATGTGCAAGTGAGTGTTAGCACAAGATAAGCATCGCTCAAAGAAATTTGATGCATAGTATAAGAACATGTCATCCATCATGAAAGAATAGTTATTGTGTATAACATGATGGGGACACAAAAGAATGCAAGTATATGGCACATCAATAGCATTATCATTCATGGGGAGCATATTGTGCACATAGTTATTGGGATTATGCAATGGATAGGATGGATCAAAATCTCCTAACATGTATGAGGAAACTATGGGGGTCTCCTCGTGAGCAATAATGGAAACATCATATGGAGAAAATGGACAACATCCAAAACAATGCATATCCGAAGCTAGGTAGTCATGGCGTGGCATATGAGATAAATGATGCAAAGGGAGCATATCAATATCATCACAAGAAAAACAAATGCCAATAACCATGGGCTTGTCATCTATGCCATAACTGCAAATTGGGTTAATTTTAATGGCATATGCATAGTCACTACGATGAGATTGCAAATATGACATATGGTGGATCTCATGCATAGCATACGACAAGTCAAGCGGATTGTCAAACATGATGTGACCTAAAGAATTGTCACAAGAAATCCTATGTAACATGGCATCACAACTAAGAGACTCCACATGGCAATCATCATACTCATCATAAATGGGTAAATCATCGCATGAAGAAATCATACTAGCATGAAGCATGGTAATAGGTTGATCAACATCATGCAAGCAATCAATGTCAAGAATGTCCACTAGTGGGACTAGAGCATCACCATCACCTATGTTACCTTTGTCATTCCACTCAAGTGTTGTAGGTGAGGTGGGAAAGACCAAATTGTGGTCATCATATTCATCTTGATGGAACCATGTGGGGGGGGGGTGCATCATATTCCACCATGGCCATCGTCTTGTCTAAAGGAAGGACGAAGTCGTCGAGTATCGGCGTGTCATCATATATGAGACCTAGCACCAAATGAGAAGACACAATAGAGGTAGAGGTTAAGTCGTTAGAAATCATAGTGGCCTCACATGCCCTATCAACTATCACACTCTCTCTATGTGGTGGTTCACTCACTCCCTCAAAATAGGTGCACTCAAACTCACATATGGTGGAGCCACTCGTCTTACTCAAGTGGTGGGGGTTGTGGCTCTCCTCACATGGGAATTGGGGCAACACATCATATATGGGGCTAGTGGTGAAGTCACTCTCACTCTCAATATGGTGGCTAAAGTCACTCAAGTCATCATACATCGCCGTGGTCGAGATCAAATACTCAACCATCTCATCGCCGTTGCCATTGATGAAGGCCGAAGATGGCACATCATCACTCTCCTCCATGACCGAAGGTAAAATCCCATGCTCGATCATCTCGTCATCGTCGCCATGGATGAAGGCCGAAGATGGCACATCATCACTCTCGCCCCCTAGGATGGAAGCACCATCCTTGCTCTCCACCTTGTCGCTCGCCTCCAAAGCTTTGTTCTTGAGGGTCTCCGTAGTCGTACTCGTCGCCGCACCGCCTTGAAAAAGAGTCGAAGTAGACTCGGCACCATCAAAGGCACGAAGAGGGATGGCGGTGAAGTCGAACTTGGGAGCATTGTCTTGGAGATCGTCGGGCTTGGACATCTTGGTGGTACTAGACTCATGCTCGTAGTCTTTGAGCTTGGTCTTCGAGAAGTGTGCTTGGGGTGGAGAAGCCTTGGCCTTCATGAGTTCTTGTTCCGCCTTGAGAGCACCAATGTAGTTTTCGTCGAGGGACTTGTAGTTCTCGAGGAAGATAGTCTTGGAGATGTCATTGTTCAATCCCATCATGAAGTGGAACTTCATTGACATGGGGTCGTCCACACCAGCTCGTCACAAGGCATGCTTCATCACCTTGAAGTACTCGTCGATGGACTTGTATCCTTGTGTGGTGTTCTCCAATTGGCGTAGAAGTTGTTCCGTGTAGGTTGGAGGCACAAACTGTCGCCGCAAAGCTCTCTTCGTCTTGGGTCAACTCATGTCGTAGCTCGCGGAAGGTGTGTGAAGCCACCATGTGGACGTGTAGTCGTGGAAGTTCGTTGTGGCGCACTTCACTAGATCTTCGGGAGGAACTTGATGTAGCTTGAGGTAGTCATCCTTTAGGCGCTCCCACTCAAGATACTCCTCGGGTTATTGAGTCCCATAGAAAGGAACCGAGTGGTCGGTGTCAAGGTCCTAATAGCTCGTGGAAGTCGTGGACTTGAGCTTGGGGAGCTTCTCTTGAGCGTAGTCTTGAGGTGCTTGTTGGCGAAGATGTCGTATATCCGAAGGCGAAGATGCCTTGAAGTCGCTTGGCGAAGCTGCCAAGGGAGATGGTGAAGTTGTTGAGCGGTTGTTGGTGTTGAGCTCTTGACCTTCACGTTCTTTTTGGTGATGGTGTCGATGCTGATGAGACCTTGCCGGAGATGGTAGCTCGAAAGCATGTATACTTGAGCGTCTTCTCGAAGATGATGAAGATCTCTTGTAGGACTTGATGAGGGCTTTGATCTCCTCCATTTGAGCTTGCATCTTGGCGTCGGTAGAGTTGTTCGCGGCATCGAACTCGTCGTTGTTGTTGTAGACCGAGGGTGAAATGCCTTGCCTATCCATCACAAGAATCGAGTAGAGGTGAGTAGGAAATGAGATAAACAATACCAGTTACCTTTTCCCAAAGTTGAGGATGTATCCCGTTTCACTCAATGTGAGTTGAAAGAATAGTGGAATTGGTACTGGACTTGTTCACTCACACCTACAAACTAAAGCTTGTGGAGTAGCTCGGTGAAGATAGTGGCACAAAAATTTAATGCTAAATGTTAGCAAGAGTCAATAATGTTGAAAGAGATTCACAAATTCGCAAGTGGAACAAGTAGGCCAATAGCAATATGTGGCACACGGAAACACACACACGGATAGATAAATGGGGTCGTGCAACCAAGGAATGAGCACAAAATGTGGAATCCACGGAAAACGCTCGCATTGCACAACTCAAGAGAGGCGCTAACACGATTGCTTAATAGGCGGAATACGACACTTGTGCACAACCTATAAGATGCAAAATGGATAAACTTTCTAACCCAAGTATGCTATGTATGTATGGTTCCCGGTGTTTCTCTCAAGATGATCCAAGATGATCGGATATGACAATCTTATGCAATATGGTATGATGCTATGGCTATTGCTTACGAGCTCTTTGCTCTCTTTTTCTTTGCTTAAAAGCTTATTCTTTTTTTGTATGGCCACTTTGCGAAATGCACAAACCAAGATAGCAATTGTGTATATGCGGGAACAAACTTTTGGCACAAGAGATGATATGATACCAATATGATATGGTATGTATGCAATGGAAGGTGTAGATCACTAATGTGCACAAGTAACTTTGCCAGCAACACTCAAATGGCTAGTCTCGATAGGCAAGTGACGCAAAATGGGCTAGGTGTTAACAATGCAATGGCAAGGGGATATACAATGGAGGGATACCACGATACCAAGATGATATGGAGGTTACCATCCGAGACGATGATGAGTGGTGGTGTCCTTGATGTAGATACCAAGATGACGGAGACTCGTCCCTAAGTAGCCAAAACACCTTAGGAAACGGAAAAACCGCGAACTCAAAATCTCAAAGGCAAATGTCAAATGGTGGTAGCGGTGGTGGTTGCGTAAGCTCAATGGGATTGCGGAAATGCAATGGTGGTTTTTGGAGTATGCAATGCGGAAGTGGAGGGTAAGTTGGTGGACTATACACGGTGTCGGAGTCGGAAGCACGGTCCCTAAGTAGCCGAAACACCTTAGGAGACACAACTCACAACACAAACAAAATTGGGTTAAGTTGGGTTGGCGGAAGTGTATGGTGAGCAAGCCTATGCGGAAGTTATGGTGGTGGTGGTGGTTGATGAAGATGCAACCGTCCCTAAGTAGATGAATACCTTAGGAGACTCGAATCACAACTCAAACAACCACTAATACTATGGGGAACAAAATGGGTTAGGTTGCGGAAGTCGGTGCTGGTTATGCGATGTTATGGTGGAAGCCCTAGGCAAAGATGCCAAAGTTCAAAAAATTTGATGGATTCAAATGGTTATTTAACCTATCTAGATGGATAGAGGATGTCAATATCTACTCAATGAGCTAAAGAACGCGAAAATCGGACTCCGTATGTGAAAGTTACGGTCAAAACGGTGAAACACGGGAGGCTGATGCTCCAGGGGTCAGACATCCGGGGTCGTGGCCGGATATCCGGGACCTAATGTCCAGAAACTTCAGCGATTTTGCGCTCCAGGAGCCAGATGTCCTGCTTGGGGCCCGGATGTCCGGCCTGACGATTCCAGATCGGGATTTGGACTTCGAAACTCGATTTGGGGCGGAAATTGATGATTTCAAGGGAAAAATTGGAGAGATTTCGTGGATGGAAGGTTGGGAAACTTGGGGAAAAGCTAGACCCACTCGAAACCCAGCAAATCCATGGATCAAAATCAACAAACATCATCAAACCAACAAATAAAAAAATTGGGGCTATTTTTGGTGGGGATTTTCGAATTTGGGACAAAATCAACAAAACTAGGCTAGAAAACACAACGGGAAGGCTCCAAAATCGTGATAAACGTGGCTCATGATACCAAGATGATCTAGGGTGGAACCCTATACGGCCGATTTTTTACAAAAGGAGCAGATTCCAACTAAGAACACGAAGAACACGGGGAAGAACAGAGAGAAATCACAAACGAAAACACTCAAGAACAAGTCCAATCACACATCCACTAGACAATCAAACACACAAGATCCACAAGGTACATGAACAACAAAGGGAAAGATACAAGGTAAGGTTCATCTCCGTGAGGAGGTCTTGAATCCACGAGGGGATCTTCCCATGAGGGGTCTTGAATCCAAGTTGGATCTTCTCCGTAGAGGGGCCGCGGTCTCTCTCGTGGAGTAGATCCGATATGGATGAGCAAAGCTCTATTTCTAAATGAGCTAATCCTTTGCTAACCCTAACTAGGAGGTGGGGTGGTCTATATATAGTCCAAGCCACGAAGGGGTAAGTGGGAAAGAGAGATACATGGGCCTCTGGCCCGTGGCTGCGCACAGGCAGGCGCCGGATGTCCGGGCTGGGGGCTGGATGTCCGGGGCTTCGTGAGTCACCGGATGTCCGGGGCACCCGCCGGATGTCCGGCCCGAAGATGGGCAAACTTCTGGTGCATTCTGTCGTCGATGCTGGATTTCCAGGGAAGGCGCCAGATGTTCGGGCTTTGGCGAGGCGCCGGATGTCTGGGGCTGGCGCCGGATGTCCGGCCGCTGAAGCTTGTTCGGTCGTCTGTTGGTGCAGCTGTTGGGCGGCTGCACAGGCGCCGGATGTCCGGCCCTTGGCCCGGATGTCCTGCCACTGTAGCTTCAGCAGCTCCGTCTTCTTCCGTCGTCACTTCCAGGCTTCCCTCGCAGATGGTGTAGTTGTTCCTTGGCGCTTGCACTCCTCCTCGTCGTCCGTAGTGTTCCGACAATACCTATGCATGCACCCGAGTGGAGTGTCAAGTAGTATACCATCCTTGAAGGTGTCAAGTGAGCACGTGTAAAGGAGATGATTCACCTTTGTGTATGTGAAGTAGATGTCGCACGTGTCACTTGCCGAACGGACTCTTGACATGGTGATGTCCATAGGATGCTCCGCATCATTATGTTATTCATAACGCCGAACATCAAAAGTTCTCTTATGAACAACCTTCTTGCAAGATACCTTATGCAATGGGCTAGAGTGTGTAAAACTCTACAATGAATTATGAAAATAAATACATAGGGAATACACTGATGGAAGGTATAGTAACTTTTACTATGATCCCATCGCGTATCGAAACCTCATTCCTGGATAGTCTTTCAGGCCGTAGTAGTTCTTGCATCGATTCGCAACAGAATGCAATCAAGCGGGTATCTTTGTGATCAACTCACAATACCCAAGAATTAGTGATTAACATGTTTAATTATAATTCCCAAGAACTATTTCTTCTGACCAGCCTTCTATACATCAATAACTCGTATGACATTCATACATATGAGCTGGATATTCCAGTCTTCACTCCTTTTGCCTTTATACTTCTAACAGTTTAACTTTTAGTGTTTCTCCTACTCGCAAAAGAAGCATCCAACTTAAGATTGGCGCTAGCCCCGGACTTCCTAGGCGTGTAAGTCATACTAACACCCTTTTGACACTTCCTTTCTCTTTAAGTTGTTGTTATATTCACCTTTCATCATATTGCAGGCGTTCTTCTGGATCCCTCTCTTATCAGTCTAATGCATAGTAAACACTTTACTAATAATTTGCAAACATACATTGCTTTGGATATTTCATATCTTTCAGCCTTTGTTTGTATCTGAAAATTAATTTCCAGTTCCATGAATATCACATAACTATCCCAAACTTTCGATGTTCGGGTCTCATGGAAGCAAACATTTTGCACTTGAGCGTAACGGAATTCTAGCTTTTGGATCGAAGGATGAGAGTCACATCATCCATAGCATTTGCGGGAGGACACCGAAAGCATGCGATAGGACAAAATCCTTCTCGGAACTCTTGAGGACAATCCACATATTACGTTACCAATCGTATAGTTTTAAACAGATATTTAACATCTATTCAATTTTAATAGGGAAGGTGGAAACGCGAGCCATTATTCTACAACTATTTTTCAAGAAACACTTAGACAATGTACATAATTAATTGCACTCAGAATTAAACAAGTTAATTCAACAGTGCACTCCCACTCAAATCAATATCTCTCATAATTGATTGCGAGTGATTCAAGATCCATATTACAGTTCAACGCCAAGGATGCATTCATCTCAAGTGACGAGAATTGGAATCGGTAGGCCAACTTGCCAGTCACATCTTTATGTGACTCTTGTTCATCTTTCGTTGCGCGTGTTCCGAGCTCATGACTTTCATGCCTGAACATCAAGACAACCAAGTGACCTTGCTGCGAGTTCTCAACTCACCCGCCTCACAGTTCTCTAATCGTTCCGTACCCATGCATCCATGTGATACCCCAAAGAGATCGGTGCCATGACGGTGCTACACTTGGGAGAACACTAACTACTTGATATTTTGAGTGAGAGATCCCCCTAATAAAAAGAGACTACCGCGCAATCAAGAAGGGTGCATCATAAGGGATAAACATTTCATGCAATTCATAAATAGCATGATATGGTATAGCCCTTTCTAACGGAGAAGTCTTTCATTTCTTCGTCTTCGTCATTTACGTCGGTGTTCACCTTCGCGAAGACACCACCTTGTCGATGCACCAGAAAATGTTGCTTTCTCTATAGCTAATAAAATAAGTGCATTACATAAGGTTGACATGCAGGTCATTTAAAGTGACAATCATATGGCTCCAGCCATCATGCCGAATCATGACACGCAGGTCATGTTAATTTTACATTGTATAATCATCTCATACATAATCAAATTATTATATTATGAGCATTGTTATACCACATCACATGCAAACCATCCTGCAAAACCAAGTTAGATGCCTCTAATCAGTTCATACAAAAAAGATTTTACGTTGCTTCTAAGGTTTCGTAACAAACTGAAGCTACCAACGTCCATCATCAAGTATGATAATTCAAGTCCCTAGATTAACTTTGCGGGGTGTATGAAGCACGAGATAATAAAATCTCAAACCCCATACTAAACTTCGTCATACGCCCTTTCGTGTGCAAAACATCCATCTTTCTTTAACTATGGTGGAACCCAAAGAACTGTTGGCTCTTCATTGATCTGTCAATCAGCATACTCAGGAGCAGCATGAAAGAATCACGGATTGCCAGAACTTTGTGAGATTCCACCATGCCGTCAAGATCAGGATTATGCAAATTCAAGGGAAGCAACATGAACATCGGGTAACAGATTTCATCTGCTACCCGCACAAATAATTTTTATTAATAGAACTCATCTACTACCTAATTATATTGTGCAACACCCATACATCTCTATGTATTATAGATCACAACCTGCATCTACACATAACCTGGATCTGATACCACTGTAGGGTAACGCAACAGAAAACAAAAAATTTCCGACTTACGCACCAGCCCAGGACTACTATGGGGACTGCATAGAAGGTTTGATCTTTTTCGTTACCGACTCGTAGCGCAGTGGGGAGTAGAGTCGATGTTGATCGGTGGTGCAGATCCCCGCAACTAGGATTTACAACCTCCCAACCGCGAGGATGTATACCATCATCTACCCCTCGGACAGCCCTCCGGGAGGTGGTCGGACAGTCCCCCAGACGGTGTCGCAGACAGCCCTTTGGGAGGACCTTCGAAACTCGGACGCTCACTCGGACAGCCCTTCCGGAGGACCTTTGAAACTCGGGCGGTCACACGGACAGCTCTTTGGGAGGCACTCTCGAACTAAGACCAAAACTACGATCACATACGGTGTCATCTATCCGGCAGGGCTTCACCATCCAGAACTAGTTCCTGCCGGAAGCCAGACAGCCTTTCGGCTCTATGAAACTATTTTGCTGGGAGGGAGAGAGAAGGCCAGATCATGCATGGCATTTTTATGTGAGAAAGAGTGTGTCTTTAGGCCGCCCCCTCCACGCCTATTTATAGGCCAAGCCCAAGGGTGGCTTCTCCAAGAAGACAAGGGGATAATACCAAAAGGCCCTCAAGGTGGCTTCTCCAAGAAGCCAAGCATAAAGCACTTTCACTATTCATGATGACATTTTTCAGCGTCCATCCGAACTGAAAATATTTATGTGGGCTCAGAACATTTCCAGTACCCACTAAAATAATTTTCAACGCGTTCCGAAACAATTTCTGTTTAGTGATTTTCATCTGTGCAAAGCAAACAAGAATGCGTTTTCACTACTCATGAAGACAATTTTTTGCGTCCATTATATCCGAATATATTTCCGTGGGTCTTAGAATAATTCCAGTACCCACTAAAATGATTTTGGATTCGTTCTGAAACAATTTCAGATTAGTGAATTTCATCTGCGAAAAGCAACCAAACCGGTACCGGCAGCTCCGGAACATTTCCGGGTTTATCCTAAAAATTCTTAAGTTTCGAATAATTCGCACCCTCCAAGATTATCAAAGCGTGTCCCAAACAAATTTGACTTAATGGTATATCCCAAACAACTTTTCGGTTTTATTTAAACTATTTCTATTCTCTCTCCAAAACTCTTCCATTGTCTCCAAACTTTTTGGCAAATTTCTCTCATACTCCCTGTCTAGTATTTAGCAGATAGATGACCCTTAAGCGTGTGACCCTATAGGTTCGGTGAAGCATAGACATGACCGGAATACTTTCCGATCAATGATCAACATCATAGCCGTGGACACCCATATTGACCCCTATACCCACACGAATGAATATTCTAGTGAACCTCCAGTTGCCGTGTGCGATGCCTGTTGCTTCGTGATATGTTACAAATACCAGAGGGGAAACATGTTGGCATCCCTGTGGATCAACAACTTGTCCACTATGCCAGCTACCTTGTTACCGGTATTGTTCTCTTTTCTCGTTCCCGTGTTCCGGCATCCCCGTGATCAAATCACAAAGTGTCTGGCCAGACGATGATGGATATCGTAACACCGAGAGGGCCTAGAGATATCTCTCCATCGTCGGAGGAGCAAATCCCAATCTTGATCTATCAAGTTACTTAACATACTTTTCCATGAACCCGTAAGCCGCTGTAATAGCCACCCATTTACGGATGACGTTTAACAAAACCCAAAGTTCATGAAGCAAGCATGAAGAAACTCGATACTCTCATGGTCTAAGGAATCATGCAAACGTTAACAATCTCTGTGTTATGTACCATTAACTTGTGACAAATGAATCTCATAGCATAAAATCAATCCGGATCGATTCAACACAAATGTTCTCTTAACATTGTGCGTTGGCATAGATATGCCCATGATCAGGAAAACAGAACCATCATGCAACAATTGAGCTAGTCTTAGAGGCCAGACTAGGAATACTTCTTACTGTTTATTATTCCACACATGCATATGAGCCTTCCTCCGAGCCTCGTGTTATTGCAGACTCGAGAACCATAGCAGTTATAGCATGGAACATAAACATAATTATGAACATGGAGATAAATAATAGCATTAGCGGTTCACTCTCGTGCAACCCGTTGTACCCTCATCTTGAACATGGTGCTTTATGCTTCATGTTATTATCCAAAGATGTGTTGCCATCCTATGATGTCTGAGTAGATTTTTGTTGTGCTATCGGTGATTGGTGAATTGCTATGATTGTTTTAATTTTCTTGTGGTTATGTTGTCGTCCTTTGGTGCCCATCATATGAGCATGCGTGTGGATCACACCATAGGGTTAGTTGTACGTTGATAGGACTATGTATTGGAGGGCAAGGGTGACAGCAGCTTCTACCTAGCATAGAAAATTGATGCATACGGGATTGAAGGGGGACCAATATATCTTAATGCTATGGTTGGGTTTTACCTTAATGAATGTTAGTAGTTGCGGATGCTTGCTAATAGTTCCAATCATAAGTACATAGAATTCCAAGTAAGGGATGACATGCTAGCAGGGGCCTCTCCCACATAAAACTTGCTATCGGTCTAGTAACGTAGTCAATTGCTTTGGGACAATTCTGCAACTACTACCACTGCTTTTCCACACTCGGTAAACTAACGTAATTGTTTCTTTATCTGAACAGCCCCTTGTTTTTATTTACGTACTCTTTATTATCTTGCAAACCTATCCCACAACAACTACAAAGTACTTGTAGTTTCATACTTGTTCTAGGTAAAGCGAACATTGAGCGTGCGTAGAGTTGTATCGGTGGTCTGTAGAACTTGAGGGAATATTTGCTCTACCTTTAGCTCCTTGTTGGGTTCGACACTCTTACTTATAGAGAAAGGCTACAATTGATCCCCTATACTTGTGGGTTATGAATGTGATCAGCATCGCACGCTCCCTCTACCTTCGAGATTAGTGTTGAACCTAGATGAAAGTTATTTGGTGTTTGCGTTGAGCATGAATATGATTAGATCGTGTTTATTGCAATACAACCATTCATTTAAATCTAAGAATAATGGTTATTCTGTTTACATGAATAATACCTTCTATGGTCATGCACCCAATGTGAATGGTTTATTGAATCTCGATCGTAGTGATACACATGTTCATAACATTGATGCCAAAAGATGTAGAGTTGATAATGATAGTACCACTTTCTTGTGGCACTGCCGCTTAGGTCATATTGGTGTAAAGCACATGAAGAAACTCCATGCTGATGGACTATTGGAGTCACTTGATTTTGAATCACTTGAAACATGCGAACCATGCCTCGTGGGCGAGATGACTAAAAGCCCGTTTTCTGGAACAATGGAACGGGCAAGTGACTTGTTGGAAATCATACATGCTGATGTGTGCGGTCCAATGAGTGTTGATGCGCGCGGTGGATATCGTTATTTCCTCACCTTCACAGATGATTTAAGTAGATATTGGTATGTTTACTTGATGAATCATAAGTCTGAAACGTTTGAAAAGTTCAAGCAATTTCAGAGTGAAGTTGAGAATCATTGTAACAAGAAGATTAAATTCCTACGATCCGATCGAGGGGGAGAATATCTGAGTTATGAGTTTGGAAATTAGTTAAGACAATGTGGAATTGTTCCACCGTTGACGCCACCTGGAACACCACAACGTAATGGTGTCTCCGAACACCGTAATCGTACCTTATTGTATATGGTGTGTTCTATGATGTGTCTTGCCGATCTACCACTATTGTTTAAGGGTTATGCTTTAGAGACAACTACATTCACTTTAAATATGGCATCATCTGAATCCGTTGAAATGACACCATATGAATTATGGTTTGGAAAGAAACCTAAGTTATCATTTCTTAAGGTTTGGGGCTGCGCCGCTTATGTGAAAAGGCTTCAGCCTGATAAGCTTTAACCCAAAGCGGACAAGTGTGTCTTCATAGGATACCCTAAGGAAACAGTTGGATACACCTTCTATCTTAGATCTGAAGGCAAGGTCTTTGTTGCCAAGAATGGATCCTTTCTAAAGAAGGAGTTTATCTCGAAAGAATTGAGTGGGAGGAAGATAGAACTTGATGAGGTTGTTGAACCTTTACTTCAACCAGAGAGTAGCGCAACACAGAAAGATGTTTCTGTGGCACCTATGTCAATTGAAGAGGAAGCTAATGATGATGATCATGAAGCTTCGGATCAAATTACTATCAAACCTCCTAGGTCGATAAGGGTACGCACAACTCCTGAGTGGTACTGTAACCCTGTCTTAGAGGTCATGTTGTTGGACAACAGTGGACCTATGAGCTATGGAGAAGTGATGGTGGGCCCGGATTCCAACAAATGGCTAGGAACCATGAAATCCGATATAGGATCCATGTATGAGAACAAAGTATGGACTTTGGTGGACTTTCCTGATGATCAGCAAGCCATTGAGAATAAATGTATCTTTAAGAAGAAGACAGACGCTGATGGTAATGTCACCATTTATGAAGCTCGACTTGTCGCAAAGAAGTTTCCAGCAAGTTCAAGGAGTTGACTGTGATGATACTTTCTCACTCATAGCGATGCTAAAGCCTATTGGAATTATGTTAGCAGTTGTTGCATTTTCAATTACGAAATCTGGCAAATGGATGTCAAAACAAAGTTGCCTTGACGATTTCCGCGAGGAAAGGTTGTATGTGATACAACCAGAAGGTTTTGTCGATCCTAGGGATGCTAAAAGGTATTCAAGCTCCAAAGATCCTTCTATGGACTGGAGCAAGCATCTCGGATTTGGAACATATGCTTTGATGAGGTGATCAAAGCTTTTGGGTTTATACGAAGTTTGCAAGAAACTTGTATTTACAAGAAAGTGAGTGGGATCACTACAGCATTTCTGATAAGTATATGTGGATGACATATTGTTGATTGAAAATGATGTAGAATTTCTAGAAAGCATAAAGGTTGTTTGAAAGGAGTTTTTCAATGGAAGAACTGGGTAAAGCTGCTTAGATATTAGGCAGCAAGATCTATAGAGATAGATCAAGACGCATGATAAGACTTTCACAGAGCACATACCTTGACATGATTTTGATGGAGTTCAAAATGGACCAGTCAAAGAAGGAGTTCTTGCCTGAGTTGTAAGGGGTGAAGTTGAGTAAGACTCAAAGCTCGACCACGACAGAAGAAAGAAAAAAGATGAAGGTTGTCCCCTATGCCTTAGCCATATGCTCTCTACGGTATGCCATGCTGTGTGCCACACCTAATGTGTGCCTTGCTAGGTGTCTGGCAAGGGGGTACAAGAGTGATCCAAGAGTGGATCACTCGACAGCGGTCAAAATTATCATTAGAGCAATAAGGAAATGTTTCTCGGTTATGGATGTGATAAAGAGTTTGGCGTAAAGGGTTACGTCGATGCAAGCCTTAACACTAATCCGGATGACTCTGAGTAGCAAACCGGATACCTATAGTGGAGTAGGCATTTGTGTAACATCCCAAATTTTCAATTTGGTATGTTATACATTAGGTCATCATGCATATCATATTTTTCTCGCATTTTCCGATCCTAGAAAATTTCACGCAACTCAAGGACCCTCGGAGAGAGTTGGAAGTTTCATTATTTTCATATTTGGGGATTTATTTCTCAAATCTTGAAAATAGGATCATTGGATTTATTTAATTATCTTCATAAAGTTTTTCCTATAAAAACTTAAGAGAGGGAATAATATGACTTTCCCAACATTTAGGAAAAATGAAGATATTATAAATAAATCAAAATTTGGTTTTGGAAGATTTATTTTGCTTAGGCAAAAAATGAGCATTTTAAAAATTTATGCATGTTTGCCGTTTTTAAAGTTCATTTTGTTCGACTCATTTTTAGGAGTCGGGGAAAATTATTTTTATTAAAATCGGAGTTCGCTTTGGTATTTTTTTAATCCGCTTTGTTTTGTTTTAAATATAAAAAATCACGCTTCGGGCCAAGGCCCGGCCAACCGCCTGCCCAGCCGCCTGCCCGCCTCCTCTCTCCCTCACAAGACGTCACCATGTGAGTCCCGCCACAAGACGCCACCCCGCCGCCTGTCCGGTCGGACACGCCACGCCGCCTGCCCTTCCCCAAGCCGGCCAGCCCTTCTATTTATACCGGACCCCCTCTCTCTCACCTCGAGCCACGCCTCACCCGAGCCGCTGCCGCTCAAGGACGCCGCCGCCGCTGCCGCCCGACGTCAGCCGCCACTCCGCCGACTACCACCTCGCCGGACCTCGCCAAGACCGGAGCCCGAGCCTCACGCGGCACCGGAGGTAGCCGCCCGCCCCGATCCGTTTTTTAGAAAACCCGATCCGTTTTTTTTTTGAAGATGTTCGGTTTTTTTTCAAAACCCTAGACGGTTTTATTTTTTCGGTTTTCTTAATTAACTAACGCTCACCGAACCGCTCGTTTCAATGAATGTGTTCGTTGGATTAGTTACATTAACGAACGCCCATTATTTAATCCGTTCGTCGTTTTCTTTTAATCGGATTTAATCCGTTATTTTTCGATTCGATTTCCGATCCGATTTTCAAATCTGCTTTTATTTCTTGCTCGCTTATCTAATCAGGTGATTCAAGCGCTGAGTTTCTTTCTGAAACCGCCGTTCCGACTAACCTACTTACACAGAGTTTTGCTACTGTATAATTTTGGCTTAGTTTCAGATTTGTTAAACCGAGTCGTTCTCTCGAGTTCCGACTTTCGATGCTTTATTTGATTCGATTCTTTTGCAAACTGTGGTTCTTAAGTTGAACTATCTGGTTAGATCTTTTATTCGAGATTTCCCGTGCATTAGATGAGTACTTATTGTATGCTTGTTGTTTGTCTGCGTTAGATCACCCGGAGTGCGCCGCTTGTTACTTGAATCTCTAGGTCTCATGGATCATCGCTAAAGGCAAGTAACACTTGATCATACCTTTTCTACTACCCAGTTTTATTGCATTAGATCAAACCCTCAAACACTTGCATGTTTAGGATCTAATTAAATTGTGGGTTTGGGAAGTAGATTGAGGTAGTACCTATTACCTGCTTTTACTTATGAAACCTTGGGAGTTACTTCTACGCTTGCTTATTATGCTATGCTATGCTAGTAGACGTGGATTGGGTGAGTGATATCCATGATGATGTGAGATTGTTAATTAAGGTTTATCTAAGGTGGCAACCTAAACACACATCCTGGGTGGATTGAAGCACCTGGTTTCTATCAGACTTGCTCAGTATTTCTTCGGACCGCCACCTGTGCTCTAAGGGATCATAAGATTATTCAAACTAGAAACTTCCGTGTGCAGCCACAAGCCAATTATGGGCTCGCATAGTTGACTAAGTTGTGCGAACTCTTACGGGTAGACTAGCAGATGTAGGGGAAAGTAGGTGTACCGGTCTACCCACAAGTAAGGTGCTAGCGCTTCTGAAAGACTGTGTCTCGGTCATCCGTCTCTCAAACACCATGTAGTGCGAGAAACCAAACGGAGGCGATCGAGTCTTGTGGGGAAAAGTGCTAAACCTCTGCAGAGTGTATAAACTAATCATGATTAGCCGTGTCCACGGTTATGGACATCTTGAGTATCTAGTACTTGAATATCATGTGAATCTCAACATGTTACTTCAAATAAATGTTATTGGGTTTTTAATGAGTACTTTTAATTGGGATTGAGGATGCTGTCAACCATTCTCAATGTTTAACAACCACCATGATAGTTAAATAAAATTATTCCTTTGATGTAGGGAAAAACCAGCTTTATGCAAAAATGTAAATCAGAGAGCCTTACCACCAGCCATATATGCATGTAGTATAGGCTTGTTGCTTCATTGTTCTCTATGTGTTACATTGCCAGATATTCCATGTCTTGACCCGTTTTCGGGCTGCAACTTTCACGCTATGCACTTTTCGCATTTATTTAGTAAGGTGTTAGGTCGTGGTTCTATACTCAGTGATGCCGATGGAGTTGATGGACTCACTTGTCTTCCAAGCCTTCCATTGTTATTATTAGATGGCCTTAAGCCATATTATTGTATTAAGTTCCCTTGTGGACATCGATATAATAAGTGTGTGATTGCTACTCGCTATAAATCCTTCAAATCTTGTGTGGTGTCGCATTATCGATCCAGTGGATGACAATCGAGCACGAAAGCATCGGATCTATTCGGTCCGGTCGCCACAGAGAATGGTATCGAGCACACGACCGTTGTAGGACACGACCACTAAGTTAAAGCCATAGATCACTACTCTCTTCCCATTTTCTAACTCCTCATCTTTTCTACTCTCTTTAGGATGACGGACGCGAAGATCAAGTACACCCAACCGGATGAAGGCACACCTTTTGGATTTCACTTGAAGGAAGTTACCAAGTACACGAACATTGACTACCAAGCTTCACCGGGACTTTCAACGCCTCCGCCTCAAGAGGAGCGCTGAAGATTCAAGCTCACGTTCCAGGAAGGACATTCGCCCCAATCACCAAACCTATAGATAGTGTTTTCGCACCAACTTGGAGTCCGGGAAAGAGCATGGCAGCTCACATCACCATGGGACGCATTGGAGAAGTTTATCAAGAAGACCTCAAGGACACTATCTACCAGATTTGCGGACGCCGAGATGACAAATGGGACGTCACAAGACCAAGAAGGATAGATCCATTGCAGCATTCATCCAGAGTTAAACCAAAGACATTCGACGCCAGAGAACCAGATGTGCAATGATATGTTGGAGTTGCGTAATGCAAAGGGAAGGATCATCGAACTTGAAGGAGAACTAAAGACAACTCGCAAGGACTATATGGACGAGATCGTAGCTCTAGCAAGACACAATAACGATCTTAAGTACGAGATTGAAGAACTCAAGAAGAAGTTGGCGCACAGGAATGAAGACCAGTATGTCGATTGCCCAAGCGACTACATCAACATCGACGAAACTGATTCGGATCCAAGTGAACCCGACTTTGAAGACGGTCGAGTGAGACATTATGGAGTCTTCCACCGGTTCAAATTAGTAGAAGTCCCCACATATTAGTAGTATTTCCATGTAAACATTATAGTACACGCACTTTTGCGATAGTTAGATCGTTGTAAGCCCTTGTTTGATTGAATGAAGTGATTTTGTGTGTATTTGCTCATGTGCATTTGGGTAGTGATTCCCCTTAGACCTCATTCTATTCTAAATTCTCATCTTTTCTAAACCCATCAGATGCCTCCCGAGACGCCGACTCGGATTTGTTTTCCCGCCGTAAATCACCCAACCGATCCAAAGAAGTATCACCCCGATTCAAACATTGGTGCGTAACTGTGGCAACAACAACAACAACAACCCACCACCACCACCACCACCACCGCGGATCATCTCGACTGCTTCCTTAGACTAAACCCGCCGGTGTATTCCAAAGAGCACCGAGCCGATTGTAGCAGTATGACCGGCTCCGCAAGATAGGAAGGAGCCGACCACCGCAGGATGCATGATGGAGAAAGAGTGAAGTTTGCAAAGCACATCAGCTTGAAGGACCCGCAAGAAGATGGTGGGAGAATTTCACAGCCACTTACCTCAGTAGACACCGTCACATGGGATCAATTTCAGCAAGCTTTCAAGACCGCCCATGTTTCAGCAGGAGCTATGGCCATGAAGAAGCATGAGTTTCAAGCAACTTACGCCAAGGAGGAAGGACTGTTGGCAAGACGTGGATGACTTTAGTAAACTAGCACGTTATGCCCTGGATGATGTTGCTACCGATGCAGCTAAACAGGAGAAGTTCCTAGAAGGACTGAATGATGAGTTCAAAGATGCCGTTGATGGTAGCCAGTTTCAATAACTACCAGGAGTTAGTAGACCGAGCCCTCATTATTGAAGGAAAGCAAAGAAGAAATTGAGAACCGTAAGCGGAAGTATGGGCAAGGGAAGTATAACTCGAGCTCAGCAGAAACCCGTTATACCCCTAAATCAGGAATTCAGTTTCAAAGATACCCATGGAGGAGGTAATTCGCATAACCATAACAGCACCAAGAATGGGAACGGGAATGGAGGAAGCAACGGATGTAATCGCACCAACCCGCCAACACCATCCAAAGTAGACCTGAGTCATATTACTTGCTTTAAGTGCCGCAAGACTGGGCATTATGCCAATGATCGCCTGTATAGGCCGTAATGGAAATGGCAATGGAAGCTCGAAAGAAGCCCAACCCTTTCAACAGGGACAGTGAACCACATTGAAGTGGAGGAGGTTGAAGATCAGCCCGATGCAAAGAATCGGTAAGTTTTTGGTTAAGTCATTTACTCGCACTAGTTCTTTTCGATACCGGTGCATCGCATTCATACATATCAAGGGGATTTGTAGAGAAGTATAGCCTACCTACTCGGATTCTTAAAACCCTTTGCTAGTAAGCTCACCAGAGCGGAGTATATGGCCGAACAAGGATGTTTTCAAGTGCCATTAAGTATAGGAAGGCATGTATTCCCGACGGATTTGATCATTCTCGAATCGCAAGGATTTGATGTAATTCTCGGTATGGATTGGTCGTCGATGTATGGAGGAAACATCGATTGCGCAAGTAAGACGATTTTGCTCACAACACCATAAGGAAGAAGGATTAAGTATGTATCACGGCATCAGCAGAGAAGAGCGCAAGTTAATTGCCTATCAGGAGTGGTGCAGGAAGAAGTACCAGTGGTGAAGGATTTTCCTGATGTATTTCCGGAAGAGTTGCCGTGAATGCCACCGGATAGGGACATTGAGTTTTTGATCGAGCTGTTGCCGTGAACAGGCCCGATATCGAAGCGACCGACAGTGATGCCAAAGACAGGATTTGGCGGAAATCAAGAAGCGTATTAAGGAGCTTTTGGATAAAGATTTTATACGCCCAAGTTCTTCACCTTGGGGATCACCCGCTTTGCTAGTGGAGAAGAAGGATGGATCGTTAAGAATGGTTGTTGATTATCGTGGATTGAATGAAGTAACAATCAAGAACAAGTACCCACTACCTATGATAAATGATCTGTTTGATCGCTTGCAAGGAGCCAAGGTGTTTTCCAAGATCGACTTGCGATCGTGGTACCATCGATTGAAGATTCGGGAGCAGGACATACCCAAGACAGGATTTACCACGAGATATGGATCAGACGAGTATACCGTTATGTCATTTGACTGACTAACGCACCAGCCTATTTCATGAACCCGATGAACAAAGTGTTTATGGAGTTTTTGGATAAGTTCGTCGTGGTGTTCATTGATGACATTTTGATTTTCTCAAGAATGAAGAGGAACACAAGGAACATTTGCGATTGGTTCTGAGAAACCGAGGGAACACCAGTTGTATGCCAAGTTCAAAGCAAATGTGAGTTTTGGCTAAAGGAAGTTGGATTTCTCGGACATGTTATATCCGGAGAAGGAATAGCAGTTGATCCCACAAAAGTTGAGACCGTAACCAAATGGGAAGCACCAACGACAGTTGGAGAGATTCGAGTTTCCTTGGACTCGCAGGATACTACCGAAGGTTCATTGAGAATTTCTCAAGGATTGCTAAGCCTATGGCGATGTAATTGTTGAAAAAGGAAAACAAATTTATATGGACCGAGGACTGTGAGGCAAGTTTTCGTGGAGTTGAAGAAAAGATTGGTTACCTCACCGGTCTTGATATTGCCAGATCAGACTAAGGATTATGAGGTGTATTATGCACGCTTCACGCCGAGGACTTGGAGCGGTGCTTATGCAGGAAGGAAGAGTTGTTTCGTATGCTTCACGACAACTTAAGCCCCATGAGTTGAATTATGCCACTCATGAGTTGGAGTTAGCAGCCGAGGTGCATGCCCTGAAGACGTGGAGACATTTTCTCATTGGAAATCAGTGAGAAGTATATACGGATCACAAGAGTTTGAAGTACATTTTCACACGTATGAATTGAATCTCGGACAAAGGAGATGGTTAGAGCTTATCAAGGATTATGACATGAGATTGCATTATCACCCGAAAGGCTAATGTCGTAGTCGACGATTGAGCCGTAAGAGCCACGTCAATACTCTAATGATGGGAGGGATAACCAATGAGTTAGCCGAGAACCTTCGAGAGCTATGTTTGGAAATAGTTCCGAGAGGCTATGTAGCAAAGCATTGGAGATTCAAATAACGCCGATGGACAAAATCGTAGAAGCCCAAAAGGCAGATAAGGAAGTTGCCTCTATAAAGGAGAAAATGAGCAAAGGAAAAGCTAAAGGATTTCGTGAGGATGAGCATGATACCCTATGGTTTGAAGATCGTGTTTATGTGCCCAATGACCCGTAGATCGTGAAGTTGATTTTACAAGAAGCTCATGATTCACCCTATTCGATTCACTCCAGGAAATACCAAGATGTACTTGGATTTGAAGAATACTTTCTCGTGGACCGGAATGAAGAAGGATATTATGGAGTATGTAGCAGTTTGCGATGTATGTCGAAAAGTAAAGGCGTAACATCGAAGCCAGCAGGATTGTTACAACCATTGCCGATACCGAATGGAAGTGGGATAAACTAGGCATGGATTTTATCACAGATTGCCAAAGACTCGCTCAGGATATGACTCGATTTGGGTTATAGTCGATCGCTTAACAAAGGTAGCTCATTTCATTCCAAATAAGACCACCTATAGCAAAGTGCTAAGTTGGCAAAGATATACATGACCAGAATTGTGTGCTTACACGGAGTTCCGAGGAGCATCAGACGAGATAGAGGAACCCGCTTTACCTCGAAATTTTGGAACCAGCTTGTACTAAACATTGGGAACCCGATTGAATTCAAAGACAGCTTTTTCCACCCACGTAATCGATGGATGCACCGAGAGAGTCAATCAGATTTTGGAGGACATGCCGAGAGCTTGTGCCCTAGATTATGGATCTAGCCGGGATGATAATTTGCCATATGCAGAATTTTCCTACAACAACAGCTACCAAACCAGCTTGAAGATGGCACCTTTCGAGGCTCAGATGGAAGAAGGTGCAGGACACCGTTGTTATGGAACTAAACCGAGATCGCCGTTGTTTGGACCAGATTTGATTAAGGAGTCCTAACAGAGAGTTAAGTTGATTCAAGACAGGCTCAAGGTAGCCCACCTGCATAAAAGAGCTATGCCGATTCAAAGCGCAAAGCGATTGAGTATGAAGTTGGAGACAGAGTATATCTCAGAGTATCCCCACTTCGAGGAGTTAAGCGCTTTTGGAGTTAAAGGAAAGTTAGCACCCGCTTCGTTGGACCGTATAAGATTTTGCAACGCATGGGAGAAGTTGCTTATAAGTTGGAATTACCGTAAGGACTGTCAGGAGTTCATGATGTATTCCATGTTTCTCGATTGAAGAAATGTCACCCCGAGATAGCAGAGGTACCGTTAAGAGACACAAGTACACCGGAAGCAATTCATTGAAGGATGACTTGACATATGAGGAAAACCGTTAAGATTCTCGATTATGCCAGCAGAGTTACCCGCAAAGAAGGTTATCAAGTTTTGCAAAGTTCAGTGGAGCCACCACACCGAGGATGAAGCCACCGGGAAAGAGAGGAAGTTTTGCTCAAGGACCACCCTCACCTATTTTCTAGTTAACCCAATCTCGAGGGCGAGATTCATCTTAAGGGGGTAGGTTTGTAACATCCCAAATTTTCAATTTGGTATGTTATACATTAGGTCATCATGCCTATCATATTTTTCTCGCATTTTCCGATCCTAGAAAATTTCACGCAACTCAAGGACCCTCGGAGAGAGTTGGAAGTTTCATTATTTTCATATTTAGGGATTTATTTCTCAAATCTTGAAAATAGGATCATTGGATTTATTTAATTATCTTCATAAAGTTTTTCCTATAAAAACTTAAGAGAGGGAATAATATGACTTTCCCAACATTTAGGAAAAATCAAGATATTATAAATAAATCAAAATTTGGTTTTGGAAGATTTATTTTGCTTAGGCAAAAAAATGAGCATTTTAAAATTTATGCATGTTTGCTGCTTTTAAAGTTCATTTTGTTCGACTCATTTTTAGGAGTCGGGAAAATTATTTTTATTAAAATCGGAGTTCGCTTTGGTATTTTTTAATCCGCTTTGTTTTGTTTTAAATAAAAATCGCTGGCCAAGGCCCAGCTGCCTCCAGCGCCGCCTGCCCAGCCTGCCCGCCTCCTCTCTCTCCTCACAAGACGCCCTTGTGAGCCCCGCCGCCAAGACGCCACCCGCCGCCGCCGCCTGTCCGGGTCGGACACGCTGTCGCCGCCGCCCCTGCCCCTTCCCTGCCGGCCAGCCCTTCTATTTATATCACGGACCCCTCTCTCTCACCTCGAGCCGCCCTCACCGAGCCATTGCCGCCTCAAGGACGCCGCCGCGCCATTGCCGCCGCCGCCCGACCCCGCCTGACCCCTCGGCCAAGACCGGAGCCCCGCCGAGCCTCGGCGGCACCGGAGGTAGCCGCCGCCGCCCCGTCCCGATCCGGTTTTTTTTAGAAAAAACCCGATCCGTTTTTTTTTTGAAGATGTTCGGTTTTTTTTCAAAAGCCTAGACGGTTTTATTTTTTCGGTTTTCTTAATTAACTAACGCTCACCGAACCGCTCGTTTCAATGAATGTGTTTGTTGGATTAGTTCTGTTAACGAACGTCCGCTATTTAATCCGCTCGTCGTTTTCTTTTAATCGGATTTAATCCGTTATTTTCGATTCGATTTCCGATCCGATTTTCAAATCTGTTTTATTTCTTGCTCGCTTATCGAATCAGTGATTCAAGCGCTACCGGAGTTTCACATTTAAACCGCCGTTCGACTAACCTACTTACACAGAGTTTTGCTACTGTATAATTTTGGCTTAGTTTCAGATTTGCTAAACCGAGTCGTTCTCTCTCGAGTTCCGACTTTCGATGCTTTATTTGATTCGATTCTTTTGCAACTGTGGTTCTTAAGTTGAACTATCTGGTTAGATCTTTTATTCGAGATTTCCCGTGCATTAGATGAGTACTTATTGTATGCTTGTTGTTTGTCTGCGTTAGATCACCCGGAGTGAGCCGCTTGTTACTTGAATCTCTAGGTCTCATGGATCATCAAGAAGGCAAGTAACACTTGATCATACCTTTTCTACTACCCAGTTTTATTGCATTAGATCAAACCCTCAAACACTTGCATGTTTAGGATCTAATTAAATTGTGGGTTTGGGAAGTAGATTGAGGTAGTACCTATTACTGCTTTACTTATGAAACCTTGGGAGTTACTTCTACGCTTGCTTATTATGCTATGCTATGCTAGTAGACGTGGATTGGGTGAGTGATATCCATGACAGATGTGAGATTGTTAATTAAGGTTTATCTAAGGTGGCAACCTAAACACACATCCTGGGTGGATTGAGGCACCTGGTTTCTATCAGACTTGCCTCAGTATTTCTTCGGACCGCCACCTGTGCTCTAAGGGATCATAAGATTATTCAAACTAGAAACTTCCGTGCAGCCACAAGCCAATTATGGGCTCGCATAGTTGACTAAGTTGTGCGAACTCTTACGGGTAGACTAGCAGATGTAGGGGAAAGTAGGTGTACCGGTCTACCCACAAGTAAGGTGCTAGCGCTCGAAAGACTGTGTCTCGGCCATCCGTCTCTCAAACACCATGTAGTGCGAGAAACCAAACGGAGGCGATCGAGTCTTGTGGGGAGAAGTGCTAAAACCTCTGCAGAGTGTATAAACTAATCATGATTAGCCGTGTCCCCGGTTATGGACATCTTGAGTATCTAGTACTTGAATATCATGTGAATCTCAACATGTTACTTCAAATAAATGTTATTGGGTTTTTAATGAGTACTTTTAATTGGGATTGAGGATGCTGTCAACCATTCTCAATGTTTAACAACCACCATGATAGTTAAATAAAATTATTCCTTTGATGTAGGGAAAAACCAGCTTTATGCAAAAATGTAAATCAGAGAGCCTTACCACCAGCCATATATGCATGTAGTATAGGCTTGTTGCTTCATTGTTCTCTATGTGTTACATTGCCAAAGATATTCCATGTGTCAATTGCTGGCTGCAACTTTCACGCTATGCATTTTTCGCATTTACGCAGTAAGGTGTTAGGTCGTGGTTCTATACTCGGTGATGCCGATGGAGTTGATGGACTCACTTGTCTTCCAAGCCTTCCGCTGTTATTATTAGATGGCCTTAAGCCATATTATTGTATTAAGTTCCCTTGTGGACATCGATGTAATAAGTGTGTGATTGCTACTCGCTATAAATCCTTCAAGCACTGTGTGGTGTCAAGACATCGATCCAGGGATGACACTGAGCACAGAGCACTGGATCCATTCGGGTCTGGTCGCTACAATTTGGAATAGCTCCAAGTGGAGCGTGGTAGCAACATCTACAATATGACATAGAGATTTGCGAAGTACACGCGGATCTGAATGTTGTAGACCCATTGACTAAAACCTCTCTCACAAGCATAACATGATCTAACCCCAGAACTCATTGGATGTTAATCACATGGTGATGTGAACTAGATTATTGACTCTAGTGCAAGTGGGGGACTGTTGGAAATATGCCCTAGAGGCAATAATAAATTGGTTATTATCATATTTCCCTATTCATGATAATTGTTTATTATCCATGCTAGAATTGTATTGTTCGAAAACTCAGATACATGTGTGGATACATAGAAAACAATGTGTCCCTAGTGAGCCTCTACTAGACTAGCTCATTGATTAAAGATGGTTAAGGTTTCCTAACCATAAACATGAGTTGTCATTTGATAACGGGATCACATCATTAGGAGAATGATGTGATGGACAAGACCCAAACTATAAACGTAGCATATGATCGTATCAAATTTATTGCTATTGTTTTGTGCATGCCAAGTATATGTTCCTATGACCATGAGATCAGCAACTCACTGACACCGAGGAGTACCTTGTGTGTACCAAACATCGCAACATAACTGGGTGACTATAAAGGTGCTCTACAGGTATCTTTGAGGGTGTCTGTTGAGTTGGCATGGATCAAGACTGGGATTTGTCACTCTGTATGACGGAGAGGTATCTCAGGGCCCACTCGGCAATACAACATCACAACAGGCTTGCTATCAATGTGACTAATGAGTTAGCCACAGGATCTTGTATTATGGAATGGGTAAAGATACTTGGCAGTAACGATACTGAACTAGGTATGGATGGGGCTTTTGCCCACACGATCATGATCCAATGGCGGAGAGCATGGATGGGGTTTAGATGGGCTAGTGGGCTGTTGTGGAGGGGTGCTGGGCTGCAAAGAGAAGGAGGGTTTCGGTTAACGCGGTTAACCGTTGGGGCATCAAACTACCTCCAAATGGAACGTAATATGACAGGTTGTCTACCGGTGATATACCAAAGGCCACTCGATAAATCTCAGCCCATTCCGAGAACGTTTTTCTCCCGCTCACAAAACAAAGTCTAAGAGGTGCAACGGGTGCATGTGAGAGTGCCGGATTCTGAAATGGACAACAGAGAAAGTGACCGGATGCAAGAGATTAACATGAATGCAAAGAGCAACATGCAAGCAATTGACATGGCAATGACGGCGAATAGTTGGAAGACACCTGGCACATTGGACTAGGGGCGTTACACGAGCGCCTAGCTGTTTCTTGTCCGAGGCATGGTTATTTCATCTGAATATGGTTCAAGAGAAGATCTGTTCCCTGCAGCTTAAGCTAGTCCAAGACCGTTCTAGGTGGTCTTGCTACGATTGTTTTGCATCCACACAACATTGGGGATAATGCAAGATTATTCAAGGACCAATGTATCGTTTCTAGGTGCTGGCAAGGATGCTGACTTGCATTCATCTATCTGCATTCTGACTGCACCACCATTACTGGAAGTAAAAGCTTTACAGATCAGTTGATACCGGGTGGTATTCCGACATCGCCGTTTTTGGGGAGGAATATTCTGCAAAAAATATCTCAAGGGAAGATGTCTGATGCCCATGAAGTTTAGACTGCATGATCCTCAGAGAGTGTGTGGTGCTTGCTATGACAGCATCGATCCACTCCAGGCCTTATTGATCAACTACAACAGTACTGCCATGCAACCTGCTGAAAATGACATCATGGATTGGACAAGTATGGGGAGCTGGTTGAATTTACCTGCAAGATTATCAATACAATATGAAGTATAAAAGGCAGCAAAGGGGCCAACTACTAGTGCATTACTAGTATATATTATTCCTATGGGTGTCACTCAAACAAAGAAATGAGCCTACAACTGCTGGAATATGGCGTTCACCCGACAGGACACCAGGTGATGTCTTTCCTCTGGATTTTATCAGCATATTAATTTGTCTGAGAACAATCACTCTCGTAAGAGGTATTTTTTCACAGGACCATTATTCATTACATAGGTGTCGCAAGGGGGTGTGCGCCAATATGATTTTTTGCACTAGCGCTTGTCCGCGCCGCGCTGCTGGATGGATACGTGTGCAAGTCGCCGCTCCCGCTACATCAACACACGCGGCTGACTTGTCATCTGGACCCGCGGCCGACTCACCTGTGTCTGTGCCATTTCCAACGTCGCGGCTGACACTCTAGCTTGCGCCCGCTTGTTGTTGAATGGGTGTGCGCAAGCCGCCGCCCGTGTAGCTCGATCTACATCAACTCGCCGGGACCGCTCCCATGATTGTCTCGTCGTCCGCACCGGCTTACAACGCCACTGCCGACTCGCGCCACTCTGTCTTCTAAATGTCGCAGTTGACTCCTACATATACATCAACAAATCAGAGCCACGTCTGCTCACACAAGCTGTCCAATGGACACATGCAAGCCTCCGTCATGTGCTACCTCTTGAGCACTGTGTTGGTTTTCCCATGAAGAGGAAAGGGTGATGCAGTAATGTAGCGTAAGTATTTCCCTCAGCTTTTGAGAACCAAGGTATCAATCCAGTAGGAGACCACGCTCAAGTCCCACGCACCTACACTAACAAATAAGAACCTTGCAACCAACGCGATTAAGGAGTTGTCAATCCCTTCACGGCCACTTGCAAAAGTGAGATCTAATAGAGATGATAAGATAACATTTTTGGTATTTTTATGATAAATACTAAAAGTAAAGAAAGCAAAATAAATGGTAATTGAAATAACGGTAGATTAATATGATAGAGAATAGACCCTGGGGCCATAGGTTTCACTAGTGGCTTCTCTCAAGAGCATAAGTATTATGGTGGGTAAACAAATTCATCGCCGAGCAATTGATAGAATTGAGCATAGTTATGAGAATATCTAGGTATGATCATGTATATAGGCATCACGTCCGTGACAAGTAGACCGACTCCTGCGCATCTACTACTATTACTCCACACATCGACCGCTATCCAAAGATGCATCTAGAGTATTAAGTTCATAAGAACGAAGTAATGCTTTAAGCAAGATGACACGATGTAGAGGGATAAACTCATGCAATATGATATAAACCCCATCTTTTTATCCTCGATGGCAACAATTCAATACGTATCGTTTCCCCTAGTGTCACTAGGATCGAGCACCGCAAAAATGAACCCAAAGCTAAGCACTTATCCCATTGCGAAAAGGTCAATCTAGTAGGCCAAACCAAACTGATAATTCGAAGAGACAAGCAAAGATAACCAATCATACATAAAAGAATTCAGAGGAGATTCAAATATTGTTCATAGATAATCTTGATCATAAACCCACAATTCATCAGATCTCGACAAACACACAGCAAAAGATGATTACATCGAATAGACTTCCAAGAGAATCGAGGAGAACTTTGTATTGAGATACAAAGAGAGAGAAGAAGCCATCTAGCTAATAACTATGGACCCGAAGGTCTAAGGTAAACTACTCACACATCATCGGAGAGGCTATGGTGTTGATGTAGAAGCCCTCCATAATCAATGCCCCCTCCGGCGGAGCGCCGGAAAAGGCCCCAAGATGGGATCTCATGGGTACATAAGGTTGCGGCGGTGGAAATATGGTTTTTGCTCCTCCTTTAATGTTTTCGGGGTACGTAGGTATATATAGGAGAAATAAGTAAGTCGGTGGAGCCACGAGGGGCCCACAAGGGTGGAGGGCGCGCCCAGGAGGTAGGTGCGCCCCCTGCCTCGTGGCCTCCTCATTGACTGCTTGACGTCCACTCTAAGTCCTCTGGATCACGTTTGTTCAGAAGATCACGTTCCCGAAGGTTTCATTCCGTTTGGACTCCGTTTGATATTCCTTTCCTTTGAAACACTGAAATAGGCAAAAAACAGCAATTTGGGTTGGGCCTCCGGTTAATAGATTAGTCCCAAAAATAATATAAAAGTATATAATAAAGCCCATTGAACGTCCAAAACAGATAATATAATAGCATGGAACAATAAAAAATTATAGATACGTTGGAGACGTATCAAGCATCCCCAAGCTTAATTCCTGCTCGTCCTCGAGTAGGTAAATGACAAAAACAGAATTTTTGATGTGGAATGCTTCTTAGCATAATTTTAAATGTAATTCTTTTTATTGTGCCATGAATATTTAGATCCAAAAGATTCAAGATAAAAGTTTAATCTTGACATAAAAACAATAATACTTCAAACATGCTAACCAAACAATTATTTCTTATCAAAATAACATAGCCAAAGAAAGCTCATCACTACAAAATCATATAGTTAGGCCATTCTTCAATTTTGTCACACAAAACGTGCTCATCATGCATAACCCCGATGACAAGCCGAGCAATTGGTTCATACTTTTTAACGTGCTTCAGCCTTTTCAACCCTTACGCAACACATGAGCGCAAGCCATGGATATAGCACTATGGGTGGAATAAAGTATAATGATGGGGGTTATGTCAGAAGACAAAAAGGTAGAAAGTCTCACACTGACGCGGCTAATCAATAGTCTATGGAGATGCCCATCAATTGATTTCAATGGGAGGAGTAGGGATTGCCATGCAACGGATGCACTACAACTATAAATATATGAAAGCTCAACAAAAGAAACTAAGTGGGTCTGCATCCAACTTGCTTGCTCACGAAGACCTAGGGCATTTTGAGGAAGCCCATCACTGGAATATATAAGCCAAGTTCTATAAAGAAAAATTCCCACTAGTATATGAAAGTGACAACATAGGAGACTCTCTATCATGAAGATCACGGAGCTACTTTGAAGCACAAGCGTGGAAAAAGGATAGTAACATTGTCCCGTCTCTCTTTTTCTCTCATTTTTTTTCTTTTTGTTTGTTGGGCCTTCTATTTTTTTAGTCCGAAATCTCATCCCGACTTGTGGGGGAATCATAGTCTCCATGATCCTCTCCTCACATGGGACAATGCTCTAATAATGATGATCATCACACCTTTATTACTTACAACTCAAGAATTACAACTCAATACTTAGAACAAAATATGACTATATGTGAATGCCTCTGGCGGTGTACCGGGATATGCAATGCATCAAGAGTGACATGTATAAAAATTATGAAAGGTGGCTTTGCCACAAATACGATGTCAACTACATGATCATGCAAAGCAATATGACAATGATGGAGCGTGTCATAATTAACGAAACGGTGGTAAGTTGCATGGCAATATATCTCGGAATGGCTATGGAAATGCCATGCTAGGTAGGTATGGTGGCTGATTTGAGGAAGATATAAGGAGTTTTATGTGTGATAGAGCGTATCATATCACGGGGTTTGGATGCACCGGTGAAGTTTGCACCAACTCTCAAGGCGAGAAATGGCAATGCACGGTACCGTAGAGGCTAGAGAATTGTGGAAGGTTGAGAGTGCGTATAATCCATGGACTCACATTAGTCATAAAGAACTCATATACTTATTGAAAAAGTTTATTAGCCCTCGAAGAAAAGTACTACTACGCATGCCCCTATAGGGATAGATTGGTAGGAAAAGACCATCGCTCGTCCCCGACCGCCACTCATAAGGAAAGCAATAAAAGAACACCATATGTGTTAAAATTGTCACACAACTTTTACCATCGTGCATGCTACGGGACTTGCCAACCTTAACACAAGTATTTCTCAATTTCACAATTACTCAACTAGCAAACTCTAATATTACCACCTTTATATCCCAAAACACTTATCAAGTATCAAACTTCTCATGATATTCAATGAACTCAATATGGAAGTTTTTGTTATGCTCGTCTTGGATGCCTATCACATTCGGATTAATTTCACAATTAAAGAAAATTACCCTGCTGTTTAAGACTCTCAAAATAATATAAGTGAAGCATGAGAGATCAATAATTTCTATAAAATAAAAACCACCACCGTTCTCTAAAAGATATAAGTGAAGCACTAGAACAAAAACTATATAGCTCAAAAGATATAAGTGAAGCACATAGAGTATTCTAACAAATTCCAAATCATGTGTGTCTCTGTCAAAAGGTGTGTACAGCAAGGATGATTGTGGTAAACTAAAAAGCAAAGAATCAAATCATACAAGACGCTCCAAGCAAAACACATATCATGTGGTGAATAAAAATACAGCCCCAAGTAAAGTTACCGATAGATTTAAGATTTAAAGAGGGATGCCTTCCGGGGCATCCCCAAGCTTAGGCTCTTGGTTGTCCTTGAATTTTACCTTGGGGTGCATTGGGCATCCCCAAGCTTAGGCTCTTGCAAATCCTTGTTCCATAATCCATCAAATCTTTACCCAAAACTTGAAAACTTCACAACACAAAACTTAACAGAAAATCTCGTGAGCTCCGTTAGCGAAAGAAAAGAAAACACCACTTCAAGGTACTATAATGAACTCATTCTTTATTTATATTGGTTTTAAACCTACTGTATTCCAACTTCTCTATGGTTTATAAGCTCTTTTACTAGCCATAGATTCATCAAAATAAGCAAACAACACACGAAAAACAGAATCTGTCAAAAACAGAACAGTCTGTAGTAATCTGTATCAAATGCAAACTTCTAGAACTCAGAAAAATCTACCACAATAGGACGACCTAGATAATTCGTTTATTGATCTACTGCAATTGGAATCAGTATTTTATCACGTTCTGGTGATTTTTAAAAATTGTTTTCGTGAACAGAAAGTTTATGGAATCTTCAGCAAGATCAAATAACTATCATCCAAGAAGATCCTGTAGGTTTAACTTGGCACAAACACTAATTAAAACATAAAAACACATCTGACCAGAGGCTAGATCAAAGATTTATTATTAAACTGAAATAAAAAGCAATAAAATTAAAATAAAATTGGGTTGCCTCCCAACAAGCGCTATCTTTTGACGCCCCTAGCTAGGCATAAAAGCAAGGATAGATCTAAGTATTGCCATCTTTGGTAGGCAATCCATAAGTGGCTCTCGTAATAGATTCATAAGGTAATTTAATTTTATTTCTAGGGAAGTGTTCCATGCCTTTCCTTAACAGAAATTTGAATCTAATATTCTCTTCCTTCATAACAATAATTGCACCAATCGTTCTAAGGAAAGGTCTACCAAAAATAATAGGACATGAAGGATTGCAATCTATGTCAAAAACAATTAAATCTACGAGCACATAGTTTCTATTTGCAACAATAAGAACATCATTTATTCTTCCCATGGGTTTCTTGATAGTAGAATCCGCAAGATGCAGGTTTAAAGAACAATCATCAAATTCACGAAAACCTAGCAAATCACACAAAGTTTTTGGGATCATGGAAACACTAGCACTCAAATCACACAAAGCATAGCATTCATGATCTTTAATTTTTATTTTAATTGTAGGTTCCCACTCATCATAAATTTTCTAGGGATAGAAACTTCCAACTCAAGTTTTTCTTCATAAGATTGCATCAAAGCATCAACGATATGTTTAGTAAAGGCTTTATTTTAGCTATAAGCATGAGGAGAATTTAGCACGGATTGCAACAAGGAAATACAATCTATCAAATAGCAATTATCATAACTAAATTCCTTGAAATCCAAAATAGTGGGTTCATTGCTATCTAAAGTTTTAACCTCTTCAATCCCACTTTTACCAATTTTTGCATCAAGATCTGAAAACTCCGAATTTATGGGACGCCTTTTAACTAAAGTTGACTCATCTCCAGTCCCATCATTATCAAGATTCATATTACAAAACAAATATTTAATAGGAGACACATCAATAACTTTTAGATCTTCATCTTTATTCTCATAAAAACTAGAAGAACACGCCTTCACAAAGCAATCTTTCTTAGCACGTATCCTAGCGGTTCTTTCTTTGCACTCATCAATGGAAATTCTCATGGCTTTGAGAGACTCATTGATATCATGCTTAGGTGGAATAGATCTAGGCTTCAAAGAATCAATATCATGAGAAATTCTATCCACGTTCCTAGCCAATTCGTCAACCTTAAGCAATTTTTCTTCAAGCAAAGTATTGAAATTCTTTTGTGAATTCATAAACTCTTTAATACTAGTCTCAAAATCAGAGGGCAACTTATTAAAATTTCCATAAGGATTGTTGTAGGAATTACCATAATTATTAGAGGAATTACTAGGGAACGGCCTAGGACTAAAGTTTCCTCTATACGCGTTGTTACCAAAATTATTCCTACCAAAAAAATTCACATCCATAGATTCATTATTATTCTCAATCAAAGTAGATAAAGGCATATCATTGGGATCAGAAGAAACACTCTTATTAGCAAACAATTTCATAAGTTCATCCATCTTTCCAGTCAAAACACTAATTTCTTCAATCGCATGAACCTTATTACTAGTAGATCTTTCACTGTGGCATTGAGAATAATTAACCATAATATTATCTAGGAGTTTAGTAGCTTCTCCTAAAGTGATTTCCATAAAAGTGACTCCCGTGGCCGAATCTAAAAGGTTTCTAGAAGCAAAATTCAATCCAGCATAAATTTTTTGTATAATCATCCACAAATTCAAACCATGAGTAGGGCAATTACGTATCATTAATTTCATCCTCTCCCAAGCTTGTGCAACATGTTCATGATAAAGTTGCTTAAAATTCATAATATGGTTTCTAAGAGAGATGATCTTAGCGGGAGGAAAATACTTAGAGATAAAAGCATCTTTGCACTTATTCCAAGAATCAATACAATTTTTAGGCAAAGATGAAAACCAAGTTTTAGCACGATCTCTAAGAGAAAACGGAAATAACTTTAATTTAACAATATCATTATCCACATCTTTCTTCTTTAGCATATCACACAAATCAACAAAGCTATTTAGATGGGTAGCGGCATCTTCACTAGGAAGGCCGGCGAATTGATCGTCCATGACAAGATTCAGCAAAGCAACATTAATTTCACAAGATTCAGCTTTGGTAAGAGGAGCAATCGGAGTGCTAAGAAAATCATTGTTGTTGGTATTGGCAAAGTCACACAGTTTAGTATTGTCTTGAGCCATCGTGACAAGCAAGCAATCCAACACACGCGCAAACAAGAACCAAGCGAAAAAGAGGCGGACGGAAAGAGAGGGCGAATAAAACGGCAAGGGTGAAGTGGTGGAGAGGAAAACGAGAGGCAAATGGCAAATAATTTAATGCGAGGGATAAGAGTTTGTGATTGGTACTTGGTATGTCTTGACTTGTGCGTGGACTCCCCGGCAACAGTTCCAGAAATCCTTCTTGCTACCTCTTGAGCACTGCATTTGTTTTCCCTTGAAGAGGAAAGGGTGATGCAGTAAAGTAGCGTGAATATTTCCCTCGGCTTTTGAGAACCAAGGTATGAATCCAGTAGGAGATCACGCTCAAGTCCCACGCAACTACACTAACAAATAAGAACCTTGCAACCAACGTGATAAAGGGGTTGTCAATCCCTTCACGGCCACTTGCAAAAGTGAGATCTGATAGAGATGATAAGATAATATTTTTGGTATTTTTATGATAAAGACTAAAAGTAAAGAAAGCAAAGTAAACGGTAATAGAAATAACGGTAGATTAATATGATAGAGAATAAACCCGGGGGCCATAGGTTTCACTAGTGGCTTCTCTCAAGAGCATAAGTATTACGGTGGGTAAACAAATTACTGTCGAGCAATTGATAGAATTGAGCATAGTTATGAGAATATCTAGGTATGATCATGTATATAGGCATCACGTTTGTGACAAGTAGACGGACTCCTGCCTGCATCTACTACTATTGCTCCACACATCGACCGCTATCCTGCATGCATCAAGAGTATTAAGTTCATAAGAACGGAGTAATGCTTTAAGCAAGATGACATGATGTAGAGAGATAAACTCATGCAATATGATATAAACCCCGTCTTTTTATCCTCGATGGCAACAATACAATACGTGTCGTTTCCCCTACTGTCATTGGGATCGAGCACCGCAAGATTGAACCCAAAGCTAAGCACTTATCCCATTGCAAGAAAGATCAATCTAGTAGGCCAAACCAAACTGATAATTCGAAGAGACTTGCAAAGATAACCAATCATACATAAAATAATTTAGAGGAGATTCAAATATTGTGCATAGATAATCTTGATCATAAACACACAATTCATCGGATCTCGACAAACACATCGCAAAAGAAGATTACATCGAATAGATCTCCAAGAGAATCGAGGAGAACTTTGTATTGAGATCCAAAGAGAGAGAAGAAGCCATCTAGCTAATAACTATGGACCCGAAGGTCTGAGGTAAACTACTCACACATTATCGGTGAGGCTATGGTGTTGATGTAGAAGCCCTCCGTGATCAATGCCCCTTCCGTGAGCGCCGGAAAAGGCCCCAAGATGGGATCTCACGGCATGTAAGGTTGCGGCGGTGGAAATAGGGTTTTGCTCCTCCTCCGATGTTTTCGCAACGAGGTACATATAGGAGGAAGAAGTAGGTCGGTGGAGCCACGAGGCCCACGAGGGTGGAGGGCGCGCCAGGTAGGCGCGCCCCGCCTCGTGGCCGCCTCGTTGATTTCTTGACGTCCACTCCAAGTCCTCTGGATCACGTTTGTTCAGAAAATCACGTTCCCGAAGGTTTCATTCCGTTTGGACTCCGTTTGATATTCATTTCCTTTGAAACACTAAAATAGGCACAAAAAAGCAATTTGGGCTGGGCCTCCGGTTAATAGGTTAGTCCCAAAAAATAATATAGAAGTGTATAATAAAGCCCATTGAACATCCAAAACAGATAATATAATTGCATGGAACAATCAAAAATTATAGATACGTTGGAGACGTATCATCCAGCAGCCCAGTCTGTTCCAACAACTCATGAGACAATGATAAATTGCCAGTATCTGCCTGCACCAGATGGCTCAATGGATGGGTGCAAAAGTCGCCACCATTGTGGTTTGTTTAAATTCGACAAACAGTTGGGATGAACTGCTGGCTGGATTACAGACACAAATCATAAGGGGTCACTTATAAACCGCCGACCGTTCCTTTGTTCAACTATATACCGGTTTATATCACGGTCAAGTATGAGAAATCTCAAGCCAACTGCTCGAGTCGTCTTGAGACTCGGGGGCTAGAATGACATGACTTAGCAAAATCTGCCGGTTTCAGCAAATTCAAGAACCTCGGGTTATTGGAGGGAAAGATAACCCGGTCCCGGAGGCTACTGCCATATTGATGAAAATTTAAAGGTCGTCAGAACATTTCCGGCTTAAAATTAAGGATTTCGGTTTAAAATCCAGCTCAAGAGAAATCTCTCCCACAATGTTGTGAGCTCTCAACATCCGGATCAACGCCCGGTTCAAGAAGAATTCATCTCTCGCAAGTTCGAGTTCTCAGAAAAATTAAAGGTTGCCAAAGAGAACTTGCTGCCATGATGGGCGGTTCAAACATGGGTATCCTACCTTATGGGCTTATCTTATTGGTCACTTGGGGGCTTCTTGCTCAACGAGCATAGCTGTGCTTACCCTCTTTATCCAGCTTGCATGCCTTGTTACAAATTACTTGGGGGCTTCCTGCTCACTGAGCATAGCTATGACTACCCTATTTCTAGTTTGCACGCCTTGTTACAAATTACTTGGGGGCTTCCTGCTCACTGAGCATAGCTATGACTACCCTATTGATCCGTCTTACACTCCTTGTTGCAAGTCACTTGGGGGCTTTCTGCCCAAGTTAAAAGTTACCAAAGAGAGCTTGCTGTAGTGCGCAATTCAAACATAGGTATCCTGCCTTGAGGGCTCATTATATATCACTTGTCGGCTTCCTGTTCAATGAACATAGCTTTATTTACCCTTTTGATCGGCTTGGACGCCAGGTGTATTCACCAAAAATCTGGGTTATCCTGTCTTTTTATGTCTGCCACTCCGCCCAGGTAATCTTGGAATGACCCACCGTACACTTGACAGTCAATCTTATAAAGACCCTGAACTTGTCAAAGTTAAAACAGCGATTGGTCATGTGAGGCCCGGCTTACAGGTTTGAATAAAGGATTAACTCAATGGTTGTGCGGCCATTGAACAGTTCTTGAGATTGAGGCTTGGCGGCCTATGAAAGCCTTATTTTTCTGATTTGTTGTTTCTTCTAAACATTTTTGGATTCATATCATTGTTCCATATTAACATATGGTTTAAAACAATTCAGGCCATGCAGCCTTAATTTTTATGACTCATATTTGAGCATATTTGGTGTTTTGATATCCCATCCTAGCTTTGGATGTTTAGTCGACAGTATACTTTGATTGCGCAATTGGAATTATGCGCTATAAAATCTTTGGATTGCACCCTGGCTTTGGACGTTAAGTCGCCAATATATTTTGGATTGCACGCTGGCTTTGGACGTTAAGTCACCAATATATTTTGGATTGCGCCCTTGGAATCATGCGCTTATAATCCTTGGGTTGTCACCCTCACGAGATATGGTGATGTAAGCCGGCAGTATGAGCCAATTTTACATGTATGTTGTTAATTGTTATATGAATATGCGAGGTTTGATAACCCGCTCTGGCTTTTGACTTTAAGTCACTAGTATATTTTGGGTTCGATGGCCTTAATTCTAGTCTTTTCTATAATTGCATAAGACTATATTATGTCTGGGTTGTTACCCGCCCTAGCTTTTGACATTAAGTCGTCAGGGTATATGTTGTTTAAACTTTGTGCAGGACATGCAGAGCTATGGCTTACATAAATTATTAAGTTCAAGCCCATCATCAAAAATTAAATTGTATTTCAAAAGGGTTATCAGTTCCTGATTTTTACAAAAGGTTATAAGCCGTCGGGTTACAAAAATCCCGGATTATAATGGATGCGCATTAAGTCGCCATCGGCCAAGAGCCGCCGGGTATTTAAACTCTGGATTTACTTGTCAACAGATAAAGTATTCAAATCTTTAATTGCCAAACTTGGCTTGGATTTTCATTATGGTATTGAATGATTGAGGTTTTCATACCGGATTATATTATTCAAAAATTTAATAGCCAACATGGCTGGATTTTTATTATGGTTATCAATAACCAGTATTATGATTGAGGTTTTCAAAAGCTGCTTCAGAGCAATGGCTATTATTTCTTTATCCAAGAATATTGGCTCACAGCAGAGAGCACGGTTCAATATTGAGTATTGAAGGAGTTCAGCAACATCATCCGGACAATGGATATGCTTTTATTTTACAATGAAAGGAATAGTCCCGAGTTGCTGCAGGCACACGACTCAGCACTTGGGGGCTACATTATTCAAATCATGATTATATCAAGTACGCAAGTCCCATGTCGCTGCAAGCATGCACCATGACACTTGGGGGCTAATGTAAGGTCATTTTACCTCGCCTTATTAAAGACCCAACTCATCACATCGTAATGAGCCGGCCCTTGGGGGCTACTAATTGCTCCTATCAAAGTATTTATATTGAAGCAAGTCTTAAGCTGTTACTACACTCCCTTCTTAATACTTGGAGGCTACAGTCGATATGCATATAAGAGAGGTACACTTTCAAGCTTGGTGTTAGCAACAATTATGACCCGTGCCATCAATATTTACAAACCGGCAATTTTGGCAATCATAACTCGGCAAGCTCTACATCTTTAGGCCGGTTGAAATTCAGATGAGTATTTCAAGACCAATATTTTTATCAAGCTAGAGCATTGGGAGCTGAGTCAAATGGATTATTCTTTATAATATTTTTCTGCAAGAAGCCAATGTCAGCAAATTGACTATGAAGCTCGCTTTTATCGACCGGAATTTCCGTATGAGGAAATGACAAGGACTTAAGGATGATCAGGTGCCGGCTCATAATTTTTTTAATCCAGAGCACAACCTTTCAAACTTGTTCTTGTGTTTATTTTGCACTATCAGTTTAACATGGATAAATCCAAATTAAACTGGGGGCTAATGTCGGTGATATACCCCGCGGTATGACCCAGCCGGATATATGACTCGGCCGGACTTGGCGACTCACTGGTGACCCGCCCTGACTTGGCGACTCACTAAGTGACCTGCCCGGATCTCTCCACTCACTAATGACCCGGCAGAGACAAGTGACTCATTGGTGACCCGGAAGGCGGGTCAGAGGAGTGAGAAGGCCTGGAGGCCCAGAAGGCCGTTCATGGAAGGTCGGCTTGTTTTATGGTGGGCCGGCTTAAGATGAAAGGCATAAGGAATATTTTCCTACAAAGGAAGCAAGACTAGGACTCCACTTGTAATAGAGTAATCCTAATCCTACTAGGACTAGTCAAGTAACCCGCCCCTTCAACTTATATAAGGAGGGCCGGGGCACCCCAAGATGGACAAGTTTTAGAAGTTTAGACAGACAAGTCAATAGCTCTCGAGGTAAAGGTAGCGAAAGAGCACCCTTGTAATCATGAGCATCATCATCAAGAATATTAATGAAGACGGTAGGTCATCTGCCCGGGGGCCATAAGTTTCACTAGTGGCTTCTCTCAGGATAGCATAAGTATTGCGATGGGTGAACAAATTACTGTCGAGCAATTGATAGAAAAGCGCATAGTTATGAGATTATCTAGGCATGATCATGTATATAGGCATCACGTCCATAACAAGTAGACCGACTCCTGCCTGCATCTACTACTATTACTCCACACGTCGACCAATATCTAGCATGCATCTAGAGTATTAAGTTCATAAGAACAGAGTAACGCATTAAGCAAGATGACATGACGTAGAGGGATAAATTCATGCAATATGATATAAACCCCATCTTGTTATCCTCGATGGCAACAATACAATACGTGCCTTTGCAACCCTTTTCTCACATCGGGTAAGGACACCGCAAGATTGAACCCAAAGCTAAGCACTTCTCCCATGGCAAGAAAGATCAATCTAGTAGGCCAAACCAAACTGATAATTCAAGAGACTTGCAAAGATAACTTAATCATACATAAAAGAATTCAGAGAAGATTCAAATATTATTCATAGATAAACTTGATCATAAACCCACAATTCATCGGATCTCGACAAACACACCGCAAAAAGAGATTACATCGAATAGATCTACACAAGAGAGGGGGAGAACGTTGTATTGAGATCCAAAAAGACAGAAGAAGCCATCAAGCTAATAATTATGGACCCGTAGGTCTGTGGTAAACTACTCACAACTCATCGTAGGGGCATGGATGATGTAGAGGCCCTCCGAGCTTTATTCCCATTCCGGCAGAGTGCCGGCGAAGGCTCCAAGATGGGATCTCGCGGATATAGAAGGTTACGATGGTGGAAATTGTGTTTCGTTGTGCCCCTGGATGTTTTCGGGGTACGTAGGTATATATAGGAAGAAGAAGTACGTCGGTGGCCGCCCAAGGGGCCCATGAGACAGGGGGCGCGCCCCATAGGGGGGGGGGCTGCTACCTCTTGACCACTGCGTTGGATTTCCCCGAAGAGGAGAGGATGATGCAGCAAAGTAGCGTAAGTATTTCCCTCGGTTTTTGAGAACCAAGGTATTAATCCAGTAGGAGGCCACGCACAAGTCCCTCGTACCTGCACAAAACGATAACTACTCGCAACCAACGCGATTAGGGGTTGTCAATCCCTTCATGATCACTTACAAGAGTGAGATTTGATAGAGATGATAGATAATGTTTTTGGTATTTTTTTGGTAGAGAGATGCAAAGTAAAAAGTAAAAGGCAAATTAAAAACAAAGCAAGTATTAAAGTGATGGAGATTGATATGATGAGAATAGACCAGGGGGCCATAGGTTTGACTAGTGGCTTCTCTCAAGAGCATAAGTATTCTACTTGGGTGAACAAATTCATCGTTGAGCAATTGATGAATTGAGCATAGTTATGAGTATATCTAGGTATGATCATGTATATAGGCATCATGTCCGAGACAAGTAGACCAAACGATTCTCAAGATCTACTACTATTACTCCACTCATCGACCGCTATCCAAAGATGCATCTAGAGTATTAAGTTAAAAACAGAGTAACGCCTTTAAGCAAGATGACATGATGTAGAGGAATAAATTCATGCAATATGATAAATACCCCATCTTGTTATGCTCGATGGCAACAATACAATACGAGCCTTGCAACCCTTTCTGTCACTGGGTAAGGACACCGCAAGATTGAACCCAAAGCTATGAACTTCTCCCATTGCAAGAACTACCAATCTAGTTGGCCAAACCAAATAGATAATTCGAATAGACTTGCAAAGATAACTCAATCATACATAAAAGAATTCAGAGAAGATTCAAATATTATTCATAGATAAGTTGGATCATAAACCCACAATTCATCGGTCTCAACAAACACACCGCAAAAAGAAGGTTACATCGAATAGATCTCCACGAGAGAGGGGGAGAACATTGTATTGAGATCCAAAAAGAGAGAAGAAGCCATCTAGCTACTAGCTATGGACCCGAAGGTCTGGAGTGGTGTTGATGTAGAAGCCCTCCGTGGTGGATGCCCCCTCCGGCGGAGCTCCGGAACAGGCCCCAAGATGGGATCCCGTGGATACAAGAAGTTGCGGCGGTGGAATTAGGTTTTTGGCTCCTGTTCTGGTCGTTTGGGGGTACATAGGTATATATAGGAGGAAGGAGTACGTCGGTGCAGCGACAGGGGGCCCACGAGGCAGGGGGCGCGCCCTAGGAGGGGTTGCGCGCCCCCCACCCTCGTAACCGCCTCTTTCGTTCCTTGGAGTAGGGTCCAAGTCCCCTGGATCATGTTCGGTGAGAAAATCACGTTTCCGAAGGTTTCATTCCGTTTGGACTCCGTTTGATATTCTATTTCTTCGAAACCCTGAAATAGGCAAAAAACAACAATTCTGGGCTGGGCCTCCAGTTAATAGGTTAGTCCCAAAAATAATATAAAAGTGGAAAATAAAGCCCAATATAGTCCAAAACAGTAGATAAAGTAGCATGGAGCAATAAAAAATTATAGATACGTTGGATACGTATCAGGCGTCCCCAAGCTTAATTCCTGCTCGTCCTCGAGTAGGTAAATGATAAAAAGAGAATTTTTTATGCGGAGTGATACTTTGGCATAATTTCAATGTAAAACTTCTTAACTGTGGTATGAATATTCAGATCCGAAAGATTCAAGACTAAAGTTCATTTGACATAAAAATAATAATACTTCAAGCATACTAATCAAAGTAATCATGTCTTCTGAAAATAGCATGGCAAAAGAAAGTTCATCCCTACAAAATCATATAGTTAGGCTATGCTTCATTTTCGTCACACAAAGATGTTCCCAACTTCTATACCCCGATGACAAGCCAAGCAATTGTTTCATACTTAAATAATCTCAAACTTTTTCAACCTTCACGCAATACATGAGCGTGAGCCATGGATATAGCACTATGGGTGGAATAGAATATGATGATGGGGATTGTGTGGAGAAGACAAAAAAAGGAGAAAGTCTCACATTGACGAGGATAATCAATGGGCTATGGAGATGCCCATCAATTGATGTCAACATCAGGAGTAGGGATTGCCATGCAACGGAAGCACTAGAGCTATGAATGCTCAACAAAATAAAACTAGTGGGTGTGCATCCAACTTGCTTGCTCATGAAGACCTAGGGCATTTGAGGAAGCCCACCGTAGGAATATACAAGCCAAGTTCTATGACGAAAAATTTCCACTAGTATGAAAAGACAACTTATGAGACTCACTATATGAAAAACATGGTGCTACTTTGAAGCACAATATATAAGACTCACTACATAAAGAACAAGGTGCTACTTTGAAGCACAAGTGTGGAAAAGAGATAGTAACATTGCCCTTTTTATTTCTTTTTCTTTTTTTTGGGCCTTTCTTTTTTTTGGCCTTTCTCTTTTTTTGGGCAATGCTCTAATAATGATGATCATCACACTTCTATTGATTACAACATAAGGATTACAACTCGAAACTAGAACAAGATATGACTCTATATGAATGCCTCCGTGATGTATCGGGATGGTGCAATGAATCAAGAGTGACATGTATGAAAAATAATGCATGGTGGCTTTGCCACAAATACGATGTCAACTACATGATCATGCAATGGCAATATGACAAAAGTAAAGTATGTCATGATGATGATGAACGGAACGGTGGAAAGTTGCATGGCAATATATCTCGGAATGGCTATGGAAATGCCATAATAGGTAGGTATGGTGGATGTTTTGAGGAAGATATAAGGAGGTTTATGTGTGATAGAGCGTATCATATCAAGGGGTTTGGATGTACCGGCGAAGTTTGCACCAACTCTCAAGGTGAGAAAGGGCAATGCACGGTAACGAAGAGGCTAGCAAAGGCGGAAAGGTAAAAGTGCGTATAATCCATGGACTCAACATTAGTCAAAATAACTCATATACTTATTGCAAAAATTTAGAAGTCATCAAAAATCAAGTACTACGCCAAGATGCTCCTAGGGGGATAGATTGGTAGGAAAATACCATCGCTCGTCCCCGACCGCCACTCATAAGGATGCACAAGCCAGGTACACTTGATGTTTCAAATTTGTTACACAACTTTAACCATACGTGCATGCTATGGGATTTGCTAACTTCAAAACAAGCATTTCTCAAATTCATAACTACTCAAGTAGCACGACTTTGATATTATCACCACCATATCTCAAAACAATTATCAAGCATCAAACTTTTCTTAGTATTCAACGCACTCAAAAGAAAGTTTCACATATCTTGAATACCAAGTATATTAACATTAAGCAAATTACCATGCTATTAACGACTCTCAAAATAATCTAAGTGAAGCATGAGAGATCAATAGTTTCTTTAAAACAAATCCACCGCCATGCTCTAAAAGATCTAAGTGAAGCACTAGAGCAAAAATTATCACACTCAAAAGATATAAGTGAAGCACTATGAGCAAAACTATCAAGCTCAAAAGATATAAGTGAAGCACATAGAGTATTCTATCAAATTCCAATTTATGTATGGCTCTCTCAAAAGGTGTGTACAGCAAGGTTGATTTTGGTAAACTAACAAGCAAAGACGCAAATAATACAAGACGCTCCAAGCAAAACACATATCATGTTGGTGAATAAAAATATAGCTCCAAGTAAATTACCGATGGAAGTAGACGAAAGAGGGGATGCCTTCCGGGGCATCCCCAAGCTTTGACTTTTTGGTGTCCTTGGATTATATTGGGGGTGCCATGGGCATCCCCAAGCTTAGGCTCTTGCCACTCCTTGTTCCATAATCCATCAAAAGAATTTACCCAAAACTTGAAAACTTCACAATACAACACTCAATAGAAATCTCGTGAGCTCCGTTAGAGAAATAAAACAAAAGACTACTTTAAGGTACTGTAATGAACTCATTATTTATTTATATTGGTGTTAAACCTACTGTATTCCAACTTCTCTATGGATTATAAGCTATTTTACTAGCCATAGATTCATCAAAATAAGCAAACAACCCACGATAAACAGAATCTGTCAAAAACAGAACAGTCTGTAGTAATCTGTAACTAATGCAAACTTCTGGAACTCAAAAACATCTACCAAAATTAGAAGACCTGGACAATTTGTTTATTGATCAGCACAAATTGGAATCAGTATTTTATCACGTTCTGGTGATTTTTAATAATTCGGGCACTGAGCGCAAAGTTTCTGGAAATTACAGCAAGATCAAATAACTATCATCCAAGAAGATCCAATAGGTCTAGCTTGGCACAAACACTAATTAAAACATAAACCACATCTAAACAGAGGCTAGATGGATTATTTATTCCTAAACAGAAACAAAACAAAAAACTAAAAATAAAATTGGGTTGCCTCCCAACAAGCGCTTATCGCTTAACGCCCTAGCTAGGCATAAAAGCAAGGATAGATCTAGGTATTGCCATCTTTGGTAGGCAATTCTTCAATGAGGCATCTACCTTCTTTAGAATTTTATTTCTTTCTAGTAATTATCAATTTTTTAGGCAAAAGATCGAAAAATTCATTCATAGCAAATGGTTCCTTAATGATGGCAAAAAGATTGGGATGAACACTTAAAGATTTAAGATCCGCAGTTTCCTTACTAGATGATTCACCCTTATTCTTAGGAACATAAATAAGCTTAGTATTTTTAGTAGATGGACTTGGAGAGTATTTTTTACGGAAGAAAAAGCGGTTCCCAAGTTGGCAATGATACCCTCAAGTTTATCGATTCTAGAGGAATCTAAATTCATTTTCTCATTAACTATGGGTTCCTTTTCTTTAATATTTTTCAAAGTCATTCCTACCTTAGATCCATATTGGATAATTTGATTGTGGATCTTTTTGTCAAGATTTTCAATTGATTCAATGGTAGCAACTTTATTATCGATAATTTCAAGCCTTTGCATAACATGCTCCAAAGTTAACATAGTTCCATTAACCAAAAGAGGTGGTGAGCCAAATAAATCTATTAAAGCATTATAAGAATCAAAAGTATGGCTACGCAAGAAATTCCTTAGGTAATGGTATGAAGGATATATCTATACCAAGGATTAGAACCTACGTAAAAATTACGAAGAAGAACTGAAGTAGATTGCTTCCTGGTAGATCTATTTTGAGCATTGCAAATTCTATACCAAGCATCTTTTAAATTTTCTCCCTCCCTTTGCTTGAAATTTAGAACTTCATTCTCGGGAGATAACGGAGAAGATATAAGACTAGTCATGACGACGAGCAAGCAAACTAACACACGAGCAAACAAACGGACGAGAAAAAGGCAACGGAAAGAGAGGAGGAGATTGGGAAAGAGAGGGCGAATAAAACGGCAAGGGTGAAGTGGGGGAGAGGAAAACGAGAGGCAAATGGCAAATAATGTAATGCGAGAGATAGGAATTTGTAACATCCCAAAATTCTAAATTTTGGAATGTTATATTAAATAAATAACTATGCTTGTTGTCTGATTGTTGGTTTGATTGAATGAGTGAAAATGAGTGAAATTTGAAAACTTTTGAAAGTTGAATGAGAGGGAATGAAATGACTTTCCCAAAACTTTCTCCTTTGCCTTTTTGGATCTCAATGAATTCAAATTCATTCCAACACCAAAGCCTAGAGTGAAGATGACATGACTTCTTCCATTTTGAAATGAATAGGGTTTTGGAAAAGATTTGAATTTCATTAGGGAAGATTTCAAATTCAAAGCTTTATGCAACTCAATGATTTTCATGAGGGAAGATAAAATGACTTCTTCAATCATATGAAATATGAGTTGGAAGTTAAAAAGTATCAAGTTGAAAGTCATTTGAAAGTGCTTGAAACCCTCTTTCAAATTTTGAGTTTTGAATTTGAATTCAAAACTTTGGCAAGTTGGAATTGTTTCAAAAAAATATGCTTGATAAATACTTGAGCAAAAGTATGAGAGGAGTAAATATGACACTCCAAAAATATCAGAGGAAAAACATTGCCAAAGTTTTGGATTCAAATCTGAATTTTATTTGAATTTGAAAAAAATGGATTTTTATAAAGTTTGGATTTTGCCTTTGGAAAAATGTTCAAATGATAGGGAATATTCCCCTGATCATTTTGGTATATATATACCCTATATAAAATATTTATAGATTTTGTTTTATTTCTGTTTTGGTTTTATCAAAAAATAAACTTTAAAAAGAAAAACCCCTCGGCGCCGGCCAAAGCCACCCCAGGCCCAGGCCAGTGCCGCACCCACCCTTTGGCCCAGTAGCCCACCCAGCCGAGCCGAGCCGGGCCCAGCTCACCCTCCCTCGCTCGAACCCCTAGGCATCGGCCACCCGCCGCCTCGCCTCTCCTCTCTCTCTCTCGACCCGTGGGCCCCGCCCATCTTCTCCCCCTCGCCCACGATCGCAGCTCATGGGAGATCGCTGGATCCCGAAGGATCCGGGATCCCGACGCTTCGATCCCTCAAGCGAGGCCGACCCTGGCTATAAAAGCCGGAGCCCCTGCACCCCATTCCCCGAGACCTCGCGGACCTCGCCCTCGCCGACCTCACCGGAGACCCGAGCTCCCCACCACGCCAAAGTCGCCATTGCCGCCACCCTAGTCCACCCCGACCCCAACGACCCCACCGAACCACTCCCGACCTCTCAAGATCCGCAGACGGGCGACTCCGAGCTCCCGGCCTCAAGCCCCGACGCACTCTCGCCGCCGCCGCCGCCGTCGCCGGACTCCGGTAAGCCACCGGGAACACCCTCCCCCGTCCGATCTAGATCAACGGCCACGATTAGAACCCCCGAAGGGGTAAGTTTTTATTAAAAGAACCGGCCGGTTCGTCCGGTTTATTAGTTAGGGTTTTAGTTAATTAGCCGCCCGTTTTAGTTTTAACCCGAGGCCCGTTTAGACTATTTAACGCATTGCACGCTTTAGGCCCATTAGGCCTTTTTCTTTTATTTTGATTTTCTGTTTTAGCAGAATAGTTTACATTTTCAAAAATTGATATCTTTTATTCTGTTTAATATTTTTAGGTGATTCTTTTTTTGTTGGATTGAAAATTTTATGTAGTTTCTGTAGAATATATATTTAGCTATGTTAAAAATAATTAAAAATGCTTTAATTTAGTTTTAGTCAGAATAGTAAATCTGCTATAACTTGAGTTAGAAAAATTATTTTTGCATGATTCTTTTTGCCTAACTTTATTTTGGCATTGCCAAACCATAGAAATTAACTTGGGTATTTTAGGATTAATAAATAATTAGTTTTAAGCAGAATCCTATTAATCCTAATTAATTAGCTAGCTCCTGTTTTCCTATTAAATTAATTAGTAAATTAATTTATTTTTAACTTGTGATTGGTTATTCTAGGTTAGTTTCTGTCACTCTAGTAGATGAACTTTTATTTATAATTAATAAAAGTTTTAATTTATTTTTCTTAATAGAAATTGGATTAGGCCTATTATGAGTTTTATAATAACTTTTAAATTAATTCTTTTACTCATAGTTGCTTAGTGATTCCTTTTCTGTTTAGTTAACCTAAAACCTTGATTAGGTTATGTTAGAAAAATTTTGTTGTATAAAACTAGTTTTAGTTGTTGCTTGAAGTAGGACAAATTTGAATGGGTTTTCTTTGAGTTTTTCCTGTGAGATCTGATTTGTTTGTTTGGTGTGTTATGTTACTATGTATGCTATTGTGTTATGTGATCATATGCTATGTGCTTATTATAGTTATTGTTTGCCTCGGTAGAATTTCCGGAGTGCGAAGATTGCTACTCTGAAACCCTAGTTTTCAAGATCGTCAACCGTGCAAGTTCACTTTGACCATGCTTTTCTTACCTATGTTTTATTGCATTTAGTGGCATCCTTGCAACCACCCCTCGGTAGTGATATTGAAATTCTTGTAGTTGAGTAGTATGCATGAGGTAGGAACCCATCACCCTGTTACCAAGCCCGGACGATATTTTATTTTAATGCTGCGCTATAGTAGACGGGTTTGGTATGAGTGCACGAGAGTGGTGTGAAGAAGGAGGACTCTACGTCAATGACGACAACTCCATGATGGAATCTGCAACGATCGCACCTTCAAGACCTCAAGACTTCAAGACTCGAGACAAGAATTCAATACACACTCTTTGGGTGAAGGACGGTTGACGGGCACCTGGAGAAACCAGTGGTTGGTCGGGATGCATGGAGAAGCGCCATGACATCTTGCGGAAAGCTTCACCCGTAATCAAAGAGACGGAAGAATACTTCATGACCGGAAGCTTAGCTGTGCAACCGCAAGTCAATATGGGCTCGCTTGGTTGACCCTAGTTGTGACTCTGGCTGGGACGGTGCTAGCAGATGTAGAACTACAAGAGGATTGGATGGGCACCGGACAAAGGGTCGAGGAACTCTTCGGAAGACCATGTTTCTGTCATCTAGTTCTCAAACAACATGAAGTGCGAGAACGTAAAGAGATGGATCGAATCTTGCGGGTAAATTGTAAAAACCTATTCAGAGGGTTATAAACCTAATCGATTAGCCGTGTCCCCGGTTACGGACAATTTGAGCATCTGGACTTGGATCTATCTCGGAACTCTCAACACCGGATTGATAACTTAATTGTGAGCAACATATGATGAATTTTGGGCTATGAGACATCGGTTGGCGGAACCATGTCATGATAGAAAACTCTATAGTACAGACTTCATTTATTCCTTTGATGTAGGGAAAATAAAATCAGCTTTTATGCAAACAAAACTCAGATACAGAGCCATAAAGCCATATTGCATATAGTATAGTTTTATCATCTGCTTTTCTCATATTGTGATCTTGCCGGTACATTCAATGTCTTCGACCTACACGGCTGCAACGTATCATGTTGCAGATATTTCCTCGACGAGAAAGAAATGCAGTGCAGAGTTACGGTCTACACTCAACTCGCCGATGGCGTTGATGGGACTCCACACCCGCTTGATTGTTTCCGCTGAGTATTATGAGGTATATATCAGTTTTACGTTATTTATACATGTGATTGCACTTTGATATATACATTGATGTACTGTGTGTGCCAAAGACATCGATCCAGTGGATGGCAAAGAATACGTAGGCTTGACCGTCTGAGGTCGGGTCGCTTCTGAGAATATGGTATCGAGCACATGTTGACTGTAGGACGTGACCCTAGAAATCGGAAAGCCCCTAGGACAGGATATCTTAAAAACTTTATTTTCAAAAGACTCTTACTCCTCATCCTTTCCGATTTTATCGAATAGACACTCTCACCTCAAAATAGTTAGGATATACCCTTTTCCCTTTTGACCACATGAAGGATCAACTGAAGCCACTCCAAGAAAGACATCGGAGGACTGATGACCTCTTCCAAGTAAAGAGGATTTCACCATGTATTAGAAGCTACAACAGTTGAAGACTCCGAAGATTTGAAGTTCCTAAAGAAATATTTGACCTTTAGAAGACCAAACCCCTGTTACACACTTACGTTAGATGCGACGATGTGTGAGCTGTCATTTGTTTGATGTTTTTCCGACAACCACAAAGTAAAACTTGTTTCATCAAAAAAAACTATTGTTTGTATTGTGTGTATATCCCTCCCCACCTCTCTCTCATCTCACCTTAAAACCCTTGAACCCCATAGATGATGAATGAAGTTGGGTGATATTCTCTGGATCAAGACTTCGGTAGGAGGCAGAGCTATGGATGAGAACATGGAGAATCACTTCGGGAACAATTTGGTTTCAAGGAAGTATGAGGTCCAATACGCTCTTTCAAGATTTTACGTAAAGTGTCGCAACCTGGTGGAGAATGCATCAATCCATACAAGGATTTAAAGGAGCAAAAACTTGGGAGGAATTCAAGAAGACCACGATGAGATCACGTCTTATCCGGAAGCACAATGATACACCAAGAAATAAACCTTGTGCTCGCAAGATTTGCGGAGAAATAGGACACACCTGGAAGGTTACGCAAAAACACGAGAGTGGTGAAGTAACGATAGATGTTTTGTTTGGCTTGCGTAAACCATGGAATTACTCGAACCCCGTTCGAGAACAAGAGAAATTCTGCAATGCTTGTGAGTATGCCCAAGTGTTAGAATACGTGATTCGATATTTACGTATGTGGTAATGATTCAAGTACGGGATGGATTGGCCCCCATACCGAAGACTTCTATCATGAACTATCATATGTTGATGGAAAATCGAGAGCCTCGAAAACCTTAGAAGAGTGTAATACACGATAAGCCATAAAACCATAGAATGGTAGTACGATGGAACCCTTTTACAGCAACCGTTGCCAATCGTAGGATATACGGTGAAGTTCAATCCTGCACTGCTTTTCTGCAGGAGAAAACCATAAATTGTAGACCACCATGAGTGTTTCGATAGTTGTTTAGAATGGACACAGACACATCGCCTAAGAAGATCCGGTCTCGGACGAACTTCAACTTTGACGAACCGACCCAAGCTTTTGAGGAAAACTCTATGCTTCCGATGTAAGAGCTTTAATGAAGGAGCTATTGTAAGATATGTGAAGGGACATACATTTTCAGCCCTCCGGAGGAAGTATCTCGAGTTTATTGGAACCATGACCTTGTTTTTAAGCGTGGTAGCACCCACGACCTTTCTCGACCAAAACATTTGCTAGAAGACCCCAACCCCTAACCTTTTCATGTTAGTTTCTTGAATCTCGAGGACGAGATTCATTTTAAGTGGTAGGTTTGTAACATCCCAAAATTCTAAATTTTGGAATGTTATATTAAATAAATAACTATGCTTGTTGTCCGATTGTTGGTTTGATTGAATGAGTGAAATCGAGTGAAATTTGAAAACTTTTGAAAGTTGAATGAGAGGGAATGAAATGACTTTCCCAAAACTTTCTCCTTTGCCTTTTTGGATCTCAATGAATTCAAATTCATTCCAATACCAAAGCCTAGAGTGAAGATGACATGACTTCTTCCATTTTGAAATGAATAGGGTTTTGGAAAAGATTTGAATTTCATTAGGGAAGATTTCAAATTCAAAGCTTTATGCAACTCAATGATTTTCATGAGGGAAGATAAAATGACTTCTTCAATCATATGAAATATGAGTTGGAAGTTAAAAAGTATCAAGTTGAAAGTCATTTGAAAGTGCTTGAAACCCTCTTTCAAATTTTGAGTTTTGAATTTGAATTCAAAACTTTGGCAAGTTGGAATTGTTTCAAAAAAATATGCTTGATAAATACTTGAGCAAAAGTATGAGAGGAGTAAATATGACACTCCAAAAATATCAGAGGAAAAACATTGCCAAAGTTTTGGATTCAAATCTGAATTTTATTTGAATTTGAAAAAAATGGATTTTTATAAAGTTTGGATTTTGCCTTTGGAAAAATGTTCAAATGATAGGGAATATTCCTGATCATTTTGGTATATATATACCCTATATAAAATATTTATAGATTTTGTTTTATTTCTGTTTTGGTTTTATCAAAAAATAAACTTTAAAAAGAAAAACCCCCTCGGGCCGGCCAAAGCCACCCAGGCCCAGCCAGTGCCGCACCCCACCCTTTGGCCGGCCAGGGCCCGGCCCACTGGCCAGCTGAGCCGAGCCGGCCCGGCTCACCCTCCCCTCGCTTGAACCCCTAGGCATCGGCCACCCGCCGCCTCGCCTCTCCCTCTCTCTCTCGACCCGTGGGCCCCGCCCATCTTCTCCCCCTCGCCCACGCATCGCAGCTCGCGGAGATCGCGGATCGAAGGATCCGGGATCCCGATCGCCTCGATCCCCCGGCGAGGCCGACCCCTGGCTATAAGCCGGAGCCCCGCACCCCATTCCCCGAGACCTCGCGGACCTCGCCCTCCCGCTCGACCTCACCGGAGACCCGAAGCTCGCACCGCCGCCAAAGTCGCCGCCGTCGCCACCCTAGTCCACCCCGACCCCCAACGACCCCACCGAACCACTCCCCGACCTCCCTCAAGATCCGCAAGACGGGCGACTTCTCGAGCTCCCCGACGCTCGAAGCCCCCGACGCACTCTCGCCGCCGCCGCCGCCGTCGCCGGACTCCGGTAAGCCACCGGGAACACCCTCCCCCGTCCGATCTAGATCAACGGCCACGATTAGAACCCCCGAAGAAATAAGTTTTATTAAAAGAACCGCCGGTTCGTCCGGTTTATTAGTTAGGGTTTTAGTTAATTAGCCGCCCGTTTTAGTTTTAACCCGAGGCCCGTTTAGACTATTTAACATACAGTACGCATGCTTTAGGCCCATTAGGCCTTTTTCTTTTATTTTGATTTTACATTTTAGCAGAATAGTTTACATTTTCAAAAATTGATATCTTTTATTCTGTTTAATATTTTTAGGTGATTCTTTTTGTTGGATTGAAAATTTTATGTAGTTTCTGTAGAATATATATTTAGCTATGTTAAAATAATTAAAAATGCTTTAATTTAGTTTTAGTCAGAATAGTAAATCTGCTATAACTTGAGTTAGAAAAATTATTTTGCATGATTCTTTTTGCCCCAACTTTATTTTGGCATTGCCAAACCATAGAAATTAACTTGGGTATTTTAGGATTAATAAATAATTAGTTTTAAGCAGAATCCTATTAATCCTAATTAATTAGCTAGCTCCTGTTTTCCTATTAAATTAATTAGTAAATTAATTTATTTTTAACTTGTGATTGGTTATTCTAGGTTAGTTTCTGTCACTCTAGTAGATGAACTTTTATTTATAATTAATAAAAGTTTTAATTTATTTTTCTTAATAGAAATTGGATTAGGCCTATTATGAGTTTTATAATAACTTCTAAATTAATTCTTTTACTCATAGTTGCTTAGTGATTCCTTTTCTGTTTAGTTAACCTAAAACCTTGATTAGGTTATGTTAGAAAAATTTTGTTGTATAAAACTAGTTTTAGTTGTTGCTTGAAGTAGGACAACTTTGAATGGGTTTTCTTTGAGTTTTTCCTGTGAGATCTGATTTGTTTGTTTGGTGTGTTATGTTACTATGTATGCTATTGTGTTATGTGATCATATGCTATGTGCTTATTATAGTTATTGTTTGCCTCGGTAGAATTTCCGAGTGCGAAGATTGCTACTCTGAAACCCTAGTTTTCAAGATCGTCAACTGTGCAAGTTCACTTTGACCATGCTTTTCTTACCTATGTTTTATTGCATTTAGTGGCATCCTTGCAACCACCCCTCAGTAGTGATATTGAAATTCTTGTAGTTGAGTAGTATGCATGAGGTAGGAACCCATCACCCTGTTACCAAGCCCGGACGATATTTTATTTTAATGCTACGCTATAGTAGACGGGGTTTGGTATGAGTGCACGAGTGGTGTGAAGAAGGAGGACTCTACGTCAATGACGACAACTCCATGATGGAATCTGCAAGGACTGCACCTTCAAGACCTCAAGACTTCAAGACTCGAGACAAGAATTCAATACACACTCTTTGGGTGAAGGGCGGTTGTGGGCACCTGGAGAAACCAGTGGTTGGCGGGATGCATGGAGAAGCGCCATGACATCTTGCGGAAAGCTTCACCCAGACTCAAAGAGACGGAAGAATACTTCATGACCGAAGCTTACCTGTGCAACCGCAAGTCAATATGGGCTCTGGCTTGGTTGACCCTAGTTGTGACTACTGGCTGGGACGGTGCTAGCAGATGTAGAACTACGGTAGGATTGGATGGGCACGGACGGTGGTCGAGGAACTCTTCGGAAGACCATGTTTGGTCATCTTGTTCTCAAACACCACGAAGTGCGAGAACGTAAAGTGAGGGATCGAATCTTGCGGGTAAAGTGTACAAACCTCTGCAGAGGGTTATAAACCTAATCGATTAGCCGTGTCCCCGATTACGGACAATTTGAGCATCTGGACTTGGATCTATCTCGGAACTCTCAACACCGGATTGATAACTTAATTGTGGGCAACATATGATGAATTTTGGGCTATGAGACATCGGTTGGCGGAACCATGTCATGATAGAAAACTCTATAGTACAGACTTCATTTATTCCTTTGATGTAGGGAAAATAAAATCAGCTTTTATGCAAACAAAACTCAGATCTGAGCCATAAAGCCATATTGCATATAGTATAGTTTTATCATCTGTTTTCTCATATTGTGATCTTGCCGGTACATTCAATGTCTTGACCTACACGGCTGCAACGTATCATGTTGCAGATATTTCCTCGACGAGAAAGAGTGCAGTACAGGTGGTTACGGTCTACACTCAACCCGCCGATGGCGTTGATGGGACTCCACACCCGCTTGATTGTTTCCGCTGAGTATTATGAGGTATATATCAGTTTACGTTATTTATACATGTGATTGCACTTTGATATATACATTGATGTCTTGTGTGTGCCGACATCTTGATCCGAGGATGGCACAAGAATACGTAGGCTTGACCGTCTGAGGTCGGGTCGCTCTAATTGTGATGGGTACTTGGTATGTTGACTTTTGCGTAGACTCCCGGCGGCGCCGTAAATTATTCTTGCTACCTCTTGAGCACTGCGTTGGATTTCCCGAAGAGGAGAGGATGATGCAGCAAAGTAGCGTAAGTATTTCCCTCGGTTTTGAGAACCAAGGTATCAATCCAAGAGGAGGCCACGCACAAGTCCCTCGTACCTGCACAAAACGATAGCTACTCGCAACCAACGCGATTAGGGGTTGTCAATCCCTTCACGGTCACTTACGAGAGTGAGATCTGATTGAGATGATAGATTATATTTTTTGTATTTTTAGTTATAGAGATGCAAAGTAAAAAGTAAAAGGCAAAGTAAAACAAAGCAAGTATTAAAGTGATGGAGATTGATATGATGAGAATAGACCCGGGGGCCATAGGTTTCACTAGTGGCTTCTCTCAAGAGCATAAGTATTCTACGGTGGGTGAACAAATTATTGTTGAGCAATTGACAAAATTGAGCATAGTTATGAGTATATCTAGGTATGATCATGTATATAGGCATCACGTCCGAGACAAGTAGACCGAAACGATTCTGCATCTACTACTATTATTCCACTCATCGACCGCTATCCAGCATGCATCTAGAGTATTAAGTTAAAAACAGAGTAACGCCTTAAGCAAGATGACATGATGTAGAGGAATAAATTCATGCAATATTATAAATACCCCATCTTGTTATCCTCGATGGCAAAAATACAATACGTGCCTTGCAACCCTTTCTGTCACTGGGTAAGGACACCGCAAGATTGAACCCAAAGCTATGCACTTCTCCCATTGCAAGAACTACCAATCTAGTTGGCCAAACCAAACAGATAATTCGAAGAGACTTGCAAAGATAACTCAATCATACATAAAAGAATTCAGAGAAGATTCAAATATTATTCATAGATAAGCTGGATCATAAACCCACAATTCATCGGTCTCAACAAACACACTGCAAAAAGAAGGTTACATCGAATAGATCTCCACGAGAGAGGGGGAGAACATTGTATTGAGATCCAAAAAGAGAGAAGAAGCCATCTAGCTACTAGCTATGGACCCGAAGGTCTGAAGTAAACTACTCACACTTCATCGGAGGGGCTATGGTGTTGATGTAGAAGCCCTCCGTGGTGGATGCCCCATCCGTGAACTCGAACAGGCCCCAAGATGGGATCTCGTGGATACAGGAAGTTGCGGCGGTGGAATTAGGTTTTTGGCTCCTGTTCTGATTGTTTGGGGGTGCGTAGGTATATATAGGAGGAAGGAGTACGTCGATGGAGCGATAGGGGGCCCACGAGGCAGGGGGGCGCGCCCTTGGGGGGCCCCACCCTCGTGACCACCTCTTTAGTTCCTTGGAGTAGGGTCCAAGTCCCCTGGATCACATTCAGTGAGAAAATCACGTTTCCGAAGGTTTCATTCCGTTTGGACTCCGTTTGATATTCTGTTTCTTCGAAACACTAAGATAGGCAAAAAACAGCCATTCTGGGCTGGGCCTCCGGTTAATAGATTAGTCCCAAAAATAATATAAAAGTGGAAAATAAAGCCCAATATAGTCCAAAACAGTAGATAAAGTAGCATCGAGCAATCAAAAATTATAGATACGTTGGAGACGTATCAGGGGCGCGCCCCCTATCTCGTGGAGGCCTCGGCTGCTTCTTGACTTGCACTCCAAGTTCTCTGGATCACGTTCATTCCAAAAATCACGCTCCTGAAGGTTTCATTCCGTTTGGACTCCGTTTGATATTCCTTTACTTTGAAATACTGAAATAGGAAAAAAAACAGCAATATGGGTTGGGCCTCCGGTTAGTAGGTTAGTCCCAAAAATGATATAAATGTGTAAAATAAAGCCCATAAACATCCAAAAGGGGTAATATAATAGCATGGAACAATCAAAAATTATAGACACGTTGAAGACGTATCAAGCATCCCCAAGCTTAATTCCTGCTCGTCCTCGAGTAGGTAAATGATAAAAAAGAGTTTTTGATGTGGAATGCTACCTAGCATAATTCATAATGTAATGTTCTTTATTGTGGCATGAATGTTCAGATCCAAATGAATACAATATAAAAGTTCATAATGATAAAAGAAATAGTAATACTTCAAGCATACTAATCAAAGCAATCATGTCTTCTCAAAATAGCATGGCAAAAGAAAGTTCATCCCTACAAAATCATATAGTTAGGCTATGCTTCATTTTTGTCACACAAAGAGGTTCCCAACTTCTATACCCCCGATGACAAGCCAAGCAATTGTTTCATACTTAAATAATCTTAAACTTTTTCAACCTTCACACAATACATGAGCGTGAGCCATGGATATAGTACTATGGGCGGAATAGAATATGATGATGGGGATTGTGTGGAGAAGACAAAAAAGGAGAAGGTCTCACATTGACGAGGATAATCAACGGGCTATGGACATGCCCATCAATTGATGTCAACATGAGGAGTAGGGATTGCCATGCAACGGATGCACCAGAGCTATAAATGCTCAACAAAAGAAAACTAGTGGGTGTGCATCCAACTTGCTTGCTCACGAAGACCTAGGGCATTTGAGGAAGCCCGTCGTAGGAATATACAAGCCAAGTTCTATAATGATAAATTCCCACTAGTATGAAAAAGACAACTTATGAGACTCACTATATGAAGAACAAGGTGCTACTTTGAAGCACAAGTGTGGAAAAAGAGATAGTAACATTGCCCTTTTTATTTATTTTCTCTTTTTCTGGGCCTTTCTTTTTTTTATGTTTGGCCTTTCTCTCTTTTTTTTGATTGGGCAATGCTCTAATAATGATGATCATCACACTTCTACTGATTACAACATAAGTTTTACAACTCGAAACTAGAACAAGATATGACTCTATATGAATGCCTCCGTGATGTATGCAGGATGGTGTAATGAATCAAGAGTGACATGTATGAAAAATAATGCATGGTGGCTTTGCCACAAATACAATGTCAACTACATGATCATGCAATGGCAATATGACAAAAGTAACGTATGTCATGATGATGAACGGAACGGTGGAAAGTTGCATGGCAATATATCTCGGAATGGCTATGGAAATGCCATAATAGGTAGGTATGGTGGCTGTTTTGAGAAAGATATAGGGAGTTTTATGTGTGATAGAGCGTATCGTATCACGGGGTTTGGATGCACCGGCGAAGTTTGCACCAACTCTCAAGGTGAGAAAGGGTAATGCACGGTACCGAAGAGGCTAGCAAAGGCGGAAAGGTAAAAGTGCGTATAATCCATGGACTCAACATTAGTCAAAAGAACTCATATACTTATTGCAAAAATTTAGAAAAGTCATCAAAAATTAAGTACTACGCGCATGCTCCTAGGGGGATAGATTTGTAGGAAAAGACCATCGCTCGTCCCCGACCGCCACTCATAAGGATGCACAAGCCAGGTACACTTCATGCTTCAAATGTTTTACACAACTTTAACCATACGTGCATGCTACGGGACTTGCTAACTTCAACACAAGCATTCTTTAAATTCATAATCACCCAACTAGCATGACTTTAATATTACTACCTCCATATCTCAAAACAATTATCAAGTATCAAGTTGATCATAGCATCCAATTTACTTCCTATTATAGTTTTTATTATACCCAACTTGGATGCCTACCATTCTAGGACCAATTTTATGATCATAGCAAATACCATGCTGTTCTAAAAGACTCTCAAAATATTATAAGTGAAGCATGAGAGAATAGCAATTTCTTCAAAATTAAGACACCACCGTGCCATAAAAGATATAAGTGAAGCACTAGAGCAAAAACTATCAAGCTCAAAAGATATAAGTGAAGCACATAGAGTATTCTAGCAAATTCTAATCAAATAGGCTTCTCCCAAAAGGCGTGTACAGCAAGGATGATTGTGGTAAACTAAAAAGCAAAGACTAATATAATACAGGATGCTCCAAGCAAAACAACTATCATGTGGTGAATAAAAATATAGCTCCAAGTAAAGTTACCAATGAACTAAGACGAAAGAGGGGATGCCTTCCCGGGGCATCCCCAAGATTAGGCTTTTGGCTATTCTTGAATATCTTGGTATGACTTGGGCATCCCCAAGCTTAGGCTCTTTCCACCCTTTATTCCATAGTCCATAAAAGCTTTACCCAAAACTTGAAAACTTCACAACACAAAACTCAACAAGAAATCTTATAAGCTCCGTTAGTGAAAGAAAACAAAACCACCACATAAGGTACTGTAATGAACTCATTATTTATTTATTTTGGTGTTAAACCTACTGTATTCCAACTTCTCTATGGATTATAAACTATTTTATTGGCCATAGATTCATCAAAATAAGCAAACAACACACGAAAAGCAGAATCTGTCAAAAACAGAACAGTCTGTAGTAATCTGTAACTAACGCAAACTTATGGAACTCAAAAAATTCAGAAAATATAGGAAGACCTAGGCAATTTGTTTATTGATCAGCAGCAATTGGAATCACTATTTTATCACGTTCTGGTGATTTTTAAAAATTGTTTTCGTGAGCTGAAAGTTTCTGGAAATTACAGCAAGATCAAATAACTATCATCCAAGAAGATCCTATAGGCCTAACTTGGCACAAACACTAATTAAAAGATAAAGACACATCTAATAAGAAGGTAGATGGATTATTTATTGAATAACAGCAAGGAAAAATATTGGGTTGTCTCCCAACAAGCGCTTTTATTTAAAGCCTTTTAGCTAGGCATTGATAATTTTAATGATGCTCACACGAAAGATAAGAATTGAAGCGCAAAGAGAGCATCACGCAACACGTGACAAACACATCTAAGTCTAACATACTTCCTATGCATAGGCATATTATAAGAAAACAATTTTTCAAGGCAACCAAAAACTAGCATATGCAAGGAATAAGAAAGAGACGATAGCAATCTCAACATGACGAGAGGTAATTTAGTAAGATAAAAATTTCTATGATCATGCTTTCCTCTCTCATAATAATTGCATGTAGGGTCATAGGCAAATTCAACAAAATAGCTATCACAAAACATATTTTCAACATGATCCACATGCATGCAAAGTTGACATTCTTCCTGTCGGCGTTCTGGGAACGGGGGTACCCAGACTTGCCTGCCTGCGGCCTGCGGCGTGGCTCAAGGGGTGGCCCAGTACGGCCCATCTTCATCACCACAAGCTCAAGACCCTCGCAAGGGCCAAGCCTCACGAGGTGGACGACAGGAAGCTTCCTCAGGCACGGCCTCGTCAGGCTGGCTCGCGAGGAGGCGGAGAGATCAAGGCGGGGTACCTCACGAGGTGCCCATGACACAAGCCATGACGACCGAGGGCGCCAGGCGGGCGCCAGCCCGCGCAGTGTCCTCATTTCTCCTTTGGTGCAAAAGAGGCAAGCGCAGGCCAAGGCATCAGGCAAAGGCAACCATTTCGGTGCAACAAGACCAAGACCAGCAGAACGGCAGGAAGGAGGTCATCGTGGAGCCCAAGCCGCGCCACCGTCGAGTCTTTGGCAGGCGAGGACCGACTTTAGTCAGGATAAGTGTACTAGATGTTCCCCTTCAAAATGGCCAACTGTTGGCGCCCTTCCTGCTCAATATTTGGGATGAGGCCCAGGGCCTCCCTCTATAAATAGGACTAGCCACCACCAAGGCAGAGAGGAGAAAAGGAGAGGAAAAAAGAAGGAAAAGAAGGGGATCGATTAGAGAGAGGATCGGCACCTAGAGTGAGAGAAAGAGAGGCGATCGAACTCACCCAAGCAGTTCGTCGAATCAACTCAAGAACAGCCCCTCGCGAGGCTGTTCTCCCTGTGTATTGTTCATCATCAGCCCCTGAGGCAATCCACCACACCACAAAATGGAGTAGGGTATTACACCACAATGGTCGCATGAACCAGTATAAACCTCGTGTCCCTTGTGTTGTTCTTTGTGTAGTTTAGACCCTTGCGAGGCGACGAGACGTAGGTAGGTTGGAGGTGTGATCTCCGCGTGCACCCCAGAGTTCGGACCTAGAGGGTCTGCCGGAACCCGAAATCCGACATTTGGCGCGCCAGGTAGGGGTGCACCGGAATCCGCCTTCCGCCACCCTGTTCTTCGCTGTCCCTCGCATCCATGTCAGACGCCTTCGTCGAAGCTGCCAGCGCCGATCTTGCTACTCACGTCGCCCAGACGGCCCCCGTCGGCGGCCGACCCCGTCGGCGGCCGCCCCTGCCGTTCCCCGTCCCCTGCCGTCAACGCCGCCACCGGCCCGGCGGGGAACGAGCAGATGGCGTCGTCTTTGCATCCTTCGTTGCGGCGGCAAGGCCGCACTACCACCCCGTCGCTGACTCCAGCCGGTTCTTCATCCCACGCCCGTCGCGCTCCTGCGGATGCGCATGCTGCGTTGCTCCTGGCGCGGGAACTCCTACACTACCGTCCCGTCGACGACCTCTACGACGAGTGGCTCGCCCGCATCACCGAGCTCGTCAGCGCCGCTGGGGGCTCCCCTACGCCATCCCTCTCGCTGCATCACGCCCCGCCTTTCGCGGGCGATGAAGCTCCGGGGGCGCCTCAGCTGCCTTCCCCTCAAGAAGGCGCCTTGGCCCCAAGGCGCGTGGCCCCTGGGTGGAACCCACTCCGTCCGGCACCAGCACAGCAAGAGAAGAGCTGTCAAGAGGTCCCTCGTCCCCAAGAAGCTGCCCGAGTGCTCCCCGCACCATCCCGTCACGACCGCCCTCCTGCTCCAGCGCGCAAAGACCCCGCGATGCTCCCGATGGCAGCGCACGGAGACCTCCAAGATCAAGCCCTCCGTCACCAAAGGCCTCCCGTGGCCACTGCAGGCTGCCGTGCCTTCACCGCCGAGCTGTGCAGCGTGGCCTGGCCGGGCAAGTTCAAGCCAGACCTGCCCCCATGCTACGATGGCACGGCCGACCCTGCGGAGTTCCTCCAGCTCTATGAGCTGGGCATCGAAGCCGCCAACGGGGACGAGAAGGTCATGGCGAACTGGTTTCCCATGGCGCTCAAGGACGGTGCCCGCACCTGGCTCCTGAACCTGGCTCCTGGCATGATTTCCTCCTGGAACAAGATGCGCACCCGATTCATCGCCAACTTCCAAGGCACCCGCGATCGGCCCCCGGCCATGAGTGACTTGCGCCGCATCAAGCAGCAGTCAGGGGAGACCCTGCAAAAGTTCATCCAACGTTTCAACAACACTCGCCTTAAGATCCCCAGGGTGTCTGAGGAGGCCATCGTCTCAGCCTTCTCCGATGGTGTGCGTGACGTCAAGATGAAGGGAGAGCTCACGATCCATGAAGACCTGTGCACATCCCTGGAGCTGTTCAACTTGGTGACCAAGTGCGCCAGGGCTGAGGAAGGACGCCTTTCCCTTTTCGAGCTGCCGGCTGCCGACCCAGAAGAGAAGAAGCCCAAGGTCAAGGACGTGAAGCGCAAGGGGGCTGCCGTGCTTGCAGCAGAGCCGGACACCAAGCAAGGCAGGGATCAGCCTGAGTCATCCAAGGGAAGTCGGTACTGCGTGTACCATGACCTCCACACCCACAACACCAACGAATGCAAGAGCTCAGGGCCGTGCGGGACGTGCATGCCGGCTGACGCCCCGGGCGCAGCGACCGGGGCTATGGCCGAGGAGGAGGAAGAGGTGGAGGACGATGGGAAGACTGTGGCCCTCACCAAGGGTGGCGTGACCGACCTCGTGAGGACCGCTGGCAGGATCAGCCTCACGAGGGAGGTTGGAGGGACCCGCCTCGTGAGGGAGGCTGGAGGGATCAGCCTCGCGAGGATCGCCCACAAGGCAACGCAAGCCTCCCTCCTCTGCCACCGCAGCCAAGGAGAAATGAAGACCATCATCAGGACGAGGGGGCTGAGGGCTTCCAGAGCCGCTGCAATCGCTTGCATCTGGGCGGAGCTCAAGCCCCAGCCTCTCAACAGATCTTCAAGCAGTCCGCCCAAAGTGAATGCAGTCCTCCCGGGCTCGAAGCCACACGCCTCGTGGTGGTCAGCGTGCGCCATCACATTCAGCTCAGTGGATCAGCTCAAGTGCGCAGCCACAGCCTGAGTCCTCCCGATGCTTTGTTCCCCAATCATCAGCAATGTGCAAGTCACCAGGACCCTCATCGATGGCGGGGCAGGGCTCAATGTCCTGTCTGTCGAGACATTCAACAATCTCCAAGTGCCATACAATCAGCTTCAGCCAACCAAGCCTTTCTCCGGAGTCACTGATGGCTCCACAGTTCCGATAGGGCAAGTCCGCCTTCTGTCACCTTCGGACGCCGCGACAACTACCTCACCGAGCTCATTGACTTCGACGGCGTCGCTCACATTACTTTGCCGTACAATGCCATCCTCGGGTACCCAGCCCTGGCCAAGTTCATGGCCGGGACCCATCATGGCTACAATGTCCTCAAGATGCCAGGAAGCGGTGGAGTCATCACGGTGCCTTGTGAAGAGGGAGACGTTGTGTGTTCTCTGGAGCGTGCTTTCCAAGCTGCATCAATTGAAGACCCAGATCACAGGAGCGGGAGGCTCCCCGAGGCTGCTCCTAAGAAGAAGAAGACATCGCCTGGCCCGACCCCTCGGGAGGCAGGTCCCTCAGCGTCCGCGCCCATTCCAGGGGCGCCTCCTTCTGTCGCACAGGAAGGCGCGCCCGGCGCCCTCCTCGAGCAAGGCTCGGGGGCTCTCTCCTGGAGGGCCACCGACTTTGCTAAGATCACGAGGGAGGCACTCGGGCACCACTTGGAGGCGTGTTTCAAAGCACGTTTCCCTCGGGGAAGGAGCAAGGCAAGGAGAGCCAAACCCTCGGGGAGTTCGATGCCAAGATCGTTCAGGAGCTGTAGGAGTCAAGAGTTATGAGTGGCAGCCGCCGCTTACCCGCCGTAGCTCCCCATCCAGGCGACGATGGTGGGCTGCCCGTCTGCATCGACATACCAGGGCTCAACCGAGCCGCTTCTCAGGAGCGCCTCTGGCCCTCACGCGTGGGGGCGCTGTGAAGGTCCACCCCACAGCTATGTTCGCATGCCTTACGGCTTGCCGAACGCGGCTGTCGTGCGCTAGCACCTCATGAGGAGCATCCTGGAGGCTCAAGTGGCCAGGCGTTCCGCAGTCCTGGCGGAGATGGAGATGGTCCGCGAGGAGCCACCAGCGCCTCCGGAGCCTCTCGAGGCTCCTGGGCCTGGGGGCTCGTGAAGATCGGCTTCCGCAGTGCACGACATCCACTACTTCAGCATCCCTTCATCTCCAACATCACCAGGTGACGTCCTTCGAGTTTCATTTTCAGCTGGGAGCGCCCCTGTGGCTGCATCATTCCTGTGCCGCGTGGGTCCGTCCTGCGGCATGTATCCTTTTGATTCATGTTTCTAGTTTACTTTCTTGGGGGCGCCCCTCGGGCTGCGTCATCCCCAAGTCGCTCGGGCCCGACCCAGCGATGTTCGCCTTCTCTGCACCTATCTAAATGGATTTGCTCCTTCGTGATTAACGTGTTTGACCTAATCGCCCGCTCGATTGACACCAACTGATGGAGCTACTCCCTAACGGCACGATGCTTGCGCATGGGTCCGTCCCTGCAATGTCGACAAACCTGAATGGCTGAGCTCTGGCTGCGGCAGCCCCGCAGGGTGCCACCTCGTCAAGCCTTCAGTGCCTCGTCACCCCTCCAGAGCAACCAACGGCTGACTGTCGATTGTCATGGCGAACTCTCGTTCTTCTTGTGGTGAGCCTGCAGGATCTCTTCAAGGAGCGGTGTCAGACGAGGCCTTCCCGGCGTCTCCTTCACTCGTCTGCCTTGAACCGCTTGCACGTTAAAGGGGGGGGGGGTACCTGAGCATCGCGACTCATGGACTCCTACTGGCTCTCCAGCCCTCACCTCCTGGCCTTGTCCACGGCATCGCGACCTGGCATACTAGCGACGGCTGAGCTCGCTCGAGGGCCGGGACCCGAGGACGTAGAGCAGAAAGGGGAGTAAAGGCGAGAGGGAAGAGGCACGCGGGGACCTCGCCGGGCAACTCCTCAGCTGCCGATGCGCGGACCTAACGCCGCACCAAGAAGCGGTTCCTGACTCCCGAGATAAGTCATCCTCCGGAAATACTAGCTAGCGCAGCACCGACCTCGCACCTAATGCAATCCCGTGTTGGCAACGTCACGCTCCTTTCTCACCGAACGAGGGCTGCTTGAGCGCTAAAGGGGACCTCCTGAGCATCGCGACTCAGGGGCTCTTACTGGACCCCGGGCCGCTTACCTCCTGGCCTTGACCACGGCATCGCGACCTGGCATACCAGCGACGGCTGAAGCCTGCCTTGGGACCGGGACCTGTTGGCGCAGAGTGTCAAGCCCTCACGAGGTTTGAAAGGAAGAACTAAGCTAAGATGGGATGAGCATCTCGCACCCCTTCACGACAAGGATCATATTAACAAACGGAACCGCAGGCACCTTACAAGCCCCCACGAGGTGTGTTCTTCGATTCCTCGCAGGGAACAAAAGGAGCAGATCCTAAAGAGCGCTAACTACGAGCGTCTCCGCAAGGAGACGCCATCATCAACAGTGGGCCGCCAGGCACCGGCGCCAACCCCATCCAGATCACCGGGCGCTGGAAGCCTCGACGCGCCGCCTCGGCCCGGCGGTGCAAGCTCGAAGGCTCGTAGCTGTCGTCGCTCGTCTCCGGAGTCGAGAAGAGCTCGGCGGAGTCGCTGGATCCTCCGACGCCTCCGCTGCCTGAGGAGCTGTTGGGGAGCGGTCAGCGAGCCTAGTCCTCGCCACCGCAGGGCCCCGGCCGCCTCTCTCAGGGCAGCACTCGTGTCGGCGTCCTTCCACACCGAAGACCTTGAAGAACATCAAGGAAGCGCCATTGTACTCCAGGTTGATCACGAGGGCGCCCCTCGTCCGGCAGACCCGGGCGATCTCGCCCCAACCTCGGGTCATGAAGACCTTGCCCGGAGCGACGACCGCAACCTTCGCTCCGGTCGCAGGGGTGGTGCAGCCGGCATGCTGCAACCAGAGCTCCAGAGAGCCCCTCCGCGGAATCACGAAGGCGAAGGAGGGAGGAAGGCGAATCCAAGAATGAGAAGGCATGGCGGCGTGGAGCACAAGCTCTCGGGAGGAGCCCTCGGCATGGACTCTGGGAGGAACAATGTGCACCGCCGTGACCCGCTGACGCCGACGGCGGCGTCGTCCGTGGATCTCGGCGTCAACTCCTTCAGGTCCCTCAATGCGGGCGTACAAGGGCAGCGGGAACCCTGGCGGTGGCCGCTCGTACCAGGGCCTCGACACCTCTCGCCGGCGCCCTCATCTCGGGCGGCAGAGGGCTAGTCGCTTTCTTGGTGAAGCAGATCGGGACCCTCTCGGGGGGCCTTTCCTTTCTCTTCTGCGGAGAACCGGAGGATCGGAGCCATTGTCGCAATATGGAGCAAGGGCAAGGATGGAGAAGAAGGAGAAGCAAGAAGAGATGGACTGGAAGGGCTCGCGCCGTTTCGTACATATAGCCGGGGGAGGCCAACCGTCGACCTCAACAATCACAGGTAATCATGACCCGCTTTGCATGCAGGGACTTGTCAATTCGTGCGGTTGCCGAGGCGTCGTGGGGAAGCAGGGACGCCCATGTCCAATCAACTGCCACGCGGCGCCCAAGGCCGCAGGCTGTTAGGCCCATGGGCGCAGACTTGCCCTTTCGCTTCTCTGCTAAGCCAAGTCCAGGCGCACCTTGGGCCCGGGGGCTACTGTCGGTGTTCTGGGAACGAGGGTACCCAGACTTGCCTACCTGTGGCCTGCGGTGTGGCTCAAGGGGTGGCCCAGTACGGCCCATCTTCATCAACACAAGCTCAAGACCCTCGCGAGGGGCCAAGCCTCGCGGGGCGGACGACATGAAGCTTCCTCAGGCACGGCCTCGTCCAGGTGGCTCATGAGGAGGCGGAGAGATCAAGGCGGGGTACCTCACGAGGTGCCCATGACGCAAGCCATGACGACCGAGGGCGCCAGGCGGGCGCCAGCCCGCGCAGTGTCCTCATTTCTCCTTTGGTGCAAAGGAGGCAAGCGCAGTCCAAGGCATCAGGCAAAGGCAACCATTTCGGTGCAACAAGACCAAGACCAGCAGAATGGCAGGAAGGAGGTCATCGTGGAGCCCAAGCCGGCGTCACCGTTAGAGTCTTTGGCAGGCGAGGACCGACTTTAGTCAGGATAAGTGTACTAGATGTTCCCCTTCAAAATGGCCAATTGTTGGCGCCCTTCCCGATCAATATTTGGGAAGAGGCCCAGGGCCTCCCTCTATAAATAGGACTAGCCACCACCAAGGCAGAGAGGAGAAAAGGAGAGGAAAAAAGAAGGAAGATGGATCAGAGAGAGGATCGGCACCTAGAGCAAGAGAAAGAGAGGCGATCGAACTCACCCAAGCAGTTCGTCGCATCAGCTCAAGAACAGCCCCTCGCGAGGCTGTTCTCCCTTTGTATTGTTCATCATCAGCCCCTGAGGCAACCCACCACACCACAAACTAGAGTAGGGTATTACACCACAATGGTGGCATGAACCAGTATAAACCTCGTGTCCCTTGTGTTGTTCTTTGTGTAGTTTAGACCCTTGCGAGGCGACGAGACGTAGGTAGGTTGGAGGTGTGATCTCCGCGTGCACCCCAGAGTTCGAACCTAGAGGGTCTACCGGAACCCGAAATCCGACACTTCCAAGATAGAGGGATTAACATTAACTAAAGTCATGACCTTTCCGAACCCACTTTTATCAAAAATATCATAAGATTGAACATACTCCAAATATGTAGGATCTAAAGTTGACACTTTTCCAAACCAATTTTCAATATTATTGCAAACACTATTATCAATCTCATATTAATCATGATGCTTAAATAAATTTTCAAGGTTATAAGAAGAATCACCCCAACCATGATCATTGAAACAAGTAGTAGACATAGCAAAACTAGCATCCCCAAGCTTAGGGTTTTGCATATTATTAGCACAACTGACATCAAGAGAATTTATAGGAAAATCATTGCAATCATGCTTTTTATTCAAGGAGTTATCATGAATCTCTTCATAAATTTCTTCATCATAATTTTCAGATTCACAAATTTCAAGCAAAGCTTTATAAAGATAATCTAGTGCACAAAACTCACTAGCAATTGGTTCATCATAATTGGATCTCTTAAAAAGATTAGCAAGCGGATGAGGATCCATAGATCTTAGGTTCTCTGTTTAGCAATAAATAAGCATCTAATCCAACCAAACGAGCAAACGAAAGGGCAAGCAAAAGAGAGGAGGAGATTGGGAAAGAGAGGGCGAATAAAACGGCAAGGGTGAAGTGGGGGAGAGGAAAACGAGAGGCAAATGGAAAATAATGTAAATGCAAAGGAGATAGGTTTGTGATGGGTACTTGGTATGTCTTGACTTGAGCGAAGACCTCCCCGGCAACGGTGCCAGTAATCCTTCTTGCTACGTCTTGAGCTTGCGTTGGTTTTCCTCGAAGAGGAGAGGGTGCTGCAGCAAAGTGCAGCGTAAGTATTTCCCTCAGTTTTGAGAACCAAGGTATCAATCCAGTAGGAGGCTCCTCAAAAGTCCCACGCACCTACACAAACAAACCGAGAACTCGCAGCCAACACAATAAAGGGGTTGTCAATCCCTTCACGGCCACTTGTGAAAGTGAGATCTAATAAAGATAGTATGATAAGATAAATATATTTTTGGTATTTTATAATATAGATGCAAAAAGTAAAGATGCAAATAAAAGTAGATTGAAAGCAAATATGGTAAGAGATAGACCCGGGGGCCATAGGTTTCACTAGTGGCTTCTCTCAAGATAGCATAAGTATTGCGATGGGTGAACAAATTACTGTCGAGCAATTTATAGAAAAGCGCATAGTTATGATATTATCTACGCATGATCATGTATATAGGCATCACGTACATAACAAGTAGACCGACTCCTGCCTGCATCTACTACTATTACTCCACACATCGACCGCTATCCAGCATGCATCTAGAGTATTAAGTTCATAAGAACAGAGTAACGCATTAAGCAAGATGACATGATGTAGAGGGATAAACTCATGCAATTTTATATAAACCCCATCTTGTTATCCTCGATGGCAACAATACAATACGTGCCTTGCAACCCTTTACATCCTTTGGGTAAGGACACCGCAAGATTGAACCCAAAGCTAAGCACTTCTCCCATGGCAAAAAAGATCAATCTAGTAGGCCAAACCAAACTGATAATTCGAAGAGACTTGCAAAGATAACTTAATCATACATAAAAGAATTCATAGAAGATTCAAATATTATTCATAGATAAACTTGATCATAAACCCACAATTCATCGGATCTCGACAAACACACTGCAAAAAGAGATTACATCAAATAGATCTCCACAAGAGAGAGGGAGAACATTGTATTGAGATCCAAAAAGAGAGAAGAAGCCATCTAGCTAATAACTATGGACCCGTAGGTCCGTGGTAAACTACTCACAACTCATCGGAGGGGCAAGGATATTGATGTAGAGGCCCTCCGTGCTTGATTCCCTCTCCGACAGAGTGTCGGTGAAGGCTCCAAGATGGGATCTCGCGGATACAGAAGATTACGACGGTGGAAATTGTGTTTCGTGGTGCCCCTGGATGTTTTCGGGGTACGTAGGTATATATAGGAAGATGATGTACGTCTGTGGCCGCCCGAGGGGCCCATGAGACAGGGGCGCGCCCCATAGGGGAGGCGCGCCCTCCTATCTCGTGGAGGCCTCGGCTGCTTCTTGACTTGCACTCCAAGTTCTCTAGATCACGTTCGTTCCAAAAATCACGCTCCCGAAGGTTTCATTACGTTTGGACTCCGTTTGATATTCCTTTTCTTTGAAATACTTAAATAGGCAAAAACAGCAATATGGGCTGGGCCTCCGGTTAGTAGGTTAGTCCCAAAAATGATATAAATGTGTAAAATAAAGCCCATAAACATGCAAAAGGGGTAATATAATAGCATGGAACAATCAAAAATTATAGATACGTTGAAGACGTATCAGTTGTCATCAATGTAACCGACATGTTGGAACTCTACTATGCCTTGTTAATGTCATTGCATAAAGGATTACCTACTTGGTACCATCAACGCCTTAGAAGACAATAATGGATCGTCATGATTAAGAAGACAACAGAAGACCGAGTCAATGCCTGCTACGAGGAGCCACCTTCACCCCATCACTTCAACATGCGAGAAGTTGTTGAAGAATCTTTAGGCTCAACCCGGATTGTTTCATCGAACAACTACAAGAGATGTAGCAACACCTGAGGAAAACCCAAAAGACTGCATGAGGCACGGAGCGAAGCACGACTACTGAATCCGAGAACCCCTAGGGTAGGATGAGTCGTGTACCCCCATATGCGTAGTCGAGTCCGTGAGATGGTTCGAATGGAACCACATTTTGTGTTGCTTGTTTTTATTTGTTTGTGTTTTGATATCAGTCGCCCTTTTGCCCTAGGCAACAAGTACACAACTATATCACCTGCCTTATTTTATTGTTTGCGTTTGGCCCTTTTTGGCACTTGTTTGTTTGCGCCTGCACTATAGAAACCCCTTTAGGCATTCCCCACCTCTATGCTACTTTTCCCTCTCATCTCTCTCTCCTTAACTGAAGATCGGCAAGACAAGGTACACCAAGGATTCTACTTCGACAACCAACTAGCACTGAAGAACTTTTCTACAGCCTCCTCGACCAACTAAAACCCCGTAGAGTTATGTTTAACCCCAGACTAGAAACCCATTCGTAAACCCTTCGAGACTTCACGAGATACCCCAGCCTACTTTATGTACCCCATGAACAAAGTCTTCATGGAGTGCTTAGACAAGATAGTTGTCATCATCATTTGGTGACCTACTTGTCCACCCGAAGACGGAAGAAGAGCCGTTCAGCTAGTCAGGGAACATTTGAATACCGCCATGCCAAGGAGGAAGAACTACACCCACCACCATCGTCAAGAAGTGAACTTTCTCGTCGAAGGCCAGGTGTATCTGTGAGCCACTTCTCTCAAAGAGAACCAAGCATTTTCATGTCAAGAGAAACTCACACCAAGATTTATCGACCTTCTCCAAGATCACTGCAAGACGAAGAATAGACGACTACCAGCTAGAATTACCACCTGAGCCACCCACTGTGCACAACATTTTCCACGAGTCACAGCTTCGGAAGTGCTTCCAACACACTAACCAACCCGATCCCTACAAGGACGTCGATCACCGAGCCATCAACCTCCAGCCCAATATGACTTACGCGAAAGACCCCAATGGAAACATGGATCAAGCAGGATGTCATACACGAAGCCACGCCATCAAGTACTTCAAGGTTCAATGGAGCACCACTCGGAAGACCAAGCGGTATGAGGACAAGAAGACTACCCCGGATCCAGTTTTCGTATTCCTTTCCACGCCTAGTTTGGGAATCTCGGGGACGAGTTTCTTGTAAGGGGGGTAGGTCTGTCACACCCTAATTTTCATGACACAACACTTAAGCTAATAAATCATGATAAAAGTGTGGTTCGACAAAAACTTTTGCATTATTTGGCTTTTTATTTTGGAGTTGGTTTTCTCTCTGTGATTTTCAAGTGCTCTTTAAAGTCAACTATTCCACCTTCTGTACTTCATCTCCTTGCCCCAAACTTCTGCCCAATGATCATGCCATGTGTATAGTGCAATATAGTATTTTCTTATAAAAATAATTTGGCCAAATAGTATTTTCAAAAAATTAGTTTTCCAAAACCCCCTGAATTGAGGTTTGCACTACAAGTACTTTATTTGGGGTATGAAAAATATTTAAAAGAGTATATTTGAAACCTATTAGATATAGGATTCCCATAAACCACAAAAATATAATTTTAAAATTTATTTTCCTATTTTATTTAAAAGCTTTTTCTTAAGGCCAGAAATGGTCTTTAATAGGGAAAAACTATTTTATTGTTTTAAAAATATTTGGCAAAAATCAGGGAAACTCAGTGGGCATATATTTCTCATATATAAGAGTTTCAACACATGGTCATGTTTAAAATATTGGACAAAACCTCCCAAAACCATTTCTGCCCATTTCAAGGATTTGAATTATTTCTACAGGAAATATTTTCATAAAAATCCAAGGAAAATCCAGCAAGTCACAAATGCATATTGTGATCACCTTGCAAAGCCTCATGTCAATCAAGGTCATTTTGGTTCACCAAAATGCCCCAAAACCCTCTCTGTCCAGAATCAAATTTGAACAACTTTGTACTACCAACTTTCTCTCCTTGACCCCAACTTCTGTGAGCATGTTCACATGACCAAATGAGGCCACTACACCAAGTGGTTCATCAAGGTGAAGTGATTTGCTCAACTAGGTCTACACAAGTTCATTTCTGCTAATTTCTAGGGTTTACAAAAGCTGCATTGGCAACTTTGCCCAAATAAGCTCCAAATTGGTGGAAGGCCCTAATTATATGTGTCATTTAACCCTATGGAGTCTAATGGCAGTTGGAAATCATCTGCTGGCCCAAACCATTATCAAACACCTTCTGCCACTTTTCAAAAACCACCATTTTGACCACTAACACTATTCTCCTTGAGCTCAACTTTTTACCACAGCTCCTCCTAGTCCTCTCCTACCTCCAAAGAACCCTCCCCCGGCCATTGCTCAATTATTGAGGGGTAAAATACCCCCATTTACCTTCTTGGACAGCCCCTCTCTCCCTCTTCTTCTACCTCTCTCTTCTCCTACTGGCCACCCAGGGCATCCAAGGCCATCTCCTACTTCTTTACTTCCCCCTAGAGCCACCAGACATATTTGGCCGCGCCCACCTGACCTAAAAAATGCCATGGCATGCCATTTGCATGCTACAAAGCTGCTTCTGTGCGGCGAGCCTGAGTCACCGCTAACCACTTCGGCCACCTCGGGCCTCCCAGCCCGACGATGCGCCTCGGCGTCTGCACACGCCACGCCTCCGTCCCCTCCTCCCTCTTCCTCCTCTCGCCCGCTTCCTGCCTTGTCGGCCGCCCAAAGCGCACCAGTGGCCCAGCTCACAGCAGTGCCTGCCCCCTGCTTTCCCTCTCTTCTCTCCCCTCGCCCTAGACCAACCCCACAAACGCCTCAGACACGCCCCGACGAGTCCCCGTGACATGCTTCGACCGCAACAGGCTCGCCGGCGCACGGGTCCTCGGTGGACTGTCGCCCGCCTATTTAAGGGCTCCCCGAGCTCTCCTCTCCTCACCACTCGCTCTCTGCACCACCAAATCATCCCCCTGCACCTCCAGTTCCTCTCCAGAGCCGCCCGAGCTCGAGATCGAGCTCGAGCTCCGCCGCTTCGGCTCACCGGAGTTCGCGAGGTACAGGCCTCCCCCGCTCCTCCTCTGCCTCGATCTGGAACCCCCGAGCACCCCTGATTATTTCCCCTTTCTCCCCCGCTTCTTTTGCAGCCGGAAACGGCCGGAACCAACGACGCCCGAAGCTCCTCCGCCGCGAGACCTCGTCGCCGGCGAACCAGGCCACCCCGGCGACGGCAACCACCTCCACCCGAACGACGACTCGATGCTTAGTCCAGTCGTACCCTCGCTCGACCTCGCCATGCCCTGCATCGACGCTGGTGAGCCCAGCGGCCCTCTATCGCAGGGTTAGGGATGACAGGCGGGCCTCGCCTGTCAGCCTCTCCTCTCCATCGCCCCTCTCTCTCTCTCTCTCTCTCTCTCTCTCTCTCTCTCTCTCTCTCTGGCCTTTGGGCCCGCCCGTCGGGTTTAAACACAACGCAGCTGCACGGTCTGTGGGCCGCCTCTCTGTTGGGCACCTTTCTTGAGCTGTATTCCCAGCCAATGAACCTGAGCCCTTATCTTTTTTCTTTTGTGTCAAACTTGCAAAAATTCCTCTGGACTAAATATTAATCCAAATGAAATAATTCTAGTTCCTAAATTCTTGTAAAAATCCCACCTATTTAATGGTATAACTTTCATTCATGATCAACCAACTTTTATGTACTGTTCATATTCAAATTCAAATTTGAATATATTTAACCCCCTCTGAAAATCCATATCTTCTAGTCTGCTACTCCAAATCCAAAACTAGGAATTTTCCCCTTCTTAGTTTTCACCCTAGTATTTAACAAAAATGAGTTGACATTTTTCTGAGCACTTTGGTTTTTCTGTTTTATTATTGCCTTATTTTCCTCGTTATTATTTTGCGACGATAGATTATGTTGCTGACGAAGGAGTTGGACCAGAAGACTTTGAAGACCCAGAAGACTTTGTCGAGCCAGGCAAGCAGCCCTTTGACCATGTCTATCAAACCCTTTTTATGCATGTCATATTGCACCATATTGTGTTGCAACGGAATCATGATGAGGTGGTAACCACTTTGATGGTTTGCCACCTTACTTCCTCGTTGATACTTGCATTATGCATGACCCTACCTTCCTATGAGGGTTATGCCGGTGGGAGTAGATAGGATGCTAAGGTAGATGCTACGCAAAAAGGGACGGGTATATGCATGGTGAAGGAGACAAAGTATTTTCAAAAGACTTTTTCGAAAACCCAGTCGGGTGCCACTTATGCCCGAGGGAGATAATGAGATGGGTAACCACTTGATGACGAAGTGGTGTACCGAGGCAAGTGTGTGTGTTGTTTTCGAAAACGGATTAGATTTAAGATTTGTCATTGTCCCAACCTTACATGCGCAACCACTCTACCCTTGTATGGGAAAGGGCATTATTGATTACCTAGGCCGATACTAGCTTGGAGCCCGCATTACTAGTGACGGGGGAGAGTTGGTGCTCTCTCTCACGACGGGGTCGTGCCAGTTAGGGCGGCCATGACTGTTTTCACAGGGCACCGGATACACAGTTGTGTCCCCTTGCGGATGTTACGATCTCGAGTGAGTCTCGTATGATGTACATCGTGAGGATATGGAACAACGAGTGGACTCTTTGTTAGTGTCGTCTAGGGAAAGATAGTGATCGGGTGCTTACCCAGGGTACTTGAGGTACCGCGGGTCGTGGATGACACGGAAGTTCCCCAGATCTTGTGGGTAAAGTGTGCAACCTCTGCAGAGTGTAAAACTATTCGAATAGCCGTGTCCACGGTCAAGGACAGTTGGGCGGTGTTGCTTAAACTATGTCCAGAGTTTTACAAACCGCGTGTGTGTGTGTTGATAAAACTATTTGGGTTAAGTCAGATGACTTGACATGATGATCGAGTTGGATTGGTGTCCAACTCCGATTATGTTGATATATGTAACTTGTTCATACGGATGTCTGTACTCTCATGATGCATACTTTACATGTTGGCAGATCATGTCATTGCACGCAAAACTAGCTTTACGCAAAACTACCTACTTAGTGCTATATCTTTGCATTATTGTGCCTTGTTCCAATCATGGGTTGCTTGTGAGTACATTCAAAGTACTCATTGGCTTGCCACTGGTTATTTAATTGGCAGGCATGGAAGAACAGGAGTTCGAAGAAGAGTTCTTTGGAGATGAACATGCGAACTAGGACGTTTCCCAGTCAGAATGCCTGTAGGGTTAAGGCAGATGGCATGGGTTCTACTTACCGACGAAGAATTTCCGCTGCTTAAGTTTATTTGGTGTTCAGCCCTTGTGGCTTTATCTATGTAAGACTTGACCATAATGGTCATAATTTGTGTAAGACGGTATGTATGGATGTAAGACTCATGTTATTCAGCTTCTGTGTGTTTAGTGAGAATTGATCTCTGGGATCACTGTACATGTGCATTCGGTGATCACGACTCATGAGTCGGGGTCCCCATACACAGCCCTAGCATAAGCCCTGCTTGTCATTGCATTTCATCATGTCATCATCATTTCAAATTATGAAAGCTGAATTGTGGTTAGTTGAAACCCTCAGATATCATTCTCTGAAATGATCAACCAAAAATATTTCTTCAAATGAGCCCAATAAAATGTTCCTGTTACTCTATGAAAATAATGGCAAGAAGTATAATTCAAACCAATATTTTTGGAATCATAGAAATATTCATTTTGGGCATTTGAGTTAATTCAATAACTATTTGCATTGGATTTATATTTGTTATATACTAAATATAACTCCAATAATTCTGAAAGTTTGTGAATGGCTTTGAATACTTTTTAATAGGCCACATAATAGTTTTTAGAAGATTTAAACTGGTATGGTATTTTAAACTAAACCAAAACAAACCTGTGAAATAGAAAACATAAATTAATTAATAAAAAGGACTTACCTGGACGGCCGAGTAGGCAGCATACCTGGCCGGCCCAGCCCACCGAGGACAGAGCCATCTTCTTCCTCCTGCCAGTAGGCAGAGGGGAAGCGTGGCGCGCATGCGTGCGTCCCCGGCCACCTCCTGCTTGCCCCTCCCTTGACCTGATCCGCGTCTGGAGACGCCCGAGGCCCCCTCTCACTTTCTCCTCACTCTCTGCTCTCTCCCTCGGCCTCTAGCCCCACCTCCCGAGCACACCCGAAAGTGCCCATCGCCACCGTCGCCGTCCGCCGCGGCCACAGTCAACCCCTCGCCCCTCTGTTGTGCACACGAGCTCCGCCCGTACTCCAAGCACCTCTCCGCTGACAAACGCAAGCCGAGGAGCACCACGCCGTCATCTTCGAGCTCGTCACCACCGCATCTGCTCGCCGGACTTTGCTGGTCAATTCGCCGTCTCCGACATCACCCCGAGGCCACCGACCTGCTCTTCGACCCCCCAGTGAGCTCCTTCATCGTTTCCCCTAGCCTCTTGGCCTATAGCTCACCGTAGCACCGTTTCCCTGCTGCGCCTAAAGCTCGTTGTTGCACGTCCATGGGCCGCCGTGGAAACAACACCCGCACCTTGTGTCCGAGCACTACCGCGTGGCCAGAGTGTTCCCAGAAGCCCGTAGCACCTACCTGCTCCTCCTGCCGTGCCCCTTAACGCCGAATCCGTGCGTGTGCGAACTCCGACCACCGCAGGAGTGGATACCGCTGTCGTTTGAGGCCACCTCCAATGATGGTTTTGGCACCAACGTATGCATGCGAGTACCAGCTCTCCGTAGAAGGTCTCCGCTGCTCGTTTGGTCGCCTGTAGGCGATTTCCGAGCGCCTCCACCGCGTCTGACATCGCCACCAGCCTAACTGCAGGTTAATTAGCACTAATGGCCTCTCCAGTGCCCATGACAGGTGGGCCCGGCCGCTGACAGTAACTAGATTAGGTTTAAATCAACGCTAACTAATCCTGCTAACTAAGTGGGCCACTGACCAGTGGGCCCATGTGTTAGGTTTGTCCTGGACCAGTCCTGTTAACTTGCCGACATCGCACCGAGGTCATGCTGACGCAGTAAACTATTTCTAGAATTTAAATATACCTAAATGATTTATTTATTTTCAGAAATTTGCCTAAACTTCTAAAAATCATAGAAAATAAACCATAACTCCAAATGAAATACTTTTTATATGAAAAATGATCAGAAAAATCCAAAGAATCCATTTATGCTACTATCATGCATGTTTGAACAACCGAAGGTTGCTGTATAAGACAATTTCAATTAAGGGCATTTGAAATGCCTTATGTGGAATTTGAATTTGAATCTTGTGTTCAAACCAACTTTATCTAAATTGTTGCTAGCTACATTAGCTCAAATCACAGTATATTGCCATGTCACATTCATGCATCATATTATTGCATTGCACTGATTGTGTTCCTTCTCTGTTTGCTGGTGTTTGTCCCCTCTCAGTAGACAATGTTTTTCCGACGTTGAGATCGATGTCACTTATGAAGAGAAGTTCTATCTTCAGAAGTGTCAGGCAAGCAAACCCACATTGAGCATTCCTATACAATCCCACTCTCTTGCTCTTGCTCTCTTTTACTGTATTAGGAAAACAACGATTCAACTGTTACATGATGGGTAGTTGAACCCCTTTCCTCTGCATGACCTATCTTTGCCACAGTAAATAGTTGAAACCCACTAGCATTAGTAGGAGTTGTTTGAGCCATGATGTGCCTACACATTTATGCTTTGCTTGTTATGCCTGCTATGCTTAGAGTTGTGTCGGGTCTGATTCATCTGGGATGATATGAAATGTGGTCATCATGACCTACTATTGAGAGCTAAGTGTGTGAACACGATTTGGTAAAGGTAGCGGTGAGAGGCCATGTAGGAGTACATGGTGGGTTGTCTCATTGAAATCGTTCTCAAGAACTGAGTTCTGTGTTTGTGATCTAAGACAGTTACTACCACACATTGGATTCCGGTAACTCGACCCCTCTCGGCTTATTAATCGCCTCGATCTCTGTCCAGGAGTTGCAACTAGTTTCTGATGTTTGTAGGTTATGTTAGTAGTCTACCAAGTGGCACCCGGTACAGGTGGGCTTGGGACAGACTAGGCACCATGGACTGGTGTACCAAGTGGCTCCCATTTGGTGGCTTGGGAACCCTACACACATCGTTTGGGGCCGTAGTGGAAACCTCGGTCGGACTCCCTGCGGATGGAACCTGAATAGGCGATAAACCTGGACTAGAGACTTGCATGGTTAGTCAGGTCGTGGCCGACACCCTCGCCAGGCTTTCGCTTGAAGGTTGCCAAGATACATGAAGTGTACATGGCGGTAAGTGGTGAGAGCGTGTGTGAAGAAGTGCACCCCTGCAGGGTTAACATGATCAATTGAATAGCAGCGTCATGATAATGGACTACTGGGTTGCTTATGCAGTTCATAGACAAGTGAAAGTGGATACTCTAAAATGCGCAAGATAAGCGTGAGTGCTATGGATGGCCTTCTCGTAGGGAGACGAGAGCAGATCCATAGTGGTGTATAGATATGGTGAATATGTGGACTCGTGTGCGCCACCTCAAAAGAGTTACCAACAGTCGTAGTACAGGATAGCCACTGAGTCAAAGCTGGCTTGCTGCAGTTAAACTCCACCACCCCTGTGTTGATACTGATGCATATGTAGCTAGTTTTGATGTAAGTCTTGCTGGGTACATTTGTACTCACGTTTGCTTAATTTATGTTTTTGCAGACAGACTTCAGTCTCACTAGTAGTTCCGCGTGAACTTCGACTTTTAGCTTGTTACCTTAGCTACGATCTTGTACCCTTGGGAGGGTCTTGTAGATAGTCAGGCTCTAAAGCCTTCTTCCTTTTCACATGTCTTTACCCAGACATGGTTATGCTTCCGTTGCTTGTATGCTCTGTATGTTGGTTCATGTGCCCCATGATTGTAATTCTTACTATGTATGACTCTTCAGAGCCTTCTGGATAAATACTTTGAGTCGTAGAGTTCTGTTGTGATGCCATGCTGTATTTTCACATATCAAGCATATTGTGTGTATGATTTTGAAATGCTTGCTATGTGTGGGATCCGACAATCTAGTTGTTTATTCTTGGTAGCCTCTCTTAGGGGGAAATGTCTCCTAGTGCTTCCACTGAGCCATGGTAGCTTGCTACTGCTCCGGAACACATGGGATGATCGGCATGTGTCCTTCTTTGCTCCTGTGTCTGTCCCTTCGGGGAAATGTCACGTGTTGTTCCTTTAAGTCCTTGTAGCTTGCTACGACTTGGGTTCATACTTGATGAGCGGCACGTGCATTGCTGGGTCATGTATGCCTGTCCCTATAAGTTAGTGCCACCTTGGGTTTACGATTAGTCATGTCGGCTCGGGTTCTCTGTCATATGGATGCTAGCAACGCTATCATATACATGAGCTAAAAGGCGCAAACGGTCCCGGGCCAGGTAAGGTGGAACCCGTGGGGATACCGTGTGTGAGGCCGCAAAGTGATATGATGTGTTACATGCTAGATCGGTGTCACTTAGGATCGGGGTCCTGACACCAGTCATCGCTACATGCAAATGTGTATTCCAAGAAAAATATATGTGTTGCTTGTTTTGCCAAAATAAAAGGCTCGTTGGTCTGGTACGCCGCCTTGACATTGATGGATTTGAAGTAATCATCAGCTCTGGGTTTTGCGATCCTGGAAAACAGGTTATACCAACGACAACACAACAGAACCACACACCGATGAACCTCGAATCTCGAGATATACTGCAACTGAACAATGTCTGTTATGTTAGCATACATTTCAGTTGTCACTTCGCCATACTTAATAGTGCTCATAATGGCACTGTTTTGTGTCTTCTTGTCTTCATCGCGTGCAAGGGTGTTGTAGCGCACATCTCCAACAACGCAAGATTCATAACGTCTTACCCGAGTATCAGGACCCATTGCTAGTGTGTAAAGGGCATCGTCAACTGCGTGCCCATCCTCCCGCATCTTCTTAACCTAGGGTTAGAAAATAGACAAGCTGATCATCTTATGTACTCAATATATTAAAAAACTGACAGTGCAATTCAAAAGCTTACATGGCTCTTGAACCATTTCACAAATCCTGCCATTACCAGTTTGTCAATGTTTCTTGGATTTTGCGGCTGTAACTCGTTTTGGTAGATGCTGTCCAACATAATGATCGCGTCAAACATCTAAATATATAAGAATATGCTGCAAGTTTAGTAGATTATGATGTATTAGTTGCATTACTTAGCAGTTACTTGATATAAGATAGTATCTCAGGACAGTTATTCAACACATACCAAACCATTTTGTCCAAATCTTTAGGTTTGTCGTCTTGGACTCTTCCCTGTAACTGGAACAGAACAATCGAAAACATTGAGCCCGAGATTGTCTTCAACCACCTCTTTGCTAAGTTGATCAGCTGTTTCAATGTATTTTGAGAAGAATGTCAACGCTTCTGTAGCAATGTAGGCCTCTGCAATGGAACCCTTGGGTCTAGCTCTGTTCCTAACATAGCCCTTGAAAGTGCCTAGCCGCCTTTCATTACGGTACATCCAGCCATACTGTACTGGACCTCTAAGTAGTGCCTCATTAGGTAGATGAACAGCCAAATGCACCATCACATAAAAGAAGGCTGGAGGATATACCTTCTCAAGGTCGCATAGGATAGTTGGTATCTTGTCTCTAAGACGCTCCAAAGCATCTATCCTGATATTTCTACTTCAGAGTTCCCTGAAGAATTGTCCCAACTCGGCAGCTGCTCTGTATAAGTCAGGGCGGCCCAATCCTCCAAGGATAACAGGTAAAACCCTTTGAAGTAGGATGTGGCAGTCATGAGTTTTCAACCCTTGTACCTTGTTTCCATTTGTACTAACTCTCCTTTCAGGGTTGGAAGCAAATCCTTGTGGGAATCTCACACGTGATAGGACCTCGCAGAATTCTTTTCTTTTTACCTTGTCCAAGACGCATTACCTGGTGTGTCATATCCCGTGGTTTACCTTCATCTTGCACCTGCAAATCCTGTCTGATACCCAGATGTGTCAAATCAATGCTAGATTTTAAGGTATCTTTCATCTTGCCTTCAATATTAAGTAGTGTGTCGATAGTACTGTCACATATATTTTTCTCGATGTGCATCACATCAAGATTATGCCGCAGATCAAATCTTTCCAATACTCCAAGTCCCACAAAGTGGACCTGCAGGTAAACAATAATCTCTCTTCTGCCCTACCACGCTTCCCTTTCTCGCTACCATTATCAGGATGGTTTCCTGGTGTAATATGCCTGACCTTCTCTAATTCCACTTGCAACTCATCGGCGGTGAGCCTCTTTGGCGCATCACGGTTTTCATGCTTTGCATAGAACACATATCTTCGGTATTTTGTAGGACGTGGCTTGTCCTTGGCAAGGAAACGCTGGTGTCCAATGTAACAGATCTTGCTAAGTATTGGGTATGACAGTCACAGCGAACACATGCATTGTAACCATGTGGCTTTCGCCCTGACATAGTGCCCAAAGCCGGATAATCATGGATGCACCAAATTATAACAGCACGCAGAAAGAAATCAACTGGTGGGCTGCTATATAGGTCTCGAGTGAGAACACCCCTCCATAGTTGTTGAAGTTCCTCCACAAGAGGCTCCATGAATAAATCAAAATCGTTTCCAGGACTTTTTGGACCTAGGATGAGCAAGCCATGTAGTTTGATTCTTTGGTGCAGACATTTGGAGGCATGTTGTAAGGGATAACAAGCACTGGCAACATGCTATATGTGGCGCTATGGTGGCCAAATGGTGTTAAATCCATCTGAAGCTAAGCCAAGTCTAATGTTTCTCGTGTCAGCAGCAAATTTTTTGTGTTTCTGATTGAAGCTATGCCACTCACTACCATGAGATGGATGGCTCATTACATTCTGATATCTGTACTCCTGGTTCCTAGAATGCCACAATACATCCTCTCTTGTTTCAGCATCATGAAACAACCTTTGCATTCTTGGTATAAATGGAAAATGTCTCAGAACATTATGAGGAATCCTCTTCACAACATCGCCATCTTTACATCTTGATGATTTGAATTTTGGGCATTCACTTAAGTTGGCATAATCCTTCAGGGACAGAACACAATTATTCTTACAAATATGGATCATATCATATCAAATACCAACTGGGCGAAGGAAAATCTTCATTTTACTGTAGGTGTGTGGTAGCTCAGACGCATCTGGGAAAGATTTTCGGAAAGCAACCAACATCGCATCGAATGATTTGTTGGTCATCCGCTCAGATGTCTTCACCTGAAGAAAGGTGACCATAGCTGAGAATACTGGCAGCTTATTTCCTGGGGTGACAACCACGTTGCATTGTTCCAACATGCGGGCCCACCGTTCTTCTTCTGTAGGTGAAAGTTCATGAAATGCACTAGCATTTCGTAGCATTGTTTCAATGTTGGTAAAACTCACTAGCTCCGCCACCACCACCTCCTCCTCCTCTTCCACCTGAGCATCAGGCAGATCAAGATGGTGATCTGCTGCTTCCACGTAGTCAGTAACATTGACGTTCACAGCTTCACCATGATGAACCCACCTAGTATATGTGACCGACATCCCATACAAGATAATTTTGCACAGTTGACTGGGGTCTTGTAACTGAATTCATACAACTGCTACATGGGCAAAGCACATATGATTTTGGACCACTGTACTCAGCTCTATTAAAGTTCATGAAGTTTTCAACCCCCTCGACATATGCAGCGGAGAATCTTTGAGCAGAAGTTGTCCAGGTCTTGTCCATCTATTAGACATACAAATAAGTTCTTCTACTAGATATTACAGGAAAAACATATATGCTTTTCTATGAAGTCCAAAAAAAAATACCTAGGTCGATGTCTAAAGCTATGGCAAGATATTTGGACGAGCAGATATAAGTAATGAAATATATGTAAAGCTAATTTAGCAAACAGATTTGAGTGCTAAATTACGCAGGTTGTTTCAGCAGTCAATGAGGCCGAGCACATAGCCATCGAACTATCGAAGGCCATTGCAGCGACAAAGATTGAGTATAAAATGGTGTACAACTATTTCACCTAACAGATTGTCTAGTAGAACATGGCAATCTATGTCACAATAAATATATGGCAGGATATTTTAGCAACTAATCGGGCTTAGCATGCCATCTCAGCTAAGCAGATTGAGTGTAGAACAGGGCAAGGAAGCTTCTTAAGCAGAGCATATTGACTGTAAACTACTTCGGCAAACCGTGAGATTAACAACGTCTATCAGCTAACATTCAGCGCTACACCGACATGCACGGGGCCTCAGTCTAGAATGTGCGTACCATGGGAGAAGCTGACCGCCGTCCATCTCCACACGAACATCACCAGTGGTGGCGGCTATGACCGCTGTGCGTCTCCACAAGAACGCCGCAAGTGGTGGCGGCGCGACTAGAGAACGACAGTCTATAAGAGCGTACTGTGGGAGCAAGAGGATCGCCGTGCATCCCCTCGATGAACCACGGTGCCGACGTATCGGCGCGGCAGGGAGGGCGGCTTTGGTGGAGCGAATGGAGTAGAGGGGGACGGGGGGGGGGGGGGTTGGGGAATATTATTGGCTAGTTGGCCGAAGGGCGGTTGAATTTGGGATTTGGGGGGAATTTTGGGGGGGTGTCGAGTAAATGACCACGGGTAGCCTAGCCGGCTCTCCCTGGCTCTTCAAAAAATATCAGGCCGATCGAGCCTTCAAGCACCCAAGGCATGGGGCCGCCTTCCCTAGGTCGGCTGTCTCACAGGCCGACTACCGGAAGGCGACCCGGCCCTAAACCCTCATGAAGAAAGCCACGAGGGGCCGGCTCCAAGAAGCAGACCACGAAGAGACCGGCTCCAAGAAGCCGGCCATGAAGAGACCGACTCCAAGAAGCCGGCCCCTGGCAGGCAGCCAAGATCGTGCCCTCAATGTCTGCACCCACATAACGGTGATGAGACGGGGCATGGCAACAGTGAAGCCTGCCACCCCCGAATCCCGGAGCACGCATGGCCACAGTGTGTCGTACGAGGCAGCCATCACCCGTCCGGCGTGGCACTGTTGCCATGTTGACCATGACGCCACCCACGACAGGCTGTCAGTACGGCCCGTAGGCGGCGGGCCCCTTCAGTCATAGAGACATTCGAAGGCGGCCAAGCCTCCCCCCCAGTCGGCCTGGGATGCGGCCGGCTCCCAACAGCCGGCTTGCTCCCTCCCTCGAAGTATGCGCACCATTAAGGAGACAAGACGAGGTAAGGCTATAGTGAGAGACCGCCAGGTGGCGGCACTGTAGCCATGCTTACCTCGACCAAGCCCTCGTCATCAAGAGTGAGGCAACAGTAACCAGCTCCCGACAAGACCCCCAAGCAGTGGGACCTGCCTGCCGACCAAGAGGCCGGCAGCCGGCGGGACCCACCAGTCGGCGGGCCCAATGGCCGATGGAGAAGCTTGGCGAACATAGACAGCGACGACTAGGGCCCACGCCCGGCCGGGATTACAGTGTACCCACGGGGTAGGCCTATATAAACCCCAGGCACCCATGCAAAGGGTTGATCTCGATAGTTTTAGACACTACATTGAGGGGAGGAAAGAGCTAGCCTTTGCCTTTCTTCTTCCTCTCACCGAACAGCTCAAGGAGCCTCTTGTAGCCACTTGTTGATCTAGTGATCATGCGGAGACCCCGCAGAGCAGGACTAGGGGTGTTATATCCACGGAGAGCCCCGAACCTGGGTAAGATCCGCCGGCGTGCATGTCTCCGCCTCATCCCGTTTCCAGGCACCGATGATGTCTTATTGGCTCCCACAATGATAAGCCACCCGTTGGAATATGTCGCACTTACCACCCGACATTTAGCGCCCCCTTCCAGAGACCTGCACTGGACGGGAACCCTTTTCCTTCCCAGCGAGCGTAGCCAGCCCGGCACGCCCGATGGCGCTTGCCCGACAAGACCGCAAAGGCGCCACCGACGCCACAAGCAGCGAGCTGCCTCGCCGATCTTCTTGGCGAGGCCCGCATCTCCGACGAGCCCGCGTCTGACGCGGGCACAGGCTGCCCCGAGAGCCGCCTTGTCAGCCTCCTCGACCAACTCCACGTCTCCAGCGATCCTGCTGTGGATTTGGAGTCAGTTGGCTCCACCGACCTGATGCTTGTCGACTCCGACACGGCATCTCTTGACGCTTTCCCCGCCAACGTAGTGATCTTCGACGACCCTCTTCCTCGAGCCGACAGCGGCGGCAGCATCGTCACTGAGGTACTAGTCATCAGCCACGGCATCGCCTCTGGCGAGAACGCCCACGACGCCCTGCAAGCGGCGCTACACGACTTGACTGCCCCCATCCCGGCCGACGCCGACGCCGAGACACTGGAGGCACGCCGCCTCGCCTTCATTATGGAGGGCCAGAAGATAGCCTCCATGAGACGCCTCACTGAGGCTCACCAGCGTGAAGTCGACCGCGCCGCCTTTGGTATGCCACCTCCCGACGGGCCTAGCCGGGCCGGCGTCGTCAAGAAGCGCGGCACGGCCATCGCCAACATGTTGGGAGCAGACCGCCCAGTCTATGCCACGCCCCTCGAGAACCTACGCGCCGCCCGGTCGATCGTGGACGAGCTGAATGGACTGGGGGGCCGATGAGCTCCCCTACATGACCAGACGCATCCAGCAGTTAATCGACGCGGCCACAGATCGACATGAAGCCGGCGCTCGCGCTGTAAGTCCTCCCCCACGCCGAGAGCACGGTGCGACGTCACAGACACCGACTGCGGGAGGCGCCCGCACAAGGCAAGAAAAGGAGCCGGCTGCTAGCCGTAGTCGGACTCGAGTCACCATCGAGCGCGGTGCAGAAGGCCGCCCGTGAGCTGTGGAGCAATGAGGCGATCCGCCTCCTCCTCCGCCTCGTAGGGAGAGATATCCCACCCCGCCGCCTGTCACGCATCCGACTCTCAGCGGCCGACTAGGCCACCGCGAAGGAGTCGGCGAGAATGACGCCCGCCATCGGATCAACCGCCAAGCGCGATCCCTGGCGCTAGAAGAAGAAGACGATGTTGGCCCGCCTTTCTTTGGCCCCCGCATCCGCGACGAGCCCTTCCCCAAAGGGTTCTCACACCCAAGATACACGCCCAAGTGAAACGACTCCGTGAAGCCGGAAGATTGGTTGATCGATTACTCCACCGTAGTTTGCATAGCAAACGGCAACAGGCGTGTTGCCGTGAAATATGTCCCCCTCATGCTCCAAGGCACGGCATGCACCTGGCTCAACAGCCTCAAGCCTTACAGTGTCAACAGCTGGCTAGACTTCACAGAAGCCTTCATCCGCAACTTCACCTACACCTACAAACGGGCTCCCAAGCCCCGACAGCTCTCCTTGTGTGTTCAAGGGCCCAATGAATCAACTCGCGACTACCTCACGCGTTGGGACGAGCTCCGCAACTCCTGCGAAGGGGTGCACGAGGTTCAAGCCATAGAGTACTTCACCGCGGATGCCGAGAGAAGGCACCCTCCTCAGCACCGACTCCTCTCTGACGAGTCGACTACCCTCGGCTAATTTAGCTGATCATAGCAGAGACAAATGCACGCCACGGCCGACTCTTCAATGAAGACCGAGCTTCGAGTAGACGCCTTCGGGAAGGTGCTCGCTCCGGCTCCCAAGATGCCGGCTGGAGACTCCAACCGACACCCGTACCTGAACGACCACAAGCGCAAGGCCCCTATGCCGCATTCCACCAGTCAGCAAGTGGCCACAATCGGTGCCCAAGAAGCAGAAGGGCGGCAGGCCGGCTTGGCAGCCGGCTTTCTCCTACGAGCAAGCCCTTGATGCCCCCTACAAGTTCCACAGCGGCGCGAAGCCGTCCAACCACACGACTCGGAAATGCCACTGGCTCACACGAATCTCCAAAGGCGAAGGGCTGGTGCCGCCCTACGCTGCTGGCCGCCTCCGGCCCCTCGTGACCGGCCGCTCGACCAGCAGTCGGGGCTGTTCAAGACGAGTTCCCCGACGAGCATGCTGCCTACGTCATCTTTACAAGCCAGACCGAAGACCGGCGCAGCCGGCGCCGACAACACCAAGAAGTCAACGCGGTCGCCTCCAACAACCCCGAGTTCATGCACTGGTCGGACAAGTCTATCAGCTGGAGCTGGGCCGATCACCCAGAGGTGATGCCATCTCCCGGCTCTTACGCATTAGTTTTGGATGCCACCCTCGCAACAGAAAGGCGAGCTGCCCGTTTCTCCCGCGTGCTGATAGATGGCGGGAGCAGCATCAACATACTGTACCGTGACACCATGGAGAAGCTGAACATCAAGACGAAGCAGCTCATGCCTAGTCGGACCGTGTTCCATGGCATCGCATTCGCCTACTGTCCTGCTCACCAATCGGCAAGATCAAGATTGATGTTCTCTTTGGGGACAAGGATCATTTCCGCCGAGAAGCAATATGGTTTGAAGTAGTGGATCTAGAGAGCCCTTACCACGCAGTGCTTGGCCGACCTGCTCTGGCCAAGTTCATGGATGTACCCCACTACGCCTACCTCAAGATGAAGATACCGATGGCCGGAGACTACAAGAAATCCTCCGAGTGTGCGGCAGCTAGCAGCCAGCTGGCTGAGTCCCTCGTGATCGTTGAAGAGAAGAAGATGCTGGATCGAGTCGTGGCCATGGCCGGCAAGCAGCCGGCCCTGTCCCCCGACCCCAAGGAATATGATGCTCAAGGTTCTTTCCAGCCGGCCAAAGAAAAAAAGAAGATACCTACGGACCGGAGAACCGGAAAGGTTTGCCGTCATTGGGGCAAACACGGGCCGACAAATAGGAAGGCGAGCTCGTTGATTTCCTCCGTGAGAATCGGGACATCGTCGCATGGTCCCCAAGGACATGCTGGTGTTAGAAGGATTTCGCCGAGCACAAGTTACACGTCCGGCGGATGCAAAACCAGGTCAAGCAGCCCCTCCGCCGACTGTCGGAGGAAAAGAGAAGGATTGTAGGAGAAGAGATAGCCCGGCTTCTGGCAGCCGGCTTCATTATGGAGGTGTTCTTTCCAGAGTGGCTTGCCAACCCGGTCCTCGTGTTGAAGAAGAATAACAAGTGGCGCATGTGTATAGATTACACCAGCCTCAACAAAGCCTGCCCCAAAGATCCATTTGCCTTACCTCGAATCGACCAAGTGATAGACTCCACAGCCGGATGCGAGCTGTTGAGCTTCTTGGATGCTTATTCAGGCTACCACGGATAAAGTTGGATCCGGCTGACCCCAAGACCGCCTTCATCACACCATTCGAGACTTTACGCTGCGACTATGACATTCGGCTTGAGGAATGTCGGTGCCACTTTTCAGCGTTGCATGCAGAAATGCCTCCTCAAGCAGCTCGGCAGAAATGCCCACGTCTATGTAGACGATATTGTGGTGCAAACGGAGAAGCGCGGCACCTTGATGGAAGACCTCAGAGAGACATTTGAAAACTTGCACCGGTTTCAGATCAAGCTCAACCTCGAGAAATGCGTGTTCGGAGTACCAGCTGGCCAGCTTCTAGGCTTCCTGGCCTCCGAACGCGGAATCGTATGCAACCCAGTGAAGATCAAGGCCATAGAGAGAATGGAGATTCCTACCAAGCTACGAGACGTCCAAAAGATTACCGGATGCCTGGCCTCCCTGAACCGCTTCATCGGTAATTTGGGAGAAAGCTCTCCCCCTCTACCAACTCATGAAGAAGTCCACTCACTTCGAGTGGAGCGACCAAGCAGACCAAGCTTTCCACGAGCTAAAGAAGATGCTGGCCATGCCGCCTATATTGGCGGCACCGACTGAGAAAGAGCCCATGCTCCTTTACATTGCCGCCACTAGCCGGGTGGTCAGCACCGTTATCGTGGTTCAGCACCCAGAAGAAGGTCGAGCTCAGCTATTCCAGAGGCTGGTGTATTATTTGAGCCGGCATCTTGTCCACCTCGGCGTAACTACCGCACTACGGAAGATGTGCTATGGTGTGTACTTCGCCAAGAAGCTCAATCCCTACTTTCAAGAGCACCCCATCACGGTCGTATGTAATGCCCCGCTCGCCGAGATCATAGGCAGCCGGGATGCATCCGGCCGGGTGGCAAAATGGGCCATTGCGCTGGCTCCTTACACAATCTTCTACCAGCCTCGCACTGCCATCAAGTCGAGCATTGGCCGACTTCCTTGTCGACTGGGCCGAGACCCAGTACCTGCCGCCGGCCCCCGACTCCACTCATTGGCGGATGCACTTCGATGGATCCAAGATGCGCACCGGCTTGGGAGCCGGCATCGTCCTCACCTCTCCCAAGGGTGACAAGCTCAGATACACATTGCAAATTCATTTTGCCGCCTCCAACAATGTGGCCGAGTACGAGGCGCTCATACACGGGCTCCGGCTAGCCAAAGAACTCGGCATCCGCTGGATCACATGCTATGGTGACTCGGATTTGGTAGTCCAGCAATCATGTGGCGACTGGGACGCCAAGGACGCAAACATGGCGAGCTACCGCTTCCTCGTTCAGCAAATCAGTGGATATTTTGAAGGATGCGAGTTCCTCCACGTGCCACGGGCCGACAACGAGCAAGCAGATGCCCTGGCACGAATAGGCTCCACCCGACAAGCTATACCAACCGGCGTCTCTCTCCAACGCCTCCTCAAGCCGTCTGTCAAGCCATCTCCAGAATCTGATTCCATCTTCATACCGACCGACAAGCGCAATGAATCCGACTTTGGGGAACCAAGCAGGCGGCTCGGGAACTTCGACAGGCGGCTTGGGGACTGCCATAGTCGTACCTGGCCCGGGGACTTCAGAACCCAACCCGTGGACTACGGCAGTCGGCCCGGGGGCTGCATCGACACAACAGGCGGTGGCCAACTCCAACTCTTCACCACCCAGCCCACCCGCCCTGGTCGCAGTAGCCGTATTGGCAATAGAAGAAGTCACAGCTCCATCATGGGCCCAGCCCATCCTCAACTTCCTGGTAAACAGAGAGCTGCCGACTGACGAGATCTCGGCAAGGCAAGTCCAACGCCGAGCTGGAGCATACACGATAATGAACCGAGAGCTCGTTAGACGCAACGTCACTGGAGTCTTCCAGCGCTGCGTCGAGCCAGAGAAGGGCATAGCAATCCTCAAGGACATCCATCAAGGCGAATGTGGCCACCACGCGGCCTCAAGATCACTCGTCGCCAAAGCTTTCCGCCATGGATTCTTCTGGCCGACTGCTTTGGAAGACGCAAAGGAGTTAGTCAAACACTGCAAAGGGTGCCAAGTCTTGACTCCAAGCAACACTCGCTTCGCACTCAATCATCGCCCCTCACTCGGCCTTTTGCCGTCTGGGGACTGGACATGGTGGGCCCATTCAAGATGGCACGCAGCGGCATGACACATCTGCTCGTCGCCGTGGACAAATTTACCAAGTGGATTGAAGCGAAGCCGATCAAGAAACTGAATGGGCTGACTGCCGTGACATTCATCGCAGATATTACAACCCGGTATGGCGTACCACACAGCATCATCACCGACAATGACACGAATTTTGCCAAGGGAGCACTGGCACGTTTCTGCGCGACACAGGGCATCCGACTGGAATTAGCGTCCGTTGCCCACCCGCGGTCAAACGGTCAAGTCGAGTGAGCAAACGGCCTCATCCTCTCCGGCATCAAGCCCTGATTGGTCGTACCACTTGAGCATTCGGCCGGCTGTTGGCTCGACGAGCTGCCGGCCGTCCTCTAGAGTTTGCGCACTACCCCGAACAAGTCAACCGGCTTCACCCCTTTCTTCCTTGTATATGGTGCCGAGGCTGTCATCCCAACTGACATTGAGTTCAACTCACCTCGGGTCACCATGTACATGGAGGCGGAGGCCAAGGAAGCACGAGAAGATGGCGTCGGCCTGCTGGAAGAAGGTCGGCTGTTAGCCCTCAGCCGTTCCGCCATCTACCAGCAGGGTTTACGCTGCTACCACAGCCGGAAGGTCAAGCCAAGATCCTTCTAAGAGGGTGATCTTGTGCTCCAGCTGATCCAGCGAACAGCCGGCCAGCACAAGCTCTCGGCCCCTTGGGAAGGCCCCTTCATCGTCAGCAGGGCTTTAGGCAAGGACTTCTACTACCTGATCAACGCGCAGAAGCCGAAGGCACGCAAGAGAGATGATTCCGGCAAGGAGTCGGAACGACCATGGAACGCCAATCTCCTTCGAAGATTTTACAGTTAAAATGCAGTATGTACCACGCTACCTTTTGTATTAAGTATGAGACAACGGGCCCCCGAGGAGCACTCGGGGACTACCCTCTTTTACCTATGTGTGATGAGTATCATGCCATTGATTATGTTACTACATTTGTTTTCTCGTCTGGCACCGGGTTCGACCAGTCGGCCCGGGGACTTGTCGCCTTGAGTTATATTCAAGTTCTACCTGCAGTCAGACAAGTAGTGTGCCGGCACCCAAGCCCTCTCTTGTTGAAAGTCACAGTTCGAAGAATCGACTGTCTGGCTGGCAAGAGCCAAAGGTAGGAAAGGATGCCCACATGAAAAACGGCTAAGGACTAACGAACTTATATAACACAAGCCGACCTCCCACCCCCGCTAACCGGCTTTTAGAGCAGCCGGCTGGCCAGCTTCCCATTAACCTTGCTACAATCTAAGAAAGCTCGAGTCCTTGTCCTCCTAAATGGCCAAGCCCTTCCCCAGCCACAGACTGCAGAGCAGCTGTCCGGCTGGGAAGGCGGCGACCAAGGGAGGGCGGCAAAGGAAAACAACCAAAGGATGAAAAGCAAGTATGAATGGAAGCCAAGCACATGCATGATTATATTTACACAAAATGCCTTCGAAAGACCAACATTCAACATAGTATGAATACACCACCAGTGGGTGGAACTGCGCAAATTTAATAAAAGTTGTTCAAAGAGTAACGAGCAGGAAAACAAAGACGGCGAATCAGGCCAAGGGAGCAACAGGTGAGTCGGGCAGGTTGGTGGAGACGGCAGTACTGGCTGGAGGAGTGGCCGGCTGACGAGTCTCGGCATGATCGTCACCTGTTGCAGGCGGCGCGCTCGCACGCGCCTCGTTGCGGGAGGCACGATCAGGCTGAGGCTGGTTGGTCGCTCCACCGTCTGGCACGATGTCTTCACCGTCCTCCCCCTTTTCCTCTTCGCCCTTGTCGCTGGAATCGATCTCCTCCACCGAGTCATCACCTTATGTCGGGTTCAGCCCGAACCACTCCTCCGGTTGAGCGACGCCGTCATCATTTACCTCAGGGGCAAAGGCACTGGTGTCGGTGTAATCGGCGATCGCCGAGGCGCGCTGGATGATAGCCGGTCGCACCGCCTCCAGCTCCTCGTCTGTCTCCTGCCGCCAGGTGCTCAGCTGGGCCAAGTTCAGCCCAGGATACCAAGCTCGGACGAACTCTAGCGCCCGCCTAGCGCCGTACCAAGCTGCGGAAGCCTTCCAGGCCTCGAAGCGGCCGACTGCTACCTCCAGCCAGTCGGCAGTCCGACTGGGGTGCGGGCAACCACCTCGCCGGGCCAGAGGGCGGCCAGCACCTGCGCCCCGGCACGCTGAAGACGGCGGAGCATGCCGTGAGCCGGCTGCAGGCGGGCTTGAATCGCCAGAAGCTGCTCCTCTCGCGACCGACCAGCATCCGGTGCGATCTCAACCCCGGCCTGCAGTTGTGCATCGCGGAGGGCCTCAATGGCTTCGTTGGCGGCAACGGAGTAACCAGGAAAGTAATCTGCACAAAGAAGAAAGAAGTAGCACAAAGTCAGAAGACAAACCAGATGACAGGGGGCAAGCAAAGGGACGAAGAAGAAGGCGGCCTACCGTCAATCAAATCTTCAATCCGTCCATAGCCTTCGCTCAGCGCTTGCCTCGCCTTAGCCCAGCTCGCCGCCTCGGTCTCATATTCGGCTTTGAGGGCGGCCTCGCTGTCCTGCGCCTTCTTCAGGGCCGCCTTATGGCTCTCCTCCTGGTCGGCCAGTTTTTTGGCCAAGTGATCACGTTCCTGAGCCAAGGCATTGCACTCGGCTTCCTTGGCGCAAAGTGCGGTCTGGACCCCACCTAGCTGCTCCCTCAAGTCGGCATTGGCCCCTGCAGATATGAAGAAGAAGAAAAAAGCAATAAGGAAGAAGTCGTCAGGAAAGATCCGACCCGGCGCTCGTGATCGGCCGAATCTCGGGGACTACACACGATGGAGTGCGGCGCACCCACATGAGATAAAAAATGAAGCACTTACTCCGGCTCTCGGTCAGATAAGTGGTCTTATGTTTCATCTCCTGGGCCTGGGAGTTGAAAGCAGCCGCGCGGAGGTTGTGATATTCCTGCAAATAGGACGGAGGTGCGAATAAGAACAAGACAACAATCGAAGTTCATTAAGAAGTTCCAAGCCGCTTTCGAGCCGACTCGAACTCGGGGACTACACCCGAAAGATGCCGACGCTTCACGGAAGAACTCAAGAGCAATCGACGAAAAGCGGGAGGACTCACCCGAATGGCCGTCCGCGTCGCAACAAACACTTGAGTATACTGCTTCAGCGCGGCGGCCTGGGACTGAATCCGGTTCCGGACATCCTGCGCCGCCATGTTCAGCACGGCCGTCCCACCACCCGGCGTCCACCCAGGCGAGCTGGCGCTGAACGTCTCCAGATCCTGGGCCGACGAGCTGAAGCTCGCGGCTTTCTACGGGTCCGGCGCTGAAGTCGCCTTCCCCGCGCCCCGACGAGACGGCGATAGGACCACAAGATCCGCCCTCACAGTCGGCTCGCCTCTAGCCGTCTGCTCAGGCGGCACGTTAGGCCGGCCGCCTTGGCCCGTTCCAGTCGGCGATGGCGGTGCCACCTCCCCCTCCAGGACGACTGCGTTGCCCTCCTCCCTCTCCATCGCCGGCCGGTCGCGGCCGGTTTCCTCTGGCGGGGGCACTGGGATATCGGGGGCCACGGTGCGAAGGGGGATGATGAGCTGCGGAGGCTGGTTACGCAGGGCCTCCACCGCCCTGTCCGCGGCCGCAGCCTCCGCTTGAGCCTTGGCCGCTGCGTCGGCTTGCGCCTCCGCCGACTCCTCCGTCGTCTCCTGAGCCACCCTGGCGGTGGCCGCCCTCTGCTCCTCCACCTCCCGCTCCTCCCGCGCCTCCTGCGTGTTCCGCTTCGTCGCCGCTAGGAGATCGGCACGGGGATCCACGCGGCGGGCGCTCGCGGACCCTCCTGCCACTCCAACAATGGAGGAGGCAGTGGCCCGCTCAAGAGAAAGCGGAGCCCTGTTTTGATAAGTCAAGGAAAAGGCTTAGAAGAATGTCAACTGAAGGAAAAAAGAAAGGCGTGAGAGAATTGACACTTACACCGAAACCGCCTGCGACTGCTTCACCACCTTGCGGAAGCGGGCTGCCTTCGCGGCCGCCTCGTCCTGCTTGGTCGCCGCCACAGAACCCTTGGGCTTCTTCGGCTGACTGCCGAAGAGGGCCGGCGCGGCCCGGCGTTTCTGTGCGCCACCACGAGCAGCTGGCGCGGCAGATGAGCCCGCGCCTTGATGATCGGACGCCGGCAACCGCCGCGTCTTGCGGAGGAAATCGACGTGGTCCTCGTGGACATTGGAGCCATCCCAGGAGCTGGACCGCACCATGAGGACGGAGAGGCGACGGGAAAAGCGCGGAGGCGGAGGGCGCGCGATTCAGCTGCGGCAAAGCTATGGTGCACCGAGAAGATTGGCGGAGCAGCGGCGAGCAGCTGCGGCGATGGAGAGGAGGAAGAGGAAGAAAATGGCCGAGCAAGGGCGAGCGTGCGAGCGTCTGCCGCTCCCCCCCTCCACCTACTTATAGCCTCGTGCGGCGAAGCCGAGGAGGCGAGGCGTGGGGGGCGTGGGATTAACTACGCCCACTCCCCCACGCCCCGCAATTATTATGCCTTAACGACGTGCGGAAACTACCATCGGAAGGCGAGCGGCCCGCTCGGGCCACAGAAGATACACACTTGGGCCGAGGCGTGGAAGTGGTGGGCCCCGGTCTGCGGCGACGTCCCATCACGCGCGTGGGCGGGCAGGCCCTACCAGCCGAAGGGTGCCATGTGGTGCGCAGGCGGCGAGCGGCCAGCCCGCAGCCCGGCTTGCGCGCCAGCTGGTTCCCGCATTCAGACTTCAAAGCCTCCCAAAGACGGCACACCTAATCAAGGCCGGCTCCTAGCTGTCGGCTCCTCAATATAGGAAGCTGATTGAGTTTCTCGTCCTCCCTTCAGCCTCGAAGCCCAACCAGCTTTGGGGACTACTGTCGGAGTAAATGACCACGGGTAGCCTAGCCGGCTCCCCCTGGCTCTTCAAAAAATATCAGGTCGATCGAGCCTTCAAGCACCCAAGGCATGTCTCACAGGCTGACTACCGGAAGGCGGCCCGGCCCTAAACTCTCATGAAGAAAGCCACGAGGGGCTGACTCCAAGAAGCCGGCCATGAAGAGACCGGCTCCAGGAAGCCGGCCACGAAGAGACCGACTCCAAGAAGCCGGCCCCTGGCAGACGGCCAAGATCGTGCCCTCAATGTCTGCACCCACATAACGGTGATGAGACGGGGCGTGGCAACAGTGAAGCCTGCCACCCCCGAATCCCGGAGCACGCATGGCCACGGCGCCAGACGGGCAGCCATCACCCGTCCGGCGCGGCACTGTTGCCATGTTGACCATGACGCCACCCACGACAGGCTGTCAGTACGGCCCGCAGGCGGTGGGCCCCTTCAGTCAGAGAGACATTCAAAGGCGGCCAAGCCTCACCCCTGTCGGCCTGGGATGCGGCCGGCTCCCAACAGCCGGCTTCCTCCATCCCTCGAAGTATGCACACCATTAAGGAGACAAGACGAGGTAAGACTACAGTGAGAGCCCGCCAGGTGGCGGCACTATAGCCATGCTTACCTCGACCAAGCCCTCGTCATAAAGAGTGAGCCAGCAGTAACCAGCCCCTGACAAGACCCCCAAGCGATGGGACCTGCCTATCGACCAAGAGGCCGGCAGCCGGCGGGACCCACCAGTCGGCGGGCCCCAGCGGCCGATGGAGAAACCGACGAACATAGACACTGACGGCTAGGGCCCATGCCCAGCCGGATTACCATTGTACCTCTGGGGGTAGGCCTATATAAACCCCCCATGGCACCCATGCAAAGGGTTGATCTCTGATAGTTTTAGAGACTACATTGAGGGGAGGAAAGAGGTAGCCTTGCCTTTCTTCTTCCTCTCACCGAACAGCTCAAGGAGCCTCTTGTAGCCACTTGTTGATCTAGTGATCATGCCGAGACCCCGCAGAGCAGGACTAGGGGTGTTATCTCCACGGAGAGCCCGAACACAGGTAAGATCCGCCGGCGTGCATGTCTTCGCCTCACCCCGTTTCCAGGCACCGGCGATGTCTTATTGGCTCCCACAATGATAAGCCACCCGTTGGCATATGTCGCACCTACCACCTGATAGGGGGGGGGGGCATTTTCGCGCGGTGGGCGGGGGGGGGACTTTGGAGCATGGTCGGTTTCTCCAAGTGTAGTCACACGTGTCAGTGAAGAGGCAAGCCGAAGCGCGTTCCGTTTGCGTGAGCCATGCGCAGGACCGACCGTGTGTGGGGTGCAATGTGACCACGACAGGCATGCTGTGAGTGTACCGCCTTTTTCCTTTTAAACTTGGTGTTTTGCCCCCTAAAAGAACTTGGTGCAACATGTGATCCATCGATACTGCTACTAGTAATCCTGTAATCCATACTAAAACGGCACGGCCGGGTCTTTTCCTGCGTGATATGCTGGGAGGTTGGCTTAGTTGATTTTTTAGGACAGTAATGCTACACCTGTGTAATCCTAGTTACGTAATTAACATAACGTGAAATGCGTGAGCTATTGATTGTAGATTGGGGGGAGGGAGGGGCCCACCACCATGAAAATCAGGGGGAGAGAGCGAGGGAATTTACGTTAACCCTTTCGTAGGTTCCCGTAGATGTAGTAAGATGTGAAATGTGTGAATGTGTAGTGGACGTACTATTGAAGTGCCTAAGATAAATTGTGTATGTAGACCCTATGTGTTTATTTACTTCACATGTTAGCTTTGTCTCGGGTCAAACCTTCTAAGTTTACACACACAAAAATGAATTATCATTCCATATACTCCCTCCGTCCCAAAATTCTTGTCTTAGATTTCTCTAAATACGAATGTATCAAGTCACATTTTAGTATTAGATACATCCATATCTACACGAATCTAAGACAAGAATTTTCGGACGGAGGTAGTATTTTCATACTCCTACAATATATCTTACTATTATTGTGAAAGTTCACATACACCGGACGAGATTAATGCAAACACAATAGATTTTCATTACATTTCGAACTTTTATAGGACAGAAAAATAAAAGAAACCCGACCCTAAACTTATTATACGGCGGCGACCGACGTCCTCCATCTGCGATCTCCATGTACAGGGGTGGGGTTCAAGACCCGTGAAGTGAAGGTGCGGTCTCCGGCGAGGAAGAGTAGAACACGGGAGATGGACCGGCTAGTTGGCACACCATGCCCTGCCGCCTCCCATGCCCTACTCATCCTCGGAGGATTCCTCGACCTTGGCAGTGCCGGTGGATGTGAGGTCGATGATGATGGACGTGGAAGGTATGTCACTTCACCTGCCACATGCGCCACCGAACATTGCACGGCGACAACTAGGAAGCGTGGCTGGCGGTGCTCCCGCTGTCGTCCACTAGCGTGGCCACCGCTTGTGCGGTCGCGTTCGCGTCCGGCTACGCTGCTATTGCATTGCAAGCGGCGACTTGAGCGAGGGCGATGACCTAGAGCTTCCTCCCCAAAGACAAGCTCTCCCGCAGAGCGTTCGCGCTCGCGGTCATGGCGGATGTGGTGCCAGGTAGCAGGACGATGCTCTATGGTGTGGAGTTTAACTGGGTGTTGCCGCTTTAAGTAGCGCATTTCGGTGAGTCCAAGCATCCGGGCGTGTCATTAAGTCACCGGAGTTGGTTCCTCGAGCACCGAGCCTCTTAATGACGACATACTGACGGATGGCATGAATGCGGGCAGCTGGCGCCGGCTGGGAACGCACCGCACGACGGTGCGAGGACGAGGGTTTTTGGTGTGCCAGGGTAGTCAGCTGCGGTCGTGGCAATGTTGGAGATGCCCTTTGCTCACATGTTATCCCCACATGTCATTGAAAAAGCAAGACGACCCGGTATGGTCTCAGGTCCTGGGGATGCACTTGGCCGCGCTATAACAGTCCAGCGGGCCTTGGCAGCACGCTGCAGCGATTCAGCGCCCCGTGCATCCTCGATGAGCCAAGTGTTGATATGCTAGTCATGCCACAGCACTAATGCCACCCTCGGCACACTGAAGCCGACCGTTGTCGGTGTACAAAAGAATGGGCGCATCTTTGTACCCCTTTACCTGTGCAGGGACAGTCGGAGCCGCGCCCACGGCCGCACCAAGCAGAACAGGGGAGGTGAACCGAGGTAAAACCAAAGCCCAAGACAGCCAGAGCAACGCCAAGGCCGAGACCACAAAAGAGCAGAGAGACGAAGCAGGTTCCCCCGGCAAGACCCTTGCCGGGGCAGCCTCCGCGGCCCCGGCAAGACCCTTGTAGGGGCGGCTCGTCCAACACCAGCGGAGCGCACCACGCTTGAGCCCACGGTCTCCAACACCATCAACCATGTTGGGCCAGGGTACGGGAGGCACCTCCATGGTGGCATGTAGATCTTTGTGAAGACAAGGAATATTCAAGATCAGATGAGGATTAAAAGACAATGATCCTCGGCAAGATCCTTGCCGAGGGGAGCCACAAGACCCCCGGCAAGATCCTTGCCGGGGACAACAGCACGCCATGGTGAGGCCTTTGCCGGGCCACCCGGCAAGGCCCTCACCAAGCGCCAGCGAAACCACCTCCAGCCCGCACCAGTAAGTCTCCACTGCCCGTTCGCATGCAGCTGCCAGCCCAACTAGCTGGGCAGGCACCTGCGTGGCAACATGCAGCTCCCAGGCCAACTCAGCAAGCCCCTGCGTGGTGGCATGCTGATCTTCGTGAAGACATTGCCACCGCACCACCTCAGCTGCCTGCCTGCCTACATGGCCCCGCATGCATCGCTGACCAGGGCACGTGTCGAAGCAAGGAAGAGCGGCGACGGACGGGACGGGCCTCGCTCCCGTCCCCAATAAAGCAAGGGGACACCTAAGCGATGCATTAAATGCGTCTTGTCCTGTAATACGAGTGATAAGATCGTAGCACTGTATGCCTTTCCACCTTCTGTGTGCCACTGTGGCAGCCCCTTTCGACTATAAAAGGAGGCCCATGGCGTACTGGAGAGGGATTCGGCTCTTTGGAACGACCCAGCCACCATAGCTAGTTGGAAGTCTCAAGAACACTCAATACATCCACCAAAGCAGGACTAGGGTTTTACGCATCCTCGCGGCCCGAACCTGGGTAAATGATCCTTGTGTTGATTACTAATCCTGCTCTTCTCGCAACCCTGCGACCCGACAACCGTAGTAGGGATTCTTGTGATCCCATAGGTGTCGTTTCCCACCGGCATCTTTGGCGCGCCAGGTAGGGGGCGCACAATTGTGAGAATCTGTTCTAGTAGTTAGCCTAGAGGTTCTTCATCGCCATGGCTTCTAAAAGAAGAAGATGGCCGGGAGAAAACGGCGCCCTTTACCAAAGCCTTGAAGGACGCCAATTAGCAACCAAGCAGGAAAGCTAAGTCATTCAGAGCCTTGAGCTATTTCCTTTTGTATATAAGGTTATCATCCTCGGAGATCCTGCCTATGTATGGGAAACCTGTACGCAAAGGGGCCCTCCCACGATTGGCAACACCCTTATTCTGTTTCGAGTCCGCTCAACAGCTCAAGCGGCCGCGTCGAGAGTGGCGGGGTAGCCTTCCGCACCTGGCAACGCTCTCGATTCTGACTCGAGTCAAGCTCGATAGTTCGGGCGGCTGCATTAGGGGCGGTAAGGTGGTTCGCCCGGTAGCAAGCACACCCGGCAGGCCAATGTGGATCCATCCTCAAGACGCTGCCCTGGGTTTACGCGCCGGCAAGCCTACCCGATAAATGTAGGGTGGACATACAGAGAGAGGTCGAACAGGAAAATAACATGCATACTATCATAGTACTGCAGATTTATATTACATCGATTGTTGCCGGGGTTCAACTAAAGATAGAAATTGTCTTGGCCATGAACCTGCAACGACGATAAGAAATGGGGAGCCTAATCCCGGCGCTGGCCCTCCAAACTTAGAATTCCGCCGACACCGCTGATGATGGGCTTGATGCGCTCCCTAAGCGGTGCGAGGTCAGTATCCTCCGGCAAGCTCTCCAGCGCGGCGTCGAAGTCGAGGTCGGGGTACCAGTACGCCACCTTTGTGAGAACCTTGGTCATGGCACCCTGGCACAGCCTCCGGGCCTTGTCGGCCAGCGAGGCCGCCTGGTTGGCATGAAGCCGCTCCAAAGCACTGACGACCTTCTCAAAGAACAGGGTCAGGCTGCAGTTGGCGCTCACACTCCGCTCCGGGTCGTACCTCACGTCCGGCATCCCCATAGTGGCCAGCTGCACGGCGGGCATGGTTGGCGACGGTGGTGAGGCGATCAAGCCAGCAGTTCTCGCCCTCCACGTGCTCCTTGAAGTTGAGGGCCTCGTTCTTCCACAGCTGCTTCTCAATCTCCAGGTTTTGGCCAGGGTCCCCTCCCGGGCCCTGGCCTCCAACAGCATCTTCTCGAGACCCTCCAGCTTCAGCTTGAGGTCTTTGATGGAGTTGTTGGCCTCGTAGAGCTCCCCGGCCCTGCTGACGGCCGCGCCCTGCGCCTCCGTCAGGGCGCCATTAAGCGTTTCCTTCTCCTGGGACAGCTTTAGGGCCTGCTCCTTCGACCCGTCCCGCTCCACCTCCAGCTCCTTCACCTTGCCAGCGTGAACCAGGGCCTGGGCATCGAGCGCCTCTTTGTGCCTCTTTTCCAGCTCACGGGTCTGCTGCAAGACAAGCTTCCCCACCTCTTCATCCTTGCCGCGAAGCGTGGCGGCAAGCTTCTCCTCGCGCACGGCAAGGTCCTCCTCCTGGGAGTTTAGTGCGGCCTCGTGTTGGGTCCGGGCGGCCTTTGCGGCGGCGGCCAAGTTCTTCGCCGTCTCTTGGGCCTTCTCGACGTTGGCCAGTTTCTTGGTGAGCTCCACATCACGCTTGGCCAGCTCGCCCTGGGCGGCCTTCAGCTCCTCGCGAGCCTTGCGGAACCAGTCCTGCGTCTCGGCGACACGCTTCTACAGGTCCGCCTCTGCCTTCTCCGCCACCGCCGTCCTGGACCTAGCTTTGTCCAGGGGGGCACGGTGGAGCGCCTGGAGCCTCCGGAAGTTGGCACCCATGGTCTGGAGCAGCCGCTCCTCCTGGGAGCCATCGCCACCAATGCTCGGCTCATCGACGACCTCGAGTCCGGCGGAGGCGAGCACTTCGTCGTCGAACACCTCTCCCTCGGCGGGGGCCCTGGTGCTCGACGCGCCGGGGAGGTGGACGAAGAGGTCGTCGCTCACCTTTAGATACTTGCCGGAGCCGGAGGTACCGGAGGAGGAAGGCTGGTCATCGACCACCTCCTCCTCGATGGTGGCCTTTCCGGGCTCCCCGGCAGGCCCCTTATCGGCCTCCTCGCCATTAGCCTTGCCGGGCTCCCCGGCAGACCCTTTGGTGGCGTCTTCCGCGGTGCCCCTGGCGGCCTCCTCCGCGGCGATCTTCTCGGCCTCCGCCGCAGCATCCTTGGCCATGTCCTCGATGACTGTGTCCAGGTCCTCCCGGTCCGCCAAGAGAGGATCTGGATATCAAAAAGAGGGTGGGGTAGAGCCAAGATCAAATATTCAAAAAGAAGAGAAAAAGCAGGGACGAAAGGCCAGAGACTTACCAGTGCCAGGCTGGGAAGCAGAAGTCCCCTCCCCGCCAACATCTGGCGCCGAGGCGAAGCCACCAGCGCCCAAGTTCTCCTCCTCCTCCTCCATGTGCGTGGGCTCGGTGCTTGGCGCCCTTGCCGGGGACGCCCCTCGGGGCGGTGTGGTTGATGGGGGCGGCGTGGTGGGAGTAGCCCTCTGTGGCTCCTCCCGCTGTTGCTCTCCTCCTGCATATGTGACAAGGTCAGCACCAAAGTATCATACCCCTGACACATGTCGACGAGGAGTGAGCGGTGAACTTACGCTAGGGGCTGCGCCGGGGGCTACCGGTCGGGTTGCTCAACACCACCAGTGGCGCCCTTGAAGCACCAGCCGGGGGCTGGCCACCCGACGAGGCCTTGGCCCTCTTCACTCTCTGTGCCAACATCTCCGCGTCCCTACAAGGATGAAAACAAGTCAAGACATGTGGCACGGACTGAGGAAACAGAGATAGCGAAAAAGAGCAAGTTGCTTACTCGACATTCATCTCCTCCTCTATTGCCTTCCTCTTCCTCCTTGGGCTGAGGGACCCGTAGTCCAAGTCGACCTCCGTGCCGATGTCTGCTGAAGGGGGGGGGAGAAGGTGGAGTCAAGCTACGCCTGGTCAAAGAGGAGGCAGTTGCCTTCTTCTTCGCCACTGCGGCCATCGCCAGCTTCCTCGCCGCCGCACCCCGGGTTTGGCGTGCGGACCCCTCCTATGCCCGCTGCGACATGACAGCCTTCCCAGGCCGGACCGGCTCGCCGGAGGTGGCCCGCCGCAGGACCCGTCCTCTCCCCATGGCTGGAGGATCAACGGTCACGACCTCCTCCTCCTCCTCGCCCTCTTCCTTCGACGACTCGTCGGCCGCGTCTTCGACAAGAGGAGCCCCGGTGCCGGCACTGCTGGCCTCCCCAACGGCCTCCGCCCACCGGGCGAGCTCCTCCTCCTCTGCGGCCGCCGCGACCTTGTCCTCCATGCCATTAGCTCTGTCGGCCTCCTCGGCAAGTTGTGCCTCCATCACCCTGGCAGCGATGTAGTCGACCTCCGCCTGGGTGGTGTCCTGGATGAGCCGCGGCTCGTCAGTGACATACCCCTCGTGCAGGGTGTCAAAGAACTGCTGCACCTGGATGTCCTCCAGCTCGACCCAGCTCGGGTCAGGGCTGTGCGCGTTGTAGTCCGGCATCATGGCAATGATGTCGGTCCGGCGCGACTTATTGCTCAGCGGGACCACTCCTGCCGGCAACTTGAACAAGGGCCCCTTGACGACCTTGCCGGCCTTTGCGGCGGCCCTCACGACCTTGCCGGTCCGCTCGACCTTGCCGTTGGGGCCCACATCGACCTAGAAAAGCCGCTGGCAGAAGTGGGCATGCCCCATCACTGTGAAGTTGTAGTCAAGGCCGGGGCGAAGCCACATGATGTCGGCAGCATTCGTGAAGAGCCAGGCCGGCCTCCCCTTGTTGTGTAGTGGAGCGATCCGGCGGCGGATGAAGTCCGTCCCGATCATCTCAAGGGTGTGCCCAGCCTCGGTGAGCCGAAGGATCCTGGTGGTGGCGATCGTGAGCTTCTCGTTGTCGGCATCGACGTCGCTCCAATCGCTTCTGTGGATCGGCGGCGCCCGGCGAACTTCGCAGAACGCAGGTGGGTCCTTCTCTTCAATCCAGCACCACCGGCCCCGCCACTCTTCCCACCTATCCTTCATGGCGCCATCCGGGTACGCTCCCTTGGACCTTGGGATCTAGGTGACGCAACTGGAGATGGCGCCCCCCGTTTGAATCCGAGGGAAGAAGTAGTGGCGGAAAAGCGCCGTGTTGGGGTGCACCCCAGCGAAATCTTCGCAGATGTGCGCGAAAAGGGCCATGCATGCCACAACATTTGCGGTAAAATCCAAGAGGCGGAAGCCAAAGGTGTGCATGATGTCGCTAAAGAAATCGGAGAAGGGAGGACAAAGCCCGCAGCAGAAATAGTCGACAAAGAAAGGGTACCGATTCGGGGCAGCCTCGACACAGTTGGCGGGTGATACGTATCCAACGTATATATAATTTTTGATTATTCCATGCTATTATATTACGTGTTTTGGATGTTTATGGGATTTATTAAACACTTTTATATTTTTTTGGGACTAACCTATTGACCCAGAGCCCACTGCCAGTTCCTATTTTTTCCCCTTGTTTCAGTGTTTCGAAGAAAAGGAATATCAAACGGAATGAAACCTTCTGGAGAAGTTATTTTTGGAAGGAAAGCAACCCAGGAGACTTGGAGTCCACGTCAAGAAAGAAACGAGGGACGCACGAGGCAGGGGGGCGCGCCCCCCTAGGGCGCGCCCTCCACCCTCGTGGGCCCCTCGTGGCTCCCCTGACGTACTTCTTCCTCCCATATATACCCATATACCCTAAAACAATCGGGGAACAGAATAGATCGGGAGTTCCGGCGCCGCAAGCCTCTGTAGCCACCAAAAACCAATCGGGACCCTGTTCGGCACCTGCGGGAGGAACCCTCACCGATGGCCATCTTCATCATCCCGGCGCTCTCCATGACGAGGAGGGAGTAGTTCACCCTCGGGCTGAGGGTATATACCAAGAGCTATGTGTTTGATCTCTCTCTCTCTCTCTCTCTCTCGTGTTCTTGATTTGGCACGATCTTGATGTATCGCGAGCTTTGCTATTATAGTTTGATCTTATGTTTCTTCTCCCCCTCTACTCTCTTGTAATGGATTGAGTTTCCCCTTTGGATTTATCTTATCGGATTGAGTCTTTAAAGATTTGAGAACACTTGATGTATGTCTTGCCGTGCGTATCTGTGGTGACAATGGGATATCACGTGATTCACTTGATGTATGTTTTGGTGATCAACTTGCGGGTTCCGCCCATGAACCTGTGCATAGGGGTTGGCACACGTTTTCGTCTTGATTCTCCGGTAGAAACTTTGGAGCACTCTTTGAGGTTCTTTGTGTTGGTTGAATAGATGAATCTGAGATTGTGTGACGCATATCGTATAATCATACCCACGGATACTTGAGGTGACATTAGGGTTTGGGTTGATTTGTGTCTTAAGGTGTTATTCTAGTACGAACTCTAGGGCTATTTGTGACACTTATAGGAATAGCCCAACGGATTGATTGGAAAGAATAACTTTGAGGTGGTTTCGTACCCTACCATAATCTCTTCGTTTGTTCTCTGCTATTAGTGACTTTGGAGTGACTCTTTGGTGCATGTTGAGGGATAGTTATATGATCCAACTATGTTATTATTGTTGAGAGAACTTGCACTAGTGAAATTATGAACCCTAGACCTTGTTTCAACGCATTGCAATACCGTTTGTGCTCACTTTTATCATTAGTTACCTTGCTGTTTTTATATTTTCATATTACAAAAACCTTTATATACCATCCATATTGCACTTCTATCACCATCTCTTCGCTGAACTAGTGCACCTATACAATTTTCCATTGTATTGGGTGTGTTGGGGACACAGGAGACTCTTTGTTATTTGGTTGCAGGGTTGTTTGAGAGAGACCATCTTCATCCTACACCTCCCACGGATTGATAAACCTTAGGTCATCCACTTGAGGGAAATTTGCTACTGTCCTACAAACCTCTGCACTTGGAGGCCCAACAACGTCTACAAGAAGAAGGTTGTATAGTAAACATCAAGCTCTTTTTCTCAAGGCCGTTGCCGGGAGGCTAGGTAGCGACACTCACCCCGTCAACTAAGCTCTTTTCTGACGCCGTTGCCGGGGAGGTGAGTGCTTGAAGGTATATCTTTAGATCTTGCAATCGAATATTTTAGTTTCTTGTTTTATCACTAGTTTAGTTTATAAAATAAAACTACAAAAAATGGAATTGAATTTGTCTCATAAGCTTCATCTTTTTAATATCTTTCATGAGTATGATGGGAAGGAAAATTGTGCTCAAGTACTAGAAGAAGAATTACATAGAATGCTTGGCACAAAATATGTGAATGATGAGCATGATTGCAATGTTGTTAGTATGAATTCTTTGAATACCCACGATGCTAATGATATGCAAAGCCACAAGCTTGGGGACGCTATGTTTGACGAAGATGATATTTTTTGTCCCCCAAGTTTTGATGAGCAAATTTATTATGATGAAAGCATGCCCCCTATCTATGATGATTATTGTGATGACATGTATGCTATAAATAATAATTATAACCATGAAACTTGTCATCTTGATCCTAATTTTCAATCACATGATAGTTATTTTGTTGAGGTTGCTCCCACCACTATTCATGATAATAAATTTGCTTATGTGGAGAGTAATAAAATTTCTATGCTTGTAGATCATGAAAAGAATGATTTATGTGATGGTCATATTGTTTAATTCATTAATGATGCTACTAAAAATTATTATGAGAGAGGATCATATGCTTCTACATATTGCAATAATATCAAGTTTCCTCTCTATGTGTTGAAAATCTTAAAGTTCAGCTTGTTTTGCCTTCCTATGCTAGTTGATTATTGTTCCCATAAGTTGTTTGCTCACAAAATCCCCGTGCATAGGAAGTGGGTTAGACTTAAATGTGCTAGTAATATTATTCATGATACTCTCTTTATGTTTCAATTCTTATCTTTTTGTGAGCATCATTGAAATCATCATGCCTAGCTAGGGGCGTTAAACGTTAGCGCTTGTTGGGAGGCAACCCAATTTTATTTTAGTTTCTTGCTTTTTGGTTCTTTTTAGGAGTAAATAATACATCTATCTTCTGTTTATATGTGGTTTTGTGTTTTAATTAGTGTTTGTGCCAAGTAGAACCTTTGGGAAGACTTGGGTGAAGTCTTTATGATCATGCTGTAAAAAACAGAAACTTTAGCGCTCACGAGATTAGTTAAAACTTTTTACTGGAGAGTGACATTTAGTTGATTATTTTTGAAGATGATTACTAGACAAATTCCTCAGATCCACCAATTTATTTTAGAATTTTTGGAGTTCCAGAAGTTTACATTTGATACAGATTACTACAGACTGTTCTGTTTTTGACAGATTCTGTTTTTCGTGTGTTGTTTGCTTATTTTGATGACTCTATGGCTAGTAAAATAGTTTATAAACCTTAGAGAAGTTGTAATACAGTAGGTTTAACATCAATATAAATAAATAATGAGTTCATTACAGTACCTTGAAGTGGTGTTTTGTTTTCTTTCGCTAACGGAGCTTACGAGTTTTTTGTTGAGTTTTGTGCTGTGAAGTTTTCAAGTTTTGGGTAAAGATTCGATGGACTATGGAATAAGGAGTGGAAAGATCCTAACCTTGTGGATTCCCAAGGCACCCCAAGGTAATATCCAAGGACAACCAAGAGCCTAAGCTTGGGGATGCCCCAGAAGGCATCCCCTCTTTCATCTTCGTTCATCGGTAACTTTACTTGGAGCTATATTTTTATTCACCACATGATATGTGTTTTGCTTGGAGCTTCATTTTATTTTATTTAGCTTTGCTTGCTGTTTGAATAAAATAGCAAGATCTGAAATTATTAAATGTTAGAGAGTCTTCACATAGTTGCATAATTATTCAACTACTCATTGATCTTCACTTATATCTTTCGAAGTAGTTTGTCATAAGCTCTAGTGCTCCACTTATATCCTTTTAGAGCATGGTGGTGGATTTATTTTGTAGAAATAGATGAACTATCATGCTTCACTTATATTATTTTGAGATTCTTTAGAACAGCATGGTAATTTTCTTTGGTTATGAATTTAGTCCCAATATGATGGGCATCCAAGAGGGATATAATAAAAACTTTCATATAAGTGCATTGAATACTATGAGAAGTTTGATTCTTTATGATTGTTTTGAGATATGAAGATGGTGATCTTAGAGTCATGCTAGTGGAGTAGTTGTGAATTTGAGAGATACTTGTGTTAAATTTTGTGATTCCCGTAGCATGCACGTATGGTGAACCGTTATGTGATGAAGTCGGAGCATGATTTATTTATTGATTGTCCTCCTTATGAGTGGCGGTCGGGGAATGACGATGGTCTTTTCCTACCAATCTATCCCCTAGGAGCATGCGCGTAGTACTTCGTTTCGATAACTAATAGATTTTTGCAATAAGTACATGAGTTCTTTATGACTAATGTTGAGTCCATGGATTATACGCACTCTCACCCTTCCACCATTGCTAGCCTCTCTAATACCGCGCGCCTTTCGCCGGTATCATACACCCACCATATAACTTCCTCAAAATAGCCACCATACCTACCTATCATGGCATTCCATAGCCATTCCAAGATATATTGCCATGCAACTTTCAACCGTTCCGTTTATTATGACACGCTTCATCATTGTCATATTGCTTTGCATGATCATGTAGTTGACATTGTATTTGTGGCAAATGAACGTTCATAATTATTTCATACATGTCACTCTTGATTCATTGCATATCCCGGTACACCGCCGGAGGCATTCATATAGAGCCATATTTTGTTCTAAGTATCGAGTTGTAATTGTTGAGTTGTAAGAAAATAAAAGTGTGATGATCTTCATTTTTAGAGCATTGTCCCAAGTGAGGAAAAGGATGATGGAGACTATGATTCCCCCACAAGTCGGGATGAGACTCCGGACGAAAAACAAAGAAGAAAAGAGACCATAAAAAAGAGAAAAGGCTCAAAAAAATAAGAAAATAAAAAATATATAAAATGAGAGAAAAGAGAGAAGGGGCAATGCTACTATCCTTTTACCACACTTGTGCTTCAAAGTTGCACCATGATCTTCATGATAGAGAGTCTCCTATGTTGTCACTTTCATATACTAGTGGGAATTTTAAATTATAGAACTTGGCTTGTATATTCCAATGATGGGCTTCCTCAAAATGCCCTAGGTCTTCGTGAGCAAGCGAGTTGGATGCACACCCACTTAGTTTCTTTTTGATCTTTCATACACTTATAGCTCTAGTGCATCCGTTGCATGGCAATCTCTACTCACTCACATTGATATCTATTGATGGGCTTCTCCATAGCCCATTGATATGCCTAGTAAATGTGAGACTATCTTCTCCTTTTTGTCTTCTCCACAACCACCATTCTATTCCACCTATAGTGCTATATCCATGGCTCACGCTCATGTATTGCGTGAAGATTGAAAAAGTTTGAGAACATCAAAAGTATGAAACAATTGCTTGGCTTGTCATCGGGGTTGTGCATGATTTAAATATTTTGTGTGATGAAGATAGAGCATAGCCAGACTATATGATTTTGTAGGGATAGCTTTCTTTGGCCATGTTATTTTGAGAAGACATGATTACTTTGTTAGTATGTTTGAAGTATTATTGCTTTCATGTCAATATTAAACTTTTGTATTGAATCTTATGGATCTGAACATTCATGCCACAATAAAGAAAATTACATTGAGAAATATGCTAGGTAGCATTCCACATCAAAAATTCTGTTTTTATCATTTACCTACTCGAGGACGAGTAGCAATTAAGCTTGGGGATGCTGATACGTCTCCAACGTATCTATAATTTTTTATTGTTCCATGATATTATATTATGTGTTTTGGATGTTTATGGGCTTTATTAAACACTTATATATTTTTTTGGGACTAACCTATTGACCCAGAGCCCAGTGCCAGTTCCTGTTTTTCCCTTGTTTCAGTGTTTCGAAGAAAAGGAATATCAAACGGAGTCAAAACGGAATGAAACCTTCTGGAGAAGTTATTTTTGGAAGGAAAGCAACCTGGGAGACTTGGAGTCCACGTCAGGAAAGAAACGAGGGAGGCACGAGGCACGGGGGCGCACCCCCTAGGGCGCGCCCTCCACCCTCGTGGCTCCCCTGACGTACTTCTTCCTTCCATATATACCCATATACCCTAAAATGATCGGGGAACAGAATAGATCGGGAGTTCCGCCGCCGGAAGCCTCTGTAGCCACCAAAAACCAATCGGGACCCTGTTCCGGCACCCTGCCGAAGGGGGGAACCCTCACCGGTGGCCATCTTCATCATCCCGGTGCTATCCATGATGAGGAGGGAGTAGTGCACCCTCGGGGCTGAGGGTACGTACCAGTAGCTATGTGTTTGATCTCTCTCTCGTGTTCTTTATTTGGCACGATCTTGATGTATCGCGAGCTTTGCTATTATAGTTGGATCTTATGTTTCTTCTGCCCCTCTACTCTCTTGTAATGGATTGAGTTTCCCCTTTGAACTTATCTTATCGGATTGAGTCTTTAAAGATTTGAGAACACTTGATGTATGTCTTGCCGTGCGTATCTGTGGTGACAATGGGATATCACGTGATTCACTTGATGTATGTTTTGGTGATCAACTTGCGGGTTCTGCCCATGAACCTATGCATAGTGTTGGCACACGTTTTCGTCTTGATTCTCCGGTAGAAACTTTGGGGCACTCTTTGAGGTTCTTTGTGTTGGTTGAATAGATGAATCTGAGATTGTGTGACGCACATCGTATAATCATACCCACGGATACTTGAGGTGACATTGGAGTATCTAGGTGACATTAGGGTTTTGGTTGATTTGTGTCTTAAGGTGTTATTCTAGTACGAACTCTACGGCTGTTTGTGAAACTTATAGGAATAGCCCAATGGATTGATTGGAAAGAATAACTTTGAGGTGGTTTCGTACCCTACCATAATCTCTTTGTTTGTTCTCTGCTATTAGTGACTTTGGAGTGACTCTTTGTTGCATGTTGAGGGATAGTTATATGATCCATCTATGTTATTATTGTTGAGAGAACTTGCACTAGTGGAAGTATGAACCCTAGGCCTTGTTTCAACGCATTGCAATACCGTTTGTGCTCACTTTTATCATTATTTACCTTGCCATTTTTATATTTTCAGATTACAAAAACCTTTATATACCATCCATATTGCACTTGTATCACCATCTCTTCGCCTAACTAGTGCACCTATACAATTTACCATTGTATTGCGTATGTTGGGGACACAAGAGACTCTTTATTATTTGGTTGCAGGGTTGTTTGAGAGATACCATCTTCATCCTACACCTCCCACGGATTGATAAACCTTAGGTCATCCACTTGAGGGAAAATTGCTACTGTCCTACAAACCTCTGCACTTGGAGGCCCAACAAAGTCTACAAGAAGAAAGTTGTGTAGTAGACATCAGCGGGGACGACACACATAGCTGGATGCCCCGTATTCTCTCCCCCCGTCTTCACCCCCATAGGAGTTTGAAGGCCTCCCTAAGCTCGAACATGTCGACCGTGGAAGGGAAGTAGGCGAGCTGCGTCCTCTGCGCCACCAGCGCGCTCTCCGGCGGCTCCGCCGCTCCGGCGTCCTTGGCCACTCCCTTGCCCTTAGTGGATTTGGGCGCCATGGAGGCTAGGGGGAGCAAGAGACAGAAGGCGGCGGAGACGCAGTGATGGCGAGCAAGAACGAAGCTTAGAGAGGAAGGAGAAGAGGGCGGCGGCTCTGAGAGTGGAGAAGGCACAAGGGGGTAAAATGAGCAGCGCACCCGCAATTATTCCCCTTTTACGGGGAAAGCGCGGGCCGCCTCTTTTCCCATTAACCATGATGTGACGCATGCGTGCGGGAACTGCCCCATGCATGCCGCCCACGTGGCGCATTCAACGCGGGTTGTGGGGAAGCGCAACAGATGGAAAATTACCATGGTAAAAACCGCCCGTCCTGCCCCCGCACCGTTTTGGGCCTGGCCCAACAACGTGTCGTGCTTATGTGTCGCCCAGGCCCGGGGGCTCCTGTCAGTGTACAAAAGAAGGGGCGCATCTTTGTACCCCTTTACCTATGCACGGACAGTCGGAGCCGCGCCCACGGCCGCACCAAGCAGAACAGGGGAGGTGAACCGAGGTAAAACCGAAGCCCAAGACAGCCAGAGCAAAGCCAAGGCCGAGACCACAAAAGAGCAGAGAGACGAAGTAGGTTCCCCCGGCAAGGCCCTTGTCGGGGCGGCTCGTCCAACACCAGCGGAGCGCACCACCCTTGAGCCCACGGTCTCCAACACCATCAACAACGTTGGGCCAGGGATCGGGAGGCACCTCCATGGTGGCATGCAGATCTTTGTGAAGACAAGGAATATTCAAGATTAGATGAGGATTAAAAGACAACGATCCTCGGCAAGATCCTTGCCGAGGGGAGCCGATCTTGCCGGGGACAACAGCACGCCACGGCGAGGCCCTTGCCGGCCACCTGGCAAGGCCCTCACCAAGGGCGCCAGCAGGGCCACCTCCAGGCCCGCACCAGCCAAGTCTCCACCGCCATTCGCATGCAGCTGCCAGCCCAAACAGCTGGGCAGGCACCTGCGTGGCAACATGCAGCCCCCAGGTCAACTCAGCAAGCGCCTGCGTGGCGGCATGCAGATCTTCATGAAGACTTTGCCACCGTGCCACCTCAGCTGCCTGCCTGCCTACATGGCTCCACATGCATCGCTGACCAGGGCGCGTGTCGAAGCAAGGAAGAGCGGCGACGGACGGGACGGGCCTCGTTCCCGTCCCCAATAAAGCAAGGGGACACCTAAGTGATGCATTAAATTCGTCTTGTCATGTAATACGAGTGATAAGCTCGTAGCTCTGTACGCCTTTCCACCTCCCGTGTGCCACTGTGCCAGCCCCTTTCGACTATAAAAGGAGGCCCATGGCGTAATGGAGAAGGATTCGGCTCTTTGGAACGACCCAGCCACCATAGCTAGTTGGAAGGCTCAAGAACACTCAATACATCCACCAAAGCAGGACTAGGGTTTTACGCATCCTCGCGGCCCGAACCTGGGTAAACGATCCTTGTGCTGATTACTAATCCTGCTCTTCTTGCAACCCTGCGCCCCGGCAACCGTAGTAGGAATTCTTGTGATCCCATAGGTGTTGTTTCCCACCGACAACCATGTCCAGTGACGATGAGCATGTCGCTCACCGCGGTCGCCGTGTCCAGAGGCGGTGCGGGAGCTGCGCCACGTTGCTGGCCCCCACGACCCACATGAATGGTTGCCGGTGGCGAGGAGGTCGTGGGCCATCTCCTCCATTGGACTAGTCTGCGCCACGTCGTCCCAACAGGTGTGCCGCACATGTCGGTTTCCCTGTTTTCCCGGCCAAATTTGAGCGCTTGATGCTCCGTGTTGCGATTAGGGCACGTAATGTGTGGTTTTTGTGCCCTGGTTCAAATGTGGTATAGTACCAAGTTGTTACCCTAGCCCCAAGTGTGGTGGTTTTGGGTATGGTACCACCCTTTTCCTTTTCAACTAGTGAAGTGTAACACTTGATTAAGTAGCTGGATGGTGTGTTAATGTAGGTGTCCGGCTGTTTGAAGGAACAATTGAGGTGTGCCCGGTCCGTGCCCGCTTAGGGATCCAACTTACCATGTTCCACCAGTAGTAACTATACTAGTCCCTGCGTACTCCCTCTGTTTTTATTTACTCCGCATTTTAGCTTTGCTCAAAGTCAAACTTTGTAAACTTTGACAAAGTTTATAGACAGAACTAATAACATATACAATAACAAATCAATACCATCAGATTCATTATTGAATATACTTTCACATCATATAGATTTTCTATTGTAAATGTTCGTATTTTTTCTATAAATTTGGTCAAATTTTATGAAGTTTGACTTCAGTCAAACCTAATATGTAGAGTAAATAAAAATGGAGGGAGTATCTTACTCCGTGACCAAGACGGAAGGGAAAATGAAACAACTTATTGTTTATTTGAGCCGTTCAAGTATAATCATGTGGCGTTGCTTATTTCTCATTCCTCTCCAACCCTCATCCCCATCGATCATGCCCCCTCTGGTCGAGTCCATCCTCCCGCATGCCTCATTTGAACATTCCGTCGAGTATCATTCGCATGTGGGCCTAGACCATGCTTGTATTTCCAATGTTGTAATTTGTCCGACATGCATACAAACAAACGGTTCGTTTAAAGTTTCACTTTGCCTCCACTATGTGTCGCTTCCCGTCTTAGTTTTGACATCCCATTTGGTTCATGCCCCGACACATCCTGACGAGATCGATTGATGTTGAGAGATCAATTGTGTGTCGTGGAAGGAGATAAAGGTTTGGTCTGTTTCTATGATAGAAATGACCCATGTGAGGGGGGGAGGGTCTGTGGGGATTGGAGGGAGTATATTGTAAATTCATAAGCAGAACGAACATATTGTACCCACCCTAGTCCTCTTTCAATCGATCTCCTGACCCCGAGATGAAACCGAGAGAGAACGAGTGGGTGCATGTGTGATACCTAAGGCGGATTCCAAATTTTGGACCGATGATCATAGCATCAACAAATCATATATAAAGGGTATTCAATGTTTGTTTCGCTTTTGAACGTACAATATACTCCCTCCGATCCTTTCTAGTTTACATATAAGTTTTATGTGTAGTCAAAGTATCTCTACTTTGATCAAACTTACAGAAAAAGTATCAACATTCAACAGCGCCCAATCAATATTGTTAGATTCGTACGTACTGCTAGATTTGTATTCAAACAGAGATGGTTCCCAATTGTTTTCAAACACGTGAATGTGCTTGTTCTCGCACATGCTCTTCCTACTAGGATTTCGCCACGTATAGCCAGTCCACTAGTAACTTTTTTAAGCTCCCTATCCAATAGTACTAGTGGAGTACTGGCAACATCTGCAGTAGAGTATGCAGTGCTCGTAGTAGTGGAAGTGGATCCTCTGACGTAGGTATCCCTGCCTTACCCCGCCTTTTGGTAACTGACTGGCAGGCCCCATGCTTTCTAGGCCCTGCATGTCAGTTACTCAATGGGTTCAGCCACGTTAGTGGATCCTCATCCGTAGTATACTCCCTCTGTTTTTATTTACTCCGCATAAAATGGTGGGATTAGTAGTATAAATGACGCAGGCAGGGGAGGGGGAGGGACGTCGAGTTGCTCTCAACTGCGGTCCCACAAGTGAACGAAAACGCAATACAAATTGCGTTCCATTCGGTGAGCGATGTGGAGGGTCCAGCGTGCCGGGGTGCAACACGAACGCGACAAGAGCGATGTACAGTCAAAACTGATTGACCGGTCGTCACCGGAACCACTATTCACACCAGAACCTTCGCTGCTCTGCCTACACTAGCCACTGCCCCAAAACCACACCTCCTCTCCAGCCCATTCCCCCACCTTTCGATCCCCTAGCCCGCATCAAGCATCCTCTAATTCGCTGGAAAGCCATGGTGGACCGCAAGATCATGTACTACAAGATGCTGACGCCGGAGCGCCACGCATAAATCGCGGCGGCGGTCGGCGCCACATACCTCCGTTCCCAAGCTTGCTTTGCAGCGGGCCAATCCCTGAGTTCTCTGGAGCCAAGATCCGAGGAGGAGGAAGCCGATCCAATGTTCATGGCAGAGGTCGCGATGCAGAAGGCCTCCGATGCGTATGAGACGATGGACGTCCACTTTGTGTCGGCGTCCGGGTCCCCCATGGTGTAGGCGGACCAGCGGTTCAACCTGGCGATACTAAAGAAGGACCAGCAGGCAAGGGCTCAACTCCACTCGGAGCGCGCGCATGCCGCTGCCATCGAGGCCCTCCTGCAGGTGGAACTGGATGTCGTGGATGTGAACTGGAGGGCGGAGGCTCAACTTGACGAGGAGCACATGGATGCCGCTGCCATCGAGGCCCTCCTGCAGGCGGAACCGGACGTCCTGGACTTGAACCGGGCGGCGGAGGCTCAACTCGATGCGGAGCGCATGGATGCCGCTGCCATCGAGGCCCTCATATAGGCAAAACCGAACGTCCTGGACTTGAACCGGGCGGCGGAGGCTCAACTCGATACGGAGCGCGCGGATGCCGCTGCCATCGAGGCCCTCCTACAGGCCGAACCGGACGTCCTGGACTTGAACCGGGCGGTGTTCTCGTCCATGCAGAGTGCCCACATGCTCCGCGTGAACGAGTAGCTGGAGGCCAAGGACAACCACGGTGCGGAAACACACGTCGGCAGCTATGGCTGGTTCGCGCCGGCAGCCAAAGACGACAAGGGCGACTCATTCCACGAGCACTGATAGTTTTCTTTATGTTGTTGTTTTTAGGGATCTTTTGCTGTGTATAAACATATATTTATGCAAGTCGCCTGACTTCCATCAATTGGGTCAGTCGACCATTTCAGGCGGTTGGATGAATATCCTACATCTCCTGACCCTTCTTCCTCACCTCTTCTTCTTCCCCAACAGACCACCACACGTGCCGTACGGATCTTCCCCAACATGCTGTTGGATAAACATACTGTATGAACGAAAATTATGTGTCAAAGGTATGATGGCTGAGTTTGGTTTGATCACATGCGTTAGCACGTGTCAGTGAGAGTGCATTCCCGTTGTTGGGTTTGCGGCGTGCAGGAGCGACTGTGTGAGGGTGCGGTGTGACCGCGATAGCCATGCACAAGTGTACCTCCTTTTCATTTTGAAAACTTTAGGCAAGCTTGGCAAAAATGTGTGGTGAAGTATGGCAATGCAAGGCCTAGACCCAAACAGGATAAAAGTACGTACGTAGGAGTACTACTTGTGTTAAAAAAGAAAGGCAGGGTTTTCCTTCGCGGGATTGATCGATACAAATCCTCGTTTGATGTGTCAATTAGTGTGTATTTTTTCTCCAGCGCCCAAAGAGTTAACCATCTTACTCCTCATCACTTCATTAATGCAGCGCCATGCAAACCAACCTTCTCACTTCCGCATGCATGCAAGGGTATGTTAATGTCCTTGGTTGCTAGTACGAGGCAAACCCCATCAATTTTCCTCAATTAGTGTTAGTGGCCTTCTGCAAATTGTAATTTTGATATACTGGCCTTGTGTACAAAAAAATGGAGGTAGTAACTATTTGACTTCCTTCCGCATTGCGGTGACGTCGACGATATCTCGAACGTTGTGGTTTGGCGAAGTGCGTTCGATGGAGAACACCATTGAGGGAGACCATGAAAAGTCGTTCACAAGTGCCGCCTCCAAGCTGAGACAACCGCCTTATTTGCATCTAGAAGTCTGTTGAACCAAAGGACGCGTAAATGTACTAGTACTACACAATAGCGTCGTCCGTCCATCTTAGTGCGGTAAGGTGGTTTCTCGAAGAAGACGATGGAGAAACGGAGTCAGTAAAGTGTGAAATAATGGTTGCTTCGTCCGTGCTTTGTGATTTGATGCCTCACTACTTTGTGATTTGTGATAGAAGGGACGGACGAGTAGACTCTCTGCTCTATACTGTACATGCGTCCAAGCACGGGAGAAAGAGGAGAGACGTTGCATTTTTCTATTCCTTCAATCAATCAATTAGGGAGCTTCGGTTCCATCTTTTTGGCTTTGGCATCACCGTTCACAATGGTTCCCATTGATGACAAAAGCTATTTTCACATTTGGCTACACATTTGTGGATGCCCTTAACCGTACCACTTGGTTTTGCTCCTATGTGTTATCTATACAAATCTCAATTATATTGATCTAAAAAATTATAGTATCAAGATTAGTAAAAGGAGGTGATTTTGCCACACGGATGGCGGGGGTGGTTTCTTATTTTTAGAGGACGTTGGCCTGGTGCTTTGCTAACATGCAGTCCCACGTGTCTGTGCTTTACCAAGCTGATCCGCGTCCACATGAGGCAGAACAACGACAGAAGCAACACGTGGTTAACTTGGAGAAGATGAAGGAGAAGCGGATTCAGCAACGAGTGAAATGATGGTTGATTCGTGCCTCCAACTTATTTTTTTAGCATTATTACTTCGTCCCTCCAACTTAACTGCGGGAAAGGTGCAGCTTTGTGATTTGATGCCTCATTGCTCATTACTACGCGCGCGCCATGACTGGGGTGCTTCACCCCTGCTGCTTTGCACTGTAATTTGGTATGGCACGTGGACCCGGTTGCTTGATGTCCCTCATGTCGGTGAAAGGGACTAGAACATTTATGAAAGCGAGCGCTCCACTCTTACGATGGAGGAGTACATGACACGGCGGCCCAGTGAACTGTTACTTGTATTGTAGTACTACTATAGTTTTGTTGTTTCGCACGATCCATCGATATAAACCCGATTAAGCAGGAAAGGGCGGGATTTTTCCCGCGCGGTAGATGATACTAGCCATACATTTCAAAGAAAATTTTAATGAACGCAAACTGAATAATTAAGTAACAATATGAGATCTAGTAAAACTAAAAACACATGTGATTTATTGTGTTAGAGTGTAGTAGTAGTGTTGTATTGCATAGTTGTTAGATGTAACATGCGAGAACGTGTAGAGATGTACTTTTGGAGGGCCTAAAGAGAGAAATTGGGCATAAAGTGGATTCAAATATTTGTATTCGTCTTCATAGCATTTGTAATTCATATCTACAGTTTTGTACAGTAGACGTGAATGCTTGTTCGCTCTTACAAAACCAGTACAACAATAATGGGGTGGCGTGCGCCAATTTAGGCACTGGCATGTTGGCCTACTCAGCTCCACAGAGAGAGCGAGAGAAGAGATAAATACAAGGGCGGTCAGTGTATTTCAAGTGAAAAGCGTCATACGGTCACCGGACTTCAGAATACGCTCATTACGATCACTATATACGTTTTGCGGTGATTATACGTTCACTTGCTCACCGTTCAACATCGGATTGCACTTTGTTGACCGGCCAAATAGTCTGCGTGGCACTATGTTGACTAGTTAAATTGACCACGTTCCTTGTGGGTCTCACCTGTCAGTTCGTATTGGAAAAAGGTCAGATAAACACAAATTTATGCAGGCGCGACAAGACTCCAACCCGTGCGCGGGAACCACCTGGTTGTGTATGTTTTTGTCAGGGCCTGATGTGTGCCCATGCACGTGTAGGTTGAGCACTTGAGTGTCAGAGTGTGTGTTGGTCGTATGGTGCATGGATGCATGCATGCGTGTGTGTGTGAGTGTTGCGTGCTTGCGTGGTTGTGAGTGTTGCGTGCGTGCATGGCTGCGTGTGTTTGTGTGAGTGTTGCGTGCATGCAGTTCATGTACATGCGTGCGTGTGTGCATAATCACCACACCGGCTCCTGTGTGTTAAAACAGATGGCTCAGCATACCAATACAAGGCCAACTTGTCTGCTGTGCCCGCGGTCATGACTTCTAACCACCGTCCAATATTTTTTATCGCTTTGTTTTCATTCTTACTAGCAAGATGCCCGTGCGTTGCACGTAACATCAAGATGCATTTGTATGAGTAGTTTATATTCTGAGAGAAAAGGATGAATGAGGGAGGGCCTTATTTGCAAATCTGGAGAGGGGTGTGGGTACCTTTTTGCAAAATTGCCATAGTTTCCTTCCTATCCGTCAGATATAAATTGGACGGCCTATATTGCAGGATGGCAGGCACACCATCATCACCAACTCTGTTTTTATAAGAGTAGAGTAGATACATGCCGACAGGTGGGCCCAATGGTAGTGAGATAATGTGATGCAACACTAGAGGTGCCGCGTGGAGCGTTTAACTGGTTAACTAGTCACGTCTTGAGCAAATACAAAGCTGTAAGGTGAGCCCGTGACTGTATAATAATCACAAAATGTAAATGGTGACCGTAATGAGTGGATTTTGAAGTCCAATGTACATATGGTGCTTTTGCTTCAAATATAATGATCGTCACTGTATATATAGCTAGAGAAAGATGAAACATGCGTGAATGTGCTGGTGGCGTACTTTTAGAGGACCTGGAGATAGTTTGTGTGCGTACGTGAAAGGGGCATGGAGGGGGTGTATGCGATGGAAAAAGAGATGCTCTTCGTTTCTCTTTATTATGACTAACTTTATATATAGTATAAAATATAAAAATTCATAGTGCAGAATAAATATCATTATGGGCACCATGCAATGCAAATTAACGTTCATACTCCATATAAATTTGTAATGTTTTATATATGTAGAAATTCTAAAATAATTTTTTGGCCACACTTTGTGTGGTTTTATTCAAAAGGAATGTTGTATGCGAAATAAACATGAAAAGAGGGCCTTTTAGATCAATGGGGTACGTGATGTAACATGTGTGAATGTGTAGTTGATGTATTTGGCAGGGCCTAGAGAGGTATGTATGTGTATGTGGATAGAGGGGCCGGCGGGGGGAGGGTACATGGGAGAGATAGCACGGGAAATGAGAGAGGTCTAGAGAGAGAGAGAGACGAATATGATGTCACGACGAGAGATGCCCTTGAGTTTGTATATGCAAGGGGGAGGGGATAGAGGCACGAGGAGAAATTTTTTGTGTGGTGTCTGTGTTGGTACGTGAGGGTGTGAGAAGATAACGAGACCTGGGGGCAGAGGGTGTGCCACCACGTGAGGTCCGGTGGGCCGAGGTGAGGCCCTTGGTTCGGTTCCATCCTGCGCCACATTGGTCGGCCCGTGACGCATTTAGGGAGACCCATGGAGGACTAGTCGTACAAGGCAAAGATGGCAGAGTGGTGAAGGACTCTGTGTCCACTGACAAAGCCGGCTAGGATATGTAACCCTAGGTCCTCGGACTAAGGTAACCCCTTATCACCGATATTACTATTCATCCAACCTAACTTTAAGGGGCCTCCCACAGAATGCTTTGCTAGAATCATACTCGTCAATTAGGAAGAGAGGTGGAGACAATGCGTGAGAGACAGGCCTAAGGATAATGTGCATGCGGGAGACACGTAGGCAGGTCTATGTATATAGAAAGGGTCGGTGGGGATTGTGCGTGTGTATGCTTGTGAGAGGAAGAGTGCTTGTGATAAAGGTTAGTGAAAACAGTCGTAAATGGTTACGAGAGGGAGGGAGGGTTATATCGAGAGCATGTCTGCAAGAAAGACACCTCAGGAGAGAGTGTGTGAGCATGTGTGCGAGACCACCGATGGAGAGTGAAACTACATGTAAAAGACTGATGTACACATTGATTAAAAATATAAATTGTATCCAAATATTAGGATGGCATCATGATATTTGAAATTCGCGTAAGGAATGGTCATTGATCCATCAGACATCTATATTCTATCGAATTTGAGCATGTCTATGTTATTATTCAACATAATTGATCCACATAGTTAGTATTTTGAACTCCAGGCAATGCATCGCTTTAGCAATCGAATATAAACATGAGTATAGTTCATGTTGTGTGTGTAAAGCACATTATACATACAAAAGTTACACAATGAATATTATAAATAGCTAGCTATGAACTAGCATACATTTGAATTCAACTTAAGGTGGTTGAAAAAATTTGAATTCAACATGAAGTCCATTCAATTATTTGAATTCGATATCATGGCATTTGTAAATCATACCTAAATTATGGGGACACCAATCTTTGCTCTGCTTTTGTACATAATAGCATATATAGTCGTGTACAAAATAGATTCAGATTTACCTCCTCCATTCCAAAATAATCGTAGTTATAGGATTTTCAAGTGTCAAAATTTCAAAAAGAAGCGCATAAGGTTTTCAAACATACAAGGTCAAATTTAACGTTGTCTATTTAGGTCAATCCTCAAAGTTCAAGAGTACTCTAAACGTGAATGCTTCTGTATCAAAATTTAGAACGAAGCGCCAAAAGAGCCTCTACTCGCCCGAAACCGCGTGATACCAATGTTTGGTAGAAGGAAATTACTTTCCTAACTCCAACTCATGAAACCTACCGGCCCGACGTCCAAAGGTCTAAACCGGGGTAGGTTCGTAGCTTCATCTAGACGCCACAGAAATTCCTCCGAAAAATATTCATACACAATGGCTGCCTAAGCACACATGCGTGCGGCCAAAATCGCTCCCGCACACTATTTGGGACACCTGGGATTACCATCCTACCCCCGAACCGCAGTAGGTCCGAAATTTAAGAGGCGTGCAAAGTTTGTACTTTCCCCAAATTTCAAACAAGCACGTCCCATCTGTTAAAAAAACCAAAACAAGCGTGACCCAGACCAAAACATGGTTCTCCGTTAGCTCCCCGCCTCGCCTGCCGTCCGATTCCCCATTCATAATCCATGGGTGATCAATTGTAAGTACAGCGGGATATTTCGCCCGAACTGGGAGTGTCGTGTTCCCCACAGGGACTAGGCAAATCAATGACCGTGCTTGGCTAAAGCTAGGTGACAATTCAGATGATGATCGCAAGAAAATATAAACCTAAAATAACTGATACGTATCCAACGTATCTATAATTTATGAAGTATTCATGCTATTATATTATCCATCTTAGATGTTTTATATGCATTTATATGCTATTTTATATGATTTTTGGGACTAACCTATTAACCTAGAGCCTAGTGCCGTTTACATTTTCTCCTTGTTTTTGAGTTCTCTGTAAAAGGAATACCAAACGGAGTCCAATTGACGAGCCAATTTTTGATGATTTTTATGGACCAAAAGAAGACCTCGGAGTAAAAGAGTTGGGCCAGAGAGTCCCGGGGTGCCCACGGTGGGTCCCAAGGCGTGGGCCTGCCTCGTGGACACCTCGGGCACCTCCTTGACGTGAGACCGACGCCAAAAATTCCTATAAATACAGAAACCTCGGAAAATTAACCTAGATCAGAAGTTCCCCCGCCACAAGCCTCTGTAGCCACGAGAAATCAATCTAGGCCCTCTCTGGCACTCTGCCGGAGGGGGCCATCATCACCGGTGGCCATGGAGGAGTATCCTGGAGGGGCCATCATCATCATGAAGGCCAAGGACCTGAGGGTGGAGGCCATGGAGGAGAAAGCACAAGGGGGAGAACCTCTCCTCCTCTCTCTTGGTGGCACCGGAGTGCCGTCGGGAGGGGAATCATCGCCGCGGTGATCGTCTTCATCAACATCACCATCATCATCACCATCCTCATCTCTTTTACGCGGTCCACTCTCCCGCACCCCGCTGTAATCCCTACTTGAACATGATGCTTTATGCCACATATTATGATCCAATGATGTGTTGCCATCCTATGATGTTTTGAGTAGATATCTTTTGTCTTTGGGTTGATTGATGATCTAGATTGGTATGAGTTGTATGTTTTATTTTGATGCTGTCCTATGGTGCCTCCGTGTCACGCAAGCGTGAGGGATTCCCGCTGTAGGGTGTTGCAATACGTTCATGATTCGCTTATAGTGGGTTGGTGAGTGACTGAAACACAAACCCGAGTAAGAGGGATTGTTGCGTATGGGAATAAAGAGGACTTGATGCTTTAATGCTATGGTTGGGTTTTACCTTAATGATCTTTAGTAGTTGGGGATGCTTGCTAGAGTTCCAATCATAAGTGCATATGATCCAAGTAGAGAAAGTATGTTAGCTTATGCCTCTCCCTCATATGAAACTGCAATAGTGATTACTGGTCTTGTTAACAATTGCCCAGGACAATTCCGCACACTGATCCACCATTATTCCACACTCGCTATTTATAATATTTAGTAATATATTCTAACTTTATGATAACAACACCTACTTTTATATTTTAGCTCTTTGTTACCATGGAAAGTTATCCTCTTCATACCCATAATATAGTTTTATTTCTTGTTTCTAGTTGAAAGCAAACGTTCGGTGCACGTAGAGTCGTATCAATGGCAGATAGGGTTTGAGAGAATATTGATCCTACCTTTAGCTTCTTGTGGGTTTGACATTCCATACTTATCACTTCCACCTTTGGAAATTGCTATGATGATTCCCTGCACTTGGGGATTATCAATAACCAAGGATGATGACAAAATAAAATGACAAACAACATGGAGAGATTAAGATTGAAACTCACTGTATTTTTGGTGTTTTTGTTTTACTAGAGACACTAAAACACTAACATAAAGGGAAGCAACGGGACATGAACACATATATTACTATCATACAAGTAACAAAGGGGAAGAAAGAATAATATGATAGAGACAGAAATATATCACAACACAAACGTATCTATATTCACATGAACGTAATTAACACAGGGACTACAGAACACACATCACACATATGCAAACAGGGGGAGGTTACAAGACATAATTCTAGTACTCTGAGATGAACAACATAAGTACTATTAATCAAGCACAAGTATGAAACTGAACAAGTTTCAAGCACTACTCAAATCTGAACATTACAAAGCATTACACATCTTAGCTTACAGAAAATTCAGAGAATGAGAGGGTGTGAGAGAGAGAGATTGAAAGAGAGCAACAGGAGTAGGGGATTCAGACTTCAGGGAAGAAGGAAGCAGCAAACAGATTCAGGAAGAGAATAAGAACAACAGCAAAGGGACGAAGGGAGTAGAAGAATAGGAGCAGTAGAGGTTGGAGTTCAGAGAAGTAAGAGAGGCAGCAGGGAGCGTTGAGGAGGAGCAGCAATAGTAGTGCAACGACGGGAGAGGAGCGGGACTAAAAGGCAGGGAGCAGCAGCAGTTTTGGGGAAGAAGCAGCAGCTGTAGGCATTGAGGGAGAAGAGGGAACAATAGCGGTAGGGTTCAGAGAAAGGAAGAGAAGCGGCGAGGCAAGGAAAGGAGCAGCAAAGAGATGGAGGAGTGGAGGAAAGAAGCAGAGGGAAGAAGTTGGGGAAGCAGCAGGGAGAGGCACGCCAGCTGGAGGGAGAGGTCGCGCGAGGCACCAGACCACCGCGTCTGGTAGGGCGCTTGAGGTGATGGTGGAGGCGCGGTGGTGATGCAGTGGCGGTTGTGGCTGGATGGATGGGTGGTGTGTGCCGGCGGCAGCGTGGAGATGGTGGAGCAGCATGGTCGCGGAGGCGCGCCGCCACGCCGGCCTGGCCGTGGCGGCGACCGGAGGTGGAGAAGGAGTGGTGAGGGGTAGAGAGATGGAGATGTGGCCAGGCCTGAGGGAAAAATGGAGGCTGCGCTAGGGATTTGATCCCCCTCCTCTGACCTGCCACTTTTGCTCTTTTGCCCTTCCACTTCTCTTCTTTCTTCACAAGATGATCCCTCCAACTTTAGCTTGGCCCCTCTGGTTACTTCTTTTATTTACGGTCGGGTCCATTCTTCCTCCTCTTCTTCGTTCTCTTAGCCACTTAGTCCGGATCTTGAAGATTTATAGTGCCTTTGCGCACATTTCTGCAAAATAGACCGAAGACTAGTAAATGATCCCATATATGATTTTCATGCAAATATTCAATATTTCACAGCAAGAATTGATGGTCATATCTCAATAAACCGCATATTTGAGTGCCAAAAGATGTATATGAAATGTGCTTATCAAGTACCCCACACTTAAATCTTTGCTTGTCCTCAAGCAAAGGAATATATTTCAAACAAGAGCAGGATAGTGAATAGTGAGCTGACTAGAGAATGTCCAATTGAAGTAGATCTCTAAACAATGCATGCTTTGGACTTAGCTAGTGAAAATCAATGGTTAAGAGTGCTACATAGCAATAGGACACTAGTAAACTCTATCATTTTAAACTTTTACAAAGATAAAAGTGGATCAACATAACATTATGGTTGAAGCACTTGTTGAATTTGAAGGAAGTAATGATAATAATTTTATCGATCTCACAAAAGGAACATACCACCGATCCCGAGAACATGGTATACACCTGGCTCGACCAATTATTAGTATTTTTTTAGTTTGTCTCCCCAAAGGAACATACCACCGATCCCGAGAACATGGTATACACCTGGTTCGACAATTACATTTTTTAATAATTAATTATTGTCCAACCAAACCAGATTTCACATGCCACCGATCCAGGGAACATGACATGCTACTGTAGGTAGATTAGACTTTTTTTATAAGATATACTTGTTTTTCAATGAACAACGCATAAGCACAAAAAACAGGAATCCTCACTTCTCCATGTCTGGTTCACATGCTACCGATCGATGGAACAAGCATGCTAATCCATAGTGGTTAGGTGGTTGCTCTCAATGGGAACACACTTGGCACAAATTCAACATCTAAACATGGTGATCTAGGTGTATCATAGTAAATGCAGAAAATGACAAAGTTTACTAGTGCACTAGGGATTTGAGCACTCAAAACTAATAGTTCTCACTAATTTCAGCCAAGCACGCATGGTGTAGATCACTAGTTTACAAGGCATTCAGAAATCAAGTTCACAAATTCACATCAAGCACAATGCCAAAGGTGAATTTCAGCTTGACAACAAGTAATAACTAGCTCAAGCAACCCAACTAGCAATTGAATTCAGCATGTATATATGATGTTCAGAATGGGTCATGAAACAACTCACCGGGCTTTGATGGTGTAGCACTCGCTCGATCATCTCACCAATTGCAGCTCTTCTCCTTTGCTTCCTCGTGAATGCTCCAGCTTCACTCTTCCATATGTGTGCCCCATTGCTTCTCCTCATCGCCATGCTCTGACTCCACCAGGATCCCAAGGAATGTCACCTCGAACCTGGTCAGCATGTAGTGGATCGTGCACAAGCAAAAACCTGAAATAGGACTCATACAAACAACGACTACAAGTGATAGGGTAGATGCCCTCTAAGTCGTCAATCGAATATCCAATTATATAAGCATAGGAATATAGAATATGACGAGTATGATAAGAATCAGCAAGCTCAATGCTAACATGAGGATGATATTTACCATTAAGCATAAGTCTAGCATGAGGAGAATAAGTGTCATCATCATAAATGAGAGCAATGCCACCAACAGTGTATGTATCATCATATCCAAGCATATGAGTTTTCAAATCAATCTTAAGTGATGGAATCATGTAATGCAAGGTAGTAGCAAAGAAACTATACGGACGCATGACATCAAGAAGATTGGGTAAATCTGGCATATCACGCTCTTGTATGATAATAGGCAAATGAATCTCAGGTTCTTCATCTTCAACTACATCAGCTTCTTTTACTTCTTCATGAGTGATAGGTAGCGGATCTTCATCTTGATCACTTGGGCATTCAAGCTCTGGTTCATCTTGTTCCTTGGCTTTGAGAATTTCTTCTTCAATCTGAGGTCTTGCTTCCTCTGGGCTCTCGGTATCTTGCTCAACTAAATGTGAAGGTGTTGGAACCACACATGTATCCATGGATATCTCAACTACACTCAACTCAAGCTGTGAAGAAATAGTGCTGCCAGCGTTGATGTTCTTCTCAATCTTCCTTACTTATTCCACTAGCTCTTTTCCACTCTTGATCTTCTTCATTTCCTCTAGAATAACCTTCCTAATAGGATCATCCTCAGCACTCCAAGTAAACTCGAGACTCAAAAGTGTCAGCTTTTCTATGTCATCGAACTCATCTTGTGTGGGCACTTGCACATGAGATTGCACAACAGGTGCTGGAGTTGTTGGTTGACCAAATGGAGGACCATTTAACTTCATTGGACACATCTCCTGGTGCTGCGGTATATGAGTAGGAGGTGAATAAAACTGTTGTGCTGCATAGTTGTGGCTCTCCCCTTCATACCTAAATCTCTGCAATGGATAACTAGAGGCAAACGATGAGGTTTCAGGGTTGTTGTTCCTATATGACATATTATGGTTCTCAGGCCACCCATATGAGTAATTGTTTTGGTATGAGCTAGGTTGTGGGGCGAAGCTCATGCCATAACAATCGGGAGAGTAAGAGTAACCACGCTGACATTCAGCGGGTGAATGGCCCTGAAATCCACAAATATGGCATGTAGGAGCAACATAAGGATGACCTCTAGAATAAGGATCATAAGAGCTAGGCCTATCCTCAAAAACTACTTCTCGTTGCCGAGCTAAATATTCTAATCGATGGGAAATCTTACTTATCAGGTCTTGAATACTTTCCGTGTTGTTTGTAGTGTTGCTCGCATAAGCATGTTCTGAATAGTAAGCCATATCTGAGAAGATGCAATAACCTGCAGAATGACAAAGCAAAGAAAGAGAAAATAACTTGAACAAGGGTTAGAGATATATCACATATATAATAACACAAAGGGAAAAACAAGAAAACCCTAGTCCATAACCTCACACAATCGCTCGACGCTAGTCCCCGGCAACGGCGCCAAAATGATCAATTGTAAGTACAGCGGGATATTTCGCCCGAACTGCGAGTGTCGTGTTCCCCACAGGGACTAGGCAAATCGATGACCGTGCTTGGCTAAAGCTAGGTGACAATTCAAATGACGATCGCAAGAAAATATAAACCTAAAATAACCAAGGATGATGACAAAATAAAATGACAAACAGCATGGAGAGATTAAGATTGAAACTCACTGTATTTTTGGTATTTTTGTTTTACTAGAGACACTAAAACACTAACATAAAGGGAAGCAACGGGACATGAACACATATATTACTATCATACAAGTAACAAAGGGGAAGAAAGAATAATATGATAGAGACAGAAATATATCACAACACAAACATATCTATATTCACATGAACGTAATTAACACAGGGACTAGAGAACACACATCACACATATGCAAACAGGGGGAGGTTACAAGACATAATTCTAGTACTCTGAGATGAACAACATAAGTACTATTAATCAAGCACAAGTCTGAAACTGAACAAGTTTCAAGCACTACTCAAATCTGAACATTACAAAGCATTACACATCTTAGCTTACAGAAAATTCAGAGAAGAGAGGGTGTGAGAGAGAGAGATTGAAAGAGAGCAGCAGGAGTAGGGGATTCAGACTTCAGAGAAGAAGGAAGCAGCAAACAGATTCAGGAAGAGAATAAGAACAAAAACAAATGGACGAAGGGAGTAGAAGAATAGGAGCAGTAGAGGTTGGAGTTCAGAGAAGTAAGAGAGGCAGCAGGGAGCGTTGAGGAGGAGCAGCAATAGTAGTGCAACGAGGGGAGAGGAGCGGGAGTAAAAGGCAGGGAGCAGCAGCAGTTTTGGGGAAGAAGCAACAGCTGTAGGCATTGAGGGAGAAGAGGGAACAACAACGGTAAGGTTCAGAGAAAGGAAGAGAAGCGGCGAGGCAAGGAAAGGAGCAGCAAAGAGATGGAGGAGTGGAGGAAAGAAGCAGAGGGAAGAAGTTGGGGAAGCAGCAGGGAGAGGCGCGCCGGCTGGAGGGAGAGGTCGCACGAGGCACCAGACCACCGCGTCTGGTAGGGCGCTCGAGGTGATGGTGGAGGCGCGGTGGTGATGCAGTGGCGCTTGTGGCTGGATGGATGGGTGGTGTGTGCCGGCGGCGGCGTGGAGATGGTGGAGCAGCATGGTCGCGGAGGCGCGCCGCCACGCCGGCCTGGCCGTGGCGGCGACCGGAGGTGGAGGAGGAGTGGTGAGGGGTATAGAGATGGAGATGTGGCCAGGCCTGAGGGGAAAATGGAGGCTGCGCTAGGGATTTGATCCCCCTCCTCTGACCTGCCACTTTTGCTCTTTTGCCCTTCCACTTCTCTTCTTTCTTCACAAGATGATCCCTCCAACTTTAGCTTGGCCCCTCTGGTTACTTCTTTTCTTCACGGTCGGGTCCATTCTTCCTCCTCTTCTTTGTTCTCTTAGCCATTTCGTCCGGATCTTGAAGATTTATAGTGCCTTTGCGCACATTTCTGCAAAATAGACCGAAGACTAGTAAATGATCCTATATATGATTTTCATGCAAATATTCAATATTTCACAGCAAGAATTGATGGTCATATCTCAATAAACCGCATATTTGAGTGCCAAAAGATGTATATGAAATGTGCTTATCAGTGGGCGCCAAAACTACCTCTCGACCAGCAGCGAAACCCCGACGTCTTCCATCCGCCACCCCATACCACCCATCAACTGCCGCTCTCCTCCATCACGCGGAGCCGATACCTAAACGTCGTCGTCCATCGCAACCGCAACCGCAACGCCCTCCATGGCTAGTAGTCAAAGCCGAGGTTGAGATGTCCGCATTCGAGCCAAAGTCAACCACGCTGCCCTGCGGCCACCGCCGCCGCCCAACTCTCGCCAATTGGCCCACCGCAGACCGGAGTTGTTCCCGCTTATGCCGCCCTTCGCCGCCGGACCGCTTCCTCCGCCGGCTGCATTTACCACCGCAACATACCAACAATTTGGCCATGGGTTCGTCCAAGGCTCAACCCTCCTCCAAAACATCGGTTCCGCCCGTAAAAACAAGAAAATCGCCGCGACATCTAGAGGACACACCACTAGCAATCGGAAATGGAACTCCTCTTCCCTTATTCGTGCAAATCTTACATCTGGAGGACACACCACTAGCACGGTATTCATCCCCCAGAAGACACTAGTTGACCGCTTATTCCTGATACTAGATGTTCCTAGTAACTCGCGATGCACAAGGTTTCTCCTCATATACTATTTCACCTTAGCTGGAGGTCCGTCGCCCCCTAGATTTCAATTCCTGGCCAGTTGATTCCCAATTAAAGGAAGCATTCCCCGGCGTAACAGGCGCTAGTCCACCTATTACGTTGGGGAAGCAGCGCCTCGGTGTTTTATCTTAGGGGTGTGTGGGGCCTAGGACTTGTTGGTGCCCGATCTGGAGGTCGGCCGGGATTAAAGGGATGGCCAGGGGCACTGCCAAGCACGGCGGTGGTGTGAGGTCGAGGGGAGGGTGGGGTGGCGGAGGCAGGGGTCTGGGTTGGTGGTCGCTGGCGGTTCGAGAAAGATCGTCAAAAGTGACTGGCGGGTGGTAGACGAAAGCCATCTGCCCGTTCCTTATAGATCGGACGGTTCATAAAAAAATCGACTGATCTATTTATTTTCAGTCTACTATTATTTTGATAGGACCACATGTGGTGGTGTGCTGGAGGAGTACCTTCATTTCCTAGCCATCCCAATGCTCATATATTACAAAATCATACAGAGTATAATCTAATTCTATTTGCCATGCAATGTTGTAGAGCTATCAAATGTCTCCTGTCATTTTTTTTCGTCCACCTGCTATCTGCTACTTTTACAGCGCACTAGTTTTGCACACACTTCACCCATACTCTCACTATTGTGTTTTCATGCAAGTGTATTTCAGACTCTGCCTTCACAGAAGCACGAAATAAAAGAGATAAGTCGCTCCTGCTTCTTCGCGGGCAGGCAAGACACATGTCGACGCTTTAAAGGTTGGATGTTCAACAGCTGGAGACGGTAAACATAGCTCTGCAGTTGATGATCTCGCTCGCCATGAACCATCATCCCAGGTGCTTGCTTTAACTTCGCGTTGTCATATGTGGTTGCATGTTGCATATGATGTCTAGCTTGTATTTGAAAGGCCGAAGTCGGTCTTTATTAAGATAAGGAAAGATATTTTTTTACATGAACCACCATCCCCGGAGCACCAGAAGACAAATAGCTAAGTCGAGCACTTTGGTCGAGCGGTGACAAGCCCAACATGAGACATGCATCACCCGGAAGCCAACTAAAAGCCACGATGGTGGCGAAGCAGCCCGCCTCCCACCAGGCTCTCAGGTCCTCGATGATCATGCTCACCACTCCAGCCGAATGTCTAGCTTCTATTGCTTCCAATTTGGTTAAATTGCATCTTCTTAGCTTACACATTATACCTTTGAATATGACATGCCTTCCTGTTTTTGGTACATACTAGTACATCTGTCTATTAACCATGTTCTTACATCAAACTAATGTTCTTGTGTATCCCTCATCAATCACTTATGATGAGACACCACCCCTTTAGCCGGTTCCGTGTGACAAAATACGCTCTTTAAAGAATGCAGATCGCCTCCCCACTTGATTCTCAAGAAACAAAGCAAGGCTAGATGAAGATAGTGAACGGCTCAGTAGTTGATGACCGTGATTTCTACACCAAAGATCGCAGTGCTTGCTCTAACTTGGCAGCGTGATATGTGGTTGCATGTTGCATATGTTGTCTAGATTTTAATTCCTCCGATCTGGTTAAATTGCATGTGCTATGCTGCTTAGTTTGTACATTATACCTGTTAATGTGACATGCCTTCCTGTTTTTAGTACATAGTACATCTGTCTATTAAGCATGTCCTTACATAAAACTATTGTTTTTTTGTATCCCGCATTAATCAATATAACGAGAAACCTTTAGTATATCCAGTGTGATATTATTTGCATCTTTCATATGATTTATAGCATGCGCTGCTTCTAATTTGTTGAAACGTCATTTATGATGGGATGCTTTTAACTTGGCAGAGTCATATTGGTTGCATCTTTCATGTGTTGTCTAGCTTGCATTGCTTCTTATTTGTTGAAGTGGCTTCTGCTTAGTTTACGCAAACAGTTGTGAATATGCCATGCCGTCCTGTTTTTCATACATATTCCATCCTGGTATCATGTGTTTGCTTTACATCAAAGTAGTGATTGCCAGTATCATGCACGAATGAGTTCTGAAGAGTGAATTTTATTGCTTTTTCTTGTCAGTTTTACTTGACAATACAAAATCAATAAAGCGAAAGGAAATTAGCAAGGTAGTGGATAAAGGTGCTCCTTCCAAACGGAGGGCCTCTACAGATTCTAGTCCGCCACCCCCCAAGAAGATTTGCAAGACAACACATGCATAGACACTCAATGTAGATGTGTTGATGATGAGCATGTCTCCGCTAGTGCACCATCACAGGTGCTCCCTCTAACTTGGCACTGTTATATGTGGTTGCATGTTATGTATGATGTCTAGCTTGTATTGCTTCTATTTTTGTTGAATTCCATCTGCTTACTTTGCACATTATACTTGTGAATAGGACACGTGTTCCTGTTTCTAGAACATACAATATATGTCTATCACACCATGTTCTTACATCGAAGTACTACTATTGTGTAACCTGCAACAATCGCTTATCATAAGACACATTTGACTTGGGAGTGTGATATATGTTACATCTCGCATTCTTTTCTAGCTTGTACTACTTCTAATTTGTTGAAATGGCACTTATGACGAGACAGTTTTAACTTGGTACAGTGATATTCGTTGCATCTTTCATATGGTGTCTAGCTTTCATTGCATCTAATTTGTTAAAATGCCTTCTGCTTAGTTTACACATCATAGCTGTGAATATGCAATGTTGTCCTTTTTTCTTACACATTTAATCATCCTATCATGCGGTCGCCTTACATTAAAGTAGCACTCGTCAGCATCCTGCATCAATGAGTTCTGAAGAGCGATTTTTTATTCATTTTTCTTGTGGGTTTGACTTGACAAGGCAATACAATTAAAAAATAGGAAGGAAAAAATAAGGCAGGGACTGATGGCAGTCTTCCGGCGAAACCGGCATCCCAAGTGCTTTCTCTAGCTTGGCAGTGTGATATTGTCTTGCACGTTTCATACGGTGTCTAGCTTGCATTGCTTCTTATTTGTTGAAATGGCTTCTTCTTAGTTTACACAAACAGTTGTGAATATGCCATGCCATCCTGCTTTTCGTACATATTCCATCCTGGTATCATGTGTTTGCCTTACATCAAAGTTGTGATTGTCAGTATCATGCACGAATGAGTTTAGATCTCGCATTATTTTCTAGCTTGTACTAATAATTTGTTGAAATAGCACTAATGACGAGACAATTTTTACTTGGTAGAGTGATATTTGTTGCGTCTTACATATGGTGTCTAGCTTTCATTGCTTCTAATTTGTTGAAATGCCTTCTACTTAGTTTACGCATCATAAGCTGTGAATATGCAATGGCACTAATTACGAGAGACATTTAACTTGGTAGTGTGATTTTGTTCACGTCTTGCATATGATTTATTTCTTGTACCGCTTCACATTTGTTTTAACGCCAGTTATGACGAGAAAATGTTAACTTGGCAGAGCGATATTTGTAGCATCTTTCATATGGTGTCTACCTTCCATTGCATTGCTTCTAATTTAGTGAAATGCCTTCTGCTTAGTTTACACATCATAGTTCTGATTATCTCATGTCGTCCTGTTTTTCGTACATATTACATCCTCCTATCATGTGGTTGTCTAACATCAAAGTTCAGTTTGTCTGTATCACGCATCAATTTGTTCTGAAGAAATAAATTGTTATTCTTTTTTGTTGTCGGCTTGACTTAACATGGCATAGAGAAAGAGGAAGGAACACATAATGACAGGGGATGGTGTTAGTACTAAGGACACACAAAAACGGAAGCGGAAGAATCATGCAGATTCTGCTGGTACTGACGGTGTAATAGAAGGTCAAAGTCCAGCAGAAATTGTACAAACGGGGTATCCCATGCTACACGAGCTGCAAAACAAGCCAAAACGAAACCAATATGACTTTCCTAGTTGTTGCAACACCTTTCACAGTACCACCAGCTGCACGAGTTACTCGTTCGTCAACTCAGCTAGCAGCACGTTCCCAACCTCCCTTGACACATGACACTACTTCCGAAGCACTCTTGACACAAGACGAGTTGGCAAGATCAGGTGACCCTTGTGAGCTTTGACATCAAGAAGGTAGTTGCTGGAGTCAAGTTACAGTTGCATGCTTCTTTATATGTAGTCTCACAGTTTGATGTACACTAACACTTCATATGTTCGTTGTTGGACTAGAACCTAGGTGCAAGAGGAAACAAACATCAAGGATAGTGATTGATAGGTTAACTAAATCTAGAGGAGGAAGAATGGAGATCCATTTTCAGGCAGGTTTAAAAAGGCCACATGATGCTCTGAGTCACCAAGTTAGTATCGAGGCGCGGTTTGCCGATTAGATGTCATGCACGTATCCTCCGACATGGATTCAAGACAGAATGACAAAGACGAAACCTAGTTCAACACCTTCCTCGACCATTTATCTGTAAGTATGGTTATGTATGGAAATTAGTAATATCGTCTTGCTCTATCCCATACTTTCTAGGTTGCTGATAATGAGACTCCCATAATTTTCAACATATGAGGTTCAAGTTGGATAGCCAAGATGATGCAACCAGAAAAGCTTGCACCCATGTGTTCAAGTCTGCTCTGCGACAGTATCGGTATAACTTGAGGAAAACTCGCTTTGAAGGCAAGGCTAACAGTGAACTTGCCCAAACATCTCGATGGAAAATATATCGATGAACACCGGAGAGGCCTCGTTAAACACTGGTCTGATCCAAAGTATCAGGTACATTATATGTATGTGATCAGATCACATGTTGAACTCCTATTTATGCATGTGCCTCACAAATCTATCTTCTTGTAGGTGAAATGTTCAAAGAACAAGGCCAACCTTACGAAAGTGAAATTCCAACAGATGACAGGATCTCGTAGCTATATTGCACACCTCGAGGCTCTTGTAATTAGCTGCTGTTTCACTCTTTTCGCTGTGCCATATTATCAGATCTATATTGACTTTTCCCAAATGCAGAGGAAGGCCCTCAAGGACCAAAAAGTACCCGAACCAAATGTTGTGGAAATCTTCAAGGATTATCACACCAGCAAGACAAAGGGCATGACTACACTAGTCAAAGCCGTTGTTGTAAGTCCTTGATCCTCATGCCTTTTAACTACTACTTACTCTGACTCGTGCATTGAACTACATGGTTTGCAGGCAATGTCTATTACTCTTTTCAATTTCATACACAATTGTCTTAGTGTATCATTGCACCTTACAAGGTTTAAAAGAGAGGAGTGATGTTCCTCTGATCTTGATCTGTAATCTAGTTCCATGCTGGACTTGCCCACACAATGATACAATTGCCTGTTTGTCTGTTCTCAGTTGTTCTGTGATATGAATGATGTCGTACTATGCTTACCGTATTATAAACTTTGTCTCTTTATCCTTAGCTGTCAATACAATGTGAAGAAATAGACAATACATTAGCCATGGTACATGGTCATATGTTTGGAACCTGGTTTTGTTATGTACTTTGCAGTAAAATACAACTAATATTTTACACGGGTTCACTAGCATAAGTTTTGTATATAGACCAAAGCTATTTTGTTTGGTTTTGCTGCCTCCTTAATATCTTCCGTTCTGGTACTACTAATGTAAAAACTCAACTTTCCAGCAAGCTATGGAAAAAAATGGTGGAACCGACACCTTCTGAAGGTGACGAGGCAACTGTAACCACAATGTCACCTCTTGCTGCAGTGGGTCAGTACATGTCCACTAAAAGTGCCAAAAGCACATTCCTGCATAATACTGGGTTGTTTGTTATGGCAATCTCGTCCAAACTGCCTCATGATTAAGATATGCAAGCTCAAAACAATGTTATATCTACGCTCCAGACACAAGTCCATTCCCTAACAGAGACCCTTTGTGAAACAAGGACATCCATTGTTCGATGTCATCAAGATATTCATGGTTTTGAAACCAGACTATCAGACATTTGCTATGTTGTTCAGGAGCCTATGAGAAATCAAGGCGAAGGTTATGGTGCTCCATCGGACAATACAACATGAAAACGTAACAACCAGGTCAAATGAACTGAGCTTCTGAACTTCTGGTGGTGCATTTATCTGCTAGACCGTTAACTTTTATGCCAACCTTCCTTTTGTTTTATGGTTGTAGTTTGTTTTGTTGCGATACAAAATGTGTTCTTAACGTGCAGCCACCGGTTGAAGAAAACAACAAGCCATTTTTGTATACTGTAGGGTGTTCCCTATATTTGCACTGGTGGCGAACTTTGATGCCCAGTGGATGTAATCTGTGCGATCGCCTTTGTAGCCTAGCGTTAGATTCGGGCTTATTTATTTCCTAGTCTTCCTTTTCCCTGGTTTGCTAGTGGCTGCAACAACCATGGGCCATTGATAACCCACAAGTATAGGGGATCGCAACAGCTTTTGAGGGTAAGTATTTAACCCAAATTTATAGATTCGACACAAGGGGAGCCAAAGAATATTTGAATGTGTTAGCAGCTGAGTTGTCAATTCAACCACACCTGGAGATTAATTTTCTGCAACAAAGTGATCAGTAGCAAAGTAGTTTGATAGTTTTGATAGTAGTGACAGCAGCAACGGTAACAATAACAGTGAAGCAGTAATTTGTAGCAAGTGTAACAGTGATGATAGCAATAGTAACACAACAAGATCAATAAGGATAAATTCGTAGGCATTGGATCCCTGACTTGTTGGATGATATTCATCATGTGACAGTTATAACCTAGGGCAATACGACAGTAGCTCCAGTTCATCGATATAATGTAGGCATGTATTCCGTAAATAGTCATACGTGCTTTATTAAAAGAACTTGCATGACATCTTTTGTCCTACCCTCCCGTGGCAGCGGGGGCCATATTGGAAACTAAGGGATATTAAGGCCTCCTTTTAAGAGAACCGGAACAAAGCATTAACACATAGTGAATACATTAACTTCTCAAACTACGGTCATCACCGAGAGTGGGCCCGGTTGTTGTCACTCCAGGGTTGTCGGATCATAACCGTAGTAGGTGACTATAACTTGGAAGATCGGATCTAAAACATGGATATAATGATGAATTCATAAGCGGTTCAGATCTGAGTTCATCGCACCCGGGCCCAAAGTGACAAGCATTAAGCATAGCAAAGTCATAGAAACATCAATCTAAGAACATAGTGGATACTAGGGATCAAGCCCTAACAAAACTAACTCGATTACGTGAGGAATCTCATCCAACTCCTCACCGACCAGCGAGCCTACAAAGGAATTACTCACTCCCGGTGGGGAGCATCATGGAATTGGCGATGGATATGGGTTGGTGATGATGAAGAACGGAGATCCCCCTCTCCGGAGCCCCAAACGGACTCCAAATCTTCCCTCCCGAGGAAGAACAGGGCTTGGCGGCGGCTCCATCTCGTGAAAATATGTGTATTTATAGTATCAGGGGGCGCCCTGGTGGGTTGTGCCCACCCAAGGACCCCTCTCTGGTGCTCTTGGCTCCAAAAATCCTTATTATTGATATAAAAGTTCCTCGCAAAGTTTCGTTCCATTCCGAGAACCTTCATTTATGCACAAAAACAACACCATGGTAGTTTTGCTGAAAACAGTGTTAGTCCGGGGTTAGTTTCATTCAAATCATGCAAATTAGAGTCCAAAACAAGAGGAAAAGCATGAGAAAAAGTAGATATGTTGGAGATGTATCAACTCCCCCAAGCTTAAACCTTTGCATGTCCTCAAGCAATTCAGTTGATAAACTGAAAGTGAGGAAGAAAAACTTTTACGAACTCTTTTGCTCTTGTTTGCATAAATAAGCATATAACAGCTCCCAGGTTTTCAGCCAACATTATAACTAACCATGTCAACAATAACTCTTAAAGATTATAATGATTCATATCAATGACATAATCGGCTAGCGAGCAATAATAAAATATCTCAAACAGCAACACGTTGTCAAAACAACCATGATATAATATGACAATAATGGTATCTCGCTAGCCCTTTCTGAGACCGCAAAACATAAATGCAGAGCACCTCCAAAGTTCAAGCAGCGACTAAACATTGTAATTCATGGTAGAAAAGATCCAGTCATGATGCACCCAACATTAGCTATAAACAATGCATAAATCAAGACAGTTGTGCTCTACTCAGTTTCTGGCGCTTGTTTTTAGAAGGTGATGACACAACATTAAAGTAAATAGAAAGTCCCTTCAGCGGGGAAGCGAGGATTTGCAGAGGTGCGAGCTCAATTTTTAAAACAGAGATAAATGATATTTTGAGACATGCACCCTTCTCGTTCACTTCACGACCATCAGTTATCAACATCTTCCATGCTAAGCACGCTAGTGGCGGTCCCCAAGTGGGAAGTAAAAGTTTTGACTCCATTGGGAGTTTTTGTTTGATTATTCCAGAGATGAACTCTTTTTCATATTTGCAATTTGGTGATAGGAACCCCTAATACCACCCATTTCCTCGTGCGATGGCGACTGAATAAACACTCGACCTGAGGATAACATGCTTAGCACGGAAGATATCGACCACATCCCGCTGCTCCATGAACGATCCAGCACCTAAAAAGGATAATTTTTTAGAAGTTTTTAGAGGTGGCACATGCAAATTTACTTAGGATGGCAGGGTAATACCATATATAGGTAGGTATGGTGGACCCATCCTAATAACTTTGGGTTCAAGGTTTTTGATGTACAAGCGAATTCCCACTTAGTACCGCGTGAAGGCTAGCAATTAAGATTGAGAAGCGGCCAGCTAGAGAGCAACAACGATCATAACCGGGCATTATGCATAAGTAACATTGGACACTAGCATGAGTAGGATATGAACACCATGAACATAAATATTATAGAGGCTATGTTGGTTTTGATTCAACTACATGCATGAACATGTACCAAGTCAAGCCACTCGAACATTCAGAGGAGGATACCATATCATCATACTACATCACAATCATTTTAACGCTATGTTGATATCCAAGATAAATCATTATTGACTCCCAGCTACTTATGCATGGCATGAGAAACTGTAATCTCTAATTGTCTTTGCAAACATGTTCAATCATAATGGGCCGAATCATGGGCACTAGGCTAAACATATTTACACAGACAGAGCAAGTCGAGTTCATACCAGTTTCTCTTTTCCACGGCCAGCTCATCGAATATCATCATTATTGCCTTTCACTTGCATGACCGAATGATAAGAAAATAATAATAGTGCAAGAGTGCCATGGACTAAGCTGGAATCTGCAAACATTTTATTCAACAGGAGAAGACAAGGTAAAACGGGCTCTTTATTAGTTCAACAGTTATTCATATGAGAACCACTCAACATTTTCATCGTGATCTTCTCCTTGGTACAACTCGAATAAAAAAGAAAAGAAGTTCAGAGAAACACATTGAAATATATTTTTGGAGTTTTTGGTTTTGTTCAACAAGAAAATAAAAGGGAAAAGAAAAAAATGAGAAAAACCTATTTACATGGGAAAGCTCCAAACAAGCAAAAGGATAACAAGGAAATCTTTTTGGATTTTCTTTTTTAATACTACTACTAAGCATGCATAGAAAGTAAATTACTACAACAATTTTTTTTGGTTTTTCTAAAGTTTTTCAAACACACAAGAAGAAAGCAAGAAAAATAAATCTAAGCATTGATGATACAATGAAAAAGTGTGAGCACCGACAGATAGAACGATATGTGAACATGAATATAATGTCGGTGAGAAACACGTACCTCCCCAAGCTTAGGCTTTTCGCCTAAGTTGGTAATCGATCAGTAGCCTGGAGGGTAGTAGGGATCATGAGGAGCGGGCATCCACACATCCCACTGCGGAGGTGCCTATGCAGCCTCGGCAGCAGGCTGAGCGTTCCAGTAGGCGAGGATGTCTGCAAGCATAATCCGGTATCCGCCCCTGGCCACAGAATCAAACAGAGTAGGTGCAGGCAAGGGGATAACATCACGAGTGTCAACGCTATAGACCAAGTTATAAGGAATGGCAATATTAGGACTATCATGTGCAAGAAAGTGATGGTGATACATAGCTGCATAGTCTAGGTAAACTGTGGTAAGAGGGACATCATGGGGGGCGGATCGCAACCTCGAAGTGATCTGCCAAATGAGTAGCAAAAATCCCACCATGTATTTTCCCTTGAGATTTATTAAGATGGAGGCGATGAGCCACAATAGCTCCCAAGCTATAGGTGTTGTCACCCTCTATTGCACGACGTAAAACAGCAAGGTCTCGTGAACTAAGTGCACCCACCTTCTCCCTAGCAAGCAAGCATTTGGTAACGAAGAGTGCAAAGTAACGAACAGTAGGAAAATGTAAGCCACCGGCAGTGATGGCTAACACTCTCCTATCATCACCCACTGTCAAAGTGCGACATAAATCCTCAAATTCAGCTAGCCTAGGCTCAGTCAAGCTCCCATCAGACGGGATCATGCATATGTCACAAAATTCAGTAAGTGGTACATGGTGGTTTTCAGCATATAAATCAAAGCTCACTTCAGGAGGATTATTTCTAGGCAAGAATGTAAAGCTTTGAACAAAGACATTTGTGAGGATTTGGTGCTGGTCACACTCATCTGCGATGAAGTCAGTGAGACCGGCATTGGCAATGAATTGCATGAACTCCTCATGAATTCCAGCTTCCTGCAGGAACGGGTCGTGCGGCCATTCGCACGGCTATACCTCCGCCAACCTCCGAAGGTGGAGATCATTGTCAGAAGACTCCCCAATAACACCCTTGGAGTTCTTCCTAGAGCGAAATTTCCTGAAGATATTCATGACCGCGTATGATTTATCCTATGAGCAAAAATCTGAATTTTTAGTTCACGATTTTTTTCCAACAAAACTTCACAAAACTAATAGCAACTACTCATAGGGATACATAGAGGCCATAGCAAGCATTCAAAATACTTAGAACACTAAGAATTGAGCATGCAAGCACATCTACAACAGCACCAAGAGTAGCTATTTATTCAAAGTATAAACCACTAGAACAAAAACTAATTGGACAAATGATGGAGTCACATACCAAGCAACAATCCCCCGAAACAGTTTCAGAAACGGAGCTTCGAGCAAAGAGATCAAAATCCGTGGGTTTGAGCTCAAGAACACGGGAGAGAGAGAAAGAGTGATTTTTTTCTGGAGGTAGGTGACACTATGGGCTGAAGAGATAAGTGAGGGGGCCCACGTGGGGACCACAACCCATTAGGGTGCGCCTGGGGGCTCTGGCACGCCCAGGTGGGTTGTGCCCACCTGGTGCACCTCCCTCTGGTAATTTTTGCACCAAATATTCTTAAATATTCAGGAAAAAATCATATAAAATTTCCAGGGCATTCTGAGAACATCTATTTTTGGGTCATTTTTTATTGCACGGGAAATTCAGAAAACAGATAAAATATGGCATTTTATTTTGTTTAACTAATAAAAGCAGAAAACAAAAAGTGGGGACAGAAGGTAGTGCTTACTAAATTCATCAACTTCATACCGTTCAAAAATGATTCATTAATAAGGTCGATCAGGTCTTATTAACAACCACTTTCGATTAGCATGAAACAGAAGAACTTTCGTAAATCACTAAGTTACCTCAATGGGGATATGCATTTCCCCAACAATAAGCATTTCAAATTTCTTTTTGACAAGAGGGTAGAGGTATTTGAAAACTTCCAATAGTGATTGTCTGAGAGATTTTTCAATAACATTAATACCATTCATTTGGAATTGTTTCTTGGAAAGTGCACCATATGCTCATTACCATTGATACGAAAAGTGACCTTGCTTTTATTGCAATCAATAACAGCCCCTGCAGTATTCAAGAAGTGTCTACCAAGGATAATTGACATGTTGTCATCCTCGGGCATCTCAAGTATAACAAAGTCAGTCAAAATAGTAACATTAGCAACAAAAACAACGGGCACATCCTCACAGATACCGATTGGTATGGCACTTGATTTGTTAGCCATTTGCATGGATATTTCAGTAGGTGTGAGTTTATTCAAGTCAAGTATTTTATATAAAGAGAAAGGCATAACACTAACACCAGCTCCTAAGTCACACAAAGCAGTTTTCACATAATTCTTTTTGATAGAGAAAGGTATAGTTGGTATTCCCGGATCTCCAAGTTTTTTATGTACTCCATATTTGAAAGTGTAATTAGCAAGCATAGTGGATATTTCAGCTTCCGGTATTTTTCTCTTATTTGTGACGATGTCTTTCATATACTTTGCATAAGGAGACATCTTCAAGATATCGATCAGCGATGCATAAAAAGGCGGCCTCGGCATTTCAACAAAGCGTTCAAATTCTTCATCATCATTCTTTTTAGTTGACTTGGGTGGAAAATGCATAGGTTTTTGAACCCACGGTTCTCTTTCTTTCCCGTGTTTTGTAGCCACAAAGTCTCTTTTACCATATCTTCTATTCCTAGGTTGTGGGTTATCAAGATCAACAGGTGGTTCTATCTCAACATCATTATCTGGTTATTTTTCATTGTTTGGTTGAGAGTATTCATGAACCTCATCATTATATTTTTCATTATCACTAGGTGAGTGTTCATTACCAGATTGAGTTTCAGCATGGGAGATAGAAGTTTCATTATCATTATCAGCGGGTTTTTCTATTTCAGGTTCACTAGAAGTGTGCAAAGTCCTATCATTTTTCTTTTTCTTTTTCTTTCTAGAAGGACTAGGTGCACTAGTGTTGTTCCTTTGTGAATCTTGTTCAATTCTTTTTGGGTGTCCCTCAGGATAAAGTGGTTCCTGGGTCATTTTACCTCCTCTGGTTGCAACTCTAATAGCAAAGTCATGCATATTATGATTCATTTCATCAAGTAATTCTCTTTGAGATTTAGCAACTTGATCTAGTGGAGTTTGAACCATAGAAGCATGTTTTCCAACACCTCTAACATCATTTGAGATTCTAAATAACAAGTCACTCAAGTGAGCAATCATCTCAGAATTATATTTCAACTGTTTCATAATATTTGCATTGAAGTGATCTTGCTTTCTAATATAGTTTTCAAACTCATAAAGGCATTGACTAGGATGCATATTGTGAGGATTTTCATTTTCATTGAACTTCATAAGAGAATTTACCTCTACCACCTTAGGCAATGGTGGTGTATTAACCCCATGTATTTCTTCAATAGGAGGTAAAATTTTAACACCTCAGCTTTAATATCTTTTTCCTTCATTGATTTCTTTGCCATTGATAACCCACAAGTATAGGGGATCACAACAGTTTTCGAGGGTAAGTATTTAACCAAAATTTATAGATTCAACACAAGGGGAGCCAAAGAATATTTGAAGGTATTAGCTGCTGAGTTGTCAATTGAACCACACCTGGAGATTAATTATTTGCAGCAAAGTGATCAGTAGCAAAGTAGTTTGATAGTTTTGATAGTAGTGACAGCAGCAATGGTAACAATAACAGTGATAGCAGTAATTTGTAGCAAGTGTAACAGTGATGATAGCAATAGTAACACAGCAAGGTCAATAAGGATAAATTCATAGGCATTGGATCGGTGACTTGTTGGATGATATTCCTCATGTGACAATTATAACATAGGGCGATACGACACTAGCTCCAGTTCATCGATATAATGTAGGCATGTATTCCATAAATAGTCATACGTGCTTTATTAAAATAACTAGCATGACATCTTTTGTCCTACCCTCCCGTGGCAGTGGGTCCATATTGGAAACTAAGGGATATCAAGGCCTCCTTTTAATAGAGAACCGGAACAAAGCATTAACACATAGTGAATACATGAACTCCTCAAACTACGGTCATCACCGAGAGTGGGCCCGGTTGTTGTCACTCCGGGGTTGTCGGATCATAACTGTAGTAGGTGACTATAACTTGCAAGATCGGATCTAAAACATGAATATAATGATGAATTCATAAACGGTTCATATCTGAGTTCATGGCACCCGGACCCAAAGTGACAAGCATTAAGCACAAAGTCATAGCAACATCAATCTTAGAACATAGGGGATACTAGGGATCAAGCCCTAACAAAACTAACTCGATTACATGATGAATATCATCCAACTCCTCACCGACCAGCGAGCCGATGAAGGAATTACTCACTCCCGGTGAGGAGCATCATGGAATTGGCGATGGAGATGGGTTGGTGATGACGAAGAACGAAGATCCCCCTCTTCGGAGCCCCAAACAGACTCCAGATCTGCCTTCCCGAGGAAGAACACGACTTGGCGGCGGCTCCGTCTCGTGGATCACGATAATTCTTTCTCCCTGATTTTTTCCTGGAAATATGTGAATTTATAGTACCAGGGGAGTCGTCAGCGGGGCCACCAGGTGGGTACAACCCACCTGGGCACGCCAGGAGAGGGGGGTGCACCCTGGTGGGTTGTGCCCACCCAGGGGCCCCTCTCAGGTGGGTCTTGGCTCCAAAAATCCTTATTATTGATATAAAAATTCCTCACAAAGTTTCGTTCCATTCCGAGAACCTTCATTTCTGCACAAAAACAACACCATGGTAGTTCTGCTGAAAACACGTCAGTCCGGGTTAGTTTCATTCAAATCATGCAAATTAGAGTCCAAAACAAGAGGAAAACGTGAGAAAAAGTAGATACGTTGGAGACGTATCAGCCATATATGGACCATGGTAACCTTGAGCCTGCTACAGGCCGTAGGATCCATTGGCCTCCTACGGGCCGTCGGATAAATGGGCCTCCAACGGGCCGTAGAATAGGTGGTCCTCGGGCCGTCAGGTAACTGGGTCCACATGGGCTATAAACGGGCGTAATTGGTATCGGCCAGCACGGTAACATGCCGTTAACAGGCCGGAAGATAGCAAAGGCTTAATTCTGTCATAGGCATAACGGGTCGTTAATGGGCCAGAATATAGGACGGGCTGGAAACGGCATAACGTGTTAACATGCCACAAACGGGCCGATTCTAGCCATGGGCCGAATTTGGCCCATTAGGGGAACATGCCAGTAACGGGCCGAAAGTAATCGAGGGTTGGAAAGGAGCCCAAGAACGTATGGGACGTCAGTAGGCCGAAGGCTAACACGGGCTGGAAACGGCCCATGTGAATCATGGGCCGTTAATGGGTACAAAGAAATTTACTATTCATTATGGGCTAGAGTCACCATGGGCCACTAAAGGGCCTAAAGATATGAACGGCCTCATATGGGCCGAAAGATGTCGTGGGCCATACATGGGCCGAAAGTGAAATGGGCTGGTGTTTTATTCGACGGACCACATGACACTGTTGGGCCAATTTTGGGAAGGCCCTAACGGGTCGTGAGTTACCGGGCCATAAATGGGCTATTTGCAAACAGACTATTAACAGGCTTTTCATGGGCCGGCCTGCTAACTTTTCACCAAGTCAAACGGGCCGGCCTTTGTAAGCTAAATGGGCCAATGGTGGGCCGTGGCACATGTCTACATATCGTAGGCACCTATCTGACCCAATGACGAGCAGACACGTGTTTCCTTCGGCCAATGAGAGTTTTACATGTGGAAAATCCCAATTGGTCCAGGCTGTTAACGGGTTATCAGATCCAAAACCGGACCCGATAGCTTAACGGCGAGCCGTTACGGTGGATGCCACGTGTCGGTTACCCTTGACGAAAGCACTTCCATGACGCATCATTTATCGTCATGGAAGTGAACACTTCCGTGATGATAATTTTGGTATTGTCATGGAACACTTCTACGACAACACAGGTATGACTATCTTGATTCTGTCATAAAATCATCATGGATATATATACATGACAGAAAATGTGACCTACTGTGACAAACACGTATCATCACGGAAGTGTATTTTTTTGTAGTGCACCCATTTTGCAACGGGACCTCTCAAGTTAGTCACAAGGGTCTTAGTAACCCAAATAGAATAGAAACGGAAGGCATTACGAGGACCAACAAATTGAGCATAAACTTCTCCATCCTTTGTCTTATGAAGCACATAGGATGGAGGCATGAACTCTTTTGCTTTGTTGAGAGTGGTCATGCCCCTTGGGGCCTTCCCACTCACAACCTTGTCACCCTTACCTTTCCCTTTCTCCTTTATCCCTTCACGTACAAATGTATCCTTGAGAGGGGTGGTGCACTTTTGAGAAGATGTTTTTTTCATGCTTGTGCTTGGGTCAAACAAAAGCCCTTCCTTGGCAACCACCTCACTATGTCATCTCAAAACCATATCAAGGTTCTTTTGTCCTTGAGCACATATCAAGATACCTCTCTGAAGTTTTGCTTTTAGAGAGCGATTCTCCTCAAGAATAGATGCTAGATCACCACTAGAGTTAGTAGTACAAACATCAACATTTATAATGGGTGAGGAATAAACTTTAGCAAGAGTTTTAAGATAAGTAAGTTTGAGTGTCTCAAAACTCTTTGTAAGGATAGTGATCTTCTCTTCCTTAGTCTTGAGAGACACAGATAGAAGCTCATAATCCTTAGATATAGTGGCATGAGATTCCACAAGCTTACTCTTATAATTCATCAAATCCAAGGAGGCAAATTCCTTAGCATGAACATCAATGTTTGAACCAATTTTTAAACATTGTTCATCATATCGTGCTTCCTCATATTGGACTTTCCACTCAAGTATTTTAGATTTTTCGTTTTCCTCGGTGACGAGGGTTTCGAGTTCCTTAATTGTGATGCTGTGCTTACTCACCATCTCCATAAACATGCGAAACATAGGGAGCTTCTTTCCTTTTAGGGAGCACATGAACTTATATAGTTTAGCAAGTATAGGATCATCCATATCATCATCATCATCATCATGAATATCCTCTGTGTAGTGACCCGACCTCAAGCGGTCAAGTCTCTGTGCTTCAGTGCCATCCCTGGATCAGTAATGCTGACACACACAGTACTCGAAGGATTTATAACAGAGTAGCAATCACACACTGATTACATCGAACGTCTCAAAAAGAGAACTTAATACAATAATATGGCTTAAGGCCGTCTAATGCGATAACAACGGAAGGCTTGGAAGATAAAGTGAGCCCATCAACTCCAACGGCATAGCTGAGCTGCACGGCAATGACCTAACGAATCTTAGTCCTTGTTTGAAAAGTCTGCAACATAATACGTTGCAGCCCGAAAACGGGTCAGCACATGGAATATGCTGGCAATATAACACAGTAGAGCAAGAACAGGATAATACTATCACTAACATGCATATTTGGCTGGTGGAAAGCTCTATGGGTATAGTTTTGCGAAAAGCAAAATTTTCCCTACAACAAAGGAATAGATTTTAATTTAACTATCATGGTGGTTGAAACATTGAGAAGGTATGTCCCCAACTCAATCCCAATTAGAGTAATTAACAACCCAACAAACTTAATTAAGAGTGATGAGATACATGTGATAACCCAAACACTAGATACTCAAGATTGTCCATAACCGGGGACACGGCTAACCATGATTAGATTGTACACTCTGCAGAGGTTTGCGCACTTTTCCCCACAAGACTCGATCGCCTCCGTTGGATTTCTCGCACTACATGGTGTTTGAGAAACGGATGATCGAGACACAGTCTTTCAGAAACATTAACTCTCTACTGCGGACAGACCATACCAAACTTGCATCCCTCTATCTGCTGATCTGCCTCTTCAAGAGCTTCACATAACTTACTCAACTATGCTAGAGCCCATAATAGCTTGTGGCTGCACACGGAAGTTTCTAGCATGAATCATCTCAGTTCCCTTTGAGCCTGGGTGGCGGTCCATAGGAAGATTACACGGGTACCCCGGGATTTCAAATAAAAAAAGATAACACTGGGTTCCCCAGGTGACTCAATCCACCCAGATGTTAATTTAAGTTGCCACCTTAAGTTGAACCATTAATTAACAATCTCACATCTGTCATGGATTTCACTCAAACCCAAACCACGTCTACGAGCATAGCATAGCAATATAAGCAATGCGTAGAAGTAACTCCCAAGGGTTTGATAATAACAGGGCAATAGGTTCTACCTCAATAACTACTTCCCAATCCACAAGTTAATGACATCCTAATCATGCAGTGTTTGAGGATTGGAACTAATGCATAAAAACTGGGTATGAAAAAAGTATGATCAATGTGTTACTTGCCTTGCTGACGATCCGCGAATCCTAGAGACTCGTAGTAACACGCTTCGCACTCCGGGAATTCTATCGCAAACAAACAATAGCATACATAAGCAACAAGCAAAGAGGCACAAGATAAACTCAAATAAAAGAGGTTGACCAGAAAGTTCAACTTAAGAACTCCGGTTCGCAAAAAGAATCAAATCAAACGAAGCAACGAAACTCAAACGGCGAAAGAAACAAGATCAGTTTACTAATCTGAACTAAAGTCAAATTTTACAGTACCAAAATCTTGTTTAAGTTGATTAAACAGAAAGAGGGTCTCGAGACAAAACTCTAGGCGTTTGAATCACCTGATTCCGACTAACGAGCGAAAAGATAAACATAAACTAAGATCGGATCAGAAATCGCGATAAAAAATAATCGCAGATAAATCCGTTAAAAGAAAACTAACGAACAGACTAACGAACGAGCATTCGTTATCTGTAGCTAACGAGAGAAAACCATTCGTTTAAACGAACGTACAGACGAACGTCCGCTAATTAGAAGAACCGAGAAAAAACCGGCGAACCGATCTAAAAAAACCGAACTAGGGTTTTCTAAAAAAACCGATCGATTTTTTTTTAAAACCGGCGGCTCGGATCCGGTGCGGTACCTCCAGCGAGGGGCTCCGGTGAGGCGGGGTTGGGCGGCGGGCGGCTGCTCATGAGGCAGCGAGGCTCGGCCAGCGGCTGCGGCGGCAGCGTGGCGGCATGGCTGGCGCGGCGGTGGTGGTGTGGTGGTGGTGGGTAGCGTATATAAAGGCGGGGCAGCGGCGGTGGCGGAGTCCGGCTCGGACTCCGGTCCTAGCGGCGGCGGAGCGGCGCACGCGCGCGGGGCGGTGGCGGCTCGGTTGGGCCTTAGGCCCAGTCGGGCGCGGGACTTTCTTCTTTAAAAAAAAAATCGCCGACAGAAATAAAATTCTAGAAAATAAAAATAAAAATCTAAAAATGCCAAAACAAATTTTCACCGTCTAAATAAAATATTTAGAACGAGATGAACATTTTCTTGGCCCTAAAATGCAATTTTAAAAACGTGCAATTTTTCTAATGCAAATAGAATCCAAATAAAATCAAATAAATGATTTTAACATTTTTCCTCCAATATTTCAATTGTTTTGGAGAAGTCCTATTATCTCCTCTCATATATTTCTTTCTTATGAAATATTTTTCAGAGAGAAAAATAATTAAAATCAAAATCCTCGGTTCATTATTTGATAAAAATCAAATATGAAAAACCGGGAAATCCCCAACTCTCTCCGAGGGTCCTTGAGTTGCTTAGGATTTTGAGGATTGCAGAACGAAAATGCAATAAAATATGAGGTGCAAGTATGACCTATGTTTAACATTCCAAATTAAAAATTTGGGATGTTACACTCCGCATCAAGATATTCATCACTAGGAGTATAAGGAGACAAAAGAGGAGGTTTTGAACGTGGGGTTACCTTAACCTTGTCAGAAGAGTTTTGGTTCTCACCATCTTCCATCACGGCCTTAGCCATTAGGCACTGGTGAGCATTTCCCTTGTAGTTTTTCATGTACTTTTAAGTGACAGCATCACCACTCTTGTTGACTAGCCTCTAGGTGTTTTGATAATCTTGAGGTACTCCGACGACACCACTAACATCATCCGGATCAAACTCTTCTTGAGCAAACGTTGCCTTCCCATCTCTATTCTTGAGTTTGGAGTTGAAAGGGTTTTGCAACTTCTTCTTAGGCAAGGTCTTGGGAAACCTTGGTTTATCTTCTCTCTTCTCATACGGACACTCATTGGAGAAGTGGTTGGTTTCTTCATAGTTATAGCACTTTCTCACTTTCTTCTTCTAGAATCTTCCTTTCAATTTTCCTGCACTGAACTTCTTGACAAAGAGGGCAATGTCTTCATATGATGGGCTCTCGTCAGAGTCAATCTCATCATCGTCTTCATCATCTTCTTCTTCTTGTTGTTCTTCTTCACTTTCCTCTTCATCAGTTGTGTGCTTGGCCTTCAAAGCAAGATTGATCTTTGATGTTGAGGTACCATGCATGGCAAGATGTCTTGTACCATTTTCCTTGGATTCTTCAAATAGTTAGAAGGTAGATGTGATGTCATCAGGAGTCATTTCCTTGAATCCATGGTGTTGCCTTACCTACCACACCATTTGCTGATGATACAGAGCAAAAGCATGGAGGAATTTGTCCACAAGGAATCGCTTAGTCAAGCTGAAACCATCTTGTGGCTTGTCGCAATCACAGGACTCGATGTCGGCGGAGAGAATCACGAGACACTCAAGGAGCTGCTTGGGAGACTCACCATTCTCCATACAAAAGTTTTGCAATTGACCTTTGGCAATTTCATCTTGAAACAAGCCGGAGAGTTGAGGTACCGGTCTTGGTCCTCACAATGCTATTCCGTAATTCCTTTCCACTTGTTATGTGTATGTAAGGTCTCCTTTGCTTGTCATATGTTTCACTGGGTGTGAGACCCTTTGTATCGATAGGGTTTTAGCCATGCTCCAAGATGTCCAACATCTCACCACTGGCGAACCTAAGATGATCCTGCATACCAACTCTCCACAAAGCAAAATCGGCATTGTCATCAAGTAAAGGAGGTTTTCCCCAGGGTTATAATTTGGTTTCTCTACCTGAGGTTTTGCATAAAGCCATGGAACACCAGAGTGGTCACTACTAGGAGGTTGTTGGCCTAACGGAGGGATAGGCACAACTGGCCTCGAAGCCACACCACCTAAATTGGCAAGTGGTGTGAGCATCGTGGACAATGTGGCTAACCTCATTTGGACCAAGGCCTCAAGAGAAGCATCATAATCCTCCTTTTTCTTAGCAAGGGGCCATTCCAAATTCTCAGAGGTGAAACACTCGACTTCCTAAGAAGCCACACCCTTTGCCTTCAGATCTGCAACAAGGGGAGTCCCATCGGGGTTCATCTCGCTCTAGGGCGGTTAAGCCAAAAGAATAGAGCACGAGGCTCTCATACCAATTCAAAGGATCGAGATGGACCTAGAGGGGGTGAATAGGTACAATTACAAATTTTAATTCTTACTTAGCTATTTTAGGCTATAATGCGCAAGCACAATATAGAACAAGTAATGACTAAGAGACAAGTAACCACAACTAGGGAGCTAGGGTTAGGAATAACCGCAACTCCGAGAAACGAGGATGTATGCCGATGCTCACTTCCTTGCAGGGAAGCTACGTCACCATTTAGAGAGGTGGATGTTACCACGAAGGCACACCAACTCCACGAAGGCTCACCCTATTCTCTCTTTGAGATATCACCACGAAGGCGACTCTCAACCACTAGTGGTAGACCTTGTGGTGGTCTCCAAACCCTCACAAACTTTCTGGCGGGTAATCACAATGGTTTTGGTTCCTTACCGAAGAACTCCTACTGCCTAGGAGTCTCCAACCTCCAAGAGTAACAAGATCAAGGGAACCGCTCAAAACTGGCTCAAATCATGAATTCCTTTGGTTGAGAGGAGGGGAGAGGGACAATCTATCTTTTGCTTGGAACAACACTCAAGAATCCTCACAAATGCACTCAAGATCTAGGAATTGGTGAAAGCAAGCGAGAATGAGAGAGAAAGGTGTTCTTGGAATCTTTTTATTGTGTTGGACAACCCTCACTCGAGTTGGGAGAAAGATATATATAGTCATAGTGTAAAGGTGGCCGTTGGAGGTCACTTAAGCTACACAGACGCTGAACGTCCAAAAGGAACAGGACATCCGGACAGGAAAGAAGGACCAGATGCCCGACCGGAGTCGTTCATCCAGCCATTGGAGGGTGGAGTGCTTAAGCGCAGCATCAGGGAGAACAGGAACACAGGGACCGAAGTCCGGAGAACGTCGGTCGTCCGGTGCACAGTCGTCTGGAGAGGACCGGAAATCCGTCATTTTGGCTATGTGATGCGGCATCGTATATCCGGTCACCCACGGTCATCCGGAACTTGGTAGTGTGGAAGGACCAGGACTCCGTGGATTTCTTTCTGTATGGTGGAACCGGATTTCCAGAGAATAACGGTTAGCCAGAGGACTATAACACGGCAGTCGTCCGGAAGCCTCCGGGCGTCCAGAGAAGTAGAGGCCAACATCACAGGCAAGCTAAGAACTCCACCAAGAGATTTTCCTAGATTTTGAGCAAGTCTTTTACGAGAACCAGTGACCCCCTCTTAATAGTGCGGGATCCCTATACACATGAGAAAACTGAAAAGAGCTAGAACTTTTGTCTTGTTTCTCCATACTTTGAATATCGTGAATATGTCAGTCATGATCCACACTATAATCTTTTGGGAACTAAAACTGAGATGCACTTGACAGAGATGATTAGTTCCCTCTATGTATGTTGTCAACACTATCAAAATATGATTAAGGACATGATTGCACCTTCAGGGGATGTGGCGCCCTCGATTCAATCATACACTAATCATACACGCAAATGTGTACGATCAAGATCAAGGACTCACGGGAAGATATCACAACACAACTCTAGACACAAATTAAAATAATAAAAGCTTTATATTACAAGCCAGGGGCCTCGAGGGCTCGAATACATAAGCTCGAATACACAAGAGTTAGCGGAAGCAACACTATCTGAGTACAGACATGAGTTAAACAAGTTCGCCTTAAGAAGGCTAGCACAAAAGCAACATCGATCGAAAAGGCAAGGCCTCCTGCTGGAGCCTCCTAACTACTCCCGGTCATCGGCAGTCTCCACATAGTAGTAGGCACCCTCGGGGTAGTAGTAATCGTTGGTGGTATCGTCTGGATCCTGGGCTCCATCATCTGGTTGCGACATCCGAGAAAAATGGGAAAAGGGGGAAAACAGGAAGCAAAGCAACCGTGAGTACTCATCCGAAGTACTCAACAAGCAAAGATCTACACTACATATGCAACATTATCAAAGGAAGGCTGTATATGTGGACTGGACTGCAGAAATGCCAGAATAAGAGGGGGAGAAGCTAGTCCTATCGAAGACTAGCATCTTCTGGAAACCACCATCTTGCAGCAACAGGAGTGAGTAGAGTAGTATAACATAAGTCATATTTATGTTGTTGTATCAATGCTCCGGGATCCTTTCTCAACTCCCGAAGCAACATATCCAAATAATGTCTCAGCATCCAGTTCTAGTTGTATCGATCGGGATACAACTCCGAGTGTCCGTTACCATAGGACAAGCTATCGATATATGTCTTGTTCCCTGCAGGGTGCACCAACTTACCCACCACGCTCGATTAACTCCGTCCGGACACACTTTCCTGGGTCATGCCCGGCCTCCGCCAAACAATACGCCGCAACCCGACCTAGGCTTAATAGAGAGGTCAGCACGCCGGACTAAACCTATGCCCCCAGGGGTCATGGGCCATCGCCCCGGGAACTCCTCAAGACGTTGTGAATGCGGTCACGAGCGCACCTAGCTACCTCCTTCAAAAAGGCAGGTGCTTACAGTCCAACCGGCGTCGCCGCCGATCGTGATGTCTATTAAGCTTGGTGATGCATCTGACCTTGAACGCCCATACTACCCACGTGATGGTTAGTGCTATCAGGCCAGAGGCCCCTCGGATCAAATATCCAAATCGTAGTGGATTATGAACGCGCCGTAACAAGCAGAGACTCACGAAAGATGTGACCCCGTTGCCTCGTCTCGAGGACTTGTGGCGAGGGCTAAGAATGCTCGGCCACGCCTCATAATTATCTCGCAGGCACCCACCAGGTCAACCCGACTCCTCATCACTCGCAAATATGCTCGCGCGGGTACCCCTCAGGGCCGACCTATCTTTAGTAATAGGGTTCAGTGTAAAGTCATAGTAACCATAGTAACCGTGTGTCTAACACCAAGGGGAAAACCTGAGGAATCACCCTTGACGGATTCCACTCGATGTAATCATCAAGGTGAGCGTAAGAGGATCCACCCTCGAGGTTCACAATTGAGGGGTTGCATGACAGATTCATATCAGAAGTGGTTAAGGAGGAATCACCCTCGATGACCACGACCGAATAGCTACACTACAGGGTTAACATCAGAAGTGCTGATGAGGTCTCACCCTCGGCACTCGATAGTAACCCAGCAGTGTCGAGCAACTAAGGGGAAAGTGAGGTGTGGTGCCGGGGCCTGGTCTTCGATCCCATTGATCGGGTCTTCGATGATGAAGCAGGGGCAACAAGGACAAGGTGGGGGTCACTGATGGATCACTAACCAACCTATACTAAGCGATTCGGATAAGCGGTAGGTAACAATAAGCGTGTTACAAAGGTAGGCTATGCATCAGAATAGGAGCAAACAATAACAGTAGCAAAATCTAATGCAAGCATGCGAGAATGGAATGGGCGATATCGGGATGATCAAAGGGGGGGCTTGCCTGGAAGCTCCGCTGAAAGGGGAGATGGGTTGTTGTCGACGTAGTCAATCATAGGGACATCAAAAGAGGTCTCGGGGTCTACCGGAGAGAGGAGGGGGAAGAAAAAACAAATACAAAGCAAACAAGAGCATAACAAGACAATAGACAGAGCTAGGCGTGTTCTAACGCGGCACTACACGATACCGTCAAAGGGGGAGAACATCCGGGAATGTTTCCCCGAAGTTTGGCATTTTCATACAAACGAACCGGAGGGGGAAGGTTGCATGTTCGCTATGCTAGAGGCATGTGACAGGTTAACGAAGAGTGTATCCGGATTTGTCTCGTTGTTCTGAGCAACTTTCATGTATAAAACTTTTCCATCCGAATTCTGATTATTTTATATGATTTTCTAAAGTTTAACCATTTTACGAAATTTTGTATTTTCTTTTAATCTGAATTGACCCAGTCAATTTGACTAGTCAAAAGGGGAGGTGATGGCCCACATCTCACTGTCTTAATAATTTCCAAAAGGATTTATCTAAACCAATTAGATGGGACCCACATGTCATTTGCTAATAGGCTAAATTAGCATTAAACTAATACTAAGCTACACATAACCTAATTAAACAAGGGTCGGCCATCACTGGACATAGCCCACCGCCACGCACACGCCATATCTGAGGGCCTTGGCGGCCATGGCGAGTGCGATAGTAGAAGAACCAAGTGAGCAGACACCTAGTAGAAATCAGCGGTAAGAGCAAGCAAGACGATCGGCATCGACTTATAACAAAGACACAACGGCACTAGTAGTGAGCAGAGCAGCGCGGCTGCTAGCAGCGGCACGAGCTTGTAGTAACTAGCAACGCACCAAAGACGGCAAAGATCAAGAAAGATAAGAGAGCAGCAACAACGCCACAGCGTAGCAAATATGACAAGAGCGCAGAATGCTGGGTCATGGCCCGAAAGGCGTGCGTGACGCAGACGCTTGGCAGCGGCGGTCGAGGCTTCTAAGAGCTCACGACTATCGAGGCCAAGCAAGGCAGGGAGCGGCAGCTGGCGAGCGGTGGCAGGCACGACGCGAGCGCAGGCCTGTGTGGGCAGACACGCGCATGCATGGTCGCGCGCAACGGGCAGCTGCAGGAGGAGTAATGCGAGCAGGCCAGGAGTGGCTGTGCGTGCTCGGACACGGAACTTTGGCCATGGCGGCCTCGGGCGAGCACGCGTCTACGGCGAAGGATCGACAGCGGGGCGAGGGGGATTCGGAGGTGGAGCTAACCATGGAGGCGCAAGTAGGCCCGGTGGGAGCTTAGGAGCCCAGAATTGGACGAATTTGAAGAAGGACGCCGGCGGTGATCGAGGAAGATGAAGCTCGATCCACATGATGCAGAAGTGTCGAGCTCGAACGAGTGGCCGTAGAGGGCGTAGACGAATACTGTGGAGCTCCTGGAGTTAGCGCGGCGACGAGGGATGGCCAATGGCAACTGGATCGATGACGGCGCCGTGATGGAGGAGCTCGGGCGGGTGCGAGGGCGAGAGTGACGGCGCGTGGAGGGAGAAAGGAGGCTAGGGTTTGGGGGAGAGGAAGAGTGGGCCGGGGGTTGCTCTTATCCGCCGGGGAAAACGACGGGGATGCTTGGGATGGTTGCCACGGCGTCATCGGTGGCCATGGCGCCGGTGGATCGTTGCCACGATCCCCCTGTGTGAACAGGGAAGGGAGACGAGGGCGAGTTGGGTTGGGCTGGACCTGTTTTAGCTAAATGTGCCAAGGGTCCAGTATGTTTAGGTATTCCTTTTCTTAATATTATTTCCTTTTACGCTTTTCCTTTTACATTTTTGCAAAAAGTTGGAGCACAAAAATGAATGTTGTTCAGAATGAAACTTGGCACATAATTTATGCACCAAATTGTGGTGTTGCACAAAAAACATTTAGAGCCAACGGAATGGTTCAAGTATTTTTGGAAATTGAAAAGGCCAATTAATATGCCATTGGGCCACTTTATATTTTCCTAGGGATTAAAGGGAGATCCAAATGATGTTGGTTGCCACATGATAATTAGCTAGTGAATATTTGCAACCCAACGAACATTTTGTGTTGACATTTTGATAACTTTAAATCTTGACTTTAATTTAAATTTGAAATTTGAACTGGGTGGAATCAAAGGGGGATTTAGCCACAATGAAAACGATGTCATGGTACCATTAACATGGGATTACTGTAGCTTAATTATCCGGGCGTCACAATTCTCCTCCACTACAAGAAATCTCGTCCCGAGATTTAAGGGTTGGAGTAAGGGTGAAAGACTCAAGAAGGACGGAGCTCAACACAATATAGGTACCTGGGGGCTATCTCAGTGAACGTGGCATAGAGGCATCTCTCGAATTGAAATTCAAGAAAGTCATCAAGAGCAAGGTAAAGAGGAGCAATAAGAAGCTTCAATCGGGTAGGCAATCGTTCGATTTCTGAAACAGAATGTGAAAGGGGTTCAGAGCATCGAGGATAAGTATGGCGTCTGGTACCAGAATAGATCAATAGGAATGTGGCTCGTGAATTACATACGAAGCCAAGCGCAAAGAATATTTCAGAGTCAAGGTTGTACAAGAGAGTCAGGTTTCGATCATGTGGAACTATGGGGTATGGGCCCACCATGTGGGTTAAAAGCAGGAAGGCGCTAATCATTTTGCACGGTCATGGAAGCAAGGCAAGTCAGAGGATAGCCTGTCAATTATGTTGGCAACAACGTTGGTACCAAGGCGTGGGGACGAAGAGAACCATTTTCACCTTTCGTGAAGACGAGGCGGACCAATAGGTAAAGTTCTCGTCCATCGGTGGTTACCGGAATGTCATCGACAATAGTAAAAGGGTCTTACTGACAGAGTTGTACACCGAGGTGCTTACTTAAGCAAGGATTTATCTCTGCTCAGACAAGTTAGATTACAAGAAAGGTGTAATAAAACAATGGGAAGGAAAAAATGTGATTATTACGATAATCAGACCAATGGAAAGGAAAGGTGTTTATACCCAAGTTTTATAGTATAACTTTCCCAATTAAAGGCAGAGCATGATAGGGCTCCAAGTATTAAACCATTTAGACAAAGGGCCAAGGAATTTATGAGGTTTACCCATACAACGGTGTTTGGATAATTGATCAAGAACAGTTAGCATTGCGCTCCCAATGTTCTTGTTGATGATCGAAGTACCTCACACATGCTTCGGGATAGTGTTGACATGGTCATCAGGGAAAGGTCAGACTTCAGATACACAAAGGATCCATCAGAACAACTTATAAAATAAGTCATACAATTTCAGCAAGAAAAATATGATTTTGTGGCCGGCGGGCTCAAGAACAATTCATCGAGGGGGCAAGGATGGTATTTCTCATCATGAATTCGATTGATATCCTGGAACAGCTCAGAATGTTGGTGATGATCACGACACATTTATCGAGAGATTTCATGAAGATGTAATTGATCGGCGATGACATCAAGTCAAAGGAATGATGAAGTGAAAGGTTATTGAACCATGGGTACAACACAAACTCGAAATCAAGCTTGCTGTTCAAGGCGAAAAATGATAAGACAAGGAAGATCGTTGTAAGCTTAGCTCATTGTCGAAAATTGTGCTCCGGGAAGAAGGACCAGGTAGCACAGTTAAATTTTTTAGTACGATAATGATATAGCTAATCAGGCTAGGAATGGCTTGAAGGATTATTAAACTCGTAAGCAACGAAAATTACTTACAGTTATAGAATCATAGTGTGGAATCGATTCACTTATCGGTGTTCGCAAGTGACTAATAACTTAGAACCCAGGGAAATCTGAAATCGGTGAGAAGCAATACTAGATGAAGACTCGTAGGAAGCAACTCAGTTCTTTGATATTCTCGAGATACTGAAGGGTAATACTCGAAGGAAGATCAAAATAGAGGTTGCAGAGTTGCATTGATATGCAGAAGACAAGTGCATGAACTTGTCCGAGAAATGGAATCAAAGGGAAACAATCATGGTCAGAACCACGGTTGCAAAGGACCAAACATAGATACCAGAAGAACTTATAACAAGGGGATTATTATTATCACAAGAAGCTTCCATGATAAGTTCCACATCGGGTCCATGGGCATGAATACAAAGTCCAAGGTCGACCCCCACTTCTTCAATGCATAACCTTCCATTCACTTCTCGCTTTCGATGAAGTTGTAGTGTTGAAATTATATCTGGCAAAACAATAGAAGAGTATGACACGTGAAAACTCTCGGGTTCACATGGATTAGGGAAGGCATAGGTTTAACCCATAGGGGCATCTTAGGAACATATATCACAAACTTAAAGAGTAACTAACACAAGCTCAAAGGTAGAGCATGGTTGACCAAAGGAGAGGATACAATTTACCAAAGGCATTATGTATCAGGGAAGAACTCACAAGGTGATCAAATACGAGGGGCACTGTCGGATAATGGTCCAACAAATGATGTGGTGGTCCACAAGGGATGTAATGTGAGCATCGGTACCCAACCAGAAGAAGAAAGAATGCAAGGAGATCAGATTATAGAAACAACTGACTAATTCAAAGCTCAAATGCAAAGGAATTATGATTTCCAAATCAATGGATCGGAAGCGAACACTCTGATTAAGGATGGATAAGTTGAACAGACTTAGGGGTACAATCAACGGCAAAATGATTGGCCGAGAACCAGTTCCTGTTCAAAATGATGTCTGAGTCGGAAGGATGAATTCTAGGATTCAACTGATGATTACGGACATTGGTAGCATATTGATTCAAGGGAAAAATAGTAGTATCAAGGAATGTCAACGAGGATTACTTGACATATGGAACTATCCATAATGCCAGCAGGCACAAATTTCAAGAGCAAAAGGGTGTACAGAAATTTTTGAAAGATTGATTAACAATGGGAATGATGTTGTGAAGCACATGATCAACTAGGGACAAACGAATCCCTGATAAGTGTGAGGAATTATCCGTATATGTATTTATGTGGCAAAGAATCACAAGGCAGTAGGCACAACGGATTCTCAACACAGCAGCGAGTAATTCGGGGCATCTTCTAATAACAAGAGCAACTGGGGAAGAAGGTATGAATGACAATGTAGGTAGTTACCCATAAGGATTTAACGGTGGTAGGGATCACAACAGCGCATGGTACAAGGGTCTCGGGAAAACATCGGAGAGTGTCTTCAGAATCTTCTGGTGCACCAAACAACCATCTGGAGTGAAGGGGGCTCTCCGGTGGAAAGTATTTACGAGAACCTAGAGTTAGCAAAACCATTTAACCCGAATAGAAGAAAGATCAGAATCCCATAGTATAGACCAGGAGTAAAATATCCTAATACCACCCAATGGCGACGTGGGCCCGTAAGCCACACAGCCAGGTTAGTAAAAGTTTGGTAAAGGCTAGACTCAACTTCGGCCAAGGAGTTGGAAAGGGGAGTCCTACAAGCAGTTGGCTCTGATACCAACTTGTGACACCCTCGATTCAATCGTACACTAATCATACAAGCAAATGTGTACGATCAAGATCTAGGACTCACGGGAAGATATCGCAACACAACTCGAGACACAAATTAAAATAATACAACTTTATATTACAATCCAGGGGCCTCGAGGGCTCGAATACATAAGCTCGGATACACAAGAGTCAGCGGAAGCAACACTATCTGAGTATAGACATGAGTTCAACAAGTTTGCCTTAAGAAGGCTAGCACAAAAGCAACATCGATCGAAAAGGCAAGGCCTCCTGCCTGGGAGCCTCCTAACTACTCCTGGTCGTCGGTGGTCTCCACGTAGTAGTAGGCACCCTCGGGGTAGTAGTAGTCATCGGTGGTGTCGTCTGGATCCTGGGCTCCATCATCTAGTTGCGACATCCGAGAAAAATGGAAAAAGGGGGGAAAGTGGAAGCAAAGCAACCGTGAGTACTCATCTGAAGTACTCAGCAAGCAAGGATCTACACTACATATGCAACATTATCAAAGCAAGGCTGTATATGTGGACTGGGCGGCAGAAATTCCAGAATAAGAGGGGGAGAAGCTAGTCCTATCGAAGACTAGCATCTTCTGGAAACCACCATCTTGCAGCAACTGGAGGGGAGTAGAGTAGTATAACATAAGTCATATTTATGTTGTTGTATCAACGCTCCGGGATCCTTTCTCGACTGCCGAAGCAACATATCCAAATCATGCCTCAACATCCAGTTCTAGTTGTATCGATCGAGATACAACTCCAATTGTCTGTTACCGTAGGACAGGCTATTGATAGATGTTTTCTTCCCTGCAGGGGTGCACCAACTTACCCACCACGCGCGATTAACTCCGGCTGGATACACTTTCCTGGGTCATGCCCGGCCTCGGCCAAACAATACGTCGCAACCCGACCTAGGCTTAATACAGAGGTCAGCACGCCGGACTAAACTTATGCCCCCAGGGGTCATGGGTCATCGCCTGAGGACTCCTCAAGACGCGTAACGCGGCCGGTGAGCAGACCTAGGTACCTCCTTAAAAGAGGCAGGTGCTTACCAGTCCAACCCGTCGCGCGCCGCTCAGTCGCTGACGTCTATTAAGCTTCGGCTGATGCATATGACGCAGAACGCCCATACTATGCCCACGTGATGGTTAGTGCTATCAGGCCAGAGGCCCCTCGGATGAAATATCCAAATCGTAGTGGATTAGGAACGCGCGGTAACAAGTAGAGACTCACGAAAGATGTGACCCCGTTGCCCCGTCTCGAGGACTTGCGGCAAGGGCTAAGAATGCCCGGCCACGCCTCGTAATTATCTCGCGGGCACCCTCCAGGTCAACCTAAATCCTCATCACTCGCAAATATGCTCGCACGGGTACCCCTCAGGGCCGACCCGTCTTTAGTAACATGGTTCAGTGTAAAGTCATAGTAACCATAGTAACCGTGTGTCTAACACCAAGGGGAAAACCTGAGGAATCACCCTTGACGGATTCCACTCGATGTAATCATCAAGCTGAATGTAAGAGGATCCACCCTCGAGGTTCACACTTGAGGGGTTACACGACAGAGTCGTATTGGAAGTGGTTAAGGCGGAATCACCCTCTATGACTGAGGGAGTCCTGGATTAGGGGGTGTCCAGACAGCCGGACTATAACCTTTGGCCGGACTCCTGGACTATGAAGATACAAGATTGAAGACTTCATCCTGTGTCCGGATGGGACTTTCCTTGGCGTGGAAGGCAAGCTTGGAGATACGGATATGTAGATCTCCTCCCATTGTAACCGACTCTGTGTAACCCTAGCCCTCTCCGGTGTCTATATAAACCGGAGGGTTTTAGTCCGTGGGGTGAACAACAATCATACCATAGGCTAGCTTCTAGGGTTTAGCCTCTCTGATCTCGTGGTAGATCTACTCTTGTACTACCCATATCATCAATATTAATCTAGCAGGAGTAGGGTTTTACCTCCATCGAGAGGGCCCGAACCTGGGTAAAAACATCGTGTCCCTTGTCTCCTGTTACCATCCGCCTAGACGCACAGTTCGGGACCCCCTACCCGAGATCCGCCGGTTTTGACACTGACATTTGTGCTTTCATTGAGAGTTCCTCTGTGTCGTCATCTTTAGGCCCAATGGCTCCTCCAATCATCAACAACAATGCGATCCAGGGTGAGACTTTTCTCCCCAGACAGATCTTCAGATTTCGGCGCGGCTCTGCTGGGCAATTCGCAGCCATCTGGAGCAGATCGAAAGCTATGCCCCTGGCCATCAGGTCAGATTTGGAAGTTTAAACTGCACGGTTGACGTCCATGGAGACTTGATCTTCGACGGATCCAAGCCACAGCCGAGCGAGCTGCACTGCGTCTCTATGGGCATGATTTAGCTCTGCCGCCGAACAGTGCCCTGGAGGCCGCACCCGTGTCCGCTCCGACCCTTAGCTCGGAGCCGACTGCGCCAATCGAGGACGGGTGGCTGGACACCGCCTCGAGGGCTGCAATCTCTACGGCGATCGAGCCGAACACCAGCCTTGTCCTCTGCGAAGCTCGTGACTCCAAGGTGCCGGACTCCTCTCCAGACTCCGAACCTTCTGCGCCCCTGCCGATCGAATCCGATTGGGCACCGATCATGGAGTTCGCCTCCGCGGACATCTTTCAAAGACTTCGCCCTTGGCGACGCTCAATTCACTAAAGTCTCTCTCTTTATCGGAGAGCCTGGCGGACTATGGTCGGCAAGGTTGGGATGCGGATGACGAAGAAATTCAAAGCCCACCCACCACCCACTTCAGAGCCACCGCCGATGATTTAACCGACATGCTCGACTTCGACTCCGAAGACATCGACGGTATGGACGACGATGTAGGAGACGAACAGGAACCAGCGCCTATAGGGCACTGGACAACCACCTCATCTCACAATGTATACATGGTGGACACACCTAAACGAAACAACGACGAGGAACAAAGGGACACAACGAGGGATCGTTCCCTCGAAAAGCAGTCAAAGCGGCGGCGTAAGCGCCGCTCCAAACCCCACCTCGACTGAGACATCAGCCATATGCACTCCAGCCACAGGCAGGCGAATCAAGTGACGCATTTAACATGCCATCGAGCAACCGTCCGAACAAGGCAACTTGGATAAACAAACCGAACAACCCGTCCTGGCGAAGATAACAGTCCGGACGACCTCACGCGGACAAGTTCTCGGAGCAGAAGAACCTCCACAAAAGGCTCGCTGCCATCGCTGTAGCCTGAAAAGGCAGAAGCGAAAGCTCAAAACAGCGGAAGATGCACTCAGAATTAGATGGAGCAAAGTACTCAACACCGCAGACAAATACGGCGACAGTCGCCACACAAAGAGCTATCCGAAGTGAAAGTTACTGCCGGAATTTGATGAAGAGGCCTTAGAGCCCCCGCAATCAAAAAATAAGGAAGCTACCCGGTCGGATAAACAACCCCATGGCCAACATAGAGCGGCAAACGGCGCCGCACACAAGCCGGCACCCGATCCGCACAAGGATTCGCATCAAAAAGATGGCCCAGCCAGATCTATCTACCGGCCAAGAAAGCAAGCTCTAGTAAGCGATGCAATGCAACAAGTATCCGAACATCACGGCACACCCAAATACAGGGGTGCCGCACACCCCCTATGTTTCACCGATGAGGTGCTGGACCATGAATTTCTAGCGGGATTTATGCCCGTAAACATAGAGGCATACGACGGAACAACAGACCCTGGAGTCTGGATTGAGGATTATATCCTCCACATACACATGGCTAGAGGAGATGACCTCCACGCCATAAAATACTTACCTCTCAAGCTCAAAGGGCCATCCCGGCATTGGCTTAAAAACCTTCCCAAAAACACCATTGGAAGTTGGGAAGAGCTCGAGGATGCTTTTCGGGCAAATTTTCAAGGGACCTACGTCTGACCTCCGGATGCAGACGATTTAAGTCATATAACTCAACAACCCGGAGAGTCAGCCCGGAAACTTTGGAACAAATTTCTTACTAAAAAGAACCAGATAGTCGACTGTCCGGACGCCGAAGCCTTAGCAGCTTTCAAACACAGCGTTCGAGACGAATGGCTCGCCATACACCTCGGCCAAGAAAAGCCAAGAATAATGGCTGCATTAACAAGCCTCATGACCCGCTTTTGCGCGGGAGAGGATAGCTGGTTGGCAAGAGGCAGTACCAGCGACCCAAGTACATCCGAAGTTAGGGATGTAAACGGGAAACCGCGACGCAGCAAGGACCAGCGCCGGACAAAGGGAAACAACCCGAAGAGCATGACAGTCAACGCCGGATTCAACAGCTCTCGGCAGAATCAGGAAAAGCTGCCCCTCAAGGATAACAGGGATGAGCTATCTAACCTAAACAAAATCTTGGATAAGATATGCCAAATCCACAGTACTACCAGGAAGCCTGCAAACCATACCCACAGAGATTGTTGGGTCTTCAAGCAATCCGGCAAACTCAACACCGAACACAAGGGGCTCGACAAACCAAGCGAGGACGATAGCGAAACCCCACAAGCGAAAGCACCGGAAAACAAAAGAATTTCCCACAAGAAGTCAAAACAGTAAACTCACTTCACGTGACAAAAGGGAAAACAGCAGTGGCGCCTATAGATATCTGCGCCATACGGCCTATCCTGCAGGAGTCCCGCCACTGGTTGTTAAAACCAATCACCTTCGACCATCAGGACTACTCTAGAAGTATCCAGAACGTAGGCTGGACTGCCTTGATATTAGATCTGATAATTGACGGACTCCACTTTACACAAGTCCTAATGGACGGCAGCTGTGATCTAAACCTGCTATATCAGGACACAATCCGCAAAATGGGGATAGACCCAACAAAAATTCTCCATAGCAACACTTCCTTTCAAGTGGTAACGCCAGGCCCAGATGACCATTGTACGGGTTCTCTCGTGCTAGAAGTTATGTTCGGCTCCCCCGACAACTTCCGCCGCGAAAAGCTAACCTTCCACATTGCCCCATTTACAAGTAGCTATCAAGCACTACTGGGATGCAAAGCTTTCGCCCGCTTTAACCCAATACCGCATTATGCATCTCTTACGCTTAAAATGCCCGGTCCGCGAGGCATCATCTCATTAAAGGGAAATATCGAGTGTTCCTCGGGCGGAAAACTGTGCGGCTGCCTTGACAGCCACACACTAAACCGGCTTCACTAATCAAAGCCCCTAAACAGGTTGTTCAGACCGGACATGGCTAGACGAGTCCCAAGCATAAACATACAAGGGCTTACTAGCCGCCTACCCCAAAGACAAGGGCTCGCGCATGTACAACAGGAGACAATAAAGCTCAATTTTACCCATTTTTTGAATTATACTTTGTTTATTTGATATAACATACATTTTCGCATGATCTTTTTCAACTAAGTTCCTCTCTTTTACAGATAAACACCATGCTACACCCATCCAGGATACGGCACAACGGAGACACAGGCGTAGACGTGCAGTAGTGACCCGTTCCAAGGACTCTTTTCAGATTAAGACCCTGCGTAAACCTTTTTCACTATCTCTTGTTGATACACATCCCTCGGTTTCTTGGTATAACCGAGGAGGAGGCTGGCGTCTTGGCATGAGGTCACGTCTGAATTTTGCGCGTACCTGGACACGAGGGGCTTCTTACCAAGGGCGTTGTTCAGCCCGTTTTCATAAAGACCGAATACCTTAGGGGGTGTTCGGCGTCGCGGGTTTAGCCTTATATGCATCAGCTCCGAATCATGTCTTTGGTCAAATGTTGGGTTTTCTCGGCTCCTGTGTTTTGCTGCCTTACGTTCCGCTCTATCGGCTAAGGCGGCACCAGGAGAACTACTGCGAAAGTCCCGGTTCAGCCAAAGTGAGCACCTCGAGAGAAAGCCGAAAACTGCATCATGATATAGCGTGAGACTGGTCAACCACTTTCGATGACCCGCCCGGAATCTTTAGGATTCCTCCGCATTAACGAAGGGCCGTTTGTGCCGTGCACACACTCGCCCGAATTCCGGGTGAGCGCGGTGCCCCTAGGGGCTATATAGTAGCCCCATTGTCAAACTCCTATGGCTAAGTGAAAGTGATAAAGCATTATAGTCCGGTTGCCTAGTTCGCTGCGCTATCACCTCCTTAATAGGACCAAGACGTTGGATCAAGTGTGAAAATGCACCTTCTGTGAACACCTCCGCATTATACGTGTGGGGGCTGAAGCCGAAGACTGCCATCTTTCAGGTTATATACACATATATATTAACGGCCGCACAGGAGGTATTCTAATTCTTGAAGGCACAAGTATAAAAAGCTTTTATATTCCATCGAAACATTGTTTTACAATAATACATGTTATCCGAACATAATATCCTTCGAGCACTGCGTCTCTATTAAACGAGCGCCCTGCAGAACTTCCTGAAAATAGTGCTCGGTAGGTACTCGGCTCTCGTCCGAATCTTGGGATGCAACAGCGATGGCCTTCATCTCCGCCCAGTATGTCTTGACACGGGCAAGAGCCATCCGCGCACCCTCTATGCACGCTGACCTCTTAATTGCATTAATATGCGGCACCGCACCAAGGAACTGCTGCACCAAGCTAAAATAACTCTTCGGCTCAGGCCTTCCCGGCCACAGATGACTCACGACATACTTCATGGCGAGTCCGGATAACCTATTCAGCTCCGCCCATGCGGCCAAATGATCGGTTAATGGAAGTGGGCGCTCTGGATTGTGGAACTGCGACCAAAAAAGCTTTTCCACTTCGTGGTCTTTTTGATCTCGGAAGTGTTCGGCCGCGTCCGCGGCACTCGCCGCCAAGTCCAGATAAGTGTCCGCCACACTCCACAGCCGGTCCAACGGAGCATGTTTAGGATCCCCGAACTTCATCCGCAGCATAAAGGGCTTTCCAGCCGCGATATCTCCGGCCTGACGTAGCTCCTCCTTCATAGCTCTCATCGCAGAGCGAGTATCCTTGGCCTCGGTTGTGGCCTTCTCCAGGTCCTTCTGTGCCGCCCGATCTTCTTTTTCAAGAAGCTTGCAACGGTCGGCAGCATTCTTCAACTTTACAGCCATCTCGGCCATTTCCTTCTTGCTTTGGCAGTGAGCAGCCTGTTCGGCTTTCAGCTCTTCAGCCGCCTTTAAGGCAGCCGCATCGCTTTTCCTGGCCTGCTCCTTGGCTCGCGCAAGTTCCGCCCGAAGGTTCTCCATGGCAGCGGCACCATCTGCATCAAGCACACATGTTGTAAGGTACGGGCATCAAGCTCCTCTTACCAGGTGTTCTTCGGAAAAATTACATACCTTGTGCCTCGTCAAGCCGCTTGTTGACAAGCGCGATGTCGGCATCTGCCACGTCAAGTTGCCTCTTTAGCTCGGCAAATTCATCAGTCCGGCTAGCCACCGGACACTTCGCCACCTACATAGGAAAGGCGACATATTATACCTGGGATTATTATCCTCGGCGCGCCGTCATTTTTGACAACGCACAGAGTCTCAGGGGCTACTATCTATACAAGGCGCATCTTATATCTGCGGATATGTCAAAAGGTACATCATTTCGCGTACCTCAAAACCTGTCAGTAAACTCCTGACGGCCTCGTACAACCCGCTCTCCGCGGATGAAATCCTTCCAATCACCGTATCCATCAACGCACGGTGTTCTTCTGAGATAGACGCTCGCCCGAGCAGATCCTTCAGCTCCTCGGACCGTGCATCGGACGTTGCCGGACTCGTCCGATGGCCTTTTTCGAAGGCCGGACACGGAGGGCCTTGGGGGTCAGATGATCGCCTTCCGCCCTGCGGATTCGGAGAAACCTCCGTGGACGACACCTCGTGGTCGCCCACCTCGCAAGGCGGCACGGGCAGGGGAGGCGCTCTCCATCATCTTCGGATGAAGATCCTCAAGATGAGCTCTGCTGAGAAGGGCTGAGATCCGAACTACAAGGTAAAATTTTGGTTATCTTCCTCAGAAATAGAACAGGGATGTCTCTCATTTTAAAACTCCCCTCTTTACTTACGGCTCGGTGGAGGGCTGATCCCCTTGGGGGCACAATGCGACCGAGGCATCCCCTGGCGCCGGACCCTCTGACGAAGATTTCTTCCCCCGCTTTGAGACCATGGTCTCCGGGTCTTCAGAGGCGGTCCTCTTCTTCCCCTGGTTAGAGGAATTCTCGATTCCTCCTTTCCTGACAGCCTCCTTCGGGGAGGCGGTAGCTTCCTTGTTCCCCTCTTCGCCTTCTTCCAAAGGCGCAACCTCCAGCATCCTGGTTAATACGGGATCCGGCGTAGTCTCAGGGAGGGGGGCCGGACACCTGATTAGCTTTGCTTTCGCTATCCACTCCTATTTAAGGGACAACACTTTTTAGGGCAATTTCATGATAAATATACGGATAGCGTGTCCGGGTACAGGGCTACTTACTTGAGTACCCGAGCGATTGCAGCTCAGACCTGCGTCCTCGGACGAGTCCGGACACATTGCTTGTGATCCGAAGAACAATTTGTACATCTCCATGGGCGTCGCGCCGACGAAATGTTGGAGGGCTCGTGGTCCCTCCGGATTAAACTCCCACAAAGTGAGGGGGCGACGTTTGCAGGCAGGTGCGGCGAATCAACATGACCTGCATCACTACGACCAGATTGATGTCTCTTTCTAAGAGATCTCGAATGCGGCCTCGCAACAAGGGCACGCCCTTGGACGGCCCCCGCTAAACCCTTTATTGACCCATGACGCTAGCTGTGGTGGGGGACCCGAGCGAAAGGCATGTGGCGCCACCCACTTGGTGCCCCTGGGAGCTGTGATATAAAACCACTCTCGTTGCCATAAGCTGAACTCCTCTTGAAAAGAGACCTCCGGCCATGGAGCGTCAGCATTCTTGCTTATAACAGCACCTCCGCACTCCGCGTGCTGCCCCTCGATCATATTCGGCTCTACTTTGAAGGTCTTAAGCCACAATCCGAAGTGAGGAGTAATACGGAGGAAGGCCTCGCACACGACAATGAATGATGAGATATGGAGGATGGACTCAGGAGCTAGGTCCTGAAATTCCAGCCCGTAATAAAACATGAGCCCCCTCACGAAGGGGTCCGTCAGGAAGCCTAGCCCCCGAAGGAAGTGAGACGCGAACACCACGCTCTCACCAGGCTTGGGAGTGGGAATAACCTGCCCTTGAGCAGGCAACCTATACGAGATTTAGCCGGTTAGATACCTGGCATCTCTTAGCTTTAGCACGTCTTCTTCCGTAACGGAGGAAGGCATCCTTGACCTTGAAGGTCGGAGCGGACATCATCGGAGGTCCGGCGCTGATGATTGAGATTGAAAGAAAGGAGTCGAGCCTTGGTCTCTTTATAAAGAGGTTGAATACCAAGAGCCCTCCCGTGACCGCTTGGGACTCGCGCCGATTGAGGAGACATACCAACAGCACGATTGGGTTACCCACACCCGTATTGATGAGAAACCGGAATAAGGGGACACGATCTACGCTCGACAAGGCGTGCCAAGGGAACCGCCGCTAAACGCTACCGAGGTGGGACAAGAAACGATTCGAATAAAGGCTTGGCATTGGCGTGATGTCAAGCTGCGGAATACGTCGGCAGATTAGATTTGTGCAAATATTATTCTCTCTACAAAGGGTATGTGGAACTTATTTTGCGAGCGGACACTATCCTTGTGTTCAAAATCTTCTATGAAGTATTCGGAGGAGGAACCCACCTTGCAATGCCGAAGACAATCTGCGTCTTGCGGACTCGTCGTCATTGAAGCCTGGTTCGAGGCTCTTGAGGAGTCTGGATTAGGGGTGTCCGGATAGCGGACTATAACCTTTGGCGGACTCACGGACTATGAAGATACAAGATTGAAGACTTCGTCCGTGTCCGGATGGGACTTTCCTTGGCGTGGAAGGCATGCTTGGCGTCACGGATATTTAAATCTCCTCCCATTGTAACCGACTACTGTAACCCTAGCCCTCTCCGGTGTCTATATAAACCGAAGGGTTTTAGTACGTAGGACGAACAATAATCATACCATAGGCTAGCTTCTAGGGTTTAGCCTCTCTGATCTCGTGGTAGATCTACTCTTGTACTACCCATATCATCAATATTAATCAAGAAGGAGTAGGGTTTTACCTCCATCGAGAGGGCCCGAACCTGGGTAAAAACATCGTGTCCCTTGTCTCCTGTTACCATCCACCTAGACGCACAGTTCGGGACGCCCTACCCGAGATCCGCCGGTTTTGACACCGACAATGACCACGACCGAATAGCTACACTACAGGGTTAACATCAGAAGTGCTGATGAGGTCTCACCCTCGGCACTTGATATAACCCAGTAGTGTCGAGCAACTAAGGGGAAAGTGATGTGCGCTGCCAGGGCATGGTCTGTGATCCCGTTGATCGGGTCTTCGATGATGAAGCAGGGGAAACAGGGACAAGGTGTGGGTCACTGATGGATCACTAACCAACCTATACTAAGCAGTTTAGGATAAGCAGGTAGGTAACAATAAGCAGGTTACAAAGGTAGGCTATGCATAAGAATAGGAGCAAACAATAACAGTAGCAAAATCAAATGCAAGCATGAGAGAATGGAATGGGCGATATCGGGATGATCAAAGGGGGGGCTTGCCTGGAAGCTCCGCTGAAAGGGAAGAAGGGTTGTCGTCGACGTAGTCGATCACAAGGACATCAACACCAGTCTCGGGGTCTACCGGAGAGAAGAGGGGAAGAAATAATAAATACAGAGCAAACAAGAGCATAACCGGACAACAAACAGGGCTAGACGTGTTCTAACGCGACACTACATGATACCGGCAAAGGGGGAGAACATCCGGGAATGTTTCCCCGAAGTTTGGCATTTTCGGACAAACGAACCGGAGGGGGAAGCTTGCATGTTCGCTATGCTAGAGGCATGTGACAGGTTAACGGAGAGTGTATCCGGATTCGTCTCGTTGTTCTGAGCAATTTTCATGTATAAAACTTTTCCATCCGAGTTACAGATTATTTTATATGATTTTCTAAAGTTTAACCATTTTCTGAAATTTTGTATTTTCTTCTAATCTGAATTGACCCAGTCAATTTGACTAGACAAAAGGGGAGGTGATGGCCCACTTGTCACTACCTTAATAATATCCAAAAGGATTTATCTAAACCAGTTAGATGGGACCCACATCATTTGCTAATAGGTTAAATTAGCACTAAACTAATACTAAGCTACACATAACCTAATTAAACAAGGGTCGGCCATCCTTTGGACATAGCCTGACCCGACCACGCACACTGCCATATCTGAGGGCCTTGGCGGCCATGGCCAGGTGCGGTAGTAGAAGAAGCAAGTGAGCAGCAGCACCTAGTAGCAATCAGCGGTAAGAGCAAGCATCAACACGTATCGATAGCAGCTTACATCAGTACACAACGGCACTAGTAGAGAGCAGAGCGGCGCGGCTGCTAGCAGCAGAACAAAGAAGCGGCACCAGCTTGCTGTAACTAGCAATGGCACCAACGCGGCAGCAAGAGCAGCAGCATAAGAGAGCACCAAAGAACACAAAGTAGCAGCGGACAAGATAAAAGGTATGACGCAAAGACGCCGGGCGCGCCAGTGGCAAAGCTAAGAGTCATGACGAGCGCGGCCAAGCGAGGCAGGGGAGCGGCAGCGGGGAGCGGTGGCAGGAACGGCGCGAGCGCAGGCATGTGTGGGTGGACGCGCGCGACGGGCAGCGGCATGAGTTGCAACGTGAGCAGGCCAGGAGTGGCTGTGCGGCGTGGACGCGGAACTTCAGCCATGGCGGCCTCGGGCGAGCACGGGTCTACGGCGACGGATCGACAACGGGGCGTGGGGGATACGGAGGAGGAGCTTACCGTGAGGCACAAGTAGGCCCGGTGGGAGCTTAGGAGCGCAGGATTGGACGAATTTGAAGAAGAATGCCGGCGGTGATCGAGGAAGATGAAGCTCGATCCGCATGATGCAGAAGTGTCGAGCTCGAATGAGTGGCCGTAGAGGGCGTATACGAACATTGCCGAGCTCCTGGACTTAGCACGGCGACGAGGGATGGCTAGTGGCCACTGGATCGATGACGGTGCCACGATGGAGGAGCTCGTAAAGGAGGTTAGGGTTTGGGGGAGAGGAAGAGGGGGCCAGGGTTGCTCTTATCCGCCGGGGAAAACGACAGGGAGGCTTGGGATGGCTGCCACGGCGTCATCGGTGGCCATGGCGCCGGTGGATCATTGCCACGATCCCCCTGTGTGAACAGGGAAGGGAGACGAGGGCGAGTTGGGTTGGGCTGGACCTATTTTAGCTAAATGGGCCAACGATCCAGTAGGTTTAGGTCTCCCTTTTCTTAGTATAGTTTCCCTTTTCTGCTTTCCCTTTTCTGTTTTGCAAAAAGTTGGAGCACAAAAATGAATGTTGTTAAGAATGAAACTTGGCACATAATCCATGCACCAAATTTTGGTGTTGCACAAAAAGTTTTAGAGCCAACGGAATTGTTCAAGTACTTTTGGAAATTGAAAAGGCCAACTAATATGTCGTTGGGCCACTTTATATTTCCTAGGGATTAAAGGGAGAGCCAAATGATGTTGGTTGCCACATGATAATTAGCTAGTGAATATTTGCAACCGAACGAACATTTTTGTGTTGACATTTTGATAACTTTAAATCTTGACTTTAATTCAAATTTGAAATTTGAACTGGGTGGAATCAAAGGGGGGTTTAGCCACAATGAAAACGATGACATGGCACCATTAACATGGGATTACTGTAGCTTAATTATCCGGGCATCACAGGGGACCGTAGGTATATTTTGTGAGTCACTTTGGATTTATACCTGTTGATCACTATGAAGAATCTTAAGGATGATAGAACCAAGATCGTTCCCTCTAAGACGAGGGGAGGTAAGGAACTGCCATCTAGCTCTGCACTTGATTCACTGTCTGTTTTAAGCAAGCTTGAACTCCACAACCTGCTATTAATTCGGATATGTCAAAAGTAATTGATGATGCTACTTCCGCTATGAATGATGCTTATGATGATGCTAGTACCTTGCTTGATAAGACTGTGCCACTAGGTGAATTTCTTGATGAACAACCTGCTAGAGCTAAAGAAATTGAGAATGCTGGAACCAATGAAATTACTGAAACTGGTGAAATTATTGAAACTAAGAATTATGATTCACCTCTTGGATCTAGTGCCGCTAGATATCAATTGCCTGAGATACCTAAGGTTATGTTATGGACGAAGAGGTTGCTAGGGAATTTCTTGCTTGTAAGGATAGAGATGATCTTAAGAAATTATTATGCAAGCTGAAAGAAAAATCTTTGAATGCTAGAATGAAAATGATCCTAAGTTTGCTACTTCACCTATCTTTATTACTGATGAGGATTATGAATTCTATGTCGACCCAGAGTTAATTACTTTGGTTGAAAATATGATCCTTTCCATGGCTATGAAACTGAAACTGTTGTGGCACATCTTACTAAATTAAATGATATAGCCACCCTATTTGATCATGATGAAAAAAATTCTGTACTGCTATATTCTCAAGTTATTCGCGTCCTCAATAAAGGGTGATGCTAAGATATGGTACAATACTCTTCCTCCTGGTTGTGTGCATACACTACTGCAGCATGCTGCTAACGCGACACTACGATTAGAGACCCTTTGACAAAACTATGTGTGATGCATTAATCGCAAACGATGATGTAAACAACCGTAAAAAAAGATGCAAAACGTTTGTGATGAAGGATACATCAAACATGGTTCTGATTTTAGTTGTTGTGTGATGCGGAGCATACGGTTCAGTTCAATGAACTGTTTGCAATGAGGCAGAACAAAAGAAACGGGCAGTCAGATGAAGGCGTGTGTTATATACGGCATACAGTTCACTCGGATGAACTATTTGGGATGAGGCAGAACAACAGAAACGGGCAGCCAGATGAAGGTGTGTGCGATATACGGCATCTGATTCACTTTCGGATGAACTGTTTATGCGTTGAGCTAAGAGAACGAAAGCAGTTCAACTTAACAATATGTGTGTGATGCACGGCAAACAGGTCTGTAATCCAAAATGTGTGGGAGGCCGATAACAATACAGACGATTCCTGTTAACAAGCCGTGTGTGTTGTGAGCAAACGATTGCTAGTATACAATTGTCAGTGATTGATGAAAGCATCACCGACAGGTTCCATTGTTTAGTCCGTGTGCGATGTGATTTTCTCTGTCTACAGAGCATCAACATATACACTTAAAAAGACAGCATTGCATAACCACATTCAGCATACAATTACACAAGTGACTACACACATAACATTTCCACACACCAAAGTAAGAAATTACATGCATACTAAACTAGGAGAAACGGGGATATAATCATCTACTTATTGTTGCAACGACGCTTGCCATTGCTCTGCTGCCAGCTGGATCCCTAGCTGTTTTATGGAAGGAGGCACTTCCTCATGTCAACAATCCGCCTGTACATCTCGTAGCTCGTGTATGCCTCCTTGGCCGCGTACACGATGTGAGCTTTGACGAGCTTCTCCATCCAGGCCGAGTGCCAGGCATGCATTTCCTTGTTGCAGGAATCCTTCATGTCTCTGTAGTAGAGGTCGATGATGACCTCGGTGAGGTGAACCAGTGAGTCATTCTCATGCTCGTTGCCGCCCAAGATCTTGTATTGGCCCTGGATGTCGACAAGATTCTAGCAGGCGATGCCCGAATTCTTGAGCACCTTTACATCATTGGTGATGTCCACCATAGCGACCATGTACTGGGGGCTGTTGAAAAACCTGGTGAAATGCTCGCAAGGCCTTGTGGCCAGGCAGTAGTGGTAGAGGAGGACGTGGTTGGGCACGTGATAACCCACAAGTATAGGGGATTGCAACAATTTTCGACGATAGAGTATTCAACCCAAATTTATTGATTCGACACAAGCGGAGCCAAAGAATATTCTCAAGTATTAGCAGTAGAGTTGTCAATTCAACCACACCTAGATAACTTAATATCTGCAGCAAAGTATTTAGTAGCAAAGTAATATGATAGTAGTGGTAACAGTAACGAAAGTAACGTAAGCAAAATTAATATTTTTGGTGTTTTGTAGTGATTGTAACAGTAGCAACGGAAAAGTAAATAAGCGAAGAACAATATGTGAAAAGCTCGTAGGCATTGGATCGGTGATGGAGAATTATGCCGGATGCAGTTCATCATGTAACAATCATAACATAGGGTGACATGTAACTAGCTCCAATTCATCAATGTAATGTAGGCATGTATTCGAATATAGTCATACGTGCTTATGGAAAAGAACTTGCATGGCATCTTTTGTCCTACCCTCCCGTGGCAAATGAGTCCTAATGGAAACTAAGGGATATTAAGGCCTCCTTTTACTAGAGTACGGAACAAAGCATTAGCACATAGTGAATACATGAATTCCTCAAACTATGGTCATCACCGGAGTGGTCCCGATTATTGTCACTTGAGGTTGCGGATCATAACACATCGTAGGTGACTATAGACTTGCAAGATAGGATCAAGAACTCACATATATTCATGAAAACATAATAGGTTCAGATCTAAAATCATGGCACTCGGGCCCTAGTGACAAGCATTAAGCATAGCAAAGTCATAGCAACATCAATCTCAGAACATAGTGGATACTAGGGATCAAACCCTAACAAAACTAACTCGATTACATGATAGATCTCATCCAACCCATCACCGTCCAGCAAGCCTACGATGGAATTAATCACGCACGACAGTGAGCATCATGAAATTGGTGATGGAGGATGGTTGATGATGACGATGTCGACGAACCCCCCTCTCCGGAGCCACGAACGGACTCCAGATCAGCCCTCCCGAGAGGTTTAGGGCTTGGCGGTGGCTCCGTATCGTAAAACGCGATGAATCCTTCTCTCTGATTTTTTTCTACCCGAAAGAAAATATATAGAGTTGGAGTTGAGGTCGGAGGAGCTCCAGGGGGCCCACAAGGTAGGGGGCACGCCCTAGGGGGGCAGGCGTGCCCCCACCCTCGTGGCTAGGGTGTGGGCCCCCTGGTCTTCATCTTTTGCAAGGATTTTTTATTATTTCCAAATAGACGTTCTGTGAAGTTTCAGGTCATTCCGAGAACTTTTGTTTCTGCACATAAATAACACCATGGAAACTCTGCTCAAAACAGCGTCAGTCCGGGTTAGTTCCATTCAAATCATGCAAGTTAGAGTCCAAAACAAGGGCAAAAGTGTTTGGAAAAGTAGATATGACGGAGACGTATCAACTCCCCCAAGCTTAAACCTTTGCTTGTCCTCAAGCAATTCAGTTGACAAACTGAAAGTGATAAAGAAAAACTTTTACAAACTCTGTTTGCTCTTGTTGTTGTAAATATGTAAAGCCAACATTCAAGTTTTCAACAAAGATTATGACTAACCACATTTGCAATAACTCTTAGGTCTCATGTTTACTCATATCAATAGCATAATCAACTAGCGAGCCATAATAATAAATCTCGGATGACAACACTTTCTCAAAGCAATCATGATATGATATAACAAGATGGTATCTCACTAGCCCTTTCTGAGACCACAAAACATAAATGCAGAGCACCTTTAAAGATCAAGGACTGACTAGACATTGTAATTCATGGTAAAAGAGATCCAATCATAGTCATACCGAACATAAATTAATAGTAATGAATGCAAATGACAACTGCGCTCTCTAGCTAGTGCTTTTTAATAAGAGGGTGATGACTCAACATAAAAGTAAATAGATAGGCCCTTCGCAGAGGGAAGCGAGGATTTGTAGAGGTGCGAGCTTCGGTTTTGAAATAGAGATAAATAATATTTTGAGCAGGATACTTTCATTGTCAACATAACAACCAAGAGATGGCGATATCTTCCATGCTACACACATTATAGGCGGTTCCCAAACAGAATGGTAAAGTTTATACTCCCCCTCCACCAACAAGCATCAATCCATGGCTTGCTTGAAACAACGAGTGCCTCCAACAAGCAACAGTCCCGGGGGAGGTTTGTTTGCAATTATTTTGATTTAGTTTGCATAAAGCATGGGACTGAGCATCCCGGTGACCAGCCATTTTCTCGTGAGTGAGGAGCGGAGTCCACTCCTCTTGAGAATAACCCGCCTAGCATGGAAGATAAGGGCAGCCCTAGTTGATACATGAGTTATTCGAGCATACAAAACAGAATGTTTATTTGAAGGTTTAGAGTTTGGCACATACAAATTTACTTGGAACGGCAGGTAGATAGCGCATATAGGAAGGTACAGTGGACTCATATGGAATAACTTTGGGGTTTAAGGGATTGGATGCACAAGCAGTATTCTCGCTTAAATGCAATTGAAGGCTAGCAAAAGACTGGGAATCGACCAACTAGAGAGCGACAACAGTCATGAACATGCATTAAAATTAATAAACATTGAGTACAAGCATGTGTAGGATATAATCCACCATGAACATAAATATCGTGAAGACTATGTTGATTTTTTTTCAACTACATGTGTGAACATGTGCCAAGTCAAGTCACTTAAATCATTCAAAGGAGGATACCACCCCACTATACCACATCACAACCATTTTAATAGCATGTTGGCACGCAAGGTAAACCATTATAACTCATAGCTAATCAAACATGGCACGAGCAACTATGATCTCTAATTTTCATTGCAAACATGTTTTTTCATAATAGGCTGAATCAGGAACGATGAACTCATCATATTTACAAAAACAAGAGAGGTCGAGTTCATACTAGCTTTTCTCATCTCAGCCAGTCCATCATATATCGTCATAATTGCCTTTCACTTGCACGACCGAACGATGTGAAAATAATAAGAGTGCACGTGCATTGGACTAAGCTGAAATCTGCGAGCATTCAATAAACAGGAGAAGACAAGGCAATATGGACTCTTGGTTAAATCAACAATAATGCATATAAGAGCAACTTCAACAATTTAATCATGGTCTTTTCCTATCGACCCCCAAAGAAAACAAAAGAAATAAAACTATTTTCACGGGAAAGCTCCCAACACGCAAAAGAAGAATGGTCAATCTTTTGGGGTTTTCTTTTTAGTTATTACTACTACAGCAAAAAGGTAAACTAGCTAAAAGCTACAACTATTTTTTTGGTTTTTCTTAAGGTTTATTAAACACACAAGAAGAAAGCAAGAAAAATAAAATAAACTAGCATGGATATTACAGTGAAAAAGTATGAGCACCGACATCTAGCAATGAGTGTGTGAACATAAATGTAATGTCGGTGGGAAATACGTACTCCCTCAAGCTTAGGCTTTTGGCCTAAGTTGGTTCATTGCCAAGGATGGCCTGGCGGATATCCGTAGTTGTAGCCGGGGTCGTACTGAGATGAAGAGGACTCGACCGCCCTTTGGTAGCAATCATCTCCGGATCCCAAAAGTAATCAGACTGTCGTGGAGGCTCAAATTGTGGTTCCGGCTCCGGGGCTGGAGTAGGGTTCCGGTAAGCGTAAATGGCCGCCCGCGGAACGAGATACGAACCTTCAGATAAATTGAACAAGGAAGGAGCAGGCAAGATAATAGTCTCAGAGTGATGTTTATCAAAGAACAGTTTGTATTTAAGCTCCCCTTCCTTATTCTTAACAATAAAGTCATGCGCTAACATACTCTTATAATCTAAATAAGCATTGGGCAACAATTTTTCTTCTTTCTCATAGAGCCTGATAGGTATGTTATAATGTGCATCAAGGCGTGAAGCATAAATACCTCCAAAGATGGGGCCCTTTGTATGGTTCAGACTTAACTGTTTAGCAATAATACCGCCCATACTAACAGTGTTATCAGAATATAAAGCATGGAACAAAATGATAATATCAGGAACACTAAGGTTTCCACAGTTTCCGTGACCAATTAAGCAACGACTAGCAAATATGGCAAAGTAGCGTAAAACAGGAAAATGTATGCTAGTGATTCTTGCATCGGAAACCTTCCTGGTTTCCCCCACAGTAATTGTGTCAATAAACCCGTCCACATCTTTATGATGTGGTTCATCTAAGGTACCCTCGAAGGGTATTTTGCAAACCTTGCAAAATTCATCTAGTGGCATCTTCTTAACAACATCATATAAATGAAACTCTACTAAAGGAGGTGTTTCTTTAGGAAAATAGTAGAAGTTTTGCACAAAAGTATTGGTGAGTAAGATATACTGATGACGTTAGTCGCGGAGGAAGTCCGTGAGGCCCTCGTTCTCAGCCAATGAATAGAAATCATCATAAATCCCGGCTTTTCTCAAGAAATCATCGGAAGGCCATTACACGGCCGAACCTCCGTGGTGCGAGGCAAATTATATTTGGGCCTCTGTGCTTCTTCATTTTTCTTTTCCTTCGAGCTTCGGCTCGATGAGCCCCTCAAGAATCTCTTCATTATTTTCTGGAAAATTCTGAAATTTTAGTAACTTCAAATAAAAGTAAACCAAACTCAACAAAATTGATAGCAACTACTCGTACAAGTGCCTAGAGCCTATATCATGCATTAGAAATACTTGGAACCATATAAATTTGACATGCAAGCTCAAGAACATGGTCACCTAGGCAGCACAAATTTGCAATGAATAAAGCACTAGAACAAAAACTAATTGGACCAATGGAGGAGTCACATACCAAGGAACAATCTCCCCAAGAAGTTTTGTGAGAGGTGCTTTGAGCAAGGAGATAAAAAATCGCAGCAAAATGAGCTAGAACTCGTGCTTGAGCTGGATATTGGTGTTTGAGGGAGGAAGAAGGGTGTGTGGGTGCAGGAATAAGTGGAGGAGGGCCACCGTGGGCCCACGAGGCAGGGGGCGCGCCCAGGGGGGTAGGGCGTGCCCCCCACCCTCGTGGCCATGTGCTTGCCCCTCCTGCTCTCAGTGCCAGATATTCTCAAATATTCCAGAAAAAATCATATTCCATTTTCAGGGCATTTGGAGAACTTTTATTTTTAGGGTATTTTTATATTGCACGGATAAATCAGAAAACAGACAGAAAAATACTATTCTTACTTTATTTCAACTAAATAACAGAAACTAGAAAGAGGGTATAGAAGGTTGTGCCTTCTAGTTTCGTCCATCTCATGCTCATCAAAAGGAATCCACTAACAAGGTTGATCAAGTCTTGTTAACAAACTCATTCCGAATAACATGGAACCGGAGAAATTTCGAATAACACTATGTTACCTCAACGGGGATATGCACATCCCCAATAATAAGTATGTCATATTTCTTATTGATGAGGGAAGAGGAAATTCAAAACCTCCAAATATAATCGATGGAATTTTTCCAATAGAATTGATACTATGAACCGGAGGTTGTTTCCTCTGAAAGTGTACCGTATGCTCATTACCATTAACATGAAAAGTGACATTGCCTTTTGTCGGTGTACTAGAGTAGGGGTACCCTAGTATCCCGAACTTGTGCACGGGCAGTTGCAGCCCTCCGTGGCAAGGCTTACCGGGTGACCGCCAAGGTCCTCCGTGGTTCCTTTGGAGCCATTCAATAACAAAGTATTCAAGCTAAGGAGACAAGGCCCCGCAAGAGGAGCTTGCCGGAAGGCCACCCAAGGCACCTAGGAGACAAGGCACCGCAAGAGGAGCTTGCCAGAAGGCCCGTGAGTGACAAGCTTCAACGCGACAAGACAACAACCATGCAAGGCGCTTGTCAGCAGACCACCACTCTGCACAAGGCCCAAAGACATCCACTAACGTGTCGCATACAGGACCTTTCGGTAGCGTGGCGAGAGGTCGTGCAGCCAGCGGTGCGAGGTGGCAAGCGGCGCCGACAAGATTGACATCGTGGCAAGCGGTGGCGCCTCGACGGTCCCTGTTTGCACCGTTAGGGCGACGAGACGGGCATTTAATGCCTTTGTCCCCCCGCCGTCGTGGTTAGGTATGATACATCGCATAATCGTACAAGTAGCTGTACCAACCACTCCTTTTCCATTTTTACCCTTGTCTACGTTGCCACCTGTCGGAGACCCCTTGAGCATATAAAAGGAGGCCCATGCGCAACGTAGAACAGGTTCCCCCACGCTCGGTCTCGTTAGCAGCTCATGTGTACTGTAGCACTCAAGCGCTCCCGAGCAAGAACTCAATATACCTAGACATGCAGAAGTAGGAGTGTTACCTCTCCGGAGAGCTCCGAAGCTGGGTAAACCTCTCGTGTGCGTCGCCTCGATCTGCTCTTTGTGCGACCTCCGCTCCCCGCCGAACCGAAAGGGGCTCGGTCCGCCGGTCCCATAGGTGTTCGTGGGTCAGATCAGCCTGCCCCGACATCTTTGGCGCGCCAGGTAGGGGCACGTTGAGATTGTGTGAACCTGATCCGGCGTCCACACGAGCTAGTTCTTCATCATCTTCATCGACATGCCACCGAAGAAGAAGGCTTCGGCGGCAGACGCTCCGTCCGCGTCGAACCCACCACCACCGGAGCAAACGGGTGGTGGGGTAGACGCCGGCGGAACAATGGACATCGACGGAGGAGCCCACGGTGCTGCCAAGTCCAAGGACAAGGCTGCGCAGACCTCGGCGTCCGTACATGCACCGCGCCCGTCTCAGGAGGCGCGGGACCGACAGCGTCATGGCATTCACAACGCCATACGCTCGTTGGACCAAGATCGAGCTGGTGGATCTCGGGATTCTCAAGACCAGCATGCGCGCCAACATCTTTGGCGTGAGCGAGGCAGGCACGGTCGCTGGACGGGATCTTGCTCCTTCTAACATAGTTAGAAGTCCGAGCATATCCCGCTCCTCGCGCCGTTCGCCACTGCCACGCACCACTCCAGCAGAAGCTTTGGCGAGAGCTCAACTGCTCCTGGATTACCCTCCAACAACCGACAAGGTTGATGAATGGAGGGCCACCATTCAGAGTCTCATCGGCTTTGCCAACGGCGACGCTCTGCGGCAGCCGAGTGCATCGCTGCCGCGGCAAGACCCCCAAGCACGAGCCGGTGGTGACGAAACCGGTGGGGGTGCAACCACCATGCACTCTCCGCCCCGAAGGCCAAGATCGCCGACTCGCCGGATCCACCTCGACAGTGACTCCACCGCATCATCGGATCCACGAGCTCGTCGCGATCAGCGCCAAGTTCTTCACGAACGACAGCAAGAAGACGCTCGAACTCGCATCGAGCACCGAAGAGAAGCGCGGCGTCAATCCGACCAGCGCGTTGGGCCCTCTGTCGACATGCATGCGCCAGGGGAACCAGGCGACTTGCCGTACGCGGTAGGTTGCCCTGCGTTCACTCGTGAGCTGCGGCAAGTCGATGGCCCAAAGAAGAATAATTTCAAGCCGACGTGCGGAAGAAATACGACGGCAAGACACATCCGTCGGAGTTCCTCAAAGATATACACCATCGCGGTGCAAGCTGCCGGGGGGCGAGACGACAAGATCCTGGCCAACTACTTCCCGCTGGTGCTCAAGCCCAACGTCAGATCCTGGCTCATGCACTTGCCGGACAACTCCATATCCTCTTGGGCAGATCTATGCCATCAGTTTGTCGGCGCCTTTACAGGCGGCCACAAGCCCCATGGCCAAGAAAGCGACCTTCATCCGCTCGCCCGGAAGGAAGGAGAGCCCTGCGCAAGTACATTCAGAGATTCACCACAGACAAAGACAACATCCCAGATGTCCACCCCGCCATGTAATCAGCGTTCCATCGAGCGTCGCGAAACCGCAGAGATGCGGGAGGAGATGGCGATGTGCAAGATCGAGACGCGTCGATGAGCTATATGCCTGGCCGACAAGTGTGCACGCATCGAGGAAGGGAGGAGACTCCCGGAGAGAATCTTTGAAGCGGGGAGGATCTGATAGTGAGGAGACCGCCCCTGTAAAGAAAAACCGGCGGCGGAGCAACAGGAAGAAGAAAGGCAGAGATGTACTAGTTGTTGAGTAGTCCGGCAACGGAGGTGGCGCCAAGAAAGCCAAGGCTGGTAGCTCCGGCAAGGAGGTTGCCGCTGGCACCAACTGCCAGTTGTGGCGGTCGCCGACAAGGTGACGGCTCCAACGGTCAAGATCTTGAAGATCCACCACACCAAGGGCCATGACCTCTAGAGCTGCAAAAAGGTCGAGCAGCTTGTCGAGCAGCAGAAGGCTGAATACGAACGACGCGACAAGGAGAAGGCCCAGGAGGGTGTTGGAGGAGCTAGCAAGAAACGTCCCGGCCGGGGAGGACGCCGCGGCAAGGCCAAGCAGCGGCAAGGAGATGCACCTTCGCCGCCGCGACAAGGATGGAGACGATGACGACGACGATGAAGACATGGATGATGACGAGACCGATGAGCAGGAGTTCCAGAAAGCCACAGAGGTCCTGTGCGTTGACGGCAGTGCTTCTCTGCATACCTCACACCGCCAGCTCAAGCAGTGGATGCAGGACATCAATGCGGCAGAACCATCCATCGAGTCACGCAAGCCTCTGAAATGGTCCAGCACGCCTATCATCTTTGATATTGAGGACCACCCTGGTCGCAGAATCTGCGGTCGGTGCTTGCCGATGTTGGTTTCACCAACTATCCACAACCTCAAGGTCACTAAGATGCTAGTTGACGGCGGGCTGGCTTGAACCTCGATCTCCTCCGCGGTGCTCCGTAAACTCCAGATCCCGGATGGCGAGCTCGAAGAGACCGCACATTCCAAGGAATCAATCCGGGAAAGGAGCAAGTCAAGGAAAGATCACGTTGCGGTGACATTTGGCAAATGAAGTTCAACTTCGGATCGAGAGGGTCACTTTTGACGTTGCTGACTTTCCATTGCCTTACAATGGGATACTTGGTCAGCCCAAAGACTCGCCAAATTCATGGCAGCCTCTCACTATGCATACAACATGCTAAAGATGCCAGGCCCGATAAGTGTCATCTCTGTCCTGGCGACAAGAAGGATGCTCTTATCTGCGCCGACAAGATCTACCGGAAGCAAAGACAGCTGCAGCAGATTGCAAGCCACTTGCCGCTGAAGCTCCCGGGCGAAGAAGAAGACCAAGTCCGGCAAGAGCTCTGATGCCCACTCCGGCAAGCGCATCTCTTCGGAGTGCTGCGCTACCGTCGAGGACGCACCATCGAGCTCCACCGGCAAGTGTAAGAAGACGATGGCTGCTCCACCAGAGACCAAGAAGGTGTCCGCCAAGGAGGGCGGCACTAGTGGTACCTTCACCATCAGTGCCACTCTCGACCCTAAATAGGAAAGCGCGCTCGTTGCTTTTCCCTGGGCGAACGCCGACGCGTTATGCGCGTGGCAACCGCCCCGACATTCCCGGTGTTCCAAGGAAAGTAATTGAGCACCATCTTGCCGCTTTGTCCTCATGCGCGGCCCGTCAAGCGAAGAAAGTCGAGAAGGTGAGCGATTGGGCGCCAAGAATTCATCGCAGAAGAAATCAAGAAATTGGAAGCAGCAGACCTTGTCAGAGGAGTGTTCCATCCTACGTGGATGGCCAATCCTGTAGTTGTACGCAAGGCAAACGGGAAATGGAGGCTTTGTATCGATTTTACCGATGTCAATAAAGCTTGTCCCAAAGACCCATTTCCCTTGCCGCGCATCGACCAGATTGTTGACTCCACGGCGGATGTGATTTGCTTTCATTTCGGATGCATACTCGAGGATATCATCGATCTTCATGGCGTAAGAGGATGAGGAAAAGACCGCATTCATCACCCCATGTGGCACATCTTGCTTTCATACGGATGCCTTCGGATTAAAGAATGCTGGTTCAACATTTGCAAGAGTAGTCCATGACGCTTTTGAGCCGCAAATGCATAGAAATGTGGAAGCCTACATGGATGACATAGTGGTCAAAAGCGAGGGACAAGGCGACTACGATTCAAGATTTAGACGAAACCTTTGCAAATCAAGGCAAGATCAACCTCAAGCTTAACCCCGAGAAGTGTGTGTTTGGAGTCCCTCCGGCAAGCTTCTCGGATTCTTCGTGTCTCAGAGGGGAATTGAAGCCAATCCCGACAAAATCAAGGCCATTGAGCAGATTGAAGCACCAAAGCGCGTCAAGGATGTACGAAGACTTGCCGGTTGCGTAGCTGCTCTCAGCAGGTTTATCTCTAGGTCTGTTGAAGGCATACCGCCATTTTTCAAAATTTTGAAAAAGGCAGGTCCGATGAAAATGGACTCCGGCGGAGGCTGCGCTGCAGAGACTTGAAGAGATACTCCCTCCACTCCAACACTTGTCGCACCTAAGCCACAAGAGAAGTTGCTGCTATATATAGCGGCAACCAATCAAGTGGTTAGTGCTGCGTTAGTAGCGGAGAGGGAGGCGGATGATGAGCTAGCAACCATGGCAGATGCATCCAGCGACAAGCAGGGGGCTTCACCGGCAAGCTCTGGTCCCGACAAGGATGGATCTGCGCAGACGCATGAGAAGATGCAGAAAAGAATGGTGCAGCGCCCAGTTTACTTTGTCAGTTCCCTTCTGCAGCGGGGCTAGGTCAAGGTACTACGGTGTGCAGAAATTGCTTCGGCCTCCTCATGGCCTCGAGAAAGCTGCGCCATTACTTCCAGCACATGAGATCACAGTCGTCACTGCGTTTTCGGCTGAAGAGGATCTTGCAAAATCCAGAGGCAACAGTGGGATTGTCGAGTGGGCACTAGAACTGTCAAGCTTTGGCCTCAAGTTTGAGAGCACTTCAACTATCCAAAGCAGAGCATTGGCGGAGTTCATAGCAGAATGGACGCCAACACAAGATGAAGAAATTCCAGAAACGAGCATCCCCATCAAGGAAGCAAGCAAAGAGTGGTTGATGTACTTTGATGGTGCCTTCTCGCTGCAAGGCGCCGGTGCAGGCGTGCTACTTGTAGCACCCACCAGGGAGCACCTCAAGTACGTAGTTCAGATGCACTTTCCCAAGGAGCAAGCAACAAACAATACTGCAGAGTATGAGGGTTTGCTTGCCGGTCTCAGGATCGCAGTAGAACTTGGGATCAAGAAGCTCATTGTCAGGGGTGACTCACAGCTTGTCATCCGCCAAGTGAACAAGAATTATCAGAGTCCGTTGATGGAAGCTTATGTTGATGAAGTGAGGAAGCTGGAAGAACACTTTGACGGCCTACAGATGGAATATATTCCAAGAGCTCAGAACGACATTGCTGATGGCCTGTCGAAGTGCGCCGCACTTAAGTTATCTATGGAACCAGGGATCTTTGTGCTCAAGCTGACTCAACCGTCTGTAACGCCATCAACCGGACAGAGCAAGAAGAGGAAGTTGATCTCTGATGACTATTTTCCGGCAGAGCTTCCCGAAGCCGCCGCCAAGAAGGTCCCCAAGATCAACACCAATAGTGCTGAGGAGCAGTCTGCTCCGACAAGCCCTAGGGTTTGTTTCGTTGAAGCAGACGCTCCCGACAATTTTTGCTCCGGTGAGCTTGACGGGGAACGTCAAGCTTCGACGGAGCCGCAGGTTCTCGCCGTAGAAGCGGATGTTCCCGCAGCAGCAGATGTGCCTTTAGTCCTTGTTGTCGAGCCGCAAGCTCCAAAGATGGGCACAAAGAGATTGTCCATTTCCTTGAGACAGGAGAACTTCCCAAGAGCAAGAAGAAAGCGGAAAGAGTAGCCCGACAGGTCAAGTATGTACCAGTTTGTCGACAACACACCTGCATCAAGAAGACTCAACGGTGTGAAATTGAAGTGTATTCACCGGAAGACGGACAAAAGCTGTTGGCGAGATACATGGAGGCATATGTGGTCACCACATTGGCGCCAGAGCACTTGCCGCAAAAGCGTCCGGCAAGGTTTCTTTTGGCCAACAGCCCTCGAGGATGCAAATCGCACAAGTAACCAAGTGTGAAGCGTGCAGTTCCATTCCAAGCAGATACACCAGCCAGCTCAAGCTCTCCAGGCGATCCCTTTATCCTGGCCATTTTTGATGCGGGGCTCGACATCTCGGCCCCTTCCCCGAAGTTGTCGGGCTTTTGAGTACTTATGCGTTGCGATCGACAAGTTCACAAAGTGGACGGAAGTGGAAGCGATGAGGAAGAGTGACAACACGATCGGCTGATCAAGTTCTTCAGGTCGATTGTTTGCCGTTTCGGAATCCCTAACAGGATCATCACCGACAACGACACGTAATTCACGAGCCGCACCTTCATGCAGTACGTCCAAGATCTTGGCGCCAAGGTCTGCTTCGCTTCTGTTGCCCATCCGAGAAGAAACGGTCAAGCGGAGAGGGCAAATGCTGAAGTGCTGCGCGGGCTCAAGACCAGAACTTTCGACAGGCTGCACAAGTGCGGAAGAAACTGGATTGAGGAGCTGCCGGTGGTTCTTTGGTCGCTCAGGACGACGCCAAATCGAGCCACTGGCCAGACACCTTTCGCTCTAGTCTATGGAGCAGAGGCAGTTCTCCCCACGGAACTCGTATACGGATCACCTCGAGTGCTCGCTTATGATGAGCTTGAGCAAGAGCAGCTGCGACAAGATGACGCTCCTCCTTGAGGAGGATCGTCTTCAGGCTGCTGTACGAGCTGCTCGGTACCAGCAAGCTTTGCACCGCTACCATAGCCGCAAAGTTAATGCCAGAAGTCTCGAGGAAGGCGACCTTGTTCTTGGCTGCTCAGTCCGCCAAGAATTCCAACAAGTTGGCCTTGAAGTGGGAAGGCCCTTACCGGGTGAAACGAGTCACTAGGCCTGGCGCTGTCCGCCTTGAGACCGAAGATGGCATTCCGCGCCTACCCCCGGTAAGCAATAACGAGCCATAAGGCTCCATATCTTTATTTTCCCTTCTTTCTCTTTCTCAAAGAAAGGAAGGTTCCCTCGCCCACAAGTTTGCCGGGGGGAAAGGAGAAGATAATGGTGTGGACCAAGCGTCGCTCAAGGAAGTTTAGCCTTACCGGGAAGCAAACGACAGAAAAGCTAAGTTGCTAGAGTTTGAGCAATCAGTTTTAAAAATTTTAAGTTATCTTCCTCGAACGACCGTACTTTGTATGGAAAACACATGTCTTGGAGGAACCAACTCGTAGCTAGTTGCGCCTTACTTTGTTTTGAGTCCGCTCAACAACTTAAGTGAGCTGCGACTAGTTGCGACAAGGTTACTTGTCGGAAGCAAAGACCGCTGCGATGTCCCTTTTCGGCGCTCATGACCAGGTGCCTACGCCGACGAGTTCCCTAAAAGCGTAGGGCAAAAACATACAAAGGAAGGAATCAAGTAAAGGAAATAACATAGCAATTGCTACCCAAAATAGAGTTATATTACAAGATAGCTTGTCGCAGCTCTAATAGATTGTTCTCATAACATGACCAGCAGCGGCAAGAAAAAGAGAAAGCGGGCGGCCTAATCTACGCGATCGCCCTCAATCCTCTTGATCCCGCTCATCCTGTCCACGATGGGTGCGACAAGGGTCTTGAGCGCTTCCACATCGACATCCGGCGGCAAGGACTTGAGGGCGTTGGTGAGGTTGAGGCCTGGATGCGGAAGGCCACCTTCATCGGCACCTTTTGAAGAGCTCCAGCAGATCTGGCGCGACTCCTTGGCCAGCTGCTTTGGGACTTCTTCCCGGAGTCGCTGGAGGGCCGTCACCACGCCCTTGAAGAACAAGCTGAGCTTGGCGCTGGGTTGGAGGTGCTCATTGGAGGAATATCCAAGATCCACCATCCCCAGCTGCGCTAGCTCCTCGTCGATGGCTGCAGCAACATTCACGAGACCCTCGGTCCAGTGCTCCACATTTTCCCTCAAGGCACTCTGGGTGGCAGCAGCACTCGCCAGCAGCGCCTCGTCGGCCTTGATCTTCTCCTTCAAGGTCACCTCCTGCTCCCTGGCGCCTGGCCCAAATACCGAGTCAAGGTGGTCAGCTTCAACTCAAGATCTGCGTTGGAGTCCTTAGCGGCGCTGAGCTCCTTGCTCCTCTCGGCGAGATGGCCCTGCAGCTCGCCAAGAGTGTAGGCGTCCTTCTCGCGCTTGTGCTTGAGTGCAGCAAGCTCCTCGCAGATCTCCTTGAGATTGGCCTCCAACTGCGCCACCTTCGTCTCCAGCTTCTTCTTGGCGGTCTCGGCAGCTACGGCAGCATCCTTTGCTTCCTTGAGAGCCCCGCCAAATGTTTGCTCGCGCATGGCAAGATCCTCCTCGTGGCTGTCAAGATTAACCTTCTGCTGCGCCAACTCGCCTTCCTGCAGAGCGGCTTCTCGGCTGACAAGTCATTGTTCCTCTTCAGCTTCAGCCTTCTCGAGGAGGAAGGCTTTGCGCTCCTCGGCGAGTTGCTCCTGCTCCTCTGCCAAGGCCCGGAGAGCTTCCTGGTTGAGACCCCGGAGCTCCTCCGCGCGCTTCTCAATGTCTGCTCCCGCTTTCGCAACAAGCGCTTCCCAGGATTCCAGCTTGGCTTGTCGGGCGCGGTAGAGCGACAGCAGCTTCCGCAGCAACTGCTCCTCCTCAGACTCGCCGCTGCTGCTGTTTGGTGCGTCGACCAGCGTCAGTCCAGCGGAGGCGAGCAGCTCTTCATCAAAAGTTTCTCCTTCGGCCGGCGCCCTGGAGCTCGATGCCCATGGGAGCTTGATGAAGACGCCATCGCCGTCCTTCAAGTAGGCGCCGGGCTGGGGCTCTTGAACCCGGGACAGCTGCAGTTAGCCGGAGGGTTTGGCGGTCGGCGTAAGCGCTGGCGCTCCTGCTGACCTCGGGGCCGTCGGTCGCGATCGCCCGGACCTCGCCCGGCCTTCTGCGGCGGCAGCTTTGGCGGCCTCTTCGCGGCGGGCTCGTCGGCCTTGACATCTTCTCCGATAGCTTGGCGTGCGTCGATGTGCCATGGCGTCCTCCTCGCCGGCGGCCTCGGTCTCCATTGGCTCTGTGGACGACCAGAAAATGAAGAAAAGTCAAGCAAATATTCAAAAACAAAATTAGAAGAAGAAGAACACAAGGGAAGTTTTCAAGCAAGAGGATTACATGTGCTAGGGTCTGCAGTCGTGGTCTCCGCCGCCAGGGGATCGCTGGTGCTGCCCCTTGCCGGAGAACTGCCCCTTGCCGGAGAAGTCTCCCTTGCCGGAGAACGCTCCCTTGCCGAGGAATCCTCCCTTGGCGGTGTAGTCGAAGCAGATGGCATGTCGGGGAGCGGCTTGAGGCACTCTGGTGAGGCTGCTCTGCTCCGACACAAATCAGCAATCGAGATATCGGCAAAGAAAGAGCATCCATGCACCAACAGCAGGAAGTAAACCATATACTTACGCTGGGGGGCTGCTGGGGGCTGCTTTGAGGAAGAGTTGCAGCGTCCGGCAAGGTGGTCTCGACGCGCCTCCTGCTGTCGTCATGATGGGTTCGTCCTCGATGTCAATCACCGGGCCTTGGCTCTCTTCGACGCTCTGGGCCAGCGTCACGAAAGGAATGGGTTCAGAATGAAGCAAATCAGATACAAGACAAAGCAACAAGCCGAAGAACTACAAATGCTGCAAAGAATCTTACTCTTCTTCTTCCTCGTCGGAGCTAAGCGCGGAGAGGTCAAATTCTGGCCCGCCTCCAGTACGACGAGGCGGAGGAGTAGTTTCCCTTGGCCGCTTGGCGGGAGCAGAAGCGGTGGTCTGCGAAGGCCCCGCTCCAGTTGCCGCAGCTGCGTGAGGTGCTCAACAGCTTGATGCTTGCCGCGGTGGAAGCGCATGGCAGCAGCGGCTGATGACCGTCTGCCGCCCGCTTCTTCTCGGCCTTGGAGACGCCTTCTTGGTGGAGCTGGGGGCTCCGTTCGTGGCAAGCTATGCGAAGGAGGAGGAGGTGCCTCGGCGGCTCGCTTCGACTCAGCTTCAGGCTCGGCAAGCTCCTCCTCGCCCGGCAAACTCCTTTCGCTCGACAAGGCTTGCCGCCTCTGTTACCTCTGCCTCCTCCACGGTGAAGCCGAACTCGCCCGCGGCAGCAACTGCTGCCGCCTCTTCCAGCCTGGTGGCGATGCGCTGCATCTCATCATCGGTGGTGTCATGGTGAGGCCCTCTGTTCATCGGGGCGGACCGGCATTTCTACCAGATTGTCAAAGAACTGCCGCACGACGTCATCTGCAGGCTCTTGCCAAGTTGTGACAATTCCATGCGAGTCGCACAATGGCATCATTGCACGGATGCGGTCAAGCGAGGAATTGTTGCACTGTGAACGACGCCCTCGGCAACCTAAACATTTCTGGATGATCAGGATCGGGCTTGAACAGCTCCAAGAGCATTGCGTCAAGTTCCAAGACGGTGAAGTTGAAGTTGAGGCCTGGGCGCAGCCTCATGATATCTGCCGCGTTCTGAAACTCCCAGGCGGGTCTCCTCCTCTCCTGCAAGGGGGCGATGCGGCGGCGAAGAAAGTCTGCGCCAACGGTGCCTACGGTGAGCCCGGCAAGTCTAAGGCGAAGGATTCGGGTGACTGCAATCTTGAGCCTAGCATCTTCCGGGGCCAGATTGCTCCAATCGTTGCCGCACACTACTGGGGTTTGGCGCTGGGCGGTAAATGGCTACGGTTTCTCCTCGACAATCCAGCACCAATCCGCCCTCCATTCCTCCCATTTGCTATGGAGCTCTCCCTCCAGATAGGCTTCCTTCTTGCCGACCCTCGAGATCCAAGCGATTCCTCCGGCAAGAGGCTCCCTCTCTCAACTCGGGGTATAAAGAAGTGGCGGAAAAGGGCTACATTTGGATGGACTCCGACAAAGTTTTCGCAGAGATGTGCGAAAACTGCCATGGTCGTAACAACATTGGGGGTGAAATCAAGGAGGCGGAACCCAGAGGTGTTCATGATGTCACGTAAAAATTGAGAAAGGCGGGCAGAGCCCGCAGAGAAGAAGAGCGCAAAGAAGGGATATCGGTCGGAGCGGTTCGAAGCGGCAGCTGGGAGTACCTTCGTGCGGATGCGCTTCAGCGTCTCCGTCGACGAAGAGGTAGTAGTTCTCCCTCGGCTCCCTCGCGGCGAGCTAGGGGGAGATGCCGCTCCTTCCACAACGCCGCAAGCCGCTGTGCCTCGGCCGACTTCACGGCCTTCCCCTTGTCGGCTTTCGGAGCCATGGCGGAGGTGGTGGGGGAGATCGGCGGCGTTGGTGATGCTGGTGGCGATGGGGGTGGAGCGCTGCTCTCTTTTCAGCCTTGGGAAGAAGGGGGGGAGCAGCGGAGGTTTTCTCGAGATTGGACAGCAACTGGCGAGATGGGCGGACTGGCCATGTTTCCCCTGCTTATAAAGAGGGAGGGGGCGGACGTTCCATTTTTCCGAATAAAGAAACCACCCACGATCTCACCCACGATCTCTCACACGACGCCACATTCGACGCGTGCCGTTCGTGGAGGGCGTGGTGGGTCCGGGGTGAGTTATGGTGTGACCCAGGCCGCGCGTGCCCGTGCCCTGTTTTGGGCCTGGCCCAACAGCGCTCGGCACCGTGTGTGGCCCAGGCCCGGGTGCTCTTGTCGGTGTACTAGAGTAGGGGTACCCTAGTATCCCGAACTTGTGCAGGCAGTTGCAGCCCTCCGCGGCAAGGCTTACCGGGTGACCGCCAAGGTGCTCCATGGTTCCTTTGGAGCCATTCAAGAACAAAGTATTCAAGCCAAGGAGACAAGGCCCCGGCAAGAGGAGCTTGCCGGGAAGGCCACCCAAGGCACCTAGGAGACAAGGCACCGGCAAGAGGAGCTTGCCAGGAAGGCCAGTGGCGACAAGCTTCCGGACGCGACAAGACAACAACCGGCAAAGGCGCTTGCCGTGGCGAACCACCACTACGTACTGCGCTCCGGCACATCCACTAACGTGTCGCCTACAGGACCTTTCGGTAGCGCTGGCGTGGCGAGAGGTCGTGCAGCCAGCGGTGCGAGGTGGCAAGCGGCGCCGACAAGATTGCCATCGTGGCAAGCGGTGGCGCCCCCAATGATCCCTGTTTGCCTTTGTTAGGGCGACGTGAAGCGGGCATTTAATGCCTTTGTCCCCTGCCGTCGGGGTTAGGTATGATACAACATACCTCGTACAAGTAGCTGTACCAACCACTCCTTTTCCATTTTTACCCTTGTCTACGTTGCCACTGTCGGAGACCCTTGAGCATATAAAAGGAGGCCCATGCATAGCGTGAACAGGTTCCCCACGCTCGGTCTCGTTAGCAGCTCGTGTGTCTTGTAGCACTCAAGCGCTCCCGAGCAAGAACTCAATACACCTAGACATGCAGTAGTAGGAGTGTTATCTCTCCGGAGAGCTCCGAAGCTGGGTAAACCTCTTGTGTGCGTCGCCTCGATCTGCTCTTCGTGCGACCTCCGCTCCCCGCCGAACCAAAAGGGGCTCGGTCCGCCGGTCCCATAGGTGTTCGTGGGTCAGATCAGCCTGCCCCGACACCTTTGTGTCAATCAATAACAGCCCCTGTAGTATTCAAAAAAGGTCTACCAAGAATAATAGACATACTATCGTCCTCGGGAATATCAAGAGTAACAAAGTCCGTTAAAATAGTAACGTTTGCAACCACAATAGGCACATCCTCACAAATACTGACAGGTATATCAGTTGATTTATCAGCCATTTGCAAAGATATTTCAGTAGGTGTCAACTTATTCAAGTCAAGTCTATGATATAAAGAGAGAGGCATAACACTAACACGGCTCCAAGATCACATAAAGCAGTTTTAACATAGTTTCTTTTAATGGAGCATGGTATAGTAGGTACTCTTGGATCTCCAAGTTTCTTTGGTATTCCACCCTTAAACGTATAATTAGCAAGCATGGTGGAAATCTCAGCTTTCGGTATCTTTCTCTTATTTGTAACAATATCTTTCATGTACTTAGCATAAGGATTCATTTTGAGCATATCAGTTAATCGCATACGCAAAAAGATAGTTCTAATCATTTCAGCAAAGCGCTCAAAATACTCATCATTTTTTTCTTGGATGGTTTGGGAGGGAAAGGCATGGGTTTCTGAACCCAAGGTTCCCTTTCTTTACCATGTTTCCTAGCAACAAAGTCTCTCTTATCATAACTTTGATTCTTTGATTGTGGGTTAGCAAGATCAACAGCAGGTTCAATTTCTACATCATTGTCATTACTAGGTTGAGCATCATCATGAACATCATCATTAACATTTTCACTAGGTTCATGTTCATTACCAGATTGTGTTTCAGCATCAGAAATAGAGATATCATTTGGATTCTCAGGTGGTTCAACAATAGGTTCACTAGAAGCATGCAAAGCCCTATCATTTTTCCTTTTCTTCCTTTTAGAAGGACTAGGTGCATCAATATTATTTGTCTGAGAATCTTGCTCAATTCTCTTAGGGTGGCCTTCAGGATACAAAGGTTCTGATTCATTCTACCAGTTCTAGTAGCCACTCTAACAGCATACTCATTTTTCTTACTATTCATTTCGTTGAGCAAATCATTTTGAGCCTTAAGTACTTGTTCTACTTGAGTGGTAACCGTAGAAGCATGTTTAGTAATGAGTTTAAGTTCACCTTTAAAATTAGCCATATAATCACCCAAGTGTTCAATCATATAAGCATTTTGTTTTAATTGTCTACCAAAATAAGCATTGAAATCTTCTTGCTTAACCATAAAGTTATCAAACTCATCCAAGCATTGGTTAGCAATTTTAGTAGGAGGGATTTCAGCTTTATCATATCTATAGAGAGAATTTACCTTTACTACCTGTGTCGGGTTATCAAGACCAATAGGTAATGGATTAAGATCATAAGTTTCTTCAACAGCGTGTAGATTAAGACCATGTATTTCTTCAATAGGAGGTAAATTCTTAATATCTTCAGCTTTATACCTTTTTCTTTCATAGATTTCTTTGCCTCTTGCATATCTTCAGATCGAGAAATAGAACACCTCTCTTCTTCGGAGTTGGTTTAGGAATAGGTTCAGGAATTGGCTCAGGAGCTGGCTCAGGAAGTGTCCAATTATTTTCATTTGTCAACATATTATTCAATAGAATTTTAGCTTCATCCGGAGTCCTTTCCCTAAAAACAGAACCAACAAAACTATCCAGGTAATCTCTGGAAGCATCGGTTAGTCCATTATAAAAGATATCAAGTATTTCATTTTCTTGAGAGGATGATCAGGCAAAGCATTAAGTAACTTGAGAAGCCTCCCCCAAGATTGTGGGAGACTCTCTTCTTCAATTTGCACAAAGTTGTATATTTCCCTCAAAGCAGCTTGTTTCTTATGTGCAGGGAAATATTGAGCAGAGAAGTAATAAATCATATCCTGGGGACTACGCACACAACCAGAATCAAGAATATTAAACCATATCTTAGCATCACCCTTTAATGATAACGGAAATATTTTAAGGATATAGAAGTAGCGAGATCTCTCATCATTAGTGAACATGGTGGCTATATGATTTAATTTAGTAAGATGTGCCACAACAGTTTTAGATTCATATCCATGAAAAGGATCAGATTCAACCAAAGTAATTACATCAGGATCAACAGAGAATTCATAATCCTTATCGGTAACACAGATAGGTGAAGTTGCAAAAGCAGGGTCAGGTTTCATTCTATCATTAAGAGATTGCTGCTTCCATTTAGCTAATAACCTCTTGAGTTCATGTCTATCTTTACAAGCTAAAATAGCTAAAGAAGCTTCTTTATCAAAAACATAACCCACAGGAATAACAGGCAAGTCTTCATCATCACTTTCATCAATATAATCAGTTTCATCATAAGTATCATGCATAGCAGAAGTGGCATCATCAATAACATGCGATATATCAGAATGAATAGCAGAAGCAGGTTTGGGTGTCGCAAGCTTACTCAAAACAGAAGGTGAATCAAGTGCAGAGCTAGATGGCAGTTCCTTACCTCCCCTCGTAGTTGAGGGATAAATTGTTGTCTTAGCATCTTTCAAGTTCTTCATAATGACCAACAGATATAAATCCCAAGTGACTCAAAGAATAGAGCTATGCTCCCCGGCAACAGCGCCAGAAAATAGTCTTGATAACCCACAAGTATAGGAGATCGCAACAGTTTTCGAGGGTAGAGTATTCAACCCAAATTTATTGATTCGACACAAGGGAAGCCAAAGAATATTCTCAAGTATTAGCAGTTGAGTTGTCAATTCAACCACACCTGGATAACTTAATATCTGCAGCAAAGTATTTAGTAGCAAAGTAATATGATAGTAGTGGTAACGGTAACAAAAGTAATGGAAGCAAAAGTAATATTTTTGGTGTTTTGTAGTGATTGTAACAGTAGCAACGGAAAAGTAAATAAGCGAAGAACAATATGTGAAAAGCTCGTAGGCATTGGATCGGTGATGGTGAATTATGCCGGATGCGGTTCATCATGTAACAATCATAACATAGGGTGACATAGAACTAACTCCAATTCATCAATGTAATGTAGGCATGTATTTCGAATATAGTCATACGTGCTTATGGAAAAGAACTTGCATGACATATTTTGTCCTACCCTCCTGTGGCAGCGGAGTCCTAATGGAAACTAAGGGATATTAAGGCCTCCTTTTAATAGAGTACTGGAACAAAGCATTAGCACATAGTGAATACATGAACTCCTCAAACTGTGGTCATCACCGGGAGTGGTCCCTATTATTATCACTTCGGGGTTGCCGGATCACAACGCATAGTAGGTGACTATATACTTGCAAGATAGGATCAAGAACTCACATATATTCATGAAAACATAATAGGTTCAGATCTGAAATCATGGCACTCAGACCCTAGTGACTAACATTAAGCATAGCAAAGTCATAGCAACATCAATCTCAGAACATAGTGGATACTAGAGATCAAACCCTAACAAAACTAACTCGATTACACGATAGATCTCATCCAACCCATCATCGTCGAGCAAGCCTACGATGGAATTACTCACGCACGGCGGTGAGCATCATGAAATTGGTGATGGAGGATGGTTGATGATGACGATGTCGACGAATACCCCTCTCCGGAGCCCCGAACGGACTCCAGGTCAGCCCTCCCGAGAGGTTTTTGGGGCTTGGCGGCGGCTCCGTATCGTAAAACGCGATGAATCCTTCTCTCTGATTTTTTTATCCCCGAAAGAAAATATATAGAGTTGGAGGTGAGGTCGGAGGAGCTCCAGGGGGCCCACGAGGTAGGGGGGCGCGCCATAGGGGGGCAGGAGCGCCCCCACCCTCGTGGCTAGGGTGTGGGCCCCCTGGTCTTCATCTTTTGCAAGGATTTTTTTTATTTCCAAATAGACGTTTTGTGAAGTTTCTGGTCATTTCGAGAACTTTTGTTTCTGCACATAAATAACACCATGGAAAGTCTGCTGAAAACAGCGTCAGTCCGGGTTAGTTCCATTCAAATCATGCAAGTTAGAGTCAAAAACAAGGGCAAAAGTGTTTGGAAAAGTAGATACGACGGAGACGTATCAGCGCGCACATCTGGGCAAGGGTGACCTTGGAACGAGACCCGGCACGAGCGCAGGTGTACTCGAGGTCAAATCCGACCACCTTGTACTTCTCCTCGGCAAGCAACTGCTCCATGATGTGGATGGAGTGCTCCACCCAGACCGGGTTGTTGGTGTACACCACCGAGAGCTTCGTGAACCTTCTGTGGGTGTCCACCATGGCATGTGTGTGAACTGCTGCTCATTGCCGGCTGCTGCTTGGAGCGCCATTGGAGCCGCGCAAGATACCATCTAAGAATTTGTCGTCGTGGGTGTGCTTCTTACAATGGTGGGGCGCGATCAAAAGGTTGAAGAGACACAAGGGTTAAATGGCCGTTGTAATAAATGGGGGCCGGCCGGCCTGTAATCCTCACGTCTTGCCACCGTGTTCATAGCGGAGGATTCCAGTGCATGCTTGACAACACCGCACCGCACACGTTTCGTTTGACCACGCGTGGGCTCGAAGAGGCGCCAAATGTATCGTCGTTGAGCCTGTTCCTGCGCTACCGCGCAGGTTACCGCGCAACCTTCCCACCCAACTAGTTTGGCCACGCCTCGGCTAGAATAGCGATAAATCATGGGCGTTTCTTGTATAAAAGCTTTGTAAAAACGAAGTGTGTGGAATGAGTTCGGTCATAAGTTTACCCGTGGGTGATGAGGTCAAAGTTACACAGAAGGGTGATGATGGACACTCGAGTGCGATAATAAATTCTGCGCTCTACAGGTCACACGGTTGAAGAAACCAACTGTGCGCTCTACAGATCGTGTGCTATGAGATCCACAAGGTAAACATATTCGAGAATGGTTAATAAAATCTAAGTCCATTGCATATTAAGGTCAAAATAGTGCTACCAATATACGAGTCTCATAGGATGCCATTTCAACGATTGTACCACAAAAGCTCGAAATATTACAAGGTTCAAATTCCAGAGTTATATGGCTCAAATTCGAAGATTACAAGGTTCAAACTGATATTAGAAATGAAATTCAGCTCATCAGTTGCAAACGGTCGCGCGGATCCGCTGAACATGTATATCATAGAGGTTCAAACTAGTATTACCACTTGTAAGTATGGTTTCGAAGCCTCATAATTTTTGCAAAGGGGTCAGCCACTGAGAAGTCATGTATGGGGTTGACACGATGACTTCCGATTACTCTGTCATCTGAAGTTCCAAAATGAAATTTATCTTTTTCGTAGCCTATTCCATTTTCGTAGCCTATTACTCTGCCGACGCTGATCAACAAACCATTCATTTTTGCAAAATAAATGTAGAGCAAACATCATTACCTTCAACACAATTTCTCTGACAACAAAGAACCTGGCGAATATAATCTTTGGTAAGGTCCCTCGGTAGGAGATCAAAGTAATTTCTGAGAGATGCAGATCTAGGCATTCGATGTGATTGTTATATTGTATCACATTATCCACCACCCGGCCTAATCTTATTTGCAAAATAAGAAAACATGTTAGTGCCTACATGCAGTTTTGAACACTACTACATGCCTATTTGGTTTGCAGGATTTGTAAAATGCACTAACATGCCATCTTCTATCTGACATGATTAACATGGGCATTTGATTACAATCCAGAAAAATGTAGCCTTCTTCACAAGAGGTTGGAGTGGATGAAAAGTTCCCTAAGAAAACGAACACAGATGAATCCAAAGGACAAATGCTTATGGATTGTAACCATATGGATTAAGCAACCAATATGGGGGAGAAACATGTATGTACTAAAATCCTCCAAAAAATCCTTCAGAAATCGTAGTACATTGTCATTGTAAACTTGGAAAAAGGTGTCACAAATTGAACTCCCTTATGGTTAACATTTAACAGGAAAGGAACATCACCTCGATATATAGCTTCTCCAGGCACGGAAAGCATCTGAGGAAACTGACAAGTTGCTCCAGGTTGGGGCCGATAGATTCTAGTGCCAAGACCTTCACTGTGCGCAGTTTTGGGATCAAGCTTGTCGGAATCAATTTTTGGATGACAGAAGAACATACATCTTCAAAATTAGGAATAATGTTAATTTCTAGAAGGAGAGGTAGAAGGCGGCTATTGTACCTCAGTGGGTGTGGATCCAATAACAAGTTCAGATTATTTGTCAGACGAGTAGCCCACCACTGTCAATTTCGACGCAGAAATGACATTGATTCTTATTGGACCTTCTTGATCAACTACAAGTAATCTCTCAAGTGAAGGTATGTTCTCAATGACCATACCGTTGTACACATCTTGTGATGTCTTTTTGCCACACTAGCAACACACATAAATAGTCCGGAGAGTCATGGAGGAGATGTGGAAGCTACTCAATCCATTGATCGCCTAAAGACGAAGGTACTCGAGTGTAGTACAGCCATGGAGCAGGCGCTCCATGTCACCCTTTGGGAGGCAGCCGACGATGAGCTCGAGGTGCTTCAGTCATGGTAGAATAAGAGCGGGCGCGACATTAAGGGGGGATGGCAGTTCTTGAACTTGGCGACGCGTGGCGTGGGCGCGAGGCGGAGCGCAGACGTTGGCAGCGAGTGCATATGCCCTTCATCAAAAGTGAGCTCCTCAAGCTGATCTAGGGCAGGGGTTCGGAACCAGTCGTCAAGCTTGGCTCGGTCCTTGCCGTTGGAACGGAACTTGCCCATGCTAAGGCCTCTGGTTGGGCCAGGGTGACTGCCGAGGATCTTGGAGGACGCATCCAAGCTTTTGCGATAGCCATAGTAGAGCTCGTGGGTGTCGATGAAGTCGAGAGGGATGGAGTTCCATAGGGGGCGCCACCATCGGGAAAGGACGGTTATCCGCGCCCCATATTTGATTGGGAGGAGGGATATGATGACTGTTAACATATCCTCGAGGAGGCTGATGATGAAGTCTAGGCCTGCTGTAGTCGCTTGCGGTTCTTGCTCTACCCGCCTCCGCTTGTTGGCAGCCCCGTTCTCCACCTCCGGAGTCTCCTTGTCTGTGGCGCTTTCTGATAGAAGTGGGAGTACAGGGAATATTTAGTTAAAACATGGCAATAGAAAAGTGTATTGGTAACTAGAAGTTAGTAGGTAGGAATAGAGTAAGAAAATGGAATAACAATTGGTTGCTTAAATACTACACAATTCATTTTATATTGCTAGGTAAGTCAACATGCAGATACTTGAAAAGAACACTTACTTCGAACAAAGTCTGGACGGATGATATCGTTGGGGAAGTTAGCATCTATCTCATGACCAGGCTCTTTTATGTGCAGTGCAATTTTAGTGCCAGATTTCAGTACATAAAACTTAGAAATTTCTTTCCAAAGGCCAGTGCCAAAATAGGAGTCACCATGTTCATCAAGTCTTACAGTAGCAACAATTATAAATCCATGGTTTGTATTCAGTATGACATCCCTGAAGTCTTTATTTATGTAGAGGAAAAGATTGTGTACTACATATTCCGTTGCATAGCAAGGGACGCCGCTGCAGAAAATGGTAGGATTGTTAAAGAAAATATGGAAACTAGCATATAAGGGCCCAAATTGAAAGAAGTGTACAACAGTTGAAATCGAAGGACAAAAACATATAATTAAATAGATAGGGTAAACATGAGGTCATGGAAATATGAGAGTAATCAAAAGAACAATACATCATTAATTTGCCTAATATAGAAAGAAGAGGGAAAATCCCCTTTGAAGTATATGGTGAATGTGGCACCTTTTATCCAAATGTAGCAATATTTAGTATATGTTCGGGGAAGTAGGCCATGCAAACCGATTTAGGGTGAGATTGAACAGACCGCACGCATCCTCAAGTCATCTGGTACGGTGAGATGGATCTCCATGGATGTCTGGCAGAGGCCGCAAAGTCCTAATGTGTCCGCGCCCTGTACACTCTATGAATGAAAGAAAACCCTCAAATCAGCTCGAATAAAAATGAATTCACGGCGATTTTGGCCAGGTGATTAAAGGAGGCAGATGAACTGGGATAAGAGATGACATAATATCTCATTAAATTAGTTACCTTGTTGTCCATGAGAAAAAAACCTCAATACCGCAGATTCCCCAACTGGGCGGAGCTGGGTCGACCGCGAGCAGCGTCGAGAAAGTCGATGGCCATAGGCGGCGACACGCGGAAGCGGCAAAATGCGGTGGGGTTTGCCGGCAGCCTAGAGGCAGCGGGAGGCGTCGAGCTAAGTGGTTGCCTCCACGATAGGCAGTGCCATGCATAGACGCGGAGGAGCTTGTGCAGGTGTGAATGGGGACCGAAGGGGGTGGCTGGTGGGGTGAGGGTTTTTGTGACATGGGGATGGTGAGGGTTTTCTTTTTTCTTTTTTAAATTGGGTGGTGAGGGTTTTCTGTCCCACAAAGAGTTTTGGAGGCAACGGTTTGCTAGAGCCAACTGTGTGTGATTGATGTAACAGGGAAAATGAAAGTCATTGCACACGGTTCCAAGTTTGGGAACCATGTTTGGTTGACGTACTACCTCCGTCCTGGTTTATTGGTTCCCTTTGTAATTTGTACCAAATTTTGACCAAATATTTAACTAACAAATTTTTATACATGTCACCAAAAATTATATCATTAAACACTATGTTCAAATACACATCCAATGATATAGTTTTTGCTGACCAACACTAACATTTTGTCAGTTAAATCTTTGGTCAAAATTTAACACAAATTACAAAGGGGACCAATAAACCAGGACGGAGGTAGATTCCATCAACCAAACTGATTGCATCCATATCCCACATTTAGACATAAGTAAACATATGTTAAACATACTCAGACATAGATAATAAGCATACACAAGCATAGTTCAACCGTAAGTACATAGTTCAACCGTCATTAAGCATACTCAAGCGTACATAGTTCGATCCCACATCTCATCTCATCTGCCGGCATGATCCCGAAGCTTCTCCAGGTACTTGGCGTACGCGGCGTGCGCCACCCTGCAAGACTAATTCTTCTTGACGGAGCCAACGGCTCATCCTCTTGTATGCGCCAGAACACTTTCATACGCGTCATGAAGCTTTTGGTTGCAAAATGGGCATCGATAGCAGTTGTCCCAGGTCCTAATACGCCTGTTATGCATTCCTGCATAAAGCTCCCTCAGGATTTGCCTCTTGTACCTCCTCTGGCCATCTTCGTCCTCACTATCCACATCGTCAGACATCACCTATACAAATAGTAAAAAATGTGGCATCAAATTAATGTTTAAAAATTAATCTCTTGCGAACATTTGGTAGTTGCCAAAAATTGGCATCAAATCAAAGTTTACATGCCGTGAAGTAGGATTAGGAATTTATGGCTATGTTCTATACATATCCAGAGATTATGGTTCGATTTTTAAGCACAATCGTCTATGTACAGACCAATCTTGTAGAAAAGAATGGAACAAACATATATGTAGGTCATTCAAAATCAATTGTCAAGTCCTAGCTAGGAATTATTAGCACGAACACTAACCCTAGTCGGATTACTAGCAGAAATCATTTGCACAGATGAAACAACTAATCACTTGTACCATTCAAACAATTAATACACTACACAGATCTAACGAAACTTACTCAGATTTAATGGATTGGGAGAACATAACCATAGGATTTGTATTCCAAAAAGGGGGAGGCAGGAGTAACCAGAGAAACCCTAGGATCTATTTGACACATAAATGGGTATAGATGACTAACCGGTTGTCCGTCGTCATCGGAGTCGTCGCCGGAGTGGTCATCAGAGTCGTCACCAGGGTCATCGTTGGTGTGGACCTCCGCCTCCGGCTATGGAAGCACGACACGGTCAAAGACATCAAGGTGCAGCAATACCTCGCCGGCGGTGACGGCAACCTCTGTCTCCATCTCCACACCATGCTCTGGTTCTACAGCAGCCCCGGCGTCGCCACTCCCGCCGGTAGGGCGCTTTGCAGCATCCTCATTCACTGATAACTTTGAGGACTGAGAGCGGCCTCGAGGATGCAAGCAGAGAGAGAGGATTGTGTGTGTAGCGAGGATGGGGGGTATGGCCGCTCGGGTGTGCCATTAATATGGAGTAGTGGGAGAGAGGCGAGCGGAGGTCAAACCGCTTGCTCGCCTCCCAGTGAGTGATGTCTACTACGCAACATTCTTCTTGTAGACATTGTTGGGCCTCCAAGTGCAGAGGTTTGTAGGACAGTAGCAAATTTCCCTCAAGTGGATGACCTAAGGTTTATCAATCCATGGGAGGCGTAGGATGAAGATGGTCTCTCTCAAACAACCCTGCAACCAAATAACAAAGAGTCTCTTGTGTCCCCAACACACCCAATACAATGGTAAATTGTATAGGTGCACTAGTTCGGCGAAGAGATGGTGATACAAGTGCAATATGGATGGTAGATATAGGGTTTTTGTAATCCGAAAATATAAAAACAGCAAGGTAACTAAAGATAAAAGTGAGCACAAACGGTATTGCAATGCGTTGAAACAAGGCCTAGGGTTCATACTTTCACTAGTGCAAGTTCTCTCAACAATAATGACATAATTGGATCATGTCGTGGAATTAACACGTCAGATGTCCTTAGTGCCAGGACTTAGTGGCGAGGCCAACGCATCTATGTGGTAGCTTGAAGGGGTTGAGCGGGACGAGAGACGGGACACGCAAGACAAGGATTTAGACAGCTTCGGGCCCTGGGAAACATCATCCGGAATAGCCCTACATGCTGTTTGAGGCTAGGTCTCATTATGCTCATCGAGAGTCGCCGCATAAGCCGGCTCCCCTTTTGTGTCTAGCCCTAGATATTGTTTCTTATTACTTGTCCCTTTTTGGGGTGTCCTGCCCCTCCTTATATAAGTTAGAGGGGCGGGTTACATGTGGAGTCCAAATAGGATTAGGACTAGCCTATCTTCTACTACAAGCCGGATACAAGTCCGGGTCTTGATTCCTTGTAAGGGAAATATTCCTTACACCTTTCTTATTAAGTCGGCCCACCATCACATGAACCGGCCTACTGGGCCTTGGGCCTTGTCATCCGTTTGACCTGCCCGCCGGGTCTCCAGTGAGTCACAATGTCCAGGCGGGTTATATGTAAACCGCCATGTCCAGGTAGATTGCCTCCAGCCGGGTCTTCTGGTGAATCGCCAAGTCCGGCCGGGTCATAACTCCGACCGGGTCATACCGCGGGGTATATCCCCGACATTAGCCCCCAGTTTAATTTGGATTTATCCATGTTAAACTGATCCTGCAAAATAAACACCAGAACAACTTTGACAGGTTGTGCTCCGGGTTAAAAATTCTTGTAAGCCGGCACTTGATCATCCTTAATTCCTTGCGCTTCGGGTTAAATATTCTCCTGAGACATGACCTGATTATCCTTAAGTCCAATCGTTATTTCCTTCATCTAGAAAATCCGGGTCAAATAAGCTAGCTTCATACTCAATTTGCTGATGTTGGTTTCTCACAGAAAAATATTGTGAAGAATAATCCACTTGAGTCGGCTTCCAAGGCGCGGGTTAAATAATTTTGGTCTTCAAATACTCATCCGATATTCAGCCGGCTTGAAGATGTAAAACTTGCGGTTTATCATTACCAAAAACTGCTGATTATAAAAGCAGAGCGATCTTGGGGTCATAATTGTTGTTGACACCAGTTTATGTAATTGATCCTCCTGATTTGCTCAAAACTGATAATTTGAAGATTTTTTCCTTATATCCATATTACCTGTAGCCCCCAAGTGTTGAACAGAACAAAGTGATGATTTGAGACTTGTTTCCATATAATTTCTGCCACTTTGAAGAAATCCATGTTCATCTCAGTCACTAGTAAAAACTGAATACTCCATATACGTAGCCCCCAAGTGCCGGGTTGTCATGATTGCAGCAACCTGGGACTTGAAATTGCCTTATGCTCATAAAAACTTCAATCAGTGTAGCCCCCAAGGACCGGGTCATTATGCAATAATGAGCAGGGACTTTGTAAATATTATCATGTAAACTTGAACAACAATGTGTAGCCCCCAAGGGTTGGCTTAGTAAGATAATACTAAGCTGGGACTTTGTATATAATTGATAATAACATCATATAATATAGTCTTCACCATGGGGCTTGAACCCACGTCCACAAGGTTAAGAGCTTTGTACTCCACCAACTAAATAGTGGACCGTTCAATATAATGGATTAATGCTTGTGTACCTTGAATTTTTGACAGGAGCAATTGGTAGCCCCCAAGGGCCGGCTCATTATAATGGGATGAGTCGGATCTTCAATAAGTTGATCAAAGAATGACTTTACATTAGCCCCCAAGTGCCACGGTGCATGCTGGCAGTGACATGGGACTTGCATATTTGATATAATCCCAATCTGAATAATATCGCCCCCAAGTGCCGGGTCGTAAGCCTGTAGCGACTCGGGACTATTCCTTCCATTGCAGAATAAATCATATCCATTAATAAAAATAATAGCCGTTGCGCTAAAGCGACTTTCAAAACCTCAATCATAGCACTGGTTATTGATAATCACAATAGAAATCCAACCATGTTGGCTATTCGAGATTTGAATAATATAATCCGGTATGAAAACCTCAATCATTCAATATCATCATGAAAATCCAGCCAGTTTTGGCTATTAAAAATTTGAATACCTCATTGGTTGACAAGTAAATCCGGAGTTTAAATACTCGGCGACTCTTGGCCAATGGCGATTTAATACGCCTCCATTGTACGCCGGAATTTGTATTACCCGACGGCTTATAGTCTCTGAGAAAAATCCAGAATGGATCATCATTTTGAAGCATCAACTTTGATAATGAGCTTGAACTTAATCATTTATATGTCATATTTCTGCAAATCCTGCAAAGAGTTTAACCAACATATGCCCTGGCGACTTATCGTCAAAAACCAGGGCGGGTAACCACCCAAATGTAGTCTTATCCTGCACACAAGTAGATCACAAGAACCCTTGGCGGTTTACCGCAGGGCGGGTCATAATACCTCACATATAACCACTGTGATATTGAATTTGTATCGCTGGTTTACATGACCTGTGTAGTAAGGGTGATAACCCAATCCTTAGAAGCCAATGCTTCCATATAAATGATGGTTGTCATAAGCTGGCGACTTATAGTCAAAAGTCAAGCCGGGTTAATCATAAAACACTTATATACATTTGAGATATAATCCCAAAAGGTCTCAAGTTAAGTAACTGTGGCTACAATAAACTTTACCAGAGATAGAATAAAACTTTTGAGGCTTACGATTCGGATACGATCGGTAAACCGTTCCAAAGGGTTAAGCTAAGATTCGAATACGATCATATAGCCCCGGTGGCTTTGGGGATGCCGATCAAGTGGGTATTGACAGCTATGTTCTCTTTGGTTCGAATCGACCTATGTTTGAACAGGAAGCCCCAAGTGACCATAAGAGTTGTTTAATGACGCTGGTTGAATCGACCCACGTCGGACCCAAAGGGTTAAGCTATGATTCAGATATGATCAAGAAGCCCCTAGTGGGTTTGGCGTATGCCGATCAAGAGGGTATCGACAGCTATGTTCTCTTTGGTTGAATCGACCTATATTTGAACAGAAGCCCCAAGTGATCATATAAGTTTTGGCATTGCATACCGATCAAGAGGGTACTGATAGCTATGCTCGATGAGCAAGAAGCCCCCAAGTGATCATAATAAGATAAGCCGTAAGGCAGGATACTCAAGTTTGAACCGCGCATCATGGCAGCAAGTTCTTTGGCAACCTTTAATTTTTCTGAGAGCTCAAACTTGTAGAGATTAATGCTTTTTGAACCGGAACTTTAAACCGGATTTGGAAGCTTTAAAAATTTGTGAAGGACAAATTTACCTTGAGCCGGATTTTGAACCGGATTTGAGAGCTTCAAAAATTTGTGAGGGACAAATTTACCCTGGGCCGGCTTTTGAACCGGATTTAAGAGCTTCAGTGCTTTGTGGGAGAAAGATGTCTCTTGAACCGGATTTTAAACCAGAATCCTTATTTTGAGCCGGAAATCTTCTGACGACTTTTAAATTTTCATCGATCTAGCAGTAATCTCCGGGGCCGGGTTATTTTTCCCTTCAATGATCTTGAATTTATTGAAACCAGCTAATTTTGCCGAGTCATATCATTGTAGCCCCCGAGTCTCAAGACGACTTGAGGAGTTGGCTTGAGATTCTCCATAATTAACCGTGATATAGACCGGTTTGAATCCTACGTGGGACAACTTGCGAACCAAAGTAATTGCTCTTTTAAAGAAAATAATATGTAATATAAAATATATTGGATGGATTTCACTTGATATGTTAGGCTAGTGATTATCCACAGAAGGTTGAGGTGACTGCGGCGGGTTATAAATGATCCCGTATGAGCCGTGTCAAGAACCTTCGCCAATGGTTCCTTCCAACTGGCTGTTTGAAGTTAACCAAACCGTAGTGCCGACGACTTGTGCACCTATCCATTGAGCCATCCAGTGTAGACGGCGGTTGATAATATATGATAATTTACCTCCAATTTGTTGGAAGAGAAACCGGGCTTTCCAAGTAGTGACTTGCTCATACTTAATAAACAACTCATCCAGAAAATGCGGCCCGATGTGTTGATGTAGACCAGGCCGCGAGAAACGGACCGTAAAAACGACCGTGACATCAAAGGCGGCTCAGACAGATGAATCAACCGTGGTGCTGTAAACTGATGCGGGCGGGTAAGTTATACTCCTTGTTGTAAGCCGGCGTGGTCGTAAGAGATGGCCACGGTTTTGTAAGCCGGTGCGGTCGCGAGAGACGGCCACGGCGTTGTAAGCCTTGTGATCGCGAGAGGCAACCCACGGTGTTGTAAGCGGTGCGGGAGTCCGTTGAGTAACGACGACCACCTGTGCCAAAAGATGTTGGCGTGCCTCCACCTCCGCGGTATAATATCACCTTTTGTCATAAATAATTGCCCTGCATAAACAATATTGCAGACCAAGACACAGATAAACTTGTTCTTTGACAAAAACAACATGTGATAATAAAACAAACTTGGATGGATATCACCTGATTTTTTTAGGCCGAAAATAATCCGCCATGAAGTTGATGATCCCTAGGTGAAACTGAAATCCCTCACGGGTGAATCAGCCGCGGGAACAAACAGATAAACCGGCCATGGCGTTTGTAAACCGGTGCGGACGAGCAAGTTGTCCTCCACGTTGTAAGCCGGTGAGGACGCGTGAACCGGCCGCGAGGGCGGACGGGCGAGTCGTCCGTGGCTTTGTAAGGTGGTGCTGACGGGTGAGTCGGCAGCGATGTTGAAAAAACGTCACGAACACGGGTGAGCCGGCCGCGGCACGGAAGATGAGTCAGTCCCGTGTGCTGATGAAGCGGGGGGCGGCGACTTGCTTGCGTATCCGTCCAATAGTATGGCACGGACAAGCTCTAGCGCAATAACATTGGCGCGCGCCCCTTTGCGACACCTTTGTAATAAATAATGGTCCTGCGAAAAAAATACCAGGGCCCATTGATAAAAACAATTATATTTAATAAAATAAAATTGGATGGATATCACCTGGTTTTTTTCTGGCTGTGCAACTGGCGAGCGGCACCATGCTTATTTGTCTATACACATCAACCGCTATTATATAGTCTGATGCTTCACGTGGGGTGACCCTCCTCTTCTCCTTTCTTTTTCTTTGTCTTCAAGTGATGAAGAAATAGCAGTAGATTTTGGTTGCAGTATGCCTTCAGGTGCACCACCGCAGTAGCCTTTTGGCCAGTCGACATATGCACGGGGATGCATGCAAAAAGAATCAGTCGCGGTGAGCCGACAGTTAGACAGGGCAAGCTATCACAGGCCAGCGCAATGGGGACAGCGGGTCGACCCTGCAGCGGCTTAGTGCTCGACGTTGAGGGCGGTTTAAAACAAACCACACTACAGTGGAGGCCTCGACAGTGAAGGACAAAACGCCGGTGAAAGGTCGCAGCGGCGGCTTAGCATGGCCGAGGCGATTTGAAAAAGCGGAAGGCGGCTTAGCACGACCGACACCGCGACTGGGCGGCAGGTCAGGGTGGCGTGGCAGCTCGGTGACTTGGCCCGAGGGTGAAACTGGCTCGGCGAAGGCGCGGCGCTCCTGGTGCGAGACACGGCGACTTGTAACAGAGCGGAGTCAGCCGACTCTGGAGCGTGGCAGAACGGCGACAACTCACGACGGGGTGAATTACAGCGGCCGGCCGGCTCGCAGACGAAGGCAGCGGTCGAGACGAGGCGGCGACTCGCCACGGAGCCGTCTGACGGGGCGACTCGACGCGAGGGCGGCTCAGAAGGAGGCCAGTGGAGGTGATTCGGCAACTCGTCACGGCGGGCCGGCTCACAGGTGGAGGCGGCTTGTTGCTCGGAACGGCGTGCAGGAGGCCAGGCATTGGATCGGCCAGCTCTCCGGCGGAGGCGACGCAAGGCCGGCTGTCCAGGGCCACGGCGACTCGTGGCAGAAGCGGTGGATCACGCCCCGGTGGGTTGGCGCAGGCAGAGATGACGGGCTCCTGGCGGTTGGCCACTTGCAGCGACGGTATCTTGAAGATAGAGCCATGGTGACGGAACCAACCCGACGACGGGCGGCGACTTTTGGCGGGTCACGGCGGGAGCGAGACCCGGATAGCAGGGCGTGACGCGTCGTGGCCGGTGGAGGCCAACTCGGCTCAAGTTGGAATCTAATACGGTGTTTCGCAGCTGTAGATGATGTAGTACTCAACTAGTACTTAGCCTTGGTCACGTATTTCTTCTTATCAGGGGAAACAGTAGCAGCAGACAGCTGATTCCCATGGCCTGGGACTCATGGACGTGGAGCAACATTGACTCGGAGTTGATTTGGTTTAAAACCACGAGTTTAATTCGGAATGGACCGGCGGCTCAGACGAAACCGCTGCAGGAGATCCTGGCGGCTCAACGTAGGTGGCTCTGGTGCGGAATCGAAGGCGGAGGGCTGGCCCGGCGGCTCAGCAGCTCGGCAGCAAGGCGGGTCTGCGGTTTTGACTACCGATCGTGGTCGTCTTTGTTTCCGAGTCATAGGCATCTTTCACGTCTGCCTCTTTCTTTTTCCATTGCTTTTGATGATTGAACCGTGACGGCGACTCTGACCATATGGTTTTTCGCGAGCTATCGACGGAGACTCGACACGCCGATAACGTTGGCGATTTGTGACTTCTTTTTCTTGGCGACTTGCGGCAGCCATCAAATCGCAACCTTAACTTCCCTTAAATCGTCCAAAGTATCAATCTAGACCGATGAACTCGAAGCTGATGCAGATCCTTTTCAACCGGCTCATCTTCATCCGGAAACTGCGAACTTCTCGATCCCGGAGAAAATATATCCCTCCAAGAACTTAACATCACCGTGCGCGGCCCCACGGTGGGCGCCAACTCTCGTGGAATTAACACGCCAGATGTCCTTAGTGCCAGGACTTAGTCGCGAGGCCAATGCATCTATGTGGTAGCTTGAAGGGGTTGAGCGGGACGAGAGACGCGACACACAAGACAAGGATTTAGATAGCTTCGGGCCCCGGGAAACATCATCCGGAATATCCCTACATGCTATTTGAGGCTAGGTCTCATTATGCTCATCGAGAGTCGCCGCATAAGCCGGCTCCCCTTTTGTGTCTAGCCCTAGATATTGTTTCTTGTTACTTGTCCCTTTTTGGGGTGCCCTGCCCCTCCTTATATAAGTTAGAGGGGCGGGTTACATGTGGAGTCCAAATAGGATTAGGACTAGCCTATCTTCTACTACAAGCCGGATACAAGTCCTGGTCTTGATTCCTTGTAAGGGAAATATTCCTTACACCTTTCTTCTTAAGTCGGCCCACCATCACATGAACCGGCCTACTGGGCCTTGGGCCTTGTCATCCGTTTGACCTGCCCACTGGGTCTCCAGTGAGTCACAATGTCCAGACGGGTTATATGTAAACCACCATGTCCAGGTAGATTTCCAGTGAGTCGCCGAGCTCCAGCCAGGTCTTGTGGTGAATCCCAAGTCCGGCCGGGTCATAACTCCGGCCGGGTCATACCGCGGGGTATATCCCCGACAGATCATATAACTATCCCTCAACATGCAACAAAGAATCACTCCAAAGTCACTAATAGCGGAGAACAAACGAAGAGATTATGGTAGGGTACGAAACCACCTCAAAGTTATCCTTTCTGATCGATCTATTCAGGAGTCCGTAGTAAAATAACATGAAGCTATTCTTTCCATTCAATCTATCCTAGAGTTCGTACTAGAATAACACCTTAAGTCGCAAATCAACCAAAACCCTAATGTCACCTAGATACTCCAATGTCACCTCAAGTATCCGTGGGTATGATTATATGATATATCACACAATCTCAGATTCATCTATTCAAACCAACACAAAGTACTTCAAAGAGTGACCCAAAGTTTCTACCGGAGAGTCAAGACGAAAACGTGTGACAACCCCTATGCATAAGTTCACGAGGTTATGGAACTCGCAAGTTGATCACCAAAACATACATCAAGTGAATCACGTGATATCCCATTGTCACCACAGATAAGCAGATCCAAGACATACATCAAGTGTTTTCAAATTCTTATGGACTCAATCCAATAAGATAACTTCAAAGGGAAAACTCAATCCATTACAAGAGAGTAGAGGGGGAGAAACATCATAAGATCCAACTATAATAGCAAAGCTCGCGATACATCAAGATCGTGCCAAATGAAGAACACGAGAGAGAGAGAGATCAAACACATAGCTACTAGTACATACCCTTAGACCTGAGGGTGAACTACTCCCTCCTCGTCATGGAGAGTGCTGGGATGATGAAGATGACCACCGGTGAGGGATCCCCCCTCCGGCAGGGTGCCAGAACGGGTCTAGATTGGTTTTCGGTGGCTATAGAGGCTTGCGGCGGCGAAACTCCCGATCTAGGTTTCTTTCTGGAAGTTTGGGGTTATATAATATGTGTTGGAGTCGGTAACAAGTTAGGGAGGTCCCCGAGGCCACCACGAGGTCGGGGGGCGCGCCCTAGGCCTCGGGACTCTTCTGGCCCACCTCCGGTACTCCGTGGGCTTCTTCTGGTCCAAAAATGATCTTCGTTGAATTTTAGGTCAATTGGACTCCGTTTGGTTTTCCTTTTTTGCGATACTCTAAAACAAGGGAAAAAACAGAAACTGGCGCTGGGCTCTAGGTTAATAGGTTAGTCCCAAAAATCATATAAAATTGCATATAAATGCATATAAAACATCCTAGACGGATAATATAATTGCATGGAACAATCAAAAATTATAGATACATTGGAGACGTATCAGCATCCACAAGCTTAATTCCTGCTCGTCCTCGAGTAGGTAAATGATAAAAACAGAATTTTTGATGTGGAATGCTACCTAACATATTTATCAATGTAATCTTCTTTATTGTGGCAAGAATATTCAGATCCATGAGATTCAAGACAAAATTTTAATATTGACATAAAAATAATAATACTTCAAGCATACTAACCAAGCAATTATGTCTTCTCAAAATAACCTAGCCAAAGAAAGCTTATCCCTACAAAATCATATATTTTTGGATGCTTCATTTTAGTCACACAAAAATGCTCTCATCATGCACAACCCCGATGACAAGCCGAGAAATTGTTTCATACTTTAGTATTCTCAAACTCTTTCAACTTTCACGCAATACATGAGCGTGAGCCATGGACATAGCACTATTGGTGGAATAGAATATAGTAATGGGGGTTGTGTGGAGAAGACAAAAAAAGAGAAAGTCTCACATTGACGCGGCTAATCAACGGGCTAGGGAGATGCCCATCAATTGATGTCAATGTGAGGAGTAGGGATTGCCATGCAACGGATGCACTAGAGCTATAAATGTATGAAAGCTCAACAAAATAAACTAAGTGGGTGTGCATCCAACTTGCTTGCTCACGAAGACCTAGGGCATTTGAGGATCATGGTGCTACTTTGAAGCACAAGTGTGGAAAAAGGATAGTAGCATTGCCCCTTTTATTTGGCCTTTATTTTTTTAATTAGCCTTTCTTTTTTTCTTTTTTTATTTGGCCTTTCCTTTTTTTTCTTTCTTTTTTTGGCCTTTCTCTATTTTTTCTTTTTTTGGGGACAATGCTCTATTAATGATGATCATCACACTTCTATTTATTTACAACTCAAAGATTACAACTCGATACTAGAACAAAGTATGACTCTATATGAATGCCTCCGGCGGTGTACTGGGATGGGCAATGACTCATGAGTGACATGTATGAAAGAATTATGAACGATGACTTTGCCACAAATACGATGTCAACGACATGATCATGCAAGGCAATATGACAATGATGATGCGTGTCATAATAAACGGAACGGTGGAAAGTTGCATGGCAATATATCTCGGAATGGCTATGGAAATGCCATAATAGGTAGGTATGGTGGCTGTTTTGAGGAAGATATAAGGAGGTTTATGTGTGACAGAGCGTATCATATCACGGGGTTTGGATGCACCGTGAAGTTTGCACCAACTCTCAAGGTGAGAAAGGGCAATGCACGCATCAAGAGGCTAGCAATGATGGAAGGGTGAGAGTCATTATAATCCATGGACTCAGCATTAGTCATAAAGAACTCACATACTTATTGCAAAAATCTACAAGTCATCAAAAACCAAGCAGTACGCACATGCTCCTAGGGGGATAGATTGGTAGGAAAATACCATCGCTCGTCCCCGACCACCACTCATAAGGAAAGCAATCAAAGAACACCTCATGCTTCAAATTTCTCACACAACGTTTACCATACGTGCATGCTACGAGACTTGCAAACTTCAACACAAGTATTTCTCAAATTCACAATTAATCAACTAGCATGACTATAATATTACCATCTTCATATCTCAAAACAGTCATCAAGTATCAAACTTCTCATAGTATTCAATGCACTCTATATGGAAGTTTTTATTATACCCATCTTGGATGCCTATCATATTAGGACTAATTTCATAACCAAAGCAAATTATCATGCTGTTCTAAATACTCTCAAAATAATCTAAGTGAAGCATGATAGTTCATCTATTTCTTTAAAATAAAACCACCGCCGTGCTCTAAAATGATATAAGTGAAGTACTAGAGCAAATGACAAACTACTTCGAAAGATATAAGTGAAGATCAATGAGTAGTTGAATAATTATGTAACTATTGGAATACTCTCTAACATTTATGAATTTCATATCTTGGTATTTTATTCAAACAACAAGCAAAATAAAATAAAATAAAATGACGCTCCAAGCAAAACACATATCACGTGGTGAATAAAAATATAGCTCCAAGTAAAGTTACTGATGAACGAAGACGGAAGAGGGGATGCCATCCGGGGCATCCCCAAGCTTATGCTCTTGGTTTTCCTTGAATATTACCTTGGGGTGCCTTGGGCATCCCCAACCATAGGTTCTTGCCACTCCTTATTCCATAGTCCATCGAATCTTTACCCAAAACTTGAAAACTTCGCAACACAAAACTCAACAGAAAACTCGTAAGTTCCGTTAGTATAAGAAAATAAATCACCACTTAGGTACTGTTGTGAAATCATTCTAAATTCATATTTGTGTAATATCTACTATATTCTAACTTCTGTATGGTTCATACCCTCCGATACTACTCATAGATTCATCAAAATAAGCAAACAACACAATGAAAACAGAATCTATTAAAAACAGAACAGTTTGTAGTAATCTGTATCAAACGTATACTTCTGTAACTCCAACAATTGGTGGACCTGAGGAATTTGTATATTAATCTTCTGCAAAAGGAATCAACCTAATAGCACTCTCCAGTAAAAAATGGCAGCTAATCTCGTGAGCGCTAAAGTTTCTATTTTTTACAGCAAGATCATAAAGACTTCACCCAAGTCTTCCCAAAGGTTCTACTTGGCACAAACACTAACTAAAATATAAAACCTCATCTAACCAGAGGCTAGATGAATTATTTATTACTAAACAGTAACAAAAAGCAAGGAAATAAAATAAAATTGGGTTGCCTCCCAACAAGCGCTAACGTTTAACGCCCCTAGCTAGGCATGATGATTTCAATGATGCTCACATAAAAGATAAGAATTGAAACATAAAGGGAGCATCATGAATAATATGACTAGCACATTTAATTCTAACCCACTTCCTATGCATAGGGATTTTGTGAGAAAACAACTTATGGGAACAATAATCAACTAGCATAGGAAGGCAAAACAAGTATAACTTTAAAACTTTAAGCACATAGAGAGGAAACTTGATATTATTACAATTCCTACAAGCATATGTTCCTCCCTCATAATAGTTTTCAGTAGAATCATGAATGAATTCAACAATATAACCATCACATAAAGCATTCTTTTCATGATCTACAAGCATAGAAAATTTACTACTCTCCACATAAGCAAACTTCTTATGAATAATAGTTGGAGCAAACTCAACAAAATAACTATCATGTGGGGCATAATCCAATTGAAAGCTAAAATCATGATGAAAATTTTCATGGTTATAATTATTCTTTATAGCATACACGTCATCACAATAATCATCATAGATAGCAACTTTATTCTCATAATCAATTGGAACCTCTTCCAAAATAGTGGATTCATCAGTAAATGAAGTCATGACATCTCCAAATCCACTTTCATAATTATCACAATAAGATTCAAGATCCTCCAAAATAGTGGGATCATTACTTCCTAAAGTTGACACTCTTCCAAACCCACTTTCATCAATATAATCATCATAAATAGGAGGCATGCTATCATCATAATAAATTTGCTCATCAAAACTTGGGGGACAAAACATATCATCTTCATCAAACACAGCATCCCCAAGCTTGTGGCTTTGCATATCATTAGCATCATGGGTATTCAAAGAATTCATACTAACAACATTGCAATCATGCTCATAATTCACATATTTTATGCCAAGCATTCTATGTAATTCTTCTTCTAGTACTTGAGCACAATTTTCCTTTCCATCATTTTCACGAAAGACATTAAAAAGATGAAGCATATGAGGCACCCTTAATTCCATTTTTGGTAGTTTTATTTTATAGACTAAACTAGTGATAAAACAAGAAACTAAAAGATTCAATTGCAAGATCTAGAGATATACCTTCGAGCACTCACCTCCCCGGCAACGGCGCCAGAAACTGCTTGATGTCTACTACGCAACCTTCTTCTTCTAGACGTTGTTGGGCCTCCAAGTGCAGAGGTTTGTAGGACAATAGCAAATTTCCCTCAAGTGGATGACCTAAGGTTTGTCAATCTATGGGAGGCGTTGGATGAAGATGGACTCTCTCAAACAACCCTACAACCAAATAACAAAGAGTCTCTTGTGTTCCCAACACACCCAATACAATGGTAAATTGTATAGGTGAACTAGTTCGGTGAAGAGATGGTGATACAAGTGCAATATGGATGGTAGATATAGGTTTTTGTAATCTTAAAATATAAAAACAGCAAGGTAACTCAACATAAAAGTGAGCACAAACGGTATAGCAATGCGTTGAAACAAGGCCTAGGGTTCATACTTTCACTAGTGCAAGTTCTCTCAACAATAATAACATAATTAGATCATATAACTATCCCTCAACATGCAACAAAGAGTCACTCCAAAGTCACTAATAGAGGAGAACAAACAAAGAGATTATGGTAGGGTACGAAACCACCTCAAAGTTATCCTTTCTGATCGATCTATTCAAGAGTCCGTAGTAAAATAACATGGAGCTATTCTTTCCGTTCAATCTATCCTAGAGTTTGTACTAGAATAACACCTTAAGACACAAATCAACCAAAACCCTAATGTCACCCTAGAAACTCCAATGTCACCTCAAGTATCCGTGGGTATGATTATACGATATGCATCACACAATCTCAGACTCATCTATTCAAACCAACACAAAGTACTTCAAAGAGTGCCCCAAAGTTTCTACCGGAGAGTCAAGACGAAACATGTGCGAACCCCTATGCATAAGTTCACGAGATTACGGAACTCGCAAGTTGATCACCAAAACATACATCAAGTGAATCACGTGATATCCCATTGTCACCACAAATAAGCACATGCAAGACATACATCAAGTGTTCTCAAATCCTTAAGTACTCAATCCAATAAGATAACTTAAAAGGGAAAACTCAACCCATTACAAGAGAGTAGAGGGGGAGAAACATCATAAGATCCAACTATAATAGCAAAGCTCGTGATACATCAACATCATGCCAAATCAAGAACACGAGAGAGAGATCAAACACATAGCTACTAGTACATACCCTCAGCCTCGAGGGTGAACTACTCCCTCCTCGTCATGGAGAGCGCCCGGATGATGAAGATGGCCACCAGTGAGGGATCCCCCCTCTAGCAGGGTGCCAGAATGGGTCTAGATTGGTTTTCGGTGGCTATAGAGGCTTGCGGCGGCGGAACTCCCGATCTAGGTTTCTTTCTAGAAATTTGGGGTTATATAAGATGTGTTGGAGTCGGGAACAAGTCAGGGGGGGTCCTCGAGGCCGCCACGAGGCAGGGGGTGCGCCCAGGGGGGTAGGGCGTGCCCCCCACCCTCGTGGTGGCCTCGGGACTCTTCTGGACCACCTCCAGTACTCAGTGGGCTTCTTCTGGTCCAAAAATGATCTCCATTGAATTTTAGGTCAATTGGACTCCGTTTGGTTTCCCTTTTCTGCGATACTCAAAAATAAGGAAAAAAACGGAAACTGGCGCTGGGCTCTAGGTTAATAGGTTAGTCCCAAAAATCATATAAAATAGCATATAAATGCATATAAAACATCTTAGACGGATAATATAATAGCATGGAACAATAAAAAATTATAGATACGTTGGATTTCAAATAAGTTTTGGATGGACTAGAATTTAAAATGAAGATTCTCAATGTTTGAAATTTCTTGCATTGGGAGTAAACATGCACCCAGTAAGACACATGTGTTTTTGTAATCCATTTAGGTGCACTGTCACGTGTTCATGTAGCTCAAATTTGATTTTTACACATTATACCCCAAGGAAATCAATCAATGTACTAAAACATCTTAATGATCTCTGTTTTTTTTCAAAATTAAAATTTTGCTTGATGTAGGGTGGAACCCTAGATGACCGATCTTTCATGAAAGGAGCGGATCCCAATGCGGAACACGAAGAACACGAGGGGAAACACGATTGAAAACACGAGAAAATCACTCAAAACAACAAGATTCGGTAACACATATGCTAGATCCTCGGAACACAAAGAGATACACGATCTGAATCCAACAAAGGACGATACAAATGGTAACTAGTTCATATCCACGAGGAGGTCTTGAGGGGTCTTCCCATGAAGGGGTCTTGAATCCAAGGTGGATCTTCTCTGAAGAGGGAGCGGTCTCTCTCGTTGGAGTAGATCCGGATGGATGAGCGAGGCTCTATCTCACATATGAGCTATCACAATGCTAACCCTAGAAAGAGGGAGGAGGAGGAGTATATATAGTCTAGGGGGGCAAAGGGGTACATGGGCCTTGGCCCTACACTGTACGCAGACAGGGGAGGCCGGGCGTCTGGGTGTCGGGCCGGATGTCCTGGTGTTCACGAGACGCCGGATGTCCGGGCTATCGGGCTGGATGTCCGGGCTGGCCTGGCACCGTCCTGATGCTCTTGGGATAGGGCTGGTCCGGATGTCCAAGCATCGGGCTAGATGTCCGGGACTTCGCGAGGGGCCAGATGTCCGGGGTTGTGGCCGGATGTCCGTGCAGTTGGGGCCGATTTGGTTGCTCTCTAGATAGCAAGGGTCGGATTTCCAGGCGTTGGGGCTGGATGTCCGGGGCAAGGCCAGATGTTCGAGGCCTGTAGGTACTCGGCGGTTGCTGTGGTTGATGCTCCAGGGGCAGATGTTCGGTTCCTGGGAGCTGTTCTTGACTCCTTCCGTTGGTTCTCTTCATCCGTGAACTTGGGGACTTGTCCGTCTTCACGTGCATCCTCGGGAGGGTCCTCTTGGTACCTAATCATGCACAACATTCCAGACTTAGGTAGTAGCCATGTCTCGAGTGGATCATGTGTGATATCACTAAGGAAGGAAGTCACCTCGGTCTTGATAGCTCTAGCTCTAGCTCGTGACATAGGTCCTCTTGGCACTTGGTGAGACGATGGTAGGTCCATGGGGATGACCATAGGATGCTCCGCATCATCTCCCCTCCCTTGGGAAATATCCGACCTCAGATCGAAATCTTCATCACCATGGTAGGGAGAGATCTTTGACGTTGAAGATGTCACTCACGGAGTACTTGTCTCGTGGAATGTTGATATTGTAGGCGTTGTTATTGTAGCGTTCAAGCACCTTGAAAGGTCCATCTGCTCGTGGTAGAAGTTTGGTCTTGCGTTCGTTGCGGAAGCGATCCTTGCGAAGGTCTAGCCACACAAGATTCTAGCCACACAAGATCTCCAATGTTGAATACCATGGGGTGCTTGTTGATGTTGAGCTTGGTAGAGAGTCATTGTACTTGGTGCTCAATGGTGTGCCTTGTATCTTCATGCATCTTTTTGAGGTAGGTGACTCGGGCACTCGCGTCCATGTTGGTGCGCTCTTGTAGTGGTAGAGGAAGAATGTCCAATGGGGACAACGGGTTGAAACCGTAGACGACCTCGAAGGGGGACTTGCAGGTAGTCGAATGTCTTGCGCGGTTGTAGGCGTACTTGGCGATGGGTAGGCACTCCTCCCACTCCTTGATGTTCTTCTTTATCAACACGCGTAGAAGAGTGGAGAGCGTCCGGTTCGTGACCTCCGTTTGGCCGTCGGTTTGAGGATGGTATGCCGAAGAGAACAAGAGCTTGATTCCGAGCTTAGCTCATAAGGTCTTCCAAAAGTAACTCAATAACTTGACGTCGCGGTCTAAGACAATCGTCTTTGGCACTCCATATAGGCGAAAGATTTCCCTACAAAAAGGATTTGCAACATGTGAAGCATCGTCTATCTTGTTGCATGGTATGAAATGTGCCATTTTAGAGAATCGGTCCACAACAACAAGCACGGAATCTTTGCCATTTCTAGTTCTAGGCAAACCAAGCACAAAGTCCATACTAATATCTTCCCATGGGTGATATGGAATTGGAAGGGGCATATAAAGGCCATGAGATTGAGCTTTAGACTTAGCTTTGTGACATGTAGAACATCAGTTGGTGAAGCGTGAGACGTCGCGGAACATCTTGGGCCAAAAATAGTTCTTAGAGAGCGTAGCAAAAGTCTTGTCGCGTCCAAAGTGTCCCATTAGTCCTCCTCCATGAGATTCTTGCAAAAGTAACAAACGAAGAGAAGACTCGGGGATGCATAGTTTGTTAGCTCTCATAAGATAGTCATCTTTGATGTAATAGCATTCCCAAGATGTATGACGCTTGGAACATTTGGCATATGGAATAGCAAAAGTAGGATCATGCGCATACAAGTCTTTTATATGCTCAAAGCCAATGACATTCAATTCCAGTTTGGTGACAAGCATGCATATGCGGGAAAGAGCGTCCGCCACAACATTTTCCTTGCCTTTGATATACTTGATGACATAAGGAAATGACTCAATGAATTCACTCCATTTAGCATGACGCTTTTTCAACTTAGTTTGACCCTTATGGTATTTAAGCGTTTCATGATCGGCATGAATGATAAATTCATGAGGGCGAAGATAATGTTCCCATTCACGCAAAACTCGCACTAAAGCATATAGCTCTTTGTCATAGATGGGATAATTGAGTTGCGCTCCAGAGAGTTTCTCACTAAAGTATGCTATGGGGCACTTCTATTGCGTTAAGACACCTCCTATGCCATTACCGCTAGCATCACAATGAATTTCAAAATGTTTGTCAAAGTTGGGTAATGCAAGCACGGGAGCATGAGTAAGCAAATTCTTAAGTTCATTAAATGCGGTATCTTGGGATGGTCCCCACGTGAATGGTGCATTTTCTTACTCAAAGCATGTAAAGGAGATGCAATGGTGCTAAAATCCTTAACTAATCTATGGTAAAAACCGGCTAAACCAAGGAAGCTACGCACTTGTTGCGAGTTGGTTGGTTGGGGCCAAGTTTTAATAGCATTGATCTTAGATTCATCAACATGAACACCCTTATAAGACACAACAAAACCCAAGAAAACAAGCTTATCAACACCAAAAAGGCATTTGTCCATATTAGCATAAAGGCGCTCTTTCCTAAGGGACACGGTTCTAAGATGGCTAACATGGTCTTTGAGAGATTTGCTAAACACAAGAATATCGTCAAAATAGAGCACAACAAATACACCAATATAGGGCCTAAGAACAAAGTGCATGACTCTCATGAAAGTACCGGGTGCTTCGGATAAACCCAATGGCATAACAAGCCATTCATATAAGCCAAATTCGGTCTTAAATGTAGTTTTCCATTCATCACCTTCTTGGATGCGTATTTGATAGTAGCCACTTTTAAGATCAATTTTAGAGAAAATGGTGGCTCCTCTAAGATCATCTAGCATATCATCTAGGCATGGAATGGGGTAACGATAACGCACGGTAATGGCATTGATATGGGATTACCGGTACGGCACAAGGGCTCAAACTTTCTCGAACATGCCCATTGTAGATGAGTTTTTGTACTTGTCGTTGGATCTCCTTAGTTTCCTCGGGGTTGACATGGTAGGGAGCCTTGTTAGGAAGGGGTTTTCCAAGGATGAGGTCAATTCGGTGTTTGATGCCTTGTAGTGGAGGTAGACCCGAGGTAGCTCGTCCGGGAATGCATCTTGGAATTCCAGCAATAGAGAAGATAACACTAAAGGTAGATTGTGAGAGGTGTTAGCTTTTGGTTCCTCGTCCTGGCACAAAAGGACATAGTGCATGACACTTTATGGGTTCCCATACACTTCTCTCATCTCACTTTTGGTGGCAAATAGGACTAAGTTTTTCTTGTTGCTCATCGTGGAGACACTCAATTTGGGCTTGTTGTGCTCACTCTCTTTGTGGTGGTTCGCTCTCTCACTATTCTCTCCAGGATGGGTGGCTTGGTTGTAGGTGATCACTTGGCTTGGAAACATAGGTCGAAGTACATACTCCTTTCCCTTCATCTTGAAGCTATAGTGACTCGTTTGCCTGCTTTGGATGACACCTCGATCAAATTGCCATGGACGCCCAAGAAGAAGGTGGCAAACGGACATTGGGACGACATCACACTCCAAAGTGTCTTCGTAAGCTCCGATCTTGAAGGAAACTTGTACCCTATGCTCGACTTGGATAGTGCCGGAGTTGCTTAGCCATTGAACCTTGTAGGGGTGCGGGTGCTTCCTCTTGACCAATTGGAGCTTGGAGTATAGTTCTTCACTTGCTAAGTTATGGCAACTCCCTCCGTCGATGATGACCTTCACGGATTTTCCATTGATGCCGGCCTTGGTATGGAAGATATGGCATCTTTGGTCTTCTTATTGTTGATGTTGAAGTGTCAAGACCTTGGACACAACAAGAGTGGGGCTCAGATCTTCGTCACAAAATATTTGATCATCTTCATCTTCATTCACTTGCCGGTGCATGGTCACTTACTCAAGGTCTTCCATTTCTCCTTCACTCATGGAGTCATATGTACCATCGTCGTTGAAGATCATGGTGCATTTGTTGGTACACTCGAAAGACTTGTGGCCTCGGCTACTGCATGTGAAGCATTTGAAGGAACTTGTCTTGATGGTCTCATCAGTTGGGGTAGAGGATGATGAAGCTCTCGGCTTGAAGTTGCTTGTTGTAGGAGGACAACTTGAGGTAGTCGATGTTTTATTGTAACTTGACTTGTCGCCGTTGCTTGTAGAAGGACTCGTTGAGGTAGAAGTTGTTGGAGTCGTTGAAGCTTGGGTGTTGGAGAAACCATAGGACTTGGATGAGAACTTGGCATATTTAAAGTCATCTTGTACTTGACGTTCCACTTTGGTATCTTGATGCACTAGCTCAATGAGGTTCGAGTATGGTTGGAAGTCGACGATCTTCTTGATTATATGATTGAGTCCATTCAAAAAACGTGCCATAGTTTGGTCATCATCTTCCGTGACATTGGCTCGTATCATGGCAATCTCCATTTCCTTGAGTTCTCTTCAACTCTCTTCGTTCCTTGCTTGAGGAGTTAGAGTTTCTTGAAGATGCCGTGGTTGTAGTAGGTTGGCATGAAACATGCTCTCATGACATCCTTCATTTGTGCCCAAGTTGTGATGGGTGGTTCACCTCTTGCCTCATGGCGCTCAATGACTTGTTCGCACCAAATGAGGAAGTAATCTTGGAATTCAAGGGATGCCATCGCGATCTTCTTCTCTTCCTCATAGTTGTGCAAGTGGAAGATTGTTTCAACCTTCAATGCCCATGAAAGGTACTCTTGGGGATCATTGCTTCCGGAAAACTTGGGCATGGTGAACTTTAGCTTGCCGTAGCATTGCTATTCATTGTGTTGGGGTCGGAGATGATGACGCCCTTGTCGTGGAGGAATGTCAACCTCATGTTGCTCTTGTCGTGGATAATTTCCATTGTCTTCTTGCTCTTGGTGAAGTTGAGGTTCTTATCGAGCTTGTGGAGGAGCTTGAGGAACTTGATGATGCACTCCTGATTGATAAATCCTCTCTTGAACTTCATCATGAAGCGCTTCTTGGTGCTCACGATTTTTCCGGTTGCGTGTGGCTACGGCTCGACTTGAATCTCGAAGGGCACGTTGCGCCTCCAGTACTTGAGCTTGTCACTGTTGTTGTTCTTGATGTTGTGCCTCTGCATCTTGTGCATCTTGGTGTTGTCGTGCTCGCTCTTCCTCTTCTTATTGGCGTTGGCATTGACGTTCTCGTGCTTGTGCAAAAGTAGCTTGGTTTTGACGGTGTCGTTGTTCTTGCGCGCGAAGTAGCTCTTGAGAGTCGTTGTCGTGTAGAGGATTTCGGTTTGCTTGACGGTCTCGGCGCGCGGCACGTCGAAGAGTATTCGATGTCGGAGTACTTGAGCCAGAGATGGTGTCGTCAGAGTGTCGACTTGAGCGGCTCCGTCTTGAGTAGGATGAAGTGGAAGAAGAGCAGTTGAGCAACAATGCACGTATCTCGTCCATTCTTGCGTCATTCTCTTGTTTGTGGTCGTCGAGCTTGTTGTCGAAGTATTCTCTTGTACGTTGCTCGTAGAGTGGCAAGTCGGTGGCGAGGTTGTCGTGCGTTCGTTCATTGCTTGTTGCTCTTTATGCAAAGCTCGTTATGCACCAAAGAGGTGGCTCTATGTGATGTAGGAGGACATGTCGTCGTCTTGCTCGAGGAAGAGTGGGTTGGTAGAAGTACTTAAGGAAAAGCTTATAGTGGAGCTCGAGATGTGAGTGGGTTGGGTCGTCGTCGTCCAAGGAAATATGTGAGTGGGAGAAAGAGATGAACTTATACCAAATGTAGCTTGCCCGATGTTGAAGATGGATCAATGATCACTCAAATGTGGAACAAGGAAATAGGATAATTGGTACCAATTCTTGTCGGTTTCTCACACCTACATAAGGAAAAGCTTATAGTGGAGCTCGGTTAGGATGGTGGCACAAAATTTGATGCAATTGCTAGCGAGCTTCAATAATGTTGAAAAAGATTCTCAAATTTGCAAATGCAACAAGTAGACCAATAGCAAAATATGGTACATGGAAACGCACACACAGAAAGATAAATGGGGTCATGCAACCAAGGAATGAGCCAAAATGTGGAATCCACGGAAAATGCTCTTGTTGCACAACACTAGAGAGACGCCGGCACGGTTGCACAATAGGCGGATACGAAGACTAGTGAACAACCTACTAAGGAAAAAAATGCAATGACTTCTATCCCAATTATGCTATATGTATGGTATTCCGATGATATGATCCAAGATGATCGAGTATGACAATCTTAATGTAGTATGATGCTATGATTCTTGCTTATAAGCTCTTTGCTTATCTTTCCCTTTTGCTTAAAAGCTTGTTTGGCTCTTTATCTTTTGAGCTCTTTATCATGCAAAACTTGACGAACCAAGATAGCAATTGTGTATGCGATGACAATTTTGTGACACAAAAGATGATACCAAGATATGTACCAAGATGATATGGTAAGTATGCAAGGTGAAGTATGACCACTAATGTGCACAAGTGACGTTGCCGGCAATAATCAAAGGCTAGTCTCAATGGGTAAGATACGCAAAATTGGGCTATGGTGGTTATCAATGTAATGGCAAGAATGTATAATGATGGGATATCACGACACGAATATTAGGTTACCGTTCTTGCTTACGGTATGGTGTCTAAATGGTGGGGTGGTGGTTGTCGAGGACGATTCCGTGGCGAAGATGAGCGGTGGTGATGTTGATGTCGAACCGTACCTAAATAGCCGAAACACAATAGGACACAGAACCGCAACTCAAAATCTCAAAGCAAAACATGACCAAATTGTCAAAGTTGATAGCGGTTAAGCGATGGTGGTGTTTGTGGAAAACGGTGGTGGTATGCGTAAATGATGGTGGTATGCGGAAGTGAATATGGGCACCAGAGCAAAATTTGGCGAAAGTTAGGCGGGAAACGGGGCGGTGGATGGAGATGTTGCTGTCAGGGGCCGGATGTCCCGGCTGGAGGGCTGGATGTCCGATGGTCGGGCCGGATGCCGGGCTCTGGATCCATGGATGAACTTGATGAACTCGTGGGGAATTTGAAATTCCGGGGCAAAATTCGAGAGATTTCGTGGATGGAATTGGGAGAAAAGTTAGGAGAAGCTAGATCTATCTGCTACACACGAAATCCGCGGATCAAATCCAACAAAACTTCATCACACCAACAAATCACAAAAAAAATTGGGGGGGGGGGGGCTATTTTTGTGAGGAATTTTCGAATTTGGCACAAAATCAACAAAACAAGGCTAGAAAAAAAGAGGGGAGGCTCCGAAATCGTAATCAACGTGGCTCATGATACCAAGATGATGTAGGGTGGAACCCTAGATGGCCGATCTTTCACGAAAGGAGCGGATCCCAACAATGAACATGAAAAACACGAGGGGAAACATGATGGAAAATACGAGAGAATCACTCAAACCAATAAGATTCTGTCACACATATGCTAGATGCTCGAAACACACAGAGATACACAATCTGAATCCAACAAAGGACGATACAGGTGGTAACTAGTTCCTCTCCGTGAGGAGGTCTTGTGGGGTCTTCCCATGAAGGGGTCTTGCATCCAAGGTGGATCTTCTCCGAAGAGGGAGCGGTCTCTCTCGATGGAGTAGATCTGGATGGATGAGCGAGGCTATAACTCACATATGAGCTATCACAATGCTAACCCTAGAAAGAGGGAGGAGGAGGAGTATATATAGTCTAGGGGGGTGAAGGGGTACATGGGCCTCGGCCCTTCACTGTGCACAGACACGCGAGTCCGGACGTCTGGGCGTCGGGCCGGACGTCCGGGCGTTCACAAGACGACTAATGTCCAAGCTATCGGGCCGGATGTCCGGGTTGGCCTGGCGCCGTCCTGATGCTCTCTGGATAGGGCTGGTCCAGATGTCCGGGCGTCGGGCCGGATGTCCGGGACTTCGCGAGGGGCCGGATGTCCGGGGTCGTGGCCGGATGCCCGGGCAGTTGGGGCCGATTTGGTTGCTCTCTGGATAGCAAGGGTCGGATTTCCGGGTGTTGGGGCCGGATTTTCGGGGCAAGGCCGGATGTCCGAGGCCTGTAGGTACTCGGCGGCTGGTGTGGTTGTTGCTCCAGGGGCCGGATGTCCGGGGTCATGGCCGGATGTTCGCATCTTGGGAGCTGTTCTTGACTCCTTCCATTGGTTCTCTTCATCCGTGAACTTGGGGACGTGTACGTCTTCACGTGCATCTTCGAGAGGGTCCTCTTGGTACCTAATCATGCACAATATTCCGGACTTAGGTAGTAGCCATGTCTCGAGTGGATCATGTGTGATATCACTAAGGAAGGAAGTCACCTCGGTCTCAAGAGCTCTAGCTCATGTCATAGGTCCTCTTGGCACTTGGTGAGACGATGGTAGGTCCATGGGGATGACCGTTGGATGCTCCGCATCATTTCTCCTTTTGTAACATATGTTCATCGCAGGATAATTTAACATGCATTGTAGTTGCGGTGGATTTGCGGCGTGTGTGTGTGTGTGTGCGCGCGCGCGTCTGGGGGTGTGGGTGGCTGGCAGTACACTACGAGACGTGAGCCACCGTGTGGGTTGGCCATTTTGTGAGGTAGGTGCCAAATCAAAGTCGTTAATTTGTTATTTAAAACATTACACAACCCTTTCATACATACATGTTTTGTCCACATGGAGTCAATGGTTGTCCTACACGACACTCGATACTTGCGTGTGACGCTTTCTATGGGCCCGCCAGGTCGTCGTCCAGCACTTTGACGAACAACCGGTGTCGGTGTCAAAACCGGCGGATCTCGTTTAGGGGGTCCTGAACTGTGCGTCTAGGATCGATGGTAACAGGAGACGGGGGACACGATGTTTACCCAGGTTCGGACCCTCTCTATGGAGGTAATACCCTACTTCCTGCTTGATTGATCTTGATGAATATGAGTGTTACAAGACTTGATCTACCATGAGATCATAATGGCTAAACCCTAGAAGTCTAGCTTGTATGACTATGGTAATGTGTATCCGTCTATCCGGACTATGCTCTCCGGTTTATATAGACACCGGAGAGATCTAGGGTTACATGGGGTCGGTTACATAAGAAGGAATCTTCATAGTTGGTCGCCTAGCTCGCCTTCCATGCCAAGGACAGTCCAATCCGGGCACGGGTATAGTCTTCGGCCTTCGTACCTTCACAGCCCATCAGTCCGGCCCAATGAATAACAGGTCGGACAGGACCCCTTAGTCCAGGACTCCCTCAGTAGCCCCTGAACCTGGCTTCAATGACAAGGAGTCCGGCGCGCAGATTGTCTCCGACATTGCAAGGCGGGTTCCCCTTTTTCCGAACTCCATGATAGTCTTCGGATGCGATGATTATATCCAGACCTGTAACGTATTCCACACACAACCGCAGAGAGAATATAATATTTGCACGAATCTAATTTGTTCATAGCTTTTTCACAACACGACATCACGTCTGTCCGGTCATAATTTCGAACTGCTTTCATCTGCCATCCCATGTTTCGAGACGCGGTTGTAATTGGCACGTCCTGTCGAAGCAGAGATCGTGTTCCCTTATTGCGGGATTCTCATCAATGCGGGCATGGGTAACCCAACCGTGCCGTTTATACAGCCCTTGGGAATAGGCGAATCTTAAGGCGAGTGAGGAGGCGTTTAATATTTGCTGCCTTTATAAGGGGATAAGGATTCCCTCTTCCTCTTCTCACGCTCTCCCTCTGTCTCCGCCTTTCCAATCTCGAGCTCTAGCACCCAAGTTCTCATCTCCTTTCCACTCAAGCAACCATGTCCGGATCCGGTGGTCAGGGCAAGTGGATGGTCCCCTCCATCAAGGAGGAGGACATTACTGAGCTTCGAGCGACTGGATACTTGGCGAAGGAGATCGCCCACCATCTGCTGGCCGAGGGACAAGTCGTCCCCGCGCCAAAGCCCACCGCGAGGGTAGTACTCATCCCCCATTTCTTCTGCGGGCTAGGGTTTCCACTCCACCCTTTCGTCTGCGGGCTGATGTATTATTACAGGATAGATTTCCATGATCTGTTCCCGAATTCCTTCCTCAACATCTCGGCGTTTATCGTTGTGTGTGAGGCCTTCCTCCGCATCCAACCCCACTTCGGGCTGTGGCTCAAAGTCTTCAACGTGAAGCCGAAGGTGGTGGATGGCCAAGACGCAGAAAAGGGGGGAGCCATGGTGAGCAAGCTATCCAACGCCTCTGGCCCAAGGGCACTTTGCGGAGACAAGAAGGAGTGGCGTATGTGGTTCTACATCACAGAACCTCGCGGCACCACCTGGGCGGCAGCCGCCAAATTCCGCTCCGGTGCTCCTATGCGACTCACCTCCTGGGTCGAGAAGAGTCCGGACTGGTGTTCACCTGACGAGGTGATAGCACTGCAGACGCGTGTTCAAAGCATGGTGACCAAGAATGTCAAGCTTGTTGATGTAACCCAGGTGATGCTGGTTCGCCGGGTTCTTCCGTGCCAGCGCCGAAGTCGCCCTCTATGGGAATTCAATTCGAAGAAGCACCAGACCTTGATAAGGCTCTTCGAGACTACTCACGAAGGCGCATGGAAGTTGCTCTTTAAGGGCAACGAGAAGCCACCGACCACGGACTCAGATCGTGGTCACGATTGTAAACACCCCGCCAGCGAGGTATGTTATTTCTGACATATCCCCAACTTAATTGTTTTGAGGATGATGTCTGATCTTTTATTATTGCTCTTTCCAGGACTGGACGGAGAGGGCGAAGTGGATCTAGTGTCCGGCTCCGCTGCCTGAAGAACCAGTCATCCCGCGTCTAGCGAAGATGCTGGTGTCGGCGCCATATAAGGCGCTGGAGAAGAAGGCCAAGAAGAAGGCAAAGGGGGCCAAGAGTGGCCCACGTCACACTGGCACTTTGGACGCGACATCCGAAGATGACGAAGCTCATTCCTCTGTCCCTGAGAACAATGATGGGGAAGAGGAGGAGGAGGAAGAAAGCAACCCTCCCCCTGAGGAGAGGAAGAAGAAGAGGGCGGCTTCGGCGCATATGGAGGCGGAAACGCCCAAGAAGGGGAAGGGCGTCCCAGCGGTCAACACCGTGTGGGACGTTGACATCAGTCCAGAATGACACCCCCGCACTAATCCCAAGCCGCATCATAAGTGACATGGCTCGCTCCTGCGCACATCCGGCCCTTTCTCTCCATTATCTTGACATAGTTAACTGTACTATTGCAGTCCGGCCCGCGACCTAATCCAACAATCCTCGTCTGGAGGTTCGTTGGCTCCGTCGGAGATGGCGAGCATGTCGCCACCGCCTTCTTACTCCCCCGGTGCTAGGGATGACACCGAAGTGTTGTCTCGGAGAACCGCTCCGAAGGGAGGGGCCCAGGACGCTGTCCGGGAGGCGCCACAAGGCGAGACCTCTACTGCCGGACACAAGGGGGAGCCGATCCCTATGGAAACTGGCGGAGAGGGCTGCATCCAGTTTGGCCCTCAGCCGAATATGATTCCGTAGACCCATATGGCTCCGGAGTCGGGCGAGCAGCCCCCTTTGGAGGAGGGGGGTGTGCCACTTCCGCCGGTGGTCCCTATCCATCCAGGGACGCCGGGTAACCTGATGGAGGCGCTACGAGGCGCCTCCGTTATGGACGAGCACCGTGGCCTTATGGGTGCGGTGATCGAGAAGGTTCAGTCCGCCAAGAGTGGACTGAACGAATCCTGCGGCAACATGTTGACAGGTTTCAAGGTAAGTGACATAAAAAGAGAAAAAAAAACCATGTAGTCAGTAGCCCCTGAGACACTGTCCGGTGTTCGGCGAGAAGAACCGGACAGAGGATCAATCTTTTATTGTAGGAGACTAACGTGATAGGTATGCATAAGCAGGCGTCGCTGTTGGCCGCGACCTCGCATACTGCCGAAGTCTCTGAACTGAGGCAGAGGCTGGAGCGGACCGAGAGCAACCTCGGCGAGGTTAAGGTTCAGTTCCAGGAGCAACAAGGTGAGTAACGACTTGCTGTGTATTCGGAAAGCATAGGCGTTGTGTATTGAATGTAGTGTAGTAATATGTGCAGGAGCCGCGACCGAGGTCGAGGCCCTGAGGAAGGCCTTGGGCGACGCCGAGGAGAAGGCTGTCCAGTAGCAAGCCGCCCATAAGAAGCTCAAGGCCCGGGTCAAAGAAATCCAGCAGGAGCTCTAGGATGCGGTGAAAAAATGTGAGACCTTGGAGCATGATGCGTCGGCTCGAGGGGCCGAACTCACCGAGGGTCGTCAGAGCGCGGAGACCGCACAGAATGAGGCCCAGGCCACTTTCCAGGATATCCAGGAGGCCAAGAAGATCACGGCAGGTAAGGCTTTTAAGATACAAAGCAAATATGCGGAGAAGCAGTACCTTTTACTAACCCGGATTCGGAGTTCCCTGTGGGCTTTATGGATCTACCATGTAGCGTGTCGACGACTGCGGAGTTCTACCGAGTCAAGGAGGGGTTCTACGGAGAAGCTATTCTGGTCGCAGTATGCGACGCCAGAGCATCCCGTGTCCTTCACCGATCAGCTGAAGCAGCTGGTGGAGCTGCAAAGGGTGGCCGAACTAGCCATAAAGGATTTGATGATCCGGCTGTGGCCAGCCGAAGCTATGCCCGGAAGCTACTTCGGACTCGTGAGGCGGCTAGTGGAAGCCTGTCCACGGCTGGACGCCGTCAAGCGCTCTGCCTGTATTGAAGGTGCCCGTATGGCCTTCGCTCGTTGCAAGATGTGGTGGGTGAAGATGAACGTCGTTGAAGTTGCCAGCGGGCTGCCGGAGGGCAAGGAGCACCGCACACCCGAGAGATATTTTGCGGATGACATAGAAGAGTCTCGACTTGTGGCAGCTCAATGTTCGCAGGACATTGTATTTGAATAAATGTATTCATGTTGCCCTTGCCTTGTATTATGGAAACAAAGCCTGTAATGTAATTTTGTTATGCTTTAATTGTTTCCTCCTCTACGGCCATGTTGTTTGTAGTCTGAGGGTTGGCCAGTCGTCGGCTTCTGCCCTCGCGTAGGTAGTACGCAGGTGTTCGGGATGGAATCTAGACAATCTTGATCCAATTATATGGTCCTTTGAAGGAGTTGTTTAGCGCAACGAACAAGGCAATCAGAGTATACGGCTTAAACGCCCTCACTTAGCCATAGGAGTTTTATAATAAAGCAAGTGCGCAGCCACTGGTCCAAGCCAGTGCTGTCACAAGATTCGATCGGGAAGTGCCGATCCTTCGCATAACGCGGAAGAAATCTCCAACGATTTTGTAACCCTCGAACAGCTGACCGACTCTCGCCGTATCATGACAGTCAGTTTTCGGCTTTCTCTACTTAGGTGGTCATCCGGTCAAGGCCAGGGCACAATTGTAGTAGTTCTCCCTTTACTACCCTAGCCTATAGAGCAGAACGTAGGGTAGCAAGCATAGGAGCTGGGCAACCCAACTATTGACCAAAGACATGATTCGGAGCCAATGCATATAATGCTAAATTCGGGGTGCCGAACTTATATAAAGTGTTCGGACTTTGCTGCCGTATTGTGGGGCGATAAGTAGCCCGTGGCGAATATGAAACATACAAAAGAGTACCGATGCAACTGATAAGCAGATCGAAATAAAATGAAGTAAGAAGCGAAAACCACAGAAACTGGGCCGCAAAACCATTTTCATTATAACTGGATGGATACGTCAAGGCTTGTACAAAATAGTGCGATAAGCATCCGGGCTATTTAACATGCCGGGATCAAGAGGGCGCAGCATGCGGGTCCTGAGAAATAAGTGGAGATACCGTCAAGAAGAACGTATAGAGGTTTGTCGGATCACGGGTTCCGGCAGACCCTTAAGGTTCGAACTCTGGGGTGCGCGCGGAGATCCAACCCTCCACTGTCTCGTACCTCGCCAAATTGCAGGGACCTAAACTACTAACAAGAACAACACAAGAGACGCAAGATTTATACTAGTTCGGGCCACCGTTGTGGTGTAATACCCTACTCTAGTTTGTGGCGTGTGGATTGCCTCTGGGGCTGACGAAGAACAAGACAGGAAGAACAGCCTCGCGAGGGTCTGTTCTTGGTGGGTGTGATGAACTGCTAAGTGGTGCCCCGCCGCTCTAGCTTGAGGAACGGGTTTCTCTCTCTCTCTGGATTCCAAATGCTGGATCCGATCGTCCTTCGTCCCCTGCTCCTTCTCTCTTTTTATCTGAGTGTGGCTACCCCTATTTATAGGCAAAGGCCCTGGGCTTCTTCCCAAATATTGAGCGGGAAGGGCGCCAACAATTGGCCATTTTGTAGGGGAACATCGGGTACACTTATCCTGACTAAAGTTGGTCCTCGCCTGCCAAAGGCTCTGGTGATGACGCCTGCTTGGGCTCCATGATGAATGCATTCCAGCCGTTGGGGCTGGTCTTGGTCTTGTTGCACCGAAACAGATGTCTTTCCCTGATGCCCTTGCCTGCGCTTGCCCCCTTTGCACCAAAGAGGAAAGGAGGACGCCGCTGGCCGGGCGCCTCGATCGCTCCCTTTGGTCGTCATGGCTTACGCCACGGGCACCTCGCGAGGTACCCCGCTTGAACTCTCGGCCTCCTCGTGAGCCAGTACCGACGAGGCCGCGGCTCGAGGAAGCTCTTGGTCGTTCGCCCCGCGAGTCTTGGCCCCTCGCAAGGGTCTTGAGCTTGTGTTGATGAAGATGGGCCGTCCTGCGCCTCCTGTGAGCCACGCAAAGACGCCACACGCAGTAAGTCTGGGGACCCTGCTCCTGTAACGCCGACAAGAGCTTCGGCCCACGGGCGCGCCCGAACTTGGCCGAAAGCAGAGAGGCGAACGGCAAGCGCTGGGGTCTTAACAGCCTGCGGCTTTGAGCGACGCGTGGCGGTTGATTGGACGTGGGCGGCACTGTTCCCCCACGCCTCCTTATTTCGTGCCTTGCTAGGCGGACACGCTGCTGCACACATCTGTTCCCCTCTCTGCTACTTGCGCGCTCTAGTCCTTCCCTCTCTCGAACTCCGGTTTGCATTCCCAATCCAATCTCAAATCTCCCCTTCCCCCTTTCGATCGCCATGGCTCCGACGAAGAAGGGGAAAGGGAAGAAACCTACGCCCGCTTCGCCGCCGCTGCCTCCGGGCGGCCTCAATTCGACCCGTCTATCATAATCAATCTGGAGGGCTTGGGCAAGGTCAGTTCGGCTCTGGCCACTTCCTTTAATGAATGCGGGAGGACGACGGCCGGGCCCGCGTCCCACTTTGCCATCGACAGGACAATCATCGAGGTCCTGTATTTCGCTGACGCCCTGTGGGTGGGGCTGTTTCCCCCTTTCTCTGATCTCTTCAATGCCGTGCTTTCCCACTATCAGATCCACATGATGCATCTAGGTCCTGAGTCCATTACTCTTCTCTCAGTCTTCGCGCCGTTTGTGAGGCAATGATGGGCATCCTTCCCTCGGTTGCCTTGCTGCGCCACTTCTTCTCTCTGCGCCTTGTCGACCCCGCTCAATGCTCGGCGTGCGTGAGCTTCGTCGCCGCGCCCGAGACCGCGGCCTTAGGGATTGACTTCAGCCTGCCTCCGCCCGCGGCTGGGTTCCACGAGAGATGGTTATACGTGGATGCGGGGGTGCCCAGCCCCCTACTATCGGAGCCAACTTCGCCGGCTGTCCCCAATTCTGGCTGGGGCCAGGAGACGCTTTCAAGCCCTCGGCTCTTCTTCGTCTGGGCGCCGTCATTCCTCGAGGTCGCCGCAGTGACAGCGCCCAAGGTGGTGAAGGAGTTCCTGACGCGCCGCATTGCTCCTCTCCAACGCCATTCCCACCGAATGTGGGCCTTCGGCGGGCCCGGTGATCGTATGAGGCTCCAGGAAGAAGACCTGACGCCAGAAGCACTAAGGAAGGTGCTCCTGGTCCTGACTGGCGATCCTAACCCCGGTGGCATCCAGCATGAAGGAGCCTTGTTGTACTGCTGCCGGAATAGGGGTGATCTGGTGAACCAGATGCCTATCTTCGATGAATGGGGGCTGCGTCCCGCTGGTCTCCAGGGGCCTCGCGAGAATCCAGTGGTGGTGACAGCCCTTCCAATGGCCGAGGCGGCTCCTCCTCAAGTGGTGGAGCAGGAGGCACGAGCTGCCAGAGGTCAAGGGACCCCACCGGGTGGCAACGCTGGCGATGCTCGTGAGGGGGCAACTCCCGAGGCTCATGCCGCTGCGGGGCCGAGGGCGGCAAGCAGCCACCAAGACACCATGGGCCGGAGCCCCGAGGCCTCGCTGCTTCTCCGGTGAGGCGACTAGCGGCATTCGTCAGCAGACGCCGACGCAAGCCGCCTTGATGCTTCTCCCTCGCCGCAGGCTGATCCCTGCGCCCAAATCTTGGGGCGTTTTCGCGTGAACTTCGAGGCCCTCCGGAAGAGAAGGGAGGCCCTGGGCGATGATTACCCTTGTCGCCTGCTGAAGCGCAGGAAGTACTTCACTACTGATGAGTAAGCCTTCTTCTTCTCCAGCTCCTGATTCTTCTGCTGCTTGTACTGATCCTTGCCCCGCAGGCCCCTTCCGGCCGAGATCATGGAGACGGGTGAGGAGACGTCCTCCCCGGCTTCGCCCCCTCCCTAGTCCTCGAGTGCTCCAAGCAGCAGAGCTCTTGTGGTGAGGGCGACCGGGGAGGTGAGCCGTCCCGAGGCGCTGTCAGGCCCTCGCCTCGGCCGCGATCCTTCCTCGTGAGCCTTCCCGAGGCATAGCTAGCCTGCCGTGGGCTTCTCGCCTGGTCGTGGACGGCGATTGGCTGAGGCGCTTCCTGCGCCCTTCATCTGGGGATGGGTTGGCTCCACGTCGGGCATCTGGCGCGGCGCGCCCGGCCGTCGCGAGGGTGCCAGCCCCCAGCCCCCTGCCCCTAGGGGGAGTGTTGATTCGCGGCTCCCTGCGCCCATCCGGGGCGGTCGGTGGTGTGGAGGACGTGCGCTGAAGGCTGCCGGGAGCGCCGCGCCTTCTTCGCCAAGGATTTCTTCAAGGGCGGCCGACGCGGTGAGCCTTCTCGGTGAAGAACTCACGACGAAGACGCGCCTTTGAGGCCGAGGGCCTGCCTGCTGCAGAGAGGCGCTTAGCTGGAGGACGCCGCCGCCTTGCGCACGCCATGAAGCTTGATGATGAAGAGGCCAGGGGGTCGCTGGCAGCCTCTCGAGAGGCCTGTTCTCGGGCCATCGAAGAGGCCCGGGCAGCTGACAGGCGGCGAGAGGCGACGGAGGAGCGGGCACGGGAAGCCCTAGCCCGGTGCCACTCGTTGGAGGAGCAAGCGGAGCTGCGCGAGGCAGCCCTTGCGTCGATGAAGGTGGCTTCTGGCGACTCGGCGGAGCTCTAGAAGCGTGAAGAGGCGCTGACGCTTGAAGCCGCCGAACGAGCGAAAGTACGGCGCTTGGAGACGAGGGAACGCCATACGGGCAGAGGATGAGGTTGCAGCACGGGAAGCCAGCGCCACGGAGGAGGTCGGACGCCGAGTGGCGGCGCGCCAACCTCGAGCGCGAAGTTTGAGGAGCGGTTGGGGTTGATCAAGGCCGAGGCTGAGGGCAGGACTGCTGCCTTGAGGACCAAACTGGAGGAGGCTATGCGGCGGGCCGATGCTCTTCAGGCCGCCCTTGAGGTGGCGCAGAGGGAGTCCACCACCTCTCAGGCCAAGGCGCTCCTTCTTCACGAGCGGGTGGAGGAGGCCGAGGCTGTTGCGCGCCAGAATGCGGACGAGATGCGTCAGCGGCGAGTCTTGGATCATGAGCACCGCCCCATGCTCGCCACGCTCCGGGAAAGAGCTACCGTGGCCTTGGATAATATCTCGCAGGCGGCGGTAGGCCAGCCGCACGCGTCAACTACGCCGCAACCTTCGCTTCTTCATCGACGTGGTGGCGCTGGCCGAGGCGCGGCCGGTCGGGCCGACAGGTTGGTGGAGGAGAGGAGTCGCGCTGCTCGGGCGCCGCTTTCTCTCGTGTCTTCAGCCATCTCCGGACATGGACCCTCACTTCGATTTTGACGCGGCCATCGCCCCAGTTCCTCAGGCCGTCCGGGGTGACCTGGCGCACTGGGTGGAAGACAACGTGGATGCCCTCGTTCGGGCCTTCGCTTCAGATGACGACGGCGTGATCGTGGCCGCCGATGAGGGCGGCGTGGTGAACGGCCCGGACGCCGCCGCCGATCACGCAGGCAGCGACGGCGAGGCCAGCGAGGCCAGCCACGGCTCGGGAGGTGCTCCTGAGGATGCATTGGGGGATTTGTCCGACTGATTATGTATTGTCCTTGTTCCGTTACCCTGCACGAGAAGAACTCAGGTTTTGGCCTGATGGAGGTGAGAGCATTTTGGGAGGGGGAGCCCCTCATGTAAGACTTGTGTTCTACCTATTAGCAGGTGTTACATCGCCCATACATTCGCGCCAAGTGGTAGGCTAGGCGACACGCTAGTTTGATGGTTTACCTTTGTTTCGTACGAGCCCCGAGATAGCCTATGGGAGGCTGCAGCGATCCGAGTATATATCAATCGAATCCGTAGGACCTGCAGCAAAAACCCTCCGGAGAGGACGCGGCGGCGACAGGCTGGGCTGTGCGCAAGCTTGGCCTGGCCCGGCTCGCGAGGGGCTCGCGAGGGGAGGCGGCTGAGGCGGAGTTGTAACCGAAACGCGAGAGATTTGCTCGAACGAGACTAAGCACCCCTTCCCCGAATACACGCAAATCTTCAAGCTCAAATTCAACTTAAATCCAACGGGGGAAAACGACAGCCAGAGGAAAAACCAAATGAAAGCAGAAAAAAAGGCCGCATCCGGCACCTAGTCTAGTCTTGGATGTCTTCTCACCAGCGCGGAGCTAAGTGCTGCTACTGGGCGTAGGAGGGATCCCTGTGGCTGAGGCCGCACTGAGACTCGGGCGCACAGCCCCACTCATTATTACGTGAGAGTGTCACGGGCGGCGAAGCTTCACAGCACCGGCCTTCTTCATGTGTACCGCCTTGCTTCATATCGCCAGACGAGGGCCCGCCTTGCGGCACACTCTAGTGCCACCAACGACGACCGGAAACCGTGACGCCCGGTGGGGTAGAAAGCCGCCAGCCAGTTCCCCGACGCACCACGGGTCCTCCGCCAAGGGCAGGCCCCGAGGCACCTCCCAGCAGAGGGCCTACCTCCCGAGAACGCCTTGTTCAAAATCATGGTGGTGATGTCGGATCTCTGCTCCTCTCCGCAGCCTCGCGCCTCCCGAGGGGTAGGAGATCGCGGAGCGGGCAGCTGTTCGTCGTGGCGACCTGTACCTCCTGCGACCTATGGTTAGCGTATGTTTGCTCTTGAGGAAGTAGCAGTACCCGATAATCGTCGCCCCCGGCATGACTAGTGGGACCATCTCGAGACCCCTGGAAGAGCGCGGCTTCTGGCGCCTCATCTCCCCAGATTGGGCTGAGAAGCGAGTCTTGTTCTCCCTCATGCGGGTGCCCCTGGTCCATCATGTGGGGCACGTATTCTTCCGGCGCCGTCATCCCGAAGGCCACGCCGTAGTGCTGAGCGTGCCTTGCTGCTCTGCTTGATGCGCCCGCCGTGGGGTGGTGGCGCGGCGGTCCACCAGGGCCGTGAGTTGTGTCGAGTCCTTCTTCTCCGCGGGCCGGGGGCGGGGGCAACCCCGCCACCGGCCTGGCGCTGACTGCTTCGCCGGTGCTGGAGTAGCTTTGGAGCTCGCGGGCACGCGTGGAGCCTCTGCAAGGGCCGCCTCGGCCCGAGGTGGGAGTTGGGTGCAGGGGTGAGCCTCGAGGCGGCGAAGCCTGTGAGCTCCGCCACTCGCTCCAAAGAAGACGTCGCGGCCGCTCTCCAAAGCAGCCTGCACTGCAACAGCTCAGCCACCAGGAGCGCGACCCCAGAGTTCGCCTGCTCCCGGGCGGTGTATGGTGAAGTGGTCGCGGCGTGGTTGGAGGCTCTTGCTGCCGCCATTGCCGCGTGAGCGTGTGAGCTCGTCGAGCCTGTCCGCGTCATGCCCGCAGCACTCGCGGGACCGCGAGCTGCTCGGGCACGGGTCGCCCGAGGCGAAGCGGTTATGCGTGGGCGGGCCATGCTGCCCATGGATCTGGTTGCCCGCTGGTCGCCGGTCATGGCGGCGACGATGCGACGGGACTCGAGGTGGCAGAAGGCGGACTCCGGCGCACCCCTACCACGGGCGCCAAATGTCGGATCACGGGTTCCGGCAGACCCTTAAGGTTCGAACTCTGGGGTGCGCGCGGAGATCCAACCCTCCACCGTCTCGTACCTCGCCGAATCGCAGGGACCTATACTACTAACAAGAACAACACAAGAGACGCAAGGTTTATACTAGTTCGGGCCACCGTTGTGGTGTAATACCCTACTCTAGTTTGTGGCGTGTGGATTGCCTCTGGGGCTGATGAAGAACAGTACAGGGAAGAACAGCCTCGCGAGGGTCTGTTCTTGGTGGGTGTGATGAACTGCTAAGTGGTGCCCCGCCGCTCTAGCTTGAGGAACGGGTTTCTCTCTCTCTCTGGATTCCGAATGCTCGATCCGATCGTCCTTCGTCCCCTCCTCCTTCTCTCTTTTTCTCCGAGTGTGGCTACCCCTATTTATAGGCGAAGGCCCTGGGCCTCTTCCCAAATATTGAGCGGGAAGGGCGCCAACAATTGGCCATTTTGTAGGGGAACAGCGGGTACACTTATCCTGACTAAAGTTGGTCCTCGCCTGCCAAAGGCTCTGGTGATGACGTCTACTTGGGCTCCACGATGATCGCGCATTCCAGCCATTGGGGCTGGTCTTGGTCTTGTTGCACAAACGGATGCCTTTGCTCGATGCCCTTGCTCGCGCTTGCCCCTTTGCACCAAAGAGGAAAGGAGGACGCTGCTGGCCGGGCGCCTCGACCGGGCGCCTCTTGGTCGCCATGGCTTACGCCACGGGCACCTCGCGAGGTACCCCGCCTTGAACTCTCCGCCTCCTCGTGAGCCAGCCTGACGAGGCCGTGCCTGAGGAAGCTCTTGGTCGTTCGCCCCGCGAGGCTTGGCCCCTCGTGAGGGTCTTGAGCTCGTGTTGATGAAGATGGGCCGTCCTGGGCCTCCTTTGAGCCACGCAACAGGCCGCAGACACGCAAGTCTGGGGACCCCCGTTCCCAGAACGCCGACAAGGTTACCCTACGCACCTATGTTTCTTGACTCCTTTGTATGCTGATCCTTCGAAGGGACTGGTGATCAGGCCCGTGAGAAAAGGAACCTGAAACAAAAAGAAAATGTGAAAGTATATGTGTCCGGGATCGGTCTAGCCGGACTGTAGATCCCGGGTTAGCTTGTGCCTCCGTCAATGTCCATGGGATTTTGAGTATGTAATTATGTACGCGTGGTGCGAATGCCACTACTTCATCAGGACTGGGACGGAGGCCGAATTGCTAATCGAGCTCTTGACGAGCCGCGCTGTCCTGCTGCAGTGTAGTCCGGAACCTCTTGATGCTGTCCAGGGGTTCGATAGCCGTACCATGGTGCTGCTTGAGAAGGCCGACCGCTCTGTACCTCTGTTGTTAGGGCGGCGGTGTGCTCCTCTGTTCGGAGGGAGCGTTCCGTATTGCCAATGACTGTTATGACGTCGCGTGGACCGGGCATCTTGAGCTTGAGATAAGCATAGTGTGGCACTGCATTGAATCTAGCAAACGCGGTTCGTCCGAGCAGTGCGTGGTAGCTGCTGCGGAAGGGGACAATATCAAAGATTAAATCTTTGCTTCGGAAGTTGTCCGGAGAACTGAAGACCACCTCCAGCGTGATTGAGCCCGTACAGCAGGCCTCTATGCCTGGTATGACTCCTTTAAAGGTAGTTGAGGGAGTCCTGGATTAGGGGGTGTCCGGATAGCCGAACTATCACCGTTGGCCGGACTCCTGGACTATGAAGATACAAGATTGAAGACTTCGTCCCGTGTCCGGATGGGACTTTCCTTGGCGTGGAAGGCAAGCTTGGCGATACGGATATGTAGATCTCCTACCATTGTAACCGACTCTGTGTAACCCTAACCCTATTCGATGTCTACATAAACCGAAGGGTTTTAGTCCATAGGACGAACAACAATCATACCATAGGCTAGCTTCTAGGGTTTAGCCTCTCTGATCTCGTGGTAGATCTACTCTTGTACTGCCCGTATCATCAATATTAATCAAGAAGGAGTAGGGTATTACCTCCATCGAGAGGGCCCGAACCTGGGTAAAAACATCGTGTCCCTTGTCTCCTATTACCATCCGCCTAGACGCATGCTCGGGAGCCCCTACCCGAGATCCGCCGGTTTTGACACCGACATTGGTGCTTTCATTGAGAGTTCCTCCGTCGCCGTCAGCCGTCGAAGGATGCCTCATCCCGCCTTTTAAAGACGATACTATCGCCAAAGGAGCCTTGGCCACTGGTCAGACTCTTCGGCTAGGTGGTTTTCTTATGACCGCCAGTTCGGCCACCGCGCCGATGATGACTTCTCGAGTCGTCGAAACCAATCTTCACGTTAACTTGGAACTTTGCGAGCAGTTAGATCCGATCGAGCTCTCCTCCATAAACGAGCTCTTGGATCGCATCGCCGCCCTGGGAGTTGCCACAAACTACGACCAGATCGGGCCTAAAACCGATCTAAGAGAGATCAACTCTCCCCAGGCTACCCATCATGTTGCTGTGATAGAGGAGCAATACGGCGATTCTTCTTCTATCTTAAGGACTAGCTACGTCCAGATTCCCGATCCTTCCATGCCGGATTCCCGCAGAGGGACGGATGTCGATCAAGCCCTGAACTTAAAGTCAGGCGGCGGGTTGGATTCACTGGATAGCATTCAAAAATCCAAACTTCCAAGTTTGGAAACTTCTCGGCCCCTGAGTCTTAAATTGACGGGGTTCCGGATCTAGTTCCACCCGCCCACCCAAACATTAGTGATCTATCCCGAATTCGGCAAGAGCCCGCTAAAATAGTACATCATTACTGGGCCAGATTCCTCCTGGTTATGGGCAGGATAAAGGACTGCCGAGAGGAGGACGCAATCTCACTTTTTTGCAATAATTGCACGGTCAAGGGAATCCTAAACGCCATAAGTCGCCGCAAAATTACACGCTTTGCTGACTTGGTGACCATAGTACAAAAGTACTGTGAGATGGAGAGTGCTTGGAAAATCGAAAGTAAATTTTGGGATAATCCGGCCCCGAATACATCCCTAGTCCGAAATAAAAGGGTGCATCATCACCAAGCACCTGGGTTAAACATCAAAAACAAAACCCCTAAAGGGTACGGAACTGCATCGAGGGTTGGCTAAACGGACCCTCGCAAAATTCATAGCACGTAGGGCGCCACTCCAACTCATAGCCTTCGAGCATGTTGGATACTACGGTAGGTGGCCAAAAGTGGCTAAGAGCTTCTAGCCTCGTAATCCCAGCCCAAAGAACACCAAGACGGTATTAACAGTCCGAGACTTTCACGTCAAATAATATCGCGAAACGAACACTCCGCAACCTTGTCAAGTCTGCCAAGTAGCAACAATAAATCCATGGAGGACACGGCTATTACCTTTAATGCCAAGATTTAACCCAAATTCCGAACAGCCCGAGCACCAGCAGCATTGGTTCTTAGTCCAATAGTGGACGGCTTTCGCCTTACTAAGGTACTCATGGATGGCGGCAGCGGACTAAACCTCATCTACGAGGAAACCCTTCGAAAAATGGAAATAGACTAGAACCGCATTGAGCGAAGCATCACAACCTTTAGAGGAATAATCCCTAGCCGGGAAGCATGCTGCACAAGAAAAATCACACTGGACGTAGTGTTCGGCTCGCCGGACAATTACAGGTCCGAGGAGGTCACATTTCAAGTGGCCCCGTTCAGCAGCGGATATCACGCTTTATTAGGGCGAGAGGCATTCACAATTTTCAAGCTATACCCCATTATGGGTACATGAAGCTTAAAATGCCCGGACCTAACGGAATCATCACTCTCGCTAGTGATCCGAACATAGCACTCTGCGCCGAAAACAAGACAGCCACACTAGCCCTCGAGGCACTATCCAAAGCCCTAGCGGCCGAGGAACTCACTACGATGCGCTCCACGGTGAACAGGGACCATGTGATACTTGATAAAAGATCCAAGTCCACCTCTTTTAAACCAGCGAATGAAATAGTCAAATTCCAAGTCCACCCAACGGACCCTGCAAAGACGGCCTCCATTGGGGCACAATTAAACCCTGATGTAGACGCCGCACTACGAGAATTTCTACGAGAAAACTGGGACATTTTTTCCTGGCACCCTTCAGACATGCCAGGAATCCCACGTCGGCTGGCCGAGCACAGCCTAAATATCCTAAAAGGATTTAAGCTACCAAACAGGCTCTTCGGGCGCTTTTCTCGAACCCAAGAGATGTGCCATGGAGAGGAGCTAGCCAAACTTTTGGAAGCCGGATTCATCGAGATATAAAACATCCGGATCAAGCTAGCAAATCTGGTGATGGTACCAAAGAAGGATAAATCTCGGCGCCTATGTGTTGATTTCAAAGACCTTAATAAGGCTTGCCCAAAGGATCCCTTCCTCCCTCGCATTGATCAAATTATCGACGCCACAGCAGGACACGACTCATTGTGCATCCTCGACGCTGCATCTCGCTACCACCAAATCAAGATGGCGGAGCTGCACCAAGCCGCAACAACATTCATTACTCCATACGGCCCATTTGTTTCAACACAATGCCCTTCGGGCTCAAAAACGCCGCGCAACATATCAGCGCATGATTCGTACATGTCCGCAAACCAGATCGGCAAAACAGTGGAAGCATATGTAGATGACGTGGTCACAAATCCAAGCATGTTGAAACTCTAGTAGAAGACTTGAGGTGCACATTCGACAACCTCCAAAATATGACGTTAAGCTCAATCCGAAAATGCGTCTTCAGCTGCTCCAGCCGGAAAGCTCTTGGGCTTCATTGTGTCCGGTAGAGGAATTGAAGCAAACCCAGCCAAGATCCGAGCTCTGTCACAATTGGATATTCCAAAAGACCTCAAACAAATAAAAAATTGACTGGATGCGTAGCGGCTCTAAGCCGCTTTATTTCCCGTTTGGGAGAAAAGGCGTTATCCCTTTACCGCCTCCTCCGGTGCAATCAACACTTCGAGTGGATTTGATGCCGCCACGGGCCGGACTCAAGAAATAAAAGCCACATTGGCAACAAATCCGTCTCCGGCCGCGCCCAACATGGGCGTAACCAATGCTATTATATATCGCTGCAACACATCAAGTTGTCGGGCCGGGTGCTCGTCGTTGAACGAGAAACGGACGGACACCGGTTCCCTCTTCAAAACCGGTTTACTATGTGTCCACCGTCCTAACTCCATGCAAGTCCCGTACCCACATTATCAAAAGATAGCATACGCTGTGTTCATGGCATCCGGAAGCTGCGACACTACTTTCAAGAGTGTTCGATAACGGTTGGCTCCAAAGTACCTCTTAACGACATTATAAACAACCGCGACGCGATGGGCCGGATTGCTAAATGGGCCATAGAGCTCCTTCCATTCGACATAACCTATAAGCCACGCATTTAGCTATTAAGTCGCAGGTTTTGGCCGACTTCATGGCCGAATGGACCAAGTCAACTCCCTTAAAGAGTACGGCGATACTCCAATTGGATCATGCACTTTGACGGCTCCAAAATGTTGGCCGGCTCGGGGCCGCATCGCCTCGACACCCCAACCGGGGACACAGTCCAATACGTCCTTCAGATAATGTATACGGACTCCAACAACGCAGTCGAATACGAGGCCCTTCCACACGGCCTCCGGATGGCAGTCTCCATGGGCATTAAACGCCTAGAGGTGCGCGGGGATTCGAACCTCGCGATATCTCAAATAAACGGAGACTTTGATGCCAAAGATCCGAAAGTGGCAGCGTACCACATGCGGTCCTAAAATGTCAAGACGGTTTGAAGGGCTCAATTTCATCATATAGCCCGGATAACAACCAAAGCGGCGGACGATTGGCACGACGGGCGCAAAACGCGATGCCGCCCCGCCCAACATCTTTCCCGAACGGCTGTTCGCCATCCGCATTATGGGAAGGGGAGTCCGGAAATAACAATCCGGACCCAACCGCACCGCCTCGACAATCAACACTCGACACAATCGGAGACTCGCCACCGAGATAACACCCTCCGCCCATGAAATAATGGCCGTTATCGCCTGCGGATGTAACCATTCCTAGCCTTCCTAACTAGGCAGGAACTCCCCGAAGACCAAAATGAGGCTCGCTGCATAGTACGGCGATCCAAAGCCTATAAAGTCCATGAGGGAGAGCTCTATAAGAAAAGCATAACAGGAGTCCTTCAAAGGTGTATCTCCGAAGAGGAAGGGCGAAACCTCCTGGCTGAAATTCATGCCGGACTGGGTGGGCACCACGCCGCAGCCCGGCCCTTGTAGGCAAGGCCTTCCGACAGGATTTTATTGGCCGACAGCCGGGTAGATGCGCAGGATTTAGTCCAACATGCGCCGGTTGCCAGCCTTTTTGCTAACCAAAGCCACATGCCACCCACCGCCTCAAAACTATACCCATCACCTGGCCGTCATGGTCCGGGGCTTGACATGGTTGGACCCCTTAAGGGAGGAACCCACAAGAAAAAATACCTATTGGTCATTGTGGAAAAATTCACCAAATGGATAGAGGCCAAGCCTGTTAAAACGGCCGAATCCGGGCCGGTGATAGACTTCATATCAGGGGTAGTGCACCGTTATGGCGTCCCCCACAGTATCATCACTGATAACGGCACCAACTTCACGGCCGATGAGGTCAAATTATGGTGCAAAAACATGGGCATCAAGCTCGATTACGCCTCGCCTATCACCCTCAAACCAAAGGCCAAGTCGAGCGAGCAAACGGTCTAATCATGAGCGGCATTAAACCCAGACTAGTGCGGTCCTCAAGGAATCTAACACGACCGGGTTGAGGAGCTCGACCAGACTGGGGGCTGCGGACCACGCCGAATCGTACTACCGGATTCACACCATTTTTTATGGTGTATGGCGCAAAGGCAGTCTTGCCCTGCGACATAATTCATGACTCACCTCGCGTGCGCATGTATGAAGAAAGAGAAGCCGAGCTCGATCGACAGGACAGTTTGGACGCATTGGAGGAGGAGCGCGACGTGGCAAAAGCTCGTTCCGCATTTTCTCAACAAAGAGGCTCAAGATATCAAAGCAGTGGAAGTACGGGCCAAATCTACAACGTTGGCGAACTAGTTCTACGTCACGGACAAGAAAAAGGACAAACTCAAGCCCAAATGGGAAGGTCCCTTCATCATCGACCAGGTCCCGACCGGCGGAGCATACCGTCTCGCTAAACGCATCGGATAACCGACTCGAGCCGAACCCATGGAACGCAGCCCATCTACGTAAGATTCTACGCTTAAGCGCCGGACTCCGAAGTTCGCCTCCTTCCTCCGTCCACATTTTCTATTTTTGCTGTCTTTTATTTCTCTCCTTCCTCCTCCTTCTTCTTGAAGCCTTTAGAGGCTCGCTTGGCGCTTTGTTTCAAGACATACTTGACGCGTTGTCCGCCATTATTATACTCGGGGCTTCTTTAATGTGTTTATTTATACGGGCTTTATGCCCAACACATGTGTCAAACTTCCGCATGTACCTTTTAGTCACCATTATATGCATCGATATGACTTTAAGTTTTGGCCAAGCTGGGTTGCTCGGCTCCGTGCTTACCCCTCACGCTCCCTATTGTTCGCTAGGGTGGTAAAGGGAGCACCTCTGCGATTGTTACTGCCGGGTCAGCCGGATGTGTACCTCAGACTGGGTGAAGCCGAAAGCTAGCGTTCTTAAGGGAATATTCGGTCGGTGAACTCAAAGATGATTTTCAACTATTTATCCATCTGCCCCCCAGATGATTTTCTGCTTTTTTTAGCAGTTTGGACATGCACTTTAGGGCATGCCTCCCAGGGAAACGAACCCTTAACGGAACTATTCTCCCTGGAAGATGTTTCTTACTATCCATGTAATATAACATAACTAGTTGGGCACTTGTCCGACATACAGCAATAATGACCCCTACGGCTTGTCTCCATGCATGCCCCGGTTCTTACATAACCGCTGAGGGTATTCGGACACACTCCGGACTGTTGGGTCCCGAGGTCGGGCTTAAAAGGTCCGCTGTGACAAACGATCTACAATCCGCTAGAAGACATTTTTCATGTCATATTCAATTACATAGTCAACTCGACTAATTGTATTCCTCCTCAATGCCATCTAATAGGCTATCTAATTTACAATCTTGCTTTGGGAATACTTGGCGGCCAATTCTACTTGGCCAGACACTGCTTACAGGAGGACCTCCTTCCCATCAGCCCCACAGGTCCGACCTCGCCATGTGGTTTGGGTCACCTTCGTACCGCTGCCTTTACCATGGCCCAGTGCCTCCCTGGCGCCTTTGACGGCAGGCCGATATCTTCCATAGTCGGAAGCGCCGCGTGCTCCTTGAAGCCGCTCTGCCAGCTCCCCAATGCCTTCGGGCAGGGAGATAGATGGCCACAAGGCCTGGCGACGCTTTTCATCACCTGCCGAACTCGCTTCAGGTACCGACGCATTTCGGGAAGAAGATCACCCAAAGAATTGGGCATCTCCTCCTCAGGACGACCTGTGAGCAAACCTACATACATGTTTATATTAGTCGTCTTCCTCGCCGAACTCTTTCAAAGTTCGTTCAAGCACTTATTGAAAATGCCGCGACGGTTGCCGCCGATTCTCCTTTACGGAGTCAGAAAACTGGGCACGAACATCCTTTAGTTCCTCACTCAGTTGGGTGTTGGAATCTTGGAGGTTATTTTTCTCCTGCCGCACCCTCGTAAGCACGCTCTCGCCGGCATTTAGCTGGCGCAGGAGCTGTTGCTTGTCCGGATCCATCCCGGCGCTATCTGCAATGTTAATGTCAGATTTATGCACACGCCGCACTTTGCGAAACTACCTCTACTTTGAAGGGAATATTTTACCAGAGGGAGTCTTCATGGCTTCCCCGGTCGCGGCCAGTGCGGCCTCAAGTTGGGCCTTGCACTCTTCAAACTCCTGGGACAAACGGGTATTCTTTTCGGTAAGAACCTGCATTCCAAATGATCCTTAAATCAGTTATCCTAACTATTTTAAGTCTCGGGGCTCTTGGCATATATAATCACAAAATTCCTTACCCAGATGTCTTTCACATACCGCTTCCATGGCTCGCTAGGCCATCTTGAGCGGCACGGAGGTGCGCTTCTCCCGAACTAAAGGCGTCCAACGCCTCTTGGAAGAAACATGCGTCACGTAGAATAGTCCGGCGGCGCCTATGATTCATGGTGCTCTCCACCTCCGACTTGGTGGCGGACAGTCTGTCGGCATCCTCCGTTGGAGGAGCATCCGACGCACGCCTCGTGTTTGTACCCCCTTCCGGACTCGGCTTTTGAGCCTGGGTGGTGGAGGTCCGATTGGCAACTTCTCCGGACTCGGTCCGGCGAGCGCTTTTTCCTGAAACCACGGCGCCAAGATGCCTCCCAAAGTAACCTCTCCTTAAAACACGATGGCACATCATATCGCTATGGCGATGTCTCGAGTCGCATCGCACTTCTTTTTCCGCCATGGACCGAAGCTGCCCTTGTTGGACGGCCGCGGCAGCTCGGCTTCCCGCTCAAGGCACTTCGCGAAACACCATCAAATACGTGGTGATTAGAAGTAGAGCACGGGTGGGTCATGGTATCCGGACTTCGGTCACGATTACCTGGGAGGCCGGAAATAATCCAGGGTAGTCCGCCGTAATGGCAACCAAAGCATTGTCGATGCTAAGTTGGTGGAACACCCCGTCGATCTGCTCCACCTTTATATCCGGGTCCTCTTCGGAGGCCGGATCGAGGGACCGTTCCGGATCCTCGGGTTGTGGGGGCGGGCTGTGTATCTTCTCCACGGCCCGGCGCATAGCTTCCCCGTAGAAACCATGAAATGAGATATTTAACCACGGAACATGGATCGACAGGCCACAAAGATATTTGCTTACCCAACTTCGAGGATTATTCAAGAAAACCCGCCAGCTGGATCGACGCGAGAAAATCCTCCTCTTCCCTTTGTACATGGCGGACAAGCTCTTCACCAGTTCGGTGACCGATCCTGCCCTTTGCGGCCATGGCGGTGGCATCGCCCTCCCCGCTGAAGTCCCACATGGGGTGGCCCTTATATTGAGCGGCTGCACTCCTCATAATGCAGATTGCCATGACTCCAATCATGGTCAATCCGCATGAGCCAAGAATCTTATTCGCTCATCAAGTAAAGGACGCCCCGTCATTTTCCCTCTGGGGCTCAAGGGCGCCAGCTTAGGCGCTTTCTTCGCAGGGAGTTGCTTAACTCCTAAGGCCGATCCAACAGGATCCGCAGCGGACGCCCTCCATGTAAAACCATTCAAGGCCAGTCTTCGGACGCCTTCTTCGGGGTTCCGGATACAAAACACCTCCCGGCGATGCGCCATAGTTCGGCTCCGCCCACTTGATATATTGACCCCTCATGAGAACGGGGTACTAGGCAGAATAATCTCTTCCACAGCGCAAAAATGAGCCTCGATGCCCAAGAACAGTTCAAGAAGGGCCACGAAGCCCGCGATGTGCAAAATGGAGGCAAAGCGAAGGTGGTGCAATCGAGGTCAGAGAACTCCAAGAGCCCCGGAGAAACAGATGAATTGGAAATCCGAGTCCTCTTACTAGATAAGAGATAAAGCACACCCGCCTCCTTTAGAGGGATCGGGACACTTCTCCGCTTGCTTTCCACCCTTGTAGGTGGCAAGTACGGCTCGAACCGGAACCATGAAGTCCGGGGAAGAAATCCCTTGGTTTGGAGTATAACTAGCTCGCTATGCGGGATCGAGCATCTCTCCCAATTTCTGTGCCGAGGGCTGGGAGCGCGAGAGGAGGAGCCGCGTCGACCGGCCCATGATGGAATGGGTTTTGTCGAGGCGCCCGATGAAAGCTCATGAGGGGGATGGTGTGACTCGATCTAGATCCTCGCCCTTTTATAGGTGGCTCATTTGCGCAGCTAGGGGGTAAGTGTAAAAATACCTGGCTTTTCAGATTCATTCAAACACGTGGAAGATGGCCATTATTGGGCGTAGAAGCCAAGGAGCGCAACATTTATCAGAAGCCGGACACTATTCGACAAGTATATGGATTTTGGAGAAGAACCCGCCTCGCAATGCCGAAGACAAGCAACGCGCCGGACTCATCGCCATTGAAGCCTGGTTCGGGGGCTACTGAGGGAGTCCTGGATTAGGGGGTGTCCGGATAGCCGAACTATCACCGTTGGCCGACTCTGGACTATGAAGATACAAGATTGAAGACTTTGTCCCGTGTCCGGATGGGACTTTCCTTGGCGTGGAAGGCAAGCTTGGCGATACGGATATGTAGATCTCCTACCATTGTAACCGACTCAGGTAACCCTAACCCTATTCGTGTCTATATAAACCGAAGGGTTTTAGTCCCAGAGGACTAACAACAATCATACCATAGGCTAGCTTCTAGGGTTTAGCCTCTCCGATCTCGTGGTAGATCTACTCTTGTACTACCCATATCATCAATATTAATCAAGGTGAGTAGGGTATTACCTCCATCGAGAGGGCCCGAACCTGGGTAAAAACATCGTGTCCCTTGTCTCCTGTTACCATCCGCCTAGACGCATAGTTCGGGACCCCCTACCCGAGATCCGCCGGTTTTGACACCGACAGTAGTCTTTGTTGGTTTGATTCTGAGGGGTTAATGCCCATCTTCCGCACTGTGTCCTGATAAAGCAGGTTGAGGCTGCTACCACCGTCCATCAGGACTTGTGTTAGGTGAAACCCGTCAATAATTGGGTCGAGGACTAGTGCGGCTGAACCGCCATGGCGGATACTAGTTGGGTGATCTCGATGATCGAAAGTGATCGGGAAGGATGACCACTGATTGAATTTGGGGGCGACTGGCTCTACCGCCAGAGACGCCCTTTGGCACCGCTATGCCTCCTTTTTGGGGATGTGTGTAGCGTATATCATGTTCACTTTGTTTTAACTTGAGGGGAAATTTCTTCTGCCCCCAGTTGTTCGGCTGCCGGGCTCTTCGTCCTCATCCTCACTTTGTGATCCCTTTTCTTTGTTTTCAGCGTTTAACTTGACAGCCAGTTTGAAAACCCAACAGTCTATGTTGGTGTGATTGGCTTGTTTGTTTGGGGTGCCATGTATCTGGCACGGACGGTTGAGTATGCGGTCGAGGCTGGAAGGTTCTTCATTGTTTCTTTTGCAGGGCTTCTTTCGTTGGCCGGACTTGGAGCCACTGAATCCGGCATTAACTGTGGTTTCATCGGTGTTTTTGCCATTGCTTCGGTGTTTGTGTCTATTGCGCCGGAGCTTGCTGGTGTTGTTCTTGGCCTCGGAGGGGCCTGCCTCGCTGGCTGTGTTCTTGCTACGAGCCAGCCAGTTGTCCTCACTCGCGCAAAAGCGGGTCATGAGTGCCGTAAGGGCTGCCATAGACTTCGGCTTTTCTTGGCCGAGGTGGCTGCTAGCCATTTGTCACAGATGTTGTGTTTGAAGGCTGCTAGGGCCTCAGCATCTGGACAGTCAACGATCTAGTTCTTTTTGGTTAGGAACCTAGTCCAGAAATTTCTGGCTGATTCTCCAGGTTGTTGAACTATGTGGCTTAAGTCGTCGGCGTCTGGTGGCCGGACATAGGTTCGTTGGAAGTTGTCCAGGAAGGCTTCTTCCAAGTCCTCCCAGCTGCCGATAGAATTCTCAGGTAGGCTGTTAAGCCAGTGCCAAGCTGGCCCTTTGAGCTTTAGTGGGAGGTATTTAATGGCGTGGAGGTCATCTCCTCGAGACATATGGATATGGAGAATAAAATCCTCAATCCATACTATAGGATCAGTTGTGCCGTCGTATGATTCGATATTGACGGGCTTGAACCCCTCGAGGAATTCATGATCCAGTACTTCATCTGTGAAGCAGAGAGGGTGTGCGATGCCTCTATATCGGGCCGCATCGTGGCATAGCTCTGATGGAGTTCGTCTGCGACATTGGGCCCGGGCGTGGTTAGGTTTGTCACGTCCGAATAGGTAGCCATCATCGTGCCTCGAGGCACGTCCTCGCGATCCGTAGATTGATCTTGTGTGTCCTGCTCTACTGTCCAGGATCTGCCCGAGGTCGTATGTATGACCCCGAACTTTGTCGTCCCTATTTTTACGGGGCGGTGGGGTGGGCTGCTGTTCGGCCAGAGTTGCCGCTTTATCCTGACCGTGGGGTGGCCGGTCGGCCGCCCTGTCTCGACCACGTGGTGGTCGTTCCGCATTACGCAAGGGAGATATGTGCTCCGACGCCTCCTCATCGAATTAATGTAGCAGTCTGCATTTCGGATAGCTCTTGGCTGGGCAGTTGAGGCCGTATTCCTCGGCTGTCAGGACATCAGTCCATCTGTCGACGAGCAGATCTTGTTCATCTTGAAGCTGCTGTTGTTTATTTTTCAGGCTCCTTGCAGTGGCTATGACTGAGGGAGTCTTGGATTAGGGGGTCCTCGGACGGCCAGACTATATCCTTTGGCCGGACTGTTGGACTATGAAGATACAAGATTGAAGACTTCGTCCCGTGTCCGGATGGGACTCTCATTGGCGTGGAAGGCAAGCTTGGCAATACGGATATGTAGATCTCCTCCCTTGTAACCGACTCTGTGTAACCCTAGCCCCCTCCGGTGTCTATATAAACCGGAGGGTTTAGTCAGTAGGACAACAACAATCATACCATAGGCTAGCTTCTAGGGTTTTAGCCTCTACGAGATCGGTTCCCCACACAGAGGTATTCAAACATCAATGTTTGCGCCACATCAATGTTGTGTAATGGTATTCAAACATGCATGCATGCATCACCTCCATACATATGCATGTAGTGGTTTTCTTCGAATGGTACACTCCCTCGCGTGGTCATCGGCGACAAGCCTGTATATTCATGCGCCCGCGTGGACATCCATGATCACCTTGACCAACAATAAGATAGGTTACCATGGCGGATTCTTCCTTTGCTTCTGTTATTGTAGTATAGGTCATGGTGAGATTCAGACCTAATTAAGTTTGAGCACATACTATCACGCATGCATGCATGAATCCCTGTCATCGGCTTGAAGTGTGATGTGACATACATATGCATCGTCAACTAACCCTCGCATGGTGTGGGGATTTAGTTCGAAAGCACGGTGCCACATCAAAGTTGTTCCATTGTGTATTCAAACACACCTCTTCATACATATGTTTGGGCCACACGTAGGCAGTGGTTGTCTTCGGGGACTAGCTACTTGCGAGATTATTGGCGAGCTAGCCCATCTCCGGGTTGCATGGACGACCATCACTTTGACCAACAATAAGAGAGAGGTTGTAAAACCAAGGTGGATTATTCTAGCTCCGTTTTATGATCCATCTTGGTGAGATGCCCTCTCTGGCTTGCCGACTGAAAGTGTGTGCGTGTGGGGAGTTGCTACTTCGCACTTTGCTAGGTGAACTGTCGTGGATTTAATACGGCAGATATCCTAGCGTAAGGACTTAGTCATGAGGCCAACGCATCTATGTGGTAGCTTGAGAGGGGTTGATCAGAATCGAGAGAAGCGAGGCGGATTAACACACAAGACAAGGATTTAGACAGCTTCGGGCCCCGGGAAACATCATCCAGCAATAGCCCTACATGATGTTTGTGGCTAGGTCCCATTATGCTCATGAGGGAGTCGCTGCATAAGCCGGCCCTCCACTAGTTGTGTCTAGCCCCTACTTATATAAGTTTGAGGGGCAGGTTACATATGGAGTCCTAGTAGGATTAGGACTAGTCTATCTTCTATTATAAGCCGGGTACAAGTCCGGGTCTTGATTCCTTGTAAGGGAAATATTCTTCATGCCTTTCCTCCTAAGCCGGCCCACCATAACATGAACCGGCCTTCTGGGCCTTGTGTCTGACCCGCCGCCCGGGTCATCAGTGAGTCGCCACGACCAGTAAGTAGCCAAGCTTTGGGCGGGTCACCCGTGAGTCGCCAAGCTCCGGGCGGTTTACCAATGAAACGCCAAGTCCCAGCCGGGTCATACCTCCGGTCGGGTCATACCGCGGGGTATATCCCCGACATTAGCCCCCAGTTTTGCTTGGATTTATCCATGGTAAACTTATCCTGCAAAACAAGACCAACTTTGATAGATTATGCGACGAGTCGAAGGTTATTCTGAGCCGGCACCTGATCATCGTTAAGTCCTTGTCATTTCCTTATTGATATATACATGTCCATGATCTCATAGGAAATCTTCTTTAGCAGATATATTTAAACTTTGCCAATGCAAAGAATCCAGGTACTTCTTCTAAAAAGTCTGGGTCAATAGGCCAGCTTCATAATCAATTTGCTAATATTGGTTTCTCACAGAAAAATATTTTGAAGAATAATTTATTTGATTCAGCTCCCAATGCTTAACAAAAATATTGGTCATGAAATACTCATCTGATTTTCAGCAGGCTTGAAGATGTAGAGCTTGCTAGTTTATCATTGCTAAAATTGTCGGATTATAAAAACTGATGATTCCGAGTTATGACTGTTATAGACACCGGGTCATGATTGTTGCCAACGCAGGGTCACACAATTGATCTTACTGATTTGCTCAAAACTGAGAATTTGAAGACTTTCCTCCTTTATATGCATATTACCTGTAGCCCCCAAGTCTTAAGAGGAGAACATAGTGATAGCTTAGGACTTGCTTTAATGTAAATGCTGCAACTTAGAGAAATCCGGGTTGTTCATGTACGCCAATCATAAACTGCACATTTTGAGCTTCCCATGTGTAGCCCCCAAGTGTCGGGTTATTATGCCATAATGAGCAGGTACTTTGTAAATATGATCATGTAGACTTGAGCAGCCACGTGTAGCCCCCAAGGGCCGGCTCAGTAAGATAATACTGAGTTGGGACTTTATATATTCCTCATTGAAAATAACATCATATGATGTAGTCCCCGCCGTGGGGCTTGAACCCACGACCATAAGGTTAAGAGTCTTGTACTCTACCAAATGAGCAGTGGACCCTTCAATATAATGGGTAAAGGCTTGTGTACTTTGAATTTTTTGACAGGAGCAATTGGTAGCCCCCAAGGGCTAGCTCATTACGATGTGATGAGTCGGGTCTTCAATAAGGTGAGTAAAAAATGACCTTGCATTAGCCCCCAAGTGTCATGCTGCATGCTTGCAGCGACAATGGACTTCCATATTTGGCATAATCATGATTTTGAGTAATGTAGCCCCCAGGTGTCGGGTCGTAAGCCTGCAACGACTCGGGACTATTCCTTCCATTGTAGAATAAATTATATCCATAAAGAAATAATAGCCATTGCGCCAAAGCGACTTTGAAAACCTCAATCATAATACTGGTTATTGATAACCATAATAACAATCCAGCCATGTTAGCTATTCAAGATTTGAATAATATAACCTGGTTTGAAAACTCAATCATTCAATATCATCATGACAATCCAGCCAAGTTTGGATATTAAAGATTTGAATCCCTTATCAGTTCACAAGTAAATCCGGAGTTTAAATACTCAGTGGCTCTTGGCCGATGGCGACTTAATGCACATCCATTGTAATCCGGGATTTTTGTAAACCGACGGCTTATAGCCTTTGTGAAAATCAACAATTGATAACCCTTTTGAAACGCCAATTTCAAGTTTTGATGATGGGCTTGAACTTAATCATTTATGTAAGTCATAGCTCTGCAAATCCTGCACAGAGTTTAAACAACATATGCCCTGGTGACTTATCGTCAAAAGCCAGGGCGAGTAATAACCCAAACATAATATAGTCTTATGCATTTATGGAAAGGACTAGCATTAAGTCCATTCAAGCTTAAACATACTGGCAACTTAAAGTTAAAAACCAGGGCGGGTTATCAAACCTCGCATATTCATATAACCAGGAAATCATAGATGTAGGATTGATTTATACTGCTGGGTTACATTGCCATATCCAGTGAGAGTAACAACCCAATGATTCATAAGCGCATGATTCTTATGGCGCAATCCAAAATATACTGGCGACTTAACGTCCAAAGCCAGGGCGGGTTATCGAACCCAAAATATTCATACCATTACTGAAAGACATACCTGAAGATTAATACCATGGTGATGCCTTCATAATTATAATCTGGGGCTAGTATCAACCTGAAATCATGAAATGTCATCATTTTGATTGCTCAAGGCAAAATATCCTGGCGAATTAAGGTCTGCCATCAGGGCGGTTTATCAAACCCAAAGATGCTCAATGATGAGTCCTATAATCAAGGCTACATGGCCTGTGAAATTGGTTCATACTGTTGGCTTACAGCGCCATATGCAGTAAGGGTAACAACCCAAAGATTCAGCGTACAGTGCTCTATTCAATTTATCCATACTGTCAGCTTACATTGCCAGACGCAGCAAAAGGGTAATATCCCAAAACCTAGAGTGCAGAACTCCAAGTGCATAATCATCACACACTGGCGACTTAAAGTCCAAAGTCAGGCCGGGTTAACAAACGCTGGATGAATTCATATATGAACCATAAGGCAACATAGCCCTCATTGGTTTTCAAATATGTCATAAAGATGAATCTCAAAAATGTTTAAATCAAATACAAATAAAAAACAAGGCTTTCACAGGCTGCTAAACCTTCAAGTCAAGTGCTTTCAAAGGGCCGCACAGGCGCTGAGTTAAACCTTCATGCAACCTTATAAGCCGGGCCTCACATGACCAATCGTCGTTTTAACTTTGACAAGTTCAAGGTCTGTATAAGATTGACTGTGAAAAGTACGGCGAGTTATTCCAATAAATCTGGCTGGAGTGGCAGACTTAAAAAGGTAGGATAACCCGGGTTTTTAGGTGAATACACCTGGCTTCCAAGCCTATTACAAGGGTCATAAAAACTCTTGTCCATTGAACAAAGAGCCCCAAGTAATATTTCATTCCAGGCATACAAGCCGGATCAATAGGGTAATCATAGCTATGCTCAATGAGCAGGAAGCCCCCAAGTATTTTGCAATCATGGCGTACAAGCCGGATCAAAAGGGTAGTGATAGCTATGCTCAATGAGCAAGAAGCCCATAAGTGATCTTCAAAAAGATAAGCTAGTAAGGCAGGATACCCATGTTTGAACCGCGCATCATGGTAGCAAGTTCTCTTTGGCAACCTTTAATTTTTCTGAGAACTCAAACTTGCGAGAAATGAATTCTTTTTGAACCGGAATTTCAAACCGGATATTGAAAGCTTCAAAGCTTTGTGAGAGATAGATTTCCCTTGAACCGAATTTTAAACCGGAATACTTCATTTTAAGCCGGAAATTTTTCTAACGACCTTTAAATTTTCACCAATAAGATAGTAGCCTCCGGCACCGGGTTATTTTACCTCCAATGACCCGGAGTTCTTGAATTCATTGAAACTGGCCAATTCTGCTGAGTCATGTCATTGTAGCCCCCGAGCCTCAAGACTACTCGAGGAGTTGGCTTCAGATTCTTCATACTTGGCCGTGCTATAAACTGGCATATAGTTGAACAGCGGAACGCTGAAATTTATGTAAACTGGAGGTTTGAAGCGAATTGACAATCTTCGCAACACTCATTGCACACTTCTGGTATGAGTTATTCAATAAACCTCCATGATATGACGGTCACTTTTGCAGTAGACAATTTGTCCTACACCAAAAAACCTCACAAGATAGAGTAATTGCTATTTCAAAGAAAGCAATATGTAATATAAAATTATACTGGATGGATTTCACATGATATGTTAAGCTATAAATTATCCACCACGGAGTTGATGATCACCACGGTGAAGCTGAAATCAATCACGGCCGAATCGGCCGCAGGAGCATAGAGATGAGTCGGCCGCGACATTGTAAGCCAGCACGGTCGGGCGAGGCAATTGCAGGCGTGGTAAGCCATGCAGACGGGCAAATCAACTACATCATGTGGATGTAAATTGGGCCGTAAAAATGGCAGTTTGGACATACATTCGTCGAGCATCATGGCACGGTCAGATGCTAGCGCATGATAATGATAGCACGAGCTATACATCCATGACACGACCATCGCTCTTGTAGTGAACAATTGTCCTGTGTAAACAATATTGCAGACCAAGGCAAAGATAAACTGTTCTTTGACAAAAACAATATGTGCTAACAAGATAAATTTAAATGGATATCACCTGATTTGTTCAGGCGACAGAGGCGGCTCAGGCAGACCGGTGACCCGGTGATTCAGTGGCCTTTTAAATAGCCAAAATATTCTCCCTTGCTCGGAGACCTGCTCTCCGCAATCTCCACCACTGTTGACTTTTTACTTGGTCACAGCGGCTCTGTGGTGAATCCATCGAGCCAAAAAATCCATTGAGCCCACAAAGGGACGACCCAACAGCGGACCACTAACGGTGGTAGTTCGAAGTAGAGGCGAAGAACCAGCGGAGGCCCTCGGATAGCAGTGGCCCTTGGATGACCCGGAGGCAAACCTCGGAATTAGGCACGTCGGCTCGGCGCGCCGCAAGCTCGTACAGCGAGGTGGAGGCGCGGCCGGTTCGGAGCGGCGGCGTTGACTCGGAGTGGCATCTTGGCCGGGGCGGCTCGCAGCGATGAAGGCGTCTGGTGGCCCTAGGCGCGGGCGACGAGTGAGGCCACGACGGTGGCTCAACACTGTAGCCCAAGGCGATGCTAGCATGGCGCAGAGGCGGTCGACAGCGTCCGGCGACTCAGCATGCGGCAGATGAGGTGGTCCGCGGCACGGAGACCCGGCAGGGTCACCACAACGTGACGAAACCAGCTTGACTCAGCAAAGAGGCGACTCAGCAGGGCCGATTTGCTGCATTTGACAATTTCTGATTGACATGGTTTGATGTCCATGGGCTAGATTCCATCGTCTGATTTTGCTAATACCTGGATTTTTCCTTTTCTTTTTCTTTTGACCACTTGCATACTAGCCATAACATCTAATACGAAGATGGACTATTTGACCACGTGAGAGCTTTCAGTCTTTGTAGTATATACTCTCTATATGAATTTTGCAAAGGCCGTTCCAATCCGGTCGCTTCCTCATGTAGTAGTTTTGGCCAATAAAAAATTTGGAGTTGTAAATCAACCTGACCATCACGTGTCAGGGTACTAATTGAAGTAGTACAATCGCTATTGTTGTCTCGTATGAATAGAGGTGTCTTCCCATTGTTTTTCAGGCTTCATGTACGTGTATCCATCTTGATCCATTGGAGGAAAACAAGGACCTATGGTGATTTAACCACGACGCAGGATTGCTTCACGTCGGTTTCGGTGTATCCGCCCCGTAACCCGAGTAGGAAAACTGCAAATGGAAAGTTTAATCTCGGTCTCGATGATTCTTCTGGACGGCAGCGGCGGCGCACGCAACCCTAATCTCTCAATCTTCAAACTTGTATCTGCCAACCTCAATCATAATTCTGAACATAAACCGATGAACTTGCCGGCTTTGTCCAAGGTTGTATCACGCCGGGTTATCCTACGTGCTTTTCATGCTGGCGCTTTTTCATCTGACATACCGCGAGCTTCTCAATCCCTGAAGAGATCCCTCCAAGAACTCAACACCACCGTGCGCAGGCCCCACGGTGGGCGCCAATAGTCATGGATTTAACACGGAAGATATCTTAGCGTAAGGACTTAGTCGTGAGGCCAACACATCTATGTGGTAACTTGAGAGGGGTTGATCGGAATCGAGAGACGCGAGGCGGATTAACACACAAGACAAGGATTTAGATAGCTTCGGGGCCCAGGAAACATCATCCGGTAATAGCCCTACATGCTGTTTGTGGCTAGGTCTCATTATGCTCATGAGGGAGTCTCCGTGGGGGGGGGGGCATGCATTCATAGCTTAGGACTCCCCTCCTACCGACATGAGGGGGGCAGCAAGCAATCGCGTGCACTTTGCGAGATAGGTGCCACATAGAAGTTGCATTTGGTATTTGAACATCAAACCACCCCTTTCATACATATATTTGGTCCACACGCAAGTGTGTTTGTGTTCTGACCCTCTCATGCATCATTTTACGCCAAATTTAGGAACATTAGACAAGTCGGATGACGCAACAGAAACGGTTCACTCACACTAACCGTGTGCCACGCCGGTGCCTCTGTCACACACATCCGCACAGTACATTGGGCTCCACTAGGCTTCCCCTTTCAAAAATATCTACCCGCCTGCAGGTTTTTTCTGTTTGATAACACACAGTTATTTCGTTTCAACAGTGTGTGATGTTTCTCGTTCCCGCTCCCGTATGCATCCCTGGAAAATATCTGCCCGCCTCGAGGGTTTTTCTGTTTCATAACACACGGTTGTTATTTCCGGACCGTGTGCGATGCACCATCATCCAAATTTTCAATACCCCCGGCATTTCACTCCCGTGTTTGACTCCCTTGTAGTAAAATTTTTGGTAGTCGCGTCATTTCCTCAAACACACCCACACCCCCCTCCACACACACACACACACACACACACACACATGCACACCAAAACCTCCTCGGGGGCGCGCGCGCACACACACACACATACACACATCCTCCCTCGCTCGAAACCCTAGCAAGGTCGCTGCAGCCGCCATAAGGCCTCCATTGTCCACATCTGCCGTTTTTGCCCGTGCAGCTTACCCACCGATCTCCATACCCAGGCCGCCCTGAGTTTCTTAGATGACGCCTGCCGAACACCCCCTTTCCCACAGATCCCCATACCCCACTCCAGAGCGTCGCAGCCTAAGCCCGGCTATGCTTCCCAGGGAGCTTGAGGACCGACTAGCCCAAAGGAGGTTTATCGCGGTCTCTTCAACCGACGTTGCCGAGGAAGCTGACGACCATTACTGGCCGCAAGCACTCAATCAGCGGGCTAGAGTATGCGGGTATGTCGCTGATACGTCTCCAACGTATCTATAATTTTTTATTGGTCCATGCTATAATATTATCTGTTTTGGATGTTTTATATGCATTAACATGCTATTTTATATTATTTTTGGGACAAACCTATTAACCTAGAGCCCAGTGCAAGTTTATGTTTTTTCCTTGTTTTAGAGTTTCGTAGAAAAGGAATTCCAAATGGAGTCCAAACGGAATAAAACCTTTGCGATGATTTTTCTTGGACCAGAAGACACCCCGGAGACTTGAATATCAAGTCGGAGGAGCCACGAGGCAGCCACAAGGGGGGAGGGTGCGCCCCTGACTTGTGGACCACCGGTGACTCCCCTAACCTAATTCCTTCGTCTATATATTCACATATATTCACAACCCACCAAAAGTATCCACGAAAACACTTTTCCACCGCCGCAACCTTCTGTACCTGTGAGATCCCATCTAGGGGCCTTCTCCGGCATCCTACCAGAAGGGGATTCGATCACGGAGGGCTTCTACATCAAATGTATTGCCCTTCTGGTGAAGCGTCAGTAATTTACCACAGACGGTCCATAGCTAGTAGCTAGATGGCTTCTTCTCTCTCTTTGATTCTCAATACAATGTTCTCCTCAATGTTCTTGGAGATCTATCCGATGTAATCTTCTTTTGCGGTGTGTTTGTCGAGATCCGATGAATTGTGGATTTATGATCAGCTTATCTATGAATATTATTTGAATCTTCTCTGAATTATTTTATGCGTGATTTGGTATCTTCGTAGTTCTCTTCGAACTATCGGTTTGGTTTGGCCAACTAGTTTGGTTTTTCTTGCAATGGGAGAAGTGCTTAGCTTTGGGTTCAATCTTGCGGTGTCCTTTCCCAGTGACAGTAGGGGTAGCAAGGCACATATTGTATTGTATCCATCGAGGATAAAAGATGGGGTTTACATCATATTGCTTGAGTATTTTCCTCTACATCATGTCATCTTACTTAATGTGTTATTCTGTTCTTCATGGACTTAATACTCTAGATGTAGGCAGGAGTCGGTCAATGTGTTGTGTAAAAGTAGTAGATGCAGAATCGTTTCGGTCCACTTGACACGAACGTGATGCCTATATTTCATAATCATTGCCTTGGATACCATCATAACTTTGTGCTTTTCTATCAATTGCTCGACTGTAATTTGTTCACCCGCCGTATTATTTATCTTGAGAGAAGCCTCTAGTGAAACCTATGGCCCCCGGGTCAATTTTCCATCTTATAAGTTTCCGATCTACTATTTTGCAATCTTTTACTTTCCGATCTATAAACCAAAAATACCAAAAGTATTTACTTTATCGCTTGTTTAGTTTCATCTATATCTATCAGATTTCACTTTTGCAAGTAACCATGAAGGTATTGACAACCCCTTTATCGTGTGGGGTGCAAATTGTTTGATTGTTTGTGCATGTATTGGTGATTTGTGCGTTGTATCCTACTGGATTGATACCTTGGTTATTAAACTGAGGGAAATACTTATCTCTACTTTGCTGATCACCCTTTCCTCTTCAGGGGAGAAACCAACACAAGCTCAACAAGTAGCAGGAAGAATTTCTGGCGCCGTTGCCGGGGAGATCTACGCCAAGTCAAGACATGCCAAGTACCATTCATAAACTCTCATCTCTTGCATTACATTATTCGCCATTCACCTCTCGTTTTCCTCTCCCCACTTCTAAAACGATTTTTGAAAAGATTTGCCTTTTCTTCGTCCCTCTTCCATTCGTCTTCTTTGTTTTCTTTTTGTGTGCTTGTGTGTTGGATTGCTTGCTTTGTCACGATGGCTCAAGAGAATACCAAATTGTGTGACTTTTCCAACACTAATAACAATGATTTTATTAGTACTCCTATAGCTCCTGCTAGTGCGGAATCTTATGAAATTAATGCCACTTTGCTGAATGTTGTTATGAAAGATCAATTTTCCGGCCCTCCTAGTGAAGATGCCGCATCCCGGCTGAATAATTTCGTTGAGTTGGGCGATATGCAAAAGAAAAAAGATGTGGATAATGATATTGTTAAATTGAAGCTATTTCCGTTCTCACTTCGAGATCGTGCTAAAACTTGGTTTTCATCTTTGCCTAAAACTAGTATTGTTTCATGGAATAAGTGTAAAGATGCTTTTATTTCCAAGTATTTTCCTCCCGCTAAATCATCTCCCTTAGGAACAATATATGAATTTTAAGCAACTTGATCATGAACATGTTGCACAATCTTGGGAGAGGATGAAACTGATGATACGAAATTTCCCTACTCATGGTTTGAAGTTGTGGATGATTATACAAATTTTATTATGCGGGATTGAATTTTTCTTCTAGAAATTTTCTACTAAACTCCTAGATAATATTATGGTTAATTATTCTCATTGGCATAACGAAAGATCTTCCACTAGTAAAAATGTGCATGCGATTGAAGAGATTAATGTTTTGAGTGGAAAGATGGATGAACTTGTGAAATTATTTGCTAGCAAGAGTGCTTCTATTGATCCTAATGATATGCCTTTGTCTACTTTGATTGAAAATAACAATGAATCTATGGATGTGAATTTTGTTGGTAGGAACAATTTGGTAATAACGCGTATAGAGGTAATTTCAATCCTAGGCCATTTCATCATAATTCCTCTAATAATTATGGTAATTCCTGCAACAATTATTATGGAAATTATAATAAGATGCCCTCTGATTTTGTGAATAGTGTTAAAGAATTATGAGTTCACAAAAGAATTTTAATGCTTTGGTTGAAGAAATATTGCTTAAGATTGATGATTTTGCTAGGAACGTGGATAAAATTTCTCTTGATGTTGATTCTTTGAAACTTAGAACTATTCCACTCAAGCATAATATCAATGTGTCTCTTGGGGCTATGAGAATTTTCATTGATGAGTGCAAAGAAAGAAACACTAAGATCTGTGCTAAAGGAGATTGGTTTATAAAATCGTGTTCTTCTAGTTTCCGTGAAAATAATGATGATGATCTTAAAGTGATTGATGTAACTCCTATTGAATCTTTGTTTTCTAATATAAATCTTGATGGGACTGGAGATGTGTCAACTTTAGTTAAAAGGCGTCCCAATGATTCAGAGTTTTTAGATCTTGATGCAAAAATTGATAAAAGTGGGATTGGAGAGGTCAAAACTTTAAGTAGCAATGAACCCACTCTTTTGGATTTCAAGGAAGTTAATTATGATAATTGTTCTGTAATAGATTGTATTTCCTTGTTGCAATCCATGTTCAATTCTCCTCATGCTTATAATCAAAACAAAGCTTTTACTAAACATATTGTTGATGCTATGATGTAATCTTTTGAAGAAAAGCTTGAATTGGAAGTTTCTATCCCTAGAAAACTTTATGATAAGTGGGAACCTACTATTAAGATTAAGATTAAAGATTATGAGTGCCATGCTTTGTGTGATTTGGGTGCTAGCATTTCCATGATTCCAAAAACTTTATGTGATGTGTTAGGTTTTCGTGAATTTGATGATTGTTCTTTAAGTTTGCATCTTGCGGATTTCACTATTAAGAAACCTATGGGAAGGATTAATAATGTTCTTATTGTCTCCAATAGGAATCATGTGCCCGTAGATTTCATTGTTCTTGATATAGATTGCAATCCTACATGTCCTATTATCTTGGTAGACCTTTCCTTAGAATGATTGGTGCAATTATTGATATGAAAGATGGAAACATTAGATTTCAATTTCCGTTAAGGAAGGGCATGGAACACTTTCCAAGAAAGAAAATTAAATTTACATACGAATCAATTATGAGAGCTACTTATGGATTGCATAACAAAGATGATAATACCTAGATCTATTTGTGTTTTTATGAATAGCTAAGGGCGTTGAACAATAGCGCTTGTTGGAAGGCAATCCAATTTCATTTTCGTTCTTGGATTTTTGCTTCTATTTTGCAATAAATAGTTCATCTAGCCTCTGGTTAGATGTGGTTTTGTGTTTTAATTAGTGTTTGTGCCAAGTAAGACCTTTGGGATGGCTTACTGTGATAGTTAATTTGATCTTGCTGAAAAACAGAAACTTTTGCGCTCAGGAAAACAATTCTCATTTTTAACAGAAGCGTGATAAAATACTGATTATTTTTTAAGAAGATTAATAAAAAAAATTATCAGTTTTCCTAATGATGCAGAATTTTTGGAGTTACAGAAGTATTTGAGAGTTATAGATTACTACAGACTGTTCTGTTTTTGACAGATTCTGTTGTCTATGTGTTGTTTACTTATTTTGATGAATCTATGGGTAGTATCGGGGGGTATAAACCATGGAAAAGTTGGAATACAGTATATATTACACCAATATAAATAAAGAATGAGTTCACAATAGTACCAAAAGTGTTGATTTATTTTCTTATACTAAGGGAGCTTATGAGATTTTATGTTGAGTTTTGTGTTATCAAGTTTTCAAGTTTTGGGTAAGGATTTGATGGACTGTTGAATAAGGAGTGGAAAGAGCCTAAGTTTGGGGATGCCAAAGGAACCCCAAGGTAATATTCAAGGACAACCAAGAGCCTAAGCTTGGGGATGCCCCGGAAGGCCTCCCCTCTTTCGTCTTTGTCTATCATTAACTTTATTTGAGGCTATGTTTTTATTCACCACATGATATGTGTTTTTCTTGGAGCCTCTGGTATGATATGAGTCTTTGCTTTTTAGTTTGCAACAATCATCCTTGCTGTACACACCTTTTGAAAGGGACACGCATGAATCGTGATTTATTAGAATACTCTATGTGCTTCACTTATATCTTTTGAGCTAGGCAATTTTGCTCTAGTGCTTCACTTATATCATTTTAGAGCACGGCGGTGGTTTTATTTTATAGAAATTGTTGAACTCTGATGCTTAACTTATATTATTTTGAGAGTCTTTAAACAGCACGGTAATTTGCTTTGGTTATAAATTTAGTCCTAATATGATAGACATCAAAGAGGGATATAATAAAAACTTTCATATAAGGTGCATTGAATACTATGAGAAGTTTGATTCTTCATGATTGTTTTGAGATATAAAGGTGGTGATATTAGAGTCATGCTAGTGAGTAATTGTGAATTGGAGAAATACGTGTGTTAAGGTTTGTGATTCCCGTAGCATGCATGTATGGTGAACCGTTATGTAACGATGTTGGAGCATGAGGTATTTTTTGATTGTCTTTCTTATGAGTGGCGGTCAGGGACGAGCGATGGTCTTTTCCTACCAATCTATCCCCCTAGGAGCATGCGCGTAGTACTTCATTTTGATAACTAATAGTTTTTGCAATAATTATGTGAGTTCTTGATGACTAATGTTGAGTCCATGGATTATACGCACTCTCACCCTTCCACCATTGCTAGCCTCTCTAGTACCCCGCACCTTTCGCAGGTACCATACACCCACCATATTCCTTCCTCAAAATAGCCACCATACCTACCTATTGTGGCATTTCAATAGCCATTTCAAGATATATTGCCATGCAACTCTCCACCGTTCCGTTTATTATGACATGTTCCATCATTGTCATATTGCTTTGCATGATCATGTAGTTGACATAGTATTTGTGGCAAAGCTACCGTTCATAATTGTTTCATACATGGAACTCTTGATTCATTGCACGTCCCGATACACCGCTAGAGGCATTCATATAGAGTCATATTTTGTTCTAAGTATCGAGTTGTAAGTAAATAAAAGTGTGATGATCTTCATTATTAGAGCATTGTCCCATGTGAGGAGAAAAGGGGGAGGCCAAAGAAGCCAAACCAATAAAAATGAGAGAAAAAGGAGAAGGGGCAATGTTACTATCCTTTTCTCCACACTTGTGCTTCAAAGTAGCACCATGATCTTCATGATAGAGAGTATCCTATGTTGTCACTTTCATATACTAGTGGGAATTTTTCATTATAGAAATTGGCTTGTATATTCCAATGATGGGCTTCCTCAAATTGCCCTAGGTCTTCATGAGCAAGCAAGTTGGATGCACACCCACTTAGTTTTCTTTTGAGCTTTCATAAAGTTATAGCTCTAGTGCATCCATTGCATGGCAATCCCTACTCACTCACATTGATATCTATTGATGGGCATCTCCATAGCCCGTTGGTACGCCTAGTTGATGTGAGCCCATCTCCTTATTTTTGTCTTCTCCACAACCACCATATTCTATTCCACCTATAGTGCTATGTACATGGCTCATGCTCATGTATTGCATGAAATTTGAAAAAGTTTAAGAACATCAAAAGTATGGAACGATTCTTGGCTTGTCATCGGGTTTGTGCATGATTTGAATATTTTGTGTGATGAAGATGGATGCTACGTCTTGAGCTTGCGTTGGTTTTCCCCGAAGAGGAGAGGATGATGCAGCAGAGTAGCTTAAGTATTTCCCTCAGTTTTTGAGAACCAAGGTATCAATCCAGTAGGAGGCCACACGCAAGTCCCTCGTACCTACACAAAGCAAATAACTCCTCGCAACCAACGCGAATAGGGGTTGTCAATCCCTTCACGGTCACTTACGAGAGTGAGATCTGATAGATAATATTTTTGGTATTTTTGGTATAAAGATGCAAGGTAAAATAAAAGGCAAAGTAAAAATGCAAAGCAATAATAGAGCGTAGGAAGATTAATATGATGAAAATAGACCCGGGGGCCATAGATTTCACTAGTGGCTTCTCTCAAGAGCATAAGTATTTTACGGTGGGTGAACGAATTGCTGTTGAGCAATTGATGTAATTGAGCATAGTTATGGCGGTATCTAGGTATGATCATGTATATAGGCATCACGCCTCGAGACAAGTAGAACCCGACTCGCTGCATCTACTACTATTACTCCACTCATCGACCGCTATCCAGCATGCATCTAGAGTATTAAGTTAATGAAAACAGAGTAATGTCTTAAGCAAGATGACATGATGTAGAGGAATAAACTCATGCAATATGATAAATAACCCATCTTGTTATCCTCGATGGCAACAATACAATACGTGCCTTGTAACCCTTTCTGTCACTGGGTAAGGACACCGCAAGATTGAACCCAAAGCTAAACACTTCTCCCATTGCAAGAAATGCCAATCTAGTTGGCCAAACCAAATGGATAATTCGAAGAGACTTGTAAAGATAACTCAATCATACATAAAAGAATTCAGAAAAGGTTCAAATATTGCTCATAGATAATCTTGATCATAAACCCACAATTCATCGGTCTCAACAGACACACCGCAAAAAGAAGATTACATCGAATAGATCTCCACGAGAGAGGGAGAACATTGTATTGAGATCCAAAGATGCAGAAGAAGCCATCTAGCTACTAACTATGGACCCGAAGGTCTGAAGTAAACTACTCACACTTCATCGGAGAGGCTATGATGATGATGTAGAAGCCCTCCATGGTGGATTCCCCTTCCGGCGAAGCTCCGGAACAGGCCCCAAGATGGGATCTCGTGGATACAGAAAGTTGCAGTGGTGGAATTAGGTTTTTGGCTCCGTATCTAATCTGTTGGGGGTACGTAGGTATATATAGGAGGAAGAAGTACGTCGGTGGAGCTCCGAGTGGCCCACGAGGTAGGGGGCGCGCCCTAGGGGGGGGCGCCCTCCACCCTCGTGACCGCCTCGGGGTTTTCTTGACGGAGGGTCCAAGTCTCCTGGGTCTTATCTTATGAGAAAATCACGTTCCGGAAGGTTTCATTCTATTTGGACTCTGTTTGATATTCTGTTTTTTCGAAATACTGAAATAGGCAAAAACAGCAATTCTGGGCTGGGCCTCCGGTTAATAGGTTAGTCCCAAAAATAATATAAAAGTGGAAAATGAAGCCCAATATAGTCCAAAACAATAGATAATATAGCATGGAGCAATCAAAATTTATAGATACATTGGAGACGTATCAGGCATCCCCAAGCTTAATTCCTGCTCGTCCTCGAGTAGGTAAATGATAAAAAGAGAATTTTTGATACGGAGTGCTACTTGGCATAATTTCAATGTAACTCTTCTTAATTGTACTATGAATATTCAGATCCGAAAGATTCAAGACAAAAGTTCATATTGACATTGTCGGCGTTCTAGGAAAGGGGGTACCCAGACTTGCCTGCCTGCGGCCTGCGGCGTGGCTCAAGGGGTGACCCAGCACGGCCCATCTTCATCAGCACAAGCTCAAGACCCTCGCGAGGGACCAAGCCTTGCGGGGAGGACGACAGGAAGCTTCCTCAGCCACGACCTCGTCAGGCTGGCTCGCGAGGAGGCGGAGAGATCAAGGCGGGGTACCTCACGAGGTGCCCATGACGCAAGCCATGACGACCAAGGGCGCCAGGCGGGTGCCAGCCCGCGTAGTGTCCTCGTTTCCTCTTTGGTGCAAAGGAGGCAAGCGCAGGCAAGAGCATCAAGCAAATGCAACCATTTCGGTGCAACAAGACCAAGACCAACACAACGGCAGGAAGGAGGTCATCGTGGAGCCCAAGCCAAGGCCATCGCCGAGCCTTTGACAGGCGAGGACCAACTTTAGTCAGGATAAGTGTACTAGATGTTCCCCTTCAAAATGGCCATTTGTTTGCGCCCTTCCCGCTCAATATTTGGTAAGAGGCCCAAGGCCTCTGCCTATAAATAGGACTAGCCACCCACAGGGCAGGGCAACTTGAATCGAGAGGCAAGGGAGAACAGAGCGAGAGCATCTTAAGTCGAGAGAGAGAGAGAGTGAGAGAAGCGACCGAACTCCCCCTAGCAGTTCGTCGCACCGGCCAAGAACAGACCCTCGCGAGGCTGTTATTCCTTGTACTGTTCATCATCAGCCCCTGAGGCAATCCACCACACCACACACTGGAGTAAGGTATTACACCACAATGGTGGCCCGAACCAGTATAAACACTGTGTCCCTTTTGTTGCTCTTTGTGTAGTTTAGATCCTTGCGAGGCGACGAGGGGTAGGTAGGTTGGAGGTGAGATCTCCGCGTGCACCCCAGAGTTTGAACCTAGAGGGTCTGCCGGAACCCAAAATCTGACATTTGGCGCGCCAGGTAGGGGCGCGCCGGAGCTTTCCCTTCCGCCGACCCGCCTCCGCCAACATCGCGATTCGCTCTATGATGAGCAGCGCGCCGCCCACTTCGGTCGCTAGCGCCGGCGCAGGGGCTAGGGGGCTCCGAGCCTTGGCCCTAGCCTTGCGACAGGTGCAGTGGCGAACAAGTTCAATCCGAAGACGCCACCGCGCTACAATGGCACGACTGATCCACTGGCCTTCCCGCCGGGCGTGACGAGGAGGCCGTCCTCGGCAGAGGGCAACGATGTGGCCATGGCTAATCGCTTCCCATGGCCCTCACCGCGCTTCAAGACATGTAGCTGCTCCACCGCCAAGCCAGGGCCTCTTGGGAGGAGCTGCGAACCTCTTCCTCGCCCAAAGATGTCAAGGCCAGCGCTTCGGTTGTCGCAGCCTCTCGGGCGGCTCGTGATGCGCCACCTTCAGCCGCCACGTCAAGCCATTAAATGCTCGCGATCGGCGCTGCCTCCGCGCGGCAGGGGGCTCCTCCGGGTCGGTCGGTGCCCAAGGCCGATCTGGTCTTCAGCTTGGAGGACCACCCCTCCAACTCAGCATGCTCGGGCGCGCTCGGCGGCGCGGGCCTCAGCGTGCTCTCGGTTGAAGCCTTCAGCCTCCTCCACATACCACCGGAGCGGCTTTAGCCTAGCAGGCCCTTCTTCGGCGTCGGAGGCGGTTCAGCTGGCTCCCTGGGGCAGATCCGTCTTCCGGTGACCTTCGGCACCTACGACAACTTCCGCACGGAGCTAATCGACTTCGACATCGCCCCCATCGGCCTCCCATACAACGCCATCCTCGGCTACCCAGCACTAGCCCGATTCATGGCCGCGACTCACCCAACGTACAACCTAATGAAGATGCCCGGGAGCAACGGCGTCCTCACCATGTCCGGAGACGCCGGGGATGCGTTGCAAGTGCTCAAGCTCGTCTTGAAGACTGCGGCGGCAGCACAACCCGCCGACTCAGACGCCCCTGAGCCCAAGGGGGCTGCGCCGGCCAACAAGAAGCAGTTGTTCACCCAAGACAAGGCAGAAACCAAGCAGATACTGGTCGACGAGGACGGATCCACTAACGCCACCTTCACCATAGGCGCCAACCTTGAGCCCGAGCAGGAGGAGGCCCTGGTCAAGTTCCTACACGCGAATAAGAAGGTATTCGCATGGGAACCTGATCAGTTGGCCAAGGTGGATCCCGAGGCGAATCGAGCACCACCTCAACGCAGCCCCAACGACGCCCGTGAAGCGTAAAGCGAGACGCCATCCACCGAGAAGCAGGCTTTCATCATCCAAGAGACCCGCAAGCTAGAAGCAGCAGGGGTCATTCGCGAGGTCCGATACCCAGATTGGTTGGCTAACCCGGCTGTCGTGCCAAAGAAAGGGGGGAAGGAACGCATGTGTGTCGACTTCACCAACCTCAACAAAGCCTGCCCGCAGATCCATTCCCGCTCCCCGTATCGATCGATCATCGATTCCACACCGAAAAGCGACCTATTATGTTTCCTCGATGCCTTTTCCGCTATCACCAGATCAAGATGGCGGTAGAAAGGCGTGGAAAAAGCGGCTTTCCGACCCGTGTGGAGTGTCTTGCTACACATGCATGTCGCTCGGGCTGCGAACGCAGGGCGACCTTTTCGGGCCGATGCACATCACCTTGGGTCCGCAGCTCGGGAGGAATGTTGAGGCTTACGTCGATGACATTGCGGTGAAGTCTCGGGAGGCCAGAACCCTGATACAAGACCTGGAGGAAACCTTCGCGAGCTTCAACGCAGTGAACCTGCGGCTCAACCCGGAGAAGTGTGTGTTTGGGGTCCCCTCAGGCAAGCTCTTGGGCTTACTAGTGTCCCATCGGGGCATCGAGGCTAACCCAGAAAAGGTCAAGGCAGTCGAGGACATGAGCCCGCCGAAGACCCTCAGAGAAATGCAAAATCTCACTGGGCGCGTGACCGCACTAGGATGCTTCATCTCCAAGTTGGGGGAACGAGCGCTACCCTTCTTCAAGCTAATGAAGAAAAAGGGCCCCTTTGAATGGACTGAAGAGGCCGACAAGGCGTTCCAAGATCTCAAAAGGTACTTAACCAGCCCTCCAGTAATGGTGGCTCCGCGCCCTCTAGAGCCCCTGGTGCTCTACCTTGCAGCCACTCCCTACTCTGCAAGCGCAGCCCTGGTGGCGGTTAGGGAGGAGCGTTGGACCAAAGCCGCGGCAGCTGCCCGGGTCAAGGCGGCAAAGATCAAGGGGCCACACAGAGACCACTACCACAACCGAGAAGGATCAGCCGCCGCAGGAAGCACACTCGAACAGAAGAGACCCTCCTCGGCGACCAACCGCTGGGGGCTCCACTGTCTCAGGAGGCGCCACGGCCTCCGGAGGACGCCAACAACACCAGCACTCCCAACCTCGTCGAACACCCTATGTACTTCGTCAGCACAGTGTTGCGGGACGCGAGGGTGCGGTACACCCATGCCCCAGAAACTCCTCCTCGCTCTCTTGGTGGCCTCACGCAAGCTGCGGCATTATTTTCAGGGCCATCACATCAAGGTTGTCTCAGCGTACCCCTTGGAAAGGGTGCTCAGGAGCCCCAACTCGGCTGGAAGAGTCACTGAGTGGAACATCGAGTTGCAAGCGTTTCAGCTAGAATTCAGCACCACCAGAGTCATCAAGGGAGCAGTGCTAGCGGACTTCGTGGCGGAATGGACGGAGGCGCCGGGCCTCAAGGCTGATGAGGATCAATCCCTCTCCCCGGGAAGCGAGGCACCGGACGGTTGGATCATGTACTTCGACGGGGCGTTCTCCAGACACGGCGCGGGAGCTGGCGCGGTGCTTATATCTCCTACTCAAGACAAGCTCTACTACGCCGTGCAGCTCTGTTTCCAGCACGGAGAAAAGGTCTCCAACAACATAGCAGAATATGAAGGCCTGATAGCAGGCCTGAAGGCCGTGGTTGCCCTGGGAGTGAAGCGCCTTACTATCAAGGGTGATTCACAACTCCTCGTCAACTTCTCCAACAAAGTATACGAGCCGAGGGATGAGCACATGGAAGCCTACCTTGCGGAGGTCCGCAGGATGGAGAAGCAGCCTGGGACTGGAGTTGCAGCATGTGCCTCGTGGCACCAATCAAGAGGCTGACGACATCGCCAAACGGGCATCCAGGTGGCTACCTCAGGAACCTGGCATCTTTGAGGAGCGGCTCTTCAAGCCCTCGGCAACGCCATCGCTATCAAGCACGGTGCAGCCTCGGGAAGAGCTCCCCCAGCCACCTGCCTCGGGAGCCCTTGGTCAGGCCCGGCCTCGAGCGTGGTTCTGCCTCGACGCTGGAGCCTCAGGAGGGGTGCTGGATCACAGAGCTCCGGAGCTACCTGACGCAAGGGACCTTGCCGGAAAAGGAGGAGGAAGCGGAGCGTGTGGCGCGGCAAGCCACGACGTACTGTATCAGGGATGGAGAGCTCTACCGGAAGCGACCGAATGATGTGTCCCTACGTTGCATTTCCAGGGAGCAAGGGAAGGAGCTCTTTGGCGGAACATACACGATGGAGATCAGGGCATCATTCGTCATCACGGACCCTCGTTGGCAAGGCGTTCAGCTGGGTTCTATTGGCCCATCAAGGCCAATGATGCCGTGGAACTGGTGAAGGCTTGCGAGGCCTGCCAATTCCATGCCAAGCAGATCCATCACCGGCGGAGGTCGCAAACTATCCCCTCTCGTGGCCATTCACGGTTGGGGCTGGATATCCTGGGCCCGTTTCCTCGGGCGCCAGGAGGCTATCACTACCTCTACGTCGTCGTGGACAAGTTCACCAAGTGGGCTGAAGTGGAAGCCGTCCGCACCATCCCCGCAGGTTCCGCGGTCAAGTTCATTAAGGGCATCGTGAGCCGGTTCAGGGTGCCGAACCGCATCATCACCGACAATGGTTCACAGTTCACCAGTAACCTCTTCAAAACATACTGTGCTAACCTTGGGACGCAGGTTTGGTACGCTTCGGTAGCGCACCCACGGAGCAACGGTCGTGCCGAAGCGGCCAACATGTAGGTCCCGAGGGGCCTCAAAACCAGGACATTCAAGAAGAAGCCGGAGGCTCGCGGCAGAGGCTAGTACGACGAGCTTCATCCGTGTTGTGGTCCATCCGACGACCGCGACTCGCCGACCGGGCGAGACCCCGTTCTTCCTGGTCTATGGAGCTGAAGCGGTCCTCCCTCATGAGGTCCGACGTCGTTCCGCACGGGTCCTGGCGTTCGATGAGGCGCAGCAGGACGCCATGCGGGGGACGGACCTCGTGCTGGGGGAGGAGCATCGTCGAGAAGCCACGCTGCGAGCGGCGAGGTACCAACAAGCACTGCGGCGATACCACTGCCGCAACGTTCGCCCCAGAACTCTTGAGGTAGGGGACCTCGTGCTCAGAACGGGTTCTCTCCAGGGAGGGACTGCATAAGCTCTCTCCCTTGTGGGAGGACCCGTTCAAGGTTGTTCATGTTTCCAGGCCCGGCTCCGCGTGCTTGGAAACTCAGGAGGGGGTGCCCGTCCATAACGCGTGGAACGTCCAGCACCTCCGGAGGTTTTACACCTAAAAAGGCCCGGTGCCTGTGAAGAAGGCATATGCCTGTGAAGCTTATCTTTCTGAGAAAGGCCCGGTGCCTGTGAAGAAGGCGAATGCCTGTGAAGTTGTTCCGTTTTGGAAAAGGTCCAGAACCTGTGAAGAAGGCAAACGCATGTGAAGCTTATCTTTCTGAGAAAGGCCCGGAGCCTGTGAAGAAGGCTAATGCCTGTGAAGTTCGCTTCCCCCAAGAAAGGCCCGGAGCCTGTGAAGAAGGCCAATGCCTGTGAAGCTCGCCGCCCGTGACACTCTCACGTAATAATGAGTTGGTGTTGTACACGCCCCGGAGTCTCAGGAGTGCCGGCCTCAGGCCCTGGGGCTCCCTCCCACGCCCAGTGGCAGCACTTAGCTCCGCGCTGGCGAGAAGACGTCGAAGACTAGATTAGGTGCCGGACGCGGCTTTTTCATTTGCTTTCTGCAGTTGGCTTGTTCTTTCCCATTTGAAGTTTTATTGAAGTTGTTGCCGCCTTTGGCTTGTGACTCTTTGCCTTCTTCGCTCTCCTGCCTCGATTTCTCTCGCACGAGTCTCGCGAGGGAGCAACGCGGGCGCCCTCACGAGTTTTTTCTGCCCCTATTGTTTGAGGCTTCCCTAACCGGGTCTACCAAGGGACCACCCCTCCAAATTGCGTCCCCACGGCACAAGCAAAGTAACACAGTGACCTGGGTCGGTGGCTCTCAAGAATCGAGGCCTAAGCTACCTCTCCTGGCTAATCTTTGCAGGGCATGAAGCATTCGACGAGGCCTCGGCCTTGGGAGGCGAAGACCGCGATAGGTCGCCCCCAAGCTAAGTAATTTCTACACACAGGCGTGGCACAGAAGCCTAATACATAAATAGAGGAACAGTACGATAATTAACAGCAACAGTCCAAGCACGCCCCCGCGGGCCCTACACTACTGACTCTTTGTGCAGGAAAAGGAAAAGAACAAAGCAAGCGCGGCTCGCTTGACACCAACTCGCGGCGAAGGCTCGATCTGCCTTCGGAGCTCAGGCGGACTCCCTCTCGCGCTTCACCGAGGCGCGACGACGGGCAGACCCGCTACCTCCCTCCAGCGCGGGCGGCGCATGGAGGCTGGGCATGGCCATCGCCGGCGTTTCCGGGAACGGGGTCCCAGACTTGCACTGCGGGCCTGCGGGCGTGGCTCGAAGGAGGCCCAGCACGGCCCATCTTCATCAACGCAAGATCAAGACCCTCGCGAGGGGCCAAGCCTCGCGGGGCGGACGACAAGGAGCTTCTTGAGCACGGCCTCGTCAGGCTGGCTCATGACGAGGCGGAGAGTTCAAGGCAGGGTACCTCGCGAGGTGCCCATGACGCAAGCCATGACGACCAAGGGCGCCAGTCGGGCGCCAGCCCGCGCAGTGTCCTCCTTTACTCTTTGGTGCAAAGGGAGCAAGCGCAGGCGAGAGCATCAAGCAAAGGCATCCGTTTTGGTGCAACAAGACCAAGACCAGCCCAACGGGGCTGGATGGGAGTCATCGTGGAGCCCAAGCAGGCGTCATCACCAGAGCCTTTGGCAGGCGAGGACCAACTTTAGTCAGGATAAGTGTACCCGCTGTTCCCCTTCAAAATGGACAATTGTTGGCGCCCTTCCCGCTCAATATTTGGGAAGAGGCCCAGGGCCTTCGCCTATAAATAGGAGTAGCCACCCCCAGGGCGGAGAGGGCCGAAATCTTCATCAAGAAACCAGTAGCTAGAGCGACTGAACACCACCTAGCAGTTCATCGCACCCGCCAAGAAGAGACCCTCACAAGGCTGTTCTTCCTTGTATTGTTCCTCATCAGCCCAAGAGGCAATCCACCACACCACACACTAGAGTAGGGTATTACACCACAATGGTGGCCTGAACCAGTATAAATCCCGTGTCTCTTGTGTTGTTCTGTTTAGTAGTTTAGGTCCCAGCGATTCGGCAAGGTGCGAGACGGGGGAGGGTTGGATCTCCGCGCGCACCCCAGTGTTCGAACCTCAAGGGTCTGCCGGAACCCGAAATCCGACAGCCACCGTTGGAGGAGCCACTGTCTGAAGAAGAGTCGCCGAAGCTCGACGAACCCCGAGCGCCGCCGGACACGCGCGCGTTGTCGTCTTCATCCCGATCGTCTCCGTGGCTGGGCCCACGGCCGCTGTCGTCATCCTCAGGGCAGCACCCAGCACGGCGACCGTCTTCCCCGAACACCCTCACATAGAGGGTGGCATCGCCGTCGAACTTGAAGTGCAGGGTGCACCGCCCGGCTCGCACCACGCTGCGGCAAACGTTTACCGCTGGTCGTGGCCACGCCCCAGCTGGCCGAGACCTCCAAATGAAGCTCAGAGGCCAGCTGCACTAACCGTCCGCTTTGAGCGAGGCCGCCTGGGTGCCGCCGGAAGTTCACCTAAAAGGAAGCGGGGAAGCTGGAGCCAGGTGCTGGTCGGCTCCGCCGACCACACGACAAACTCCGGCAGCACCTTTGTCATGTGGAACGCGGCCTAGGGGGTCGCCCGGCCGTAGCGCGCCCGCCATCAACGGCCTGACGCCCGTCACCGCGTGGGAGATCGCCTCCACGGTTGCGAGAAGCCGCTACAGGAGCCATAGGGTGCTTGCGAGGACAGCCTCGACCGCGCTTGGTTGGGGGAGAGTCAGGCTCCACCTGGCGGGCCTTTCCCTTCTCTGCGGATGAGAACCTCTTTGGCGGAGCCATGGAGAAGAAGGAGAAGCAAGAAGAGATGGACTGGAAGGGCACGCGCCGTCCCGTACTTATAGCCGGGGAAGGCCAACCGTCGACCTCCACGATCACAGGTAATCATGACCCGCTTTGCATGCAGGGACTTGTCAATTCGTGCAGTCGCCGAGGCGTCGTGGGGAAGCAGAGACGCCCACGTCCAATCAACCGCCACGCGGCGCCCAAGGCCGCAGGCTATTAGGGCCCACGGTGCTTCGCACTTGCCCCATCGCTTCTCTGATAAGCCAAGTCCAGGCGCGCCTTGGGCCCGGGGGCTACTGTCGCCGTTCTAGGAAAGAGGGTACCCAGACTTGCCTGCCTGCGGCCTGCGGCGTGGCTCAAGGGGTGGCCCAGCACGACCCATCTTCATCAGCACAAGCTCAAGACCCTCGCTAGGGACCAGATTGCTGAAGCGGATTTACGTGAAGCTACCTCGTGCACGGCCTCGTTAGGCTTGCTCGCGAGGAGGCAGAGAGATCAAGGCGGGGTACCTCAAGAGGTGCCCATGACGCAAGCCATGACGACCAAGGGCGCCAGGCGGGACCCAGCCCGCGCAGTGTCCTTGTTTCCTCTTTGGTGCAAAGGAGGCAAGCGCAGGCGAGAGCATCAAGCAAAGGCAACCATTTCGGTGCAACAAGACCAAGACCAACACAACGGCAGGAAGGAGGTCATCATGGAGCCCAAGCTTGGCGTCATCGCCGTGAGCCTTTGACAAAGCGAGGACCAACTTTAGTCAGGATAAGTGTACTAGATGTTCCCCTTCAAAATGGCCAATTGTTGGCGCCCTTCTCGCTCAATATTTGGGAAGAGGCCCAGGGCCTCTGCCTATAAATAGGACTAGCCACCCACAGAGCAGGGCACCTTGAATCGAGAGGCAAGGGAGAACAGAGCGAGAGCATCTTAAGTCGAGAGAGAGAGAGAGAGAGAGAGAGAGAGAGAGAGAGATAGAGAGAGAGAGGCGACCGAACTCCCCCTAGCAGTTCGTCGCACCGGCCAAGAACAGACCCTCACGAGGCTGTTCTTCCTTGTACTATTCATCATCAGCCCCTGAGGCAATCCACCACACCACACACTGTAGTAGATTATTACACCACAAATGGTGGCCCGAACCAAGATAAACATTGTGTCCCTTGTGTTGCTCTTTGTGTAGTTTAGATCCTTGCGAGGCGACGAGGGGTAGGTAGGTTGGAGGTGAGATCTCCGCGTGCACCCCAGAGTTCGAACCTAGAGGGTCTGCCGGAACCCGAAATCCGACAGACATAAAAATAATAATACTTCAAGCATACTAACAAAGCAATCATCTCTTCTCAAAATAACATGGCCAAAGAAAGTTATCCCTACAAAATCATATAGTCTGGCTATGCTCTATCTTCACCACACAAAATATTTAAATCATGCACAACCCCGATGACAAGCCAAGCAATTGTTTCATACTTTTGACATTCTCAAAACTTTTTCAATCTTCACGCAATACATGAGCGTGAGCCATGGATATAGCATTATATGTGGAATAGAATGGTGGTTGTCGAGAAGACAAAAAGAGGGAAGATAGTTTCACATCAACTAGGCGTATCAACGGGCTATGGAGATGCCCATCAATAGATATCAATGCGAGTGAGTAGGGATTGCCATGCAACGGATGCACTAGAGCTATAAGTATATGAAAGCTCAACAAATGAAACTAAGTGGGTGTGCATCCAACTCGCTTGCTCACGAAGACCTAGGGCAATTTGAGTAAGCCCATCATTGGAATATACAAGCCAAGTTCTATAATGAAAAATTCCCACTAGTATATGAAAGTGACAAAATGAGAGACTCTCTATTGTGAAGATCATGGTGCTACTTTGAAGCACAAGTGTGGTAAAAGGATAGTAACGTTGTCCCTTCTCTCTTTTTCTCTCATTTTTTTATTTGGGCCTTTTCTCTTTTCTTTTTTTATGGCCTTTTTTCGTCCGGAGTCTCATCTCGACTTACGGGGGAGTCGTAGTCTCCATCATCCTTTCCTCACTTGGGACAATGCTCTAAAAATGATGATCATCACACTTTTATTTACTTACAACTCAAGAATTACAACTCGATACTTAGAACAAAGTATGACTCTATATGAATGCCTCCGGTGGTGTACCGGGATATGCAATGATTCATAAGTTACATGTATGAAAGAATTATGAATGGTGGCTTTGCCACAAATACGATGTCAAATATATGATCATGCTAAGCAATATGACAATGATGGAGCGTGTCATAATAAACGGAACGGTGGAAAGTTGCATGGCAATATATCTCGGAATGGCTATGGAAATGCCATGATAGGTAGGTATGGTGGCTGTTTTAAGGAAGGTTTATGGTGGGTGTATGATACCGGCGAAAGGTGCGCGGTATTAGAGAGGCTAGCAATGGTGGAAGGAGGAGAAGTGCGTATAATCCATGGACTCAACATTAGTCATAAAGAACTCATATACTTATTGCAAAAATCTACAAGTTATCAAAGCAAAGTATTACGCGCATGCTCCTAGGGGATAGATTGGTAGGAAAAGACCATCGTCGTCCCGACCGCCACTCATAAGGAAGACAATCAATAAATAAATCATGCTCCGACTTCATCACATAACGGTTCACCATACGTGCATGCTACGGGAATCACAAACTTTAACACAAGTATTTCTCAAATTCACAAATACTCAACTAGCATGACTCTAATATTACCACCTTCATATCTCAAAAAAATTATCAAGCATCAAACTTTTCTTAGTCTTCAACACACTCAAAAGAAAGTTTTACAAATCTTGAATACCAAGCATATTATTAATTTAAGCAAATTACCATGCTATTTAAGACTCTCAAAATGATCTAAGTGAAGCATGAGAGATCAATAGTTTCTTTAAAACAAATCCACCACCGTGCTCTAAAATATATAAGTGAAGTACTAGAGCAAAACTATAAAGCTCAATAGATATAAGTGAAGCACATAGAGCAAAGCTATATAGCTCAAAAGATATAAGTGAAGCACATAGAGTATTCTAACAAATTACAATTCATGTATGGCTCTCTCAAAAGGTGTGTGCAGCAAGGATGATTGTGGTAAACTAACAATCAAAGACGCAAATAATACAAGACGCTCCAAGCAAAACACATATCATGTAGTGAATAAAAATATAGCTCCAAGTAAAGTTACCGATGGAAGTGGACGAAAGAGGGGATGCCTTCCGGGGCATCCCCAAGCTTTGACTTTTTGGTGTCCTTGGATTATATTGGGGGTGCCATGGGCATCCCCAATCTTAGGCTCTTGCCACTCCTTGTTCCATAATCCATCAAAAGATTTCACCCAAAACTTGAAAACTTCACAACACAAAACTCAACAGAAATCTCGTAAGCTCCGTTAGCGAAAGAGAACAAAAGATCACTTCAAGGTACTGTAATGAACTCATTCTTTATTTATGTTGGTGTTAAACCTACTGTATTCCAACTTCTCTATGTATTATAAACTATTTTACTAGTCATAGATTCATCAAAATAAGCAAACAACACACGAAAAACAGAATCTGTCAAAAACAGAACAGTCTGTAGTAATCTGTAACTAACGCAAACCTCTGGAACTTAACAAAATTCAGAAAAAATAGGAAGACCTAGGCAATTTGTTTATTGATCAGCAGCAATTGGATTCACTATTTTATCACGTTCTGGTGATTTTTAACAATTGTTTTCGTGAACAGAAAGTTTCTGGAAATTACAGCAAGATCAAATAACTATTATCCAAGAAGATCCTATAGGTTTAACTTGGCACAAACACTAATTAAAACATAAAACCACATCTAAACAGAAGGTAGATGGATTATTTATTCCTAAACAGAAAAAACAAAAAAACTAAAAATAAAATTGGGTTGCCTCCCAACAAGCGCTTTTCTTTAAAGCCTTTTTAGCTAGGCATTGAGACTTCAATGATGCTCACAGGAAAGACAAGAATTGAGGCACAAAGAGAGCATCATTAAACATGTGACAAACACACTTAAGTCTAACATACTTACTATGCATAGGCATATTATAGGCAAACAAATTATCATAGCAAGCAAAAACTAACATATGCAAGGAAGTGGAAAGGAACAATAGCAATCTCAACATAATGAGAGGTAATTTAGTAACATGAAAATTTCTATAACCATATTTTCCTCTCTCATAATAATTACATGTTGGATCATAAGAAAATTCAACAATATATCTATCACATAACATATTATCAACACGATCCACATGCATGCGAAGTTGACAGTCTTCCAAAATAGTGGGATTATCATTAACTAAAGTCATGATTTCTCCAAGCCCACTTTTATCAAAACCTTCACAAGACTGAATATTCTCCAAATATATGGGATCTAAAGTTGACACTCTTCCAAGCCCACTTTCAATATTATTGCAAACAATATTATCAATCTCATATTCATCATGGGGATTAAATAATTTTTTAGGATCATAAGAAGAATCACCCCAATCATGATCATTGCAACAAGTAGTAGACATAGCAAAACTAGCATCCCCAAGCTTAGGGTTTTGCATATTATTAGCACAATTGACATCAAGAGAATTTATAGTAAAATCATTGCAATCATGCTTTTCATCGAAGGAACTACCAAGTATGGGTGCAATAGCAACGGTCTCATGTTTAACATATGGAACTATAGCAAAATCATCTTTATAAATATTGGCATCATGGCCACAAGAATAGAAAGCATCAAGTTCATCAAGGGATATTTCAATGAAATCATCGGAATCAAAATTATCTATAGAACCGTCATGCATATCATTATTTTCTTCCGAAGCAACGGTCATTCTTTCAATAAATTCTTGGACATAGACATTATGAGCAAGGTTTTCATTGCAATCTTTAAGTATGACAGAATTTTCAGATTTGTTGAGAGTAAAATCATACTTTTCAATCAAAGAAGCAACTTCATGAGCACCCTTAAAAACGACAAATTCTTCAATTTGTTCGATATCATAGTAGCTATAAACACCCTTTGCATAAGAAGATAATATTTCATTATCATTGAACTCACATAGGCAGGGAAGGTGTTTTTTAGGGTTCTTAGAGCAACAAGTAAAATCACACATTTCACAAAGATTCCAAGTATAGCATAGCAAACTATTTATATGATACCATAAGAGCTTCCCTTTTTAAGACAAACGATGATGCACAAAATGAGCATGCTCATCTAAAGATTTCCCATCAACTATGCTAGTTGGGGTTTCAAAGACGAAAGATAAGGATCGAAGATGATCCAAGTAGAACACTTTAAGTGGATCCATATCAATAGATTTTCAGCAAGCGAGCATATAGAAGGCACAAGGAAACACAAACAAAGATACATACGGGAAGAAGGCGAACGAAAAAGAGAGGGCGGATAAAATGGCAAGGGTGAAGTGGGGGAGAGGAAAACGAGAGGCAAATGGAAAATAACGTAATGCGAGAGATAAGGGATTGTGATGGGTACTTGGTATGTTGACTTTTGCGTAGACTCCCCGGCAACGGCGCCAGAAATCCTTCTTACTACGTCTTGAGCTTGCGTTGGTTTTCCCCGGAGAGGATGATGTAGCAGAGTAGCGTAAGTATTTCCCTCATGTCGGATTTTGGGTTCCTGCAGACCCTCTAGGTTCGAACACTGGGGTGCGCGCGGAAATCTCGCCCTCTACCTACCTGCACCTCGCCGCCTCGCTAGAATCTAAACTATGAAAGGAACAACACAATGCATATTGTGGTTTATACTGGTTCGGGCCACCATTGTGGTGTAACACCCTACTCCAGTGTGTGGTGTGGTGGCTTGCCTCTTGGGCTGATGATGAACAATACAAGGGAGAACAGCCTCGCGAAGGTGAGGTGTTCTTGTGGCTAGGCTCTCGATCGGAGTGGATCGAGCTAGGATGAGGTGAGATGTCTAGATCTCTCCAAGATGTCTCTGAGATGCCTCTACCCTGTGGGTGGCTAGTCCTATTTATAGGCAAAGGCCCTGGGCCTCTTCCCAAATATTGAGCGGGAAGGGCGCCAACAATTGGCCATTTTGAAGGGGAACATCTAGTACACTTATCCTGACTAAAGTTGGTCCTCGTCTGCCAAAGGCTCTCGTGGTGACGCCGGCTTGGGCTCCACGATGACTTCCTTCCTGCCGCTATGACGGTCTTGGTCTTGTTGCACCAAAACGGATGCCTTTGCTTGATGCTCTCGCCTGCGCTTGCCCCCTTTGCACCAAAGAGGAAACGAGGACACTGTGCAGGCTGGCGCCCGCCTGGCGCCCTTGGTCGTCATGGCTTGCGTCTTGGGCAGCTCGTGAGGTAGCCCGCCTTGATCTCTCCGCCTCCTCCTGAACCAGCCTAATGAGGCCGTGCCTGACGAAGCTCCTTGTCGCCCGCCCCGCGAGGCTTGGCCCCTCGCGAGGGTCTTGAGCTCGTGCTGATGAAGATGGGCCGTGCTGGGCCACCCCTTGAGCCACGCCGCAGGCCGCAGGCTGGCAAGTCTGGGTACCCCCGTTCCTAGAACACCGATAGTAGGCCCCGGGCCCAAGGCACGCCTGGACTTGGCCGAGCAGAGAAGCAAAGGGGCAAGTGCGTAGCGCCGCGGGCCCTAACAGCCTGCGGCCTTGGGAGACGCGTGGCGGTTGATTGGACGTGGGCGCCCCTGCTTCCACACGACGCCCCGACAACTGCATGAATTGACAAGTCCCTGCATGCAAAGCGGGTCATGATTACCTGCGATCATGGAGGCCGGCGGTTGGCCTTCCCCGGCTATAAGTACGGAACGGTGCGTGCCCTTCTAGTCCATCTCTTCTTGCTTCTCCTTCTTCCCCGTCCTTGCTTCACTTTGCGGCAATGGCTTCGATCCACCGGTTCTCCGTGGAAGAGAAGGGAAAGGCTCCCCGAGAGGGTCCCGACCCGCTTCCGCCGAAGAAACGGCTAGCCCTATGCCGTCGATATGAGGGCGCCCGGCAGGAGGTGTCAAGTCCTTGGTGCGAGCGGCCGCCGCCAGGGTTCCCACTGCCCTTGTACGCCCGCCTTGAGGGCCCTGAAGGAGTTGACGCCGAGCGCCATGGATGACGCCGCCGTCGGCGTCGGCGGGTCACGGCGGTGCGCGTTGTCCCTCCTGGATTCCATGCCGAGGGCTCCTCCCGAGAGTTTGTGCTCCATGCCGCCATGCCTCCTTAGTCTTGGATCTGCCTTCCTCCGTCCTTCGCCTTCGTGATGCCGCAGGGGGGATACTTGGAGCTCTGGTTGCAGCACGCCGGCTGCAACACCCTTGCGACCGAAGTGGAGGTCGCGGTCGTCGCTCCGAGCAAGGTCTTCATGACTCGAGGATGGGGTGAGATCGCCCGGGTCAGCAGGACGAGGGGCGCCCTCGCGATCCACCTGGAGTACGACGGCGCTTCCATGATGCTCTTCAAGGTCTTCGACACGGACGGACGCCGGCTGGAGTGCTGCCCTGAGAGTGGTGGTCGGGGCCCTGCCGCGGCAAGGACCAGGCTCGCTGATCGCTCCCTCAGCAGCTCCTCAGGCGGCGGAGGCGGCGTAGGATCCAGCGACTCCGCCGAGCTTCTCGCGACTCCGGAGACGAGCGACGACAGCTATGAGCCCCCGAGCCTGCGCCGCTCTCGGAGCAGGGCGGGCTCGGTAGGCCACCGCCGCCTCTGATCTGGATGAGTTTGGCGCCGGTGCCTGGCGGCCCACTATTGATGATGGCGTCTCTCGCGGAGGCATGTGTAGTTAGCGTTCTTTAGGATCTGCTCCCTTTGTTCCCTGCGAGGAACCGAAAAGCGCGCCCCGTGGGGGCTTGTAAGGTGCCTCTGGTTCTGTTTGTTAATATAATCCTTGCCATGAAGTAGAGCGAGATGCTCATTCCGTCTTAGCTTAGTTCTTCCTTCCGAACCTCACGAGGGCTTGGTCCTCTGCGCCGATAGGTCCCGGTCCCAAGGCAGGGCTTCACCGTCATTTGGTATGCCAGGTCACGATGCCGTGGTCAAGGCCAGGAGGTGAGCGGCCCGGGGTCTAGTAAGATCCCCTGAGTCGCGATGCTCAGGAGGTCCCCTTGAGCGCTCAAGTAGCCATCGTACAGTGAGAAAGGAGTGCGACGTTGCTAACACGGGATTGCATTGGGTGCGGGGTCGGTGCTGCGATAGCCAGTGTTTCCGGAGGGCGACTTATCTCGGGAGTCAGGAACCGCTTCCTGGTGCGACGTTAGGTCCGCGCATCGGCGAAGCGAGGTTGCTGGCGAGGTCCCTCGCTGCCTCTCCCCTCTCGCCTTTGCTCCCCTTTCTGCTCTACGTCCTCGGGTCCCGGCCCTCGAGCGGGTCTCAGCCGTCGCTGGTATGCCAGGTCGCGATGCCGTGGTCAAGGCCAGAGGGTGAGGGCTGGAGAGCCAGTAGGAGCCCATGAGTCGTGATGGTCAGGTACCCCCCCCTTTAACGTGCAAGCGGTTCGCGCGGACGAGAGTGAAGAAGATGCCGTGAGGGCCTCGCCTGGCGCTGCTTCTTGAAGGAATCCTGTAGGCTCACCACAAGAAAAACAAGAGTCCGCTATGACAAGCGATGGTCAGCCGTTGGTTGCTTTGGAGAGGTGACGAGGCAATGAAGGCCTGACGAGGTGGCGCTGTGCGGGGCTGCCGCGGCCAGAGCTCAGCCATTCAGATTTGTTGGCGTTGCGGGGACGGACCCATGCGCAAGCGTCGTGCCGTTGGGGAGCAGCTCCATCAGCGGTGTCAGTTGAGCAGGCAACTAGGTCAAGCACGTTAATCACGAAGAAGCAAGTTCATTTAGATAGGTGCAGGGAAGGCAGACGTCGCCGGGTCCGACCCGAGCGACTTGGGGATGATGCAGCCCGAGGGGCGCCCCCAACAAAGTAAGCTAGGAACATGAAGTAAAAGGGATACATGCCGCAGGGACGGACCCACGCGGCTTGGGAATGATGCAGCCCTGGGGGGCGCTCCCAGCTGGAAATGAAACTTGAAGGATGTCACCTGATAACGTTGAAGACGAAGGGATGTTGAAGTAGCGGACGTCGTGGGCTGCGGAAGCCGACCTTCACGAGCCCCTGTGCCTGTGAGCCTCGGGAGGCTCCCGGGAGTGCCGGTGGCTCCTCGCGACCGTCTCCATCTCTACCAGGACTGCGGAACGCCTGGCCTCTTGAGCCTCCAGGATGCTCCCCATGAGGCGCCGTGCGTGGCGGCCGTGTTGGACGCCAGAGGGGCATCTGAACGTGGGCGTGGGGTGGACCTTCGCAGCGCCCCACGCGTGAGGGACAGAAGCGCTCCTGAGAGGCGGCTGGGTTGAGCCCTGGTATGTCGATGCAGACGCGCAGCCCTCCATCCTCGCCTGGATGGGGAGCTGCGGCGGGTAAGCGACGGCTGCCACTCATGACTCTTGACTCCTGCAGATCCTGCGTGATCTAGCTGTCCTTGCCTCGCTCCTTCCTGAGGGAAACATGCTTTGAAACACGCCTCCAAGTGGTGCCCAAGCGCCTCCCTCGTGACCTTAGCAAGGTCGGTGGCCCTCCAGGAGAGAGCCCCTGAGCCTTGCTTGAGGGGGGTGCCGGGCGCGCCTTCCTATGTGACAGAAGGAGGTGCCCCCTGAACAGGCACGGACCATGAGGGGCCTGCCTCCTGAGGGGTCGGGCCTGGCGATGTATTCTTCTTGGGAGCGGTCTCGGGGAGCCTCACGCTCCTGCGATCTGGGTCTTCAAGTGATGCGGCTTGAAAGGCTCGCCTGTGGAGCACACTGCATCTCTCTCTTCACAAGGCACCGTGATGACTCCGCCGCTTCCTGGCATCTTGAGGACGTTGTAGCCGTGATGGGTCACGGCCATGAACTTGGCCATAGCTGGGTACCCGAGGATGGCGTTGTATGGCAGGCGAATGTGGGCGACATCGAAGTCGATGAGCTCGGTGCGGTAGTTGTTGCGCGCCCCGAAGGTGATAGGGAGGCGGACCTGCCCAATCGGAACCGTGGAGCCATCGGTGACTCCGGAGAAAGGCTTGGTTGGCTGAAGCTGATTGTAAGGCACTTGGAGATTGTTGAATGTCTCACGGACAGGACATTGAGCCCTGCTCCACCGTCCGATGAGGGTCCTGGTGACTTGCACGTTCTTGATGATTGGGGAACAAAGCATCGGGAGGACTCCAAATGTGGCCACGCACTTGAGCCGATCCTCGAGCTGAATGTGATGGCGCACGCTGACCACCGAGAGGGCGTGGCTTCGAGCTTGGGGAGGACTGCATTCACTTCACGCGAACTGCTTGAAGATGCGTTGAGAGGTGGGGCTTGAGCTCCGCCAGGATGCAAGCGATCGCGTGGCTCTGAAGCCCCCAGCCCCCTCGTCCTAATGATGGTCCTCGTTTCTCCTTGGCTGCGGCGGCAGAGGAGGGAGGTCTGCGTGTCCTTGCGGGCGATCCTCGCGAGGCTGATCCCTCCAGTCTCCCTCGCGAGGCTGATCCTACCAGCGATCCTCGCGAGGTCGGTCGCGCCACCCTTGGCGAGGGCCACGGTCTTCCCAGCGTCCTGTGTTTCTTCCTCCTCCTCGGCCGTAACCTCGACCCGTTGCAAGGCCAAGGCGTCGACCGATCCTCCCTTCTCGCACGGCTCGGAGCTCTTGACATTCGTTGGTTTTGTGGGTGTGGAGGTCGTGGTACACACAGTACCGGCTGCCCTTGGAAGACTCGGGTTGATCTCTGCCTCGCTTGGTGTCTGGTTCTGCCGCGAGCACGGCAACCCTGTCGGATTTCGGGTTCCGGCAGACCCTTGAGGTTCGAGCACTGTGGTGCGCAATCTCTCCCTCTACCTACCTGCACCCCGCCGCCTCGCTAGGATCTAAAGTACGAAAGGAACAGCACAAGAGACACAGGGTTTATACTAGTTCGGGCCACCATTGTGGTGTAATACCCTACTCGAGTTTGTGGTGTGGTGGATTGCCTCTTGGGCTGATGGTGATGAACAATACAGGGAAGAACAGCCTCGCGAGGGTCCGTTCTTGGCTGGTGCAATGAACTGCTAGGGGGAGTTCAGTCGCCTCTCTCTATCTCTCTCGTTTGCTCTCTTGCTATCTTCCTGAATCCCTGATCCCGGGGGCCCCCTCTTACTATGGTGGCTAGCTCTACTTATAGGCGGAGGCCCTGGGCCTCTTCCCAAATATTGAGCGGGAAGGGCGCCAACAATTGGCCATTTTGAAGGGGAACATATGGTACACTTATCTTGACTAAAGTTGGTCCTCGCCTGTCAAAGGCTCTGGTGGTGACGCCGGCTTGGGCTCCACAATGACTTCCTTCCTGCTGTTGGACTGGTCTTGGTCTCGTTGCACCGAAATGGACGCCTTTGCTTGATGCTCTCGCCTGCGCTTGCTCCCTTTGCACCAAAGAGGAAAGGAGGACACTGAAGCTCCCTGTCATCCGCCCCGCGAGGCTTGGCCCCTCACGAGGGTCTTGAGCTCGTGTTGATGAAGATGGGCCATGATGGGCCCCCCTTTGAGCCACGCCGCAGGCCGCAGGCAGGCAAGTCTGGGGACCCCCGTTCCCAGAACACCGACAAGCCCCCTTGCGCTTCACGTCCTTGGCCTTGGACTTCTTCTCTTCTGGGTCTGCGGCTGGCAGCTCGAGGAGGGAAAGGCGCCCTTCCTCAGCCCTGGTGCACTTGGTCGCTAAGTTGAACAACTCCAAGGAAGTGCACATATCTTCATGCATCGCCAGCTCCACCTTCATCTTGACGTCACGCACACCGTCGGAGAAGGCAGAGATGATGGCCTCCTCGGTCACCTTGGGAATCTTGAGGCGTGCGTTGTTGAAGCGCTGGATGTACTTCTGCAGGGTCTCCCTGGCTGCTTGATGCGGCGCATGTCGCCACGGCAGGAGGCCGGGCGCGAAGTGCCTTGGAAGTTGGCGATGAAGCGGGTGCGCATATCGCCCCTGTGGAGGAGATCGTGCGAGCTGTGTTCAGGAGCCAGTGCGAGCCCGCCCTTGAGTGCCATGGAAACCAGTTCGCCATGACCGTCTCGTCCCGTTGGCGGCCGATGCCCAGCTCAGAGCTGAAGGAACTCCGCAGGTCGGCCGTCTTTGTCGTGAGCGAGGAGGCAGGTCTGGCTTGAACTTGCCGGGCCACGCGACGCTGCGCAGCTCGGTGGTGAAGGCGCGGCAGCCCGCTGTGGCCACATGAGGCCTTTGGTGACGAAGAGCCTGGTCTTGCGGGTCCCCATGCGCTACCGCTGGGAGCAGCGCGGGGTCTTCGTGTCTTTGGAGCAGAGCGTGGTCGTGTGTGAGCCGGGTGCAGGAGCACTCGGGCAGCTTCTTGGGGGCGAGGGACCTCTTCACAGCTCTGCTCTTGCTGCGCTGGCGCCGGACGGAGCGGGTTCCGCCCAGGGGCCACGTGCCTTGGGGCCAGGGTGCCTTCTTGAGGGGGAGGCAACTGAGGCGCCCCCGGAGCTTCATCGCCCGCGCAGGGCGGGGCGCGGTGCAGCGAGAAGGACGGCGCGGGGGAGCCGGCGCGCAGACGAAGCTCGGTGACGCGGTCGAGCCACTCTTCAGAGACGCTGCCGACAGGCGGGTAGCGCAGGAGCTCGCTTGCCGCGATGAGTGCAGCTCGAGCCTCCATGTGGTGCGCTGGAGCGCGAGACGAAGAACCAGCGGGGGCGAGTGAGGGAGTAGCAGTACGGCCGTCTCGCCTCACGGACGGATGCTGGGACGATGCTTTGCCGCCGTTTCGGGCCGGTGGCGGTGTTGACGGCGGCGACGGGAATGGCGGGGCGCCACCGGCGGGCAATCTGGGCGACGCAGGTAGCGAGAGAGCGGCTCGGCGGCCCGGCGAAGGCGTCGACATGGATGCGATGGTCGGCGAAGAATGTGGCGGCGGAAGACTAATTCGGCGCACCCCTACCGGGCGCGCCAAATGTCGGATTTCGGGTTCCGCAGACCCTCTAGGTTCTAACTTGGGAGTGCGCGGAGATCTCACCCTCTACCTACCGCAGCTCGCCGCCTCGGCTGGAATCTAAACTATGAAAGGAACAACACAAGAGACACAGGTGGTTTATATCGTTCGGGCCACCATTGTGGTGTAACACCCTACTCCAGTGTGTGGTGTGGTGGATTGCCTCTTGGGCTGATGATGAACAATACAAGGGAGAACAGCCTCGCGAAGGTGAGGTGTTCTTGTGGCTAGGCTCTCGATCGGAGTGCATCGAGCTAGGATGAGGTGAGATGTCTGGATCTCTCCAAGATGTCTCTGAGACGCCTCTACCCTGTGGGTGGCTAGTCCTATTTATAGGCAAAGGCCCTGGGCCTCTTCCCAAATATTGAGAGGAAAGGGCGCCAACAATTGGCCATTTTGAAGGGGAACATCTAGTACACTTATCCTGACTAAAGTTGGTCCTCTTTGTCAAAGGCTCTGGTGGTGACGCCGGCTTGGGCTCCACGATGACTTCCTTCCTGCCGTTGCGACGGTCTTGGTCTTGTTGCACCAAAACGGATGCCTTTGCTTGATGCTCTCGCCTGCGCTTGCCCCCTTTGCACCAAAGAGGAAACAAGGACACTGCGCAGGCTGGCGCCCGCTTGGCGCCCTTGGTCGTCATGGCTTGCGTCATGGGCACCTCGTGAGGTACCCCGCCTTGATCTCTCCGCCTCCTCGCGAACCAGCCTAACGAGGTCGTGCCCGAGGAAGCTCCTTGTCGCCCGCCCCGCGAGGCTTGGCCCCTCGCGAGGGTCTTGAGCTCGTGCTGATGAAGATGGGTCGTGGGCCACCCCTTGAGCCACGCCGCAGGCCGCACGCAGGTAAGTCTGGGTACCCCCGTTCCCAGAACGCCGACACCTCAGTTTTTTAGAACCAAGGTATCAATCCAGTAGGAGGCCACGCGCAAGTTCCTCGTACCTACACAAAGGAAATAACTCCTCGCAACCAACGCGAATAGGGGTTGTCAATCCCTTCACAGTCACTTACGAGAGTGAGATCTGATAGACATGATAGATAATATTTTTGGTATTTTTGGTATAAAGATGCAAGGTAAAATAAAAGGCAAAGTAAAAACAAAGCAATAACAAAGCATAGGAAGATTAATATGATGAGAATAGACCCGGGGACCATAGATTTCACTAGTGGCTTCTCTCAAGAGCATAAGTATTTTACGGTGGGTGAACGAATTACTGTTGAGCAATTAACAGAATTGAGCATAGTTATGACAGTATCTAGGTATGATCATGTATATAGGCATCACGTCCGAGACAAGTAGACCAACTCCTGCCTGCATCTACTACTATTACTCCACTCATCGACTGCTATCCAAAGATGCATCTAGAGTATTAAGTTAATGAAAGCAGAGTAACACCTTAAGCAAGATGACATGATGTAGAGGAATAAATTCATGCAATATGATAAATAACCCATCTTGTTATCCTCGATGGCAACAATACAAAACGTGCGTTGCAACCCTTTACATCCTTTGGGTAAGGACACATAAAGATTGAACCCAAAGCTAAACACTTCTCCCATTGCAAGAACTACCAATCTAGTTGGCCAAACCAAACGGATAATTCGAAGAGACTTGTAATGATAACTCAATCATACATAAAAGAATTCAGAAAAGATTCAAATATTGCTCATAGATAATCTTGATCATAAACCCACAATTCATCGGTCTCCACAAACACACCGCAAAAAGAAGATTACATCAAATAGATCTCCACGAGAGAGGGGGAGAACATTGTATTGAGATCCAAAAAGAGAGAAGAAACCATCTAGATACTAACTATGGACCCGAAGGTCTGAAGTAAACTACTCACACTTCATCGAGAGGCTATGATGATGATGTAGAAGCCTCCATGGTGGATTCCCCTTCCGGCGGAGCTCGTAGCAGGCCCCAAGATGGGATCTCGTGGATCTGAGAAAGTTGCGGCGGTTGAATTAGGTTTTTGACTCCGTGTCGATCTGTTGGGGGTACGTGAGGTATATATAGGAGGAAGAAATGCGTCGGTGGAGCTCGAGGGGCCACGAGGTAGGGGGCGCGCCCTAGGGGGGGAGCCCTCCACCCTCGTGACCGCCTCGGGGCTTTCTTGACGGAGGGTCCAAGTCTCCTGGATCTTATCTGATGAGAAAATCATGTTCCCGAAGGTTTCATTCCGTTTGGACTCCGTTTGATATTCTGTTTCTTTGAAATACTGAAATAGGCAAAAAACAACAATTTTGGGCTAGGCCTCCGGTTAATAGGTTAGTCCCAAAAATAATTTAAAAGTGGAAAATGAAGCCCAATATAGTCCAAAACAATAGATAATATAGCATGGAGCAATCAAAAATTATATATACGTTGGAGACGTATCAATGGAGCATAGCCAAACTATATGATTTTGTAGGGATAAGCTTTCTTTGGCCATGTTATTTTGAGAAGGCATAATTGCCTTGTTAGTATGCTTGAAGTATTATTGTTTTCATGTCAATATTAAACTTTTGTTTTGAATCTTATGGATCTGAACATTCATGCCACAATAAAGAAAAATTACATGGATAAATATGTTAGGTAGCATTCACATCAAAAATTCTATTTTTATCATTTACCTACTCGAGGACGAGCAGGAATTAAGCTTGGGGATGCTTGATACGTCTCAACATATCTATACTTTTTTATTGTTCCATGCTATTACATTATCTGCTTTGGATGTTTTATATGTATTAATATGCTATTTTATATTATTTCTGGGACTAACCTATTAACCTAGAGCCCAGTGCTAGTTTATGTTTTTCCTAGTTTTAGAGTTTCGCAGAAAAGGAATACGAAACGGAGTCCAAACGGAATAAAACCTTCGTGGTGATTTTTCTTCGACCAGAAGACACCCCAGAGACTTGGAGATCAAGTCGGAGGAGCCACGAGGTGGCCACAAGGGGGGAGGGTGCACCCAGGGGGTAGGGCGTGCCCCTCTGCCTTGTGGGCCCCCATGACTCCCCTGACATAATTCCTTCGCCTATAGATTCACATATATTCCCAAACCACCAGAAGTATCCACGAAAAAACTTTTCCACCGCTGCAACCTTCTGTACCCCTGAGATCCCATCTAGTGGCCTTTTTCGGCATCCTATCGGAGGGGGATTCGATCATGGAGGGCTTCTACATCAACTCTATTGCCCTTCCGATGAAGCGTGAGTAGTTTACCACACACCTACAGGTCCATAGCTAGTTGCTAGATGGCTTCTTCTCTCTTTTATTCTCAATACCATGTTCTCCTCGATGTTCTTGGAGATCAATCTGATGTAATCTTCTTTTGCGGTGTGTTTGTCGAGATCCGATGAATTGTGGATTTATGATCAGCTTATCTATGAATATTATTTGAATCTTCTCTAAATTCTTTTATGCATGATTTGGGATCTTTTTAATTCTCTATGAACTATCTGTTTGGTTTGGCCAACTAGATTGGTTTTTCTTGCAATGGGAGAAGTGCTTAGCTTTGGGTTCAATCGTGCGGTGTCCTTTCCTAGTGACAGTAGGGGCGGCAAGGCACGTATTGTATTGTTGCCATCATGGATAAAAGATTCGGTTTACATCATATCGCTTGAGTTTATTCCTCTACATCATGTCATCTTACTTAATGTGTTACTCTGTTCTTCATGAACTTAATAGTCTAGAAGCAGGCAAGAGTCTGTCGATGTGTGGAGTAATAGTAGTAGATGCAGAATTCTTTCGGTCTACTTGACACAGACGTGATGCCTATATTTCATAATCATTGCCTTGGATATCATCATAACTTTGCGCTTTTCTATCAATTGATCGACAGTAATTTGTGCACCCACCGTATTATTTGCTATCTTGAGAGAAGCCTCTAGTGAAACCTATGGCCCCCGGGTCTATTTTCCATCTTATAAGTTTCCGATCTACTATTTTCTATCTTTTACTTTCTGATCTATAAACCAAAAATACCAAAAATATTTACTTTATCATTTGTTTAGTTTCATCTATCTATATCAGATATCACTTTTGCAAGTAACCGTGAATGGATTGACAACCCCTTTATCATGTTGGGTGCAAGTTGTTTGATTGTTTGTGCAGGTATTGGTGATTTGTGTGTTGTCTCCTACTGGATTGATACCTTGGTTCTCAAACTGAGGGAAATACTTATCACTACTTTGCTGCATCACCCTTTCCTCTTCAAGGGAAAAACCCACGCAAGCTCAAGAAGTAGCAGTCACGGACGCCGGCTATGACATCGAGGTTGTTGACAACGACGGCCTAACGTGGCTATGTCATGGGTTAAGTGGCCCACCCCCAACCCCTCGGGTTCAACCGTCGTCGATCTCATCCATGGCCCCGCCGCTGATCTCCTCTGGCTCGCTGTCAAGAATTTGCCATCCTACATCACCATCGAGCCCCTTTTGTCATTTGTGAAGGACTCGTTCTGCGACGCTAGCTTGGGATCCATGGCTTCCAAGTCAGACCTCATCAACGGTGACCAGGAGGAGGGAACCCTCTCTGGCTCTTCCAAGGGGAAAGAGCCCATCTGCTATTCCAAGGGGAAAGGGCCCGTCTGTGACATCAGGGAGGGCACCCTACAGTCGTGCTCTTCCAAGGGTAAGGAGCCCATCTGCGACAACATGGAGCACATCCAGGGTTCATGCTCTTCCCACGGGAACGAGCCCATCTGTGACAAGTAAGGAAACCCATGATTTGTTTTGACGTGCCTCTTCACACGGGGGAACCCATGATTTTTTTGTCGAGTCCCTTTTGTAGTGTAGTGAGAATATGTCCAGTTTTAATTGTTATATTTGGTTGTTTGCAGTATGCCTTGTTTATTTCAGTTGTTCACAATGTGATGCTCTATATGTGCCACTATTTAATGTGCAGTACATTTCATCAATCCCATTTTAAACAAACTGATAGGAATGCATATATTTGCTTGTTGTTAAGCTTGTTAAAGCTAGCATATGCCTCTTTTAAAGTTTTTTGATTGTTCGGTTGTTTGTAGTTAGCATATGTCCAGTTTCAAATGCTATCTTTGGTTGTTCGTAGTATGCCTTGTTTATTCCAGTTGATGTTCTATATGTGCAAGTATGAACTGTGCAGTTCAATTTCATCAATACCAGTTTCAACAATACCACTATGAATGACTACAATTGGTTGCTGCATCTTGTAGTTAACACACATTTCCATTTTTATTTAACAATAACCAGTGTACTTAGAATGGCAAAATACCACTTCGAATGACTATGTTTCCGTGTTGTTAAATGTTAGACCTATTGTAGTTAACACACCTTTCCACTTGTTTTGCTTTACTAGCGTGCTTAAACCGGCACACTGAAGCTATATTTTGGAGATTATTTTGTCTGCCATGGATATATTTGGTTGATGTTTAGCCTGTTGTGCTTAACATGCTTCTCGATGTACCTACACAGGACAATTTTGGGAACAACTGCTATTTTCCGTCGAGGTTAGTTTCATCCCATGGCTTATATATACTCACTGTTCAGGATATCGGTACATGGTACCACATAGGCCGGGGGCTGATAAGGCACTACTGCAGGATGGTCCAAAGGCGACACTACGATCGGAGACCCGTCGACGAAACTGTGTGCGATGCCATAATCACAAACGGTGGTGTAAAAAATGTCAAAAAGGTGCAAAACATTTGCGATGACGGATGCATCAAACACGGTTCAGGTTTTAGTTGCGTGTGCGATGCAGGGCATATGATTCAGTTCAATAAACTATTTGGGATGAGGAGGAACAAAAGAAACGGGCAGCCAAATGAAGGCGTGTGCAATATACAACATACGGTTCACTAGGATGAACTATGTGTGAACACAATGGAAATGGTTCAATTGAACAAGATGTGTGTGATACGCGGCAAATAGATCCATAATCAGAAATGTGTGCGAAGACCAATAATAACAGAGACGATTGCTGCTAATAAGCCGTGCGATTTGCTCTGTCTAAAGTAGAATAACATGTGTATATATATAACTGAAATAAACATCCAATTACATAAGTGACTATACAGATCATTCGCACACACCTCAATAAACAATTGCATGCATTCTAAAGTAGGAGAAACGATCGTCTAGTCATCTAATTCTTGTGACGCTCCCGCCACTGCTCTGTGGCTCAATCCCTTGTCTAGGGCGAGAAGACACTTCCCCATGTCAACGATACGCCTGTGCATCTCGTAGCTTGTGTACGTGTCCATGGCCGAGTACTTGACATGTTGTTAATCCAGTCACTCATGCCACACACTGTGCCAGGCATTCTTGTTCTTATTACTCTCATTCTTCATCTTCATGTAGTAGAGGTCGATGATGGCCGAGGCGAGGTCAACAAGGGAGTTCAGTTTGTCTTTGTCTCTGCTCCAGACCTTGCAGTGGTGCTGGATGTTGACAAGATTCGGGCATTTCAAGTCCGAAACCTTGAGCGCTTTTAGATCGTTGGTGGTGTCCACCATAGTAAAACTGTAGTCAGAGCTGTTGATAAACCCGTAGAAATGCTCGCAAGGCCTTGTGGCAAGGTGGTAGTGGTAGACGAGGACGTCATGTTGCACGCACAATTGGGCAACGGCAACCTTCTGATCGTGCCCGGCATGACCGATGGTGTACTCGAGGTCGAAGCCGACCACTCGGTACTTGTCCTCAGCAAGGAACTGCTCCATAGTTTGGATGGAGCTCTCCACCGAGACCGGATCGTTCATGTACACCACCGAGAGGGCCTTCCCCCTCACGTGGGTGTCCACTAAGTGATGCTTGGTGAACTGCCCGCCGTTGTCGTCGTCGGCCGCTGGGAGCGCCATTGGAGCCACGGGGAACGCCATTGGAACCGCTGGATGTCCTCTGTATGTGTCGTCGTGGGTGTGCTTATTGTATCATGTGACGTGAGAGATATAAGGTAAATGGCCACAGGAAAAAATGGGGGCCAGGCGGCCTTGATTCTCTGCGCGTCCACATGGTAGTTTCCGCAGCAGGTAACTGCATCGTCGCGCCGCGCCCAGCGCAACCGCATGCACACGAATGTGCGTGATCGTGCGCCGGCCCCAAACACTGGCAGCGCGCGTGGAGGGACGAGGGTAGAGTACCCGGAGGGATGCGAGAGCAGAGCGCGCATGGTGGGAAGCGAGCAGAGCGCGCCACGGCCGCCTGAACCGCAAGCAACCACACGCATAGAGCAGTTGAACACGCAAGAAATGGTCGCCTACAAGCCGGCCGATAGTTGCATCGCTGCGTAGAGAGTAGCCATGTGCTACCACCTCCGTCTAGTCTATAGTCCCCTTTATATTTTGTGCCATACTTTGGCCTCAAAATTAACTAACAAAATGTTAATGCATGTTATAAAATTATATAATTGGAAACTATGTTCAAATACGAATCCAACTATATAATCTTTGGCGACATTTATTCGTATTTTATTAGTTAAATCATACTTATAAACCAGGGCGGGGGTATAGTAGGTAATTAAATCGCAAACGTTTTTTTATTAACCGTATGTGTACATGGCCTTTCGTCCTCCTCTCAAGACGTCTTGTCGCCTTCGCCGCAGACGGCTTATACAAGAAGCTGCGCAGAGCTGGAGGCGTTCTTTTGGCCAAATGGTGGCGTCAATGAATCATCGCTGAGCCCGTTCCCGCGCAACCTCGTAGGTTCCCACGCAAGCTTCCCGCCTGACTCGGTGAAATCCCCTAAAATCCCAATGCATACCAGCCTGCTATAAAAACCCTTACGGCCGGCGAGTCCTGCGTCGCATTTTCCCCTCCCTCCCTGTAGCTAATCATGTCTGCTTCTCCCACAATCTCCAATGGCACCGGTCCGTCGTCGTCACTCAGCCACTCCGCCGTCATCAGAGGACAGCTCCAGCTGGGAGGCTACACCGCGGCGGCAGCGCAGTCCCCGGCGTAGTGTAGTGCGCGTGGCGTCCCTGCTAGGCGTGCGCGGAACACCCACCACACGCTCCGCCACTGGTGCCCGTCGGCAACTATTGCCGGTCGCCGTTGTGGCCACACCGCCGTCAAAAAATAGGGCCATCGCCTGCTCCATTGTTGCGACCCGAAGGCGGGAGGTGGCCGTCGTGCCCGCCACCCCACTGCCAGCCATCATAGCCGTCACCCGCACCGCCACCGCGGCCCGAAGGCGGGAGGTGGTGGTCGTGGCCGCCACCCCATCGTCGCCCTCCGTGGCCGCCAGCCCACCGTCAACTGCCGGGGTTATCACCCGCTCCGCCACCACCGCTCGAAGGCGGGAGGCGGAGGTGGATGCCCGCACATGCGTGAGCGACCTTGCGCGCTACACCGAGTTCCTGCGGGAGGAGGAGGAGGAGGGCCTCGTCGAGCACGCAAAGAGCCTTACCGCCGCCGTGGCCGCGGCACACGCCACCTCAGAGGCGAGGAATCAGGAGGTATACGAGTACAACCACCGCTTCGAGAGGGGTCGTCTGGAGCGGCAGAGGGAGTTCGAGGTGAGCTTCACTGAAGCTGCAACAGCGGCAGGCACCATGTTGCGGTTGCCCAGCTCATCGGTAGGCTCCTCCTCCTCCGCCTCTTACTGAGCGCGCTCGGCAAAGGACAGGCAGCCGGAAGTAGTACAAAGCCCCTCCGCAGTAGTAGTATTTAGGGGGCTATTTTGTTCAGTTCATCTGACTATAGATGTGGTGGAACTGTACGACGTACTTAAAATTAGCTAGTATGTATAGTTGAACTAGCTATTTCAGTACGTGGTTGGCAACAATTGGGGGAAAGTTTGGTTGGTTCAGCTGTCGAGTTGAACTATTTGTATAAATTAAGAATGACTGCTTAATCTATGAATGAAAGTTATGCTTAATTACAGAATTTTAGTTGCAAAAATTAGATACTGCTAGTGATTTTTAGCTTCATATTTTGACAAATCGTAGTGTTACAAGGTTGACAAATGGCAATGTTACTAGACCAACAAATTTCAATCTTTCCAGTTTGACAAATGGCAACATACCCAATATGACAGATGCAAATCTTACCAAATTGTTTGTAAGTGGTTACACACGGGTCATCCAAAAGAACCTTTTGCGTTGAAGAGATGCACAAATCCTTCTCTCACTTTGCATCATGTCGTCCCCGGATCGACGGGCGGGGCGCGGGAGGACGGCATCTGGCGACGCTGAGAGGAAGCGTTCGACGGTGGTATCCCATGCCGCTGAGGGGGCACGCGCATGGAGAGGAAGGCGGGCGGCCATGGAAGTCAAAGGGCTCGCTTCCAAGTGAGCCTGCACAACGTACAGCTCGCACGCTTCCTGGTGAGCCTGCGCATTCGAGGACAGCTAGCATGCCTCTCGGCCAGCCTGCGCGCCGGACTGCGCTCGCACTCCTCCCGTTCAGTCAAGGTCAAGCAGCTGTCCGCACGGCACCTCCTACAGCCATTAAAACCAAGACACATGGCGTCACGTGAATGGTTAACAGAACGCACACGGTTTCAATTATACAAACGTTTGAGATATTAAAGTGGCAGCTATTTTTTCAAAATGCCTTTGTTGGTTGTCATTATTCGAGTGTGCCTTCTCTCAAAATGGACACGAAAAATACCATAGCATGTCGGGTGCCATTCCATGATAGGATGCCAAGTTTCATGAATTTCAGACGAGTTTTGGATTTGCTGGAATTAAAAAACTAGGTATCTCAATGTTTTGCCAGCAATCGACGGTGCCCTGGTGTTTGAAATTCATTCCCATTTCTTGCATGGGACCTAAGCATGCACCCAAGGACACAGATTTGATTTTCCAACCAATTTATATGCACTAGAGCATGTGCATGTAGTTCAAATTTAAATTATGCACATCAATGCATTGAAAACTCAGTTAATGCATAAAAATGTCCAAACGAACCCCGAAAAATCACAAAAATTGACACAATACTCCTGCTGTTCTATGTTGACACGAGAAATTTGTTGAAAACAATAAGAGGCAATGGATACCGTTTCGTCCCCAAAGGTAAGACGTTCCCTATCAAAACCATCATGCTTGTTGTGAGAAGCTCTGGTTTGTGAGAAGCATATACCCAAACCTGCCCCAAAAGCGACAAAAAATTTACCACGACATGTTGATGCCGCTCCATGATAGCATGCCAAGTTTCATGAATTTCAGATGAGTTTTGGATTTACTAGAATTTAAAAACCAGATATCTCAATGTTTTGCCGGCAATCAAAGGTGCCATGGTGTTTTAAATTCATTCGCATTTCTTGCATGGGATCTAAGCATGCACCCAAGGACACAAATTTGATTTTTCAATGAATTTATATGCACTGGAGCATGTGCATGTAGTTCAAATTTGAATTATGCACATAAATGCATTGAAAACTCAGTTAATGCATAAAAATGTCTAAACAAAACCCGAAAAATCATGAAAATTGACACAACACTCCTGTTGTTCTATGTTGACACGAGACAAATTTTGAAAACAATAAGAGGCAATGGATATCGTTTCGTCCCCAAAGGTGGGACGTTCCCTACCGAAACCATCATGCTTATTGTGAGAAGCTCTGCTTTTTGAGAAGTTGAAAGTGCAACTATCCCTAGGTGGTTTTGGTAATTTATAACAACATATAGCTCATTGAGCTAATGCTATTCCAAGACTATTATTTCAGGAAAGCTCAATGAATGGCATGGCATGGATGATGAAAGTGGATCCCTCAAAATACTAAGGACAAAGGATTGGCTCAAGCTCAAAAGCTCAAGACTCTTCATTTTACATTTTAGTGATCCAAGATCACATTGAGTCTATAGGACAAGCCAATACTATCAAGAAGGGATGACATGTTGCTTAATGAGCCTCTTGCTTCATGTGCTTAGTGATATGCTCCAAAACCCTCAACTACTTTCCCACATCCACAAATGACCTAAACCTAAAGCCAAAATCGGTCACACCGATTCTTTCTATCCGGCGCCACCGGTTCCAAAAGTCAAAGCCACTGCCACAAACCCTAAGCAAATCGGTCTTACCGATAGGGATCTCGGTCTCACCGAGATGGGGTTGCAATCTCTCTATTTCCCTTCGTAACGTTTCGGTCTAACCGAAGTGAGCGATCGGTCCCACCGAGATTGCAATGTAAACTCTCTGTTTCCTTTTTGTAACATTTCGGTCTCACCGAAAAGAGCAAATCGGTCCCATCAAGTTTACCTGACCAACTATCTGGAAAGCTTATTACCAAAATCGGTCCCACCGAGTTTGAGTAATCGGTCTCACCGAGATTACGTTATGCCCTAACCCTAACCATATCGGCCTCACCGAGATGCATGTCGATCCCCACCGAACATCACTACCGGTCACTAGGTTTACTAATTCGGTCCGACCGAGTTTGTTGATTCGGTCCCACCGAGTTTGGTAAATTGTGTGTAGCAGTTAGATTTTGTGTGGAGGCTATATATACCCCTCCACCTCCTCTTCATTCGTGGAGAGAGCCATCGAACGAACCTACACTTCCAACTTACCATTTACGAGAGAGAACCACCTACTCATGTGTTGAGGCCAAGATATTCCATTCCTACCATATGAATCTTGATCTCTAGCCTTCCCCAAGTTGCTTTCCACTCAAACCCTCTTTCCACCAGATCCAAATCCTATGAGAGAGAGTTGAGTGTTGGGGAGACTATCATTTGAAGCACAAGAGCAATGAGTTCATCATCAACACACCATTTGTTACTTCTTAGATAGTGGTGTCTCCTAGATTGGCTAGGTGTCACTTGGGAGCCTCCGACAAGATTGTGGAGTTGAACCAAGGAGTTTGTAAGGGCAAGGAGATCGCCTACTTCGTGAAGATCTACCGCTAGTGAGGCAAGTCCTTCGTGGGCGATGGCCATGGTGGGATAGACAAGGTTGCTTCTTCGTGGACCCTTCGTGGGTGGAGCCCTCCGTGGACTCGCGTAGCCGTTACCCTTCGTGAGTTGAAGTCTCCATCAACGTGGATGTACGATAGCACCACATATCGGAACCACGACAAAAACATCCGTGTCTCCAATTGCGTTTGAATCCTCCAAACCCTTCCCCTTACTTTCTTGCAAGTTGCATGCTTTATTTTCCGCTGCCTATATACTCTTTGCATGCTTGCTTGAATTGTGTGATGATTGCTTGACTTGTCCTAAAATAGCTAAAATCTACCAAACTCTAAAATTGGTAAAAGGTTAAGTTTTTATTGGTCAAGTAGTCTAATCACCCCCCCCCCTCTAGACATACTTCAAGGTCCTACAAGTGGTATCAGAAATTTGGTCTCCATTTGCTTTGATTGCCATAGCTTTTGGTGGTCATAGCCTTGGTTTCACAACCTAGGAGAGTATGGCGTCTAGCGAGGGAAATTATCAACGTAGAGGTCCTTACTTTGATGGTACTAATTTTGCTAGTTGGAAGCATAAGATGAAAATGCATATTCTTGGACATAACCGCGCCGTTTGGGAAATTATTTGTATTGGCTTGCAAGGTGAATTCTTCGATGGGAGAGAACCGAACCGTGAAGCTAATGCGAAAGAATTGAAGATGTTGCAATAAAACGCTCAAGCATGTGACATCATCTTCAACGGATTGTGCCCTGAAGAATTCAACATAATCAGCCGTCTTGGGAATGCAAAGGAAATTTGGGATACTTTGATTGATATGCATGAAGGTACCGAGTCCGTCAAGGAATCCAAGTTGGATGTGCTCCAAAGTCAGCTTGACAAGTCCAAAATGAAGGATGGTGAAGGTGTCGCTGAAATGTACTCTAGGCTTGCTCTTATCACAAATGAGATTGCCGGCTTAGGGAGTGAAGAGATGACCGAAAAATTCATCATCAAGAAAATCCTAAGTGCATTGGATGGAAAGTATGATACCGTGTGCACATTGATCCAAATGATGCCAAACTACAAAGGTCTCAAGCCAACGGAAGTCATTGGAAGGATTGTTGCTCATGAGATGTCATTCAAGGATAAGGAGGAACTTCACAACAAGTCAAGTGGTGCTTACAAAGCCTCAAGTGAAGCCCCCACATCATCAAGTGAGAAACCAACCTTCAATGAAGAATTGAGCTTAATGGTGAAGAACTTCAACAAATTCTACAAAAGTAGAAGCAAAGAAAGAAGCTCCAAGTCAAGGTCTTACAATGACAAGAGATCTTCTAGTCGAGAGCGCAATTGCTAAAATTGTGGGAGACCCGGACACTACTCCAATGAGTGTACGGCACCCTACAAAAGAAGAGAAGATTCTCCAAGAAGAAGGAGCAAAAGAGAAGAATCACCACCAAGAGAGAGGAGGAGTAGAGATGATCGTTATGAGCGAAGACCCTCACGGAGAAGCAAGGATTCGGAAAGGAAGGACAAGTCATCAAGGAGCTACACAAAATGAAGACATCAAGCTCATGTTGGTGAATGGGTTTCCAGCTCCGACTCCGACCATCACTCCGAGAGAAGCTATCACTCCGACTCCGAATATACTCAAGATGAAGGTGTTGCCGGTCTAGCACTTGTGTCAACCAACTCCTACGACATATTTGAATCACCAAATGAAGGAATTGGTAGATGCTTCATGGCCAAAGGTCCTAAGGTAACACATCCCGAGTATGTTTATTTTAATAGTGATGAAGATGACTTGCTAGGTGATGATGATTTACTTGTTGACAACTATAGTGATGAATACTATGATGAAACGTCAATTAATCATGCTAATAAAATGAATGACAATGATAAGGAGAAAATTGAGCTTCTAACTAAATAACTAAACACTCTTAAGTTGGCTCATGAAACTATCTTTGAATATCATCGAGAACTTTTAAGGGATCATGAGAAGTTACGCTTTGAAAAGCTCAATCTTGAGCAAGAGCATGAGTTCTTAAAGGCAATCAATCATGATCTCCGCAAGAAAAGTTATTCTTACATTGCCAAGCGTTTACTCTTATCTACTTACATGCCTCAAGTCAAGTCTAGTAACAAGTACAAGAAAGATACTTCCTCTAGTAGTAACAATAATAATGTCAAATCCAATATTGTTGCTTCTAGTAGTTCTCTTGATTCCACTAATGATTCTCTTAGCCAAGTTACACTTGAGCAAGAAAATAGTTTATTGAAGGGAATTATAGAGAAAGGTGTTTACAAGAGCCTTGCGGGAGTAAGCAATTCGAGGAAATTGTATGCAAGCAAGGAAGGCACCGGAAGAATCAAGGTGTTGGTTTTGAACGAAAGTTCAACGCCAATGGAGTTGAGTGGGAAGAAGATCAATACCCCAAGACAAAGTTTGTTCCTCAACAAGAGAAGTATGATCCTACTTCCTCAAGGGGACACAAGCTCAAGATGATCTTCCACCACAAGACCACAAGAACAAAGGCAAGGACAAGCTTCAAGAAGATATTGATGCATTTGAAGAAGCACCTAAAGCCTCGTTCGAGTGGGTCCCCAAGACTACGTCAAGTTCTACTTCATCAAGTACAACTACAACTCCAAGGATTCCCATCAAGATGATGTGGATCCTGTCGGGGAGGCTGATCGTACCCACGGACACCTATGGGGCCGGCGGAGCAGGCCCCTTTGTGGTTCGGATGGGGGCGGAGGTCGCACGAAGAGCGGATCGAGGCGATGCACACAAGCGATTTTTACCCAGCTTCGGAGCTCTCCGGAGAGATAAAACTCCTACTGCTGCTTGTTTGATCTATTGTGTTCTTGCTAGGGAGCAATGCGGGCTACAAAACCTAGCGTGAGTGTATCTAGTCTATGGCCAGTCGAATGAACTGAACCTTGCGGAAGACGCGAACCGAACCCCCTCTACGTTGCACTCGGGCCTCCTTTTATATGCTCAAGGGGTCTCCGACAGGTGGCAACATAGGCGGGGGTACGAATGTAAAAACAGGAGTTGGTACACCTACTTGAACAAAGGTACGCTGCAAAATACCTAACTCGACGGCAGGGGACAAAAGCAATAAATGCCTGTCATTGTCGCCCAAAGAGTGTAACAGAGACCGTCAGTGCGCCTCCGCTTCGCCACGATGGCGTAGCCTGTCGGCCGTCGCTGCTCTCCGCTGGCTGCACAGCTGCTCGACACGCGCGCCCATGGAACGGTCCCATGGCGACACGTCACCGGGTGAGCTGGAGCGGAGATGGAGAGAAGTTGCATGTCAGCGGCAAACGCTTTGCCGCGGCGAATCCTTGTCGGCGCTCGGAGACTTGTCGCGCCGAGCCTTCCCGGCAAGCTCCTCTTGCCGGGCCTTGTCTTCTGCGTGCTCGAGTGGCCTTCCCGACAAGCTCTTCTTGTCGGGACCTTGTTCCGCCTAGAGAGGCCTTCCCGACAAGCTCCTCTTGTCGGGTCTTGCCTTCAAAATGGTCATGGAGGGTCTTGGCGGACGCCCGGCGAGGCTTGCCGCGGGGACACTGCGACTGTCCGTGCACAAGTTCGGGGTACTAAGGTACCCCTACTTTAGTACACCGACAGGAGCCCTCGGGTCTGGGCCATACACGGTGCCGAGCGCTGTTGGGCCAGGCCCAAAACAGGGCACGACCACGCGCGGCCTGGGTCCAAACCAAACCCACTCCGTATCCGCCGCGTCCCCCTGTAACGGCACGCGTCGATTGCGGCGTCATGGGGGAAGTGGGCGGCGTGCGGGGTCGCTCCACCGTCGCCTCCGTTCTGCATCCCCGCCACGTGGTTCCCATGCTCTTGGGGTCACGGACGATGGAGGTGGGAAACTGGGCCGTCATGAGCAGAGGCAGCAGATCGGCCCCGATTCCCTGCTCTTCCTATGCCCTGATTTGTCGAGCGGGGCGGTTGAGCCCCCACCTTGCTTCCTTAAGAAGGGCGGAAGGGGAGCGCAGAAGGCCGCACTCTCCCATCTCCTCCTTTCTTCGGTTTCTGCTCCCCTTTCTCTCATTCGCCATGGAGAAAAAGAGCCTTGGTTCTTCATCGGTGGCGGCGAGGGTCGCCGCTAGACAGCGCTCCCCTCCCAACCCTACGCCCGGGGCGGCAGAGCCAACCCCAAGAGGAAGAGGGAGGGGGCAAGGTCGAGGACGAGGTCGAGGACGAGGTCGAGGAAGAGGCGGACAGGGCGGCGCGCCATCTCCGCCTCCGCCGGCGGTTCCCCCCCCCCTGCGGCTGTCAATACTGGGGACGACCCTTGCGAGTTCTTCGTCAGGCTGCACCGGGCGCCTCGTCGCCGCCTCCGGCTTCCAGCTCCGTTTGCGAGCGCGATGGAGTCGGATCCGCCCGAGACACTGAGATTGCACATGATGGGCTGTGGAATCAGCGGCATGCGAGTCCGTGTTGTATTCCCAGCCCCTAATGTGATGTATCTCGATCGTGGATGGAAGACGTTCACCCGCATCCACAGCCTGAGGGCGGGGTTCACCCTCCATTTTAAGTTAATGGAGGGTGATCTCCTCTCCGTCAAGGTCTTAGGGGATCTTGGCACTCGGGCGAAGTGCTGCGTGGACAGCTCCTCCGACAGCGAAGATTCACCCTCGAGCGAGAGTGACGAGGAGGGGAGCGACAGTGACGACGAGGTTGGCGGGCCCGATTAGTTGTCGGGCGCCGCTTGCAAGGCCACCGGCGACCCCATCATCCGTGTCGCCCGGCTCCTGAACTCCCGGGTCGTCTCCTTGGGCGTGGCGTGGGGAGGCTGCGGAAGGGGAAGAGGGATGGCGACAAGGCCGTCAAGTCGAGTACGAGGGCGTAGTGCCCTCGACAGCGGCCGACGCCCGCCGCCCGTCTTGAACCCGCTCGGGCGCCGCCATCTCCGTCAAGCCCTCGGGAGTTCGGGATGTTCTCTTGGTGTCTTCGGCACCCGTAGCTCGTCTAGGCGTTTCTTTTGCCATTCCCGCCTCCTTGACCTACCTCCTGGAAAGAGGGACAGGAAAAGGATTACGGGCATCTTATCTTTTTAATTTGTAAGCCTTTGGGCCTTATCCGCATTTAAAGCTTGTAATCCTCTCTTTCGTGTTTTTCATTCCCCATGGATTGTATCCGAGTAGAATGTTTTTAATGAAAAAGGGATATTTGAAAAAGGACGAAGGGCTTATCTGATATCTCAGCCCCCGGCAACTCACGGCTTGTCAGCGGCCCGGCAACCTCGGCTTGCCGCAGCTCCGGCAACTCTGGCTTGCCGCAGCCCCGGTAACTCGGCTTGCCGCAGCCCTCAAGAACTCGGCTTGCCGCAGCCCGGCAACTCCGGCTTGCCGGGCTTGGGTGCCAGCGCCCTTCTTCTCCTCTTCGCTGTTATTTCAGTTCGAGGACGATTTAGCTTGAAGGCCGCAATAAGTTATCTTTGTAACATAACTTTATTCGGGCAACATCTGCTACGTTACTTCCTTTACTCGACCCTTGGCTTTGTATGTTATTACCCCACGCTTTTAGGGAAACTTGCGGTGCAGAGCACCCTTGCCTTGGCGCCGAAAGTGCGGAACTTCAGCAACTTCATGGCGGGGTCGCTACCGACAAGAAACCTTGTCGTGGACTAGCCGCAGCTCACTTAAGTTGTTGAGCGGACTCGAAACAAAGTAAGGGCGCCAGTCACGATTTGGTTCCTCCGCGACGGGTTTTTTCATACAAAGCGCGGTCGTTCAAGGAAGATAACTTTACAAATTTATTATCGATCTGAATCGATCGATGCAATGTTATTTCCTCTATTTGATCTCTTCCTTTATGCGTTTACGCCTTTACGCATTCGGAAACTTGCGGTGCAGGCACCCTTGTCATGAGCGCCGAAAAGGAACTTCAAAGACTTCTTTGGCAGTGGTCGCTACCGACAAGCAACCTTGTCGCGGACTAGCCGCAGCTCACTTAAGTTGTTGAGCGGACTCGAAACAAAGTAAGGGCGCGACCAGTCACGATTTGGTTCCTCTGCGCACAGGTTCTCCATACAAAGTACTATCGTTCGAGGAAGATAACTTAAAAATTTGAAAATTGATTGCTCAAACTTTGGCAACTTAGCTTTTCTGTTTCTTGCTTCCCAATGAGGTGAGACTTCCTCGAACGGTGCACAGTCCACAATATTATCTCCTCCTTCCCCCCTGGTTAACTTGTGCGCGAGGGAGCCTCCCTTTCTTTGTGACAAGAGAAAGAAGAAGAAATAACGTTATGGAGCCCAGTGGCTCGATTCTGCTTACCGGGTGTGGCTGCTGCACAAAGTGTTAGCCAAAACATGCAATAAATTGATGAAAGCATGAACTTGACGGGTTGTGCGCAACACATGGGCTTTATCGATGCGGGGTCTGCGCCCGGCTTTGTACAAAGGATCACATGCAACAGCGGCAAGACTTGTACAAGGTGGTTGCCGAACGGGTTCCGACAACCGCGCCTTTATGGGTAAAACTTACGAAGATGCTCAATGTTCCAGGAGTTGCTCACCGAATGCCATCTTCGGTCTCAAAGCATGACAGCGCCAGGCCTAGTGACTCGCTTTCACCCGATAAGGGCCTTCCCACTGGGCGTCAACTTGCTTGAATTCTTGGCGGACTGAACGCGCAGAAGAACAAGGTCGCCTTCCTCGAGACTTGGCATTAACCCTGCGGCCATGGTAGCGGCGCAGGCTCGCTGGTAGCGGCGGCTCGCATGACAGCCTGAAGACAATCCTCCTCAAGGAGCAGCGTCATCTTGTCGCAGCTGCTCTTGCTCAAACTCATCATAAGCGAGCACTCGAGGCGATCCGTGACACGAGTTCCGTGGGGAGAACTGCCTCGCTCCATAGACTAGAGCAAAGGGTGCACGGCGGTGGCTCGATTTGGCATCGCTCGATCGACCAAAGAACCACCGGCAGCTCCTCGATCCAGTTTCTTCCGCACTTGTGCAGCCTGCCGAAAGTTACGGTCTTGAGTCCGCGCAGCACTTCAGCGTTGCCCTCTTCGCTTGACCGTTGCTTCTCGGGTGAGCAACGGAAGCGAACCTTGGCGCCAAGGTCTTGGACGTCTTGCATGAAGGTGTGATCGTAGAATTGTGTGCCGTTGTCGGTGATGATCCTGTTAGGGATTCAAACGGCAAACAATCGACTGAGCGAACTTGACTTGTTGTCTTTGTCACCCTCCTCATCATTTCCACTTCCGGCCACTTTGGCGAACTTGTCGATGGCGACGTCCAAGTACTCAAAGCCCCGACAGCTCGGGGAAGGGGCCGAGGATGTCGAGCCCCAGCACCGAAAATGGCCGTGATAAAGGGATCGTCACGGAGAGCTTGAGCTGGCTGGTGTATCTGTTTGGAATGGAACCGCACGCTTCACACCTGGTTACTTGTGCAGTTGCAACCTGGAGGGCTGTCGGCCAGAAGAAACCTTGCCGGAAAGCTTTGCCGGCAAGTGCTCTTGCGCCAATGTGGTGACCACATATGCCTCCATGTATCTTTGCCAACAGCTTCTGTCCATCTTCCCTACGAATACACTTCAATTTCACACCGTTGAGTCTTCTTCTGTACAGTATGTTGTCGACAAACTGGTACATACTTGACTGCCGGGCTACTCTTTCCGCTTCTTCCTGCTCTTCGGGAAGTTCTCCTGTCTGAAGGAAATGGACAATCTGTTGCGCCCATGTTGGAGCTTGTGGCTCGACAACAAGGACTAAAGGCACATCTGCTGCTGCAGGAACATCAGCTTCCACGGCGAGGACCTGCGGCCCTGCCGGAGCTTGATGCTCCCCGACAAGCTTGCCGGAGCAAGACTTGTCGGGAGCGTTTGCTTCAACGAAACAAACCCTGGGGTCTGTCGGAGCAGACTGCTCCTCAGCACTGTTGGTGTTGATCTTGGGGACCTTTGCAACGACGGCTTCGGGAAGCTCTGTCGGAAAGTAATCACCAGAGGCCAACTTCCTCTTCTTGCTCTGTCCAGTTGACGGTGTTACGGTTGGTTGAGTCAGCTTGAGCACGAGCGGGAAGTAGTTGGCGAGGATCTTGTCGTCCCGTCCCCCCGCAGCCTGCACCGCGATGGTGTAGATGCTTTGAGGAACTCCGACGGAGTGCGCCCTGCCATCATACTTCTCCGGCACATCTGGTTTGAAGTTTTTTCTCATTGGCCCTTTGGACTTGCCGCAGCTCACGAGTGAACGCAGGGCAACCTACCGCGTACGGCAAGTCGCCTGGCCCCTCCGGCGCGTGCATGTCAACAGATGGCCCAGCGCGCTTGTCGGACTGACGTCGCGCTTCTCTTCGACGCTCGATGCGAGTTCGAGCGTCCTCTTGTTGTTGTTCATGAAGAACTTGGCGTTGGTCGCGCGAGCGCGCGGATCCGACGACGTGGTGGAGTCGCTGTCGAGATGGATTCGCTGGCTCGGTGATCTTGGCCTTCTTGGCGGAGAGTGCACGGTCGTTGCACCTCCGACAGTCTCGTCGCCACCGGCTCGTGCCTTGTCGTCTCGCCGCGGCAACGCGATGGGGTTGGTTGCCGTGGGCGTCGCCGCTGGCAAAGCCGATGAGGCTCGATAGTGGCCCTTCCACTCGTCGACCTTGTCGGTCGTTGGAGGGTAGTCGAGGAGCAGCCGGGCTCGCCAGCTTCGCTGAAGTAGTGGGTGGCATTGGAGAAGCGGTGCGAGGAGCGGGACACGCCGGACTTCTAACTCCGTTAGAAGGAGCAGCGCCCCGTCCGGGCGGCCGTATCTCACTCGTGCCAGCATGTTGGCGCGCATGCTGGTCTTGAGGGTCTCGATCCAACGAACGCATGGCGCTGTGAACGCCATGACGTAGTTGGTCCCGCGTCTCCTGAGATGGGCGCGGGGGATGCGCGGACGCCGAGGTTCTGCGGTGCCTCGCCCTTGGACTTGGCAACGTCGCGAGCACCTTCGTCGGCGCCCGTTCCTCCGCCAGGCGTCGCACCACCACCCGCTTGCTGCGGTGAGGGTGGGCACGACGCGACGGTTTCGCTGCCGCCAAGCCTTCTTCTTCGGTGGAATGTTGAGGAAGATGTTGATGACGCCGCCGCGTGAACGCCGGATCGGATTCACACGGCCTCGACACCCCTACCGGCGTGCCGAGATGTCGGGAGGCTGATCGCACCCACGGACACCTATGGGGCCGGGCGGAGCAGCCCCTTTGTGGTTCGGAGGGGGGCGGAGGTCGCACGAAGAGCGGATCGAGGCGATGCACACGAGCGGTTTTTACCCAGCTTCGGAGCTCTCCAGAGAGATAAAACTCCTACTGCTGCTTGTTTGATCTATTGTGTTCTTGCTAGGGAGCAATGCGGGCTACAAAACCTAGCATGAGTGTATCTAGTCTATGGCCAGTCGAATGAACTGAACCTTGCGGAAGACGCGAACCGAACCCCCTCTACGTTGCACTCGGGCCTCCTTTTATATGCTCAAGGGGTCTCCGACAGGTGGCAACATAGGCGGGGTACGAATGTAAAACAGGAGTTGGTACACCTACTTGAACAAAGGTACAAAGGTAAAATACCTAACTCGACGGCAGGGGACAAAAGCAATAAATGCCCGTCGTTGTCGCCCAAACACCGTAACAGAGACCGTCAGTGCGCCTCCGCTCGCCACGATGGCGAGCCTGTCAGCGCCGCTCGTCGCTGCTCTCCGCTGGCTGCACAGCTGCTCGACACGCGCCCATGGAACGGTCCCATGGCGACACGTCGCTGGGTGAGCTGGAGCGGAGATGGAGAGAAGTTGCATGCCGCGGCAAACGCCTTGCCGGCGAATCCTTGTCGCGCCGGAGACTTGTCGCGCCCGAGCCTTCCCGCAAGCTCCTCTTGCCGGGCCTTGTCTTCTGCGTGCTCGAGTGGCCTTCCGACAAGCTCTTCTTGTCGGGACCTTGTTCCGCCTAGAGAGGCCTTCCGACAAGCTCCTCTTGTCGGGGTCTTGCCTTCAAAATGGCTGCGGAGGGTCTTGGCGGACGCCCGGCGAGGCTTGCCGCGGGGACGCTGCGACTGTCCGTGCACAAGTTCGGGGTACTAAGGTACCCCTACTTTAGTACACCGACAGATCCCGAAGAAGAAGAACTAGAGAGTTCTTGAGGGTGACTCCGCCAACATTCTTCACTCATATCATTTTGGCAAGAACAAGTGCAATCAACTTTCACATCTTGCACTAGTTCAAGGAGTCACAAACCCTCATGTTGTAAGGCGAGGGACAAGGTAACCTAATGTTCTAATGGACATCATCTTGTGTGTGCATCACTCTATGTCTATGGATATTCTTGTTTGTTCCTTGTGGGACTAACCCATGTAGGCAAGTTGAAAGTGCAACTCACTCCAAAGGATTGCTCCAAATGATCTACATCAACATTGAGCATCTACATCTTCAATACCTACATGAAGTCATCATCGACAAAACCCAAGGTTAGTTCATCCGTCTAAGGGGGGATCTGACATCTAGGGGAGCTTAACTCTAAGAATTGAGTCAAAGCAACTCTAATGGTGTGAACACATTAATGCATTATGTAAAAGTGGTAACCCCACTTGAGCTTAAACGATGAGTATGAACTATGATCAAATGTTCTCATTTGACTCCTAAGTCAATATACTCATATATAGATGACCTAGTCATCGCCAATTGCTTGATAGTTGCTAAAATTGGTTGTGAATGCTTTGCCACATATTTCAATTGCCATTTTATTGTGTGAGCATGTTGGTGCATATTTTACTCATTCAAGGACGTCCAATTGTTGTTTTGCTTGTTTGGATTCTTTTCTTTGTGCCAAGTGGATGGACAAGAATGCCTAAGAACCTTCTTTAGCTATCTATGCTTTTCTCGTCTCAAACTCTATTCATGCTACATCACAAAATTTGATCAAGTCAGATTCGAACCACTCTGTGTGAGGAGCACTCGGAGTCCCTGATTCGTCATAGACTTAACTTCCAAAACCTCTTAGTGATTCTCGGTCTGACCTATCATTCCATTTCGGTCCTACCGAGATCATCAAGTTGATCTGAGTTTTCAATCTCGGTGTAACCGATTTGAACTTTTCGGTCTCACCGATTTGCTGTAACTGAACACAGTTATACATCTCGGTGCCACCGAGTTGTTCCACTCGGTCACACCGACAGGGTCGAGCTATATATAGCCACGGGAATTTTTTTGGAAATTTCTCCGAAACCCTTCGCCCACGCAACAGCTCGCTCTGCCATCGTGGTCTCCGGATCGTCTCCTCGTTGCCAGCAGCCTCCTGTAGCTGGTCTTCGCCGCCGTCAACGGATTTCGTCCCTGCCGTTGCCGCCGTAGCAAGTCCACCGCCAAGTTAGGGTATGGACTTAAACTTTGTGCTATCCACGTCTGATTCCTGGCACATTGTTTTCATATTGAATCTTGCCACGATTGAAACTCATCTATCCAGCCAAAGTTGTTCTTAGATTAGATGTGATTCAAATTTTTAGGTTTAGGTTTCCGCCGAAACCATCTCGGAACCACCGAGTTGAAAAACTCGGTCTCACCAATTTGGCTTATGCCATTGCACTAGTGACTCTCGGTCTGACCGAGAATTACTAATCGGTGCAACCGATTTGAGAATTCTGTGAAACCCTAGCAGTCTCGGTACCACCGAATCAAACTCGTCCAACCGAGATCATCGCTTTAGGTTCCAAAAACTGCTTCGGTATCACCGAGTTTGAAAATCGGTGGATCGAAAATGCTTTCGTGGAAAACTAAGACTGAACTTTTGAGTCATTCTTTTGCAAAAACCTCTGCATTTTGTGATGCTCATCTTTTCTATCTCATCTACAACTCTTCACAGTGGTCAACAACGGCTTTTGCAAAGTATGTCTGATCAAAGTAACAGCCAGAACAGGTCAGAAGAGCAGATGAACTTGAGTCAGGGCACTAGTCCCTCAACTTCAGATGAAGGGAGCAGAAGTACTCCTAGCAATTTCCCTAAGGCTGCAACTAGGCAAAGGAGGAAAAGAACTTCAGAGTCAGAGGATGAAGATTATAGAGCTGAGGAAGATGAGGCTATCTCCAAGAAAGTGGTGCTCAAGAAGGAATATGGCTCAGCAAAGAATGCAAAGCTAGGCATGAAGATCAAAAGGCCTGCAGGAAGACAACCAATGTCCAAGGCCAGAGAATCAACTAAACTGCCTGAGAAGCCTGATCCCAAAGAGCCCGTCTTTGAAGGGAAGAAAAGGAAGGAAAGGGTCAAGATGACCATGGCCAGAGTTATTGGGAAGCCTTCCATGATGGAAGAGGAAGATGAAATTGTTGCACCAGCTCCAAAGGCACCAAAGCTTATGGGTGGGGCTGCCACATCTAAGCCCAAGGAAGCACCCAAAGCTGCCCCCAAGGCCAAGTCTGCACCAAAGAGGAATACCAGGAGTATTCCAGCTGCTGAGAAGAACAAGGCCCGAATGCCTGAGGATGCTAATGAGGAAGATGAAGAAGGATAAGTTATGAGGAAGCTCAAGCCCAAGATACCAGACCACAATGATGCCCATCCTGTGGCTGAGGACATGAGAATCAGGAAGGATTCAGGGCTGAGGAAATGGAGGATGGAAGATCCATATGCATCAAGGAGAAGAACTGCTGTTGACTACAGGTTCCACACAAAGGAACATCAGGACTTCTATGAAACCATTCTGTTGGACAAGAAGCCCATTGTCTGTGACATGAGGTGGGTTGACTGGAATTTCATGAAGGAGAATGAAGAGCACTATCCTGGAGTGCAAGATAGCTTTGTTGGTTGTGGAGTTGTAGATTTTGTTGGGCAAAATCTCACAAATTGGAATGATGAACTTATCATGCAATTCTACTCCACAGCACATTTTTATCCAGATGGAAGAATTGTTTGGATGTCTGAAGGTACAAGGTACCAGTCAACTGTTGAAGAATGGGCAAAGCTGATAAATGCCCCAGAGGAAAATGAGGATGACCTAGGCATTGATGCAAAGAAGAAGATGGGTCACAATTCAATGGCTCACATGTACAAGGAAATTCCAGACAAGGCATTAGGAACTCACAAGTTTGGATCAGTTCACTTTCTGTTGTCAGGGTTGCCAACCATAAATTGGATTCTGAGGCACACTTTGTTGCCCAAGTTTGGTGACCATAACATGATCAGAGGGCATGCCATCAACATGTTGCATGTGTTTGATGTGCCACAGAAGTTCAAAGTCATGAGCCTGATTATTGAAACAATCAAGAGGACTGCAGCAGATCAGAAGAGGAGCTATGGATATGCACCTCAGATTCAAGAATTGATAAACTCAAAGATGGGCACAGGAAAATATAAGTTGGATAAGGAACACTGTCCACTTTATCCAGACTTTGAGGATAATCAGGTTGTCATGAATGAAGATGATCCACAATCAGTTCAAGCTTAGGAGAAGAAGGAGAAGGCAAAGAGGGAGAAAGCTACCAAGATGCCAACTCAAGAGGAGGCATCTGAGTATTTCTTAAAGAACAAGCAGGAGCATCTCGGATACTTAATAGCATCAACCCTGAGGATTGAGAAGGGATTGTCCACCCTCACTCAAAATCAGGAGAGCCTGGAGAGAATCATAGAACAAAAGTTCTATAACTTAGATGTGAAGGTAACTGAGATTCAGTCTGCAGTGGAGGAACTACAAGATGACATGCAAGAGAGGAAGGGAAAAACAACAACTGATGCATTTGCCAGAGTGCCTAGAGCCCAGAGATCATCTGCTGTGCCAGTTTCTGACACAAGAGCAACTTCATCTGCACCAGCTACAGCCTCAGTGCCACCAGCTCCAGTTCCATCTACTTCAACTGAAGCTTTCGTCCTCGGCGTTATCCGGACTCCACCACCTGAAGATCAAGCCTGAGAGTCGATCTAGCACTATGCATTTTCTATGAACTTTTTGGTAACTTGTTTCCAAAGGGGGAGAAAAATGTATAGATCATAGGCTTCGAGAGAGAGAGAGTGTTGCTTTTGTTCTCTCTTGCTTTATTTGGTGGTTTTTCAAACTTTGTTTCCTTTTGGTTGAGATACTATGCTTGTGAGACATTGATGATCATGTGTTTGATCATAAGCTACACTTATGCATGCTTGAAATTATCCTATCTATCTTATGTGATCACTCACTATGCTTGGTGATGAGTGCATGTATTCATTGTTTATTATTTTGAGCGCTCCACCAAGATGTATGTGACATGGAAGAGTAACCCATGAGCCTAATTCATTGTGCATTTGCAGTCCAAAGCAAATCTAAAACTATGCACAAATTTAGGGGAGCTCTTGCTTATCACATACTTCTCAAAGCGACGATGTTATTTAAATTTTATTATCATTTGTCAAAGCTTTGATCTATATGTTGTCATCAATTACCAAAAAGGGGGAGATTGAAAGTGCAACTATCCCTAGGTGGTTTTCGTAATTCATAACAACATATAGCTCATTGACCTAATGCTATTCCAAGACTATTATTTCAGAAAGCTCAATGAATGGCATGGCATGGATGATGAAAGTGGATCCCTCAAAATATTAAGAACAAAGTATTGGATCAAGCTCAAAAGCTCAAGACTCTTCATTTTACATTTTAGTGATCCAAGATCACATTGAGCCTATAGGAAAAGCCAATACTATCAAGAAGGGATGAGGTGTTGCTTAATGAGCCTCTTGGTTCATGTGCTTAGTGATATGCTCCAAAACCCTCAACTACTTTCCCACATCCACAAATGTCCTAAACCTAAAGCCAAAATCGGTCACACCGATTCTTTCTATCCGGCGCCACCGATTCCAAAAGTCATAGCCACTGCCACAAACCCTAAGCAAATCGGTCTTACCGAAAGGGATCTCGGTCTCACCGAGATGGGGTTGCAATCTCTGCTTTCCCTTCAGAACGATTCGGTCTAACCAAGTGAGCGATCGGTCCCACCGAGATTGCAATGTAAACTCTCTGTTTCCTTTTTGTAACATTTCGGTCTCACCGAAAAGAGCAAATCGGTCCCACCAAGTTTACATGACCAACTCTCTAGAAAGCTTATTACCAAAATCGGTCCCACCGAGTTTGAGTAATCGGTCTCACCGAGATTACGTTATGCCCTAACCCTAACCATATCGGCCTCACCGAGATGCATGTCAGTCCCACCAAAAATCACTAATGGTCACTAGGTTTACTAATTCGGTCCGACCGAGTTTGTTGATTCGGTCCCACCGAGTTTGGTAAATTGTGTGTAACGGTTAGATTTTGTGTGGAGGCTATATATACCCCTCCACCTCCTCTTCATTCGTGGAGAGAGCCATCAGAACGAACCTACACTTCCAACTTACCATTTCTGAGAGAGAACCACCTACTCATGTGTTGAGGCCAAGATATTCCATTCCTACCATATGAATCTTGATCTCTAGCCTTCCCAAGTTGCTTTCCACTCAAACCCTCTTTCCACCAGATCCAAATCCTATGAGAGAGAGTTGAGTGTTGGGGAGACTATCATTTGAAGCACAAGAGCAAGGAGTTCATCATCAACACACCATTTGTTACTTCTTGGAGAGCGGTGTATCCTAGATTGGCTAGGTGTCACTTGGGAGCCTCCGACAAGATTGTGGAGTTGAACCAAGGAGTTTGTAAGGGCAAGGAGATCGCCCACTTCGTGAAGATCTACCGCTAGTGAGGCAAGTCCTTCGTGGGCGACGGCCATGGTGGGATAGACAAGGTTTCTTCTTCGTGGACCCTTCGTGGGTGGAGCCCTCCGTGGACTCAAGGCAGCCGTTACCCTTCGTGGGTTGAAGTCTCCATCAATGTGGATGTACGATAGCACCACCTATCGTAACCACGACAAAAACATCCGTGTCTCCAATTGCGTTTGAATCCTCCAAACCCTTCCCTTACTTTCTTGCAAGTTGCATGCTTTATTTTCCGCTGCCTATATACTCTTTGCATGCTTGCTTGAATTGTGTGATGATTGCTTGACTTGTCCTAAAATAGCTAAAATCTACCAAACTCTAAAATTGGGAAAAGGTTAAGTTTTTATTGGTCAAGTAGTCTAATCACCCCCCCTCTAGACATACTTCAAGATCCTACAAAAGCATATACCCAAACCTGCCCCAAATGCGACAAAAAATTTACCACGACATGTTGATGCCGCTCCATGATAGCATGCCAAGTTTCATGAATTTCAGACGAGTTTTGGATTTACTAGAATTTAAAAACCAGGTATCTCAATGTTTTGCCGGCAATCAACGGTGCCCTGGTGTTTGAAATTCATTCCCATTTCTTGCATGGGACCTAAGCATGCACCCAAGGACACAGATTTGATTTTTCAACCAATTTATATGCACTAGAGCATGTGCATTGATACGTCTCCGTCGTATCTATACTTTTTGATTGTTCCATGCCAATATTCTACAACTTTTATATACTTTTGGCAACTTTTTATACTATTTTTTGGGACTAACATATTGATCCAATTGCTCGTGCCGCCTCGTCTGCATTGCATGTTTTTGTTTCGTAAACCCAATATCAAACGGAGTCCAAATGGGATAAAAATGCACGGAGAATTATTTTGGAATATTTGTGATTTTTGGGAGGAAGAATCAACGCGAGACGATGCCCGAGGTGGCCACGAGATAGGGGCCCACGCCTCTTCACGAAGCGGCCCCCACTCTCGTGGGCCACCCGTAAGGTGGTTGATGCCCTTCTTTGGCCGCAAGAAAGCTAATTTTTGGAAAACGATCTGGGCGAAGGTTTCAATCCAATCGGAGTTACAGATCTCGAGATATAAAGGAAACGGTGCCATGGCAGAATTACAGAACGCAGAAACAGAGAGATAGATCCAATCTCGGAGGGGCTCTCGCCCCTCCCACGCCATGGGATCCAAGGACCAGAGGGGAAACCCTTCTCCCATCTAGGGAGAAGGTCAATGAAGAAGAAGAAGAAGGGGGGCTCTCTCCCCCTTGCTTCCGGTGGCGCCGGAGCGCTGCCGGGGGCCATCATCATCACCGCGATCTTCACCAACACCTCCATCATCTTCACCAACGTCTCCATCACCTTCCCCCATCTATATCCAGCGGTCCACTCTCCCGCAACCCGCTGTACCCTCTACTTGAACATGGTGGTTTATGCTTCATATTATTATCCAATGATGTGTTGCCATCCTATGATGTCTGAGTAGATTTCTATTGTCCTATCGGTGATTGATGAATTGCTATGATTGGTTTCAGTTGCATGTTTTATTATTGGTGCTGTCCTATGGTGCCCTCGATTGTCGGCATAGCGTGAGGGATTCGATGTAGGGTTTGCAATATGTTTATGATTTGCTTATGGTGGGTTGCGTGAGTGACTGAAACACAAACCCGAGTAAGTAGGTTGTTTGCGTATTGGATAAAAGGGGACTTGATGCTTTAATGCTATGGTTGGGTTTTACCTTAATGAATCTTTAGTAGTTGCGGATGCTTGCTAGAGTTCCAATCATAAGTGCATAGAATTCCAAGTAAGGGATGGTATGTTAGCTTATGCCTCTCCCTCAAATAGAATTGCAATAGTGATTATCGGTCTAGTAACGTAGTCAGTTGCTTAGGGACAATTTCACAACTCCTACCACCACTTCTCCACACTCGCTATATTTACTTTATTGCATCTTTATCTAAACAGCCCCTAGTTTATATTTACGTGTTCTTTATTATCTTGCAAACCTATCCAACAACACCTACCAAGTACTTCTAGTTTCATACTTGTTCTAGATAAAGCGAACGTCAAGCGTGCGTAGAGTCGTATTAGTGGCCGGTAGGACTTGAGAGAGTATTTGTTCTACCTTTAGCTCCTCGTTGGGTTCGACACTCTTACTTATCAAAAGAGGCTGCAACTATCCCGTATACTTGCGGGTCATCAAGACCTTTTTCTGGCGCCGCTGTCAGAGTCATAGCGATGGGTGAATATTCTCGTGTGCTTGTTTGCTTTATCACTAAGTAATTTTTATTTGCTGTTCTTAGTTGTTTTCTATCTTTAGCTATGGGTAGGAAACGCAAAATACAAAAAAAATTAGTTGTACCTACTGAACCAGTGGTTGAAGAACCACTCAAAATCTATCACACTCTGTTAATGTATAAAAATGTCCAAACGAACCCCGAAAAATCACAAAAATTGACACAACACTCCTGTTGTTCTATGCTGACAGGAGAAAAAAATTTGAAAGCAATAAGAGGCAATGGATATCGTTTCGTCCCCAAAGGTGGGACGTTCCCTACCAAAACCATCATGCTTGTTGTGAGAAGCTCTAGTTTGTTAGAAGCATATACCCAAACCTGCCCCAAATGCGACAATTTTTTTACCACGGCATATTGATGCCGCTCCATGATAGCATGCCAAGTTTCATGAATTTCAGACGAGTTTTGGATTTACTAGAATTTAAAAACCAAGTATCTCAATGTTTTGCGGTCGAGTGACGGCAGCAGGGTGGTTGACATTCATTCCCATTTGTTGCAAGGGACCTAAGCATGCAACCAAGAACACATATTTGAATCTTCAACCAATTTATATGCATTAGAGCATGTGCATGTAGTTCAAATTTGAATTATGCACATGAATGCATTGAAAATTCAGTTAATGCATAAAAATGTTCAAACGAACCCCGAAAAAACACAAAAATTTACACAACACTCCTGTTGTTCTATGTTGACATGAGAAAAAAATTTGAAAGCAATAAGAGGCAATGTATGTCGTTTCGTCCCCAAAGGTGGGACGTTCCCTACGGAAACCATCATGCTTGTTGTGAGAAGCTCTGGTTTGTGAGAAGCATATACCCAAACCTGCCCCAAATGGGACAAAAAAATTACCACGTCATGTGGATGCCGCTCCATGATAGCATGCCAAGTTTCATGAATTTCAGACGAGTTTTGGATTTACTAGAATTTAAAAACCAGGTATCTCAATGTTTTGCCTGCAATCAACGGTGCCATGGTGTTTGAAATTCATTCCCATTTCTTGCATGTGACCTAACCATGCACCCAAGGACACAGATTTGATTTTTCAACCAATTTATATGCACTGCAGCATGTGCATGTAGTTCAAATTTGAATTATGTGCATAAATGCATTGAAAACTGAGTTAATGCACAAAAATGTTCAAACGAACCCCGAAAAATCACAAAAATTGACACAACACTCCTGTTGTTCTATGTTAACATGTGAAATTTTTTGAAAGCAATAAGAGGCAATGGATATCGTTTCGTTCCCAAAGGTGGGATGCTCCCTACCGAAACCATCATGCTTGTTGTGAGAAGCTCTGGTTTGTGAGAAGCATATACCCAAACCTGCCCCAAATGGGAGAAAAAATTTACCACGGCATGTTGATGCCACACCATGATAGCATGCCAAGTTTCATGAATTTTAGACGAGTTTTGGATTTACTAGAATTTAAAAACCAGGTATCTCAATGTTTTGCGGCCGAGTGACGGTGGTAGGGTGCTTGACATTCATTCCCATTTCTTGCATGGGACCTAAGCATGCAACCAACAACACATATTTGAATCTTCAACCAATTTGTATGCATTAGAACATGTGCATGTTGTTCAAATTTGAATTATGCACATGAATGCATTGAAAATTCAGTTAATGCATAAAAATATCCAAACGAACCCCGAAAAATCACAAAAATTGACACAACACTCCTATTGCTCTATGTTGACACGAGAATTTTTTTTTTGAGCAATAAGAGGCAATGGACACTGTTTCGTCCGCAAATGTGGGACATTCCCTATCGAAACCATCATGCTTGTTGTGAGAAGCTTTGGTTTGTGAGAAGCATATACCCAAACTTGCCCCAAATGGGACAAAGAATTTCCCACGGCATGTTGATGCCGCTCCATGATAACATGCCAAGTTTCATGAATTTCAGACGAGTTTTGGTTTTAATAGAATTTAAAAACCAGGTATCTCAATGTTTGCTGCCGAGTGACGGTGGCAGGGTGTTTGACATTCATTCCCATTTCTTGCATGGGACTTAAGCATGCAACCAAGGACACAGATTTGAATTTTCAAACAATTTATATGCATTAGAGCATGTGCATGTAGTTCAAATTTGAATTATGCACATAAATGCATTGAAAACTCAATTAGTGCATAAAATGTCTAAACGAACCCCGAAGAATCCCAAAAAATTAACACAACACTCCTGTTGTTCTATGTTGACACTAGAAAAAAATTGAAATCGAGAAGAGGCAATGGATATCGTTTCGTCCAGAAGGTGAAACATTCCCTACCGAAACCATCAGTCTTGTTGTGAGAGCCACGGTGCCGTGGTGTTCGAATTTCATCCCCATTTCTTGCATGGGACATAACCATAAACCAATGGACACATATATGATTTTTACAACCCATGTTGGTGCACCGGAGCATGTCCATGTAGTTTAATTTTGAATTGTGCACCTGAAATGGCTAGAAAACCAATTTAATGTATAAAATGTTCAAATGAACCCTAAATAATTCCAATTCTTTTACGACACACATATAGTTGCATGTTCACTGCAGATAAAAGGTCTAGCAATTCAAACACCGTCCATCGCCGCTGTGAGCCCATTATGTAATTCAAATCAAGTAGATCGCACACAGTTTATTATCACCAACCGTGTGAGATGCAGCACAAAATATCCTAGAGCACCGTCGGTGTATAGTACGCCTATGGCTTACATGACAAGGTACATCGTCTACAGTCCACAGCCGGCGTCTCAAGCACGCTAGCTCGCTCCCCAAATATCATTTCACGGTTCAATCGTCACCGGTGAAAGATGGGCATGTGGACCCGCTTCATGAGGGCAACTTCGGTGGCCCACTCCGGCGAGAGAGCGGCCGCAGCCGACATGCGAGTGTTAACAAGGTGCATGAGCGTGGCCGCAATCTGCGATCGGGCAGCCAAGGCAGCCCAAACGGCCCCTGTTGCTTCTCAGGTGGCGGTAACAACATCTGCCTCGGGGATAGCAACTGGCGAGACCGCACAAGACAGCCTGTCTGCATTCCGCGGTGGCCTTAGCCACGATGGAGGCCGCCCACGACCATGTCGAGGCCGCTGTCGGTGTCAAACCGGCGGATCTCGGTAGGGGGTCCCGAACTGTGCGTCTAGGCGGATGGTAACAGGAGACAAGGGACACGATGTTTTACCTGTGTTCGGGCCCTCTCGATGGAGGTAAAACCTCACGTCCCCGCTAGATTAATATTGATGATGTGTGATACAAGAGTAGATCTACCACGAGATCAAAGAGGCTAAACCCTAGAAGCTAGCCTATGGTATGATTGTTGTTCGTCCTACGGACTAAAACCCTCCGGTTTATATAGACAACGGATAGGGTTAGGGTTACATAGAGTCGGTTACAATGGTAGGAGATCTACATATCCGTATCGCCAAGCTCCTTGCACGCCAAGGAAAGTCCCATCCGGACACGGGACGAAGTCTTCAATCTTGTATCTTCATAGTCTTGGAGTCCGGCCGATGATAATAGTTCGGCTATCCGGACACCCCCTAGTCCAGAACTCCCTCAAGAGCTCCCTGAACCAGGCTTCAATGACGATGAGTCCGGTAGCGTATATTGTCTTCGGCGTTGCAAGGCGGGTTCTTCCTCCGAATAATTTATAGAAGATTGTGAACACCAGGATGGTGTCCGGCTCTGCAAAAATAAATTCCACATACCACCGTAGAGAGAATAATATTACACAAGATCAATCTGCTGACATATTTTGTGGCGTGACGTCGCACCACTACCAAGCCTTTATTCAAACTGTTTTCACTGTTCCACCTCAGCGCGTTTAGCGAAGCGGTTTCCTTGCCACGTCTTGTCGAGGCAGAGATCATGTTCCCCTTATTCCGGGATTCCCATCAATACGGACATGGGTAACCCAACCGCGCCATTGATTGTGGCGCTTGGGAGATAAGCGAGTTTTACCAGGCCGATGGGGACACATGTTTTTGTCCGCCCATATAAGGGGATAAGGATCCAGTCCTTTTACCTGCGCCTTCTTCCTCCTTGGCTTATCCATCTCCGCTGAACTTCGAGCTCCAGCGCCCAAGTCCGCACTTCTCACCTCAACCTTCTCCAATTATGTCCGGAGCAGGAGGCAAGTGGGCCTCCTCCTCCATCACGGAGGGGCAGATCAGAAGCTGCGCGACGCCGGATATCTGTCCAAAGAACATCACAAGATCGGCTCCCCCGACGAGGTAGAGCTTCCCAGCCCTGTGCCCCATGAGAGGGTAGTACTTCTTCCCCATTTCCTCCCGGACTGGGCTTCCGCTTCATCCCTTTGTCCGGGGCTCATTATCTACTACGGCCTAGATTTCCATGATCGGCCCCAATTTCATCCTCAACATCTCGGCGTTTATCGTGGGTAATGCGAGGAATTCCTTCGCATCCAGCCCCACTTCGCCAGTGGCTCAAGACCTTGATGTCAAGCCGAAGGTTGTGAAGGGCAGCCAAGCGGAGTCTTGAGGCGCCATGGTGGGCAGGATGTCCCACGTTACGTGGCTGGAGGGCACTTTCGTGGAAACCATCAAGGGGTGGCAATCGGGGTGGTTCTACATCACCGAGCCGCGTGACCCTGATTGGGCAGCGGCCCCCGAATTTAGATCTGGTATTCCCACAAGGCTCTCCTCCTGGAAAGAGAGTGGCCGAATTTGGGGGGATTCGGAGGAGCTGACCGGACTCCAAGTCTGCATCCAGAAGCTGGTGGACAAGAAGCTCAAGCTTGTCAACGTAGTCCAGGTCATGCTCATCCGCCAGATTCTCCCGTGTCAGCGACAGGGCTTTAATATGTGGGAGTTTGATCCGGCGCAGCACGGACCACTGAGCGGGCTCTTTGACACTACGCACGAAGATGTCCGGAAGGTGTTGTTCAAAAGCTGAAGCTCCCGCATCCGCCATCAAGATCGCGGATTCTCGCTCGCATGATGTCCAGCTGACGAGGTAAGTGATTTCACCACTTGTTTTCCATAGTTTGGCTCTATGTGGGATCTAAACTCCCCTTGCCTTTGATAGGAATGGCTGGCGAAGGCCGAACGGATTACATGTCCGGCCACATTGCCAGAGGACCCAGTGGACGCCCGCCTAACGGGGCTGCTGGCTCCGGCACCCCATGTGGTGCCGGAGAAGAAGGCCAAGAAGATGGCCACGGGGACTCGGAAGAGTTCCCGTTTTCAGGTGCTATCGGATGATGAATCCGAGGCCGACTCCTCCCACCAAGGTGAGGGGGAGAAGAAGAAAGCATCTCCCCCAGCGGGGGGAGGAAAGAAAAGGAAGGCCTCCCCAACAAGGGAGGCCGAAGGGTCCAAGACGGTAAAAACTCTTCCTCCGGACTGCTCCGCCTTGGCCAAAGGATTTACAGCATTTAAGATCGGCATCCAAGGGCCAAGCCCCTGGTGAGATCGTAAGTATCCGGACTCCCGAATAACCTTAAGGTTTTTGTTTTCTCCACATAACGTCTTTCTAATGCCGCATACAACCCTGCAGTCCGCACAAGGATGATCTTCCCGTTTCGTCGAGCGGGTCCTTGGGTGCGTCGGATATGGATTCCCTTCCGACTGCCTCCACCCCCCGTGCCGCGGACGACGCCGAGGTGGGATCCCAGAAAAGGACCCACCAGGAGGGGGAGGCCGGAGGTGTCGCAGGACACCCTGCCGGATCTGCACCGGACTCAGCCCGGAGGCCGCAGTGGCTCGAGTCCGGCGGGCGACCCTTCGTAAAAAGGGCAAGACCGAGACGTCGGCTGCCTCCGCCCAACCGGAGGTGCCGGATAATTCTGGAGGCGCCAATGGTGCCTCCGTCGAAGAGGAACACCGCACTATTATGAGTGCGGTGATTCAGAAGGTTCAGCTCGCCAAGAGCGGGCTGACCGAAGCCTGCAATAGCCTTCTAACAGGCTTTGAGGTAAGAATTTCAACATATGTAAAATGGTACCGCATAGACAGTAGCCCCTGATGCTCGGTTCGGTGTTCGGAAAGAAAAGCCGGACTAAGGATCTTTAGAAAGATAAACGCAGGAGTCATAAAAATTTGTCAATATGGGTTTGCAGGCTGTGTCTTTGACCTCCGCCAGACCGATCGCGGAGGTCAATACTTTGAAGAAAAACCTCGAGCGGTCCGAGAACGAGGCTCGGCCATGCCAAGAAGCAGCTCGAGGAAAAAGAAGGTGAGTAATACCTTATGAAAATTGTACCTTACATAAAAGGATTTGGTTGCAAGAAAAATGACAAGGATAACGTGGGTATTGTAGGGGCCGCTAACGAGGTGGCAACCCTGAAGGAGGCGGTGGCCGCGGCCGAGCGTAATGCGGCTGCGGAACGCACCGAGCGAGAGAAGCAGGAGGCGCGGGTGGCGGAGGTACAGCAAGAGCTCCAGGATCTCGTGAAAAAACATGAGAACTTGGAGCGTGACTCGAAGACTCAAGAGTCTGAGCTTGCAACGGCTCTTGAGAGTGCCAAAGCCGCTAAGGCCGAAGCCTACAATGCCCTCCTGAAGATTGAAGCGGTGAAGAAAATATCAGCAGGTAAGGCATTTTTCATGCGAGTAAGCATGTGAGTGTTAATTACCCGTTGCTTACCCGAATTCGGAGCTCTGTAGGCGTTCGCAGAGCTTCCTCGCAGGCGTGTCCGATGCTGCTGCATTCTACCGGGCCGAGGAGGGAGTTCAACGGAGAAGGTCTTCGGTCTCGGTATCTTTGAGGCCGGACATCCGGTGCCCCTTAGCGACCAGCTGAAGCAGCTGGTCGAGCTCCACAAGGCGGCCGAACAGGCCATGAAGGGCCTTATAGTTCGGCTGTGGCCTAAGGAGGCCATGCCTGGGAGCTACTTCGGCCTGGTGCGGCGGCTGGTGGATGCGTGCTCGTGGGTTGAAGTTATCAAGCATTCCGCTTGTATCGAGGGTGCCCGTCGGGCCCTTGCCCGCGCAAAGGTGCACTGGGGCAAGATGGATGCCTGTAAGCTCGTGACGGACCCGCCACGGAGGGCAAGGAGCATCGCACGCCCGAGATGTATTATAAGAGTGTGTCAAGGGCGCCCGCACTATTGCGGTGAGTGCTCCAAAGATGTAATATTTGAGTAGACTCGCATTTTGTTATCCCGTGTGCTGAAAACTTAGTTCATATGCGCTTAAGCAACGCTTGTTAATTTAAAATATTACTTTACGTGCGGCTGTTTATCAAATCTGAGAGATGGCAAGTCATCGGCTTCAAATTTCATGCCACGAGTGCTGGGGTGTTCGGGATAAACTTGAGCGCTCTTGTTCCCATTTTTGGGTCCATCTAGGGAGGCGCTCAACACAACGAACAAGGCAACCGGACTTATAATGCTTGAACACTCTCACTTAGCCATAGAATTCTATAATTTTAAATTTCTGAAGCCCTAGTCTTCGGAAGGTCAATTTGGGGCGCTATCCACGCCTTGGCCGACAGTATCCGGCTCCTCGCTCTAAGCGGCATAAGTCTTTAAGGACTCGCAGAAAACCTCTCGAACAACGACCGGTCTCTCGCCTCATCATGACGGCCGGTTTAGCTTTCTCCATCGAGGCGTTAACCCAACCGAATCGGGCGGAATCGCAGTGGTTCTCCGGTGCTACCTTAGCCGATATAACGGAACGTAAGGTACCAAAACACGGAGCCGGGCAAACCCAACTATTGACCCAAGACATGATTCGGAGCCGATGCATATAGTGCTATAAGTTCGGGGTGCCGCACTTGTGAAAGTGTTCGGACTCATCACACCATAACGCGGGAAACATAAGCCCCTGGTGTATATTATCCATACCAAAGTGTACGGATGCAACATGTCGTGAATGAACATATGTATGGAAAAGAAATGCAATTATAAGCAAAAAGGTGCTGCATTGTTTTATTCAATAAGTGCTGCTACGAAAGCAGAACGATACAAATAGTGCGATAAGCAAGGTAGGAGACTGTTTAAACATGTCCCCTTCCAGGGGTAGGCTGCAGATTGGTTTATGAAAATGCTCGTAAAGGAGACCACATGTATATTCGTTGTAGCCTTTATCCTTCCCTGGCTGTTGCATCGTGAGTTCGGCGGGTCTGCTACCGGACAGGGCTTCTGACAAACGGAGTCCTGTGTTTAAAAAGTAAAAGGTAAAAAGAAAAGAAAAAGGAATGACACACTGGAGAGCCCCTTGTGTGGTTGAGCATGATGCAGGTGTATTGTGGTCGTGCCCTCCCCATGCCCATGGTATCTTCGTGAGCGTAATGGTGTACGCGAAGGATCTCGCTGACGTTTCACGGGGCTGGGGTTGGGGCCGCACTGCTACTGGCGTGCTCGGGCGTGCTGTGGTCTTGTTGTAAGTTACTCGGGCGGCGCTTGGTGTGTCCGGCCGCTTAACGGCCGGATTCGATAATTGCCTTAAGAGGCTGCATTGCACTTCGCCGCGAGAGTCAGCTGTATGTTCCTCCGCATGCGGAGGAACGTTCAATGTTTCCGTTGACCGTAATGACTCCTCGAGGGCCTGGCATCTTGAGCTTGAGGTATGCGTAGTGCGGCACCGCGTTGAACTTTGCAAACGCGGTACGTCCGAGCAAGGCATGATAGCCGCTGCGGAACGGGACTATGTCGAAGATTAACTCCTTGCTTCGGAAGTTATCCGGGGATCCGAAGACCACTTCCAGTGTAATTGAGCCTGTACAATTGGCTTCTACACCTGGTATGATGCCTTTAAAGGTCGTTTTGGTAGGTTTAATCCTTGAGGAGTCTATGCCCATTTTGCGCACTGTATCCTGGTAAAGCAGGTTCAGGCTGCTGCCGCCGTCCATCAGGACTCTGGTTAGGTGAAATCCATCGACGATTGGGTCTAGGACCAGTGCGGCGGATGCTGGTGGGGTGGTCCCTTAGGTCAAAAGTGATCGGGCAGGAGGACCATGGATTGAACTTCGGGGCAACTGGCTCCATCACGTAGACACCCCTGAGTGCACGCTTCCGCTCCCTTTTGGGTATGTGGGTTGCGTATATCATGTTCACCGTCCGCACCTGTGGGGGAAACCCTTCGCCCTCTATTGTTCGGGCGGTTGGGTCTCGTCCTCGCCATCGCTATGCAGCCCCTTGTCATTGTTTTCAGCAATTAACTTGCTCGCCTGCTTGAATACCCAACAGTCCTTGTTGGTGTGGTTAATGGCTTTTCGGGGTGCCGTGTATCCGCACAAGCGGTCGAGTATTCGGTCCAAACCGGACGGACCGAGTAGTTCGCTTTGAATGGCTTTTTCCGCTGACCGGGTTTAGAGCCTTTGAATCCGGCATTGACCGCCGTATCCTCAATATTGTCGCCGTTAGTGCGGCGTTTGTTTTGTTATGACACGGCCTGCCGTTTTGGTCCTTGAAGTCCGGACCGCCAGAATTTTTGCCGAGGTTGTTGCTGCGTGCTAGCTAGCTGTCCTCACCAGCAGAAGCGGGTCATGAGTGATGTGAGGGCTGCCATGGATTTCGCTTTTCCTGTCCTAGGTGCCGGGCAAGCCACTCGTCGTGGATGTTATGCTTGAAGGCCGCGAGGGCCTCCGCATCCGGACAGTCGACGATTTGGTTTTTCTTGGTTAAGAACCGTGTCCAGAATTGTCTGGCCGATTCGTCTGGCTGCTGAATTATGTGGCTTAGGTCATCAGCGTCTGGTGGTCGCACATAAGTGCCCTGAAAGTTATCGAGGAATGCGGCTTCCAGGTCCTCCCAGCTCCCAATTGACTCTGCTGGCAAGCTGTTGAGCCAATGTCGGGCTGGTCCTTTAAGCTTGAGGGGGAGGTATTTGATGGCGTGAAGTTCGTCACCAAGGGCCATGTGGATGTGAAGGAGATAGTCTTCGATCCAAACCGCTGGGTCTGTTGTGCCATCATAGGATTCAATATTGACGGGTTTAAACCCTTCGGGATTTGATGATCCATTACTTCGTACGTGAAGCATAGTGGGTGTGCGGCGCCTGCTGGCCGGGCGATATCACGACGGAGCTCAAAAGAGCTTGGTCTGTTTTGTTCGCCCGGCCGTACTTTATCGCGGTCCGGCGCGACGGTTGTCGTCACATACCGTGGGGCGCCCACGCGATCCATAGATCGATCTTGATTGTCTTGCCTTGTCCTCCAATATATCTTGCAGGTCCGGAGCGTTCCCCTTTGGCCAAGTGCTTTTTCAGCGATGTCGGGGTACGGTTCTAGTGGAGGGCCTAGAGGCCTCTCTGTCGCGCCACGGGGTGGTCGGTCACCGTATTGTCTCCCCTGGTGATGCGGGTTCGTAAGCCTCCTCCTCTAATCGGGCGAGCAGCTTGCGTTTAGGGTAGCTTTAGGAGGGGCGTTCGAGCTCATGCTCTTCGGCCACGAGGACTTCGGTCCATCTGTCGGCTAGCAGATCCTGATCAGCTCTAAGCTGTTGCTGCTTTTTCTTTAGGCTGTTTGCCGTGGCCATAAGCCTGCGTCTAAAACGCTCTTGTTCGACGGGATTCTCAGGCACGACGAATTCATTGTCGTCGAGGCTTGCTTCGTCTTCGGAGGGAGGCATATAATCCTCTACTTCTTCTTCTGCCGCTCTCTCTTGAGGGTGGGCGTCTTCATCCTCCCGCGATGGATCTTGCCGGAGTGGATTGTCTTCGGCGTTGTCCGGTGTATTGTTATCTCCGGTGCGGAATCTTCATTCTTGCCGTGGCGGGATTTAGAGCGGCATCACCGACGCCGGGCGCTTGGGCTGCTTCTTTGAGGGGTCATCCTCCGTTGTTCCATCGCCGTTCCCATCTTTTGGGATGTCCACCATGTATATGTCGTATGACGAGGTGGCCTTCCGGTGCCTTTGTAGGCGCTGGGTCTTGGTCGCCTCCGCATCGTCGTCCATACCGTCGATGTCTTCGGAGTCGTAGTCTAGCATGTCGGTTAGGTCGTCGACAGCGGCTACCAAGTGGGTGGTGGGTGGGCGTCGAATTTCTTCGTCGACCGTATCCCAACCTTCCTGACCGTAGTCCGGCCAGGGCTCTCCGGATAGACTTTAGTAAATTCAGGATGTCGCCAAAAGGCGAGTGCTGAAAGATGTCCGCGGCCGTGAACTCCATAACGGGCGCCCAATCGGATTCGATCGGCAAGGGCGCAGAGGGTTCGGAGTCCGGATAGGAGTCCGGCACCCTGGAGTCGAGGTCTTCGCAAAGGACAAGGATGGAGTTCGGCTCGATCGCCGTAGAGATTAAAGCCCCCGAGGCGGTGTCCAACCACTCGTCCTCGATCGGGGAATCCGGCTCCGGATTAAGGTTCGGAGCGGATTCTGGTGCGGCCTCCAGGGCACTGTTCAGTTGGAGAGCTAGATCATGCCCATCGAGACAAAGGCGGGCGCTTGGCGGGGCTCGAATCCGTCAAGATCAAGTCCCCGTGGATATCGGCCGTATAGTTCGATCTTCCAAATCTGACCGACGGCCGGGGCATAGCTTTCGATCTGCTCCAGATGGCTGCTTAATTGGCCCGCGGTAAAAGCCGCCGAACACGAAGATCTGTCCGGGGAGAAAAGTCTCACCTGGACCGTGGTCGTTGTTGATGATCAAAGGAGCCATCGGGCCTATCGGCTGACGACACGGAGGAACTCTCAATGAAAGCACCAATGTCGGTGTCAAAACCGGCGGATCTCGGGTAGGGGGTCCCAAGCGTGCGTCTAGGCGGATGGTAACAGGAGACAAGGGACACGATGTTTTACCCAGGTTCGGGCCCTCTCGATGGAGGTAAAACCCTACGCCCCGCTAGATTAATATTAATGATGTGTGTTACAAGAGTAGATCTACCACGAGATCAAAGAGGCTAAACCCTAGAAGCTAGCCTATGGTATGATTGTTGTTCGTCCCCACGGACTAAAACCCTCCGGTTTATATAGACACCGGATAGGGTTAGGGTTACACGTAGTCGGTTACAATGGTAGGAGATCTACATATCCGTATCGCCAAGCTTGCCTTCCACGCCAAGGAAAGTCCCATCCGGACACGGGACGAAGTCTTCAATCTTGTATCTTCATAGTCTTGGAGTCCGGCCGATGATGATAGTTCGGCTATCCAGACACCCCCTAGTCCGGAACTCCCTCACCGCCCACGCCCAGCTCGTGGCGGTCACCACACAAACCGAACGAAGCTTCTCCGACAACGGTCGGTAACCCACAGCCGAAGAGCTAGCAATCGCCAAGGGCGTTCGAGCAGCCGTCCGTTCCTCCGCCACATACCTTGCGACGACGGAGCCCGTCCAAGCCCAGATCGCGGCCACCCATGCCCAGCTCGTGGCGGCCTTTTCCAAAGAGATGGTGGACGCGGATGGCGAGATGCTTGCCGAGTATGGTGTGATGGATGCCATGGAGCCCCTTCCCAGGAGACCGTCCGGCGGAAGCTGGACATGGAGGCGGCTGCGGAGATCGACGAGCACCAGCCGTAGTACTAGTACTCTTTTTTTTGTTTAATTAAGAGCACCGATCTTTAATTTGTTAGAGTAATGTTTTGGTCAGCTAGCTCTGTTTAATTGCTGAACTTGCTCGATTAAGAAGTGTGGGTGTGCTGCAGTCTCCTTTGTGTACCCAAATTATGCAATGATGTGGATGACCACTGTAACCATGGAAATTCAAACCAAAATTTTTGACGTTCAAACTCATCACACACGGGTTAAGTTATCTGAATCGTTCGTGATGTTCACATATCGTACACAGTTCTAAATAAGGGACCGTGTCTGATGACACTTTATGCGCTTTTTTTACCGGGCGATTCCAAATTTTCGGCTTCCGCGGAAATATCTACCTCCCCGCCCCTCCCCCATACCAAAAGCCACATTTTCCTTGTTTCCGCCTTCCTTTCCAAGTTGAAACCTTCACTCCTTGCTTGCAGCGCAGTCTCCTCCCCAGCGACCCTCCGTAACGCTGCTCGGCCTCGTCTATCCAGGCAGGTAATCCACACCCAACCCCCATCCTCCTCCTCCTTCCACATCCCACATACCCCGACCGCCGGCGCAAGCGCGACACCTTCCACCCAAATCACCGACCCCTCCACCAAATAAGCGCCGCCCTAAGCCATGGTGCACGCAGTATAGCCAGGATCTCAAGGAGCATTTGGCAGCGGAGAAGCAAATCGCGGCCGCACGCGTGGATGAGGTTGCGATGGCTGCCATTCGTGTCGACCCCCAGATCTTGGAGGAGCACCTTGCCATTTGCTAGCTACGCCGGTTAAGCATGCTCGGTTTACCCGTTGCGTGTGCTGCTCCTACCATTCCTTCACAAATTCTACTGAATTGTGCTATCTAATTTTACCATGCTATATGTCGTGCAGTGTGGTGATCACTTATTAACTGTTTTATTAATTAGTTGTCATCTTCAGTTAACTGTTTGGTTCAATTCTGCAAATGTGATGTTCAATTATTCAGGCTGTAATTTTGTATTGTCTTCCATGTGAGAAATAAATTGAATTTATCTTTACAAAACACATGAGAAACGAATACAATTGCTATATTTCCAAGTTGTCAAGCATGCTTGGTTTGGTTATACATTGTGCAATGTGGTGCTAAGTTAATGTTTGGTTCATTTGTGTTGTGGTGTTTAGTTCATTGTTTGGTTCAATTCTGCAATGCGATGTTCAATAGTTGTGGGTGCATTCTGTTATTGTATACCATGTGAGGAATAAATTGAATTTCTCTATAGTAAATACATGAGAAACATATACAATATCTATTTTTCCAAGTTGTTAAGCATGCTTGGTCTGGTTAATTGCCTGATCTTCTATTAGAAGTCTGTTATATTGTGCAATGTGGTGCTCAGTTAATGTTTGGTTCATTTGTGTTGTGGTGTTTAGTTCATTGTTTGGTTCAATTCTGCAATGCGATGTTCAATAGTTGTGGGTGCATTCTGTTATTGTATACCATGTGAGGAATAAGTTGAATTTGTCTGTAGTAAATACATGAGAAACATATACAATTTCTATTTTTCCAAGTTGTTAAGCATGCTTTGTTTGGTTAATTGCCTGATCTTCTATTAGGAGTCTGTTATATTGTGCAATGTGGTGCTCAGTTAATGTTTGGTTCATTTGTTGTGGTGTTTAGTTAACTGCTTGGTTCAATTCTGCAATGCGATGTCCAATTGTCGTGGGTAGAATTTTGTATTGTTGTGCATGTGAGGAATAAATCAAATTTGGCTGCACTTAATACATGAGAAACATATACAAGTGATATATTTCCTAGTTCTTAATCATGCTTGGTTTGGATAAATGTGTTTTCCATGTGGCTTGAATTAATCTGATGAATCTGCAATGTGCTTATTTCTCATCAACATATTTTACTGATAGCATGTGAACCCTTACTTAACCTGATGACTAACTACCTTATATGTGTTGCAGGGAAACAATGGGAAGCAATGGGGTTTAAAAATCAAGGTTAGCACGTGCATGGTCCGTTGTCTAATAGCACATTATTGTGCAATTGCAGGAACCATTCTAATATTTAGGTTTTTAACAATTTGGTCTTGCATATGTAGGTCCTGCTGTCAGAGGTTTTGACCCACTATTCGAACCTTTTTGCGTATGGGGAAATGAGTTGTCCATGATTATCAATCACATCAAGAAACTCGGAAAGATTGTTAGGATAAAGAAAATAGAGACAAAAAACAACAAGATCTTTTTCTGCACAATGAAGAAGACATCAGTTCACTACAAGATGGTACTAACTATTATACCTTGCTTTTTTATTGATTTGCCCCATTTACAATATAGAGAAGATATTTATGCACACCCTTGTTTTCAGGCCTTTCCAAACCAGTTCACTGATGATTACCTCTCAAACCACCTCTATGGTCAGGAGGCAAGGAAGGTTTTCATACAACACCCATGGTTCAATATTGAAGTGTTCCTGAAGAGGACGAAGGACGGACGCTCAATCATCCACAGGCACTGGCCTAAAGTTGCAAAGACCTTCAACATGAATGAAAGCTCAATATTTTCCTTCCGCTTCAGCAGTTTTCCAGATGAGATGCATCTGTCTATATACCTTCTATGATGCTAATTTAGAAAGGTTCTACATATTGCATGTGAAACTTGGTGCTGGTGTAGTTGTGTAATGGGGTAGCAGAGTGCTGAATCTATATCATGTTGTACTATGATGTATTTCAATTATGAAATTCTGCTTCCTTAATATGGAAATGGAATATATTATGTGCTTAATATGAATGTCAATTAGATTAATAAATGGATTATTAATAATTGGGCAATTAGCCTGCTAATGGCGAATTAGCCTGCTAATTGGGTTTTGCTATTGCAAATGGTTATTGAAAAAATACCGTGGGCAATGACCTCAGGCAATGCACACAGTTTCTAGGAATAAACCGTGTTGGATCAATGAACAATCACACATGACTTTCTCTTGAAAATTGTTTGCGTTAGGCCACCTTACGCAAACGTTTACCACATGAAAACTGTGTGTGATGGACAACCTTCGCCACACAGTTTCTTCTACGGACCGTGTGTGATGTGTTCAATAACGCAAATGATAAAATTGTTAATATCGTTTGCAGTGGCAATGCTATCACAAACAATTTAACGGGAAAAATTGTGTGTCATGTACCTGTGAACAGAAACGTTTTCCTTGGAGCGACTGTGTGGGATGTACATACGAACGGAAACGTTTAGCGAGGACTGACTGTGTGGGATGTACTTGTGACCGAAAACAATTTCGCCTGTATAATTGTATTTTTTTAGCTCTACTGTACGTATTTCCGTATTTTAGCGCTCGCTGGTCGCACACGACCTCCTTTTACTGAGCGTGTGTGCCAGGAGGGCTTATCCCCGATGGTTTCTGGGTCGTATGGGAAGGACGCCCTATCGCCCACACTCACTAGGCGATGGTTCCAAATGCCGTTAGGGAAAGGGGTTAAAAACCATTTGTATAGCACCGATGCATACTAGTGAGGGACAAATCGGTGAATCGGACTTTATCTGAATATATCTGTAACCCATTTATCTTTAGGTTAACTAGGGCCATATGTAATATATCTGAGGCTACATAGCAACATGCACTGTACTTAATGTCTAAATATTCAATCCTAGGCTGCATAGCAACAAGGAAGAGTGTTACCTTAATGTTTTGATGATGTCTAGATATACGTAGAAGAGCAGCAGCAACAACAACAGCAACACAACCTGTCGGTGTGGAACGACATCTATGGGATCACAAGAATCCCTACTACGGTTGCCGGGGTGCAGGGTTGCGAGGAGAGCAGGACTAGTAGACAGCACAAGGATCGTTTTACCCAGGTTCGGGCCACGAGGATGCGTAAAACTCTAGTCCTGGTTTGGTGGGTGTATTTCTGAGAGTTCTTGAGCTCTCTAACTAGCTGTGGTCAGTGCACGGTTCAAAAGAGCCGAATCCTCCTCCAGTATTCCATGGGCCTCCTTTTATAGTTGGAAGGGGCTGCCACAGTGACACACAGGGAGGTGGAAATGCGATAAAGTGCCTCGAGCTTATCGTCAGATTATAGGACAAGACGCATTTAATGCGTAGCTTAGGTGTCCCTCTGCTTTATCGGGGACGGGGGTGAGGCCCGTCCCGTCCGTCGCCGCTCCTCCTTGCTTCAACACGCGCCTCGGCCAGGGATGCGTGTGGTGCCATGTAGGCAGGCAGGCAGCTGAGTTGGCGTGGTGGTGGAGCCTTCACAAAGATTTGCATGCCGCCACGCAGGCGCTTGGTGAGTTGGCCTGGGAGCTGCATGTTGCCACGCAGGTGGCCGCCCAGCTGGTTGGGCTGGCAGCTGCATGTGAACGGTGGCGGAAGCTTGGTTGACGTGGGCTTGGCAGTGGCCTTGCCGGCGTCTTTGGCGAGGGCCTTGCCGGGTGGCCCGACAAGGGTCTTGCCGTGGCGTGCTGTCATCCCCGGCAAGGATCTTGCCGGGGGTCTGGTGGCCTTCCTCGGCAAGGATCTTGCCAACAATCGTCGTCTTCTAATCCTCATCTGATCTTGAATATGTCTTCACAAAGATCTACATGCCACCACAGAGGTGCCTTCCCGAGCCCTGGCCCCACGCTGATGATGGCACTGGGGGGCCGTGGGCTCAAGGGTGGCTCGCTCTGTTGGTGCGGGACGTGCTGTCCCAGCAAGGGTCTTGCCGGGGCCGCCGAGGCCGCCCGGCGAGGGTCTTGCCGGGGGAACCTGCTTCGTCCCTCTGCTCTTTGTGGTCTTGGCCTTGGCGTTGCTTTGATTGTCTTGGGCTTCGGTCTTACCTTGGCTCACCTCCCTCGTTCTGCTTGGTGTGGCCGTGGGCGCGGCTCTGGCTGCCCATGCACAGGTAAAGGGGTACAAAAACGTACCCCTATTTTTGTACACCGACACAACCCTGTTTGGATACTCAAGTTGGCTAGAGGTTAGAGTTAGTTTCTAGCTGATGACTAACCCTGAACTAACTCCATTCAAAGAGGTGTTTGGATGACATGGTTAGATTGACAATAAATGGACTAGGAGAACTAGCTCCATTCCTCTTGGGAGGGATAGTTTTTTTGGGTGGCTTAGATGCAACTAGCTGAAACTAGCCCTCATGTTTGGATATACTTTAGGGCTATTTGAGCCCGAACTAGCTCAAACTAACTCCAACCCATGCATACAGCAACAGTTAATCAGCCGATAATTTGTAAATATGCAATAAACTCCTTCCGGCCCATAATATGAGTATATTGAATGTTATAAGATATTATAAAAGAGTGTTGTACTACATCATTGTGCAATTGCTATTTTGCTTCTAATATGAACTTGGTGCTTTTAGGTACATATGTCATTGGTAAAGATCCGCGCTTCGACCCTTTCTGCATATGGGGCAATGAGATATCGATGAACCAGCATCAAGTGAGGAAGTCGATAAAGATTGTTAGTAAATGGGTCAAAAGGTGGCAATTACAGTATTTGTTTACACTTTATCCAAGACAACAACGAAGTGTAGGATGGTAACTAAGAACTCTGCAGCCTTCTTTTTACTGCCCATAATGAGTTTTGTTAGATGACAATGTCTGAATCTTTTTCCTTTGCAATGGGCTTCTTGTCCAGGAGGACAGTCTCATAGAAATCTTGGTGTTCCTTAGTATGAAACATGTAGTCTACAGCAGTCCTTCTTGTGGCATAGGGATCTGCCTGTCTCCACAATCTGAGACCTGCATCTTTCCTGGGGTCTTGGGCTTGATGTTTCTGAGCACTTGGGCTTCTTCTTCTTCCACTTCAGGCACTAGGGCCTTGTTCTTCTCAGTAGCTGGTATGTTCCTAGTTGATCTCTTGGGTGCTGCACGCTTAGAAGCTTGAGCAGCAGCAACAGCCTTGGGGGCAGTCTTGGGCTTTGATGGAGCAGCCCCTGACTTGATGGCATCCCCCATCAACTTCTGAGTCTTGGGTGCTGGTACAGCAGCTTCTTCATCATCCTCTTCCTCATCTGGATCTCTCATCATAGAGGATCTGCCAATCACCTTGGCCATGGTCTTCTTGACCCTTTCTTTCCTCTGCCTTCACCAGCCTCCTTTGGTTCAAGAGTGAACTCAATGGTTTCCTGTGTTGAGGCTCTGGGTTTGGACATTGGCACTCTCTTGGCAGGAGCTTTCTTCTGCAACCCAGGCTTGGTTGCAGCAGCAGCATATTCCTTTTTCAGCACTTTCTTCTTGGAGGTGACTTCCTCCTCAATGACAAAGTCCTCGTCTTCAATATCTGAATTTGTTTTCCTCCTCTGCCTAGTAGCAGCCTTAGGCAGGTTGCTTGGGGTGCTTCTACTACCCTCATCATAGCTGTCAGAGGGACTAGTGCCCTCACTTAAGTTAACCTGTTCCTCAGACCTGTTTTGGCTGTCACTCTTGTCTGACATGACTGAAAGCTGGAAGCTGAAAGCTGACCCTATGAATAGATATAGTTGAGATAGAGTGGATGAGCATCACAAAGTGCAGAGATTTTGCAAAACAAATGAGTCAAAAACTTAGTTTTAGTTTTCTACAAAAGTCATTTCGGAGCTGCCGATTTGTTAAACTCGGTGGCACTGAAGCAATATTAGAGTCGAAACTAGTGAAATCGGTCAGACCGAGACACAGCTCGGTGAATCCGAGATTGCTAGGGTTTCACTGAGAATCGAACTCGGTCACACCGATTTGTAAGTGATGTAGGGCGGAACCCTATACGACCGATCTTTCACGAAAGGAGCGGATCCCAACTAAGAACACGAAGAACACGAGGGGGAAAATGAGGGAAAACACAAGACGGTCTCTCAAACCAACAAGATATAGTCACGCATATGCTAGATCCGAGTACACATAGAGACCACACGGTCCAAATCCAACAAGGGAAGATACATAGGGTAACTGGTTCTTCTCCCTTAGGAGGTCTTGATGGGGCCACCCAAGACGGGGTCTTGAATCCAATGTAGATCTTCTCCATAGAGGGCTGCGGTCTCTCTCGTGGAGTAGATCCGTATGGGTGAGCAAAGCTCTATCTCACATATGAGCTAAACCAATGCTAACCCTAACTAGGAGGAGGGGTGTCCTATTTATAGTCATAGTGCAAATGGGGGTGAAGTGAAGGGGTACATGGGCCTCAGCCCACAACTGGACACAACCAGGGACCGTTCGTCCGCTGGGCACCCGACGTCCAGTGGTTCTAGGGGGACTGGTCGTCCGCTAGCGCCGGACGTCCGTCGAAAGTGTTCTGTGGTTGGGACACCGGACATCCGGAAGTCTCGGACTTCCGTTAATATTGCCGGACATCCGTTTCAGGGTCGGACGTCCGCTCGCTGGGAGGTATGTAGCTGGTGTAGGATGGTCTTCAGGCGCCGGTCGTCCGCCAAGGGCCAGACGGCTGCTCGCTGTGAGAGGCCGGTCGTCCGGTGTCGTCTAGACGTCCGCTCGCTGGAGCTTCTCCGGTAGTTCCGTGTACTTGGTGTCCTCGCCGTCTTGTCCATGGTCTTCCTCTTTATTCCTAGTCATGCATAGCACATATATTTGAGGTAGTAGCCATGTCTCACATGTGAATGTGATGGTTCTAAGAGGAGCGATTTCACCTTGTGTCCAATGGTGTATGTTCGAGGTCTCGTCATATGTCCTCTAGGGGCTTGGAGAGTAGTCGGAGTGTACATGGGGATGAACGTGGGACGCTCCGCATCATCTCCCCCCCCCCTTGGGAAAGATCCGACCTCGGGTCGTGATCCTCATCACCATGGAAACGGTTGTCGTGGACGGACTTTTAGTTGGACGTGGTTTAAGACATGGCGCAATCCAAGTACTCCAAGGTGTCTCCGGAGTGATAGACATGCAAAAAGAGCAAACACAAGAAACACTTGGAACTACAATGGTTAGCGCACACAAAGTGTCCATCAAGTAAGATGATATAGAATGATATGCAAAGCATTCATGGGAGCAAAAGCATTCATTGTACACACTAATGTGTTGTGAATATGATCAATGCAACCACGGTGCAAAATGATGTCGTAGTGAGACGGTTTATCAATAGCATGAACATGGTAATTGGTGCTCAATGTGGCTATGTGATCATGCAATTGATGGTGGGCAATATGATCATGGTGTAAGAATATGCCATCAAGGAAGATCACAACAAACTTGCTAAGGAAGTGCACAAGCTCATATATCATGGATGACATGGAAATAGATGCAACAAGACAAGCATAATGTGAGTCAATCCATGCATGGGGTGTAGACTTGTTGTGAGTATGATATGTCCATCGAGCATGACATGTGTGAGCACAAAAAGTCAAAGGAGTGTTGATGTACCAAATCTCGATGTCGTGGCATGAGTGGAGTTCCGAAGGTGCATCCAATAAGTGTGAGCGCTCCTCAATGTAAAGGTCCATAGAGCCAATCTCCAATGTCGTTCCGATGTTCGCTAGATGCATCATGTAGACAACAAGAAGGAAACAACAGTGAAAGAATGACCCATCCAATATGCGTATTTGAGGATGGATCAAAGGGAAGGAGGTCACCTTTAGGAGTTGCTCAAGGATGATGGAGTTGCGCATCTTGTATGCTTTCACATAACCAATATGTCTCGTGATGGTACCACCTTGTGAATCCTTCAAAATGAAAGAACATGAGAAACACTCGGAAAAACAAATGAGGTTAGCAGAAGTGCAAACCCTATCATTCGTGTGGTAAGATACCAAACAAGTGTATGCATCATGCTCGTCATAAGAAAGAACAAGGGAGCATTTCATAGTATGGAGGCATATGATGCGAGAACAACCAAATACAATAGGCTCAATCAAACAAGCATGCATCACAAGTAATATGTCCAAGTCTCCACAATCAATAAGCATAGCAAGTTGGCACTCAATACAAGGTGATATGAGAGATGCAACTAATGCAGAAAAATGACAAAGATCAAGATATATCACGTGAGAGGCATGAACATATATGTCATCAACCCAAGAAAGCGAGTAAGAATGGAACATGGTGATGCGACAAAGCAAGCAATCATATGAATCAAGTCAAGCAAGCTAGTAGTGCAAAGATGCAAGGTACTAGAGGTAATTATGGCAATCATGTCATGTGTGCAAATGGTGGGCATACATAACGCACATGACATATCACAAGTATGGAAGCAAGATTTGAGCAAAATATCATCAATGTATTGGCGAGAGGCCATATGTAAATAGTAATGGGACATCATGACTCTCCCAACACAACAAGCATCAATATCATGAGGCACATGATAAACATGGCAATAGCTACAAGGATCTCCACCAAGCATGCAAATACACATATGAGTAGTAAAATGGTGAATCATGGGTAGATGCAAGCAAGGGTCACAATTGCATGGCAATGGCATAGAAGCAAGCATAACATGCAAAGTGAATACGATAGTATGGGCATAAGATGACAAGTGGTATATAGCCCATATCCGTGTGAGAGCCAAGTAAAAGATATGCGCGTAGCCGTTGCGCGAAGAGAGCGGTGGGAAGGACAATCCACGGGATCCCAAATCATCGTTGCTCTCAAGAGCTCGTTTCGTCAACTCGTGGGATTGTGAGGTTGACGGTTGATCATGAGTACCTACACAAAACAAAAGAACAGGGAAAATTGTGTGTGCGTGGTATATGTACACATCATCCATCATGATGCATACATGCATGTGTTGGTTAGCACAAAATAGCCAATGATCAAATAAATGAGATGCGTGATATAGAAACATGTCATCCATCATGATAGGTTTCTTATTGTGTATAACATAATGGAGACTCAAATTGTGTAAAGCATCACGAGAAATATGTAAAGCATTGTTATTCATGGAATGCATGTGGTGCACACAATTATGGGAATCATGCAAAGTATGGAATGCATCAAAATCTCCTAATATGTATGAGGAAACTATGGGGGTCTCCTCATGAGCATTAGTAGAAACATCACATGGAGAATATTGACAACATCCAACACAAAGCATATTCAGAACAATGTGATCATGGCATGACATAGTAGATGAATTGCGCGAATCATGTAAAGGAAGCATGGCAATATCATCGCATGAAAAACAAAAGCCAATGACCATCATCTCGTCATCTATGCCATAAGTGCAAATGGGATTTATTTTAATGGGGCATGCATAGTTACTATGTTGAGATTGAAATGATGCAATATGGGAGATCTCACTCATAGCATATGACAAGTTTAAATGATTATCAAACATGACGTGACCAATAGAATTTTCACATGATATCCTATGGAGCATAGTATCACAACTAGGCAACTCAACATGCTCATCATCATATTCATCATAAATTGGTAAGTCATGACATAAGGAAGTCGCACTAGCATGAAGCATGGGAATAGGTGGGTCAACATCATGCGAGCAATCATTGGTAAAACAGTCCACTAGTGGGACAAGAGAAGTACCATCACCTATGTTACCTTTGGAGCATCGCTCGTGTGTTGTAGGTGAGGTGTCGAAGACCAAGTCATGCTCATCTTCATCTTGATGGAACCATGTGGGGGGTGCATCATCGTCCACCATGGCCATCGTTGTCTCCATTGGAGGTATGGACTCCTCGAGGGTAGGCATGTCGTCATGTAGGAGACCTAGCACCAAAGAAGAAATCACACTCGGAGTAGAGGTTAAGTAGTTAGAAATCATAGTGGCCTCACATGCCGTGTCAACTAACTCACTCACTAAGTGTTGTGGCTCACTCACTCCCTCAAGGATGCACTCACTCATATGGTTGGTGGAGTCACTCAAATGGCTCTCAACCTCACATAGGATGTGTGGCATGCTCTCGTGTGTGGGGCTAGTGATGGTCACACTCATCCTCTCATAGGAAATGCACTCAATGTCACATATGGTGGAGTCACTCATATCACTCATGGTGGGGTGGCTCTCGTCACATGGGAATTGGGACATCTCATCATATGTGGGTGTCGGAGAGGTGTAGGTGCAAATGTCTCCAAAGATGAATGTCGTATGATGTGGCAAAACATCACTCTCCTCCGAGACCAAAGAGAAGGTCTCATGTGTGCTCGCATAGCTTGACTCGGAGTATGAGTCCAATATGGGCGCCATCTTCATGTTGTTGAAGAGGTTCGTGCTCTTCGTCGTGGTCGAAGGGGATGGCCCTTTCTCGACCTTCTTGTCACCGTCTTGTTGTTGGAGGCCCATATGATGTGGCACCTCATAGCTCATCTGCATGACTGAAGGGAATTCCCATGCTCGGCCATCTTTCTTGAGGGGTTTCCGAAGATGGAAGTGTCGCCCTCGCTTGTAGGTGGTCACCTTATTGTTGAATATGTCGATGTAGGCGAACTCATGGGAAGTAGGCGAAGATGCCGTACGTACAAAGGCGAATATGCCTTGATAGCAGTTGGCGAAGATGCCGAAGTGGTGGGTGTAGCCGTAGCTCTATATTGGTGGTGCTCGTCTCGCGGTCTTCACTTTTGCTCATGAAGCTTGTCCTTGGCGTGAAGTAGGGCTTGTTGGACTTGTGCATTTGCGTTGTTGAGCATCTTCATGATGACGGTCTCGTTCTCACGCTTGAGCTCGTAGTAGATGTCGTTCATCATCGTCGTGCATATGATGCTTGGAGGTGACCTGCCCATCATGACGATGTGGATCACGAGTGTGATGGTGGTCGCCATGGAGATGTTGACGTGGACGACTTGCTCTTGTATCATTTTTGCGCTCCGAAGACTTGTTACTTGAATGTTGCCGCCTTGAGGATGATGAAGGGAAAGAACGGTTGATCAACAAGGCCTTTGTGCGGAAAGCTTGTTGTCGATGTAGTCCCTTTTCTTTGCTTCGGAGTGACAAATGTCGATGGAGATGTTCTTTATGCGCTCTCGCAATCTTGATTGTGCGCCTTGCATTTGTCATTGTAGATCGAAGATGGACGCTTTGGTGATGTAGTTGTTCGCGTCGTCGTTGTTGTCGAAGACCGAAGATGAAAAGCCTTGCCTATCCATCACAAAACTCGAGCAAATATGAGTGGAAGAAAGAGAAGAACTATGCCAAATGTACCTTGATAGATGTTGAGAATGGATCAATGATCACTCAATGATGTAACAAGGAAATAGCACAATTGGTACCGATCTCGTAAATTTCTCACACCTACACAAATAAGGCTTATGGTGGAGCTCGGTGAGGATAGTGGCACAAAATTTTGATGCAAAATGTTAGCAAGAGTCAATAATGTTGAAAGAGATTCACAAATTGGCAAGTGTAACAAGTAGACCAATAGCAATATGTGGCACACGGAAACACACACACGGATAGATAAATGGGATCGTGCAACCAAGGAATGAGCTCAAAATGTGGAATCCACGGAAAACGCTCATGTTGCACAACTCAAGAGAGACGTGTAACACCCACGATGCGGCTATATCTCTCACGTGTCGAGGCACGACTTAGAGGCTAACCGCATTGTAGGTTTTGTCGCAAGAAGGGTCATCTTCACACAATCCCATGTAATGAACAAGAATGGGATACAGAGGGTTGGCTTACAATCGCCCCTTCACACAATACTTAAATAAATCATACATCATTCAAAACACTCACATAGACCGACTACGGTCAAAGCCAAAAGAAAAGAAGATAACCCAACTGCTCGATCCCTGATCATCCCAACTGGGCTCCACTACTGATCAACCGGAAACGAAACATAGTAACGACCAAGGTCTTCATCGAACTCCCACTTGAGCTCGGTGGCATCACCTGCACTGGTCTCATCGGCACCTGCAACTGTTTTGGTAGAATCTGTGAGTCACGAGGACTCAGCAATCTCACACCCGCGAGATCAAGACTATTTAAGCTTATGGGTAGGAAAGGGGTAATGAGGTGGAGCTACAGCAAGCAGTAAGCATGTATGGTGGCTAACATACGCAAATAAGAGCGAGAAGAGAAGCAACGCAACGGTCGAGAAGCTAGAAGTGATCAAGAAGTGATCCTGAAACTACTTACGTTCAAACATAACCCAAGAACTGTGTTCACTTCCCGGACTCCGTCGAAAAGAGACCATCATGACTACACAAGCGGTTGATGCATTTTAATTAAGTCAAGTGTCAAGTTATCTACAACCAAACATTAACAAATTCCCATCTGCCACATAACCGCGGGCACGGCTCTCGAAAGTTTATACCCTGCAGGGGTGTCCCAACTTAGCCCATCACAAGCTCTCACCGTCAATGAAGGATATTCCTTCTCCCGGGAAGACCCGATCAGTCTTGGAATCCCGGATACAAGACATTTCGACAATGGTAAAACAAGACCAGCAAAGCCGCCCGATGTGCCGACAATCCCGATAGGAGCTGGACATATCTCGTTCTCAGGGCAACACTAGATGAGCACTACGTACAACTAAAACCAGACCTCAAGTTTTCCCGAGGGGGCGCTGCAAGTGGCTCTAGTTCGGACCAACACTTAGAGAAGCATTGGCCCGGGGGGGTTAAAATAAAGATGACCCTCGGGTTGGCCGACCCAAGGGAAGGGTAATAGGTTGTTAGGCAAATGTAAAACCAAGGTTGGGCCTTGCTGGAGGACTTTTATTCAAAGCGAACTGTCAAGTGGTTCCCATAACACCCAACCGCGTAAGGAACGCAAAATCAAGGAACATAACACCGGTATGACGGAAACTAGGGCAGCAAGAGTGGAACAAAACACTAGGCATAAGGTCGAGCCTTCCACCCTTTACCAAGTATATAGGTGCATTAATTAAAATAAGAGATATTGTGATATCCCAACATATCCATGTTCCAACATGGAACAATCTTCATCTTCACCTACAACTAGCAACGCTATAAGACGGGCTGAGCAAAAGCGATAACATAGCCAAACAACGGTTTCCTAGGAAGGGATGGTTAGAGGCTTGACATGGCAATATGGGAGGCATGATATAGCAAGTGGCAGGTAGCGCGGCATAGCAATAGAGCGAGCAACTAGCAAGCAAAGATAGAAGTGATTTCGAGGGTATGGTCATCTTGCCTGAGATCCCGCAAGGAAGAAAAACGAGTCCATGAAGAAGACAAATGGACGAAGTCGAACGAATCCTCACAAACACGACGTTATCGAAACTAACCCGAAGAAGCAACACCGAAAAGAAACAAAGGACATGGTAAACAACCATCACATGAACATGGCATGATGCACAATCAAGTATGATGCATGTCCGGTTTAATGATTCATGGCAGGGCAAATGCAACAAACAACACTACAAATTAAGTGGAGCTCAATATGCAACGAGTTGCATATTGACGAAACACCACATGACTCATTTAGTTCTCTCTCGGTTATGTACCAAACAATATTAAATGTTGTTAAACATGGGAGGATGTGAATCATAATTAAACTAACTATTTAGGCAAGTTTAAATGAGGCCGGAACAACAAACAACAATTCCGGAAAATCCTCATATGCATAGTTTGGAATTGGTACTATTCTGCCCTAAATCATATTTTTGAGTTGTTAAACATGCAAAGTAATGCCACCATGTTAAACTAAGCATTTTTCCACCCCATTTACATATGAAGTTTATTTAATTCCGAGCTATGATTATTTAGTTATGAAATAAAGCATTTTAACATGGCATTTATACAAATTAATGCAAACAACAAGTTTAAACATGTTTAACATGGATGAAAGTGGCATATTATGAAAGTACATGAAAAACTGAGCATTTTACATATATAGTTTATTTCATTCGAATGCATGGTTTGTGAATTATTGATGCATGAACATTAAGGGGTTTTCTGAAAAACTGCAGTCTCTGGATAAAGCTTAATTCGCATATCTGGGAAAAAACCTACACAAGCCGAATCAACTGGGCACTGGGTTAACAGAGAGGCGGGGCTGGAGCTCACCTAGCTGGGCCAGGCCCAGTTCGGTGGGGAGAAAAGGCATGGCGGGGCGCTGGCTGGGCCGGCTCGTGGGACGCGGCCCAGGCGCTCGTCAACGGGAGCGATGCGGGGCGCGCTCGATCCCGAACTGCTGCTCCAAGCAAGGGAAGCAGGTGCGCAATGGCGCCGTGCTGGCTTGGCGTGGGACTTGGCAAAGCGGCGGTGGACTTGGGGACGAGCTCACTCCGGCGAGGGACTTGGCGGGGCGACGACTCCCTGGTGGCATTGTACAACTGCAGAACTTGGCGCGGCGACCATGGATCCGATGCAGGGGACTCGAGGAGGACTTGGCGCTGGCCTCGTCCTCGAAGCAGAGGAAGCAGGTGCGTGACGGCGCCGGGGACAGCAAGGAGGTGGCTCCGGTCGGTGGGTCGAGGGACTTGGCCGGCGGCGCGGCTTGGAGCAGATCGGGCGCGGGGATGGAGCTCCAGCGGCGCGACTTGGGCTCCATGGAGGGCAGTGGCCGATGCTGTTGCCTGAAGAAAGAAAAATGCAGAAGAGGATTCAGAGAGGAAACACGGGAGGAAAGCAAAGAGAGATGGCGGGCATGCGGGCAAGGCGACTCATCTGCTCGGTTTCGCCGGCGACGGCTCGCCGGAAAGAGGCGGAGATGAAGGGACACGGGGCCACGGGGCCACGGGAGGAGCTCGAACGATTCCCTCGCGAGAAGCTGGAGGGTTGCAGGGACGAAGGCGACCGCGACTTGAGGCGCGTACAGACGACGGGGACGGGGCCGAGACGGCGGGATCCGGCGAAGCGGCGAGTTCCGGCAACGACGGGGATGACGGGCTGCTCCGATTGGTGGCAGCGAGGCGATGGAGCTCGTGCTCCTGTACGACGGGAGGCTTGGGGCATGAGCAGGGGAGGCTGTGCTTGGAGGCGAAGCGCTCAATCCATCGAGATGCTCGGGCGGCTGCGCGGAAAACCAAGGATCTGGTCGGAGGCTGCGGTTGGTGGGGATTGATCCCGAGGGGAAGAATGAGAGCGGTGGCGGCGCGGATGGTACTGGGTGGATGGGACGGCTAGGGTCTAGGGTTGCCCCGATATTTATATCAGATGAATTTAGGTTACGGGATATCACATCCCTACGATCGTAATCGGACGGTTGAGAGCATATAGACAAGGAAGTCCAATTAAAACAAATGGAGATGTTTTATAGATGTTTGGGGATGATCGGGACCCAACGGTAACGATAGTCCGGTTCAGGTTCGGGGAAGTTTCGGACACGCGCGAGGGGTCTGAGAGAGGTTGACAAAGACAAAGGGGCCCGACAAAAGGTCAACGGAGAGAAAGAGAAAAGCGGGTAACCACAAACGACTACGAGTTTTTATGAAAACATGCAGGTGCAATGCGCATGATGACATGATGAAATGCAACATACAAATAAAACACACGGCGGTCACACAAAACATGGGAGGCGTCTGGAGCATCGGTCTTGGGGCGTTACAACACTCCACCACTACAAGAGGATCTCGTCCCGAGATCTAGGATGGCACCGGAGAGAAACGGAAGAGGAAGAGAAGAGGTAAAACTAAGTTGCTTCTTCGACAAACGAGTGAAACCAATGAACCTTGGAAGTTGAACAGCTCGAAAAGAAATGACACAACGGAGATGAGCGAATTGAGAGCACTCCATAGTAAACTGAAACAAGGAACACCATGAGAACCTTGTTGGTTGAAAGACATGAAACAAGAGCTTAACGAACCAAAGAAAATATGCAACCACCTGTATATTGTGATAGCCAAGGAACAAGAATGATAGAATTTGAACAGCACTCCGGTAGAAAAGAGAAGGAAAACTTGATAAGATGAAAAGAAATTGAAGAGATGACACAACACTCTGGTTAAATGGATAAGCAAGGAAAGAAGATGATTTTGACAAAACAAGAAGATGGTTCAAAGAGAGCAATATCACCATGCCTCCGGTAGAAATGAAAGAATGCAATGAAAAGAACGGAGAAGAAAACAACATGTTCTACAAGTAAATTTGAGAGAGCATCCTTAAAAGAATGATAGAGCAGAGTTGTTGGAAAACCAAAAACGAAAGCTTGTAGTGGACTTATGGAAAATATCTCAAAATTATGAGGTGAAAACCCGCCACTAACGAAAACAGTTGATTGGATTGAGATCAACAAGGAGATGAAAACTCTTTCACCGAGAAGAGAAGGAGAAACTTGGATCATTGATGAGCGCCACAAATAGCAACATTCCCAAAGGAAGGCTTTAGGTGAAATCTATACCAAGATAACATCAACGAATAAATTGTTGGGTTGAAAAGATCCCATGAACGAAGAAAATATGATGGGTTTAAATATCTCATTCTTGACAACTTGTGAATCATGAAACATGAAAAGAAATTTTCAAGAATGACATATCACCATCTCAAACTAAGGTAGAAACAATTGCACTTCGGAATGCAAGATGAAGAATGCTTGAACTCCTCAAAACAAAACATGTGTTAAGCACCCTGTTTAATTTTGAGTATAGCGTGGCGGATCATAACTTCGAGAGAAATCTTGAAGAATAATAGAAGAATGAAAGGAATCCTTAATGAACCACCATGTAGAGCCTCCATGAAGAACTCCGGTAAACAAAAGGATGATAGAAAGAAAAGATAATTTAAAGAAGAAGGTGAAGTCTTGCAATGATTTAGATGGAGCTTCAGGACGATATACTGAGAAAACTTTGAAATCCGGAAAAAGAAAGATGGAAGAATTGAAACCGAGAAATTTACTCATCATGAACAAACTCTAGGAGAAGGAATTAATCACCTCGAGGAGATAAGAATAAGATTTATGTTATGTGTACCCGTCACCAATTTGGATTGATGACAAGCAACGGATTTGGCATGCCACTTATTCTCGTTGAAAAGATTGAAGATATATAGCCAAACTTGAGAAAGTCTTGACGGAACCCCCAATGGAATTGGAAAGGACGAATGAATTGATATGATAACCAAGGAAGAGAACTCTTGAACGAACCACCGTAAGAATTTGAAATGAAAATAGCAAAGGCGCAATTCACCGGCAAGAATTAGAAAACGAATAAAGATACTTGACAGAGTTTAGATACATGAGAACGAAGAGATCATGAACTGATTAGCGGATACTTGAATGATGCACCGGTAAGATTTGGAGAACAAGAGCTAAAAGCTGGAATGAATAATTCTGAGATGATTGACTATGGATAATCAATCTGAAAGACTCCTGATTGCTCCGGATGGGTGAAAAGGATTCTCGCAATCGAAAACAATTATGAGAGGATGGCATCAAGCTAGAACCATTAATCTTCAAGAGAATGGACAAGATTTAAGGGAATCTCTTCTTCGGTCTTCAAAATCTGAAAATGACGACGAGAAACCACCATGAAAATTGTTGAGATACTTCGGGATGAAAATTAGAAAGGTTGAACCAACAATGAAAAGAATTTGGAAGATCTTGGAGAAAGACATTTGGCTGATGATAACTCATTCTTACGTCAAACTTTGAAAAGAATTTGGGAATAGCTCCGGGAAAATTAGAAGAGTCAGGTAAGATCCTGGGAAAAGACCTGTGGGTTAGGGCCCACTCAAAAGAAACACCTTCGAATGATTACTTGAAAGGGAGATTGCACCGGTTGATTTAAATGGCTTGAATGAGATAACAACCTCGAAATAACTTGAACGGATTAAGAATGGAAACACAAATCTTCTGAGATATCTTCGGCACTCCGGAACAATTGAATAGCGAGAAGTGGATGATTAATAGGTGCACCGGCATAAGAAAGCATTTGAAACAACGAAAGGAATGTGATCAACATTGAAGGTTTGAAATTAGTCCACCGAAGAAGAAAAAGAATGAATAATGATAAACTTAAGGCTCCGTTAGTATCTTCATGGGAAATCACCGGATAAGAACATTGAAACAAAAGAATGAAGAGACCTCGCATCAATAAAAAGGATACTTGAAAGAAATCTGAGTCCTTGAAGAAAAGGGTGGGAGGGTGGGAAAAACAAAGGCAACTTGGGACGGATGAAACAAATAACGTTGAGAAGACTTTGAGTTGATCTTGCGGATGGGAAAAATGATAGGATCCTCTTGAAGAGAATCACACCGGTTGGAAAGAATTGACATGACAACCTCGATGATCAAGAAGGATTGGTATTCACATAGAAGTGTGAGAACATCACTTAGGGAAGGCATGGAATCAACACTTGACATTGAAGCAACTCGAATACCAGAACTCAAAACAAAACAAAGGATTGGCTTGCAAAATAAGCCGGAAACAGACATATGATAGATCCCATATCGTATCATGTGTCTGTTGGAAAGATATTCTAGGAGCTACTTGAATTCCCACTTATAAACTCCCAAATTTTTCTGGTTATGCAATCTGGTGTTGGGGATACAGGGGACGCAATATATCTCACCCAAACTAACAATCCCTAGATCCAAATTGTATCCATCCGTCAACACATAACCAAGAAAACTCCGGAAATCGTGTACCTCGACCTTCGAAAAGCATCCGTTATACGAGTTATGGCAATACTCCCGAACTCCCGCCCCAGTACTGGGTGGCGTCGAGGTTATCTCACCAACAACCGCATAAAAGACATTTTCGATGTCGGCGAAACTCAGGTATTCCAGAATTGCAACGATAAAATTGTGACGACAACACCTCGGAGCTCAACTCCCCGGAACACTGCCACAACCCCTAAATGTCAGGAGGCACCAAGAACAATGTTCTCGTCACAAAACCATCGGAACGATTCCAGGATACCCGTGTGATCCTAAAAATTTTTTTAGTGAAATTTGAGGAGAGGAAATTCAAAACATCTATGTCAGGAGGCCTCACCAGAGCGACGAAGGGACTGAGGAGTAAAAAGAATCCTACTCTCCGATATATATAATCCTAAGACTCAAAACATTTTTGTTGTAGACTCAACAATGCCAGCGATTCAATCAAGCAGGGGGCTCCTAAGTCGGGGATGGCTCTGATTATCAACTTGTAACACCCACGATGCGGCTATATCTCTCACGTGTCGAGGCACGACTTAGAGGCATAACCGCATTGTAGGTTTTGTCACAAGAAGGGTCATCTTCACACAATCCCATGTAATGAACAAGAATGGGATAAAGAGGGTTGGCTTACAATCGCCACTGCACACAATACTTAAACAAATCGTACGTCATTCAAAATACTCACATAGACCGACTACGGTCAAAGCCAAAAGAAAAGAAGATAACCCAACTGCTAGATCCCCGATCGTCCCAACTGGGCTCTGGTCAACCAGAAACGAAACATAGTAACGACCAAGGTCTTCATCGGACTCCCACATGAGCTCGGTGGCATCACCTGCACTGGACCCATCGGCACCTGCAACTGTTTTGGTAGAATCTGTGAGCCATGAGGACTCAGCAATCTCACACCCGCGAGATCAATACTATTTAATCTTATGGGTAGGAAACGGGTAATGAGGTCGAGCTGCAGCAAGCACTAAGCATCTATGGTGGCTAACATACGCAAATAAGAGCGAGAAGAGAAGCAACGCAATGATCGAGAAGCTAGAAGTGATCAAGAAGTGATCCTGAAACTAGTTACGTTCAAACATAACCCAAGAACCGTGTTCACTTCCCAGACTCCACCGAAAAGAGACCATCACGGCTACACAAGCGGTTGATGCATTTTAATTAAGTCAAGTGTCAAATTATCTACAACCGGACATTAACAAATTCCCATCTGCCACATAACCGCGGGCACGGCTCTCGAAGTTTATACCCTGCAGGGGTGTCCCAACTTGGCCCATCACAAGCTCTCACGGTCAACAAAGGATATTCCTTCTCCCGAGAAGACCCGATCAGTCTCGGAATCCTGGGTACAAGACATTTCGACAATGGTAAAACAAGACCAGCAAAGCGGCCCGATGTGCCGACAATCCCGATAGGAGCTGCACATATCTCGTTCTCAGGGCAACACTAGATGAGCACTACGTACAACTAAAACCAGACCTCGAGTTTCCCCGAGGGGGCGCTGGGTACAAGACATTTCGACAATGGTAAAACAAGACCAGCAAAGCCGCCCGATGTGCCGACAATCCCGATAGGAGCTGCACATATCTCGTTCTCAGGGCAACACTGGATGAGCACTACGTACAACTAAAACCAGACCTCGAGTTTCGACGAGGGGGCGCTGCAAGTGACTCTAGTTTGGACCAACACTTAGAGAAGCATTGGCCCGGGGGGGTTAAAATAAAGATGACCCTCGGGTTGGCGGACCCAAGGGAAGGGTAATAGGTTGTTAGGCAAATGTAAAACCAAGATTGGGCCTTGCTGGAGGAGTTTTATTCAAAGCGAACTGTCAAGGGGTTCCCATAACACCCAACCGCGTAAGGTACACAAAATCAAGGAACATAACACCGGTATGACAGAAACTAGGGCGGCAAGAGTGGAACAAAACACCAAGCATAAGGCCAAGCCTTCCACCCTTTACCAAGTATATAGGTGCATTAATTAAAATAAGAGATATTGTGATATCCCAACATATCCATGTTCCAACATGGAACAATCTTCATCTTCACCTGCAACTAGCAACGCTATAAGAGGGGCTGAGCAAAAGCGGTAACATAGCCAAACAACGGTTTGCTAGAAAGGGATGGTTAGAGGCTTGACATGGCAATATGGGAGGCGTGATATAGCAAGTGGTAGGTAGCGTGGCATAGCAATAGAGCGAACAACTAGCAAGAAAAGATAGAAGTGATTTCGAGGGTATGGTCATCTTGCCTGAGATCCCGCAAGGAAGAAGAACGAGTCCATGAAGAAGACAAACGGACAATGTCGAACGAATACTCACAAACACGACGTTATGGAAACTAACCCGAAGAAGAAATACCGGAAAGAAACAAACGACATGGTAAACAACCATCACATGAACATGGCATGATGCACAATCAAGTATGATGCATGTCCGGTTTAATGATTCATGGCAGGGCAAATGCAACAAACAACACTACAAATTAGGTGGAGCTCAATATGCAACGAGTTGCATATTGACGAAACACCACATGACTCATTTAGTTCTCTCTCGGTTATGTACCCAACAATATTAAATGTTGTTAAACATGGCAAGATGTGAAGCATAAATAAACTAACTATTTAGGCAAGTTTAAATGAGGCCGGAACAACAAACAACAATTCTGGAAAATCCTCATATGCATATTTTGGAATTGGAACTGTTCTGCCCTAAATCATATTTTAGAGTTGTTAAACATGCAATGTAATGCCACCATGTTAAACTAGGCATTTTTCCACCCGATTTACATATAAAGTTTATTTAATTCCGAGCTACGATTATTTAGGTATGAAAGAAAGCATTTTAACATGGCATTTATACAAATTAATGCAAACAACAAGTTTAAACATGTTTAACATGTATGAAAGTGGCATATTATGAAAGTACATGAAAAACTGAGCATCTTACATATATAGTTATTTCATTCGAATGCATGGTTTGTGAATTATAGATGCATGAACATTAAGGGGTTTTCTGAAAAACTGCAGTCTCTGGATAAAGCCAAATTCGCAGATCTGGGAAAAAACCTACACAGGCCGAATCAACTGGGCACTGGGTTAACAGAGAGGCGGGGCTGGAGCTCACCTAGCTGGGCCAGGCCTAGTTCGGTGGGGGGAAAAGGCATGGGGGGCATTGACTGGGCCAGCTCGCGGGACGCGGCCCAGGCACTGGTCAACGGGAGCGATGCGGGGCGAGCTCGATCCCGAACTGCTGCTCAAAGCAGGGGAAGCAGGTGCGCAACAGCGCCATGCTAGCTTGGCGTGGTACTTGGCAAAGCGGCGGTGGACTTGGGGACGAGCTCACTCCGGCGAGGGACTTGGCAGGGCAACGACTCCCTGGTGGCGTTGTACAGCTGCAGAACTTGGCGCGGCGAGCATGGATCCGAGGCAGGGTACTCGAGGAGGACTTGGCACTGGCCTCGTCCTCGAAGCAGAGGAAGCACGTGTGCGACGGTGCCGGGGACAACAAGGAGGTGGCTCCGGTCGGTGGGTCGAGGGACTTGGCCGGCGGAGCGGCTTGGAGCAGATCGGGCGCGGGGATGGAGCTCCAGCGGCGTGACTTGGGCTCCATGGAGGGCAGTGGCCGATGCTGTTGCCTGAAGAAAGAAAAATGCAGAAGAGGATTCAGAGAGGAAACACGGGGACGAAAGCAGAGAGAGACGGCGGGCATGCGGGCAGGGCGACTCATCTGCTCGGTTTCGCCGGCAACGGCTGGCCGGAAGGAGGCGGAGATGAAGGGACACGGGGCCACGGGAGGAGCTCGAACGATTCCCTTGCGAGAAGCTGGAGGCTTGCGGGGACGAAGGCGACCGCGGCTTGAGGCGCGTACGGACGACGGGGACGGGGCCGAGATGGCGGGATCCGGCGAAGCGGCGAGGTTCGGCAATAACGGGGATGACGGGATGCTCCGGTTGGCGGCAGCGAGGCGATGGAGCTCTTGCTCCTGGACGACGGGAGGCTCGGGGCGTGAGCAGGCTGTGGTTGGAGGCAAAGCGCTCGATCCATCGAGATGCTCGGGCGGCTGCGCGGAAAACCAGGGATCTAGTCGGAGGCTGCGGTTGGTGGGGATGGATCCCGAGGGGAAGAATGAGAGTGGTGGCGGCGCGGATGGGACTGGGTGGATGGGATGGCTAGGGTCTAGCGTTGCCCCGATATTTATATCAGATGAATTTAGGTTACGGGATATCACATCCCTACGATCGTAATCGGGCGGTTGAGAGGATATATACAAGGAAGTCCAATTAAAACAAACGGAGATGTTTTATAGATGTTTGGGGATGATCCGGACCCAACGGTAATGATAGTCCGGTTCAGGTTCGTGGAAGTTTCGGACACGCGTGAGGGGTCTGAGAGAGGTTGACAAAGACAAAGGGGCCCGACAAAAGGTCAACGGAGACAAAGAGAAAAGCGGTAACCACAAACAACTACGAGTTTTTTTGAAAACATGCAGGTGCAATGCGCGTGATGACATGATGAAATGCAACATACAAATAAAACACACGACGGTCACGCAAAACATGGGAGGCGTCTGGAGTGTCGGTCTTGGGGCGTTACAAGACGCTAGCACGATTTCTCTATAGGCGGATACGACAGTGGTGCACAACCTATAAGATGCAAAATGGATGAGCTATCTATCCCAAGTATGCTATATATGTATGGTTCCCGGTGTTTGATCCAAGATGGTCGGATATGACAATCTTATGCAAAGTGGTAAGATGTTATGGCTATTGCTTACAAGCTTCTTTGCTCTTTCTCTTTTGCTTAAAAGCTTATTATTTTTCTTTTTTTTTGTATGGCCACTTTTGCACAATGCACAAACCAAGATATCAATTGTATATATGCGGGAACAAACTTGTGACACAAAGGATGATATGATACCAAGATGATATGGTATGTATGAAATGGAAGATGTAGATCACTAATGTGCACAAGTAACGTTGCCGGCAATACTCAAATGGATAGTCTCGATAGGCAAGTGAAGCAAAATTGGCTAGGGGTTATCAATTAAATGGAAAGGGAATATACAATGTAGGGATACCACGATACCAAGATGATACCAATATGGAGGTTACCGTCGAAGGTTTCTCGTTTGTAAGCCACAGACGGATGAAGGTGAAGTGGTTAAAGTCGATGATGACCTCGTGGCGATGACGAGTGGCGGTGTTCTTGATGTAGATACCAAGATGATGGAGACTCGTCCCTAAGTAGCCGAAACACCTTAGGAAACGGAAAAACCGCGAACTCAAAATCTCAAATGACAAATGTCAAATGGTGCTAGCGGAAAGCGGTGGTGGTTTTGCAGAAGCTCAAAGGGATTGCAAAATAGCAATGATGGGTTATGCGAGTAGGCAATGCGGAAGTGGAGGTTATGGGGTTATGTGAGCCGGAGTTGAAGGTCACCGTCCCTAAGTAGCCGAAACACCTTAGGAGACACAACTCACAACTCAAACAAAATTGGGTTAAGTTGGGGTGGCGAAAGTGTATGGTGGGCAAGGTTATGCGGAAGGTAAGGTGGTGGTTGATGAAGAAGCAATCGTCCCTAAGTAGCCTAAACACGTTAGGCGACTCGAATCACTACTCAAGCAACCACTAATGCTATGGGACTTGACGTCCCTAAGTAGTCTCATCGTCGCCCCGGCCTCCTCTCCCCGCTCCCCCGTCACGCTCCCTGACTTGACGGCCCGCGACGTGCAGTCGTCCGCCTCCGTCCTGGCCTCCCCTTCGACGGGGCCTCCCGTCGCGTCTTGCTCCTCCCCGGTCACCTTCCAGACGTCGCTCCAGGATGCCGCGCCGCTCCTCCTCAGAGCGCCTCCCCTGGCGATGGTCCCCGAGGACCCCCCTCCACCCCCGACAGCCGCTACCCCCCATCGCTGCTGCCGGTGGTAACTAGGGTTCCTCCCGCTCCTGAGGCCATGTCGCTACCCCTGCCTCACCTCCCCCCCCCCCCGGCGCTTCGACTGCTCCCAGCTGCGGCTCCTTCTCGCGGGCTCGGCAGTCCTCGACGGGGAGGGCAACTCGGGTGACCACCCCCGTGGCTCCCCAGCCCCCTCCCCCACGGTCCGCGGCCTACGCCCGCCATGGTCGATCCTCCTCCACCCCGGTGACGGCCTCGCGACGGAGCGTCAGGCTCGAGGCCACCCGGCCGGACGGTAGCCCTGCTCTTCCCATCCCCGAGCGGGCAGAGCTTCGGGCCGCTGCTCAGAACCTGGTGCCAGGTACGCCAGCTGCCCCTCCTTCAGCTTCTACTTGCTCATTCTCGGCACTTGAAGCGATTCCTCTAGGGCACCTTGCGAAGGTTGCATCAGATTCCGCGATCGTTTTCAGGGGGGAATCCGACCCCCCCCCCCCTTAGTGCAGATAGCGGCCATCCAGGCTCGCGAGATTCTTGATGGGAAGTTGGCGGAGGCTCGTCAGACCCTCCTCCGGTGGCTACCACGTCTCAGCCCCGGAGGACGGCTCGCCGCCCACCTACGGTGGAGGCTGAGCCTCGGGGCCGCACCCGCTCTCGCACTGCCGTTATCCGCGCCCAAAGCGCCTCCCGCGTCCTGGGGTCAAGCAGCCCCCCAATGGCTCCTTAATGCATGCCCTATTCTGGAACATCCGCGGGTTTGGCCATGACGGCCGATGCCGCCAACTCATCGAGTACGTTCGCGATGAGCATATTGACATAGTGGCGATCCAGGAAACCATGCGCTCTGACTTCTCTTTGCCGGAGCTTGACCGACTGAGCTCCCACCTCTTTGCGTGGCACTGGCTCCCTTCTAGTGGGAATGCCGGCCATTCGGGTGGCATCCTTCTGGGCATGAAGGATGCCACCTTCGAGGTGGGAAGTATGGACCGGGGCCAGTTCTTTGTTAGTATGGAGCTTTATGAACGGGCCCTGAACTTTAAATGGGAGGTTATCATCGCTCACGACCCGACCGACCACGATGAGATCCGCTGGCCCTTCCTTGATGAACTTAATCGAAGGTTTCGGCGGCCTCCTCGGCGGTGGTTGTTTGAGGCGATTTAAACCTCCTCCGATTCTCAGAAGACAAGAGCAATGATCATGTTAACTATGCACGTATGCAGATGTTTAACGACTGCATTGCCGATCTGGGTCTTCGCGAAATAGATAGGATCGGTGCCAGGTTCACCTGGACTAACCGGCAAGCCTCCCCGACCCAGTCCTTCTTGGACCGGGTCCTAGTCTCCCCAGAATGGGACCTCCACTGTCCTCTGGCCTCTCTTCGGGCCATCACGCGGATTGGCTCCGACCACGTCCCTCTTCTCTTGTTCTCCTCCGACGAGCGTCCTCTGATCTCCCCTAGATTCCGGTTTGAGACATTTTGGCTGTCCTAAACTGGATTTGTGGAGGCTGTTGGGGCTCAATGGGTGGAGACTAGGTCTCTCCCTCACTCCCGCGCCCCCTCTGCTATTGACTCTTGGCAACTCTGTGCCAAGCGCGGTCGGCAGTTCATGAAGGGGTGGGGTGCCAATCTGGGCCGTGACCTCCGCGAGCGGAAAAAGGCCCTGCTGACCGCCATTGAGGCACTGGACTTCCGTGCGGACACGGTCGGCCTCTCCCCTGACGAGTGGCTCTCTCGGTATGACCTGGAAGACCAAATCTCCATTATCTACACAGACGAGGAAGCTTACTGGCGCTTGCGGGGCTCCCAGAAATGGGTGCTGAAGGGCGATGCAAACACTGCCTACTTTCAGGCCATAGCTAACGGTCGCCGGAGACGCAACACCATCCCCCTCCTCTGGGACGGTCCGTCCCTTCTGCAGTCCCCGAGCGACATTAGGGCTCATGTCGACGGATTCTACCGATCCCTTTTCTCTGCCTCTCCTAGGAGCAGCCGGTCTCTGGCCCTCGACTGCTGGTCCGGCCGCCAGTGTGTTTTAGATGCGGAGAATGCCGCCCTCACGGCGCCATTCTCGGAGGATAAGGTATGGATGGCCATTAGAGGCATGAATCCCTCCTCGGCCCCGGGTCGGGACGGCCTTCCGGTGAAATTCTTCCAGACTTTCTGGAATGTGATTAAGCCGGAAATCATGGCAATTTTTGACGAGTTCTACGTTGGGACCATCGACCTTGGTCGCCTCAACTATGGGATCATCTCGCTCATTCCCAAAGTGTCGGGGGCCTCCGACATCCGCCAGTTCCGCCCGATCACGGTGATCAATGTGATCTTCCGGATTCTGGCTAAAGGGTACGCCAATAGGGTGACCCTGCTCGCGGACCTCATTACCCATCCCAACCAGTCCGCCTTCGTGAAAGGGCGGTATATCCTGGATGGGGTGCTAGTTCTTCACGAAGTTCTCCATGAGGTCCGGTCGAAACACCTTAAGGCGGTTTTCCTGAAAATTGACTTTCACAAGGCCTACGACACTGTTAGTTGGTCCTTCCTTCGGGAAGTTTTGCTCCGGAAGGGCTTCGATGATCGTTGGGTCACCCGGGTGATGCAGATGGTGTCCTGTGGTCGCGACCGCCAGTGAACATCAATGGAGAAATTGGGCCTTACTTCCCCACCCTTTGTGGGGTTAGACAAGGCGACCCTTTCTCTCCGTTCCTGTTCAACATGGTGGTGGACGCTCTTGTCGCCATCCTTGATAAGGCCAAAGCCGCTGGCCACATTCATGGGATCACCCCCCATCTGGCGGGCGGATCTGGGATCTCCATGCTCCAGTACGCCGACGACACCATCATCATGGTCGAGGGCTCGGACACGGACATCGCTAACCTCAAGTTCCTTCTTCTCTGCTTCCAACAAATGTCTGGCCTCAAGATCAACTTCGACAAGAGTGATGTGATGGTTATGGGCTACTCTCCGGCTGACGCCTTAGACATCGCCAACCGCCTCAATTGCCGCCTCGGCTCCTTTCCCACGACCTACTTGGGAACCCCCATCAGTGACTCTCAGCTCACTGTCACGGACTTGCGCCCCACGGTGTCCAAGCTTCAAACACGCATGGAGCCGTGGCAAGGCCGGTGGCTGTCAAAGGCGGCTCGGACGATCCTCATTAACTCCTCCCTCACTAGCCTCCTCCTGTTTCTTAAGAGCTTCTATAGCCTCCGTGAGACCCTTCACCATGAGATCGCCAAAATCCAATCTCGCTTCTTCTGGGCGGGTGACAACAATAAGCAGAAATATCACATGGTTAGCTGGCCGGACATCTGCAAGCCCCGTGAACAGGGAGGCCTCGGTATCATGTGCTCTAAACGCATGAACATCTCCCTCCTCACACGCTGGCTCTGGCGCATTTCGCAGGGCCACGGTGGTCTCTGGCTTGACATAATCCGGAACAAGTACTTGCGCGGACAGCCCCTCGCCTTCTGTCAGAGATCCGGCGGATCCCAGTTTTGGCAATCGGTTGTCCAACTGCTTCCCGTCCTTCGCATTGGCACCTCCATCTCGGTTGGATCGGGTACAGCGACGCTGTTCTGGTTCGACCGGTGGGTGGGAGACTCCCCCTTTGTGGCCCGCTTCCCCGACCACTTCTCCATTGCTGTCGCCCCCTAATCTCCGTTGAGAGGGCCCTTATTGACTTAGGGCGCCTCGCCTTCCGGAGGCCATTTGGGCCTCTAGAAGCGGCCGCGTGGCTGGAGCTTCTCGATTGCATCGCTCTCCACGAACCGGAGTTGGATGCGGGCCCGGACGAGGTTCGGTGGCGTCTTGAGCCTTCGGGCCAATTCTCCACCAAGTCCCTCTACTCGGCCATTGCCCCCTCCTCCGTCCCTTCCCCCCCTTCCAGCGGTTTGGTCCATCCGCTTGCCACTGAAAATTCGGATCTTTATGTGGCAATGGATCCGTGGTAGGCTTCCATCTGGGGTGGAGGTCCGCAAACGCAATGGCCCTGGGTCCGGCCTTTGCCCCCTGTGCGGTACCCCCGAAGACTCGAATCACATCTTCTTCTCCTGTGTCTCAGCTCAATTCTTGTGGAGCTGCTTTAGGGAGACTGTGGGAGGCGACTGGTGCCACACCAACTTCCCCGACCTCTTTGTCGAACTCCAAAACTCCCCCTCCCCCTCTCTCCACATTAGGTGGCTCGAGATCGGGGTTCTTGCGTGGACCCTTTGGACGATTTGCAATAAGCTTGTGATCCAGCGCATTCCTCTTCGACGGGCTACTGACGCTCTCTTCAAACTGTCTGGTTACTTGCAGCTATGGTGCCCGCTTAGCCGCCCTCAGGACCGCGACGCCATCACCGCCTTCATCGCCGACCTTCGCCGATGGTCAGTCCGTCTATCGCCGCCGCCCCCTCCGCCTCCCACGGAGCCGGATTAGACGCCTTGCATTGGCCGCGTCCTTTTTTGTTTATTCTGGGCTTGTTGAGCTGTGCCCTCAGCAGAACCTTTGTACTCCTCATTATGTGACTTGGGTGTGTGTGTGAGTTCCGAACTAGTATGTGTATGTGTGCTCTTGGCGGTTTGCTTTATTTATAAAGCGGGGCGAAAGCCTTTTTCGGTAATGCTATGGGGAACAAAATTGGTTAGGTTGCGGAAGTCGGTGGTGGTAATGCGGATGATGTGGTGGAAGCCCTAGGCAAAGATGCCAAAATTCACAAAATTTGATGGAGTCAAATGATGTTGGAAGTATTTTTGTGAGAAGTGGGATGTCAATAGCTTCAAAACGAGCTAAAGAACATCAAAATCGGAGTTCGGATGAATTAGTTACAGACAAAACAAAAATCAGCCGAAGTCAATAGCTACAGGTATCGGACGTCCGTAAATGGACGGATGTCCGGTCGTCGGACGTCCGGTGGGGCTCGGAAATCCGCTAATTTCTTTATGTTGGGTGGTTCCACTACTAGGAAAAGGGCTATAGATGGAAATGACACTAATGGCCCACCGGAAAGATGGTGCGCCATTAGTATATACTAATGGCGCACCGCCATACGATGCGCCATTAGAGTCTAAACTACTAATGGCGCACCATGCTTTGGGTGCGCCATTAGTACCAAATTTTTTTAACTAGTGCGCCTGTTCAAACATACTAATGGCGCATCCTGCCCGAAAAGCGCCATTAGTAGTTGTAACTACTAATGGCGCACCAGGTGTGGGTGCGCCATTAGTACCAAAATATTTTTTAAACTAGTGCGCCTGTTCAAACATACTAATGGCGCACCCACACCCTGGTGCGCCATTAGTAGTTGTAACTACTAATGGCGCACTAAAGGTGTGGGTGCGCCATTAGTACAGTAAACTTTTTTTGAACTAGTGCGCTGTTCAAACATACTAATGGCGCATCCTGCCCGAGTGCGCCATTAGTAGTTGTAACTACTAATGGCGCACTGTGGTGTGGGTGCGCCATTAGTACCAATTTTTAAACTAGGGCGCCTGTCCAAACATACTAATGGCGCACCCACACCCTGGTGCGCCATTAGTAGTTGTAACTACTAATGGCGCACCAGTGTGTGGGTGCGCCATTAGTATAGAAACTTTTTTTTTTGAACTAGTGCGCCTGTCCAAACATACTAATGGCGCATCCTGCTTAGGTGCGCCATTAGTAAGTGGGCAGCAACAAGATATTTGGGACAGCCTCTCCTACCCACACACTCACTTTCTCCCCACTTCATTCTCTCCACCTCCTCCTTGTCTCGGGTGCCTCCTCTTTTTCACCTCATTTCCACCATAGATTCATTCAAATTAAGTGGTTAAATTACCTTGTTTTAATAGGTAAGTAAGGGGAAGCTATATTTAGGTTGTTCTCCTTACAACAATGTGCACATGCACTTTTTACGGCCTGCTAGCTAGATCTATGTATGTTCGTGGTGTTGCATATGTTTGTGGTGTTTGCATATGTGTTTGTGTTTGGAGGTGTACCGGTATTTGAAATGCGATAGTTGCCAATATTTTGCGGAATGTTGATTCATTTCCGCTTTCAAGTAGAATTTTGGCATTAAGCATCCTTTTTGGTCCTATTTTTAGGGAAAGTCATGCCAAATTTTTCTTGGTTCTAAAATATCGCTTTTGCTCTACCTCGCAGCGACCATGGTCCGCATACGATGACCGAAGGCATCGTGAATAGGTTTTTGAGGTCCGCTGAAGGCCGAGATGCTTCAAAAGAACGAGACGGAGATAAGATGTCCGTGTCGAAGATGCAAGCTGAAGAGCCTTATTGCGGACCCGGATTCCGGCAGGTGCGGGACCACCTGCTGTTGCGTGGTTTCATGGATGGCTATCGGTGGCAAGGTGATGAAGATGACTACGAAGTCGCCCATGCGGGCCGGCAAGAAATGAGGAAGGGCAGCAAGACAACCACCGCTGCTCGGGCGGGCGAGAAGACAAAGAATCCCTCAGCGATGATCACGACTATGATCTTGCATACCATCATCATGTAGAATATGCAGGACATGATGATGAGGAAGATGTCGAGCAGGCGACGGGCATGATCATGAAGATGATGATGCCGGGCGGAGCGTACGACGCTGGACCATCGATGGGCTGGGTGCAGGACCCTCATATTCAAGAGCTGCTTCTCAGCAGACGGATAACGCAAGAGCTGCCGCCCGAGAAAGCCAAGATGGATCAACTTGAGTTAGACGCGGTTACTCCATTGTATGAAGGATGCAGGCCGAGGATACCCGCCGAAAGTAACGCTCATGGCCCCGGAGATGAAGGTAAAACACAAAATGACCGGCGATGCTTCGATGAGAACATGTCATTACGCACGAACGTCTTCCCAAGGGGAACAAGTGCCCGACCAGTTTGGAGGAGGCGAAGAAAATCGTGTGTCCTCTGGATTTACCGCACGTGAAATACCATGTGTGCATGAACAATTGCATCATTTATCGGACGAGCACGTGGAGTCTACCATATGTCCGGTGTGCGGCGTCACTCGATACAAGAAGAGGAAGAAAGCTCCTCGAAAAGTGGTGTGGTACTTTCCGATCACTCCTCGTCTGCAGCGCTATTTCGCGGACCCTAAGGTAGCAAAGCTCCTGCGTTGGCACGCCGGATAGGGAGGAGAAGAAAGCGGGAAGATGACGCAAATGATCCGGAGATAGATAAAAAGACAAGATGCTGAGTCACCCTAAGGATGCGAGCGGTGGCAAGCGTTGAACTTCAAGACTCGGAATTTGGGAACGATCCAAGGAACATCGTGCTGGGTGCGAGCACCGATGGAGTCAATCCGCTTGGCAGCCGAGAAGCACACATAGCACTCGGCCTGTGTTTGTGTGGATGTACAACCTTCCCCTGGTTGTGCATGAAGAGGAAGTACATTCACATGAGTATGCTAATTGAAGGGCGAAACAACCAGTGGAACGACATCAATCTGTATGGGGCTGCTGAAAGAGGAGCTTGACACGCTGTGGAAAACGCCAGCCAATACGTGGACGCCGCAGAGAAAGAATATTTCCCTATGAGAGCCGCTGCTCACGACGGTGCACGACTATCTCGGTTCTGGATATGTCGCGGGCAGGTAGTCCACGGATTTTCCGGATGCGTAAGGTGCATGGATGACACAACGTACGCCAGCTAGATAGAGATCCCGGGTCTTGAAAACCGTGTTCATGGGACATATAATGTGGATTCTCGACGATGACCCGTGGAGGAAACGGATGGATCTGTTCGATGGTGAAACCGATCAAAGGAAACGCCAGTTTACGAGGTGCGGAGAGGAAATAGACAAGCTGTTGGAATATTGTAAAGACTGCCCACTGCTGGGAAAGAAGTAAAAGGCGCCAGATCCCGGAAAGAAGCGAAAGGCGCCAGAGCCGCTGTTGAAGGTATGGAAAACGAGGTCTGTTTTCTGGGACTTGCCGTACTAGAAGATCCACCGTGTGCCTCACAGCCTTGATGTCATGCATATCACGAAGAACGTGTGCGAGAGTCTGCTTGGTACCCTGCTCAACATGCCAGAGAGGACCAAAGATGGGCCGAAAGCAAGGGCAGACTTGAAATCAATGGGCATCAGCAGGAGCTTCACGCTATATATGATGATGATGATGATGATGATGATGATGATGATGAGGCAAAGCAGGACACGTAAAGTCGCCGCAAAGGCAAAAAGGCCAAGAAGACCGGAAATGACTACCCTCCCGCGTGCTTCACTCTAAGTCGAGGAGATCGAGCAGTTTTTCACCTGCCTCCTAGGAGTAAAACTTCCTTACGGTTACGCTGGGAAGATAAGCAGATACCTAGACCCAGTGGCGAAGTTCAGCGGGATGAAGTCTCACGACCGCCACGCGTCGATGACGCAGAATACTTCCGGTTGCAATCCGTGGGATCATGGACGCCGCACGTCTGCGGAAACGCTATTTGGCCTATGCAACTTCTTCGACGTCATCTCTCGGAAGTCGATTGGCGTGAGGCAACTCGAAGGCTACGAGGAAGAGATCGTGGTGATACTATGCGAGCTTGAGATGTACTTCCCGCCCACATTCTTCGATGTTATGGTGCATCTGCTGGTCCATATAGTGGAGGATATCATCCAACTCGGCCGACGTTCCTGCACAAAGATGATGCCGCTCGAAAGGATGAATGGTGTCATCAAAGGATACGTTCGCAACATGTCACGTCGAGAAGGAAGCATAGCCAGGGCTTTTCGATCAAGAGTGCATCTCCTCTTGCCACGAATTATCTAGGCATCGAGAACCCCGTTGGTCTGCCCGTCAACAGGCACCTCGGCAGGCTCGTTGGATGGGGTCACCGTGAGGGTCGCCACGAAATGCATGTCGACTACGAGGGTCGACTCACCGACTTTGAAAGAGCAAACCTAGTCGCGCTACAACACATAGACGTGGTTGATCCTTGGGTGGTAGATCACAAAACCTTTATTAAAAAGACGTACAATGACCGAGGCCAACAGAGGACGGACGGAGATACACTCAAAGAGCACAACTCATGTTTCACGCGTTGGTTCAAGCATAAGCTTCATCGTACCCTTTACATGAGGATTCTTCCGGAAGAACAACTCATATTTGCCTTGTCGAGAGGCGCCGAGCACAACCTCGATGACCTATGAGGCGTCACGATATCAACGGCTACACATTCTACACCGAGGCCAAGGACATGAAGAGCGATGGTTATCGTAACTCCGGGTAACGATGGAATCCTACACCGTAACGACAAGGACAGATACTACGAAAGGATCGAGGAGATCTGGGAGCTGAGCTACTGTTGGAGAGAAGGTCCCGATGTTCCGTGTCGATGGGCCAAGAACGTCATAAAAGAAGACCGGTATTTCACCACCATGGTTATACCCGAAGCCAAATCCAAGATCAAGGGCATAAACGTCACCGCGAAAAATGAGCCATGGGTACTGGCTTCCCAAGTGGACCAATGCTTCTTCATTACCGACCCGCCAAAGCCCGGTCGTGTTGTCGTGAGGAGAGGCAAAAGGAAGATCATTGGAATGGATGGAGTAGCCAATGAGCAAGACTTCGACAAGTACGGCGACCGAGGATCGAACATGACGATTTATGATGAAGTAGCAGCATACACCACAAGAAGAAGCAGGACCACCCTACCTAAAGGACGTCTGTTCCACGTAAGAACTCCATTTAAGTAAAAAGAAGGGCAAGAAGATTGTGAACAGATAGCTAGCTAAGATCGATTGTATTTAAATCGTAGCCTTCATTTCTCGATTGTATTTCATGGGTACTTTTGAACTATCATGAATATTTTTAAATTTCATGGACACTCGATCTCGATCCCCTCCATCTCGATCGCTATCCCACCTCGCCAGATCCGGCCCCTCGGCCGAGCACCCCCAGTCCACCGGCCGCGCCGACCCCCGCACCCTCGATTCCCTCCATCTTTTAAAAAGGCTTTTAAATGCTACTGTCTTATAAAAAATGCTACTGTCTTATAAAAAAAATGCTACTGTCTTATAAAAAATAAGTATCAAACAGCTTTTTAAATGCTACTGTCTTATAAAAAAATATTACTGTTATTATTTAAACAAGTTTGAACATATTTAAACATAAATAAGTATCAAATAGCTTTTTAAATGCTAATAAAAAATTGTGGAGCACAGGAGTCGAACCCAGGACCTCCTGGTGTGAGAACTGGAGGTCGACCAATCGAGCTAGTAGAGTGGGCTTGACATGGATAGGTTACAGTAGTACATAACCTTTTGGCTTGAGTGGAAATAAAAAAATACTAATGGCGCACCACGGTGAGGTGCGCCATTAGTGTGGACATGCTAATGGCGCACAGTGAGGTGCGCCATTAGTATTGTGGCCCCTTCGCCCGATCCCCCTTCGCCCGATCCCCTTCGCCCGATCCCCGCCAGTTCTCTCCTCTCGATCCACCGCCCGCCCGCCGTTGCCCTCGCCCTCGCCCTCGCCCTCGCCCTCTCCCTCCCTCCCCCTCTCCTCGCCCTTGGATACCGCCGGGGCCTTGGCGCTTGCCGCCTCGACCCGCCCGACCCGCTGCCCGGGCGCCGCCGGGCCCGCCAAACCCGCCGCCCGGGCGCTGCCCGACCCCGCCCGGAGACGCCGCCCGGCCCAGCCCGGCCCGTCACCGGCCGCCATAAATACCCGCCCCTTCCTCGCCTCAAAGTCCACCTTCTCGTGAATCCTCCTTCCCCACCGCCTCAAAGGTACGGCGATTCCTTCCCCTCTCCCTGTACGGCGAATCCTCCTTCTCATAAGCATGCCAACAACTATATAGAAATCCGTGAGAAAATTGATTATCGAGATATGCATGAACCTATTTGCTCGCTGGTATCTCTTTGATGAAGAAAATATGTCTGTTGAGTCTCTGGCTTTTGATGTATAAGCTTATCTATTTGTGTTGTTAGATTGGTTAAGCTTTAGTGAATTAGTAGGGATTTTTTGTGTTTATTTCCTAATTCTTACTGAAGGGTTAGGTCTATTCGTCTTCCAGAGGTGAATTCCTGATGCCATATGGTTTCATATGTTAATCTTTGCATGTTTCATCTATTACAGTTCCGTTCTGGCTTGGTAAATCTTTATGATCCAAATAGTAGCTGCGTGATAAAATTTTCTACACACATGGATTTTGTATTATTTTTTGCGACTTATCAGATTGTTGTTTTACCAAGATCGTCCTAATAGGCCTAGAATTGTAGATTGTTTTTCTCCTGAAGCTTGTGGAATCATTGAGATAGCAAATACATGTAGATTAGTGTCGACGTCCAAAAGTGCATATACTTGATGATCCTTGTAAGAGTACGCATGATAGTTGAGCCTTGGTGGTGCCAAAATGGCCCATTTGGTTTTAGAATTGAATAAATGATAGCTCGCGTTGCCTTGTTTTCTGTGAATCAATGAGCAAATGCTTTAAAACTGAACCTTATGCAGGCGTTGCCTCTTTTAAAAATAATAATTATGCAGGCATTTGTAAGAATTGAGATGTTCATTTGAGGATAACCTTTGGTTATATTGTTGAGAGTGAAATATATATCTTTCTCCTTTGCACTAAATCTTACGCATCAAATGTTTTGAAGAACTACGCACGTCCTACCCGCAAAGAAATATTTCTTTTATTTTTACACTTGATCACATTTTTTGGCTGTGGTTCCCTAAGTTCTATGGTTTATAGTTGTTCACTGGTTTGCTACTCGTAAGTAGTTTTGGCTTGCATCTCTTCTATTTTGATTTGTAGATGTTGCTCGTAAAGGTAAATTTGGCAAGGGGCAGATTTCTACATGTTGGTCCTGGTACTTTCGGTGCTCGGAGAGCTGAAACCGACTTCTTGCACTTCTTTTAAATAGTGTTTGGGGTTCGTGGAGTACCGAATTTTTTTGTGGTTGTTTCAAACTGCAACCATTGTTTGCTTTTATTTTTCAATGGTGAACGTCGTTTGTTTGAGTGCCTCTTTATATTGCTGCACGCAGGAGTACTCCCATCCTCTGCTTTTTCCACCAACATATCACTTGAGAGCACAAGCCCCGCCATCGCAACATCATTTTTTCAGACTAACAGGATACGTGTTATCTTAGTCATGAGTATTTCTCATCTCAACTTGGAATTTCTCATTTCACTTAGTGAGTATGCATTGAAGCACACCTTCCGGTCAATAAATTCAAACACCAAATGTTTACATTCACTTGATAAATATTTCACATCTCTTGTACATGCAAATATTCAAGACTTTTGCTCAAATTTCGATAACACCATCGAGTAAAGCTATTTCAGACACAATAAAGTTGCAAAATTCAGATACTTCATAGACATATGTGTGTTGCTTTTGTTTACGCTAAACTGTCTATGGTAGATAAACTGAGTGTTGTGGCCATGCTTGATGCAGGAGCTCAAGAACCTGCGGCAGCTCTACTCCGCCTCCGAGTACTGCGAGAAGTCCTACCTCAACACCCACCGTAAGTAGATGTGAGTAGCTAGTTGGGGTCAAGATTGGTTTTGTGGACAGATTTGACCTTATGTTTTGGTTTTGTGGACAGTATTTGACCTTATGGTAACTAGTTGGGGTCAGGTTTTGGGGTTTTGATTATTGGTATGAAGTAATCTTGACAGAGGATCTTATTCACACCAAGTTTTAGTTAAACACTGGTACTTGAATGATTTTGTGCTACTTACATTGTGGTTTTGTGGACAGTATTTGAACTTAAAGGTAACTAGTTGGTTATGAAAGCATGATACTGCTATAACTTTAGTACTAAGCAGAATAGATCGTACTCTGAGAGCTCTAGGCAGAGAATGGCATGTTACTACCATAGAGGTACCCAAATATGTAGGTGTAGTTTGTGTTTTTATTTGTTCACACTGTCATTGTATTGCTCAATTAGACAATTAGTCTTTATGAAGAAGAAGAATAAAGTTGATCTTTCTGTTATGGCTGTATTCACTTCTTCTTCTTTGTTGTACTTGTGATGATGTTGTACTTGTGATGATGCTACTTGTGATCTTCTGAAATGACCCATTGGGGACTTCATTACGCTGAGGATAATGATATTGCAGGTACCGAGAGGCCCTTGAGTTTGCCGGAATGTCGATTAACTTCCGTTCCGCAATTGAATTACTCCATATGTCCTATTTTCAGCAAAGGTCATGCTGAAATTTTCCGTGAATTTTAGCATGACTTTGCTAAAAATAGGACATATGGGGTACTTGTGACTAATGCATGGGCCGGTATCTTAGTAGTTAATTAAGTAGGATCAAGTGCCCGGCGTACTTGTGACTAATGCATGGCTTTTAGGGTGCCTCGGTGTCGATAAAAACCGAAATGATGAAAAGTTAGGCTTTTAGGGTGCCTTGGCGTCGAAAAACCCTCAATGATAAAAGCTTAGATTTTAGGATGCCTCGTGTCGACAAACCCTAAATGATGAGACCATGATCTTGTTCCTTGACAATAACCAACTTTGACCAAACTTTGTTTCTATTTAGAGAGAAACATGGCCAAAAACGATGAGGCCGGGGTTCGGGCGGCAAGGCATTCAGGAGCTGTCCCAAGAGATGGAGGAACAACCTCACTTGTATGAGGCCGCCGCCTTCCCCACCGATCCCGAGACCACGGATGGTGCCGCCGAGGATGACCACACCGATGCCACCACCGATGGTGCCGCCGAGGATGCCACCATCGATGATGGCGGCGCACGCATGAGATGGCAGCCACCGAAGAGGCAACGGAAGGACCGGCGCCGATCGTGCTCCGCACCCTCAAGGAGGAAGTTATCAAGTGGACTCCAACGGGAATCCAACGGCGCCGAACGAATAGTCAAGGGGTACTCGCTTCAGCTCGGGTGCATTGTCCGGAGCACCATCTCGATCAACACCGAGAACACGAGGCATCCTCGACCGAGGGAATTTGCATAACCTCCTCTTCACGAAGCTGCCAGAACGATACAAGTTCCCCGCTGAATTTGAAAACACAAGCCTCAAAGGGAATAAAGTGAACAATGCTGCCCTCACGAAGATGAGCAAGGCCCTGTCTACTTGGAAAAGCAATGTGAAGAGAATGATCGAGAAAGGTGAGAGTTATGAGAAGATCAAGGAGAAAATCCTTCGATCACCGAAGATGACTACAACGACTTCAAGATCAATTGCTCGAGCACCGCAAGCTCCCAATCAAGTGAGTGGGGGAAACAAATGCGGGAGCTGAACATAGGGGAACACACACTCGGTCCCGGCGGTTACAGAGTGGCGGAGCCTATATGGGACAAGGAGGAGGCGGACCGTGCCGAGCAAGGCCTACTGCCTCTTCGATACATCTGGCGGTGACAAGGCATCAGGAACTTTGTCGGGGCCGGTACAAGAAGGACCCGAAAACAAAGGAGCTTACCACGGATCCGAAGACCAGGCAGCTTGAGCTTGTTGGTAAGGAATACACCCAGCGTAATTAGCTCCATATGGTTGCATTCTAATTAATGAAGCCAATTTCTAAATGGTTCACATTCCTTCCGCAGCGCATCGAAAGCAAGAGCGCTGGGTCGACTCAGAGCAACCCTTGGGACACCACTCTAAATAGGGGGTTGAATGTAATGAAGAACAAGGATAAGCTTCAATGAAGCCGACGTCACCTGGTCGTGTGGCGGCAAAGGCTTGTCGACAAAATGGGGTCATACTATACCGCTGGTGTGCGGAAGGAGAAAAAGGCCAGCTCGGAAAGCCAGCGAGAGGTTCAAGAACTCAAGGCACAGGTGGCGCGGATTCCGGAGATTGTCCAAGAGCAAGTGGAACAACGACTCGGAGCGGCGATCACCGCCCTTGTGCCTACTCTTGATCTCGGGGTTGAGGCGTGGATTGCGGCGGCCAACAGGGCCGCCCCGATTCCTAGCTTCACGGCCAGCAACTCGCATAATGCGATGGCGGGGCCATTGGTGCCTCCCGCGGAGGCGGCATTGGTGTCTCCGACGCCGGCACGGGAGCTTAATGCACCCGGGTGTATGCCGGCCGGCACCTCTGCAGCAAGCGGCCCCTCCGTCTGATCGTGACGCCGCCGCTGGCGGTGCCTCTACATTAGCCGAGCTCGACGCCATCATCACGGTAACTAATTAAGCCTCTCTCGCCGAGGACTTCATCTCCTTGCCTTTCGATCGGGCATCCCTGACGCCCTACATGTTTTCGCAGGGCGCCGCCGACGTTCCGTGCACTCTCCTCCACTTCGTGAACAACGAGTTGGTCGATGTCGCCAAGGGCAAAATCGCTCAACCGGGCAACCCCTTGTTCCACGATACCCAGATGCCACCCAACTTGTTTAGGGTTCAACTGGTTCGGGTGCTGCCAGGCTGCGACGACTTGTTACCTCCGAATCGACCCGTCGGGGCCGACGATGATGACGTGATGACCCTCAGCACCTGCCTGAGCTGGCCCCTGCTTTGGCCGAAGAGCCAGATTCGTTTGGGGGCGGGGGACACCACCCCAAAGACAACACCGCCAGTCGTGCCGGCGCCAAGTCGGCCCCATGGCAAGACCGCCGTAATGGTGCGGACATCCCTATGCCATCGGATCCAAACATGCATATGGCACAGGATCGTAATGACGACGACGACGACTATGATACATTTGGCAACGTCGATCAAGATTTTGCCGAGCATGGGTACGATGGCGACTTCATGGGGCCTCCTTCTCAAGAACCAAACCCAACAAAAGACGTGTGCGATCTAGCTCGCATCATGGAGAAGCCAAGTTGCAACAGCGCCGTCTGGCGTTCAGCTCTCGAGGACGCCTCATTTGCCGACTTCACCGAGCCTGAGATAGGCGAGGTGCAAAATATTATCAGCCCCAACACACTCAAGAAGGCGGTCTGTGAGCAAAACTCGGTCCCATTACAGGAGAAGAAGAAGGCACGCAAAAGAAAGACTAAGAAGGGTGCGAGCCAGCCGGCACCGAGTACGATCCGTGCTCAAGACGGGCCACCTTCACCGCAGGATATCTCGAGGAGGGTGCATGTGGCGGGTAGGGCGATGCTACCGACAAATATGCTCAATGCTGCAACCGGTGCTATGCGGAGTCTGCATGACAGTGTTCTTTCTTTGGAGAAGCGGCGTCTCGGGGAGAAGGATGTGGCATACCCGGTTTCGCGGCCAAGGTGCGAGAGGGCAAGGGCTTTGTGGATAACTCCATCGGGCGTCACGATCGTCCTGCGTTTTGATGACATCCACGCTTATGTTGAACCTTCATCCGCTGCACTACACCTTCATTCGGCTATTTTCGCTGAGTATGGAGATGCGGATCATTCGCGACAAGACCCGGACATCGTGATAGTCGACCCCTTCTACATGCGTGCCAAGATCTTGGGCAGCGGCGGGGACCGCAAGTCGCGAAGTTCTTACCTCGAAGGCGTCATTCGCAAACCAAGAAAAGGATAACTTCCTCGTGCCTTACTTTCCCGAGTAAGTCCTCCCTCAACCGCCCGTAACATATGAATTCTTACATTTCGATCGTTTTTCTTTTAACATTCCGTGTTTTCTGCGGTGGCACACGTTGCACGCTCATCCTCCTAAGCCCTAAATATTCCATGGCCACGTATTTCGACCCGGACCGTCAACGAACGTAGACTACACAAATGTCAAGAAGGTTCTTGATGATGTTCTCCTCGCCACGCCAAATCTGGAGGCACCTTCACCAGGCCTATTCGTAAGCACGGCAAGCACGTGTTCTCCCTGTCTGACGTTACGCTGCGTCAAGCAACCGCTGGCGGTCGAAGGGTGCCTACTACGCCATCCATCACATGCGGGCGATCAGACGGGACCATCATCAACTTCGCTACCGAGTAAACTCCAAGATTGGGCCGCGGCGTGTCGGCAATCCAGACGCGGACCTCCGACAAGAATTCTTTCGCATCCAAATGGAGTTTGCGGAAATCATCCATCAAGATGTCCTTCGTACCTCGGGGCAGTTCTACCTCGTAAATCAACCGTCCAACGGTGACATCGACACAATGCTACAAATGCAGGATGACAACGTCCGTTCTTTCATGACTCCCACGATAGACGGCGGCTTCATCCACGCTCCGTCCCTTGAGTCGAGTTGTCTAGTTCTGAAACATCGATTGGGTCATGTTGTAATTAAACTTTAATGAACTTGTAGTATGTCTCTTTGGTTTCGAGAGTCGCTCAACTTAGATGTAATCGATGCTATTAATGTCTTGCTTTTCTCTTCCGATCATTCTGTTGCATACTTATATATTGCTTATGTATTATGCGTGAATTGGTACTAACGTTTCGTTTGGCTAGTGCATAGCGATGCCGACGTATGTCGTGTACAAGGGTAAGGTTCCGGAGTCTACGATGACTGGGAGGAGTATCGGAGACAGGTTCACCGTTTCAGCGTTAACAGTTTCAAAGGTTACACCACTAGGGCCGAGGCCTAATCTAGATAGGCCCGCTATCTAGCGGGAGAGGGAGGAGCGTTGGAGGAACCGGATGAAGACGAGTTTCATCGTGATGATGCTCATCGTGATGACCGCAGCTCTCTTCTATGTGATGGTAGTTTAGATGATCGATATCGACTTGTAATGCGAAGATAAACTCGCTACTCGCGGTCGTCTCGAGACTTGTAATATAATGTTCTATCTTTGTTCGGTCTTTTCAATTCGGAGACTAATATGATGAATTGTATTCGGAGACTAATATGATGAATTGTATTCAAGGACTAATCTTCTATTGTATTTGATGAATCTATTGTTGATGTGTGCTGTCTATATTTTGTCAAATTATACATTTTGTAACCTGTGCAAAAAACAGAAAATAAAAAATAAAAAACCTAATATTCATACTAATGGCGCATCACATGATAAAGGCGCCATTAGTATGACAAAGGCATACTAATGGCGCATCACAGGGAAGTGCGCCATTAGTATGCTTCGGTTACTAATGGCGCATCCGAGGTGGTGCGCCATTAGTATGCCAAAGCACTGGGTATACATGCCTCGGGAGGCATACTAATGGCGACCCTTGCATATACTAATGGCGCACCGGTGGTGCGCCATTAGTATACCTGAGATACTAATGGCGCATCAGGTGGTGCGCCATTAGTAAAAATTACTAATGGCGAGCTGTCAATGGCGCACCTCTGATGCGCCATTAATGGCCATATTAGGTGCGCCATTAGTAGTGGTATTTCTAGTAGTGTTCCGGTCGCCCGGTGGATGACGGACGTCCGGTGCTTCGTGGGGGTCCGGACGTCCGTAAAAATGCCGGTCGTCCGGTGGGTCGGGGTCAACGCGAGATCCGAGATCCGGGACACGATTTTGGGCGGAAAATACGGGATTTTGGGATCAAAATTGAGGAGATTTCATGGATGAAAGATGGGGAAAATTTGGGAAATGCTAGATCCACTCGAAACCAAACAAATCCATGGATCAAAATCAACAAAACTTCTTCAAACCTACAAATCACAAAAAAATTGGGGCTATTTTTTATGGGGAATTTTTGAATTTGGGGAAGAACACAACAAAATCAAGCTAGAAAAAGAAGAGGGGAGGCTCCAAAATCGTGATCAACCTGGCTCATGATACCAAGATGATGTAGGGTGGAACCCTATACGTCCGACCTTTCACGAAAGGAGCGGATCCCAACTAAGAACACGAGGAGAAAACAAGGGAAAACACAAGAGGATCTCTCAAACAAACAAGATATAGTCACACATATGCTAGATCCGAGTACACATAGAGATCACATGGTCCAAATCCAACAAGGGACGATACATAGGGTAACCGGTTCTTCTCCGTGAGGAGGTCTTGATGGGGCCACCCAAGAGGGGGTCTTGAATCCAACGTGGATCTTCTCCGTAGAGGGGCCGCGGTTTCTCTCGTGGAGTAGATCCGTATGGATGAGCAAAGCTCTGTATCACATATGAGCTAAACCAATGCTAACCCTAACTCGGAGGAGGGGATGTCCTATTTATAGTCATAGTGCAAATGGGGCGAAGAAGGGGTACATGGGCCTCGACCCGCAACTGGACACAGCCAGGGACCGGACGTCCGCTGGGCACCGAGCGTCCGGTGGTTCCAGGGGGAACGGTCGTCCGCTAGCGCCGGACGTCCGCTGAAAGTGTTCTGTGGTCGTGACACCAGACGTCCGGAAGCCTCGGACTTCCGTTAATATTGCCTGACGTCCAGTGCGGGGTTGCACGTCCGCTCGCTGGGAGGTCTGTAGCTGGCGTAGGCTGGTCTTCAGGCGCCTATTGTCCACCAAGTGCCGGACCTCCGCTCGCTGTGAGAGGCCGGTCGTCTGGGGTCGTCCGGACGTTCGCTCGCTGGAGCTTCTCCAGTAGTTCCTTGTACCTGGTGTCCTCGCCGTCTTGTCCATGGTCTTCCTCTTTGTTCCTGGTCATGCATAGCACATATATTTGAGGTAGTAGCCATGTCTCACATGTGGAAAGTGATGGTTCGAAGAGGAGCGAGTTCACCTTGTGTCCAATGGCGTATGTTTGAGGTCTCGTCATATGTCCTCTTGGGGCTTGGAGAGTCGGAGTGTACATGGGGATGAACGTGGGATGCTTAGCATCAGTAAGTTTCGGTTAGACCAAAAATCACAAGTATAATGGCCTAGGCCAAATCGGTGAATCCTATTTCTACAACTCGGTCGGTTCGAGATGAATTCAGTGGAAACCTAACTCTAAGTTTTCGAATCAAAACTAATCTAAAGGAGTTTTTTATTGGATAGAAGTATCTCAAACGTGGTAAGATTCATGGCATTGATCTTTGTGCTAAGAAGCAGATTGAGGAATGCACAAAGGGGTCGAGTTCATACCCTAACTCGGTGGGGAACTCGCTACGGCGACAATGGCAGCTAAGATTCCGTTGACGGTGGCGGAGACCAGTGGCATGAGGTCGCTGGCGACAGAGGAGACAATCAGGAGACCTCGAGTCGGCGGAGCTTGACAGGCACGGCCGAAGGGTTTCGGAGAAATTTCCAAAATTCAACCCATGGGTATATACATCTAGACCCTGTCGATGTGACCCAGTGGAACGACTCGGTGGCACTGAGATGCAGAATCACAAGCGGTTACTGCAACTCAGTGTGACCGAACTGTTCAAATCGGTAGCACCAAGATTGAAACCTAGATCAACTCAATGAACTCGGTATGACTGAAATGAATGAATCGGTCAGAAAGAAATACACTAAGAGGTTTTCGAAGTTTAAGTCTATGATGAATCAGTGGCTCCGAGTGCTCCTCACCCAGAGGGTTCGAATCTCACTTGATCAAACTTTGTGATGTAGCATGAATAGAGTTTGAGAAGATAAAAGCATAGATAGCTAGAGGGAGTTCTTAGGCATTCTTGTCCATCCATTTGGCAAAAGAAAAGACTAAACAATCAAAGCAACAAATGGATGTCCTCGAATGAGAAAAATATGCATCCAGCATGCTCACAAAATAAGATGGCAAATGAAATATGTGGCAAAGCATGCATAGACACTCTAGCATCTATCAAGCAATTGGCGATATCTAGGTCATCTATATATGAGTATATTGACTGGGGAGTCAAATGAGAACATTTGATCGTAGGTCATACTCATCGTTTAAGCACAACTGGGGTTGCCACTTTTACATAAAGCATTGTTGTGTTCACACCATTATAATTGCTTTAGCTCAATTCTTAGAGTAAAGCTCCCCTAGATGTGATATCCCCCCTAAGAGGGATGAACTAACCTTGGGTTTTGTCAATGATGACTTAATGTAGGTGTTGAATATGTAGATGCTCAATGTTGATGTAGATCATTTGGAGCAATCCATTAGAGTGAGTTGCACTTTCAATACCTGCATGGGTTAGTCCCACAAGGAACATACAATAATATCCATAGACATAGAGTGAAGTACACAATATGATGTCCATGAAAACATTAGGTTACCTTTTCCCTTGACTTACCAAAAAGAGGGTTTGTGACTCCTTGAACTAGTGCAAGATGTGAGAGTTGATTGCACTTGTCCTTGCCAAAAGAATGAGTGAAGTATGTTGGCGGAGTCACCCTCACAAAGTCTCTAGTTCTTCTTCTTCGGGATCCACATCATCTTGATGGGAATCCTTGGAGTTGTAGTCGTACTTGATGAAGTAGAACTTGATGTAGTGTTGGGAACCCACTTGACCAAAGCCTTAGGAGCTTCTTCAAATGCATCAATCTCCTCTTGAAGCTTGTCCTTGCCTTTTAGCTTGTGGTCTTGTGGTGGAAGATCGACTTGAGCTTGTGTCCCCTAGAAGGAAGTAGGATCATATTTCTCTTGTTGAGGAACAAACTTCATCTTGGGGTATTTATATTCTTCCCACTAAACTACATTGGCATTGAACTTTCGTTCAAAACCAACACCTTGATTCTTCCGGTGCCTTCCTTGCTTGCGTACAATTTCCTCGAATTGCTTACTTCCGACAAGGCTCTTATAAACACCTTTCTCTATAATTCCCATCAATAAGTTATTTTCTTGCTCAAGTGTAACTTGGCTAAGAGAATCACTAGTGGATTCAAGAGAACTACTAGAGGCAACAATATTGGATTTAGCATGATTATTGTTACTACTAGAAGAAGAATCATTCTTACTCTTGTTGCTAGATTTTCCTTGTGGCATGTAAGTAGACAAGAGTAAATGCTTCGCAATGTAAGAAGAAATTTTCTTACGACGATTATCATTGATTGCTTTTAAGAACCCATGCTCTTGCTCTAGATTGAGCTTTTCAAAGCGTAGCTTCTCACGAGTCTTTAAAAAATCTCGATGATCTTCTAAGGTAGTTTCATGAGCTAACTTAAGAGTGTTTAGTTCTTTAGTTAGATGCTGTATCTCCTTCTTATCATCGTCATTCATTTTATCTTGATTAGCATGATTAGTAGCAAGTTCATCATAGTATTCATCACTAGAGTTGTCAACAATTAAATCATCATCACCTAGCAAATCATCTTCATAACTATTGAAATCGACATACTCGGTGTGTGATACCTTTGGGCCTTTAGCCATGACGCATCTTCCAATTCCTTCATTTAGTGAGTCAAATATGTCATAGGAGTTGGTTGACACAAATGCTAGACCGGCAACACCTTCATCTTGACTATATTTGGAGTCGGAGTGATAACTTCTCTCGGAGTGGTTGTCGGAGTCGGAACCGGATACCCATTCACCAACATGAGCTTGATGTCTTCATTTTGTATAGCTCCTTGATGACTTGTCCTTCCTTTCTGAATCCTTGCTTCTGCGAGAGGTTCTTTGTTTATAACGATCATCTCTACTCCTTCTCTCTCTTGGAGGTGATTCTTCTCTTCTACTTCTCCTTTTAGGTGATTCTTCTCTTCTTTTGTAGGGATCCGTACACTCACTTGAGTAGTGTCCGGGTCTTCCACAATTGTAGCAATTCCGATCACGACGAGAAGATCTTTTGTCATTGTAGGACCTTGACTTGGAACTTCTTTCTTTGCTTCTACTCTTGTAGAACTTGTTGAAGTTCTTCACCATTAGGCTCAATTCTTCAATGAAGACTTCTTTCTCACTTGATGATGTAGGAGCATCACATGAAGCTTTGTAAGCGCCACTAGACTTGTTGTGAAGCTCTTCATTATCCTTAAGTGACATCTCATGAGCAACAATTCTACCAATGACTTCCGTTGGCTTGAGATCTTTGTAATTGAGCATCATTTGGATCAATGTGCACACGGTATCATATTTTCCATCCAAGGCTCTTAGGATCTTCTTGATGATGAATCTATCGGTCATCCCTTCACTTCCTAAGCCGATAGTCTCATTTGTGATGAGAGCAAGCCTAGAGTGCATTTCAGCAACACCTTCACCATCCTTCATTTTGAACTTGTCAAGTTGACTTTGAAGTACATCCAATTTGGGTTCCTTGATGGAGTCGGTACCTTCATGCATATCAATAAAAGTATCCCAAATTTCCTTTGCATTCTCAAGAAGGCTGATTTTGTTGAATTCTTCGGGGCACAATCCATTGAAGAGGATATCGCAGGCTTGAGCATTGTATTGCAACATCTTCAATTCTTTAGCAGTAGCTTCATGATTCGGTTCCCTTCCATCGAAGAATTCACCTTGCAAGCTAATACACACAATGGCCCAAACGGCAGGGTTATGTCCAAGAATATGCATTTTCATCATATGCTTCCAACTAAAAAAATTGGTACCATCAAAGGAAGGACCTCTACGGTGGTAATTTCCCTCACTAGACGCCATACTCTCCTAGGTTGTGAACCAAGGCTATGATCACCAAAACTATGGAAATCAAGGCAAATGGAGACCAAATCTGTAATACCACTTGAGGATCAAAAGTATGTCTAGATGGGGGTGATTAGATTACTTGACCAAATAAAAATCTAACCTTTTCCAAATTTCATGTCTTGGCAGATTTTAGCAACATAACACAAGTCAAGCAGTCAACCTACACATGCAATTCTAAGAGTACAACATCGGAATGTAAATCATTGCATATGAAGGTAAAGGGGAGGAGTTTGGAGGAAGAAAACGCAATGTAGACACGGAGATTTTTGGCGTGGTTCCGATAGGTTGTGTTATCGTACATCCACATTGATGGAGACTTCAACCCACGAAGGGTAATGGTTGCACGAGTCCGTGGAAGGCTCCACCCATGAAGGTTGCACGAAGAAGCAACCTTGTCTATCCCACCATGGCCATCGCCCACGATGGACTTGCCTCACTTGGGTAGATCTTCACGAAGTAGGCGATCTCCTTACCCTAATAAACTACTTGGTTCAACTCCACAATCTTGACGAAGGCTCCCAAGTGACACCTAACCAATCTAGGAGACACCACTCTCCAAAAGGTAATAGATGGTGTGTTCATGATGAACTCCTTGCTCTTGTGCTTGAAATGATAGTCTCCCCAACACTCAATTCTCTCTCACAGATTTGGATATGGTGGAAAGATGATTTGAGTGGAAAGCAACTTGGGGAAGGCTAGAGATCAAGATTCTTGTGGTTGGATTGGAATGTCTTGGTCTCAACACATGAGTAGGTGGTTCTCTCTCGAGAAAATGAGTAGTGGAAGTGTAGGCACGTTCGATGGCTCTCTCACAAATGGAGAGGAGGGTGGAGGGGTATTTATAGCCTCCACACAAAATCTAACCGTTACACACAATTTACCAAACTCGGTGGGACCGAATAGTGAAACTCGGTGAGACCGCCCTGGTTCAAAATGTGAACGTTAGAATTTTCGGTGGGACCGACGATACCAACGCGGTGAGACCGATGCGCTAGGGTTAGGGAGAAACCTCATCTCGGTGAGACCGATCACATGAACTCGGTGAGACCGATTTCAGTAATAATGAAATAGAGACTTGGTGAGGCAAACTCGGTGGCACCGGTTTCTCATTTCGGTGAGACCGAAACGTTACGAAAAGGAAACAAAGAGTTTGCATTGCCAACTCAGTGGGACCGATCGCTCATCTTTGTTAGACCAAAACGTTACGAAGGGAAACAAAGAGTTTGCAATCCCATCTTGGTGAGACCAAGATCCCTATCGATGAGTCCGAACTTATTAGGGTTTATAGCTATGGCTATTGTCGGCGTTCTGGGAACGGGGGTCCCCAGACTTGCCTGCCTGCGGCCTGCGGCGTGGCTCAAAGGAGGCCCAGGACGGCCCATCGTCATCAACACAAGCTCAAGACCCTCGCGAGGGGCCAAGCCTCGCGGGGGGGACGACCAAGAGCTTCCTCAGGCGCGGCCTTGTCTGGCTGGCTCATGAGGAGGCGGAGAACTCAAGGCGGGGAACCTCGCGAGGTGCCCGTGACGCAAGCCATGACGACCGTGAGGCGCCCAGCCAGCCGCCCTCCTTTCCTCTTTGGTGCAAAGGGGCAAGCGCAGCAAGAGCATCAAGCAAAGGCATCCGTTTCGGTGCAACAAGACCAAGACCAGCCCCAACGGCTGGAAGGGAGTCATCGTGCAGCCCAAGCAGGCATCACCACCAGAGCCTTTGGCAGGCGAGGACCAACTTTAGTCAGGATAAGTGTACCCGCTGTTCCCCTTCAAAATGGCCAATTGTTGGCACCCTTCCCGCTCAATATTTGGGAAGAGGCCTAGGGCCTTCGCTTATAAATAGGGGTAGCCACACTCAGAGAGAAAAGGAAGGAGAAGGAGGGAGGACGAAGGATGATCGGATCGAGCATTCAGAATCCACAGAGAGAGAGAGAAACCCGTTCCTCGAGCTAGAGCGACGGGGCACCACTTAGCAGTTCATCACACCCACCAAGAACAGACCCTCGCGAGGCTGTTCTTCCCTGCATCTTGTTCTTCGTCGCCCTGAGGCAATACACACACCACAAACTAGAGTAGGGTATTACACCACAACGGTGGCCCGAACTAGTATAAATCTTGCGTCTCTTGTGTTGTTCTTGTTAGTAGTTTAGGTCCCTGCGATTCGGCGAGGAACGAGACGGTGGAGGGTTGGATCTCCGTGCGCACCCCAGAGTTCGAACCTTAAGGGTCTGCCGGAACCCGTGATCCGACATTTGGCGCGCCAGGTAGGGGTGCACCGGAATCTGCCTTTCGTCGCCTCGTTCTTCCCCGATCACCGCCGCCATGTTCGACGCTTTCGTCGGGCTTTCGCCAGCGCCGAGCCGCTTCGCTTCCCACGCCGCCAGACGGCTCCCGTCGCGGACGTCCCTCGTCGTTCTCGTCACCGGCTATCAACGCCGCCATCGCCCGGGCGGGGAACGAGCAGCAAGCGTCGCCCCAAAGCACCCGGCCCATGAGAGGCGGACGCACCGCCACGCTTTCGCTCACCCCGCTGGTTCTTCGTCGCGCTTCGCGCAACCATGGAGGCCCGAGCTGCACTCATCGCGCCAACGAAGCTCTGCGCTACCACCCGTCGGCAGCGTCACGAAGAATGGCTCGACTGCGTCGCCGAAGCTCGTCACGCGCTGGAGGCGCACTTCGCCGTCTGCTTTGTTGCACCGCACCCGCCCGCGGGCGATGAAGCTCCCGGGGCGCCTCAGCCGCCTCCACCTCAAGACGGCACCCTGGCCCCAAGGCGCGCGGCCCCTGGGCGGAACCCGCTCCGCCAGGCGCCAAGAGCAGAGCTGCCAAGAAGTTCCTCGCCCACAAGAAGCTGCCCGGCGCGCCCGCTCCAAGCATGTCAAGACCATGCGCTGCCCCAGCCAATGGCGCAGGAGGCCTGCAAGACCAAGCTCTCTGCCGTCCGAGGCCCACGGCCCGCGCGGGCTGCCGCGCCACCATCGAAGCTGCGCTGGCGTCGCTGCGGGCCCGCCAAGTTCAAGCCAGACCTACCCCCACGCTACGACGGCACGGCAGACCCTACGGAGTTCCTCCAGCTCTACGAGCTGGGCATCGAGGCTGCCAACGGAGATGAAAAGGTCATGGCGAACTGGTTTCCCCTGGAGCTGTTCAACTTGGCGACCAAGTGCACCAGGGCTGAGGAGGGGCGCCTCTCCCTCCTCGAGCTGCCTGCCGCGGATCCCGAAGAGAAGAAGTCCAAGGCCAAGGACGTGAAGCGCAAGGGGCTGCCGTACTCGCGGCCGAACCAGACACCAAGCGGGGCAGAGATCAGCCCGAGTCTTCCAAGGGCAGCCAGTACTGTGTGTACCATGACCTCCACACCCACAACACCAATGAATGTCAAGAGCTCTGGGCCGTGCGCGAAGGAAGGGTCGGCAGACGCCCTGAGTGCAGCGACCGGGGCTACGGCCGAGGAGGAGGAAGAAATCTAGTACGCTGGGAAGACCGCGGCCCGCGCCAAGGGTGGCACGACCAACCTCGCGAGGACCGCTGGCAAGACCCACCTCGCGAGGGGGGCTGGAGGCATCAGCCTCGTGAGGATCGTCCGCAAGGAAACGCAAGCCTCCCTCCACTGCCGCCGCCACCAAGGAGAGTCGAAGACCGTCATCAGGACGAGGGGGCTGCGGGCTTCCAGGAAGCGCGCGCGATCGCCTGCATCCTGAGCGGAGCCCAAGCCCCAGCCTCCCACTGCATCTTCAAGTAGTTCGCCCGTGACGTGAATGCAGTCCTCCCCAAGCTCGAGTCCACGCGCCCTCTCAGGTGGTCGGCGTGCGCCATCATGTTCATCTCAGTGGATCAGCTCAAGTGCGCAGCCGCAGCCGGAGTTCTCCCAATGCTTTGCTCCCCAATCATCAGCAACATGCTAGTCACCAAGACCCTCATCGACGGCGGAGCAGGGCTCAACGTCCTGTCCGTGGAGACCTTCAACAATCTTCAAGTGCCCTACAGCCAGCTTCAGCCAACCAAGCCCTTCTCCGGAGTCACCGACGGCTCCACGGTCCCGATCGGGCAGGTCCGCCTTCCTGTCACCTTTGGGGCCCGCGATAACTACCACATCGAGCTCATCGACTTCGACGTCGCCCACATTCGCCTGTCGTACAACGCCATCCTCGGGTACCCAGCGTTGGCCAAGTTCATGGCCGTGACCCGCCATGGCTACAACATCCTCAAGATGCCAGGGAGCGGCGGGGTCATCACGGTCCCCTGTGAAGAGAGAGATGCAGTGTGCTCCTTGGAGCGAGCTTTTCAGGCCGCATCGCTGGAAGACCTGCACCACAAGAAGCAGGACGCCTCCCGAGGCAGCACCCAAGAAGAAGAAGACATCGGCCGGCCCGACGATCAAGAGACAGGCCCCTCGGGGCCCGCGCGGGCCGGGGGAGCCTCCTTCCATCAAGATAGGAAAGCGCGGCGCCCTCCTCGTGCAGGGCTGGGGGCTCTCCCTGAGGGCCACCGACCTCGCCAAGGTCTCGAGGAGGCGCTTGGGCACTACGTGAGGCGTGAGCCAAGCATGTTTCCGCAAAGCGGAGGAAGACCAGGAGGACAGAACCCCGAGAGTTCATCAGCCAAGGCCATTCAGAGTTACAGGAGTCAAGGGTCATGAGGGCAGCCGCCTACCGCTGTGGGCCCCCATCCAGCGAGGATGGTGGGCTGCAGCGTCTGCATCGACATACCAGGCTCGACCGAGCCGCATCTCAAGAGCGCCTCGGCCTCGCGAGTGGGACGCTACAGGGCCCGTCCCCACAGCCACGCACGCATGCCTTATGGCTCTGCCAAACGCAGCCGCTGCACACCAGCGTCTCATGAGGACCATCCGGAGGCTCAAGAGGTCGCACGCCGCAGCCTGGCGGAGATGGAGATGGCCGTGAGGGTCCGCTGGCGCCTCCGGAGCCTCCCGAGGCCCCTGAGCCTGGGGGCTCGTGAGGATCAGCTCCCGCAGCCCACCGAGTCTGCTACATCAACAGCCCTTCATCCCCTACATCACCAGGTGACATCTTTAAGTTCTATTTCCGGCTGGGAGCGCCTTCAGGGCCGCATTATTCCCAGGCCGCGTGGGTCCGTCCCTGCGGCATGTATCCCTTTTATTTCATGTCCTTAGCTTACCCTGTTGGGGCGCCTGGGCTGCATCATCCCCAAGCCGCTCGGGCGGTCCAGTGGCATGTATCCTTCATGCGTTTTCCTTAGGATTATGCTCCACCATGCTTGTTATTTGGTGCCTTCTCTGGGTGGCGAAATCTTGCACGTTAAAGGGGGTGCTCGAGCATCGCGACTCCAGGCTCCTACCGGCTCTCCGGCCCTTACCCTCTGGTCTTGTCCATGGCATCGCGACCTGGCTTGCCAGCGATGGTAGAGACCAACCCGAGAGCCGGGACCCGAGGACCTAGAGTTTTGTCATCCAATCTAGCTTGCGCTTTATGGGGGGGGGGGTGCCTTAGCATCGCGACTCAGGGCTCCTACCGGCTCTCCGGCCCTCACCCTCTGGTCTTGTCCATGGCATCGTGACCGGCTTGCCCGTGACGGTAGAGACCAGCCCGAGAGCCGGGACCAAGGCGTAGAGTTGTTGCCTCCGACCCAGATTGAGCGTTAAAGGGGGGGGGTGCCTGAGCATCGCGACTCAGGGCTCCTACCGGCTCTCCGACCCTCACCCTCTGGTCTTGTCCATGGCATCGCGACCTGGCTTGCCAGCGACGGTAGAGACCAGCCCGAGAGCCGGGACCCGAGGACGTAGAGTTGTGTCATCTAATCCAGCTTGCGCGTTACAGGGGGGGGGTGCCTAAGCATCACGACTCGGGGCTCCTACCGCCTCCGGCCCTCACCCTCTGGTCTTGTCCATGGCATCGCGACACGGCTTGCCCCGACGGTAGAGACCAGCCCGAGAGCCGGGACCCGAAGACGTAGAGCACCGGCATCTAGCCATTTTTGCAGGAACACACTCGAAGATAAGGCCCAGAGCCAGGCGCAACCCGCCTTGAGGTAGGGCCTCGTGAGTCCCGCGCTGGCTCACGGGTGCCCAGATACACCTCGTCTAGCCCTACCGCAAGCCCACGTGTCGTGGTGGGGGAGCTGTTTACGCCTGGGCTCCTCCCGGAGGGGAGCCCCTCCCACATTCCAGGTGGAAGCACCATGCTCCTACTGGCCGACGACATCGCCGAGGAGCGGGCTATGCCCATACGCATGCGGAAGCGCTTATGCTCAAGGCTGGTGATAAACAACCGAGGGTGGCCTCCGGTCGCGTCAACCTCGGGAGCCAGGCTCGGTTCCGGCCTCGCCGCAACGCCTCCTCTCGAGCGCGCGAGGGCTGGGCACGGGGCTGCGCCTGGTCACGCCCGGATGCACGCCACTCCAGCCAGGCCCTCGGGCCTGTTCGTCAAGACGCCACTCCCCGAGCGGAGCCAAGGTACGCATGTCGTTTGAGCGTCAAGGGGGACTCCTGAGCATAGCGACTCAGGAGCCTAACTGGCCACGTAGCCCCTCACTCCTTAGTTCCGAAAGGCTAACAACGGTTGGGGTATGCACGGGGCCGGGCTCTGCAGATGTAGAACGTTGGATCCGCCCGCGCCTCACCTCCCTACTTGTTGTTCGTGCGCCAAGGGGGACTCCTTAGCATCGCGACTCAGGAGCCTAACTTGTCACGTAGCCCCTCACCCCTTGGTCCCGTCCTGGTTTCGGTCGGGCTAACGGCGGCCGAGGTATCTGTGAGGCCGGCTCTGCGGCCAGAGAACATAAGCAAGTAGGAAGCACAAATTTCAAGGAATTCAAAAGCAAATATTACAGTCCACAATGTTATCGCAGTGCCAACGCAAGTTTAAACGCCTCCCGAGGCATGATACAAGTGCAGGAGTTACAAGCTATGCAGGAGCCGCAGCGGAGTCACTTGTCGGCGGTGGAGCAGCTGGAGTGGCGCGCCTCCTGGCAGCAGGACGGCAGCGCTTCGCCCGGCTTGGTGTCAAGGCCCGAACTTCCCCAACAGAGCCTCCGCACGACCCTTCACAGCCTCGGTAGCGGCAGCTGCGTGCTCGCCGCTCACTGGCTCCAGCAGGCTGTCCATGTCGACGCTGGGGTCGTGAAGATAGATGTGGGTGAGGATCCGCGTCAGTGCCACAGAAGACAAGACCCGCGCCTCGGCCTCAGCCGTGGGGCCAAGACCAAGGGAGACATCTTCAAGAGCGCGGATCATGAAGGGAAGCAGCTTGGCGGGGCCGTCCTCCGCGCCCAGTGGGCTCTCCAGGCCGCTGTCATAAAGCTCCCTCAGCAGGACGCGAGCCTTCACCTCCATATCCATGAAGGCCACGCGGTCTTCAGCCAGAACCCGCGCCTTGGCGTCCAGCTCGACCTTCCTCGCCTCCAGTTCCTGCCCCAACGCGTCAAGACGGTCGCGGCGCTTCTTCAGCTTGGCCTCCCGGTCCTTGATGGCCGCCTCGCGAGCCTTCATGCCTTCCTCCTGCTCCTGGCGGAGGCGAGCCCCCTCGGCGAGCTGGTTCTGCAGGCCCTTCAGCTCACCCTCCAGCGTCTTGCAGCGACCTTGGATGCTGGCTGCCTCCCCCAGGGCAGCATCGCGGGCTACCTTCGCCTCGCAAAAAGCCTGCTTCTCCTCGTCACAGGCCGTCGAAGCCTGGACCAGCGCCGCCCGAATCGAAGCGTCGTCACGAATCCAGCCAGAGGCCAGCTCCAGGTGCCCGGCCACCAAGCGAGGGTCGGCGCCTGTAAGATCTCGCCACGGCCGGTCGATTCAGCGGCAGCAGTCCAGACCGTGGGAGGAGTCGGAGAGACAAAGATGGCGGAGTAGGAGGAGTTGGCGGCGGCAGAACCATCGCGCATACGAGGCGGAACCAGCGGCGCCACGACGACGGTGGAGGCTGGGCCCAGCAATGCCGCCTCGGAGTCGCTTGGGACAAGGGGGCTGAGCTCGCCCCAGCGGGCTCAACCAGGCCTCGCGAGGACGCCCGGGCAGGAGAGGCCTGGGCGTCAGGGTCATCTTCCTTTTCGGGCAAAGGCACCACCACGGATGGGGCCTCAGGAGCCCCTTGACTTCTTCGCCGCAGCGCCAGCTGGCTGATCAAGAGCATGGACATCAGATCTCGTCAACAAAGCAATAATCAAGACAGGAGGCGGGCACTTACAGGCCGTCTCTGGTGGACTCGAGCAGCCGCCGGCCATACTTGAAGCCTGAGAGCTGGCTGCAGGGATCGGCTTCAAGGGGACCAGGAGCGGCAGGCGCGTCCGCAGATCGCCCCGGGGCCGGGGCGGACCCGCGGGGGACCAGCCCAGTCCGGTCCTTCTTCGGGATCGGGGGCAGGCTCTTGCCTCCCCGCTCATCCTCATCTTCATCGTCGTCACTTTCGGGGAGGCGGAGAACGCGGGGCATGCGCCGCAGGGAGGGAGCCCTTGACTCCGCCCCCGAATCAACCCCCTCTCCTGGCTCCCTTTCCTCCACCTCTTCGCTGGAGTCGGAAGAGGGCACGTCCACCAGGTCCTCCAGAGGCTCCGCGGGCACGAGCCCGTCCCCATTGAAGGCGGGCATGGACCCCACAACCTGCTCCCAATCCTCCGAAGAAACAGGGGCGCGGGGGCGCCCTCCGGTCTCGCCACATCGCCTCCTACCAAGGACTGGAGGACCGTCACCAGATCCTCGCCGGCCAGGGCCACGGGGCTCGAGTTAGGCCTCCACATCAGAAGCAAGTACTGGCGAAGCGGAGCCAGTTGGTGCTCCAGGAACTCCCTCAGAAACGACGCACCGGTCAGCTTCGCCGCCGCCGCATCGTCCGGCTTCAGATCTGCGTCCATCCTCTCCAAAGACTTAGCGAGGATCCCGAAGCGTCGCCCGGGACCAGTCGTCGGAGCTCTCGGCAGGCTCCGTGGGCAGGATCAGTCGAGGGTGGATCCGCCCGGCATCCACCAAGACTCACTTGCTCCTGAAGCCCTCAATCCGCTTCCTAGTGTTCGAAATGGCAATGGCTCCGCCGTATGCGACGAAGCTCGCGCACGCGGAGACGGGACCACGGGAGAATCGGATGAAGAAGTAGTGGTGCAGCAAGGCCACCGAGGGCTTCACCCCAACATGGGCCTCACAATAGTAGGCAAAGATTGCCAGGAGAAGGACGGAGTTGGGATGGAGGTGCAGAGCGTGAATGTTGTAATGGCGAAGGACGGAGAAGAAGAACTCAGAGAAGGGAGGCGACAGACCAGCAATAATGGCGCCCGCGAAGAACGGGTAGAAGGTACTCCCCCGACCCTCAGGGGCGGAGGAGCCGGCCTTGAACACCGCCGTTCCGCTGACGCCCTGCGCCTCCGCCAGCCGGCACATCGGGGCAAGGCTCGCCGCTGACACATTAGGCGGGTCCAAGGCAGGAGATTACCAGGCTCCGGCCGGGGTTTGACGAGGAGCCATGACTGGCTAGGGCATGAAGGCAGAGTGGATCTGAAAGTCTTGGAAGCAGGAAGGAGAGGCGCAAGAAAGGGGATCTGAGCAGCAGCTGGAGAAAGTAAAGGAGGCAAGCAAGATGCTGCTCTATTATCAACCCGCGCGGTTGCAGAAGCGCCCACGTCCAATCAACCGCCACATGGCGCCCAAGGCCACAGGCTGTTAGGGCCCATGACGCTTCGCACTTGCCCTTTCGCCTCTCTGCACGGCCAAGTCCGGGCGCGCCGTGGGCCCGGGGCTCTTGTCGGCGTGCTTCCGGGAACGGAGTCCCAGACTTGCTCGCTGCGGCCTGCGGCGTGGCTCAAAGGAGGCCCAGGACGACCCATCTTCATCAACACAAGCTCAAGACCCTCGCGGGGCGGACGACAAAGAGCTTCCTCAGGCGCGGCCTCGTCAGGCTGGCTCATGAGGAGGCGGAGAACTCAAGGCGGGGTACCTCGCGAAGTGCCCGTGACGTAAGCCATGACGACCAAGGGCGCGGTCTGGCGCCCGGCCGCAGAACGCCCTCCTTTCCTCTTTGGTGCAAAGGGCAAGCGCAGCAAGAGCATCAAGCAAAGGCATCCGCTTCGTGCAACAAGACCAAGACCAGCCCCAACGGTTGGAATGCAGTCATCGTGGAGCCCAAGCAAAGCGTCGTCACTGTGAGCCTTTGGCAAAGCGAGGACCAACTTTAGTCAGGATAAGTGTACCCGTTGTTCCCCTTCAAAATGGCCAATTGTTGGCGCCCTTCCCGCTCAATATTTGGGAAGAGGCCCAGGGCCTTCGCTTATAAATAGGGGTAGCCACACCCAGAGAGAAAAGGAAGGAGAAGGAGGGAGGACGAAGGACGATCGGATCGAGCATTTGGAATCCACACACAGAGAGAGAGAAACCCGTTCCTCGAGCTAGAGCGACGGGGCACCACTTAGCAGTTCATCACACCCACCAAGAATAGACCCTCGCGAGGTTGTTCTTCCAGATCTTGTTCTTCGTCAGCCCAGCAGGCAATCCACACACCACAAACTAGAGTAGGGTATTACACCACAACGGTGGCCCGAACTAGTATAAATCTTGCGTCTCTTGTGTTGTTCTTGTTAGTAGTTTAGGTCCCTGCGATTCGGCGAGGAACGAGACGGTGGAGGGTTGGATCTCCGTGCGCACCCCAGAGTTCCAACCTTAAGGGTCTGCCGGAACCCGTGATCCGACAGCTATGTCAAGTTAACTCGGTGGCGCCGGATAGATCAAATCGGTGGGGCCGGGTTTGACTTTAGGTTTAGGACATATGTGGAAATGAGAAAGTTGGTGAGGGCTTTTGGAGAATATCACTAAGCATTTTGAGCAAGAAAGCCATTAAGCAACACCTCATCCCCTTTTAATAGTATTGGCTTTTCCTATGGACTCTATGTGATCTTGGATCACTAAAATGAAAATGTAGATCTTGAGCTTTTGTCAATATGTGTCCTTAGCATTTTGGGGGGTCCACATCTCTAGTCCATGCCATACCAATCATTGAACTTTCTGAACCATTAATCTTGAATGGATATTAATTCAATGAGCTATATGTTGTTATGAATTACCAAAACCACCCAGGGATTAGTTGCACTTTCAATTGGGTCTTGCATCTGATACATCCCAACACCCTGGAACCAAGTCTGAGAGGATAAAACTGGCAGTTGTAGTTCATCGGTTATGAAATCTCTGACATGTTGGCGGAGGAGAGGCACATCCTCCGGCTGTGGGATTGGCTTAACAATCCCCACCATGTAGAACTCATGGTGGCGGGGAGGGGCGGGGGCCGGTGTGTAGAACGTGCGTGGTAGCCGCTGCGGACCAGCATCCACAATGTCATGATCCGCCGGCAAGAAACACCGTGGATCGAGCTCGTAGTTCGCCATGGGTGGTGGAAGTGGAGGCGGTGCACAGCTATTGGGTGGTGTGCAGCTTGATGATGGAGGTGTGGAATAACCAGGCTGCAGAGTAGAGGGGGCAGGGTTTTTGGCAGGGGGTCTTTGCACTATTTGGGAGCACGAAGGGTCCGGGGTATGCTTGAAGGCGCGGGACTCAAGGTTGGTAGTTGGGCTGTTACGTGTGGGAACCCAAACCTTTTAATTGGGAGGTGACCGCGTGGAACCTTTTTTAACGTGACCGAGCCGGAAACAACGACGACAACGGACTTTGTTCATGCACCGGTACAAGGTATTTCCCATACCCATACAACATGGACAATCCCAAACTTGTGCAGCAATTTCTTCGACAACTTCATCTAAACCTTGCAAATCACGAACAATTTCCAAAGGTGACTTGCTTGGCGATTGAACCAGGCTGACTGAGGTACCGGGGCCCAATAATGTACTAGGAGGGGTAGAATATTGCCCATCATCGTCAGAGTCATCATCTCAGAGAACTAAAAGGTTTTGCATAGAGCCCATAGAAGGAAATGTGACGAAGACAATATCAGGCAAAAATATTATCCTACGGTTATTATCAGAAACCCTATCCCGAGAAAAACGGGCAGCTGGCGAAATAGATCCAAACTATAATCCTAATGTCGTCTCTGGTGAGGAGGCCACCGGCCGCAAGCTATCAACTTGTGCAACATGCTCATGGGATAATAAACTGCCATTTGAAGCTATCAATTCTTGAGGATCCAGAGTATAACACGCATCTTGCTGAACTGTAGTGATGTATTCAGCAGAAGCATTATAACGATATCCTTTGCATGCATCATAATTAAGAAATGTAGCAAAGCACAAACTTTTGCGAGGATGATTACCATCCTTGGAACGCAAAGAAGATTTTGCAGGGGCATGCAGCATTGCATCTAGGCCTAGGTGTTCCCTACGCTTAGACGGGCTAACTAGGATCCATTCATCATTACATTCATTCTGCGAAGATCTAAACTCCTTAGTCCAATCTGGTCCTCCATGACCCCAGAGATGAAAATGACACTTGAATTGAGGACAGACATGATTGCGTTGATGCAAGATGAAAAAAACAACCTCTTTGAATGAGACATGAAAAGAGTGTTGGAAATATGCCCTAGAGGCAATAATAAATTAGTTATTATTATTATATTTCCTTGTTCATGATAATCATTTATTATCCATTCTATAATTGTATTGATAGGAAACTCAGATACATGTGTGGGTACATAGACAACACCATGTCCCTAGTAAGCCTCTAGTTGACTAGCTCATTGATCAATAGATGGTTACGGTTTCACGACCATGGACATTGGATGTCGTTGATAACGGGATCACATCATTAGGAGAATGATGTGATGGACAAGACCCAATCCTAAGCCTAGCACAAAGATCGTGTAGTTCGTATGCTAAAGCTTTTCTAATGTCAAGTATCATTTCCTTAGACCATGAGATTGTGCAACTCCCGGATACCGTAGGAATGCTTTGGGTGTACCAAATGTCATAATGTAACTGGATGGCTATAAAGGTGCACTACGGGTATCTCCGAAAGTGTCTGTTGGGTTGGCACGAATCGAGACTGGGATTTGTCACTCCGTGTGACGGAGAGGTTTCTCTGGGCCCACTCGGTAGGACATCATCATAATGTGCACAATGTGACCAAGGGGTTGATCACGGGATGATGTGTTACGGAACGAGTAAAGAGACTTGTCGGTAACGAGATTGAACAAGGTATCGGGATACCGACGATCGAATCTCGGGCAAGTACTATAACGCTAGACAAAGGGAATTGTATACGGGATTGATTAAATCCTCGACATCGTGGTTCATCCGATGAGATCATCGTGGAACATGTGGGAGCCAACATGGGTATCCAGATCCCGCTGTTGGTTATTTGCCGGAGAGTTGTCTCGGTCATGCCTGCATGGTTCCCGAACCCGTAGGGTCTACACACTTAAGGTTCGATGACGCTAGGGTTATAAAGGAAGTTTGTATGTGGTTACCGAATGTTGTTCGGAGTCCCGGATGAGATCCCGAACGTCACGAGGAGTTCCGGAATGGTCCGGAGGTAAAGATTTATATATGGGAAGTCTTGTTTTGGTCACCGGAAAAGTTTCGGGTGTTATCGGTAATGTACTGGGACCACCGAGAGGGTCCCGGGGGTCCACCAAGTGGGGCCAACGGCCCCAGATGGCAGCATGGGCCAAGTTTGGGAGGGGACCAGCCCCAGGTGGGCTGGTGCGCCCCCCCCCACAAGGGCCCAAGGCGCCTAGGGTTTGGGGAGGGGGCGCCCCACCTTGCTTAGGGGGCAAGTTTCCCCTCTCCCCCCCTTGGCCGCCACCCTAGATAGGTTTGGGGCTGCCGCAACCCTTGGGGTGGGAACCCTAGAGGGCGCGCACCCCCTCCCTTTCCCCTATATATACTTGAGGGTTTGGGGCTGCCAAACATAAGAGTTTCCACCTCTCCCTGGCGCAGCCCTACCTCTCTTTCTCCTTGTCTCTCGCGGTGCTTGGCGAAGCCCTGCTGGAATACCATGCTCCTCCATCATCACCACGCCGTTTTGCTGCTGCTGGACGGAGTCTTCCCCAACCTCTCCCTCTCTCCTTGCTTGATCAAGGCATGGGAGACGTCACCGGGCTGTACGTGTGTTGAACGCGGAGGTGCCGTCTGTTCGGCACTAGGATCTCCGGTGATTTGGATCACGACGCGTATGACTCCTTCAACCCCGTTCTCTTGAACGCTTCCGCTTAGCAATCTACAAGGGTATGTAGATGCACTCTCCTCTCTCTCGTTGCTAGTTTCTCCATAGATAGATCTTGGTGACTCGTAGGAATATTTTGAATTTCTGCTACGTTCCCCAACAGTGGCATCATGAGCTAGGTCTATTGCGTAGATTCTATGCACGAGTAGAACACAAAGCAGTTGTGGGCGTTGATTTTGTTCAATATGCTTACCGTTACTAGTCCAATCTTGTTTCGACGGTATTGTGGGATGAAGCGGCCCGGACCGACCTTACACGTACACTTACGTGAGACAGGTTACACTGACTGACATGCACTTGTTGCATAAGGTGGCTAGCGGGTGCCAGTCTCTCCCACTTTAGTCGGATGGGATTCGATGAAAAGGGTCCTTATGAAGGGTAAATATCAATTGACATATCACGTTGTGGTTTTTGCATAGGTAAGAAATGTTCTTGCTAGAAACCCATAGAAGCCACGTAAAACATGCAAACAACAATTAGAGGACGTCTAACTTGTTTTTGCAGGGTATGCTATGTGATGTGATATGGCCAAAAGGATGTGATGAATGATATGTGATGTATGAGATTGATCATGTTCTTGTAATAGGAATCACGACTTGCATGTCGATGAGTATGACAACCGGCAGGAGCCATAGGATTTGTCTTAATTTATTGTATGACCTGCGTGTCATTAAACAACGCCATGTAATTACTTTACTTTATTGCTAAACCGTTAGCCATAGTAGTAGAAGTAATAGTTGGCGACACAACTTCATGGAGACACGATGATGGAGATCATGATGATGGAGATCATGGTGTCATGCCGATGACGATGATGATCATGGAGCCCCGAAGATGGAGATCAAAAGGAGCAAAATGACATTGGCCATATCATGTCACTTTTTGATTGCATGTGATGTTTATCATGTTTATGCATCTTATTTGCCTAGAAAGACGGTAGTAAATAAGATGATCCCTCATTAAAATTTCAAGAAAGTGTTCCCCCTAACTGTGCACCGTTGCGAAAGTTTATTGTTTCGAAGCACCACGTGATGATCGGGTGTGATAGATTCTAACGTTCACATACAACGGGTGTAAGCCATATTTACACACGCGAAACACTTAGGTTGACTTGACGAGCCTAGCATGTACAGACATGGCCTCGGAACACAAGAGACCGAAAGGTCGAGCATGAGTCATATGGTAGATACAATCAACATGAAGATGTTCACCGATGATGACTAGTCCGTCTCACGTGATGATCGGACACGGCCTAGTTGACTCGGATCATGTAATAACTTAGATGACTAGAGGGATGTCTATCTGAGTGGGAGTTCATAAGATGAACTTAATTATCCTGAACATAGTCAAAAGGTCTTTGCAAATTATGTCGTAGCTCGCGCATTAGTTCTATTGTTTTAGATATGTTCCTAGAGAAAATTTAGTTGAAAGTTGATAGTAGCAATTATGCGGACTGGGTCCGTAAACTGAGGATTGTCCTCATTGCTGCGTAGAAAGCTTATGTCCTTAATGCACCGCTCAGTGTGCTGAACCCCGAACGTCGTCTGTGGATGTTGCGAACATCTGACATACACGGTTTGATAACTACATGATAGTTCAGTTAAATGGTTTAGAGTTGAGGCACCAGAGACGATTTCGAAACATCGCGGAACATATGAGATGTTTCGAGGGCTGAAATTGGGATTTCAGGCACGTGCCCACGTCAAGAGGTATAAGACCTCCGACAATTTTCTTAGCCTGCAAACTAAGGGAGAAAAGCTCAATCATTGAGCTTGTGCTCAGATTGTCTGAGTACAACAATCACTTGAATCGAGTGGGAGTTGATTTTCTAGATGAGATAGTGATGTTTCTCCAAAGTCATTGCCACCAAGCTGCTAGAGCTTCGTGATGAACTATAACATATCAGGGATAGATATGATGATCCTTGAGATATTCGCGATGTTTGACGCCGCGAAAGTAGAAATCAAAAAGGAGCATCAATTGTTGATGGTTAGTGAAACCACTAGTTTCAAGAAGGGCAAGGGAAAGAAGGGATACTTCATGAAACGGCAAATCAGCTGCTGCTCTAGTGAACAAACCCAAGGTTGAACCCAAACCCGTGACTAAGTGCTTCTGTGATAAGGGGAATAGCCACTGGAGCAGAATTACCCTAGATACTTGGTAGATGAGAAGGCTGGCAAGGTCGATAGAAGTATATTGGATATACATTATGTTAATGTGTACTTTACTAGTACTCCTAGTAGCACCAGGTATTAGATACCGGTTCGGTTGCTAAGTGTTAGTAACTCGAAATAAAAGCTACGGAATAAACGGAGACTAGCTAAAGGTGAGCTGACGATATGTGTTGGAAGTATTTCCAAGGTTGATGTGATCAAGCATCACACGCTCCCTCTACCATCGAGATTGGTGTTAAACCGAAATAATTGTTATTTGGTGTTTGCGTTGAGCATAGACATGATTTGATTATGTCTATCTAATACTGATTATTCATTTAAGGAGAATAATGGTTACTCTATTTATTTGAATAATACCTTCAATGGTCTTGCACCTAAAATGAATGGTTTATTGAATCTCGATCGTAGTGATACACATGTTCATGCCAAAAGATATAAGTTAGTAATGATAGTACCACCTACTTGTGGCACTGCCATGTAAGTCATATTGGTATAAAACGCATGAAGAAGCTCCATGTTGATGGATCTTTGGACTCACTCATTTTGAAAAGTTTGAGACATGCGAACCATGTCTATTGGTGTATACGCATGAAGAAACTCCATGCAGATGGATCGTTTGGACTCACTTAATTTTGAATCACTTGAGACATGCAAATCATACCACATGGGCAAGATGACTGAAAGCCTCGTTTCGATAAAATGGAACAAGAAAGCAACTTGGTGGAAGTAATACATTTTGATGTGTGCAGTCCAATGAGTGTTGAGGCACGCTTGATGGATATCGTTATGTTCTTACTTCACGGATGATTTGAGTAGATACTGTATATTTACTTGATGAAACAAAAGTCTGAATTATTGAATGGTTCAAGTAATTTCAGAGTGAAGTTGAAGATCATCTTGACAAGAGGATAAAATGTCTATGATATGATCATAGAGATGAGTATCTGAGTTACGAGCTTTGGCACACAATTAAGACATTGTGAAAATTGTTTCACAATTAATACCGCCTGGAACACCATAGTGTGATGGTGTGTCCGAACATCATAGTTGCTCCCTATTGGATATGGTGCGTACCATGATGTCTCTTATCGAATTACCACTATCGTTCATGGGTTAAGCATTAGAGACAACCGCACTCACTTTAATAGGGCACCACATAATTCCGTTGAGACGACACCGTTTGAACTATGGTTTGGAGAAACCTAAGTTGTCGTTTCTTAAATGTTTGGGGCTGCGACGCTTATGTGAAAAGTTTCAGGTTGATAAGCTCGAACCCAAAGCAGATAAAATGCATCTTCATAGGACACCCAAAACAGTTGGGTATACCTCCTAATTCATATCCGAAAACAATAGGGATTGTTTCTAGAAATGGGTCCTTTCTCGAGGAAAAGTTTCTCTCGAAAGAATTGAGTGGGAGGATGGTGGAGACTTGATGAGGTTGTGAACCATCACTTCAACTAGGGTGTAGCAGGCATGTGAAGTAGTTCTGTGGCACCTACACCAATTGAAGTAGAAGCTTATGATAGTGATCATGAAAAATCGGATCAAGTCACTACCGAACCTCGTAGGATGACAAGGACGCGTACTGCTTCAGAGTGGTACGGCGATCCTGTCTTAGAGGTCATGTTGCTAGTCAACAATGAACCTACGAGCTATGGAGAAGCAATGGTGGGCCCGGATTCCGACAAATGGCTCGAGGCCATAAAATTCTGAGAGAGGATCCATGTATGAAAACAAAGTGTAGACTTTGGAAGAACTGCTTGATGGTCGTAAGGCCATTGGGTACAAATGGATTTTAAAAGGAAGACAGACAATGATGGTAAGTGTCACCATTAAGAAAGCTCGACTTGTTGTTAAGATGTTTTCCGACAAGTTCAAGGAGTTGACTGCGATGAGACTTTCTCATTTGTAGCGATACTAAGAGTCTGTTGGAATTATATTACCAATTACTGCATGACTTATGAAATCTTGCAGATAGGATGTCAAAACATTGTTTCCTCGACGTTATTCTTGAGGAAAGGTTGTATGTGATACAACCAGAAGGTTTTTGTCAATTCTGAAAGATGCTAACAAGTATGCAAAGCTCCAGCAATCCTTCTAAGGACTGGAGTAAGCATCTCGGAGTTGGAATGTACGCTTTGATGAGATGATCAAAGATTTTGGGTTTATACAAAGTTTATGAGAAACCTGTATTTCCAAAGAAGTGAGTGGGAGCACTATAGCATTTCTGATGAGTATATGTTGTTGACATATTGTTGATCGGAAATGATGTAGAATTTCTGGAAAGCATATAGGGTTGTTTGAAAGGTGTTTTTCAATAGAAAACCTGGATTAAGCTGCTTGAGCATTGAGCATCAAGATCTATGAGGATAGATCAAAAACCGCTAAATGGTACTTTCAAATGAGCACATACCTTGACATGATCATGAAGGTGTTCAAGATGGATCAGTCAAAGGAGTTCTTGCCTGAGTTGTAAGGTATGAAGTTAAGAGTTAAAGCTCGACCACGGCAGAAGAGAGAGAAAGGACGAAGGTCGTCCCCTATGCTTCAGACGTAGGCTCTATAGTATGCTATGCTGTGTACCGCACCGGAAGTGTGCCTAGCCATGAGTCAGTCAAGGGGTACAAGAATGATCCAGGAATGGATCATTGGGCAGCGGTCAAAGTTGTCCTTGGAGTAAACAAGGACATGTTTCTCGATTATGGAGGTGATAAAGAGTTCGGCGTAAAGGGCTATGTCGATGCAAGCTTTAACACCTATCCGAGTGACTCTGAGTAGCAAACCGGATACGTATAATGGAGCAACCATTTGGAATAGCTTCAAGTGGAGCGAGGAAGCATCATTTACAATATGACCTAGAGATTTGCGAAGTGCATACGGATTTGAATGTTGCAGACCCGTTGACTAAAACATCTCTCACAAGCAAAACATGATCAAACCCCAGAACTCATTGAGTCTTAATCACATGATGATGTGAACTAGTTTCTTGACACTAGTAAACTCTTTGGATGTTGGTCACATGGCGATGTGACCTGTGAGTGTTAATCACATGGCGATGTGAACTAGATTATTGACTCTAGTGCAAGTGGGAGACTGTTGGAAATATGCCCTAGAGGCAATAATAAATTAGTTATTATCATTATATTTCCTTGTTCATGATAATCATTTATTATCCATGCTATAATTGTATTGATAGGAAACTCTGATACATGTGTGGGTACATAGACAACACCATGTCCCTAGTAAGCCTCTAGTTGACTAGCTCGTTGATCAATAGATGGTTACGGTTTCCTGGCCATGGACATTGGATGTCGTTGATAACGGGATCACATCATTAGGAGAATGATGTGATGGACAAGACCCAATCCTAAGCCTATGTAACGCCCTCGATGCAGCTATATCTCCCACGTGTCGAAGCACGACTTAGAGGCATAACCGCATTGAAAGCAGTGTTGCAAGTGAGGTAATCTTCACACAGCCCATGTAATACATAAGGGAAAGAGATACATAGTTGGCTTACAGTCGCCACTTCACACAATACATAAATAAACATCCATCATTCAGATTACACTCAAGGTCCGACTACGGAACCAAAATAAAGAAGATACCCCAAATGCTACACAGATCCCCAATCGACCCAACTGGGCTCCACTACTGATCATCAGGAAAAGACACATAGTAACGACCACGTTCCTCGTCGAACTCCCACTTGAGCTCGGTTGCATCACCCGTGACCGCATCGCATCGTCGGCACTGCAACTGTTTTGGTAGAATCTGTGAGTCACGGGGACTCAACAATCTCACACCAGCGAGATCAAGACTATTTAAGCTTATAGGAAGGACAGAGTTGTGAGGTGGAGCTGCAGCAAGCGACTAGCATATATGGTGGTTACATTCGCAAAAGAGAGCGAGAAGAGGAGCAAGGCACGGTCGTGAAGCTAGTAGCGATCAAGAAGTGATCCTGAAACTACTTACGTCAAACATAACTCCAACACCGTGTTCACTTCCCGGACTTCGCCGAGAAGAGACCATCACGGTTACACACGCGGTTGATGTGTATTAATTAAGGTCAACTTCGGGTTTTCTACAACCGGACATTAACAAATTCCCATCTGCCTCATAAATCAAGGGCACGGCTTTGAAAGATAATACCTGCAGGGGTGTCCCAACTTAGCCCATAATAAGCTCTCACGGTCAACGAAGGACATTCCTTCTACCGGAAGACCCGATCGATCTCGGAATCCCGGACTACAAGACATTTCGACGGCAATAAAACAAGACCAGCAAAGCCACCCGATTGTGCCGACAAATCCCGATAGGAGCTGCACATATCTCGTTCTCGTGGCACATCCGGATGAGACAAAGCTACGAGTAAAACCAGGCCTCGAAGTTTCCCGAGGTGGCCATGGCGGCTCGGTTCGGGCCAGCACTTTCGAAGGAGCACTGGTCCGGGGGTTTAAAATAAAGATGACCCTCGGGCTCGCGAAAACCCGGGAGAAAAGGCTTAGGTGGCAAATGGTAAAACCAAAGTTGGGCCTCTCTGGAGGAGTCTTATTCAAAGCGAACTGTCAAGGGGGTCCCATAAATCACCCAACCGTGTAAGGAACGCGAAATCAAGGAACATAACACCGGTATGACGGAAACTAGGGTGGCACGAGTGGAACAAAACACCAGGCATAAGGCCGAGCCTTCCACCCTTTACCAAATATATAGATGCATTAATTATAGCAGATATATTGTGATATCCCCAACAAGTAAACATGTTCCAATAAGGAACAACATCTCCATGTTCCAAAAGGAACAAACTTCAACTTCACCTGCAATTAGCAACGCTATAAGAGGGGCTGAGCAAAGCGGTAACATAGCCAAACAACGGTTTGCTAGGAAAGGATGGTTAGGGGCTGACATGGCAATATGGGAGGCATGTTAAGCAAGTGATAGGCATCGTAGCATAGGCATAGCAAAAGAGCGAGCATCTAGCATAGCAAAGATAGAAGTGATTTCGAGGGTATGGTCATCTTGCCTGCAAAGTTCTCAGAGTTGTCGAAAGCTTGATCCTCGTAAGCGTTCTCAACAGGTTCCTCGTTCACGCACTCGCCTCCGGCTCTATCCAAAGCAAGAACACAAACAAAGGAACCACAATAAATCACGGTGCAATGCACAAGCAACATGATGCAATACATGGCATGATATGCGAGATGTGATATGCAATGCGTATGCGTGCTCGGAAGGAAAATGATGAACCAGGCATCAACTTGGCAAACCAAGTATGCCGCTGGAAAGATGAGATGATTTCGGTTGAAATCGATATAAAGATCACCGGAATCGGATGCACAGTTTGCAAATGACAAGCAAAACAAGAATGGCACAAATCTGCCATTAACAGCATGATACCGCATAGCAAGCAACAAGAAATTAAGCTACTGCACCCAAACGTACCAGAAAAGCATATGGCAGTGATCTTCTCAAGATGCTTGACAAAAGATGAACACTGAGTTACAGCTAAATCACATCATAACAGGTCCAAACAAGCATGGCAAAAGTGCAAAATATATCAGCTTCACAGATTTTGTGAAATTACTGAACATGGCAAAATCAGCATCAGGAAGCAATGTTCAGAGCAAGCAAACGACATGGTACAGGAACTTATAATAGCAAAACAAGGCATGGCATGAATCTACTCAAAGCATAGAACAAAAGTCCCTTACTGACCATAAGCCAAAAAGGATAAGAAAATATAATAACACCCACCATAGCATACACGGATCAACTACAACAACCTTGGCAAAATTGAATAACATGTAAACAATCTGCCAGGAAACATTTTATAGCAAAAGCAGAGCTCGATTGACTCAAGCTATAGCACTCCATAATTGCAAACAAGGGCATGGATGGATAGAGCACAACCATATGTTCAAAACATCCTTACTCAAGTATCTCAAAATATGCATGGATCTCTCGGTAGCATCAAGTTAACATGACACAAATATATCAGCAAAACAGGGGCTGAAATCAGCAACATCAGGAAGCCTAGTTTTCATGCTTGTGCTAGTCACCACAGAGATCACAAAAATACATGGCATACACCCCTGTAAAGATGGCATGGCATATTACAAAACACATGTAGGACTCAAGTTCATAGGGTGCACACATCAATCATGGAAAAAATGACAAAAGTGCATGTTCTGTTAAGAAACAGAAACTAACATCACATAGCCCTCTTCTAACAGCATTTCGGGCATCAAGATGAGCTCAAATGAAAATTAGGTAATGAGATGAAATGATCTACTCTTCGAGACGAACATTATGACATATTACACGCACGAAACGGAGCAATATGCAGAGAGGTATGGCATGATGAAAATGCAATAAAATAATCATAGGAATATGACTTAGAGGATTCGGGGGGAAGGAGAAAGTCAACCCTTCGAGATCCGATCAGATCTGGCCGGATCGAGGCGGCCGGCGGCGCTCGGGGCCGGAGAGGGAGAGGGAGCTCGCCGGAGGAGGCGGGCGGCGCCGGCGGGAGGCGCCGTGAGGCGGCCGGGCGAGGCGGCGTGACGCGGACCGGGCGCCGGCGAGGCGGCGGCGGCGTGAGGCGGCCGGGGCGGGCGGTGGAGGCGGCGACGGTGGCCGGGCGGCCGGGCGGTGACGGCGGGTCGGCCGAGGCGGCGGAGCGGGCAGCTGCCGGGCGGGCGCGACGGGCAACGGCCGGGCGGCGCGCGGGCCGGAGGGTTGGCGCTGCCCCGCGGCTCGGGCGCGGCCGGGCGGCGAAGCCGGGGACCGGGGCCACGTGGCAGCCTCGTTGGCTGCGAAGCGCGGCGGACGCGTCCGGTCCGATCCGGACGTGTCCGGCGGCATGGAGGGGATTTCGTCTAGGGTTTCGGGGGAATTGATACGGGATTTGGAGGGGGAGATGCATATTTGTAGGTAGAAGGAGCTAGGAGTGTCCAAACGGGGTGTAGTTTTCGCCCACACGATCGTGATCGAACGACGGAGAGCATGGAAGTGACTTAGATGGGTTATTGGGCTGTTTTGAAAGGGTGTTGGGCTGTAACTTAAAAGAGGCCTTTGCGAGAGTGCGGTTAACCGTTGGAGTATCAAACGAGCTCCAAATGACCCAAAACTTGACAGGTGGTCTACCGGTGGTATACCAAGGCCACTTGGCAAGGCTCGGTCCATTCCGAGAAAGTTTAGTACCCGCTCACGGAAAAACGTAAAAGGGGACGCCGGGAACATAGGAGTGCCGGATTGCAAAACGGACAACGGGGAAAATGCTCGGAATCATGAGACGAACACGTATGCGAATGAGATGCACATGATGACATGATATGAGATGCATGACACGGACAAAATGCAAAAAGAAGAAAAAAATCCAACCACGGAGGGAATATCATATCACAATGCCGAAAATGGCAAGAGTTGGAGTTACAAATATGGAAAGTTACATCCGGGGTGTTACAGCCTAGCACAAAGATCGTGTAGTTAGTATGCTAAAGCTTTTCTAATGTCAAGTATCATTTCCTTAGACCATGAGATTGTGCAACTCCCGGATACCGTAGGAATGCTTTGGGTGTACCAAACGTCACAACGTAATCGGGTGGCTATAAAGGTGCACTACGGGTATCTCCGAAAGTGTTTGTTGGGTTGGCACGAATCGAGACTGGATTTGTCACTCCTCGACGGAGAGGTATCTCTGGGCCCACTCGGTAGGACATCATCATAATGTGGACAATGTGACCAAGGGGTTGATCACGGGATGATGTGTTACGGAACGAGTAAAGTGACTTGCCTTTAACGTGATTGAACAAGGTATCGGGATACCGACGATCGAATCTCGGGCAAGTACTATACCGCTAGACAAAGGGAATTGTATACGGGATTGATTGAATCCTCGACATCGTGGTTCATCCGATGAGATCATCGTGGAACATGTGGGAGCCAACATGGGTATCCAGATCCCGCTGTTGGTTATTGGCCGGAGAGTTGTCTCGGTCATGTCTGCATGGTTCCCGAACCCGTAGGGTCTACACACTTAAGGTTCGATGATGCTAGGGTTATAAAGGAAGTTTGTATGTGGTTACTGAATGTTGTTCGGAGTCCCGTATGAGATCCCGGATGTCACGAGGAGTTTCGGAATGGTCCGGAGGTGAAGATTTATATATGGGAAGTCCTGTTTTGGTCACCGGAAAAATTTCGGGTGTTATCGGTAATGTACCGGGACCACCGGGAGGGTCCCGGGGGTCTACCAAGTGGGGCCACCGGCCCCAGAGGGCAGCATGGGCCATGTGTGGGAGGGGACCAGCCCAAGGTGGGCTGGTGCATCCCCCCACAAGGGCCCAAGGCGCCTAGGGTTTGGGGAGGGGGCGCCCCACCTTGCTTGGGGGGCAAGTTTCCCCTCTCCCCCCCTTGGCCGCCACCATAGATGGGTTTGGGGCTGCTGCACCCCTTGGGGTGGGAACCCTAGAGGGGGCGCACCCCCCTCCCTTTCCCCTATACATACTTGAGATTTTGGGGCTGCCAAACATAAGAGTTACCACCTCTCCCTGGCACAGCCCTACCTCTCTTTCTCCTTGTCTCTCGCGGTGCTTGGCGAAGCCCTGCTAGAATACCACGCTCCTCCATCATCACCACGCCGTTGTGTTGTTGCTGGATGGAGTCTTCCCCAACCTCTCCCTCTCTCCTTTCTGGATCAAGGCATGGGAGACGTCACCGGGCTGTACGTGTGTTGAACGCGGAGGTGCCGTCCGTTCGGCACTAGGATCTCCGGTGATTTGGATCACGGCAATGCGACTCCTTCAACCCCGTTCTCTTGAATGCTTCCGCTTAGCGATCTACAAGGGTATGTAGATGCACTCTCCTCTCTCTCGTTGCTAGTTTCTCCATAGATAGATCTTGGTGACTCGTAGGAAAATTTTGAAATTCTGCTATGTTCCCCAACAAAGAGAAAACACGATCACGTAAACATGATACCTTCAATGAAGAACAATATCCACCAAATGCTGCCTCAAGAGCTAGGGCAACATTCTCCTCAGACATGTGGAAATTACGCCTTGCAAAAGATACCACCATGATGAAATGACCAGAACCATCGGTGGGGTGCATCGTGTGCCTCATGGATCTCCAGATCTCTTGTGAGAGACCCATCCCATGAGAGAAGTCAAAACCAACAGCAATGGAAGCATGAACCGCCATGGAGATGAGACCCCAAGGGGGTAAACCTGCTAGTACTCAATGTTGATTATTCATAATGCATGTTCATGACCGTTTTCACTCTCAAGCTGGCCACTTCTCAATCTATTTGCTAGCCTTCGCCTGTACTAAGAAGGAATACTACTTGTGCATCAAAATCCTTAAGCCAATGTTATTCCAGATGAGTCCACTATATCTACCTATATGCGGTATTACCCTGTCGTTCTAAGTAAATTTGCATGTGCCACCTCTAAATATTCAAATGAACATTTGTTTTGTGTGCCTGGACCGCACATGGAGCGACAGTGGGTGGTCAGTGTCTTCCATGCTAAGTGGGTTATTCTCATGATGAGTGATTATTCACTCGTCCTTGCACGAGAGGGGCTGGTAATAGGGATGCCCAGTCCCGAAATAAAAAATCACTAATAATAGAACAAAACTCCCCTAGACTGTTGTTGGTATGGAGGACACCCGAGGATTTGGCTAGCCATGGCTTGTGTTTGATGGTGGAGGGGGAGTAAATTTTAGTTTTACCGCTTGGGAACCGCCACTAATGTGTTTAGCATGGAAGATATTAAAAATTCTTTGTCATAATGTTGACAGGAAGGGTGTACCTCCCAAAATTATATTTATCTCGTATTTAAGCTTCGAGCTCTGGCACCACTACAAATCCCTACTTCCCTCTGCGAAGGGCCTATCTATTTACTTTCATGTTATTTTACTTTTATGTTGAGTCATCACCTTCTCAAAAAAGCGCCAGTCCTGAGAGCACTATTGTCATCCTCATGCATTGTGTATAGTTAATGTTGAATGCATCATGACTGGATCTCCTCTACCATGAATTACAATGCTTAGTCGTTGCTTGAACTTTGGGGGTGATCTGCATTTATGTTTTGCGGTCTCAGAAATGGCTAACGAGATACCACTGTTGTCAAAGTTGGGTAATGCAAGCACGGGAGCATGAGTAAGTAAATTCTTAAGCTCATTGAATGCACTATCTTGAGATGGTCCCCAAACAAAGGGTGCATTCTTCTTGCTCAAAGCATGTAAACGAGACGCAATAGTGCTAAAATCCTTCACAAATCTACGGTAGAAACCGGCTAAACCAAGGAAACTACGCACTTGTTGCAAATTAGTTGGTTGGGGCCAAGTTTTAATAGCATTGATCTTAGATTCATCAACATGTACACCCTTAGATGATACTACAAAACCCAAGAAAACAAGCTTATCAACACCAAAAAGGCATTTTTCCATATTAGCATAAAGTTGCTCTATTCGAAGAGTTTGTAGCATGGTGCGAAGGTGGGTGACATGTTCTTTGAGAGATTTGCTAAAAAAAAGGATATCATCGAAGTAGACAACAACAAATTCACCAATATACACATAATGCATAAGACGCATGAAGGTACTGGGTGCTTCTGATAAACCCATAGGTATGACTAACCAGTCATACAAACCAAACTTTGTTTTGAAAGCGGTTTTCCATTCATCACCCTCTTGTATGCGTATTTGATAGTAACCACTTTTAAGATCAATTTTGGAAAAAAAATAGTGGCACCGCTAAGCTCATCAAGCATGTCATCAAGGCGTGGAATGGGGTACCTATAGCGAACAGTGATAGCATTGATGGGTCTACAATCAGAACACATGTGAAAGCTACCGTCTCTTTTTGGCACAAGAATGTTCGGTACGGCACAAGGACTCAAACTTTCACGCACATGTCCATGGTCTAGCTATGAGATGCTTTACTTGCCTTTGTATTTCTTTGGTTTCTTCGGGGTTGACTCGGTAGGGGGCCTTGTTTGGAAGTGGCGCTTCGGGGATGAGGTCGATGCGGTGCTTGATGCCTCGTAGTGGAGGTAGACCCGGAGGTAGCTCGTCGGGGAAAAAATATTGGAATTCCTGCAATAAAGAAGATAACACCAAAGGAAGATTGTGAGAGGTGTTAGTTTTTGGTGCCTCGTCCTTGCACAAGAGGACATAGTGTAGGACACTTGATGGGTTCTCACACACTTCTCTCATCTCACATTTGGTTGCAAAGAGGACTAAGTTCTTCTTGTCGCTCATCGTGGAGGCACTCAATTTGGGCTTGTGGCGCTCACTCTCTTTTTGGTGGTTCGCTCTCTCACTATTCTCTCCACGATGGGTGGCTTGCTTGTCGGCGAGCACTTGGCTTGGAGACATAGGTCGTAGCACAAACTCCTTTCCTTTCATCTTGAAGCTATAGTGGTTTGTGCGCTATTGTGGATGACACCTCGGTCAAATTGCCATGGCCGCCCAAGAATGGCAAACGGTCATCGGAAGGACACCACACTCCAAGGTGTCTTCGTAAGCTCTGATCTTGAAAGAAACTTGTACTCTATGCTCGACTTGGATGGTGCCGTGTCACTTAGCCATTGAACTTTGTAAGGATGCGGGTGCTTCATCTTGACCAAGTTGAGTTTGGAGCATATTTCTTCACTTGCTAAGTTATGGCAACTTCCTCCATCGATGATGACCTTGACAGACCTTCCATTGATGCTGGCTTTGGTGTGGAAGATATGGCATCTTTGGTCTTCTTCTTGTTGATGTTGAAGAGGCAAGACCTTGGAGACAACAAGAGCGGGGCTTGAATCTTCGTCACAAAAGACTTGATCATCTTTGTCTTCATTCACTTGCCGGTGCATGGCCACTTGGTCAAGGGCTTACATTTCTCCTTCACTCATGGAGTCATATGTTCCATCGTCGTTGAGGATCATAGTGCGCTTGTTTGTACACTCGAAGGACTTGTGGCCTCGGCCTCCGCATGTAAAGCATTTGAAGAACTTGTCTTGATGGTCTTGCTCGTAGTAGGGGAACGACTTGAGGTTGTCGAAGTTTTCTTGTAACTTGACTTGTCGCCGTTGCTTGTAGATGGCTTGGTTGAGGAAGAAGGTGTTGGAGTCATTGACGCTTGATTGTTGAAGAAGCCATAGCACTTGGATGAGTACTTGGCGTACTTGAAGTCATCTTGCACTTGTCGTTCCACTTTGGTAGCTTGGTGTACTAGCTCGATGAGGTTCGAGTATGGTTGGAAGTCGGCAATCTTCTTGATAGGGTGATTGAGTCCATTCAAGAAATGTGCCATAGTTTGCTCATCATCTTCCGTGACATTGGCTCGTATCATGGCGATCTCCATTTCCTTGTAGTACTCTTCAACGCTCTTGGTTCCTTGCTTGAGGAGTTGGAGTTTCTTGAAGAGGTCGCGGTTGTAGTAGTTTGGCACGAATCATGCTCTCATGACATCCTTCATTTGCGTCCAAGTAGTGATGGGTGGCTCACCTCTTGCCTCTTAGCGCTCAGTGACTTGTTCCCACCAAATGAGGACGTAGTCTTGGAATTCAAGGGATGCCATCGCGATCTTCTTCTCTTCTTCGTAGTTGTGCAAGCGGAAGATTTTGTCGACCTTCAATGCCCATGATCTGTATTCTTCGGGGTCATTGCTTCCGATGAACTTGGGCATGGTGAACTTTAGCTTGCCGTATCGTTGTTCTTCATTGTGTTGGGGTCGAGGATGATGACGCCCATGTCGTTGAGGATTGACAATCTCATGTTGCTCTTGGCGAGGAGGGTTGTCGACCTTATGTTGCTCTTGTCTTGGAGGAGGTCCATTGTCTTCATGCTCTCGATGGACTTGATGTTCTTGTCTTGCTAGAGGAGGAGCTTGTCGAGCTTGACGAGGAACTTGAGGAACTTGATGATGCACACGTGATTGATAGATCCTTTCTTGGACTTCATCGCGAAGCGCTTCTTGTTGCTCACGAGCTTGTCGGCCTCGGTTGGTTACGGCACGACTTGAATCACGAAGGGAACATTGCGCCTCAAGTTCTTGAGCTTCACGTAGTTGTTGTTCTTGACGTTATGCCTCGATGTCTTGTGCATCTTAATGTTGTCGCGCGCGCTCCTCTTGTTCTTGTTGTCGTTGGCGTTGGCGTTCTTGTGCTTGCACGAATGCATCTTGGGTTTGACGGTGTCGATACTCTTGAGAGTTGGTGTCGTGTAGAGGATTGCGGATTGCTTGACGCGCGGAACGACGAAGAGTGTTCGATGTCGGGGTACTTGAGCCGGAGATAGTGTCGTCAGAGTGTTGACTCGAGCGGCTCCTTCTTGAGTAGGACGAAGTGGTAGAAGAGCGGTTGACCAACAAGGCACGAATCTCGTCCATTCTTGCGTCATTATCGTGCTTGTGTTCGTCGAGCTTGTTGTCTAAGTATTCTCTTGTACGTTGTTCAGAGAGTCGCAAGTCGGTGGCGAGGTTGTCGATGCGGTCGCTCATTGCTTGTTGCTCCTGATGCAAAGCTCGTTGTGCACCAAAGAGGTGGCTCTTGGTGACGTAGGATGACATGTAATCGTCTTGCTCCAAGAAAAGTGGGTTGGTAGAAGTACTTGGCCTATCCATCATTCCAAAGAAAGATATGTGAGTGGGAGACAAGAACCAATACCAAATGTACCTTGACCGATGTTGAAGATGGATCAAGATCACTCCAATGTGTAACAAGGAAATAGCACAATTGGTACCAATTCTTGTCGGTTTCTCACACCTACACAAGTAAAAGCTTATGGTGGAGCTTGGTTAGGATGGTGGCACAAAATTTGATGTAATTGTTAGTGAGCTTCAATAATGTTGGAAAAGATTCACAAATTTGCAAATGCAACAAGTAGACCAATAGCAAGATAAGGGATACAGAAACACACACGCAGAAAGATAAGTGGGGTCGTGCAACCAAGGGCGAGCCAAAATGTGAAATCCACGAAAATGCTCTTGTTGCACAACACTAGAGAGACGCTAGCACGATTGCACAATAGGCAGATACGAACTTGTGCACAACCTACTAAACAAAAATGCAACTACTTTTATCCCAAGTATGCTATATGTATGGCATTCCGATGATATGATCCAAGATGATCTATTATGACAATCTTAATGTTGTATGATCCTGTGGTTCTTGCTTATAAGCTCTTTGCTTATCTCTTCCTTTTGCTTAAAAGCTTGTAATGCTTCACGAACCAAGATAGCAATTGAGTATGTGCGATGACAACTTTGTGACACCAGAGATGATACCAAGATATGCATCACGATGATATGGTATGTATGCTATGGGAAGTATGATCACTAATGTACACAAGTCACGTTGCCGACAATACTCAAAGGCTAGTCTCGATGGGTAAGTGACGCAAAAGTAAGGCTATGGGGTTATCAATGCAATTGCAAGAAAGTATGATGATATCACGATACCAAGATGAGGTTGCCGTTGATGACGAGCACTTTGCGAGGATGAGCGGCAGTGATGTCGATGTCGAACCATTCCTAGTTAGCCAAAACACCCTAGGAAACGATGAACCGCAACTCAAATTGATGTAGGGCGGAACCCTATGTGGACGATCTTTCACGTTTGGAGAGGATCCCTACGAGGAACACGAAGAACGAGCGGAAGAGCACGAGGGAAATCACGGGGAAAACACAAGAGAATCACTCAAACCAACAAGATCAATCACACATGTGCTAGATCGATGAACACAAAGGAGATACATGATCCAAAGTCAACAACGGACGATACATGTGGCGGTAGCTCATCTCCGAGAGGAGGTCTTGAATCCACGAGGGATCTTCCCGTAAAGGGGTCTTGAATCCATGGTGGATCTTCTCCGAAGAGGCCGCGGTCTCTCGCGAGGAGGAGATCCGATATGGATGAGCAAAGCTCTATCTAACAATGAGCTAAATCAACGCTAACCCTAACTAGGAGGAGGTGGAGGAGTATATATAGTCTAGGCGAATGAAAGGGTAAGTGGCTTCGGCCCAACACACGGGTGGGCACACAGGTGTTGGACGTCCGACAGGTACCGGACGTCCGGTGGCTCGCGAGGGTCCGGTCGTCCGGTGCATGTCGGACGTCCGGCGTTTTGGCTCTGGACAGGTGGTGTCGGACGTCCGGTCGGCGTCGGTCGTCCGGGCACTGGAGAGTGTCGGACGTCCGGTGTCTGGCGGTCGTCCGGGCGCTGGGAGTCGTCGGATGTCTGGTGGCTCCGGTCGTCCGTAGATTTGGCTCGGGTCCTCAGGGGTCGGACGTCCGGGCTGGGCCGGTCGTCCGATGGCTGTAGCTTCGCGCAGCTTCTTCTCTTGGTCCTTGTACTTGGCGTCCTCGCTAGCTGTTCCGTTGGATGTGGTGGCTTCGTGGCTTTTCTCCAAGTACCTGATCATGCATAGAACACACGTTGGAGGTAGTAGCCATGTCTCACATGTAGGAAGTGAAGGTTCGGAAAGGAGCGAGTTCACCTTATGTCCAATGGCGTATAGTTGAGGTCTTGTCATAAGTCCTGTTGGGGTTTGGATAGTAGTCGGAGTGTACATGGGGATGAACGTGGGATGCTCTGCATCATCTCCCCCCCCCCCTTGGGAAAGATCCGACCTCGGATCATGATCCTCATCACCATGGAAACGATTGTCGCAGACGGACTTGTAGTTGGACGAAGTTGAAGACATGGCGCAATCCAAGTAGTTCAAAGTGTCGCCGGAGTGATATACATGCAAAAAGAGCAAACACATGCAACACTAGGAAATACAATGGTTAGCGCACATAAAGTGTCCATCATGTAAGAATGAGTCTGTCCAAAGGAATTGTTCATGGCAAGGCATGAGATGCTTATCCAAATGATGTAAAATGACATGTAAAGCATTCATGAGAGAAAATTCATGCATTGGCCACACAAAGGTGTCGCGAATGTGATCAATGCAACCACGGTGCGAAATGATGTCATAATGAGACGGTTTGTCAATAGCATGAATATGGCAATGGATGCTCAACATGTGTATGTTATCATGCAATTGATGGTAGGAAATATGATCTTGATATATGAATATGCCATCAAGAAAGATCACAACAAATTTGCTAAGAAAATGCACAAGCTCATATATCATGGATGACACTGAAATTGAAGATGCAACAAGGCAATCATAATGTGGGTCAATCCATGTATAAGATGCAAATTTGTTATGGGTGGTGTTGTACCATATCTCAATGTCGTGGTAGAAGTGGTGGTCCGATGGTGAATCCACTAAGTCCGAGCACTCTTCAACTTGAAGGTCCATAGGGTCCATCTCCAATGTTGGTCCTGAAGGAAATATGCCCTAGAGGCAATAATAAAGTTATTATTTATTTCCTTATTTCATGATAAATGTTTATTATTCATGCTAGAATTGTATTAACCGGAAACATAATACATGTGTGAATATATAGACAAATCAGTATGTCACTAGTATGCCTCTACTTGACTAGCTTGTTAATCAAAGATGGTTATGTTTCCTAACCATGAACAAGGAGTTGTTATTTGATTAACAAGGTCACATCATTAGTTGAATGATCTGATTGACATGACCCATTCCGTTAGCCTAGCACTTGATCGCTTAGTATGTTGCTATTGCTTTCTTCATGACTTATACATGTTCCTATAACTATGAGATTATGCAACTCCCGTTTGCTCGAGGAACACTTTGGGTGCTACCAAACGTCACAACGTAATCGGGTGATTATAAAGGTACATTACAGGTGTGTCTCCGAAGGTACATGTTGGGTTGGCATATTTCGAGATTAGGATTTGTCACTCCGATTGTCGGAGAGGTATCTCTGGGCCCTCTCGGTAATGCACATCACATAAGCCTTGCAAGCATTGCAACTAATGAGTTAGTTGTGAGATGATGTATTACGGAACGAGTAAAGAGACTTGCCGGTAACGAGATTGAACTAGGTATTGGATACCGACGATCGAATCTCGGGCAAGTAACATACCGATGACAAAGGGAACAACGTATGTTGTTATGCGGTCCGACCGATAAAGATCTTCGTAGAATATGTAGGAGCCAATATGGGCATCCAGGTCCCGCTATTGGTTATTGACCAGAGAGGTGTCTCGGTCATGTCTACATAGTTCTCGAACCCGTAGGGTCCGCACGCTTAACGCTTCGATGGCCAGTTACTATGAGTTGTTATGATGTTTCTGTACGAAGGTTGTTCGAGTCCCGGATGAGATCACGGACGTGACGAGGAGTCTCGAAATGGTCGAGACATAAAGATTCATATATTGGAAGTCTATGTTTGGACATCGGAAGTGTTCCGGTGAAATTAGGAATTTTACCAAAATGCACCGGAGGTTACCTGGAACCCCGAATACTAATGGGCCAACATGGGCCTTAGTGGAAAGGAGAGAAGGGGCCCAAGTGCTGGCCGCACCTTCCCCCTTCCCTAGTCCTATTAGGACTAGGAGAAGGGGCGCCTCTCTCTCTCCCTTCCCACTTGGGGAAACCTAGTTGGACTAGGATTGGGGAATCCTACTCCTAGTAGGAGTAGGACACCTGGCGCACCTCCCTTGGCCGGCCAGCCCCTCCTCCTTCCCTCCTTTATATACGGGGCAGAGGGCACCCCATGACACACAAGTTGATCCTTGAGATCTTTCCTTAGCCGTGTGCGGTGCCCCTTCCACCATATTACACCTCAAGAATACCGTGGCGGAGCTTAGGCGAAGCCCTCGCGCGGTGGAACATCATCATCGCCACCACGCCGTCGTCGACGAAAACTCTCCCTCAACACTCGGCTGGATCGGAGTTCGAGGGACGTCATCGAGCTGAACGTGTGCAGAACTCGGAGGTGCCGTACGTTCGGTACTTGGATCGGTTGGATCGTGAAGAAGTACGACTACTTCCTCTACGTTGTGTCAACGCTTCCGCTGTGGGTCTACGAGGGTACGTAGACGACACTCTCATCTCGTTGCTATGCATCACCATGATCTTGCGTGATCGTAGGAAAATTTTGAAATTACTACGTTCCCCAACAGTGGCATCCGAGCCTGGTTTTATGCGTAGATGTCATATGCACGAGTAGAACACAAGTGAGTTGTGGACGATACAAGTCATACGCCTACCGGCATGTCATACTTTGGTTCAGCGGTATTGTTGGACGAGACGATCCGGACCAACCTTACGCCAGACGCTTACGCGAGACCGGTTCCCTCGACGTGCTTTGCACATAGATGGCTTGCGGAAGACTGTCTCTCCAACTTTAGTTGAACCGAGTGTGGCTACGCCCGGTCCTTGAGAAGGTTAAACGGAGTCTATTTGACAAACTATCGTTGTGGTTTTGATGCGTAGGTAAGAACGGTTCTTGCTCAGCCCGTAGCAGCCACGTAAAACTTGCAACAACAAAGTAGAGGACGTCTAACTTGTTTTTGCAGGGCATGTTGTGATGTGATATGGTCAAGACATGATGCTATATTTTATTGTATGAGATGATCATGTTTTGTAACCGAGTTATCGACAATCGGCAGGAGCCATATGGTTGTCGCTTTATTGTATGAAATGCAAACGCCATGTAATTGCTTTACTTTATCACTAAGCGGTAGCGATAGTCGTGGAAGCAATAGTTGGCGAGACGACAACGATGCTACGATGGAGATCAAGGTGTCGCGCCGGTGACGATGGGGATCATGACGGTGCTTCGGCGATGGAGATCACAAGCACAAGATGATGATGACCATATCATATCACTTATATTGATTGCATGTGATGTTTATCCTTTATGCATCTTATCTTGCTTTGATTGACGGTAGCATTATAAGATGATCTCTCACTAATTATCAAGAAGTGTTCTCCCGAGTATGCACCGCTATGCGAAAGTTCTTCGTCTTTGAGACACCACGTGATGATCGGGTGTGATAGGCTCTACGTTCAAATACAACGGGTGCAAAACAGGTGCACACGCCGAATACTCAGGTTATACTTGACGAGCTATGCATATAAGATATGACCTCGGAACACGGAGACCGAAAGGTCGGCGTGAATCATATAGTAGATATGATCAACATAGTGATGTTCACCATTGAAACTACTCCATCTCACGTGATGATCGGACATGGTTTAGTTGATTTGGATCACGTGATCACTTAGAGGATTAGAGAGATGTCTATCTAAGTGGGAGTTCTTAAGTAATATGATTAATTGAACTTTAATTTATCATGAACTTAGTCCTGGTAGTATTTTGCAAATTATGTTGTAGATCAATAGCTCGTGGTTGCTTCCCTATGTTTTTATATGTGTTCCTAGAGAAAATTGTATTGAAAAATGTTAGTAGCAATATTGCGGATTGGATCCGTGATCCGAGGTTTATCCTCATTGCTGCCTGAGAAGAATTATGTCCTTGATGCACCGCTAGGTGACAGACCTATTGCAGGAGCAGATGAGGCGTTATGAACGTTTAGCTAGCTCAATATGATGACTACTTGATAGTTTAGTGCACCATGCTTAAATGGCTTAGAATCGGGACTTCAAAGGCGTTTTGAACGTCATGGACCATATGAGATGTTCCAGGAGTTGAAGTTAATATTTCAAGCAAATACCCGAGTTGAGAGATATGAAGTCTCCAACAAGTTCTATAGCTAAAAGATGGAGGAGAATCGCTCAACTAGTGAGCATGTTCTCAGATTGTCTGGGTACTTCAATCGCTTGAATCAAGTGGGAGTTAATCTTCCAGATAAGATAGTGATTGACAGAATTCTCTAGTCACCATCACCAAGTTAGTAGAACTTCGTGATGAACTATAATATGCAAGGGATGACAAAAGTAATTCCCAAGCTCTTCGTGATGTTGAAATCGACGAAGGTAGAAATCAAGAAAGAGCATCAAGTGTTGATGATTGACAAGACCACCGATCTCAAGGAAAAGGGCAAAGGAAGAAGGGGAACTTCAAGAAGAACGGCAAGCAAGTTACTTCTCGAGTGAAGAAGCCCAAGTGCGGACCTAAGCCCGAGACTAAGAACTTTTGCTGCAATGGAACTGGTCACTAGAAGCGGAACTATCCCAAGTATTTAGCGGATAAGAAGGATGGCAAAGTGAACAAAGGTATATTTGATATACAGATTATTGATGTGTATTTTACTAGTGTTCGTAGCAACCCCTCGGTATTTGATACTGGTTCAGTTGCTAAGAGTAGTAACTTGAAACGGGAGTTGCAGAATGAACAGAAACTAGTTGAAGGGGAAGTGACGATGAGTGTTGGAAGTAGTTCCAAGATTGATATGATCATCATCGCACACTCCCTATGCTTTCGGGATTAGTGTGGAACCTAAATAAGTGTTATTTGGTGTTGAGCATAAATATGATTTGATCATGTTTATTGCAATCTGATTATTCATTTAAGTAAGAGAATAAATTGTTGTTACGCTTACATGAATAAAACCTTATATGGTTACACACCCAATGAAAATGGTTCATTGGATCTCGATCATAGTGATACACATATTCATAATATTGAAACCAAAAGATGCAAAGTTAATAATGATAGTGCAACTTATTTGTGGCACTGCCGTTTAGGTCATATTGGTGTAAAAGCGCATGAAGAAAACTCCATGCCGATGGACTTTTGGAATCACTTGATTATGAATCATTTGATGCTTGCGAACCGTGCCTTTTGGGCAAGATGACTAAAACTCCGTTCTCGGAACAATGGAACAAGCTAATGACTTATTGGAAATAATACATACCGATGTATACAATTCAATGAGTGTTGATGCTCGTGGCAAGTATCATTATTTTCTGACCTTCACAGATGATTTGAGCAGATATGCGTATATCTTCTTGATGAAACATAAGTCTGAAATAGTTGAAAAGTTCAAAAGAATTTCAGAGTGAAGTAGAAAATCATCGTAACAAGAAAATAAAGTTTCTGCGATCTGATCGTGGAGATGAATATTTGAGTTACGAGTTTGGTCTTCAATTAAAACAAAGTGGAATAGTTTCACAGCTCACGCCACCGGAACACCACAACGTTATGGTGTGTCCGAACGTCAGAACCGTACTTTATTTTTGATATGGTACGATCAATGATGTCTCTTACCGATTTACCAATATCGTTTTGGGGTTATGCATTAGAGACAGCTGCATTCACGCTTTAATGGGGCACCATCTAAATCCGTTGAGACGACACCATATGAACTATGGTTTAACAAAGAAACCTAAAGTCGCTGCTTTCTTAAAAGTTTGGAGTTTTGATACTTATGTGAAAAAGTTTTCACCGATAAGCTCGAACCCAAATCGGAGAAGTGCGTCTTCATAGAATACCCAAAGGTAACTATTGGGTACACCTTCTATCACAGATCCGAAGGCAAGTTTTTCGTTGCTAAGATGGATCCTTTCTAGAGAAGAAGTTTCTCTCGAAAGAAGTGAGTGGGAGGAAAGTAGAACTTGATGAGGTAATTGTACCTTCTCCCTTATTGGAAAGTAGTTCATCACAGAAATCAGTTCGATGATTCCTACACCAATAAGTGAGGAAGTTAATGATGATGATCATGAAACTTCAGATCAAGTTGCTACCAAACCTCGTAGGTCTTCCAGAGCAAAATCCGCACTGCAGTGGTATGGTTATCGTGTTACGGAAGTCATGTTACTAGACCATGATGAACCTACGAACTATGAGGAAGCGATGATGAGCCCAGATTCCGCGAAATGGCTTGAGGCCATGAAATCTGAGATAGGATCCATGTATGAGAAACAAAGTATGGACTTTGATTGACTTGCTCTATGATCAGCAAGCCATGTTAAATAAATGGATCTTCAAGAGGAAGTCGGTAAATGATAGTAGTGTTACTATCTACAAAGCTCGACTTGTTGCAAAAGGTTTTCGACAAGTTCAAGGGGTTGACTACGATGAGACTTTCTCATCCGTAGCGATGCTTAAGTCTGTCCGAATCATGTTAGCAATTGCCACATTTTATGAAATCTGGCAAATGGATGTCAAAAACAACATTCTTTAATGGATTTATTAAAGAAGAGTTGTATATGATGCAACCAGAAGGTTTTGTCAATCCTAAAGGAGCTAACAAATGTGCAAGCTCCATCGATCCATCTATGGACTGGTGCAAGCATCTCGGAGTTGGAATATACGCTTTGATAAGATTGATCAAAGCATATGGTTTTATCTGAGACTTTTGGAGAAGCTTTGTATTTACAAGAGAGTGAGTGGGAGCACTACAAAGATTTCCGATAAGTATATTGTTGATCAGAAATAATGTAGAATTATTACGCAAAGCATAAAGGAGTATTTGAAAGGAGTTTTTCAAAGAAGGACCTCGGTGAAGCTGCGTACAAATTGAGTATCAAGATCTATTGAGATAGATCAAAACGCTTGATGAGTTTTTCAATAAGAACATACCTTGTCAAGATTTTGAAGTAGTTCAAAATGGAACAGTCAAAGAAAAGTTCTTGCATGTGTTGCAAAGGTGTGAAATTGAGTAAGACTCAAATCCCGACCACAATGAGAAAAATAGAAAAGAGAATGAAAGTCATTCCCTATGCCTCGATCATAGGTTCTATAAAGTATGCTATGTTATGTACTGACCTATTGTATACCTTGCTCTGAATTTTGCAAGGGAGTACAATAGTGATCTAGGAGTAGGTCATCGGACATTGGTCAAGAACATCCTTAGTGAGGACTAAGGAAATATTTCTCGATTATGGAGGTGATAAAAGAGCCCGTCGTAAAGAGTTACATCGATGCGTGCTTTTTACACTGATCCAGATGACTCTAAGTCTCAATCTGGATACATATTATAAGTGGGAGCAATTAGCTAGAGTAGCCCTGCAAGAGCATTGTAGACATAGAATATTTGCAAAATACATACGGCTCTGAATGTGACGGACCCGTTGACTAAAGCTTCTCTCACGAGCAAAACATGATCATCCCTTAGTACTCTTTGGGTGTTAATCACATAACGATGTGAACTAGATTATTGACTCTAGTAAACCCTTTGGGTGTTGGTCACATGACGATGTGAACTATGGGTGTTAATCACATACGAGATGTGAATATTAGTGTTGAATCACATGATGATGTGAACTAGATTATTGACTCTAGTGCAAGTGGGAGACTGAAGGAAATATGCCCTAGAGGCAATAATAAAGTTATTATTTATTTCCTTATTTCATGATAAATGTTTATTATTCATGCTAGAATTGTATTAACCGGAAACATAATACATGTGTGAATATATAGACAAATCGGTATGTCACTAGTATGCCTCTACTTGACTAGCTTGTTAATCAAAGATGGTTATGTTTCCTAACCATGAACAAGGAGTTGTTATTTGATTAACAAGGTCACATCATTAGTTGAATGATCTGATTGACATGACCCATTCCGTTAGCCTAGCACTTGATCGTTTAGTATGTTGCTATTGCTTTCTTCATGACTTATACATGTTCCTATAACTATGAGATTATGCAACTCCCGTTTGCACGAGGAACACTTTGGGTGCTACCAAACGTCACAACGTAATCGGGTGATTATAAAGGTACATTACAGGTGTCTCCGAAGGTACATGTTGGGTTGGCATATTTCGAGATTAGGATTTGTCACTCCGATTGCTCGGAGAGGTATCTCTGAGCCCTCTCGGTAATGCACATCACATAAGCCTTGCAAGCATTGCAACTAATGAGTTAGTTGTGAGATGATGTATTACGGAACGAGTAAAGAGACTTGCCGTAACGAGATTGAACTAGGTATTGGATACCGACGATCGAATCTCGGGCAAGTAACATACCGATGACAAAGGGAACAACGTATGTTGTTATGCGCGGTCCGACCGATAAAGATCTTCGTAGAATATGTAGGAGCCAATATGGGCATCCAGGTCCCGCTATTGGTTATTGACCCGAGAGGTGTCTCGGTCATGTCTAAATAGTTCTCGAACCCGTAGGGTCCACACGCTTAACGCTTCGGCGATGCTTACTATGAGTTGTTATGATGTTTCTGCATCAAGGTTGTTCGAGTCCCGGATGAGATCACGGACGTGACGAGGAGTCTCGAAATGGTCGAGACATAAAGATTCATATATTGGAAGTCTATGTTTGGACATCGGAAGTGTTCCGGTGAAATTAGGAATTTTACCAAGCACCGGAGGTTACCGAACCCCGGAATACTAATGGGCCAACATGGGCCTTAGTGGAAAGGAGAGAAGGGGCCCAAGTGCTGGCGCACCTTCCCCCTTCCCTAGTCCTATTAGGACTAGGAGAAGGGGCGCCTCTCTCTCCTTCCCACTTGGGGAAACCTAGTTGGACTAGGATTGGGGGAATCCTACTCCTAGTAGGAGTAGGACACCCTGGCGCACCTCCCTTGGCCGGCCAGCCCCTCCTCCTTCCCTCCTTTATATACGGGGCAGAGGGCACCCCATGACACACAAGTTGATCCTTGAGATCTTTCCTTAGCCGTGGTGCGGTGCCCCTTCCACCATATTACACCTCAAGAATACCAGAGCGGAGCTTAGGCGAAGCCCTGCGCCGGTGGAACATCATCATCGCCACCACGCCGTCGTCTTGTGAAACTCTCCCTCAACACTCGGCTGGATCGGAGTTCGAGGGGCGTCATCGAGCTGAGCGTGTGCAGAACTTCCGGAGGTGCCGTCGTTCGGTACTTGGATCGGTTGGATCGTGAAGAAGTACGACTACTTCCTCTACGTTGTGTCAACGCTTCCGCTGTGGGTCTACGAGGGTACGTAGACGACACTCTCATCTCGTTGCTATGCATCACCATGATCTTGCGTGATCGTAGGAAAATTTTGAAATTACTACGTTCCCCAACAGGTCCTCCATCCAATAGATGTATCATGTAGACAAGAAGAAGGAGACAACAATAAAAGAATGACCCATCCAATATGCATATGTGAGGATGGCTCAAAGGGAAGGAGTTCACCTCAAGAAAGTTTCCAAGGATGTTGGAGTTGTACATTATGTATGCCTTCACATAACCAATATGTCGCATAACGGCACCGCCTTGTGAATCCTCCAAAATGAAAGAACATGACAAACAGTCAGAAAAACAAATGAGGTTAGTGCAAATGCAAGACCTATCATTCGAGGGGCGAGATACCCAACAAGTGTTTTCATTATTCTTATAATAAGAAAGGAAAAGGTGTGGTATGGTATTAAAGCATATGATGCAACTACAACCAAAGACAATAGGCTAAAGTAAGCAAGCATGCATCACAAGTAAAGTGTCAAAGTCTCCAAGATCACTAAGCATAGATGCAACAATTGGAGGCAATCGACAATGAACAAGATATATCATGTGAGAGGCATGAACATATATGTCATCAACCCAAGAAAGCGAGTAATGGAACATGGGTGATGCGACAAAGCAAGCAAGCATAGAGATCAAGTCAAGCAAGCTAGTAGTGTGAAGATGCAACATACTAGGAGGAATCATGGCAAGCATGTCATGTGTGCAAATAGTGGGCATACAAAATCCACATGACATTTCGCAAGCATAAAGGCAAGATATGAGCAAAATAGTATCAATAGCATGGGGAACATGATAAACATGGCAATAGCAACAAGGATCTCCACCAAGCATGCAACTACTCATAGGGGTATCATAATTTTGAATCATGGGTAGATGCAAACAAGGGTCACAATTGCATGGCAAAGGCTTAGGAGCAAAAATAACATGAAAAGTGAACACGGGAAAATGAGCATAAGGTGACAAGTGGTAAATAGCCCATAGCCGTGTGAGAGACAAGTAAAAGAGATGCGCGTAGTCCTTGCGCAAAAGGAATGGTGGGAATGAAAGTCCACGGAATCCCAAGTCATCGTTGCTCTCAAGAGCTCGTTTAAATCAACTCTTGGGATTGAGAGGTTGACGAGTATACGTGAGTACCTACACAAAACAAAGACAAAGGGAAAATTGTGTGTGCGTGGTAGATGTACACATCATCCATCATGATGCATACGTGTTTGTGTTGGTTAGCACCAAATATCCAATGCTCAAATAAATGAGATGCGTGATATAGAAACATGTCATCCATCATGATAGGTTTGTTGTTATGTATAGCATAATGGAGACTCAAATTGTGTAATGCATCATGGGAAATATCTAGAGCATTGTTATTCATGGAATGCATATGGTGTACACTATCATGGGAATCATGCAAAGTATGAAATGCATCAAGATCTCCTAATATGTATGAGGAAACTATGGGGTCTCCTCATGAGCATTAATGGAAACATCACATGGAGAATATTGACAACATCCAAAACAATGCATATTTGGAACAATGTGATCATGGCATGACATAGTAGATGAAGTGCGCAAATCATGTAAAGGAAGCATGGCAATATCATCACAAGAGAAACAAAAGCCAATGACCATCATCTCGCCATCTATGCCATGAGTGCAAATGGGATTTATTTTAATGGGGCATGCATAGTTACTATGTTGAGATTGAAATGAGGCTATATGGGAGATCTCACTCATAGCATATGACAAGTTCAATGGATTTTCAAACATGAAGTGACCAATAGAATTTTCACAAGATATCCTATGAAGCATAGCATCACAACTAGGCAACTCAACATGCTCATCATCATATTCATCATAAATAGGTAAGTCAAGACATGGAGAAGTCGCACTAGCATGAAGCATGGGAATAGGAGGATCAACATCATGCAAGCAATCATTGTCAAGAGAGTCCACTAGTGGGACAAGAGAAGCACCATCACCTATGTTACCGTTGGAGCGTCGATCATGTGTTGTAGGTGAGGTGTTGAAGATCGTCTCGTAGTCATCTTCATCTTGATGGAACCATGTGGGGGTGCATCATAGTCCACCATGGCCATCGGTTTTCCCATTGGAGGGATGGACTCGTCGAGGATAGGCATGTCGTCATGTAGGAGACCTAGCACCAAAGAAGAAAACACACTAGGAGTAGAGGTTAAGTCATTAGAAATCATAGTGGCCTCACATGCCGTGTCAACTACCTCACTCACTAAGTGTTGTGGCTCACTCACTCCCTCAAGGAGGCTCTCACTCATATGGTTGGTGGGTCACTCAAATGGCGCTCAACCTCACATAGGATGTGTGGCATGCTCTCATGTGTGGGGCTAGTGGTGGTCACACTCATCCTCTCATAGGAAATGCTCTCAATGTCACGTATGGTGGAGTCACTCATGTCACTTATGTGGTGGTGGCTCTCCTCACATGGCACTCGGGGCATGTCGACATATGTGGGTGTCGGAGAGATGTAGGTGCAAATGTCTTCATGCTCAACTCCTATCGCCGTGGTCGAAGGGGATGGCCCTTGCTCGACTTTCTTGTCGTCGTCTTGTTGTTGGAGGCCCATATGATGTGGCACCTTGTAGCTCGTCTCCATGACCGAAGGGAGTTTCCCATGCTCGGCCATCTTCCTTGAGGGGCTTCCGAAGATGGAAGTGTCGCCCTCGCTCGTAGGTAGTCGCCTTGGACTTGATGAAGTCGTTGTAGGCGTACTCGTGGGAAGTAGGTGAAGATGACGTACGTCCAAAGGCGAAGATGCCTTGAGAACACTTGGTGAAGATGCCGAAGTGGTTGATGTAGCCGTAACGCCGTCTTGGTGGTGGTCGTCTCGCGGTCTTCTTTTGTTCTCATGAAGCTTGGACTTGGCGTGAAGTAGGGCTTGTTGGGACTTGTGCATTTGTGCTTGGCGAGCATCTTCATGATGATGGTGTCGTTGTCGCACTTGAGCTCGTAGTAGATGTCGTTCGTTAAATGCCGTGCACATGATGCTTGGAGGTGACTTGCCCTTCATGACGATGTGGATCACGAACGTGAAGGTGGTCGCCATGGAGATGTGGACGTGGACGACTTGCGCTTGCATCGCTTGGGAGCTCCGAAGACTTGTGGCTTGAATGTCGCCGCCTTGAGGATGACGAAGGGGAAGAAGACTTGATCAAGGATCTAATCTCCTCCATCCTTGCATCTTGCTCCTCTTTATGTGCGGAAAGCTTCTTGTCGATGTAGTCCCTTTTCCTTGCTTCGGAGAGATGAATGTCGATGGAGAGGTTCTCGATGCGCTCTCACAATCTTGATTGTGCGCCTTGCATTTGTCGTTGTAGATCGAAGATGGACGCTTTGGTGATGTAGTTGTTCATGCTGTCGTTTTTGTCGTAGACCGGAGAGGAAATGCCTTGCCTATCCATCACAAGACTCGAGCAAATATGAGTGGGAGAAAGAGAAGAACTTGACCAAATGTACCTTGACCGATGTTGAAAATGGATCAATGATCACTCAATGTGTAACAAGGAAATAGCACAATTGGTACCAATTCTTGTCGATTTCTCACACCTACACAAGTAAAGCTTATGGTGGAGCTCGGTGAGGATAGTGGCACAAAAATTTGATGCAAAATGTTAGCAAGAGTCAATAATGTTGAAAGAGATTCACAAATTCGCAAGTGAAACAAGTAGACCAATAGCAATCAATGGCACACCGAAACGCACACACGGATAGATAAATGGGGCCGTGCAACCAAGGAATGATCTCAAAATGTGGAATCCACCAAAACGCTCGTGTTGCACAACTCAAGAGAGACGCTAGCATGATTGCTCAATAGGCGGATACGATACTTGTGCACAACCTATAAGTTGCAAAATGGATAAACTTTCTATCCCAATTATGCTATGTATGTATGGTTCCCGGTGTTTCTCAAGATGATCCAAGATTATCGGATATGACAATTTTATGTGCAATGTGGTTATGATGCTATGTCACTTGCTTACAAGCTTCTTTGCTCTCTCTCTTTTTCTTAAAAGCTTATTCTTTTTTTTCTATGGCCACTTTTGCACAATGCACAAACCAAGATAGCTATTGTGTATATGCGGGAACAATATTGTGACACAATGGATGATATGATACCAATATGATATGGTATGTATGCAATGGATGGTGTAGATCAATGATCACTAATGTGCACAAGTAATGTTGCCGGCAATACTCAAATGGCTAGTCTCGATAGGCAAGTGACGCAAAATGGGCTAGGGGTTATCAATGCAATTGCAAGGGGAATGTACAATGGCGTCGTCGAGGTTACCGTCCTTGGCGATGATGAGTGGCGGTGTTCTTGATGTAGATACCAAGATGATGGAGACTCGTCCCTAAGTAGCCGAAACACCTTAGGAAACGGAAAAACTGCGAACTCAAAATCTCAAATGTCAAATGTCAAAATGGTGGTAGCGGGAATGCGGTGGTGGTTGTGGAATCTCAATGGGATTGCGGAAATGCAATTATGGGTTATGAATTATGCATAATGCGGAAGTGGAGGGTAAGATGGTGGACTATACGTGTCGGAGTTGGAAGCACGGTCCCTAAGTAGCCTAAACACCTTAGGAGAGACAACTCACAACACAAACAAAATTGGGTTAAGTTGAGGTGGAAGTGTATGTTGGTCAAGCCTATGCGGAAGTGGCGGTGGTGGTTGATGAAGAAGCAACTGTCCCTAATTAGCCGAAACACCTTAGGATACTCAAATCACAACTCAAACAACCATGAGGAACAAAATTGGTTAGGTTGCGGAAGTCGGTGGTGGAGTAGCGGATGATGTGGTGGAAGCCCTAGGCAAAAATGCCAAAGTTCCAAAACTTTTATGGAGTCAAATGGTTTTGGTGGTATTTTTGTTGGAAGGGGGATGTCAAGAGCTGTTCAACGAGCTAAAGAACGCGAAAATCGGAGTCCGCATGAATTAGTTATAGACAAAACAAAAATCAGCCGAAGTCTGAAACTACAGGTTACGGACGTCCGTAATTGGACGGATGTCCGGGGGCTGGACGTCCGGGAGGCTCGGAAATCCATAAATTCAGCTCTGGTTAAGGGTTCCAGTCGTCCGGAAAGGTCGGACGTCCGGTCGTTCCTGGGGCTCCGGACGTCCGTAAAGCGTCGGTTGTCTGGTGGGTCGGGTCAACGCGAGATGCGATTTCGGGGGCGCGATTTTGGGCGGAAAATGGGGATTTTGGGGTCAAAATTCGCGGGATTTCGTGGATAAAAGATGGGGAAACTTGGAGAAATGCTAGATCCACTCGAAACCAAGCAAATCCATGGATCAAAAACAACAAAACTTCATCTCACCAACAAATCACAAAAAAAATTGGGGCTATTTTGGTGGGGATTTTTGAATTTAGGACGAAAACAACAAAATCAAGCTAGAAAACATGGGGTAGGGGCTCCAAAAACGTGATCAACGTGGCTCATGATACCAAGATGATGTAGGGCGGAACCCTATGTAGACGATCTTTCACTTTTGGAGAGGATCCCTATGAAGAACACGAAGAACGAGCGGAAGAGCACGAGGGAAATCACGGGGAAAACACAAGAGAATCACTCAAACCAACAAGATCAATCACACATGTGCTAGATCGATGAACACAAAGGGAGATACATGATCCAAAGTCAACAACGGACGATACAAGTGGCGGTAGCTCATCTCCGAGAGGAGTTCTTGAATCCACGAGGTATCTTCCCGTAAAGGGGTCTTGAATCCATGGTGGATCTTCTCCGAAGAGGCCGCAGTCTCTCACGAGGAGGAGATCCGATATGGATGAGCGAAGCTCTATCTAACAATGAGCTAAATCAACGCTAACTCTAACTAGGAGGAGGTGGAGGAGTATATATAGTCTAGGCGAATGAAAGGGTAAGTGGCTTCGGCCCAACACACGGGCGGGCGCACAGGCGTCGGACGTCCGACATGTACCGGACGTCCGGTGGCTCACGAGGGTCCGGTCGTCCGGTGCATGTCGTACGTCCGGCGTTTTGGCTCTGGACAGGCGGCGTCGGTCGTCCGGGCGCTGGAGAGTGTCGGACGTCTGGTGTGGCGGTCGTCCGGGTGCTGGGAGTCGTCGGATGTCCGGTGGCTCCGGTCGTCCGTAGATTCGGCTCGTGTCCTCAGGGGCCGGACGTTCGGGCTGGGCCGCTCGTCCGGTGGCTGTAGCTTCATGCAGCTTCTTCTCTTGGTCCTTGTACTTGGCGTCCTCGCTAGCTGTTCCGTTGGATGTGGTGGCTTCATGGCTTTCCTCCAAGTACCTGATCATGCATAGAACACACGTTGGAGGTAGTAGCCATGTCTCACATGTAGGAAGTGAAGGTTCGAAAAGGAGCGAGTTCACCTTGTGTCCAATGGCGTATAGTTGAGGTCTCGTCATAAGTCCTCTTGGGGTTTGGAGAGTAGTCGGAGTGTACATGGGGATGAACGTGGGATGCTCCGCATCACAAATTGTCAAAACCAAAGTCAAAATGGTGGTATCAAAGTTGGCAATGCGGAAGTGAGATTGTTTGCGGAACGCGATGGTGGTATGCGAAGGATATGGTGGAGGGCCTAGGCAAAGATGCCAAAATGTCAAAAGTTTCAAGGTGTCAAATTGTGTTGGAACCTATGTATGTGGATGGGGGATGTCAATAGCTACTCAACGTGCTAAAGAACGCGAAAATCAGACTCCGGATGTGGAAGTTATGGTCAAAACTGTCAATCAGCCGAGGCTGAACCTAGGAGGGGTGGAAGTACCACTAGGGAGGGAAGTTGTACCACTCTAGAGCTCAGCGGTAGTACCGCTAGGGATGGGCGGAAGTACCGCTGGTGTCTGGACGGAATTGTGGCGGAAATGGATGATTTCGAGGTGCAAATTGGAGGGATTTCGTGGATGGAAATTCGGAAACTTGGTGAGATGCTAGATCCACTCGAAACCAAGCAAATCCATGGATCAATGTCACAACCGACTTTTTCAATAAGTAAATATTGAGAAAATCGATCTTTAAATCCCAGTATAGGAAAAAGTCATCCTTTCTGGTAGACAATTGCTTGATAAACAGAGAACCAGTAGCATCAAATATATTACAAGGTTGAGCTGAGGCTGCTCAACAATTTATTACAAACTCGCCAATATCTTACATATAGGCGGTCATGACACAGGGGTGTGGTGGCATGCTACTAGCTCGAGGAAAAAGTGATGGATAACTTGACTCCTAACTGGCAGCTCATCGAGCGTCGGGGAAAGCTCGATGAATTTATTCGGGGTTGCAGAAGCGGATAATACAATGACCAAAACAGGATCGCACAGGACTGACTAGGACTCCTTTAGGCGTCGGACTCGCTATCAAACTCTTCATCCATGAGATCGCCTTCTTCAACATCTGGCCAAATCAACAAGCCAGGTGAGTACTTTGAAAGTACTCGCAAGACAGTTCGGACAAAAGATATAATCAATGAATGCATGAATGCGTCATGAATAAAGGATGATGCTCATATAACAACGATATTATTGCAGGACTTGATAAATAAAATAAATAACTGAAAACCGATCGGGTGTCTGGAGCGACGCCTCGAAAGGTAAATAAATAAAATGCATGCCGCAGTCGGGTGTCTAAGCGACACCACATAAAGGGCTTTAAAAGAAATGCCACAGTCAGACGTCTGAGCGACATCACATAAAGGGCTGTAAAAGAAATGCCACAGTCGGACGTCTGAGCGACATCACATAAAGGGCTGTAAAAGAAATGCCACAGTCAGACGTCTGAGCGACATCACATAAAGGGATTTAAAAGAAATGCCACAGTCGGACGTCTGAGCGACATCACATAAAGGGCTGTAAAAGAAATGCCACAGTCGGACGTCTGAGCGACATCGCAAACAGGGCTTGCAACAAATGTAACTAACAGATATGCCACCGTCGGACGTCTGAGCGACATCACAGACAGGGCCTATAACAAAATTAAATAACAGGTATGCCACCGTCGGACGTCTGAGCGACATCGCAGACAGGGGCTTGTAATAAATGTAAATAACAAGATTAGTCCATCCACAAGAATAATCTTTTAACCGGATTTATCACACATAAATCCCACCGGAGTTTTGTCACTGAGGCTGATACCTGACAAGATAAGATGAATATAGTACTTGAACAAAGTACAAGATAATTGAAAGATTTGAGACTCTGCAGAGTTTTGATGAACTGACCACAGCCAACGGATTTCCGTAGTCACGAAGGACTAGTTCCGTTTACGGTATTTCAGTAGAAACACATTTAACTAGTACACATCCATTTCACCTCACGATGCCAGGAATCACCCTGGACAACGTCCAAGAAAAACTTTGATACGGGGAGGCCACAACCTCTAATAGCATGGGATCAAATTTCTATACGCGCGCTCTAAGGGGTGCCCCCCTCTCGGCCCCAACCGGAAACATCCATGCCCCCTGACCGGATGACGGGCTTTAATCCAGGGCCATGGAGCCCTCATCCCGGCCTCTCTATTTGGTGTGTACCAGGAAAACGATTTGCAACTTACTATGTCATATTCCTTTCGGAAAACATGTGACAGTATAGGAAGGAATGAATGGAAATGTGATTTGTTTCACGATGACACGGAAGTCAAATAATCTGGCATAAGACTAGCACGTCGCAACACTGCCATCTTACCCATCCTCATGCCAACACATGGCTATGCAAATATGTATCCAACAACATAATGCTTTTCGAAACTTACTTTCCGCTTATGTGCATGAAATATAACATTCAAAGTGATGTTCATAAACATGCCATGACTATACTAAAATGCAAACATGCAACAACACTCATCATATCAAGAGTTCAAACATGCTTTCCTGGTTCAAGTAGTCGGAGTTTAAGCGTGTGAAGTTTGCAGCTCCGTCACCTCCTCCGTATCTACGGTATAATAAAAAAATACGTCACATAGCGTAAATACCGTGAGTGTACAGAAAAGTGTTCCAAATATTTTTCAAATAAATATGACAAAAAACTAGACATAAAAATAAAGATGACAGAAAAGGAATCAATCAAAAATCATTTTCTATTTAAAAGTTATAAGAGTTTTGGTCCAAGGACCCATCTGTAATGAAACAGAAAGTTTCCAGGGGGCTCTGTGGAAAAGTCCAGGATAACGTTTCGTTTAAAAGAAACGGCTGTGAGGCTGACAGGCGGGCTCCACCTGTCGGGTTTGAAATTTCAAACGGAGAAAACAGAGCGCGACGGCGCCCGAGAGGTGCGGTGGTCGCCGGCGGCGATCCACAGCGAGGCAAGGTGATCGGGGTTACCTTCGAGATCGATGCACCGTTCGCGTCTGTGGGTGGTGGTGGTTGTCATTTGGCGAAACCTTTGTGTCGACGGCGGCCCTTGCTCCGGCGGACGGCGGTTCGGGTAGTCGTGGATCTCGCCGGAGGGAGCTGCGGGGATCAAATAGGAGTGGGGGTTAGTCTCCTAGTTGCTCGAGAGGGTTGCTGACGAAGTTAGGGCGTCGTCGAGGTGGAGGCCGAGGCGGAACGGGGCGGCCGGAGTCCGGGAAGAAGGGCCCCTCGAGGCTCTCCCAGTGGCTAGGCGGGGTCTAGTGAGGTGGTGGAGTCGTGCGGGGGCGAGAGCAGGCTCGGGGGTGCTATATATAGCCGGCCCGAGTCGGTTGCCGTGAACGGATAAGTTCGGGCGAGTTGATTCTGGCGCTTGTTGTGGCTGGACGGTCGGCTTAGGAGCTTGAGCATCGCCTAGGTGGAGTAGTGGTGCCATTTTAGGGTCCAGCCAAGACGGGAGGGAGGTTTACGGCCTGCCCTCAACGGAACGCCGCGACGCCCGGCCGACGGCAGAGAACGCTACGGCGCGCTGCGTGCCAAGCCACGACGACGGTGCTGCATGCGTGCGCTGGCAAGGAGATGGCCACGCGGAGCCACCAGGCAGTTTGGGCGGCGCCGAACGGCGTTGAGCCGCCGTTTTGCTCCCTGTCGGCCGTTACGGTGTTTCGGCCGCCGCAAAGCACGCCGGCGCAGGCGGGCCAGGGTGCCACCGATGCCAGGAAGGCGCCAAGCGCGCGTGTGGAGCTCCGGACAAGCAGGCCAGGCTGCGAGCATCGAGCCAAACGCGATGGGCATGTGACTGAAGTTACAGCCGGAGAAACGACATCGATCTTTCTGAATTTACTGAATATGAACAAACCAAAGTGCATGCGGTGTTCGACAAAATGATTACGGTATCCGAGGATTTTCCTTGAGCTGATTTTTTGGTGGAGTGGTCTCTCATTGCAACTAGAGGTTGCCTGAATTTTGGTGGAATTTTTGGAGAAGTGTAGATATGAATTTCACCAAATTTGGCAAATCTGCTCCAAACTTGCAAAGGAGTGAAATTTGAAATATTTGAAAAGAAGAAGAGTGGATCAAGATGGTTCTGGGTTGTGGGTACAAAGGACTATCCAGGGTGTTGAGTTGAGGTCACAAATCAAAAGCATTAGGGTACTTGCTTTGCAAATCACCTAGGCTCAAAAGAAAAGACAGGATTATATTGGGAGGAGAAATAATTGGAATAAAATCCAAAAATGGATTTTATTAGTTTGGACAGAATGTTTGGGTTGTACCAAAGTGGGAGGAGGGGTTTTTGGGGGAGTTTTACCATAGGAGGCATGGTAAACCAGAGTGGATCAAAATCAAATGAAAGACCAAAAATCAAAAAGGTTTTCTTTTTAAAAGAAACTAAATCCAAAAAAAATTGAGAGGGCAAACTCAGAAGATGGTTTTTAGGAAGGGTTTAAATGACCTTCTTTCAAACCAAGCAAGGCTCTTTCTGAAAACAAAAATCACAAAAAAATTTGGAGTGTCACAATTAAATCCAACAAAACTACCTATACGGCCGATCTTTCACGAAAGAAGCGGATCCCAACTAAGAACACGAAGAACACACGGGGAATCATAAGGGAAAAACACAAGAGAAATCACTCAACCAACAAGAATAGACCACACATGCGCTAGATCCTCGAAACACAAGGGGAGATACAAGATCCGAATCCAACAAAGCTTCATCACACCAACAAAATTTTTGGGGCTATTTTTGGTAGGGGTTTTCAAATTTATGACAAAAACAACAAAATCAATCTAGAAAACAAAGAGGGGAGGCTCCGAAATCGTGATCAACGTGGCTCTGGTACCAAGATGATGTAGGGTGGAACCCTATACGGCCGATCTTTCATGAAAGGAGCGGATCCCAACTAAGAACACGAAGAACACACGGGGAATCACAAGGGAAAACACAAGAGAAATCACTCAACCAACAAGAATAGATCACACATGCGCTAGATCCTCGAAACACAAGGGGAGATACAAGATCCGAATCCAACAAAGGACGATACAAAGGGTAACCGGTTCTTCTCCGTGAGGAGGTCTTCATGGGGCCACCCAAAAGGGGGTCTTGAATCCGCTTGGAAGGATCTTCTCTGAGGAGGCGCGATCTCCGAGGAGAAGGTAACCAAGTGGATGAGCAAAGCTATCACACAAACATGAGCTAATCCTTTGCTAACCCTAGTGCGGAGCTAAGGGACAAGTATATATAGTCCAAGGGGTAAGTTGGGGGATACATGGGGTGAAACCCCTTCAACTGCGCGCAGGCAGGGCGGTAGTACCGGTCATGGGGCCGGTAGTACCGGTTTTAGCGGATATAGCGGTTGTTCTGGTGCTGTTTCGGCCTTGCACCGGTCTCATCACAGAAGCTTGACCGGTAGTTGACCCGTAGTTGGGCGGTAGTACCGGTGGACCGGTAGTTTGGGCGGTAGTTGAATCGGTAGTACCTCTATCTCTACGCTGGGAAAATCCATGTCCATGCTCTTGGTGTCCATCTTGCACCATTCCTTCTCCTTGGTTGCTTACATGGTACCTAAGCACACAAAGCATCTCCGTTTGAGGTAGTAGCGATGTCTCAAGTGGGTCAAAGGGAAGTTCAACAAGGAGAGAGTTAACCTCGTTCTCAATGGCTCTCGCACGGGCTCTTGTCATTGGTCCAAGTGGTGTCGTGGGAGATGTAGGTAGGTCCATGGGGATGGCCTTGGGATGCTCCGCATCACAAACACTTCCGCTTTCGGTCTACGAGGGTATGTGGACACACTCTCCCCTTCTCGTTTCTATGCATCTCCTAGATAGATCTTGCGTGAGCGTAGGAAAATGTTTGAAATTGCATGCTACATTTCCCAATAGTGGCATCCGAGCCAGGTCTATGCGTAGATGATATGCATGAGTAGAACACAAAGAGTTGTGGGCGGTGATAGTCATACTGCTTACCACCAACGTCTTATTTTGATTCGGCGGTATTGTTGGATGAAGCGGCCCAGACCAACCTTACATGACCACGTTCATGAGACCGATTCCACCGACGGACATGCACCTAGTTTTACATAAAAGTGGCTGGCGGGTGTCTGTTTCTCCAACTTTAGTTGAATCGAATTTGACTATGGCCAGTCCTTGTTGGAGGTTAAAACAGCAAACTTGACGAAACACCGCTGTGGTTTTGATGCGTGGGTAAGAATGGTTCTTACTAGAAGCCCGTAGCAGCCACATAAAACTTGCAACAACAAAGTAGAGGACGTCTAACTTGTTTTTGCAGGGCATGTTGTGATGTTATATGGTCAAGACATGATGTGATATACGTTGTTGTATGAGATGATCATGTTTTGTAAAGGTTATCGGCAACTGGCAGGAACCTTATGGTTGTCGCTTTATTGTATGAAATGCAATCGCCATGTAATTGCTTTATTTTATCACTATGCGTTAGCGATAGTTGTAGAAGCATTAGTTGGCGAGACGACAACGAGGCTATGATGGAGATCAAGGTGTCAAGCCGGTGAGGATGGAAATCATGATGGTGCTTTCGAGATGGAGATCAATGGCACAAGATGATGATGGCCATATCATGTCAAATATTTTGATTGCATGTGATGTTTATCTTTTATGCATCTTATTTTGCTTAGTACGGCGGTAGCATTATAAGATGATCCCTCACTAAAATTTCAAGGTATAAGTGTTCTCCCTGAGTATGCACCGTTGCAAGAGTTTGTCGTGCTGAGACACCACGTGATGATCGGGTGTGATAAGCTTTACGTTCACATACAATGGGTGCAAGACAGTTTTGCACATGCAGAATACTCAGGTTAAACTTGACGAGCCTAGCATGTACAGACATGGCCTCGGAACACTGTTGACTGAAAGGTCGAACATGAATCATATAGTAGATATGATCAACATAGAGATGTTCACCATTTATGACTACTCCATCTCACGTGATGATCGGACATGGTTTAATTGATTTGGATCACATGATCATTTAGATGACTTGAGGGATGTCTATCTAAGTGGGAGTCTTAAGTAATTTGATTAACTGAACTTTAATTTATCACGAACTTACTCCTGATAGTATTTGCAAATTATGTTGTAGATCAATAGATCGCGTATAACTCCCCTATTTTACTTTTGATATGTTCATAGAGAAAACTAAGTTCAAAGATGATAGTAGCAATGATCCGGATTGGGTCCGTGATCTGAGGATAATCCTCATTGCTGCATAGAAGAATTATGTCCTTGATGCACCACTAGGTGATGAACCTGTTGCAGGAGCAGATGCAGACGTTATGAACGTTTTGCAAGCTCGGTATGATGACTACTTGATAGTTTAGTGCACCATGATTTACGTCTTAGAACCGGGACTTCAAAAATGTTTTGAACACCATGGATCATATGAGTTGTTCCAAGAGCTGAAAATGATATTTCAGATTCATGCCCGTGTTAAGAGGTATGAGACCTCTGACAAGTACTTTGCCTACAAGATGGAGGAGAATAGCTCAGCTAGTGAGCAGGTGCTCAGAATGTCTGGGTACTACAATCACTTGAATCAAGTTGGAGTTGATCTTCCAGATAAGATAGGGATTGACAAAGTTCTCGTCACTATGACCAAGTTAGTAGGACTTCATGATGAACTGTAATATGCAAGGGATGACGAAAACGATTCCCAAGCTCTTCGCGATGTTGAAATCAGCGAAGGTAGAAGTCAAGAATTGGCATCAAGTGTTGATGGTTAACAAGACCCCTAGTTTCAAGAAAAAGGACAAGGGAAAGAAAGGAAACTTCAAGAAGAATGGCAAGCAAGTTGCCACTCCCGTGAAGAAGCCCAAAGATAGACCCCAACCTAAAACTGAGTGCTTCTACTGCAACAGAAATGGTCACTGGAAGCAGAACTGCCACAAAAACATGGCGGATAAGAAGGATGGCAAAGTGAACAAAGGTATATTTGATATACAGGTTATTGATGTGTACTTTACTAGTGTTCATAGTAGCCCCCTGGGTATTTGATACCGGTTCAGTTGCTAAGATTTGTAACTCGAAACACGAGTTGCAAAATGAACAGATACTAGTCAAGGGCGAGGTGACAATGTTTGTTGGAAGTGATTCCAAGGTTGACAAGATCACTATCGCACACACCCTCTACCTTCGGGATTAGTGTTGGACCTAAATAAATGTTTTTTGGTGTTTGCATTGAGCATGAATATGATTGGATCATGTTTATTGCAATATGGTTATTCATTTAAGTTAGAGAATAATTGTTGTTTTATTTACATGAATAAAACCTTCTATGGTCATACACCCAATGGAAATGGTTTATTGAATCTCGATCATAGTGATACACATATTCATAATATTGATGCCAAAAGATGAAAAGTTGATAATGATAGTGCAACATATTTATGGCATTGCCATTTAGGTCATATTGGTGTAAAACGCATGAAGAAACTCCATGTAGATGGGCTTTTGGAATCACTTGATTATGAATCATTTGATACTTGCGAGCCATGCCTCATGGGCAAATGACTAAAACTCCATTCTCAGGAACAATGGAGCGAGCCACTGACTTATTGGAAATAATACATACCGATGTATGTGGTCCGATGAGTGTTGAGGCTCGCGGCGGGTATCGTTATTTTCTGACCTTCACAGATGATTTGAGCAGATATAGGTATGTCTACTTGATGAAACACAAGTCGGAAACATTTGAAAAGTTCAAAGAATTTCAGAGTGAAATGGAGAATAATCGTAACAAGAAAATAAAGTTTCTACAATCTGATCATGGAGGCGAATAATTGAGTTACTAGTTTGGACTTCATTTAAAACAATGTGGAATAGTTTCACAACTCACGCCACCTGGAACACCACAGCGTAATGGTGTGTCTGAACATCGTTACTTCATTAGATATGGTGCGATCTACGATGTCTCTTACCGATTTACCACTATCGTTTTGGGGTTATGCATTAGGGATAGATGCTTTCGCGTTAAATAGGGCACCGTCTAAATCCGTTGAGACAACACCGTATGAACTATGGGTTGGCAAGAAACTTAAGTTGTCATTTCTTAAAGTTTGGGGTTGTGATGCTTATGTGAAAAAGCTTCAGACTGATAAGCTCAAACCCAAATCGGAGAAGTGTGTCTTCATAGCCACTACTAGGGAAAACCTTATACACAGAATCTTAGCAGCAGCGTGGTTTAAAAACAAATTCTACTGCTAATTAGCAGTAGCAAGCTCCAGGAAACCGCGCTACTAACACCCATATAGCAGTAGCGCTCTAGGTGAAACAAATGCTACTACTATAATTGCCACGGCGTTGCCTCCAGGTTAGATATAGTAGTAGCGCCCTTCTCCTGGACGCGCTATTGCTAAAGTACTCAGTAGCAGCGTTTTCCTTCAAAACTCGCTGCTGCTAAGTATCACCGCAACTAATTAAGTTTAGTCCCATACTGCTAAGCGAACAAGGTGTTTACCACCTTAAATATGTTACTTCTCAAACTATCTCGAGCACTTGGTCTTCAATGAACTATATGTGTAGGATTTGTGGCTGCAATATGAATCCTCTCTTGTACCTATACAGGTACGGTGAGGATTCATGTTGACTATTTAGATTCTACACAAGAAGATCAATGATCACCAATGTATATTTTTGATGTTTTTACATGCTTAGACTTATAGCGTTTTTCCAGGACAAAGCGGTACTGATATTGGGATAAACAAAATAAATAACTGCTTCCTTTAGCAGTAGTGATTTTTTCTAAAACGCGCTATAGCTAAATTATCTATAGCATGTTTCCTTAAGAGCGCTACTGCTAGTTCGAGTTAACTGCCCGCGGGCTCAAAATTTCGCTAAGTCCTCCTTCCCCCCTGTTCCCCTACTCCTCTATTGCCGCCGCCCGAGCCCGGTCCTGCCCTCACCACCGCCGCCCGAGGCCGCCATCAACCTCACCGCCGCCGCCCTCGACCTCACCGCCGCCGCCCGAGCCCGCCCAGAACCGCCGCCTCCCGATCCCGAGCCCGCCCTCGTTGCCCCTACCTCCGTCGCCGAGCACCTCCACGCCACCGTCTCTCCCCTCTCTGTGTAAGCCCCCCACCCCTCCCCCACCCCCTCTCTCTCTGCTTACTTAGTAGATGTTTTTTAGTAGTAGATGTTAATTTAGGGTTCATAGATAATGATTTTTAGTAGTAGTAGATGTTAATTATCAGTAGTGATGGTACTAGTTAACTAGGGAAGTATGGTTAATAGTAGATGTTTTTTACTATTGTATAATGTAGTTTTTTTTACTGTTTTTAGTAAGTGTTTAAAATAATTAGTAAGTAAATTAATAAACTAGTTGAACTAGTTTAGTTTTAGTTGAACTAGTTTAGTAAGTAAATTAATAAACTAGTTGAACTAGTTGAATTAATAGAACTAATGTATTTTTATTAAGAAAATTAATATAACTAGTTGAAGTACTTTATTTTTAGATAGAACTGGTTTTTTTATCTATTTATGGTAAGTTTAGATTTAGTAAGAACTAGTTGAATTAATAGAACTAGTTGAACATGTCATATTTGTTGTTATTTTTTAGTTTAAGCAATTATTTGGGATGTATTAGTGATAACTTATAGGGTTTTTGTTTTTGCAAAAATCAAGGTGCCCCTCCATCATCCCCGCCGTCATCCCCGTCACCGACCCCCTCTGACCTCGAGGTGAGACGAGTCAAATCTCCATATCAATATGAGTCCTATAAGATATGATGTAGATAAAAACATATATATCTTGTGTTGCTCAAACAGGATATGTGGTTGCCCAAGTGGCCGGTCATGTTCAGGTTACACCTCCGAGTGGCCTATGTCGGGAGAGTTGATTAATTTCCGTTCCGGCAAATTTCAGGCGCTCGATATGTCCTTTTTTAGCAAAGGTCATGCAGGATTTTTTCGTGAATTCTGGCATGACTTGTGCTAGAATATGTAGGAAATATCGAGTTGCCTGGATTTTCTCGAAAAATAATTAAACGACATTTCGACAAACCGATAGTCAACCCGTGATGAATAATAATGATCTAATTTAGGTTTTTTAGTACATATATTTAATTGTATAAGATTAATCTTTGAATTATGAACGTAGGAAATGTCGTACTCAGACGACGAAAGTCTCCCGAGGGAGTGCAGCTAGTTCCACGACGATCGAGGTCTGTGCGACAGGCCTCACCTGGACGAAGATCGGCGCTTCAGCATTAAGCTCAAGGAGACCTTCGATATTGAAACGGTACGCAACGATGATAAGTGTTTTTTTTCGTAATTAAGCATGAATTTAACTATTTCAACGTCTAATTTTCATCTTTTACAATTCGACTAGCTTATCCCATGCTATGCAAGACGCTATGTCTTGGAGAGGATGGGTTTTGAAGACCATGAAAATTTTGAAACAAAGAAAATACACCTAAGGACCCATCATGATATGGATTTTGAAGTAAATCTGTACAATTCTTAGAGCGTAACCCATTTTGGTTGCCAAAATTGGGAAGCACTTTGCAAAATGTATGGTTTTTATGAGGATATGATTGTCACCATGGATCTTGGTGATCCTGACATCGAGAAAGACAATATGGACATTTGGGTCCTTGTTGATACGCTTCCGTTTCTACCGCTATGTGAGTTTATCAAACATAGTTATTAACTAATTTATATTGTTTATTTCAAAATAGTTGACATCTTATTTTCATTCTTCAAAGAATGTGCGGAAGATGGTAGACAAAACCTACTACACCGATGACTCCGAATTAACTTGTAAGGAGAAAATCATCTGATCGCATTTTGTACTGATCTTGAGAATTACAATACCTATTATCGAACTCCTCCAAATTATGGTGAATACGTGCCACTAGTGCATGTGTTGAACCAGGGTAACTTCTATGGAGATACCCTGGTAAGCTTTTTTACTATCACGACATTTGTGCATCTTTTGCATACTTCTAAAACTAGTACATCATTGCTAACTACGAAGTTATTACTATATTTTTCAACAGAAAATCCCGATGGATTGTGTGCCTCGTTTGATGTATCAGAATGGTCGTCTTGATGTTCATACAGCCAGGTCATCCTACAGATCTCACCTGTGCATATCGGATTTCTAAAACCGTGAACACATGCTAATCAAAGAATGGAAAAAATGTTTGGACAGTCGTAAGGAGGTTCTTGGAAGCAACATTAAGCGAAAGGCAAGAATTGGAGACAGGATAATCTCCATTCTCCGTAATGGAGAGTCAAGGGCTATCTTGTTTTTTGCTATTTTACCTTAGAGAATATAGTAGGTCCTAAGTGAATGTAGTAGGTCCTATGAGGTACAATATGTTTATTATGTGGTACAATGTGTTAGAGTTGATGATGAGGAGTAGTTGTGATTATGACTAGTGACCAACTTGCTATGTGATGTCTCATTGATGAAAACGATGATCATGAGGAGGTTTTATATGACAATGATGTATTATGATGATAAGTTGTTAATGATATGATGATGATGATTTTTATTATATTATTGGGTGAAAGAACCGCGGATTAGTTTCAAGTGTATGTCCATCCATTTGAAACTAGTCCACAGTTCTTTCACCCTGTGATGTAATAACTCATTATAAAAACAATCTCTAAATTGTTTCTGTATGAAAACTTGTATAAAGGTGTATGAATACAACATGAAATAAAAGTGAAATACAGAATAATAGTAGTAGCGCGGGCTGAGAGAATCGCTACTAGTAATTACCAGTAGCGCTCTTTAGTGAAAGCACTACTACTAAGTCGATATAGCAGTAGCGTGGGTTAACAGACGCTACTGCTAACCTTTAGCTTTAGCGACTTACTAGTAGCGTCGTACCCAGCGCTACTGATAGGCATTATTCCCGCGCTACTGCTAGGGTTTTCCCTAGTAGTGATCATACCCAAAAGAAACTGTTGGGTACACCTTCTATCACAGATCCGAAGGCAAGATCTTTGTTGCTAAGAATGGATCCTTTCTAGAGAAGGAGTTTCTCTCGAAAGAAGTGAGTGGGAGGAAAGTAGAACTTGATGAGGTAATTATACCTTCTCTCGAATTGGAAGTAGCTCATCACAGAAAACCGTTCCCGTGATGTCTACACCAACTAGAGAGGAAGCTAATGATGATGATCATGAAACTTCAGATCAAGTTACTACCGAACATCGTAGGTCAACCAGAGCACGTTTCTCACCAGAGTGGTACGGTAATCCTGTTCTAGAAGTCATGTTACTAGACCATGACGAACCTACGAACTATGAAGAAGCTATGATGAGCCCAGATTCCGATAAATGGCTTGAGGCCAAGAGATCTGAGATAGGATCCATATATAAGAACAAAGTGTGGACTTTGTTGGACTTGCCCGATGATAGGGAAGCCATTTAGAATAAATGAATTTTCAAGAGGAAGATGGACGCTGATGGTAGTGTTGCTATCTACAAAGGTCGAATTGTCGTAAAAGGTTTTTGACAAGTTCAAAGTGTTGACTACGATGAGATTTTCTCACTCGTAGCGATGCTTAAGTCTATCTGAATCGTGTTAGCAATTGCCGCATTTTATGAAATCTGGCAAATGGATGTCAAAACTGCATTCCTTAATGGATTTCTTAAAGAAGAGTTGTATATGATGCAACCAAAAGATTTTGTTGATCCTAAATGTGCTAACAAATTGTGCAAGCTCCAGCGATCCATCTATGTACTGATGCAAGCATCTCGGAGTTGGAATATACGCTTTGATGAGTTGATCAAAACATATAGTTTTATACAGACTTGTGGTGAAGCCTGTATTTACAAGAAAGTGAGTGAGAGCACTACAGCTTTTTTGATAAGTATATGTGAATGACATATTGTTGATCGGAAATGATGTAGAATTTTCTGGAAAGCATAAAGGAGTGTTGGAAAGGAGTGTTTCAAAAGAAAGACCTCGGTGAAGCTACTTACATGTTCGGCATCAAGATCTATAGAGATAGATCAAGACATTGATAAGACTTTCAATGAGTACATACCTTGATAAGATATTGAAGGAGTTCAAAATGGATCAGTCAAAGAAGGATTTCTTGCCTAAGTTATAAGGTATGAAGTTGAGTAAGGCTCAAAACCCGACCACGGCAGAAGATAGAGAGAGAATGAAAGGCATTCCCTATGCCTCAGCCATAGGTTCTATAAAGTATGCCATGCTGTATACCAGACCTATTGTGTACCTTACAATGAGTTTGGCAAGGGGGTACAATATTGATCCAGGAGTAGATCAATGGACATCGATCAAAATTATCCTTAGATACCTAAATAGGACTAAGGAGACAAAGAGTTCGTCGTAAAGAGTAATGTCGATGCAAGCTTTGACACTGATCTAGATGACTCTAAGTCTCAATCTAGATACGTATTGAATTTGGGAGCAATTAACTAGAGTAGCTCCATACAGAGCATTGTAGACATAAAAATTTGAAAAATACATATGTATCTGAATGTGGCAGACCCGACAACTAAACTTCTCTCACAAGCAAAACATGATCACACCTTAGTACTCTTTGGGTGTTAATCACATAGCGATGTGAACTAGATTATTGACTCTAGTAAACCCTTTGGGTGTTGGTCACATGGCGATGTGAACTATTAATGTTAAATCACATGGCGATGTGAACTAGATTATTGACTCTAGTGCAAGTGGGAGTCTAAAGGAAATATGCCCTAGAGGCAATAATAAAGTTGTTATTTTATATTTCCTTATATCATGATAAATGTTTATTATTCATGCTAGAATTGTATTAATAGGAAACTTGATACATGTGTTGATACATAGACAAAACACCGTGTCCCTAGAAAGCCTCTACTAGACTAGCTCGTTAGTCAAAGATGGCTAAGTTTCCTAACCATAGACATGTGTTGTCATTTGATGAACAGGGTCACATCATTAGGAGAATGATGTGATGGACAATACCCATGTGTTAGCTTAGCATAATGGTCGTTAAGTTTTATTGCTATTGCTTTCTTCATGGCATATACATATTCCTTTAACTATGAGATTATGCAACTCCCTGATACCTGAGGAATGCCTTGTGTGCTATCATACGTCACAATGTAACTGGGTGATTATAAAGATTCTCTATAGGTATCTCCGAAGGTGTTTGTTGGGTTGGCACAGATCGAGATTAGGATTTGTCACTCCGAATATCGGAGAGGTATCTCTAGGCCCTCTCGGTAATGCACATCATAATAAGTCTTCCAAACAATGTGATTAATGAGTTAGTTGAGGGATGATGCATTACGGAACGAGTAAAGAGACTTGCCGGTAACGAGATTGAACAAGGTATGAAGATACCGACGATCGAATCTCAGGCAAGTAACGTACCGATGACAAAGGGAATAACGTATGTTGTCATTATGGTACGACCGATAAAGATCTTCGTAGAATATGTGGGAACCAATATGAGCATCCAGATTCCGCTGTTGGTTATTGACCAGAAAGGTGTCTCGGTCATGTCTACATAGTTCTCGAACCCGTAGGGTCCGCACGCTTAACGTTCGATGAAGATGTTGTATTATATGAGTTATGTGATTTGGTGACTAAAAGTTGTTCGGAGTCCTGGATGAGATCACGGACATGACGAGGAGTCTCAAAATGGCCGAGAGATGAAGATTCATATATAAGACGATAGTATTTGGACACCAGAAGTATTCCGGAGGTACCAGGTACGTATCAGGTCAGGAAGGGTTGGGCACCCCGCAAAGATATGGGCCTTATTGGCCCAAGGGCGTGACATACTAGCACCTAGTGGGCTGGTACGCCCCCATAAGGGCCGGCCTAAGTGGAGAAAGGAAAAGGGGAGGAGGAAAGGAAATAGAGGGAATAGGACTCCCCCTTCCATTCCCCTCTCCCCTCTTTCCTTCCCTCCTCTCGAGATAAGGATTTTTTTTAATTGCATGCTACGTTTCCTAACACGAGCCGCCCCCGATGCCCGTCCGCGCACCATCCCGTCCCCTCCGCCCCTGATCTAGAAATGGGGCCAAGCCCCGCCGCCGTGCGTCATCGGCGTCACCCGTCATCGCCGGACTGCCCCGTCCCTAACTCTCCATCATCGGCCAAGCCCGAGCCTCGCCGCCCCTTCCCTGCTCACAAGTGAGCACCGCCGCCCCCTTTCCCCTCTCCTCCTGGCTCCCGCGTGCTCTGGCCGTGCCCCACACGCTCACCGTCTGCGCCCGCGGCCAACACGCGCCTAATGCAGCGCGACGCATCACACCGACCCATACTGTTGCGGCTGCTTGACAGCGCGCCCGCCGCACCGCCCGCGCTCGTGGCTCGCCTCCCTTGCTCCGCCGCTTGAAACCACCAAGATCTGGCTGCGACCGCGTGCTGCCCGCCCGCTCGCCACTCCGCCGCCTTAGCCCCGCCTCGCCGGCGCCCGCCATCTGAAAGTGCAACTATCCCTAGGTGGTTTTGGTAATTCATAACAACATATAGCTCATTGAGCTAATGCTATTCCAAGACAAATATTTCAGGAAAGCTCAATGAATGGCATGGCATGGATGATGAAAGTGGACACCTCAAAATATTAAGGACAAAGGATTGGCTCAAGCTCAAAAGCTCAAGACTCTACTTTTTACATTTTAGTGATCCAAGATCACATTGAGTCTATAGGAAAAGCCAATACTATCAAGGAGGGATGAGGCGTTGTTTAATGAGCCTCTTGCTTCATGTGCTTAGTGATATGCTCCAAAACCCTCCACTACTTTCTCGCATCCACATATGACCTAAACCTAAAGTCAAAATCGGTCCTACCGATTCTTTCTATCTGGCGCCACCGAGTTCAAATGTCATAGCCACTGCCACAAACCCTAGGCAAATCGGTTTCACCGATAGGGATCTCGGTCTCACCGAGATGGGATTGTAATCTCTGTTTCCCTTCGTAACGTTTCGGTCTAACCGAAGCTGAGCGATCGGTCCCACCGAGATTGCAATGTAAACTTTCTGTTTCCCTTCGTAACGTTTCGGTATCACCGAAAGAGCGAATCGGTCCGACCGAGTTTACCTGACCAACTCTCTGGTTAGCTAATTACCAAAATCGGTCTCACCGAGTTTGTGTAATCGGTCTCACCGAGATTACGTTATGCCCTAACCCTAACCATATCGGTCCTACCGAGTTGCATATCGGTCCCACCGAAAACCCTAATGGTCACTAGGTTTACTAAGTCGGTCTGACCGAGTTCGTTGATTCGGTCCCAACGAGTTTGGTAAATTGTGTGTAACGGTTAGATTTTGTGTGGAGGCTATATATACCCCTCCACCTCCTCTTCATTCGTGGAGAGAGCCATCAGAACAAACCTACACTTCCAACTTACCAGCCTGGAGAGAACCACCTACTCATGTGTTGAGGCCAAGATATTCCATTCCAACCACATGAATCTTGATCTCTAGCCTTCCCCAAGTTGCTTTCCACTCAAATCTTCTTTCCACCAAATCCAAATCCTGTGAAAGAGAGTTGAGTGTTGGGGAGACTATCATTTGAAGCACAAGAGCAAGGAGTTCATCATCGACACACCATTTGTTACTTCTTGGAGAGTGGTGTCTCCTAGATTGGCTAGGTGTCACTTGGGAGCCTCCGACAAGATTGTGGAGTTGAACCAAGGAGTTTGTAAGGGCAAGGATATCGCCTACTTCATGAAGATCTACCGTTAGTGAGTCAAGTCCTTCGTGGGCGACGGCAATGGTGGGATAGACAAGGTTGCTTCTTCGTGGACTCTTCGTGGGTGGAGCCCTCCATGGACTCATGCAACCGTTACCCTTCGTGAGTTGAAGTCTCCATCAACGTGGATGTACGATAGCACCACCTATCGGAACCACGACAAAACATCTTTGTCTCCAATTGCGTTTGAATCCTCCAAACCTTTCGCTTTACATTCTTGCAAGTTGCATGCTTTATTTTCCGCTGCCTATGTACTCTTTGCATGCTTGCTTGAATTGTGTGAAGATTGCTTGACTTGTGCAAAGATAGCTAAAATCTGCCAAAGTCTAAAATTGGGAAAAGGTTAAGTTTTTAATTGGTCAAGTAGTCTAATCCCCCCTCTAGACATACTTCAAGGTCCTACAAGTGGTATCAGAGCTTTGGTCTCCATTTGCTTTGATTTCCATAGCTTTTGGTGGTCATTGATGAAGTCATGTACCTGGGGTAGGGTCATAGACCTGCCCAAAGGTACCCTCCACAAGGAGACTCACAAGAGAAGCAACCTTCCAGTCGACCGTGTAGGTATCCACTCGACAGATTCAAAGACACTTTCGACTACGAAGACCCACTCGACCACCAGGAGTCCAAGAGCCACTCGGTATCCAAAGCGGTGCATAGTTAAATAGTCTTTATGACCTTAATGACACTTTATGTAAGGCGTTACCAGTAACGCCTAGCTTTAATGCACCTTAAACCCTCTACTACGTGGGCTGGCTGGGGTCCTGGCGCACTCTATATAAGCCACCCCCTCCATAGGTAGAAGGGTTCGCACCCCTGTAACACATACGCAGATAATCCAGTCGACCGCCTCCGGGCTCCGAGACGTAGGGCTGTTACTTCCTCTGAGAAGGGCCTGAACTCATAAATCCCTTGCGTATACAACTACTCCATAGCTAGGACCTTGCTCTCCACACCTACCCCCCATTCTACTGTCAGACTTAGAACCACGACAGTTGGCGCCCACCTTGGGGCTGGTGTTCTAGAGAATTGTTGGAGAAGTTGGGATTCTTTCGATCTCCGGCATCATGGTTTCAGGTGGAGTTTTGGTCGACGGCCACGAGATCCGTCTCGGTGCGCTCACGTTCGTCGCCACGACTCCGCTTGGCTTCAGGAGGCTCCACTCGACGTGGGCCGCGCTCCCCATCCATGGGCGCCGCACTTTCAGCGTGTGTCGCGGACGTCCTCTGCGGCAGCCGTCGACCCAGTATGGGTCGGCTCTGCGCTTATCTTCACTTCCGATCTCCCACCGCGCAAGCGTTCCGGTCGGTCGAGGCTTCAGCGGTGGGTGAGGCATGCGGTGGCCCGCCATCGGCCATCCCCAAGTCGCGGCGATCGAGCCCGACGAATCTCTACGGCCGGTTTGACCTGGCCGTGGCTCCATAGAGATGCGTCCGAATGCGATAGCGATGACCGGCGGCAGAGGTTCTGATGGTCGATGGACCACGCAGTCCCCCTGGATTCACCCGCACCAACGAAGGTGGCGGTGGAGGCAATCCGGTGCAAGCCCATGAAGAGTACTTGCCCGAGCCCCTCACTTCGCTCCAAAGGGAGGAGCTTCGTCATCGGAACATGGATGCACTTCACACTCCTATCATTGGAGAAACCCCCGAGGCTCGCGCCTTGGAGGATGCGCTGGCCATTAACCCGGCTGGCGCACTCGACCGAGAATCTTCGGTGAGTACTCGACGAGCGTCGCGACCGAGGGTTCGAGAATCGATCGACGCTAGCTCTTTCAACCGCCAACCCAGGTATATCGAACTCCGATTCATAATTTAGCAGCTGTCGCCCGTATAGCAGAGTCAATTCAGCCTTCCCAGTCGGAGGCAGGTAGAGGTTTGCAGCAAATCAGGGATTTGCTCCGGGCGGCAGGAGATCAAAACTCAGTTGTATCGATCGCGGAACAGGGTTCACGGCCGATCCGTCGCTGCGAATTCATTGCAGTCGGCCCATAGTCCAAGATCGCCCCCGAGGCATGAGGAACATGGGGGCCGGCGTGATGATCAATACAAGGGCCGCCAGCAGTATGAGCACCGATTCGATCGCAACGATCGACGTCGAGTGCCCACTCCTCCCCCAAGGGGTGGATCATACGCTCCTCGGCAGCAGGATGACAGACGCCAAAACAGTCTTTGGGCGAAGAGTTCGGTCGACCCCAGGGAACCAGGCTTTGATGCGAGATCTATTATCGTTCAAGGTTTGGTCGACAGGAACAGAGCTCACCGAGACGGCCATGATAGAGATGTTCCTTCCAGTAGTAGAGTTCATGTCTCGGGACCAGAGTGTTTCAGCAGAGCCATCAGGGCCGCGGTGATTCCTCCCAACTTCAGGTTGGCGACTGGAGTCAGCAAGTTCACTGGAGAATCCAAGCCTGACACTTGGCTTGAAGATTACCGAGTGGCGGTTCAGATCGGCGGTGGCAACGATGAGGTAGCCATGAAGCATTTACCTCTTATGTTGGAGAATTCAGCTGTATGGTTGAATCGATTAGCACCCAAAGCAGTATTTACACTTGGGAAGATCTTGCCCAGTGTTTGTCAGACATTTGAAGGAACTTGCAAGCGACCAGCAGGTTTGATGAGTTGCGATCGTGCGTGCAAAAGTCGAGTGAAACTTTGAGAGATTATATCAAGAGGTGGATCACTTTGCACAACACGATCGAGAATGTATCGATCACAGGCGATCTGTGCCTTCAAGGAAGGTGTCAAGAACAGAGAATTGAGTTTGAAATTTGGTCGAACCGGAGATATGACCTGAGTCGGATGATGGAGATTGCCACCAAATATGCAAATGGTGAAGAAGAGGATCGGCTCGGAGTGGTAAATATAAATCGGCCGCCAATGAGACCGGCGGAGGAAATTCGATCGGAAGCGAAGCGCAAAAGCCGAGCCAGCGGCTCCGGAGAGGCCTTGGCGGTGACCCGGGGAAAGTTCAAGGGGAAACCCAAGGGTCCTTGGAACCACGAGAAGGTGAAAGACCAGGATGGGAACGGCGTGTTGGATTTACCATGTCATATTCATACAAAGAAAGATGAAGAGGGTAAACTCATTTACCCGAAACATACCACTCGGCGATGTCGGCTCTTGATTCAGCAGTTCGGGAAACAGCCCAAGGATAAGGATAAGGAGATGACAAAGTTGAGGATGAGATGATGATGATGGTGGATATCCCGAGTCAATTCCACCTGATGATTTTGCTAACATCGAAAGCAAAAAGTCGATTGAAGGTTATCAATCGGGAAGTAAACTTGGTTGCTCCAAATGACTCCCAATTATCTGAAATGGTCGCAGACCGCCATCACATTGACGGTCGATCACCCGACGCACATTGCCACCCACGGGAGGCAAGCATTGGTGGTCGACCCAGTTGTCGAAGGCACTCGGTGACCAAGGTCTGATGGATGGTGGTAGTGGCTTGAACATATTATACGCGGAGGCGTTGAAAGGGATGGGCATTCCGGTGTCGGACTCGATTACCCGATAACATGAGCTTCCACGGAGTCATTCACGGAAAGAAGGCCGAGTCACTCGGCCAAATTGCTCTTGATGTAGTTTTTGGTGATTCAAAGCATTTCCGGAAAGAAAAGTTGACCTTTGAGGTCGTGGATTTCAGAGCGCTTATCACGCTATTCAGGGAGACTAGCTTATGCACGCTTTCATGGCCCGACCATGTTACGTGTATCTTAAACTCAAGATGCCTGGTCCCAAGGGCGTGATCAACATCACGGGCAATCGGAAGAAGGCAGAAGAGTGCTTCGAAAGGCTCTAAGATCGCCCGATGCTCGGTTGGCGATGGTAGAGCTACAAAAGTATCGAAAACTGCAGATCCGAGTGATTTGTTGCGAGCTAAGAAGCCCGCCACTGAGTCGACATTCGGTCATTGGCGAGGCAAACAGGTTCACATTCACCCGCTGATCCCAATGCTGCTCCGACCAACATCTCAACAACACTCAACTCAAAATAGGAAGAAGCGCTCATCCGGTTCCTCCGTGAGAATCGGGACATCTTTGCATGGAAGCTCACGACATGCCGGGTGTTCCTGTGGGGCTGGCTGAGCATCGCCTCTGAGCCGACCCAAAATTCAAACTAGTTAAAGAGTATCTTGGCGGTCCGCCGTCGGAAAGAGAAAGGCCATTGGCGAGGAGGTGGCTCGGCTCTTAGCAGCAGAGTTCATCCGAGAGATCTACCACTCCGAGTGGCTCGCCAACGTTGTCATGGTCCCCAAGAAGGACAAGTCATTGCGCATGTGCATCGATTTTAAGCATATCAATCGAGCCTGCCCGAAAGATCATTTCCCTCTTCCTCGCATCGACCAAATAGTCTACTCAACTGTGGGATGCGAAAGGTTGTCTTTTTTAGACGCCTATTCCGGGTACCATCAGATCCGTCTGTATGGACCCGATGAGATTAAAACAGCGTTCATCACTCCATTCGGGTGCTTCTGTTACGTCACCATGCCATTCGGTCTCAAGAATGCGGAGCCACATTCATGAGGATGATTCGAAGTGTTTGCTCACTCAAATCGGTCGGAATGTGGAAGCATACATGGATGATATAGTGGTCAAGTCACGAAAGGGTTCCGACCTGTTGGTGACCTTGCTGAAACATTTGCCAATCTCGGGAGGTATGATATCAAGCTTAATCCATCAAAGTGTACATTTGGAGTTCTGGTGGAAAGTTACTCGGTTTTCGTTTACGAGCGAGGAATCGATGCTAACCCGAAAAGGTTGGCACCATACTCCGAATGAAGCGCCCTATGCGTGTGCACGATGTCCGAAACTTCTTTGGATGCTTGGCCGCTTTAAGTCGATTCATCTCTCGCCTTGGTGAAAAGGCATTGCCTCTTTACCGGTGATGAAGAAGTCGAGACAAGTTCGAGTGGACTCTAGAAGGCGATGCAGCGCTTGCAGAGCTCAAAGCTCGCTCTCCACCCAGCCGGTGCTTGTTGCTCCAATCAGCAAGGAGCCTTTGCTTTGCTTTACATTGCAGCCACCGGACAAGTCGTCGATCACCGTGCATTTACGGTCGGCGGAAGAAGAAGGAAAAACCTTCAAAGTTCAACGCCCGGTTTATTATCTTTCAAATCTTGACCCCATCAAAGCAAAGATACCCTCATTATCGAAGCTTGTTTATGGGATCTATATGACCACGAAGAAGGTTGCTCATTATTTCTCCGATCATTCCATTACGATCGTCGTGACGCCTTCGTCGAAATTCTTCATAACAGAGATGCAAGCGGTCGAGTGGCAAAATGGGCGATTGAACTCCTTCCCCTTGATATCAAATTCGAGGCAAAGAAAGCCATCAAGTCCCAAGCAATAGCAGATTTCCTCGCCGAGTGGACGAACAGCAACTTCCGACTCAAGTTCACTCGAAACACTGGACTATGTTTTTGATGGTTCCAAGATGCTTTGAGCAGTTACAGTGCAGGGGTTGTATTGGTTTGCCCCGAGGAGATAGTCTCAAGTATGTTCTCGATTCACTTTGATTCTTCCAACAACGAAGCAGAATATGAAGCACTCTGTATGGGTTGCGCATGGCCATTTCACTTTCGGCGTCCGTCGCCTTATGGTCTATGGCGACTCGGATCTGGTTGTTAATCAAGTGATGAAGGAGTGGGATGTCGAAGCCCAGCTATGACAGGTTATTGTAATGCGATGAGAAAATTTGGAGAAGAAATTCGAGGGTTAGAGCTTCATCATATACCCATTGAAAAAATCAAGCTGCGGATGATTTGGCGAAGATAGGGTCCAAGAGGGAAGCCATTCCCGGTGATGTATTTTGGAACACATTCATGTTCCATCGGTGCAGGAGGATCCTTTCACGTAAGAATCCCGCAGCAAAAGAGTGCCAATGATCCGTGAAGTTGAGGTCCCAAATTGTGGTCGACCTGATTATGGAAGTTGTGGTCATCACTCCCGACTGGACGGTGCCGTACATCGCATATATCCTTAGGAAAGAGCTCCCAGAGAATGAAGAAGAGGCTCGACAGATCGTCCGTCGATCCAAGGCCTTTACAATGATCAAGGGACAATTGTACAGAGAAAGCGCGACTGGAGTCGGCCAGAAGTGTATCACGCCAGAAGAAGGTCAGATAATTCTTGAAGATATCCACTCGGGGACCTGTGGCCATCATGCGTCCTCTCGGACCATTGTGGCTAAAGCATACCGAGCGGGATTTTACTGGCCGAAAGCAAATGAAATGGCAAAAGAAATAGTCGACAAGTGTGAAGGATGTCGGTTCTATTCCAACATGTCGCACAAGCCATCCTCGACCTTGAAGACCATTCCACTCGTTTGGCCCTTCGCTGTTTGGGGATTGGACATGATTGGACCATTGAGAAGCTGGCGAAGCGGTTTCACCCATTTGCTAGTAGCGATCGACAAGTTCACCAAGTGGATCGAAGCCAAGCCCATCAAGAACCTCGATGCATGCACCGCTATCGGTTTCATCGAGAGTTGATATTCAGATATGGAGTTCCGCATAGCATCATCACCGACAATGGGTCAAACTTCGATAATGACAAGTTCAAAGCCTTCTGCGCCTCTCAAGGCACGCTGGTCGACTATGCTTGATGGCTCATCCTCGGTCGAATGGACAAGCGTAACGTGCAAACGGCCTCATTCTCAAAGGGCTAAAACCTCGGCTGATGCGTGATCTCAAACACGCAGCAGGAGCTTGGGTCGACGAACTTCCATCAGTTCTCTGGGGATTGAGGACCACTCCTAATCGGTTGACTGGGAGAACTCCATTCTTCCTGGTCTATGGAGCTGAAGCAGTTCTGCCGAGTGACCTGTTTCACAGTGCGCCTCGAGTCGAGCTATACTCTGAAGAAGAAGAAGCAGAACAAGCCCGGCAAGATGCAGTCGACCTTTTGGAAGAGGAGAGAGAGATGGCCTTGATCCGCTCGACTATCTATCAGCAAGACTTGCGTCGATTCCATGCCAGAAATGTGAGGAGTCGAGCCTTCCAAGAGGGAGATTTGGTCCTCCGAGTAGATCAACAGAAACCACACAAGCTTGCTCCCACTTGGGAAGGTCCCTTTATCGTCACGAGAGTCCTCCACAACGGAGCATATCATCTCTACAACGTTGATCGCCAGATCGACGAGCCTCGAGCTTGGAACGCGGAGCTGCTCCGGCCCTTTTAAACTTAAAAACTCACTCGGTTGAGATGTAATAAAAGTGCTTTTGAAGTTTGTTTATCCAAGACAAGAATGTTATAATTTTCCCAGTGATTGTTATTGCTTTTTTGTTGAAATTTCCCCCAGTGGGTGGCTTAGTCGCGAATCCGATTCTCCTAAGCTTGTAAAAAAATCATTTCGAGTGCGAGCAGGTCTCTCACTCGGGGCTTAGCTGCGAATCCGCTCGCCTAAGTATACAAAATCCCACCGAGTGGCGAGCCTGCCTCCCACTCGGAGGCTTAGCTGCAGTCCAAGTACTCGCCTAAGTATACAAAATCCTCTTGAGTGGCGAGCCAGCCTCCCACTCGGAGGCTTAGCTGCGATCCGGTGCTCGTCTAAGTATTCAAATTCCTCTTGAGTGGCGAGCCAGCCTCCCACTCGGAGGCTTAGCTGCGATCAAGTACTCGCCTAAGTATTCAAATCCTACCGAGTGGTGAGCCAGCCTCCCACTCGGGGGCTTATAACAGCCCAAGGATTCGCCTTAAAACATCCAAAGTAATAAAAATCCTACCGAGTGGAGAGCAAACCTTCCACTCGGGGGCTTAGCTGCAGCCCGGTGCTCGCCTAAGTAATAAAAATCCTACCGAGTGGAGAGCAAACCTCCCACTCGGGGGCTTAGCTGCAGCCAGTGCTCGCCTAAGTAATAAAAATCCTACCGAGTGGAGAGCAAACCTCCCACTCGGGGCTTAGCTGCAGCCAGGTGCTCGCCTAAGTAATAAAAATCCTACCGAGTGGAGAGCAAGCCTCCCACTGGGGGCTTAGCTGCAGCCAGTGCTCGCCTAAGTAATAAAAATCCCACCGAGTGGAGAGCAAACCTCCCACTCGAGGGCTTAGCTGCAGCCAGGTGCTGCGCCTAAGTAATACAAATCCTACCGACTGGTGAGCAAACCTCCCACTCGTGGGCTTAGCTGCTGCCCAGTGCTCTCCTAAGTAATAAAAATCCTACCGAGTGGAGAGCAAACCTCCCACTCGAGGGCTTAGCTGCAGCCCAGTACTCGCCTAAGTAATAAAAATCCTACCGAGTGGAGAGCAAACCTCCCACTCGGGGGCTTAGCTGCAGCCCAGTGCTCGCCTAAGTAATAAAAATCCTACCGAGTGGAGAGCAAACCTCCCACTCGGGGGCTTAGTTGCAGCCCAGTGCTCGCCTAAGTAATAAAAATCCTACCGAGTGGAGAGCAAACCTCCCACTCGGGGGCTTAGCTGCAGCCCAGTGCTCGCCCAAGTAAGGAATTCATCCCAGTCCGCAAGGACGACGAGGTGTAGGTCGACTGCTACCTCCTCCTTCGGAGCTTCGCCACAAGTACAATGTGCGGTCCATCCCAGTCCGCAAGGATGACGAGGTGCAGGTCGACTGCTACCTCCTCCTTCGGAGCTTCGCCACAAGTACAACGTGCGGTCCATCCCAATCCACAAGGACGACGAGGTGCAGGTCGTGCAACCTCCTCCTTGAGCTTCGCCACAAGCACAACGTGCGGTTCGTCCCGATCCGTAAGGACGACAAGATCAGTCGCAGTCTGTGTTCCACCTCTACCTGCAGGATAGATGAAGCACAAGTCAATTGGAATTTCAACGGAATATCTTCCGAATAAGGAATAAAGTTCTCTCGAAGGCAAGCAAAGCATGTTAAAGGAAAAATCAAGGTCGGATAAATGTCCTACGGATCCAAAGGTGCTCAGGCGTTAAGCCTGTTAAAGTTTATCGATTCACGAAACCACTCGGCATTCCGAGGCAAATTTAAAGTGGGACTTAGAAGTTTTTACTCCTTTGGCGGAGGACTGGAAGGTGCAACTAACTGGTCGAGGTCGATTCCGTCAGCAATACGGGTAGCAGCAGCGATGAAAGTCTCCATGAAAGTTCTGAAGTCGTGCTTCCTAGTATTGGCAACCTTGAGAGACACCAGCATGTCCTCTTGCGCATCTTTGCAGTGGACACGAACCAGAGAGAGAGCAACATCAGCACCACACCAGGCAGATGACTTTTTCCGTTCTTGCACTCGACTTGGAATCTCATTCACCGAGTCATCGTGATTCAAGATCATTACGAGAGTCTGTTACGCCAGAGAGTCGAGTCGATCCGCGACACTGCAACTTTCAGTCGAGCAAGATAATCCACCACGCTAGAAACACGATAATCCAGTCGGAGCACATTCGTAGCAACATAGTCCTTCACAGGAGAGTTGATGGGGTCCAAGCTGGTTTCCACTCGACTGGTTTCTTCTTCAAAGTTTTGGCAGAATTCTGAAAATAGAACTCAGACTCAAAATAAAGATCATCTGATGAGCCGGTGAGAGCAAGACAGTCGGATAAAAGAGATTACCTTCAAGCATGAGAAACAGCTTCTTGGCGAACCCTCCAAGATAAATCTCCAGGTCTTTCGCTTCCCCGCCAGTTGGCCAACCTTGTCAGACAGAACATTCTTGTCGTTCTTCAGTCGACCGACTTCCTTGTTAGCCGTGTCGAGAGAGGCTTTCATCTTGGCATTTTCATCTTTGAGTTTGTCGACTGAGGCAAGCTTCTCTTCAGTGAGCTTTGTTTTCTCCAAAGCCGCCTTCTGTGCCTCTGCAAGGTCAAGGTCCTTCTTCTTCAAAGTCTCTTCCAGTTTATCTGCAAAGCAACAATGAGAACAGAGTTGAGAATGAGCAGAAAAACAGAGGCAGTCGTCAAAAATTCTCACCAGCCATACCTTTTGCTTCATCCTTTGCCTTCTGCAAATTCTCCTGAGCAAGCTTGAAATCGAGGTTGAGCTGAATCTTCTTTTTCTCTAACTCGGTATAGCGGGCCACAAGCTCGCAAGATTTCTACAAAGAGTCAACCATCGAAAGACATCAAAGACAGATCACTTCCGAGTGACTAAGGAAAAATAGTAGCATTTCTAAGACTACGGTCGAATAAAAACATTCGACAGTAGTCTCGAATTCACCCAAATGGGTGCACTCAGCGTGCCCCCACTGGTTTACCAATTTGGTTCGATCGGTCGACCAAAAGAGGCAAAAAGGTTATGATTCTAAAAACATGGCTAATTGTCAGCGGTCAGCCGCAGTAAAAAAACACAGTTCTTTAGACTATACTCGACTGCACGCAGTCGACCATAGTGTAACATCCCAAAATTCTAAATTTTGGAATGTTATATTAAATATAAAAAAATCTGATTGTTTTTTTGATTGTTGAGTGATTGCTTGTGTGAAATTGAGTGAAATTTGAATCTTTCTGAAAGTTGAATGAGAGGGAATGAAATGATTTTCCCAAACATCCACCTTGCATTTATGATCTCCATGAATTCAAATTCATTTCATCACAAAACCCTAGAGTGAAGATGATATGGCTCTTCCATTTAAATAAATGAAAAGGGTTTTGAAAAGATTTGAATTCCATCTGAAAATATTTCAAATTTTAGAAACTTTATGCAACTCAATGATTTTCATGAGAGAAGATAAAATGACTTCTTAAATTATATGAGATATGAGTTGGAGGTTAAAAAGAATAAAATTGGAAGTCATTTGAAAGTATTTTGAAACTCCCTTTCAAATTTGGAATTATTTGGATTTTATTCAAATTATTTTCTCCTAAAAATAAATAAATGTAAATAAGGGTAAAATGATTCCCTTCAATGGAAAATTAGGAGAAAATAATTTTGAAATCATTTTGGTATTTTTAAAATGATTTTTTTGGATTTTATTAGAGCAGAAACACTCTTTGTTTTATTTGAATTTTTGTGTATTTTATTTGAAGCTGGAATAAAGTTCATCGTGTAGGATATATTTTTCTGAAAATTTTGATATATATATGTCCTATATAAAAATATATATATTATATATATTCCCCCTCTCCCTAATTCAAAAAAAAAGAACCCCCAGGCGCCAGCCAGCCAACTGCTCAGCCGGGCCAGCGCAGCCACCAGCCCAGCTGGCGCCACAAGACACGCCTTGAAACCCTTCGCCTCGCCGCCTCCTCTCTCTCTCTCGCCTCAGGCCGCTGGCTGGGTCCCACCGCCCGATCGCCCCGCCGCGTCTTCTTCTTCCTCCCCACGCCAGAACCACCGCCGCCGCCGCCGGAATCCCGTGATCCTCGGGATCCTCTCCCCGACTCACCCCCTCCTCCAAGAATCGCCCCCCTATATATATACCCCTCCCCTCACCCCGTTCCGCCCCTTCCCGACCCCCGAACCCCTCTCCGCTCGCCGCCATTTCTCATGGAGCTCCGCCTCCGCCACCGCGCCATCATTGTCGCCTAGCCACTCCTCCGTCGTCCCCGAGCCCCACCACCTCCACCAATCGCCTCAACACCGCCCACCGCACCTCACCGAGGACTCGCCCGAGCTCCTGCGCCCTTGAACCGCCGCCGACCACCCGAACGCCACCGCCGCCTCGAGCTTGCCGCCGACCATCTTCGACCACCTCCACCGACGCCACGACCACCACTGGACTGCCGCCGCCCGCTTCATCTCCTCAGCCACTCCACCGACGCCGAAGATCACCGGAGCGCCGCCACCATCGTCGCCCGACGCGCTCGCCGTTGACCACCACCGCGGTGAGCTCCCTCTCCCTCCTCGTCCGTTCGATCTAGATTATACGGTCGTGATTAGATTAGACCGAATATTTAGGTTTTTTTATTAGATCGGTTTAGTGCAGTTTATCTTACGGTTCGTTTAGTTTAGATCGAACCGGGTCTCCCGGTTTTTCTTTATTATCCGCGTCGTCTCTGGTTCTCTTAGTTTGCGAACGTTCACCGTTTAGTCTCCGCAGTGCAAACCTCCAGCGAACCAGGAACAGCCACGTGGCCTATGCCCGATCCGTAGGTTTTTTTTCTCTAGGTCTGTTTTTTTTTCAGAAATAGTTTCTGATTTAGATTGTTAATATCTTTTAGGTTTTAAGACCAAATTGAGTGATTCTTTTTGCATTGTGTCACAAATTTGCTTAAGTTTCTGTTTATGTACTTAGGTTTCAAATTTGAATAGTTTAGATTTGAATTTGATGAAATTTGTTCAAATCACTAATTTGGTCATATTTTGAGTTTTACAAAGTATTTTGATTGATTCCTTTTGCTACTGTTTTATTATGGTTTTGTCTACCCAGTAGCATATACTTCTTTATTTTTACTTTATTTTTAAATTAGGTTTTTAGCAAAACAGTACTGTTTTAGTTATAGTTTTGTTTTTGTCTTTTCTTTATTGTTTTTATTAGTTTTAAATTATTTATTTTTGTCACTTTTGACAAATTTAGTTTTGTTTCTGTTAGTAAACCAAAGAAAATTTTGTTTTTATTTTAAAAAAAATTATTTTATTTAGTTTTGTATGAAAACTTGTTTAGGTCATAGTTAGTGTTTCATAAAAGCTTTTTATTTGTTTCTTTTTGCTATTAAAAGTTTATGAAAAATACTTCCTGTTAAAATTAGTTGTTTTATATTTTCTTTTCAGATTATTTATTATGTTGATATTTTCTTTGTTGTTAAATTTTACTTAGGATAAAACTATTTTTGTGTTATGTCTTAGAGTTTTCTTTAGTAGTTTTGTTGTGTAGTTTTCCTTTGTTTTTATTTGGTGTCCCTTGATTTGCATTTTTATTTGTTGGTTTTATTATGAGTGTTAAAATTGTTTGCTAGGATGTTTGCTTATGTGAATGCTATGTTTGACTATATAGATTTTCAACGGAGTGACGAATAGTTCTACCAAGTCATTATTCGTGAGTGTTGCTATCTTCATCAACTTACCAGGCAAGTTCACTTTGACCATGTTTTTCATACCCATGTGTTTTATTGCATCTAGTGTCATCTTCGCAACAATCCCTCCAGTAGTGACATTGAATCCTTGTAGTTGAGTAGTATGCATGAGGTAGGAACCCATCACCTGTTACCAAGCCCGTGACGTTATTTATTTTAATGCTACGCTATAGTAGACGGGGTTGGTATGAGTGCTCAGGAGTGGTGTGAGAATGGAGGATCTACGTCAATGACGACAACTCCATGATGGAATCTGCAAGGACTGCATCTTCAAGGCCTCAAGACTTCAAGACTCGAGACAAGAATTCAATACACACTCTTTGGGTGAAGGGCGGTTGACGGGCACCTGGAGAAACCGGTGGTTGGCCGGGATGCATGGAGAAGCGCCATGACATCTTGCGGAAAGCTTCACCCAGACTCAAAGAGACGGAAGAATACTTCATGCCCGAAGCTTACCTGCAACCGCAAGTCACTATGGGCTCTGGCTTGGTTGACCTTAGTTGTGACTCTGGCTGGGACGGTGCTAGCAGATGTAGAACTACGGTAGGATTGGATGAGCACCAGACAGTGGTCAGAGGAACTCTTCGGAAAAACCATGTTTCGGTCATCTTGTTCTCAAACACCCTGAAGTGCGAGAACGTAAAAAGAGGGATCGAATCTTGCGGGTAAAGTGTACAAACCTCTGCAGAGGGTTTAAAACCTAATCGATTAGCCGTGTCCCCGGTTACGGACAATTTGAGCATCTGGACTTGGATCTATCTCGGAACTCTCAACGCCGGACTGATAATTTAATTGTGGGCAACTTATGATGATTTGGGCTATGAGACATCGGTTGGCGGAACCATGTCATGATAGAAAACTCCATAGTACAGACTCCAGTTATTCCTTTGATGTAGGGAAAATAAAACCTGCGTTTACGCATAAACAAAATGAATCTGAGCCACAAAGCCATACTGCATATAGTATAGTTATCATCTGTTTTCTCTTATTGTGATCTTGCCGGTACATTCAATCTACTGACCTACGCGGCTGCAATATCATGTTGCAGATATTTCCTCGACGAGTAAGAGTTACGATACAGGCTTACGGTCTACACTCAACCTGCCGATGGCGTTGATGGGACTCCACACCCGACTATTTGTTTTCCGCTGTGAATTATGAGGTATATATCAGTTTTACGTTAATTATACATGTGATTGCACTTTGATATATACATTGATGTATTGTGTGTGCCAAAGATCTTGATCGAGGATGGCACAAAGAACACGTAGGCTTATTTGTTCGAGGTCGGGTCGCTTCTGAGATATGGTATCGAGCACATGTTGACTGTAGGACGTGACCCTAGGAAATGACTTAGTAATATGAAGACCCCAACAGAACGACCTTTGTTTTTGTTACTACTCTCGTAACACCTGATTCCTTTTATCGAACCTTCCTTATTTCAAACTATAGATGGAGAGCTACATTACGAACAAAAGAGAACACTACGAGAAGGTTCTTGGAGGCCCCTTCCTTGTGGAGCTAGTCATTTCTTTGAAGTTACCGATACACGAGATCAAGGCAACTAAGAGGACGTCTAGATCATGGGGAGTCAAGACCCAAGTTTTGGCCGTAGAAGAAGACCCCAAGATCGCAGACATCAGCTTCGCACCATAAATGGTGACTATGATATGGGCATCAACACTGCCGTCCATGATGCTATTGCACGCTTATGCTATCGTCATCGTGCTGCACTAAACGCACACTTCTTTGGAAGGATTGGATGGCAGAAGTTTGATGGAGCAACTATTGCCTTAACGGAAGTGCAAAAGATGAAGTTCTCCCCACTGTTAGTGTACAATCAGGATTTAGAACAATACATCAAGAATCTTCAGATGGACCTCCTGGAAGCCCTATTTGACAATGAAGCACTACGAGAAGAAGTTGAGACTCAGAGACTGAAGGTAAACAACCTGGAGGAGGAGAACCTCGAGATCCCGAGAATGCGTCAGGAACTGAAAAGCAGCAGGACCATGTCTCATGCCAAGACGTTGAGATCCAGAAGCTCAAGGAACAACTTCAGGACATACAGGGTCGTCACAAGAAACTCCGCATCGACAGGGAAAATCTAGCGTAAAAAATTGGAGGAGATTAAGTCCATTACGTAAGAAGCCCCAATGGGGACAATGATCAAGTTCGGTAAATTAGCTTAGTAGTAGCCCACCATGAGAGAAATAAAGATGAACGCTTTCTCGATTTAAGTATCGACCATACCAACTTATGTGGGCGGCTATACTAAAGAATTGATTGAATAAATGAATGCTTGGTTGCTATTATTTTTTTGTGTTTATTGAATGGTTGGATAGATGCGATATTCGTAGGCTTGTTATGTCAACCTTGAGAGACGTAAGTTACGGAAGAATGGTAGAAGGCCTTCATATGGGAAAAGCATCAGGAATTGGAAACTCCCGAGCATTGAAGACCTGAATAAATGAGGACTTAGAAACGAAACCATAGTAGAACGGCCCATTACAAACGGTACTTTTGAGCTAGGATTCTTTTGTTGATGGGTGGGTATTTTCTTTCTCTTTCTATCTCAACAGGACTCAAATCTTGAACCCATGGACAATTGAACACCAAACTTTTACGGGGACAATTGCAATTTCCCCATGGAGATACATTCTTTGTTACGAGTACCCTCTTATCCTACACATGCAGATGACAACCCTTTATGAGTCTTTCCTTAAGGGCCTCAAACGATCATGACCACGACAAGTGATCATGATTACCCAAGATCCTGAAGGACATGATGAAGCATATTCACCTTGAAGGAGATGCAGTCTACAAAGGCTACCCTTCATGCAAAAGGGAGTGGAACTTTGGTATGTGGAGGTACACCTCCACCGCTTTGAAAGGAGTTTGCCCAAAGATGATGGGGCAGTACTTTTTCATCTCACGTGTACCACAAGCAACTTTCTTCGACGCTGTTCGTGAAGCAGCCATGGAAGCCATACGCCAGATCGGAGAAATACTTGAAGCAAGACTCCGTTATACTCAGGAATACCTCAGAGAAGTGCATGCAGAGATGGTGGAGGTGAAGCTCAAGGCCACCATGATGAAACAGAAGATTGAAGATTTCAAGGCGCATGTCGCACAATTCCAGCGGGACTAAAGAATCCTCGAGGAGGATAAATAAATAAAGTTGGAAGTAATGCCTGACCATACCAAACCATGTGGGTGGCAGCATTTGTAACAAAGTACTTTTGGAAGTTGGATTTACGAAAAATGGTTAAGGATGTAATAAAAGATTTGATATGAAAAATAATATGATTTATGGATAAACTAGTGCATTTCATTTTAAGTGTGGTAGTACTCCGTAAAGCCACAAGATCAATGAAGAAAGAAATGTGTTATTCATGACGGTCCATAGAAGGGAGCTGGACCAAATAAGTTGGATTTTGTATGATCATCACCACAAGGGTATGAAGGAAGAAGTACTATTGGATTTACAGGAGATGAATTGTTGGAATATGGAATGATAATCCTCAGAAGGATGAGTTAAACTTGTACAAGAGTTGAAGTGGGCCATAACCCATAGGCCCAGGAGTTAATAAGAAGCAAGCACACTCTTGCTGAAGGAAGATATTTCGGAAGAAAACTCTGAGTTAATCATCCGACATTTTTAGGAGGATACGAAAACCCGAGGGTTGTGAAGACACGTTAGATGTCTTGTTCAGCTTGCAGAAACCATGGATTTATTCGAACTCAGTTCGTCAACAAGAGAAATTCCGCAATGCTTGTGAGTATGCCCAAGTGTTAGAATACGTGATTCGATGTCTCGCATATGTAGTAATGGTTCAAATGCGGGATGGATTGGCCCCATACGGAGACTTCTATCATGAACTATCATATGTTGATGGAAAATCAGAGAGCCTTGAAAACCTTAGAAGAGTGTCGACACGTCAAGCCATAAAACCATAGAATGGTAGGACGATGAAACCCTTTACAGGCAACCGTTGCCAATCGTAGGTTATACGGTGAGATTTAAACTAGGCCCATTTCCTGCAGGAGAAACCATTAATTGTTGACCACCACGAGTATACCGAATAGTTGATTAGGGTTGGCGACAGATCTGTCAGCTCAGAAGACCAAGTCTCGGAAGGAACTCACCATAAATGAAAGGACACGTATTTGAGGAAAAGGTTTTGACCCTACCGGAAGAGCTCCAGTAGAGGAGTTACTTCGAAGTTGTGAGAAGACCGATAGTGTTCACCCTAAGGATGGAGTACATAAGATCTGTTGGAACCATAACCCTGCTTTTAAGTGTGGTAGCACACTAGACCATTCCGATCGATGGAATTGCTGGAAGACCCCCAAACCCTAACCTTTTCTTGCTAGCCTCTTCGAATCTCGAGGACGAGATTCATTTTAAGTGTGGTAGATTTGTAACATCCCAAAATTCTAAATTTTGGAATGTTATATTAAATAAAAAAAATTCTGATTGTTTGTTTGATTGTTGAGTGATTGCTTGTGTGAAATTGTGTGAAATTTGAATCTTTCTGAAAGTTGAATGAGAGGGAATGAAATGATTTTCCCAAACATCCACCTTGCATTTATGATCTCCATGAATTCAAATTCATTTCATCACAAAACCCTAGAGTGAAGATGATATGACTCTTCCATTTAAATAAATGAAAAGGGTTCTGAAAAGATTTGAATTCCATCTGAAAATATTTCAAATTTTAGAAACTTTATGCAACTCAATGATTTTCATGAGAGAAGATAAAATGGCTTCTTAAATTATATGAGATATGAGTTGGAGGTTAAAAAGAATCAAATTGGAAGTCATTTGAAAGTATTTTGAAACTCCCTTTCAAATTTGGAATTATTTGGATTTTATTCAAATTATTTTCTCCTAAAAATAAATAAATGTAAATAAGGGTAAAATGATTCCTTCAATGGAAAATTAGGATAAAATAATTTTGAAATCATTTTGGTATTTTTAAAATGATTTTATTGGATTTTATTAGAGCAGAAACACTCTTTGTTTTATTTGAATTTTTGTGTATTTTATTTGAAGCTGGAATAAAGTTCATCGTGTAGGATATATTTTTCTTAAAATTTTGATATATATATGTCCTATATAAAAATACATATATTATATATATTCCCCCCTCTCCCTAATTCAAAAAAAAAGAACCCCCAGGCGCCACCAGCCCGACCCGGCCCGGCCTTAGCGACCAGCCCAGGCCAGTAGCGCACCAGCCCAGCTGGCCCGATCGCCAGCGCACGCTGAAACCCTTCGCCTCGGTCGCCCGCTCCTCTCTCTCTCGCCCTGTGCCGCTGACCGCTGGGTCCCACCGCCCGATCGCCTCGCCGCGTCTTCTTCTTCCTCCCACGCCAGAACCACTTGCTGCCGCCGAATCCCGTGATCCTCGGGATCCTCTCCCGACTCACCCCTCCTCCAAGAATCGCCCCTATATATATACCCTCCCTCACCCCGTTCTCGCCCTTCCCGACCCCGAACCCCTCTCCGCTCGCCGCCATTTCTCGCCGGAGCTCCGCCTCCGCCACCGCGCCATTGCTCCTGCCCCGTCGTCTCCGAGCCCCACCACCTCCACCAATCGCCTCAACACCGTCCACCGCACCTCACCGAGGACTCGCCCGAGCTCCTGCACCCTTGGAACGCCACCGCCGCCGACCCCCCGAACGCCACCGCCGCCTCGAGCTCGCCTCCGAACAGCTTGGACCACCTCGACCGACACCACGACCACCGGCTGGACTCGCCGCCGCCGCTTCATCTCCTGGCCACTCCACCGACGCCGAAGATCACCGGAGCGCCGCCACCATCGTCGCCCGACGCGCTCGCCGTCGGCCACCACCGCGGTGAGCTCCCTCTCCCTCCTCGTCCGTTCGATCTAGATTATACGGTCGTGATTAGATTAGATCGAATAGTTAGGTTTTTTTTATTAGATCGGTTTAGTGCGGTTTATCTTACGGTTCGTTTAGTTTAGATCGAACCGGGTCTCCCGGTTTTTCTTTATTATCCGCGTCGTCTCTGGTTCTCTTAGTTTGCTAACGTTCACCGTTTAGTCTCTGCGCAGTGCAAACCTCCGGTGAACCAGAACAGCCACGTGGCCTATGCCCGATCCGTAGGTTTTTTTTCTCTAGGTCTGTTTTTTTTTCAGAAATAGTTTCTGATTTAGATTGTTAATATCTTTTAGGTTTTAAGTCCAAATTGAGTGATTCTTTTTTCATTGTGTCACAAATTTTCTTAAGTTTCTGTTTATGTACTTAGGTTTCAAATTTGAATAGTTTAGATTTGAATTTGATGAAATTTGTTCAAATAACTAATTTGGTCATATTTTGAGTTTTACAAAGTATTTTTGATTGATTCCTTTTGCTACTGTTTTATTATGGTTTTGTCTATCCAGTAGCATATACTTATTTATTTTTACTTTATTTTTAAATTAGGTTTTTAGCAAAACAGTACTGTTTTAGTTATAGTTTTGTTTTAGTCTTTTCTTTATTGTTTTTATTAGTTTTAAATTATTTATTTTGTCACTTTTGACAAATTTAGTTTTGTTTCTGTTAGTAAACCAAAGAAAATTTTGTTTTTATTTTAAAAAAAATTATTTTATTTAGTTTTGTATGAAAACTTGTTTAGGTCATAGTTAGTGTTTCATAAAAGCTTTTTATTTGTTTCTTTTTGCTATTAAAAGTTTATGAAAAATACTTTCTGTTAAAATTAGTTGTTTTATATTTTCTTTTCAGATTATTTATTATGTTGGTATTTTCTTTGTTGTTAAATTTTACTTAGGATAAAACTATTTTTGTGTTATGTCTTAGAGTTTTCTTTAGTAGTTTTGTTGTGTAGTTTTCCTTTGTTTTTATTTGGTGTCCCTTGATTTGCATTTTTATTTGTTGGTTTTATTATGAGTGTTAAAATTGTTTGCTAGGATGTTTGCTTATGTGAATGCTATGTTTGACTATATAGATTTTCAACGGAGTAATGAATAGTTCTACCAAGTCATTATTCGAGAGTGTTGCTATCTTCATCAACTTACCAGGCAAGTTCACTTTGACCATGTTTTTCATACCCATGTGTTTTATTGCATCTAGTGTCATCTTCGCAACAATCCCTCCAGTAGTGACATTGAATCCTTGTAGTTGAGTAGTATGCATGAGGTAGGAACCCATCACCCTGTTACCAAGCCCGGGACGTTATTTATTTTAATGCTACGCTATAGTAGACGGGGTTTTGGTATGAGTGCTCAGGAGTGGTGTGAGAATGGAGGATCTACGTCAATGACGACAACTCCATGATGGAATCTGCAAGGACTGCATCTTCAAGGCCTCAAGACTTCAAGACTCGAGACAAGAATTCAATACACACTACTGGGTGAAGGGCGGTTGTGACGGCACCTGGAGAAACCGGTGGTTGGCCGGGATGCATGGAGAAGCGCCATGACAGCTTGCGGAAAGCTTCACCCAGACTCAAAGAGACGGAAGAATACTTCATGCACGAAGCTTACCTGTGCAACCGCAAGTCAATATGGGCTCTGGCTTGGTTGACCTTAGTTGTGACTCTGGCTGGGACGGTGCTAGCAGATGTAGAACTACGGTAGGATTGGATGAGCACCGGACAGTGGTCAGAGGAACTCTTCGGAAAAACCATGTTTCGGTCATCTTGTTCTCAAACACCCTGAAGTGCAAGAACGTAAAAAGAGGGATCGAATCTTGCGGGTAAAGTGTACAAACCTCTGCAGAGGGTTTAAAACCTAATCGATTAGCCGTGTCCCGATTACGGACAATTTGAGCATCCGGACTTGGATCTATCTCGGAACTCTCAACGCCAGACTGATAATTTAATTGTGGGCAACTTATGATGATTTGGGCTATGAGACATCGGTTGGCGGAACCATGTCATGATAGAAAACTCCATAGTACAGACTCCAGTTATTCCTTTGATGTAGGGAAAATAAAACCAGCTTTTACGCAAACAAAACTCAGATCTGAGCCACAAAGCCATACCGCATATAGTATAGTTTATCATCTGTTTTCTCTTATTGTGATCTTGGGGTACATTCAATGTCGATTTGACCTACGGCTGCAACATATCATGTTGCAGATATTTCCTCGACGAGTAAGAGTTACGATACAGGGTTACGGTCTACACTCAACCTGCCGTTGGCGTTGATGGGACTCCACACCCGACTATTTGTTTTCCGCTGTGAATTATGAGGTATATATCAGTTTTACGTTAATTATACATGTGATTGCACTTTGATATATACATTGATGTACTGTGTGTGCCAGCATACTGATCCAGGGATGGCACAGCAACACAGAGGCTTGACCGTCTGAGGTCGGGTCGCTACACATAGTCTCGGGGACTACACCCAGTGGGTGCACTTAGCGTGCCCCCACCGGTTTTACAGTTCCATTCGACTTGGTCCGTCCAGGTCGAGTGAAGAAGATCACAGCATAAAGACTATAGCCGACTGCACGCAGTCGACCATAGTCTCGGGGACTACACCCAGTGGGTGCACTCAGCGTGCCCCACAAAAGTTCAATCGACACACCCACCCAGTGGGTGTACAGATATGGAAATCTCGAAGAAAGCAGTTTCAGATAGTATATCCTAACAAAGCAAGCGACGGTCGACTTACTTGGACATTGCTCGAGAGCTGAACGGCATCATAGGCCGCTGACTAGCCTCTCGAGCCGCTTTCACCGCTCCATCATGATCCTGCTGGCGTATGGCCTCCTTAGCAAAGACTTACTTGGTCTTCCCGGACGTGGTGGGTGGCAAAGAGAGATGGTGGATCAGCGATCGACGAACCGGGTTGAGCACTTGTCGGTGATGCAATGAAAGACACGAGAAGTCCGAGTGGGGTTGCCTCCTCGAAATCAGCGTCTCAGAATCGCCGCGACTTGAGCAGCCTTGCCAAGAAGCGCTTTCTTGTCCTTCCTCTTCCTTAATGGCGCTTCCTCGTCATCATCGGGAGATCAATGACGGAGGCGGAACTACAAGAAAGATTGAAGTAAACATGGAAGTCCAATCGACTAAAAGCTCCGATCCACTAAAAGCGCAACCTCGTAGATCTTACCAAGGTTGGAGGTGGCAGCATCCTCCATTTCTGATCTTCGTGCTTGGCTGAAGTCTCGGAGGTAGCGGCTTGTAGATTTCAAGAATCGGCTGATCGGTCATCAAGTCGACCAAAAGTTCACTCATGTTGAATAAGGAAATACAAGGTTACATTGGTTACCCGGAGATGGTGGGGATGACCATTCGCATCTTAGGCGGGCCTTCGCCCGGCTTTGATGACGTCGCCGAGGTTGCTTGGCGGTTTCTCGGTCGGCGGGAGAAGTTGTCCTAGGTCGTCGGCCGACCGAATCGATGGGCACAACAGCTTTACCACGCCCCGCCAGTCGCGTGCTTCAACTTGGACCTTCCCTCCGAGCGAGGAGGATCGACGTCTTCCTCCTCTTCCTCCTCCTCCTCTTCATCATCAGAGTCATCATCCTCCTCATCCTCCTCGTCGTCGGACTCCCATTCCTCCGGACTCTCACCTCCACTTCCTTCTTCTTCTTCGACGGTTTCCTGCGCCCCGTTGGGCATCGAGTACATCTCAATGGTGACCTAGAAGACAACAAAACAAGGTGAAAGTCAGTCGACGAATTGGCATCAAAACAGAATGAATGCAGCAGAATCACAGTCGGAGATAAGCGGTTATACCTTGTCTGGTTGGTAACTCTGGTCGAGTGGTGGAATCCTCCTAGCTCCGCGAGGATTGTCCTTGTTTCCTGTGATAGCAGTAATCCACTTCTCCAGCGTGGCATCCTCGACCTCCTCTGGATGGACCCGAGTGGTATCATCCATGCCAGAGTACATCCACATCGGATGTCCTCGGTATTGGAGTGGCTGAATACGCCGTCGGAGAAAAACCTCCAGGAGATCCATGCTGGTCACCCCATCGCGAATAAGCTGGACTACACGCTCCATCAGCAGCCTTTACTTGGGCCTTCTCCTCTGGTAACACCTTCGGGAAGATGGCTTGTTCACTCGACTCATGGAGAAAGGAGGGAGCCGGTCTGATGCCCGGCGTCGGCTGGTCTTGGCAAGAAACCAGGTCATTGCCACCCTCTAACCGAAGTCGGGAAGAGTCATAGCCGGAAAGGCGCTCTTCCCCTCATCCGGACCCCGAGTCCCCACACATCTGGATTACTTGGGTCCTCTCGTCATTCGGGCTCGCTTTTCTTCACCGTCCGAGAGTAGCGGTGAATATGTGCTTGAAGAGACCCCAATGCGGTCGACAACCCAAGAAATTCTCGCAGAGCGAAACGAAAGCAGCAAGATACACAATGGAGTTTGGAGTGAAATGGTGGAGTTGCGCTCCAAAAAAGTTCAGAACCCCCGGAAAAAAGGATTTGGCGGCAGAGAACCCCTATCTACGTGGGTGCCGGGAGGACGACTCACCCTCTTCAGCTGCGGTTGCCACTCCGTGCCGGAAGCCTCGCCGACCCATGGGGGATCAGTCCTTCGTTGGCGGATCGGTGAGATCTTTCTCGGTGATGGTCGGCCGGATCCAATCTCCTTGGACACAGCCTGCGGCAGCTTGGACCGCGAAGAGGAACCACCCGGTAGGCGCTCTCCCTTGGCCTTCGCCGCCTTCTTCACCCGTTCGAGCGGCGGTCTTGTCCTTCACCATGGTCGCCGGCGAGAAAAGTACCGAGCTTCACCGGGATGAAGAGCGTGGCGAGAAGGTTTGGAGGCGGAGAGAAGGGAAGTCCGAGGTCGCCTGTTCAAAATACCGACCAGCGCTTTATATGGGGCCGCTTCCGAGTGGCTGACCGGTAGGCCCAAGCAATCCGTCCGCAATCCCGCATAGCGGTAGCGCGCGACGATACGTGGCGAAAAAAGGCGGCGTGAAGATCGAGGCGTCATCGTCTTATCCCATCCGAGTGCCGCGGTTTTCTCCGCTTCGCGCGCTTCCCAAAATTCGGATCCCGCGAAATCCGCTAACCGCAGAACAACTCGTCAGACAACAGATTTCCTCCGATCTGTCGCTCGGAAATCCTCAGGTTCACAAAGTTCACTCGACAAACATGGAGAATGGATCAAGGCGACTGAAAGAGAAGTTGATGCCATCACCAAAAGGTTGTTGATCCACAGTGAGACGCACTCACAACACGAAGAACAGGTCGGAAAGATTATCAACTCCTTCCTCACTCAAACCTCGATCCATTCGGGGGCTAATGATGAAGTCATGTACCTGGGGTAGGGTCATAGACCTGCCCAAAGGTACCCTCCACAAGGAGACTCACAAGAGAAGCAACCTTCCAGTCGACCGTGTAGGTATCCACTCGACAGATTCAAAGACACTCGAATACGAAGACCCACTCGACCACCAGGAGTCCAAGAGCCACTCGGTATCCAAACGGTCTGTAGTTAAATAGTCTTTATGACCTTAATGACACTTTATGTAAGGCATTACCAGTAACGCCTAGCTTTAACACACCTTAAACCCTCTACTACGTGGGATGGCAGGGGTCTTGGCGCACTCTATATAAGCCACCCCCCTCCACAGGTAGAAGGGTTCGCACCCCTGTAACACATACGCAGATAATCCAGTCGACCGCCTCCGGGCTCCGAGACGTAGGGCTGTTACTTCCTCCGAGAAGGGCCTGAACTCGTAAATCCCTTGCGTATACAACTACTCCATAGCTAGGACCTTGCTCTCCACACCTACCCCCCATTCTACTGTCAGACTTAGAACCACGACAGTCATAGCCTTGGTTTCACAACCTAGGAGAGTATGGCGTCTAGCGAGGGAAATTATCACCGTAGAGGTCCTTACTTTGATGGCACTAATTTTGCTAGTTGGAAGCATAAGATGAAAATGCATATTCTCGGACATAACCCGCCGTTTGGGCTATTGTGTGTATTGGCTTGCAAGGTGAATTCTTTGATGGGAGAGAACCGAACCGTGAAGCTAGCGCGGAAGAGTTGAAGATGCTGCAATACAACACTCAAGCTTGTGATATCCTCTTCAATGGCTTGTGCCCCAAAGAATTCAACAAAATCAGCCGTCTTGAGAATGCAAAGGAAATTTGCGATACTTTGATTGATATGCATGAAGGTACCGACTCCGTCAAGGAATCCAAGTTGGATGTGCTCCAAAGTCAGCTTGACAAGTTCAAAATGAAGGATGGTGAAGGTGTCGCTGAAATGTACTCTAGGCTTGCTCTTATCACAAATGAGATTGCCGGCTTAGGAAGTGAAGAGATGACCGACAGATTCATCATCAATAAGATCCTAAGAGCATTGGATGGAAAATATGATACCGTGTGCACATTGATCCAAATGATGCCAAATTACAAAGATCTCAAGCCAACGGAAGTCATTGGAAGAATTGTTGCTCATGAGATGTCACCCAAGGATAAGGAGGAACTTCACAACAAGTCAAGTGGTGCTTACAAAGCCTCATGTGAAGCCCCTACATCATCAAGTGAGAAACAAACCTTCAATGAAGAATTGAGCTTAATGGTGAAGAACTTCAACAAATTCTACAAGAGTAGAAGCAAAGAAAGAAGCTCTAAGTCAAGGTCCTACAATGACAAAAGATCTTCTAGTCGAGGGCGCAATTGCTACAATTGTGGGAGACCCGGACGCTATTCCAATGAGTGTACAAAGACCCTACAAAAGAAGAGAAGATTCTCCAAGAGAAGAAGTAGAAGAGAAGAATCACCACCAAGAGAGAGAAGGAGTAGAGATGATCGTTATGAGAGAAGACCCTCACGGAGAAGCAAGGATTCGGAAAGGAAGGACAAGTCATCAAAGAGCTACACAAAACGAAGACATCAAGCTCACGTTGGTGAATGGGTATCCGGCTCCGACTCCGACAATCACTCCGAGAGAAGCTATCACTCCGAGTCTGAATACACTCAAGATGAAGGTGTTGCCGGTCTAGCACTTGTGCCAACCAACTCCTATGACATATTTGATTCACCAAATGAAGGAATTGGAAGATGCTTCATGACCAAAGGTCCTAAGGTAACACACCCCGAGTATGTTGATTTTAATAGTGATGAAGATGACTTGCTAGGTGATGATGATTTACTTGTTGACAACTCTAGTGATGAATACTATGATGAAACGTAAATTAATCATGCTAATCAAGATGAAACGAATGACAATGATAAGGAGAAGATTGAGCTTCTAACTAAAGAACTAAACACTCTTAAGTTAGCTCATGAAACTATCTTCGAAGATCATCTAGAGCTTTTAAGGGCTCATGAGAAGTTACGCTTTGAAAAGCTAAATCTTGAGCAAGAGCATGAGTTCCTAAAAGCAATCAATGATGATCTCCGTAAGAAAAGTTCTTCTTACATTGCCAAGCGTTTACTCTTATCTACTTACATGCCTCAAGTCAAGTCTAGTAACAAGAACAAGAAAGATTCTTTCTCTAGTAGTAACAATAACAATGCTAAATCCAATATTGTTGCTTCTAGTAGTTCTCTTGATTCCACTAATAATTCTCTTAGCCAAGTTACTCTTGAGCAAGAAAACAGCTTATTGAAGGGAATTATAGAGAAAGGTGTATACAAGAGCCTTGCCGGGAGTAAGCAATGGGAGGAAATTATGCATAAGCAAGGAAGGCACCGGAAGAATCAAGGTGTTGGTTTTGAACGAAAGTTCAATGCCAATGGAGTAGAGTGGGAAGAAGATCAATACCCCAAGACGAAGTTTGTTCCTCAACAAGAGAAGTATGATCCTACTTCCTTCAAGGGAACACAAGCACAAGATGATCTTCCACCACAAGACCACAAGAACAAAGGCAAGGACAAGCTTCAAGAGGAGATTGATGCATTTGAAGAAGCACCTAAGGCCTTGGTCAAGTGGGTTCCCAAGACTACGTCAAGTTCTACTTCATCAAGTACAACTACTACACCAAGGATTCCCATCACGATGATGTGGATCCCGAAGAAGAAGAACTAGAGAGTTCTTGAGGGTGACTCCACCAACATTCTTCACTCATATCATTATGGCAAGGACAAGTGCAATCATCTTCCATATCTTGCACTAGTTCAAGAAGTCGCAAACCCTCATGTTGGTAAGGCAAGGGACAAGGTAACCTAATGTTTTCATGGACATCATTTTGTGTGTGCATCACTCTATGTCTATGGATATACTTGTTTGTTCCTTGTGGGACTAACCCATGTAGGTATTGAAAGTGCAACTCACTCCAAAGGATTGCTCCAAAAGATCTACATCAACATTGAGCATCCACATCTTCAACACCTACATGAAGTCATCATCGACAAAACCCAAGGTTAGTTCATCCCTCTAAGGGGGATCTCATATCTAGGGGAGCTTAACTCTAAGAATTGAGTCAAAGCAACTCTAATGATGTGAACACATAAATGCTTTATGTAAAAGTGGTAACCCCACTTGAGCTTAAACGATGAGTATGACCTATGATCAAATGTTCTCATTTGACTCCTAAGTCAATATACTCATATATAGATGGCCTAGTCATCGCCAATTGTTTGATAGATGCTAGAATTGGTTGTGTATGCTTTGCCACATATTTCATTTGTCATTTTATTGTGTGAGCATGTTGGTTGCATATTTTACTCATTCGAGGACATCCACTTGTTGTTTTGATTGATTGGTTTCTTCTTCTTTGGCCAAGTGGATGGACAAGAATGCCTAAGAACCCTCTCTAGCTATCTATGCTTTTCTCGTCTCAAACTCTATTCATGCTACATCACAAAATTTGATCAAGTCAGATTCGAACCACTCTGTGTGAGGAGCACTCGGAGTCCCGATTCGTCATAGACTTAAAACTTCCAAAACTTCTTTGTGATTTTCGGTCCGACCGATTCCTCCATTTCGGTCATACCGAGATCACTAAGTCGATCTAGGTTTTCATCTCGGTGCAACCGATTTGAACTTCGGTCACACCGAGTTGTTGTAACTGCATATGATTATGCATCTCGGTGCCACCGAGTTGTTCCACTCGGTCACACCGACAGTGACGGGCTATATATTCTCACGGGAAAATTTTGGAAAACTTTCTCCGAAACTCTTCGCCCGCGCATAGCTCGCTCTGCCTACTAGGTCTCCGGATCGTCGACTTCGTCGCGAGCCGCCTCGTGTCGCTGGTCTCCGCCGCCGTCAACGGATTTCTTCTCCGCCGTTGCCGCCGTAGCGAGTTCACCGCCGAACTAGGGTATGAACTTCGATCACGGTGCTATCCTCGTCGATTCTTAGCACATTGTGTTCTTAATGCTTCTTGCCACGATTGAAACACCTCTATCCAGTCAAAACAATCCTTAGAATAGGTGTGATTCGAAAATTTAGGGTTAGGTTTCATGAAACCATCTCGCACCCACCGAGTTGAAAAACTTCGGTCCCACCGATTTGGCTAACGCCATTGCACTAGTAACTCTCATCGACCGAGAATTGCTAATCGGTGTGACCGATTTTAAAACTTTGTGAAACCCTAGCGATCTAGGTGCCATCGAATCGTGACTCGGTCCGACCGAAGTTCACTAGTTTAGGTTCCAAAACTGCTTCGGTATCACCGAGTTTGAAAATTGGTAGATCTGAAATGCTTACGTGGAAAACTAAAACTAAGTTTTTGAATCATTCTTTGCAAAAATCTCTGCATTTTGTGATGCTCATCCACTCTACCTCATCTATAACTATTCACGAGGTCGTGATCGATTAATGCGGCATGTCGGACCAAAGTGATGACAGAACAAGTCGGAAGAGCATATTCACATGAGTGAGGGCACTAGTCCCTCTAGCAGCTCGAGATGAGGGGGGCAAGCACTCCCAAAGAGTTTGCCCAAAGCTGCCACTAGGACAAGGAAGAAGAAAACCCCAGAGTCTGAGGATGAGGATTATGTGGCAGTTGAGGATGAGGCTAGTTAAAAGAAGAAAGTGCTCAAGAAGGAGTACAGCTCAACTGCAGTAAAGCCAGGAATGAAGATCAAAAGGCCTGCAGGAAGACAACCAATGTCCAAAGCCAGAGTCTCCACTCAAGCTTCTTTGGAATCCCAACCCAAAGAGCTTCTTCTTTGAAGGAAAGAAAAGGAAGGAAAGGGTCAAGAAGACCATGGCCAGAGTGATTGGAAAGCCTTCCATGATGGAAGAAGAGGAAGAAGAAGAGGTTGCTGCACCAGCACCCAAGGCACAAAAGCAGATGGGTGATGCTATAAAGTCAGGGGCTGCAACTTCAAAGCCCAAAGAAGCACCCAAAGCTGCCTCCAAGCCCAATAGTGCACCTAAGAGGAATACCAGGAGTATACCAGCTGCTGAAAAGAACAAGGCCCCAGTGCCTGATGTTGCTGCGGAGGAAGATGATGCAGGGCAAGTCCTAAGGAAGCTCAAACCCAAGAGTCCAGACCACAATGATGCTCATCATGTGGCTGAAAACATGAAGATCGGGAAAGACTTAGGGTTGAGGCTATGGAGAGAGTCAGATCCATATGCCACCAGGAGAAGGACTATTGTTGATTACAGGTTCCACACTAAGGAGCAGCAGGACTTCTATGAGACCATCTTGTTGGACAAGAAGCCCATAGTATGTGATATGAGGTGGGTCGACTGGACCTACATACAGGAAAATGAAGAACACTATCATGGAGTGTATGACAGCTTCAGTGCGTGTGGAGTTGCAGACTTTGTTGGGCAGAAGCTCACAAACTGGAATGATGAGCTCATTATGCAATTCTACTCCACATCATATTTCTATCCAGATGGCAGGATAGTTTGGATGTCTGAAGGAACGAGATACCAATCAACCATAGAGGAATGGGCAAGTATGATCAATGCCCCAAAGGAAAGTGAAGATGACTTGGACGTTTATGCCAAGAAGAAGATGGATCACAACTCAATGTCACAGATGTACAAGGAGATCCCAGATGATGAACTTGAGACTTTAAAGTTTGGATTAGTTCATTTTCTTCTGTCAGGGCTGCCAACGATCAACTGGATCCTAAGGCACACTCTGTTGCCCAAATCAGGTGACCACAACATGATCAGAGGGCATGCAATTAATTTTCTACACATATTTGATGTGCCCCAGAAATTCAAGGTCATGAGCCTCATAGTTGAAACTAGGAGCTGTGGATATGCCCCACAAATTCAGGAGTTGATTAACTCAAAGATGGGCACAGGGAAGTATTTGTTGGATAAGGAACACTTAGTTCTCTATCCTGAATTTGAGGACAATCAAGTTGTCATGACTGAGAATGAACCATCATCAGTACAAGCTCAAGAAAAGAAGGAGAAGGCAAGGAAAGAGAAGGCTGCCAAGATGCCAACTCTAGCAGAGGCATCTGAGTACTTTTTGAAGAACAAGCAGAACCAGCTTGGTTACTTGATAGCATTAACTCTGCGGATTGAGAAGGGGTTGGCCACCCTAACTCAAAACCAGGAGAGCACAGGAAAGAATCATGGAACAAAAATTCTATGATCTTGATGTCAAAGTAATCGAGACCCGATCAGTTGTGGAGCAGCTACTGAGGATGACATGCAGGAGAGGAAGGGCGGGACAACAAGCGATGCATTTGCGAGTACCTCGAGCTCAGAGATCAGCTGCAGAGCGATTGCAGACACCAGAGTCACTTCATCTGCTTCAGCTACAGCTCCAGCGCAACCAGCTACAGCACCAACTCCTTCAGCTCCTACCACATCAACTGAAGTCTTCGTCCAAGGAGCCATCTCTACGCCACCAGCAGAAGACCAAGCCTGAGAGACAATATAGTCCTATGCATTTTCTAGGAACTTTTTGGTAACTTGTTGCCAAAGGGGGAGAAAAATGTATAGATCATAGGCTTCGAGAGAGAGTTTGCTTTTGTTCTCTCTTGTCTTCTTGGTTGAACTTTGTTTGCCTTTGATTGCTTGAGATACTATGCTATTACCTATGAGACATTGATGATCATGTGTTTGATCATAAGCTACACTTATGCTTGTTATACGATATTATCTTACTTACCCTTATATGATCATTCACTGTGCTTGGTGATGAGTGCATGTATTCAATCTTTATTATTTTGAGCGCTCCACCAAGATGTATGTGACATGGAAGAGTAGCCCATGAGCCTAATTCCTTGTGCATTTGCAGTCCAAAGCAAATCTTAAAATATGCACAAATTTAGGGGGAGCTCTTGCTTATCACATACTTCTCAAAGCGACGATTTTTTTCAATCTTATTATCATTTTTCGAAGCTTTGACCTATATGTTGTCATCAATTATCAAAAAGGGGGAGATTGAAAGTGCAACTATCCGTAGGTGGTTTTGGTAATTCATAACAACATATAGCTCATTGAGCTAATGCTATTCCAAGACAAATATTTCAGGAAAGCTCAATGAATGGCATGGAATGGATGATGAAAGTGGATCCCTCAAAATATTAAGGACAAAGGATTGGCTCAAGCTCAAAAGCTCAAGACTCTACATTTTACATTTTAGTGATCCAAGATCACAATGAGTCTATAGGAAAAGCCAATACTATCAAGGGGGGATGAGGTGTTGCTTAATGAGCCTCTTGCTTCATGTGCTTAGTGATATGCTCCAAAACCCTCCACTACTTTCTCACATCCACATATGACCTAAACCTAAAGTCAAAATCGGTCCTACCGATTCTTTCTATCCGGCGCCACCGAGTTCAAATGTCATAGCCACTGCCACAAACCCTAGGCAAATCGGTTTCATCGATAGGGATCTCGGTCTCACCGAGATGGGATTGTAATCTCTCTGTTTCCCTTCGTAACGTTTCGGTCTAACCGAAGTGAAAGATCGGTCCCACCGAGATTGCGATGTAAACTCTCTGTTCCCTTTCGTAACTTTTCGGTCTCACCGAAGAGCGAATCGGTCCCACCGAAGTTTACGACCAACTCTACGGTTAGCTAATTACCAAAATCGGTCTCACCGAGTTTGTGTAATCGGTCTCACCGAGATTACGTTATGCCCTAACCCTAACCATATCGGTCCTACCGAGTTGCATATCGGTCCCACTGAAAACCCTAACGGTCACTAGGTTTACTAAATCGGTCCGACCGAGTTCGTTGATTCGGTCCCACCGAGTTTGGTAAATTGCATGTAACGGTTAGATTTTGTGTGGAAGCTATATATACCCCTCCACCTCCTCTTCATTCGTGGAGAGAGCCATCAGAACAAACCTACACTTCCAACTTACCAGTTCTGAGAGAGAACCACCTACTCATGTGTTGAGGCCAAGATATTCCATTCCAACCACATGAATCTTGATCTCTAGCCTTCCCCAAGTTGCTTTCCACTCAAATCTTCTTTCCACCAAATCCAAATCCTGTGAAAGAGAGTTGAGTGTTGGGGAGACTATCATTTGAAGCACAAGAGCAAGGAGTTCATCATCAACACACCATTTGTTACTTCTTGGAGAGTGGTGTCTCCTAGATTGGCTAGGTGTCACTTGGGAGCCTCCGACAAGATTGTGGAGTTGAACCAAGCAGTTTGTAAGGGCAAGGAGATCGCCTACTTCGTGAAGATCTACCGCTAGTGAGGCAAGTACTTCGTGGGCGACGGCCTTGGTGGGATAGACAAGGTTGCTTCTTCATGGATCCTTCGTGGGTGGAGCCCTCCGTGGACTCGCGCAACCGTTACCCTTCGTGGGTTGAATTCTCCACCAACATGGATGTACGATAGCACCACCTATCGAAACCACGATAGAAACATCCGTGTCTCCAATTGCGTTTGAATCCTCCAAACCCTTCCCTTTACATTCTTGCAAGTTGCATGCTTTATTTTCCGCTGCCTATATACTCTTTGCATGCTTGCTTTAATTATGTGAAGATTGCTTGACTTGTGCAAAGATAGCTAAAATCTGCCAAAGTCTAAAATTAGGAAAAGGTTAAGTTTTTAATTGGTCAAGTAGTCTAATCCTCCCCCCCTCTAGACATACTTCAAGGTCCTACACCAGCGCGATACCTCTACGGCTCACGTATGAGCGGCCCCATGACCCCGCTCGCCTCGGCACTCGCTGCCATGGCCTCGCCGCTGTGGCCTTGATTCCGGCGCCCACATCCCCACGCGCAGATTAGCCCGCCCCGTGTGGCATGGGCAGATGACAGCCGGGGCCCACACCCAAAAATATTAGAACAAAAATATATATTAAAATTAATTAGTTAGTTAATTGCTTAATTAATTAATTAACTTGATTAACTTTGTTTAATTAACCTAATGAACGTATTGGTCTATTTAAACCTGCTTAATTAAACTAGTCTATGATAGTGGGTCCCACTGCACCGTGTTGACTAGTCAACTACACTATTGACTGCTGACCTCGTGATGACATCATGCTGATGTAATAAGTCCATTTTTTATTTAATAATTTTAGAATTTTGTTGAAACTTTGAAAATTAATATAAAATAATCTATAACTCGGATGAAAAAGTTTTATATATGAAAGTTGCTCAGAAAGACGAGACGAATCCGATTACGCACTCTGGTCATCTTCCACAGGTCTAGCATAGCGAACATGGAACCATCCCCCTTCGTTCCATCTGTCCGAAAAATGCAAACTTTGGAAAAACATTCCCACATGTTTTTCCCCTTCGCTAGTATCGTGTAACACTGCGTTAGAACACCCCTAGCGCTGCTTTTTGTGTTGTCATGCATAGTATTGCACTTGTTTGCTCTGTATTTACTGTTTCTTCCCCCTCTTCTTCTCTCCGGGAGACCCTGAGACCGTTGCTGATGTCCCTGTGATCGATTACGTCAACGACGACCCTTCTTTCCTTTAAGTGGAGCTTCCAGGCAAGCCCCCCCTTTGATCTTCCCGATATCGCCCATCCCATTCTCTCATGCTTGCATTAGATTTTTCTACTGTAATTGATTGCTCCTATTCTGATGCATAGCCTGCTTTTTTAACATGCTCATTGTACCTTACCTGCTTATCCTAAACTGCTTAGTATAGGTTGGTTAGTGATCCATCAGTGACCCCTCGACCTTGTCCCTGTTGCCCCTGCTTCATCATCGATGACCCGATCAACGTGATCGACGACCAGAGCCCGACACCTCACATCACATCACACCCCCTTTGTTGCTCGACTCTGCAGAGATACTATCGAGTGCCCAAGGTGATACCTCGTAATTCACTCCTGATGATAACTCTGTAGTGTAGCTATTCGGTTGTGGTCATCGAGGGTTATTCCTCTTTCACCACTCCCGGTATGACTCTCGTGCAACCCCTCAAGTGTGGACCTCGAGGGTGATTCCTCCTATGTTCACATTGATGGTTACATCGAGTGGAATCCACCGAGGGTGATTCCTCGGGTTTTCCTCCTTGATGTTTTGGACACACGGTTACCCGGACTTTACTTGAGACCATTTTTGAAGTCGGGTCGGCCATGAGGGGTACCCACGAGTTGATGTGAAAGTCGGGCGGGCCTGTAGAGCACCTGTGAGTTTTCTAGGAGGCATGGCCATGCATTCTGGGCCCTTGCCATAAGTCCACGAGACGGGGCGACTGGGTCACATTATTGTGAGACTCTTCTCGTCTCCACGAGCCCCCAATGCACTAACATGTTTGGGTATTTGTCCTGAGTTGGCCTCTGGCCTTTACGCACTAACCACCACACGGGAATAGTTATGGGCCGCGGCATCGCAGTATCAATCGAAGCTTTGTCAGATGACCAATTCAGCATTGTGGCACAGTCGTATCATGCTGGCCATCCAAGTCGGTGCTCGTATCCACCCTGCTCACAACGACCCGGAGTGCAACGGGCAATGGGCCCAAGACCCTAGAGTGCTTAGGATATAGACCGGGGGGACCTCTCTGCTGAGCCGGTAGGGCTGCGACATGTTGATCTTCCGAGGACGGGCATTGACCCAGAAAGGTGTTCCGGCCAGAGTTATCAAGCGTGTTGGGTAACATGGTGCACCCCTGCAGGGAAGTTATCTATTCGAATACCGTGTCCACGGTAATGGACGTTCAGACTCGTATCCTGATCTATTACAACTAGAAATGGTTACTTGAGACATGCGATGGATATGTGGCTTCAAGATTGCTTTCTCGCAGGGAGTGAGGAAGGATCTCTGGGCATTAATGCTACAACATGCTTGTTAAATATTAAAATGCTATTATGTACTCTTCTGAATGCTGCAAGATGCTTGGAGTTGCTTGAAGATGCTAGTCTTCGATAGGCTAGGCCTTCCCCTCAATTCTGGCATTCTGCAGTATAGTCCACAGATACAACCCTTCCATTTGATACCAATGCATTCTTAGTATAGATATGATGCTTATGAGTACTTTGGATGAGTACTCACAGTTACTTTGCTACCCATTTCCCCCCTTCTTTCTTCTTTCCGGTTGTTGCAACCAGATGATGGATCCCAGGAGCCAGATGACTACCCCGTCGTCTACTACTACATGGAGACCGTCGACAACCAGGAGTAGTTAGGCAAGAGGCCTTGCATCTTCGATCGTGTTGCTTTTGTGTTAGCCTTCTTAAGGCACTCATGTTTAACTTATGTCTGTACTCAGATATTGTTGCTTCCGCTGACTCTTCTGTATCGAGCTATGTATTTGAGCCCTCAAGGCCCCTGGCTTGTAATATGAAGCTTGTATTATTTTATTTGTGTCCAGAGTTGTGTTGTGATATGTCCCGTGTGTCCCTAATCTTGATCGTATACATTTGCATCTATGATTAGTGTACGGTTGAATCGGGGACGTCACAAAGCACACACCATTTAGAACCAAGACGAGCACCCCAAAAAAAGGTTGCCCAAATTCCAAGAGCAAGCAGTTGTGGCACTCGCACATTTCGCCTGAGCTTCTCGTTCTCGGCGTCCTTCTCCTGGCGTCCAGCAACTCGTCCTTGTACTGCTGCCGATGCGAATCTCAGGGCCTCGACCATATGAAACCACACGGGAAATCGCAAAGATGAGCGGACGGAATTACTTCTTAGTGGTCTTCTTGTTGATCATCTTAACAGCGGAGAACTTTGTGCCCTTGCTCTTCGACTTCCTAATCCTCCGTTGAACCGAATCCGTAGCACCAGATGCAGAGGCGGAGGCGGCTTGCCAATCAGCTATCTAGATTTTGATAAATACATTGAGCTATCTACATTTATCTTTACAACATAAATACAGTATAGTTGGCAAGCATGTGCTGACCTGCACTAAAGGAACATATAATTCAGCTGATCCTTTCAGCACATGAGACCTTTAGAATAGTATAATTCTGCAAAGTTTGATTTAAGTAATACATCTCTTTTCTTAATGATGATAGTATCTACAACCGTCAGTATGATACATTGCTCTAACGAATGTTATCGCAGCGTCTCATAGGTATGTCGTGTAACCAACAAAGTTTAATTTTGTTTCAAATTTTAAAATTGGCTCACGTACCTTTTTCATTTTTGAGCGCCAACAGACCGTGACACTTGAAGAAATGGACGCGCCAAATCTTCGGCGATCTCCTTTACATGATATCTCTAATGTTGATCATCATTCCCAAATGACTCAAATGCCAGTGCCAGGTAATTGCGCATAATTGTTTATGGTTTATCACATTGGGTCATACATATAATTGATATGATTTTTCCCTGACAATTGACTACAACAGTCATGACCTCGGAAGCTAAGAAACTACGAGAGTGCAAGAGACCTGAGCAGATGGATGCGAGAAATGTCCAACAATGACCTATTCGTGATATCACCAATATTGGCCAACTCCCCAAAGGGAGTCTAGGTATAACTCACTAAAAGTATCTACAACTGGACCCCTCCAATCCGTCTTAAACGCACGGGCAGGCCACCCGGTCACTGCCCGATCATGATTTTTTGACCCAGACGGGCCTCTCAAACGGCCCTCAAACACCCGGGCTGACTGGCACCCCCCATATACAGCCCAAATATGGGGCGGATATAGTGGCTCTCAGGCACGCCCGCCATGTCGGACCCGGCCCACGCTGGCCCACCCGTCCCCACATAAAATCCTCCCCATCCGCTCGCCGAACTGAACCCTAGCAACTTCACTCCCCTTCCCTCCACTCCCCTCCACCACCCAAGCTTGTCTCTGGCTCCTTCCGGTCCTCTCCGGCATGGCGGGCAGCAGATCAGAGTCCTTCACCTCCAGATCCGTTGACCCCGAGCTCATCTCGCGTAGCCCCGAGGAGGAGATGGTCGTTCGGCTTTCGCTCCGCCGCGCCCGGGAGGAGGCCCGTGGACGGCTGCGCTCGGAGTCCATCCATCGAGAAATCATTGCTTCCGCCCAAATGGGGTGTGGATCCGGTGCTAGGTCGGCCATAGTTGCCTCGCTGGTCCGTCTGGAGTCCGAACGCTCTGGCGGACGCGCAACCCCTCCGGTAGCGCACCGAGCACCGAGACGCACCATGGGCCTCGCCCGACGAGGCCATGGAACGACGTGCCCGCCATGCAAGGCACCGGGAATGGGAGGCGGCGGCAGCCCTCGCAGCAGCGGATGTCGGCGAGGCGGGGTCGCATTCTCCAGTGCCCGTATGGCGCATCAGTCCAGGCGCCGCAACTGCATCATGGTGGACGTCGGTGGCTCGTCCCCGGATGGATCCATCATCGATCTGACATCCACCGGCACCGTTCGGGTTCTGGTTTCTGACGAGGAAGAGTAGGGCATGGGAGACGGCGGAGCCTTGAGTCCCGTGAGCCAGCTCGTGTCCCATGTCCTACCCTACCTTGCCGGCGACCGGCCCAACACTCTGAGGAGCGCAGCCGGCCGCCGGACATGGCCAGGGCGGAGCCGGGCGAGCGGGGAGCGGAACCGGACGAGCTCCGCGTAGATTAGGTTTCACGTTGCATGTAATAATATGGATTTGAGGTTTCTAATTTGAGGTATCCGGATGTGGAATGCGTTTTTTGAGGGGTGACCGGTCACTGTCCGTGGACGCGCCCGGGCGCATCCGCGGGTTTTTGAGGGGTCGGATTTGCCAAGTCCGGCTATAGATGCTCTAAAAATAGTGAAATGGGCTGATGCAATTTATTGTGTTGTTGATGGAATCCATTAAGTGAAATAACCCATTTGAAGGTTTTATTACTGAAGCTATCACTATCAAAGCATATACTAATATGTTTTTGTAGATATGTTTGCCTGTGAGCATTGTATTCCATGCCATGTAATCAAATAAACAATATGTACATATCACTAGGAATTAATTGGGGACTACTTATTTCCTAGAGGGTATCACTATGAGTCAGAACGTTTATTATTGTGAATCCATATTTTGGAATGGTAAATCAGAAAGTTCTTGGAGCTATTTCAGGCTAAACTTGTACAAACCGTATGTACATGTCATATTTTAAAATTTGGTTCCCAGACTTTCTAATTACATATCCGATGCTTAACATTCATCATTGTAAATGTACATTTAATTGTAAATCAGAAAGTTGTTTCATATGCTAATGTTCATTAATTGTGGTGTTTACGTACTTCAATATAGATGTGATTTACATGCAAAAGTTTTTGTGATCTTGAAGAGAATCACAAAAGTTGTATCTTTTTCAGAAAGAACTCGTTCATATCTTTCGTTTCCTTTTTCACGTTGGGCAAAATAGGCCGCAGATCATCTTCATATCTTTCAGTACAACAATGTATTGAGAGAAAACGAAAAGAGATCTGCTCCATACAGGCTCGTCCATCACCGATAACCAAGGAACATCAAGAAGTAAAGCAACTGGATCTAGGTATGAACATCGTTGGATCTTTCTCTTCTCCGCGGGTGTAATAATTATTAGATTGGGAACAACCAAATTCTTTATCTTCGAATATTCCTTTGATTTCTGTGCATATCTAAGGGAGAAGTCAATAGAAAGCACTTACATAGGTTCCATTGATTTATGTGCATGTCAAAGGTTCTGTTGTTTCCCATCTCTTTTGGGAAGCTGCCTGTCAAACTGTTCCACATAAAATCCCTTCATGAAAAAACAGATTTGTTTAATGGACACGATTAACCTCCATACGGCAGGATTTTAGCGGCAGGCACGCACTATCGCGATCCACTTCTCCCGTCCTGCTGCGGTCGGACTTCTCTGCTCGATCCCATCACTTTTCCCGCTTCTTTTTTATTTTCTGACGTGGTAAATAAATGGAGTAAAAAAGTGAAAGAGGTAGGAGTCGAACTCACCACCTCTTGGTTCAAGATAGCTTGTCATATCCACCTGATCTAGCTTCAAGTTGTGATTACTAAGAAGGTCGATAAAACTTTGTACTGCTACAGACGCGACCAAAAGAATAAGCCATTTTTGCTTTATTTCTTTTTATCATTTTTCTTTTTTGCATTGTAATTCGTGCATCACAGACATGATAACTCACGCACAAATGGTAATTTTTTGACCCTAAAAGTTGTTGTAATACACTCTGATAACTTAAATGTAAAAGAGCTTGCTAATTATACGCCACGAACTTGATAACTCACTCACAAACATTATGGTAACTTTCGCCCCGAAGAAAAAAATGTTGTTGTAACACATCCCAATAATTTATGTTTAAAAAAGAGTATGATAATTTATACGTCACGAATCTGATAACTCACGCACAAACACGATGGTAACTTTTTTGACCACATGAAAAAAGAGTTGTTGTAACACATCTGAATAAATTCTCTATAAAAACATGGTAGTATATATGCCACGAACCTGGTAACTCATCCATAGGCGATGTTGTGCTTATATTACCATGCTATCAGGTCTGTATTACGTTTTGAACAACCATTTTTCTCAGATTAAAGTTATGAGCGTGTTTGTACCTAAATTATCAGGTCATTGTCCTAATATTACCAAGCTATTTATACAGAAGTTATCGCGGATGTGTCTTCAAACATTTTTTCCTAGATAAAAATTCTCATGGTGTTTGTACCTAAATTATCATATCAGCGGTGCATAAAATATCATGCTATTTATACAGAAATTAGCAAGGGTGCGTTTCAAGCACCCCTCATGTTGAAAATGTTACCACCATGTTTCTATCTAAAATTATCAAAGTCGCGGTGCACAAATTATCATGTCATTTACACAAAAGTTATCGGAGTTTTCAAAGGATAAATTTCCCTAGTCAAAATTATCAACTCTATTGTGCGTATATTACCGCGCTATTTGCACAGAAGTTAACAGGGGTATGTGTCACGCCCAATATGCGACCCTATCCAAAAGGAACTCGAAGGTCCCACCAAGGATAGACCCGCATATTGAAACGCTTTTGCAAGGTGGATATCATTACATCAACATTACATAATAGATGGGGATACATACATAAGGCACAAATGCCACAAGAATACATCAACATCATACACAAGAAAACAACATCCGACTATGGATGAAACATAAACAGGAACTCAAACGACATCCACCCTGCTAGCCCAGGCTGCCGACCTGGAACCTATCCCCTGATCGAAGAAGAAGCAGAAGAAGAACTCAAAGCAAGCAAGCATCGCTCTCGCGTCATGATCATCGCATAACCTGTACACGCAATCGGTGGTGTAGTAAATCGTGAGTCATGAGGACTCAGCAATCCCATTACCATGGGTATCAAGACTAGCAAAGCTTAAGTAGGAAAGGAAGGGATTAAGTGGTGAGGTTCCAGCAGCGGCTAAGCATATCTGGTGGCTAACATACGCAAATGAGAGCGAGAAGAGAAACAAAGGAACGGTCGTCAACTAGTAATGATCAAGAAGTGATCCTGAACTCCTACTTACGTCAGACATAACCCGTAAAACCGTGTTCTCCTCTCGATCAACCCGAAAAGAGACACTCACAGTTACGCACACGGTTGGTGTATTTTAGAAGAGTTTGCTTCAAGTTTACTACAACCGGATATTAACAAATTCCCATCGCCACATAACCGCGGCACGGCTTTGAAAGTTCAAACCTGCAGGGGTGTCCCAACTTAGCCCATGATAAGCTCTCGCGATCAACGAAGGAATAGACCTTCTCCCCGGGAAGCCCGATCAGTCTCGGAATCCCGGCTACAAGACATTTCACAGCAATAAAACAAGACCAGCAAAGCCGCCCGATGCGCCGACAATCCCGATAGGAGCTGCACATATCTCGTTCTCAGGGCAACACCGGATAAGCGAAAGCGTCTGAGGAACCGGCGTAACCCATGTTGCCAAGGGATGGTTCCAAGACGGTGCTCTAGTTTGGACCAACACTTAGACAAGCATTGGCCCGGGGGCTGAATAAAGATGACCCTTGGGTTAATTACTCCCAAGGGAAATATAGGTGGTGGTGAGGCAAATGGAAAAACCAATGTTGGGCCTTCTTTGGAAAAGTCTTATTCAAAGCGAACTGTCAAGGGGTCCCATATATCACCCTACCGCGTTATGGACGCAAAATCAGGGAACATAATACCGATATGACGGAAACTAGGGCGGCTAGAGTGGAACAAAACACCAGGCATAAGGCCGATCCTTCCACCCTTTACCAAGTATATAGATGCATTAATAATATAAGATATATTGTGATATCCCAACAAGTAAACTTGTTCCAACAAGGAACAACATCTCCATGTTCCAACAAGGAACAAAACTTCATCTTCACCTGCAACTAACAACGCTATAAGAGGGGCTGAGCAAAGCGGTAACATAGCCAAACAACGGTTTGCTAGGAAGGGTGCAAAAGGTTAGAGGCTGACATGGCAATTTGGGATGGCTTGATAATCAGGTAATAGGTAGCGCAGCATAGCGATAGAACGAAACAACTAGCATAGCAATGATAGTAGTGAGATCCAGGGTAGCTGTCATCTTGCCTGAAATCCCGCAAGGAAGAAGAACGAGTCCATGAAGAAGACGAACGGATGAAGTTTAACCAAGCGTGAGCGAACGAATCCTCACGATCGCAACGCAACAGGAACTAACAAGAAGAAGCACACAACATAGGTAAACACACCACACATGAACATGACAAGATGCACAACAAACATGATGTGTGACAAATCTAGATGAAGCTACTCATGGCAAGAGATGATGCAAACAAGAGCAACACATCAAGGCAAGTTTAAATGAGGCCGGGAACAACATATAACAATTCCGGTAAGTCCTCATATGCAAATTTCGAAATTGGTCCAGATCTGAATAAACCTTATGTTCAAGTTGTTAAACAGCAAGTTAAGATGCACCACGATGATCTACACGAAATTCTAGTCAAGTTACATATAAAGTTCATTTAATTGAGACTACGGCCTAGAAGATATGAGCAAAACAAGATAAGCATGGCATTGCTGCAAAAAGCATACAAACGTCAAGCAAACACCTCAAAACAAGGATGCAACATGATAATATGAAACTACATGCAAAATCAAGCAATTTTCATATAGAGCACACTCAAAACGGAGCAACGGTGCAACACATACACCCTATACAAGTCATAACAACAATCTGTCCAAAACAGCAACTAGGCATATTGCAAGCATCAAAACAACATGCTACATGACCTCAACAAAATAACAAAAGGCATGGGCATGATTTACAGGTAAAGCATGACAAAACATGAACACTGAGCTAACTCCAGAAATCACTAGAACATGCTCAAACACACATGGCAAGATTGCAAATAATAACAGTTCAGACTTTAGCAGAAAATAACATCAGGTTGCAATGTTTGGATCTATCAAACAACATGTTACAGCAAGCTAACAAGTCAAACTAGAGCATAGCATGAATCTAATAAATGCATAGAACAAAAGTCCTTTACTGACCATGAGCCAAAAAGGATCAGAAAATATGATAGCACCCATGTAAACATGGCAAGTTAAATTACAGATTTAAACATGGCAGGAACAACAATAAGTAGGCATGTTGGTGAGCTTGAACCACTCACCACAGAGCAATACATGGCATGGCAAGGCAACTCACGGTAAGAAGACATGTTATAGAAACTATACATGGCAAGAACAACATCATAGCATACACGGATCAACTACAACAACCTTGGCAAAATTGAATAACATGTAAACAACCTGCCAGGAAACATTTTATAGCAAAAGTAGAGCTCGATTGACTCAACCTATGGCACTCCATAATTGCAAACAAGGGCATGGATGGATAGAGCAAGACATGTAGAACAAAACATCCTTAATGAAGTATCTCAAAATAAGCATGGATCTCTCTGTAACATCAAGTTAACATGGCATAAATATATAACATAATCTGCCAGGAAAACAGCAACAGCAAGTACCCTACTTAACAAGCTTGATACACTCACTACACAACTCACATAAATACATGGCAAGCACCCCTGGAAAGATGGCATGGCATATGACAAAACACATGAAGGACTCAAGTTCATAGGATGCACACATCAATCATGGCAAAAATGACAAAAGTGCAAGTTCTGATAAGAATCTGAAACTAACATCACATAGCACTCTTCTAACAGCATTTCGGGCATCAAGATGAACTCAAATGAAAATGATGCAATGAGATGAAATGATCTACTCATCGAGGCGAACATTTTGACATATTACACGTGCAAAACGGAGCAACGATGACAGAGATATGATGCGATGAAAATGCATGAAAATAATCACAAACTCGGGGACAGTAGATTTGGAGGGGGAGAAGAAAGTCAACCGGCGCGCGGATCGAGGATCGCCGGACCGGGGAGGCGGATCCGGGGCTCCTCCGGCCGGATCTCGCCGGATCCGGCCGGCGGCGAGCCGGAGGGGCGACGAGGAGGCGCGGGGGAGGCCGGCGGATGGCGGCCGGGCGGCAATGAAGGCTGCGAGAGGAGGAGGTGGCGGCGGGAGGCAGCAGCGCCGCCGCTTCAGCGGTGGAGGCGAAGGCGGCAGCAGGGCGGCAGCTGGCCGCGCGAGGCGGGCGCCGGCGGGCGAGGCGGAGGCCCGGCCCGCGGGCGGCGGGCAGCGGAGGCGGCGCGCCACGTGGCAGCCCGATTGGCGCTGGGCGGCGGCGCGATTCCGTCCGCCGGGACGGACATGTCCGCGCGCGCGACGATTTAGGGTTTCGGATGGATTTGACCGCGATTTCGGGAGGAAGACATATTTATAGGTAGAGGGAGCTAGGAGAGTCCAAATGAGGTGCGGTTTCGGCCACGCGATCGTGATCGAACGACCGAGAGCATGGAGGGAGTTAGATGGGTTTTGGGCCACTTTGAAAGGGTGTTGGGCTGCAAACAAAGAGGGCTTTGCGGTTACCGGTTAACCGTTGGAGTATCAAACGACCTCCAAATGATCCGAAACTTGACAGCGGTCTACGGTGCTATACCAAGGCCGCTTGACAAACCTCGGTCCATTCCGAGACCGTTTAACACCCGCACATGGAAAGAGGTAAAAGGGAGCCGGGAGCATAGGAGTGCGATTGCAAAAGCGGACAACGGGGAAAATGCTCGGATACATGAGACGAACACGTATGCAAAATGAAATGCGCATGATGACATGATATGAAATGCAGATGATGACATGGCAAAGAGAGACACGCAAGCACATGACATGGCAAAGACGGCGAATAACTGGCAGACACCTGGCGCATCGAATCCGGGGCGTTACAGTATGGTTTTCAACAAATTTTATATCGGGATAAAAAAAAGAGTTATCACGGTGTTTTTACATGAGTTATCTGCTCGCTTGTGTGTATACTACCAACCTATTTACATAGAAGTTATCAGGGTTGTTTTTCAATAAAATTTCTCCGGTCAAAAGGTTACCATAGTATTTGTACGTGACCTATCACCTTTGTTGCGTCTATATTATCATGCTTTTTACACACAAGTTACTGGGCTACATTAATTTATATTTTTTGGTTAAAAAGGTACCATGGTGCATGTCTGCGATTTATTGGCTTTGGTGTGCTTTTTTTCATAGAAGTTACCGAAGTATGATTTCAACAACTTTTATTCTAGGGCCAAAAACATGGAAGGTATATTACCATGATGCATGTACGTGAGTTACCATGCTATTTAAGAAGCTTATGGAGAAAATAAAAAAAAAAACTTTGCTGCTACCGTTTATGAAAGGACATGTACTGTGATAGTATGATTTATTTCACAATAAGCACAACCTAGTGCGATGGTTGTTACAACAGCGTTGATGCCAGGGGTTTTGAGTTCGATCCCAGTAGCCATCACTTTTGTTTTTGCGGGAGTGCTAGCAGGAACCGGAGAAAAAAAAACGCTGCACAGGAAACTGCCTAGAAAAACGGATCCAACGCAGCGGAGAAGTTAGCGGAACCGGAAACTGCCTGCGCAGCGGAGAAGTTAGCGGAACGTGCGAAACAATCCTGAAATTGTGGATTAGATCAAACTCCATGCGAGCGTACGATGTGAATCGAACGACGTGGAGGTCGTTCGGACCTGTTGCAATTTTCCTGCCGGCAGAAAAATAGTTTTCTCGTTGTTTAATATAAGTGAGAATATCTTCAAATTAAATATAACAGCTGCAAGAGCTCATTTCAAAAACTATGTACAATAAAAACATAGAATGAATAAGCATACATGTAGGTTACTATTGTACAAAAACTGTAAGACAGAACATCTTCAGATTAAAGATTACATATTACAGCTGCAAAAACTATGGTACAAAAACTATAATAGCTGCAAAAACTATGTTTAATATAATTCAGAATATCTTCAGATAAATATTGCACATAAAAAAACTAACAGCTGCAGGAGCTCTGATATCAGATCTGCTCATTTCAAAAAATATGATAACCAGAGCCATAGAATGAATAAACATATGTGTAGATACAATGAATAGGTTAGATAGAAATTTGCATGCTTTAAAAAAATCAAAAAATGGCTGAAGGAAGCAACCAATCTTGCGCTACGAATGAATAAGCCTTGTCCGTCTCCATCTCCAAGCTGAAGGAAACCACCAATCCGGCATCTCTCAACTAGTCTTCTTCGGTGCGCAGCGCAGACATCCCGAATCAGGGCACACCCTGGTAAATTCCCTCCGCCGGCATGCCTACTTGGACTCTTGTGCTCTGGAGGCGTCCTCATCCATAGAACTGCCACATAATTACGTGTTGCCTCCTGCCGCCCAAGGGGAAACACCTGTTCTCACCTCCCTCTACCAGGCCATGTTTTTCTCATCACGACACATACGGAAAACAGATTTTCCCGCGGCACGCACGGGATCTCCAGGTTTTCCTTTACCATGTCAATAACTGTAGTATTGATGTTTTGTACTGGCACGATTTTGTTTGCCCTCTACTTTAAATCTGCGGTGCTGAACAGTCGACGAAATATCATCACGACCTGAAGCAACCCGCGCTGCGATCGTCCCGTTGTCGATCAGTCCAGATCGAAGCAACTGATGGCAGAGGATATCATACGGAAAACATATTTTCTTGCGGCATGCACGGGATCTCCAAGTTTTCCTTTACCATGTCCAGATCGAAGCAGCTGATGGAAGAGGTTATCATTGCATGCAGCTGACGACCACGGAACCCGAAGCGACCTCGTTTGAAGGGGTAAAAGGGCATGCAAATAAATTCCGTTTGGCTACCCATGTTTGGCGAGGCAGATCGCTAACCGAGGAGCGCAAGGTCCAATTTCTTCTTCGTCATAAACAAAAGAAAACATGCCTATTTTAAGTAAGCGATAACCGCAAGCAGTCCAACACTGATCATATGTTTGGAATTCTAACACTGATCATGCAATTCTAACACATGAAGTGCATAATTCTAAATAAGATACTAGCTATCTTCAGGCTGGAACCGCAAGCAGTCCAACATTAACGACCGTATTTCTAAAAAATGAAAAAAATCTTGCAATCTTGATATAAGAATTCTATCTTCAGCAGCATCACAGATTTTGCTATTTTATCTCATGTTTAAATCAACAATAGTTATAAAAACAGGGTACACTCAGTCTACAATCTTGATATAAGAATTCTAAGTACTCCATATGAGAGTATATAAACAGGAGTATGCAAAGAGTATATAAACAGTGAGCAAGTATGCAAGCCCTGCATGTTATATAAACAGGAGTACAGTCAGTCTACAATCTTGTCCTATTGGAGTACAATCTTGTCTTGTAGGAGTACACAGAAAGATCCATTGTTAATCACAACTTCTTCAACAGAACAGAGGTCTACAAAAGCTTTATTTTCAGATACAATGGAGGTCTACAAAAGCTTTATTTTCAGATACCACTAACAAGTAGCCACAATGCTTTATTTTTCAGATACCACTAACCATGGATTTTTAATTATAGATATAATGGAGGTCTACAAAAGCTTTATTTTCAGATACCACTAACCAGTAGCCACAATGCTTTATTTTTTAGGTACCACTAACCTTGGATTTTTAATTATGAGCACGCAAGCATAGGTGATTACATAAAAAAACAATTGAGCATATCTATCCCATCAACAGCAACAACATATTCGAACATCAACAGCAACAGAGTAGTTTTTTTGCGGGGAACATCAACAGAGTACTTGAACATGAACAACATTTGCTCTATCTGTGCTTGCAAAATGGTGATTTACTATTGTATACACGCATTGCAAATTCTTTCACAACTATCTGTACTTGAACACCAACAGCATAGTCCAACATCAACACGCATTGCAAATGGCGAATTACAGAAACAGAGTTCAGAACACAATTGACAGAAAGGTACTTGTACAAGTATACCTGCTCTCTATACTTGCAGCTCCGCTCAATGAAGCCCTGCCACCACCAGCTGACGCAGGCCAGGATGGCCAGAAGAAGTTCGTCGGGTAAAACTGCCGCACCAGCAGTAGGAGAGCTACCCATCGCCCTGGACCGCTCCAGGAAGCAGCCGGAAGAACTCCACCGGGAAGCATTCGTCGTCCTCCTCCTCGTCCATGGGGGGGAGCCCCGGAAATGAGCTATCATAGGGAGCGGGGTCTGGGGAAGGGATCTATCGAAGAGTACAGAGCTCACCGCGGCAACAGGCGCGCTCGTTGCCACCCTCGTCCCCATGCCCTCCAGATCGAGATGGAAAGAATGGATTTTTAGGTCCGGAGGAAAGAATGGGAGAGCTACGCTGGAGAGAGCACCGGGAGGAGGCTCTGGGGAGCTGCATGGCGCGGCGGCATGGAGCTGCGCGGCGCAGTGGCGTGGCCTGGCCGGCGAGCAGGCAGAGAGAAAATGGAGGTGGAGCAAAGTGTGGTGTCGGAGGGGAATCGATGAGTGCGGGTTATGTCGGACAACTATGGAGGGGGTTTTCAGAAAATCGCCATCGTGGCAAGTATTTGCAACTGGAGGGAGTATCAAACTTGCAATGTAGTACTCCCTCAAACTAATCTCTACGAAGCTTATGTTGAAAGATTGTCATGTGTACTTATCAAATCACTGTTATGTTGTACTTGCTCAGTGATATGCATAGCCCAATTTGTTTATATCAACATCAATTAGTAGTAGACTTGCGAAGTTCAGAAAATATTCAGTCTGAAATGCTTCAACTAATGCGTAATCCCTCCATATAAAATCTTTTTGAGAAATCCATGGTTGTGTAGCTTCGCGTCTGGTAGCCAGACAGCTACCGCACCAAGTTGCCGTGTCCACAGCGGCCATCAGCCTTGAGTCGTGTCGCGCATCCTACTCCTACATCTCCAAGCAGGAAGCCAGCCAGTGCAGTCTGCACCAAGCTGTTGTGTCCCACACCTAGACTACGCACCCAGCGTGCAGCCAGCTTTGCCGCAGCGCTCTACCGCACCAGCGCGCCCGTGCACTACCGCCGACGCCTCGAGCGCTGCGGCCATGTCACGCAGCAAGAAGAGATGTTGTAAACGATGCCACACACCTCCGCAACTCATGTCGTCCTCTGCCCCAACAACTGACGGCTTGCAGATCAAGGCATAAAGCACGCCGTACCGCGGTGGATCAAACCAATCGAGCCACCATGGTGGGGAGTGGAGGATGCAGGCGAGGTCGTCGAGGGAAGGTAGGACAGGCTCGGTGCGTGACGTGGAGGAGAGATGGCGGAGATAGGAGGGTATACTCGGTGCCATGGAGGGGAGTGGAGGATGCGGGACATCATCAATTGACGGGAGGCAGCGCAGGCATGAGTAATCTTGAGAGAGCGAGAGGAAATGTACGATCCCCCTGTGCAGTGAGGATAAGGATGTATATTAGGTGGAAAAGAAAACTCCTCCGAATTATAGCAGGCTCGAGCTTAGCCCGTCATCTTGACATACCCATAACTACAAATTATTATTTGCGCTGGCCAAAAGGTGCTTAAAGACTTTTCGGCGTGGGTGGACGCCTCAGGTTGTCTAAAAAAAACTAATTAGGGGTACTGAGTGTTTTTTCAAATAAAAACATCTGTGTTAGTCTCACTTTTATTTTAATATATTATATATGTTTATATAATATGGTATGAAATATTATTTATATTTTTATATGTTTTATTTTTGTCCATCAGAGATAAGAAGTGATGGACTCTAAGAAGGCTTTAAAAATATCAACGGGCTTAGGCATTGATGTAACAATGATGGACCGGACTGAAACACCATGAGAAGAGGTGCGTACAAATATCCTTATTTATATGTATGTTATACATGATAATACAAAATGTCCATTTTATATGATTATTTTTGTAGCATATGAGAGAGAGATGTATTCTAGCGACATTCAAAACGAATCCATTCAACAAGGGTTCCGAGGCGACATCGCTGGAAGGGGCCAAAAGTTTATACAATTTTTTCACAACATAACAAACCAAAAAAGCAACTATAAAATTGCGCTCTAGATTATGCTCTCATGGAACATTTAAAAATCTGTTTGTCTGGTTTGCACGGTAAGCTCCGTTGCACATTTTTAGGTCTTCCACGTAAAATATTCGTACTAATTACATATATTGCTTGTGCACAATGGTTAAGAGTTGGGGAAGTAGTTCTATTATACATGCTTAAATATCGTGCGAATGCAGCTAAAGATAACATTTCTGATATAGTGTGAGAATATCATAAGCGCATCAAGTAGATTTTAATTTGTAACAAATTATTAATTGGATCATCGCTCTCTATGTATACACCGTGAAATTGCCTTTTTTATCAATTACATTGCAAGCGAAGTTGACTTCAACAATTATCAATTATCTTTTCTATAAATATGAAAGTTAACTAGTTACTCTTAGGTTTGGGTTTCTATATTTACGGTCGTGTCTTCTCGGAAACGAAAAAAACGCGTTTTCTCTTTTTTTCCTCCCGTGAGAGTCACGGTTTTGCTTCCGGAGAGGCACTGTTGTGATTTCATGATAGGCACGGGCGTGCCTCTTTCGGAAAAGGAAAAAACCCGTGCTCCCGGTTCAGTTTTTTCGTCCTTTTTTTGTCTGGTGTTTTTTCGTGAAAAAATAGTTCGTCAAAACCTATCAACATGGGATCTAGTTTTGAAGATCTCGACGCGAGGAATCCAACGGTGAAAGCGGTTCGAGATTTGGACGCACGGTTTTGAAGATCTACGAAAAAAGAGAAAACTCTCAGGTTGCGACAAGTGGTGCGCTGGATGTGCGCCACTTGTTGCAAGCAGAGGAATTGGAGTAATCTTTGCAACTAGTACTCCTCAATTAGTGATTTCGCCCAAACCTACATAGGCAAGGCTAAATTTCGTGTTTTGACCCTTTTTTGAAACCTATTCGAGATCTGACGCTAGTTTGAAAAAACTTCAAGATCTGACCCTTTTGCTACCGCCAGGGACCATGGTGGTAGGGTATAACAGCCTACCGCCAGGGACTTTGGCGGTAGGAAACATCGCTACCGCCAAACGGGCTGGCGGTAGCCTGCACAACCCTACCGTGTGGCCCACATCCCAACGACCGCCACCGCCTTCTCCACCTCCGGTGAAGATCCCGGTGAGGAATTCCCCTCTGCTGAAACCCCAACTCCAATAGAACACCAACCATTGATCACCACTTAATCCAACGATCCACAGAGCCTCCAGCCATGAAGGGGTATCAAGAAGTCAGGTGCTGCCACATGTCCCTTCATTTTGTTTTAATTTCTTTTCCAGCCGAAATTGTTTCTGTACTTTTGCAGAATCACCCCTAGAACTTTTGGGTATCATAACTTTTCAACTATAGCTCCGACTGAGGTGAAACTTTTTGCAGAGTCATCCTCATGGGACCCTCTTTCCGTTGACATCATAGTTCTCAACTTTTGAACTTTCAAATTTGAATTCAAATTTGGATTCAAAACTTAGTTTGATCATATCTTGCAAACTGTATATCCTATTTAATTGATTTATTTTGCGTATGAAAACCTGTATCGAATACTTGATGATCATATCATGTATACATGAAATTCAAATATGTTTGACCTGTCTTTAATTTAAATTTAATTCAAACTTCGTTCATTGTAACTTTGGTTATAGTGCTCCTGTTCTACCAATTCTTTTTGCAAATGAATCCATATGTGATATGCAGTATGTCAAACGACATATATGTTGTTTTTAAAAATACTTTTGACCATGTTCCATAATATCTCCAATATAATCTTATATATCATCGTCATCATGCAATGACTCTTGTGAGTTGATTTCTTCACTTGTCCCTTATAGCACCTCGAGACCTATATTATAATATTAAGCCTATATATGTTGATTTTGTGTTAACCTTGCCATCTTTGTTTTGTTGTTCTTTTGGTTCTTCTTCATGGCATGGTTATTGATTTGGATTCCTTCGATTACGATAGATTGCTCGGAGCGCGACGAGTAGAATTGTCAGTGTGACGAACTTCATCCAACGTACCAGGCAAGTTACACCTTGGTCATCCTTCATCCTATTTTTTATGCATGTAGTTATGTATCACATTACTATATAATGCATGTGTAGGAAGATAATGGTAGTATGTTATTGCTGCTGAGTTTCAGCTTAGTATGGCCTTATTATAGATCGTGGTAGTTGTAGTTTTGCTATGCTATGTTGGCGGGGATGGTTCTTGTATACATTGAGCTTATGTGAGGATTATAAATAATAATTTGTGTATTAACTTAACATATAATTCACCGCTCGGCGGAAGTGGTATTGCTTGGTGTTGAGGGAAGGCATCATGGGGTCTTGCACCTTTTCTAAGGCAATGCGCCCATGAGAGTGCACCCTAAGTGGAATGCCGCCTAGGTTCAAAAAGATCAGACAGACTTAGTGACTAGTAGCTTCAACGTGCGGCCATTGTCTATATGGGCTCTGGCTTAGTTGATCAGTTGTTGGAACCCTTGCCCAGACAGTGTCGACAGATGTAGCATATATAGGCGGGCTGTGGCCATCAAGTGGTTAAGGGTAACTCTTCTAAAATACTTCGTCTCAATCTTCGGATCGGGTCCAGTGGGTAAAGCGTACTAAACTCTGCAGAGTATTAAAAACTAATCTTGATTAGCCGTGTCCCCGATTATGGCCAAATTTGAGCCAGTATGCCATTATAGTTGTTGGATGATCTTGACAGATGATACTTTAATAAAAATTGGGTGTGATACTTAATAATGGGATAGGTTGGTATTAGAGTGCCCAATTCAACCATATGTATTTAATTGTAGTAAGACTTAATTAAAATTTGACTATTATATTATGTAGCTACCAGGGAAAAATTAGCTTTTTTGCAAAACAACCACTGCACTATCCTCTTGATATACCTTGCATATAGAAGTAGGTCTATTATATTATTCCTTGTGTGACTTGCCAATACATTCAAAGTATTGACCCATTGTGGCTGCAACGTTTAATGTTGCAGATTTTATACGACGAGTGAGTGATACGATGTCTATACTCGACATTTTTCATGTGGTGTTGATGGACTTCACGAAGATTTTACTTGCTTTTCGCGTGTTTTGTTCGTTTGTTAGCCTTGAGCTACGCAGGTATGGAGTATTTTAATTCTGGATCTGTGATGTAATATTATGACATGTGGTCTATTTTGATATTATATCTTGTACTGTGTGCGCTAGCTATTGATCCTGGGACTAGCACAGTGAGCAAAGAGACATCGAATCTTATCAGGTTCGGGTCATTATAGCTTCATTTCGAGTTTGGTGCATAGCATCTTCCAAAAGTAGCTTAGGAACTTGATGTCACAGTCCAACATGATAGTCTTGGGCACTCCATGTAGACGCAAGATTTCCCTAGAAAAGAGATTGGCAACATGTGAAGCATCATCTATCTTGTTGCATGGGATAAAATGTGCCATCTTAGAGAAATGGTCCACAACAACAAACACAAAATCTTTGCCATTTCTAGTTCTAGGCAAACCAAGCACAAATTCCATACTAATATCTTCCCATGGGTGATACGGAATAGGAAGTGGCATATAGAGAACACGGGATTGAGATTTAGACTTAGCTTTGCGACATGTAGAGCATCGGTTAGTGTAGCAAGAGACATCACGGAACATCTTGGGCCAAAAGTAGTTCTTGGAGAGCATAGCTAATGTCTTGTCGTGTCCAAAGTGTCCCATAAGTCCTCCTCCATGAGATTCTTGCAAAAGGAACAAACAAAGAGAGGACTCGGGGATACATAGTTTGTTAGCTCTCATAAGATAATCATCTTTGATGTAATAGCGTTCCCAAGATGTATGCGTCAAACATTTGGCATAAGGAATAGAAAAAGTAGGGTCATGCGCATACAAGTCTTTTATGTGCTAAAACCAATGACAGTCAGTTCAAGTTGAGTAACAAGCATGCATTTGCGGGAAAGAGCATCCACCACAACATTCTCTTTACCCTTAATGTACTTGATGACATAAGGAAAAGACTCAATAAACTCACTCCATTTGGCATGTCACTTATTCAATTTAGTTTGACCCTTAAGGTATTTAAGCATTTCATGATCCGTATGGATGACAAATTCATGAGGGCGAAGATAATGTTCCCACACATGCAAAACTCGTACTAAGGCATATAGCTCATTGTCATAGATGGGATAATTGAGTTGCGCGCCGGAAAGTTTTTCACTAAAATAAGCAATTGGGCACTTCTCTTGCATTAACACACCTCCTATACCATTGCCACTAGCATCACAATGAAGTTCACAAGTTTTGTCAACACTTGGCAAGGCAAGCAAAGGGGCATGTGTAAGAAAATTCTTAAGCTCATGGATGTGGTATCTTGGGATGTTACCCAAATAAATGGTGCATTCTTCTTTCTCAAGGCATGCAAAGGATATGAAATAGTGCTAAAGTCCTTAACGAATCTATGATAGAAACCTGCTAGGCTAAGGAAACTACGCACTTGTTGCGAGTTGGTTGGTTGTGGCCAAGTTTTAAGAGCATCAATTTTAGCTTCATCTACATGAACACCCTTAGATGACACACAACAAAACCCAAGAAAACAAGCTTATCAACACCAAAAAGGCATTTGTCAATATTAGCATAAAGCGCTCTTTCCTTAGAGTTTGCAGAACGGTTCTAAGATGGGTGACATGTTCGTCTAGAGACATGCTAAAGACAAGAATATCATCAAAGTACCACAACAAATATGCCAATGTAAGATCGGAGAACAAAATGCATCACACGCATAAAAGTGTCGGGTGCTTCAGATAAACCATTGGCAAGACCAACCATTCATACAAGCCAAATTTGGTTTCGAAAATAGTTTTCCATTCATCACCTTCTTGAATGTGGATTTGGTAATAGCCACTTTTAAGATCAATTTTAGAGAAAATTGTGGCTCCGCTAAGCTCATCTAGCATATCATCAAGGCGAGGAATAGGATATCTATAACGAACGGTGATAGCATTGATGGGACAGCAATCGAAACACATGTCAAAAGTACCATCTTTCTTGGGCACAAGAATAACCGGTACGGCCCAAGGACTTAAGCTTTCACGTACATGCCCATTGTCAATGAGTTGTTGTAATTGCCTTTGTATTTCTTTAGTTTCTTCGGGGTTAACGCGGTAGGGTGCCTTGTTTGGTAACGGCGCACTAGGAATGAGGTCGATTCGGTGTCTGATGCCTCGTGTGAAGGTAGACCCGGAGGTAGCTCATCGGGGAATACGTTTGCTTCCGTCTACACTACAAAAAAAGACACATCCGTGACATTTTGGGCCGAACGAACTTTTTTCCTGTCATGCTTATGACACTTCTACGACGATAATTGTGACAAAACCCGGTATCATCATAGATGTGGTGGGCTCCTACTTCTATGACAAAAAATCATGACAGAAAATGGTCTTTTCGTCCTGGGCAGGCCGGAGACGCAGCTGCATGACAATATTTGGGCCTTCCATGAGGAGAAAACCGTGGTAGAAGCGAGGGCGAGGAAAATATCAGGGGAGTTCTCAGTTATGGTGGGTGGTCGGGGGTCGAGCGATGCGTGTTTCTCTCAGACGTCACGTCTGCAGCGTGTGCGTAGGCGCGTTGGGCTCTAACTGAACCCGAGCGAGGCGTTGGGCTCTAACTGAACCCGAGCGATCGATCGATCCCTTGCTGTTAACTGAACCTGAGTGATTCCTTTGCTACTACTGCTAACTGAAGCCGATCGAACACTGATGCCTCCTTACCTTGATGAACAGTGAGCGTTATTGTGGGGGTTTGGATGAACAGTTCCTGGTGGGGGTTGGATGAACAGGAACCAGTGGTAGTAGAGGCCATTGCCGCTGGATGAACAGTATCCTGATTGATCGAGCCGGTGGATGAACAGGACCCCGTGGAGGGCTGGATGAACAGGACCCCGTGGAGGGCTGGTTGACCAGTAGCCCGTGGAGGGCTGGTTGAACAGTAGCCCGTGGAGGGGTGGTTGAACAGGACCCTGTGGAGAGGGCTGGTTGAACAGTAGCCGGTGGAGGAGCGCGCGATGGAGGCTGGATGAACAGTCACAGGTGGAGGCTGGAGGAGGTCGACGGTGGATGAACAGTAGCTCGTGGAGACAGTCGATGGTGGAGATGAATAGTACCCCGTGGAGTCCCGTTTTGCGGTATGCCACACCCCTCCTGAACATGACCCTCCTTTCGACCGTAGCGCTCCAACACAAGTCCGTTTCCTCCGTTTTGCGGTACGCCACACCCCTCCCGATCAACAGGACGTCGTTTCGACCATTTTGCGGTATGCCAGACCCCTCTCGATGAACGGGATCCCGTTTCGACCGTGGCCGGTCGAACACAAGGCCGTTTCCTCCGTTCTGCGGTACGCCAGGCCTCGTTTCCATCGGCTGTTCCGTCCAAGATGGTTGGCTCCTGATGAACAGCGCGCGTTCCGTTGCTTCCCAATGAACATGACGCATTCCGTTGCCTCCCCATGAACACGATGACGACACAGTTTCTCCGTTCCCACCCAGCCACAACCATGTACACGAGCCCTAGCCGTACGTATGCGCGAGTAGGCGTTCGAGACCCCGCCCGTATTTACGTACGTGGCCGTATTTACTTTCTTGCACCCTGGGCGTTGTACATACGTGTACATGCTACATGCGCACCTCTACTACGACACGTGCCCTTCCTTACATGGCCACGGTTCATCGCTGCAGCCTGTAGACAGACTGATTGTATGTACGTACACGTTCGCGACTAGAATGACAATGCTACATACGCTTCGATCGAGTGGGTCCCGACTGTCAGGCACTTCCTTGCGTGCGAAGATGTAGCTGGTGGGTCCCAGCAGTCAGGGGGGAAACATTTTTTTGCATGAAATACGGTGGCCCGTCTGGTGGGTCCCTGCTATCAGGTGGAGGAATCATTATTTTTTGCGTAATAAGGAGGCACTTCCTTGCTGCGACCGTGGACCCAGCTGTCAGCCTCTCCACGTACAGTACTCTTCCGATCGAAGTCGTTCGTTGACCACGTTGACCACGCCGCGCCAAGAGCAACATGGCGGTGGACGACGGCGAGGCCCAGGAAGGGGACGACGCGGAGCCGGGGAAGACGCGGCAGTGGATGCCCACGCGGAAGGGAGTATGTGGGTTGACTGCTTCGGCTACGGTGTGAGGCTGCCGTCGCCGGAGAATAATAGGAGGTGTGAGTGATTATAGAGGGATGGCACAGCCAGCAGTGGCAGCACAGCCGGACACAGGAGGCAGGAGTCTGCGACACGGCCGACGCTTGTTTGGGCGGCTGGAGCAAGAAGACCAGAGGTTGAAGAAGCACTACGACCGTTGGATGGACATCGTACGGTCACTGGAGCAAGAATCGTTCATATTGACTAAGTTGTCAAAGCCCTCCGTCCCCGTAATGTTAGTAGGCCCACAAGTCAGCCTCCCACAATGGTGGGTCCCAGCTAGCAGGGGGAGTATTCATTTTTTTGTGCGTAATAAGGAGGCACTTCCTTGTGTGCGAAGATATAGCTGGTGGGTCCGAGCTGACAGCGGGGGGAACGTTTTTTCCAAGAAACACAGAGGCCCTTCCGGTGGGTCCCAGCTGTCAGGTGGAGGAATCATTATTTTGCGCGTAATAAGGAGGCATTTCCTTGTGTGGACCCCTACTGTCAGCCTCTTCCGATGGTTGTTGTTTGTTGACCATGTTGACCTCGCTGCGCCGAGAGCACAAACACGGTGGACGATGGCGAGGCCCAGGAAGGAAACGACCCAGAGCCGGCGAAGCCACCACAATGGATGCCCACGCTGAAGGGTGTATGAACACTGACTGGTCGGCTGTGGGGTGAGGCTGACGTCGCCAGAAAATAACAGGATGTGCAGGTGGGTAGAGAGATGGCCTGGCGGCAGCACAACCAGCCACGGGAGGAGGAAGCAGGCAGTCCCGCCGGTGCTGGTTTGGACGGCTGGAGCAGAAAGATCAGAGATTGAAGAAGCAGGGCGGACGTTGGATGGACATCCATGCTACGTCTTGAGCTTGCGTTGGTTTTCCTCGAAGAGGAGATGGTGATGCAGCAAGTGTAGCGTAAGTATTTCCCTCAGTTTTGAGAACCAAGGTATCAATCCAGTAGGAGGCTTCTCAAAAGTCCCACGCACATACACAAACAAGCGAGAACTCGCAACCAACACAATAAAGGGGTTGTCAATCCCTTCACGACCACTTCATGAAAGTGAGATCTGATAAAGATAGTATGATAAGACAAATATATTTTTGGTATTTTATAATATAGATGCAAAAAGTAAAGATGCAGATAAAAGTAGATTGGAAGCAAATATGATAAGAGATAGACTCGGGGGCCATAGGTTTCACTAGTGGCTTCTCTCAAGATAGCATAAGTATTACTGTTGGTGAACAAATAACTGTCGAGCAATTGATAGAAAAGCACATAGTTATGAGATTATCTAGGCATGATCATGTATATAGGCATCACGTCCATAACAAGTAGACCGACTCTATGCGCATCTACTACTATTACTCCACACATCGACCGCTATCCAGCATGCATCTAGAGTATTAAGTTCATAAGAACAGAGTAACGCATTAAGCAAGATGACATGATGTAGAGGGATAAACTCATGCAATATGATATAAACCCCATCTTGTTATCCTCGATGGCAACAATACAAGACGTGCCTTGCAACCCTTTACATCCTTTGGGTAAGGACACCGCAAGATTGAACCCAAAGCTAAGCACTTCTCCCATGGCAAGAAAGACCAATCTAGTAGGCCAAACTAAACGATAATTCAAGAGACTTGCAAAGATAACTCAATCATACATAAAAGAATTCAGAGAAGATTCAAATATTATTCATAGATAAACTTGATCATAAACCCACAATTCATCGGATCTCGACAAACACACCGCAAAAAGAGTTTACATCGAAAAGATCTCCACAAGAGAGGGGGAAAACATTGTATTGAGATCCAAAAAGAGAGAAGAATCCATCTAGCTAATAACTATGGACCCGTAGGTCTGTGGTAAACTACTCACAACTCATCGAAGGGGCAAGGATGTTGATGTAGAGGCCCTTCATGGTTGATTCCCTCCCAAGACAAAGGCTTGCGGTGAAGGCTCCAAGATGGGATCTCGCGGATCTGAGAAGGTTCTGGCGGTGGAAATTGTGTTTCGTGGTGCCCTTGGATGTTTTCGAGTGCACGAGGTATATATAGGAAGAAGAAGTACGTCGGTGGCCGCCCGAGGGGCCCACGAGACAGGGGGGCGCGCCCTATAGGGGGGCGCCCTCCTATCTCATGGACGCCTCGGCTGCTTCTTGACTTGCACTCCAAGTCCTCTGGATCACGTTTGTTCCAAAAATCACGCTCCTGAAGGTTTCATTACGTTTGGACTCCGTTTGATATTCCTTTTCTTCGAAATACTGAAATAGGCAAAAAAACAGCAATATGGGCTGGGCCTCCGGTTAGTAGGTTAGTCCCAAAAATGATATAAATGTGTAAAATAAAGCCCATAAACATCCAAAAGGGGTAATATAATAGCATGGAACAATAAAAAATTATAGATACGTTGGAGACGTATCAAGCATCCCCAAGCTTAATTCCTGCTCGTCCTCGAGTAGGTAAATGATAAAAAAAGAATTTTTGATGTGGAATGCTACCTAGCATAATTCATAATGTAATTTTCTTTATTGTGGCATGAATGTTCAGATCCAAATGAATACAAAATAAAAGTTCATATTGATGAAAGAAATAGTAATACTTCAAGCATACTAATCAAAGTAATCATGTCTTCTCAAAATAGCATGGCAAAAGAAATTTCATCCCTACAAAATCATATAGTTAGGCTATGCTTCATTTTCACACACAAAGATGTTCCCAACTTCTATACCCCGATGACAAGCCAAGCAATTGTTTCATACTTAAATAATCTCAAACTTTTTCAACCTTCACGCAATACATGAGCGTGAGCCATGGATATAGCACTATGGGTGGAATAGAATATGATGATGGGGATTGTGTGGAGAAGACAAAAATGGAGAAAGTCTCACATTGACGAGGATAATCAACGGGCTATGGAGATGCCCATCAATTGATGTCAACATGAGGAGTAGGGATTGCCATGCAACGGATGCACTAGAGCTATAAATGAATGCTCAACAAAAGAAAACTAGTGGGTGTGCATCCAACTTGCTTGCTCACGAAGACCTAGGGTATTTGAGGAAGCCCATCGTAGGAATATACAAGCCAAGTTCTATAATGAAAAATTCCCACTAGTATGAAAAAGACAACTTGTGAGACTCACTATATGAAAAACATGGTGCTAATTTGAAGCACAATATATGAGACTCACTACATGAAGAACAAAGTGCTACTTTGAAGCACAAGTGTGGTAAGAGGATAGTGGCATTGTCCCTTCTCTCTTTTTCTCTCATTTTTTTTATTTGGGCCTTTTCTCTTTTTTTATGGCCTCTTTTTTTTCGTCCGGAGTCTCATCCCGACTTGTGGGGGAATCATGGTCTCCATCATCCTTTCCTCACTTGGGACAATGCTCTAAAAATGATGATCATCACACTTTTATTTTCTTATAACTCAACAATTACAACTCGAAACTAGAACAAGATATGAGTCTATATGAATGCCTCCGGCGGTGTACCGGGATGGTGCAATGAATCAAGAGTGACATGTATGAAAAGTAATGCATGGTGGCTTTGCCACAAATACGATGTCAACTACATGATCATGCAATGGCAATATGACAAAAGTAAAGTATGTCATGATGATGATGAACGAACGGTGGAAAGTTGCATGGCAATATATCTCGGAATGGCTATGGAAATGCCATAATAGGTAGGTATGGTGGCTGTTTTGAGGAATATATAGGGAGGTTTATGTGTGATAGAGCGTATCGTATCCTTTGGGTTTGGATGCACCGGTGAAGTTTGCACCAACTCTCAAGGTGAGAAAGGGTAATGCAGTGCATCAAGAGGCTAGCAAAGGCGGAAAGGTAAAAGTGCGTACAATCCATGGACTCAAAATTAGTCAAAAGAACTCATATACTTATTGCAAAAATTTAGAAGTCATCAAAAATCATGTACTACGCGCATGCTCCTAGGGGGATAGATTGGTAGGAAAAGACCATCGCTCGTCCCCGACCGCCACTCATAAGGATGCACAAGCCAAGTACACTTCATGTTTCAAATTTGTTACACAACTTTAACCATACATGCATGCTACGGGACTTGCTAACTTCAACACAAGCATTCTTTAAATTCATAATCACCCAACTAGCATGACTTTAATATCACTACCTCCATATCTCAAAACAATTATCAAGTATCAAGTTGATCATAGCATCTAATTCACTTCCTATGATAGTTTTTATTATACCCAACTTGGATGTTCATCATTCTAGGACCAACTTTATGACCATAGCAAATACCATGCTGTTCTAAAAGACTCTCAAAATAATATAAGTGAAGAATGAGAGACTATCAATTTCTTCAAAATTAAGACACCACCGTGCTCTAAAAGATATAAGTGAAGCACTAGAGCAAAAACTATCAAGCTCAAAAGATATAAGTGAAGCACATAGAGTATTCTAGCAAATTCTAATCAAATAGGATTATCCCAAAAGGTGTGTACAGCAAGGATGATTGTGGTAAACTAAAAAGCAAATACTAATATAATACACGACGCTCCAAGCAAAACACTTATCATGTGGTGAATAAAAGTATAGTTCCAAGTAAAGTTACCAATGAACGAAGACGAAAGAGGGGATGCCTTCCCGGGGCATCCCCAAGCTTAGGCTTTTGGTTATTCTTGAATATCTTGGGGTGCCTTGGGCATCCCCAAGCTTAGGCTATTGCCACCCTTTATTTCATAGTCCATAAAAGCTTTACCCAAAACTTGAAAACTTCACAACATAAAACTCAACAGGAAATCTTATAAGCTCCGTTAGTGAAAGAAAACAAAACCACCACATAAGGTACTGAAATGAACTCATTCTTTATTTAGTTTGGTGTTAAACCTACTGTATTCCAACTTCTCTATGGATTATAAACTATTTTATTGGCCATAGATTCATCAAAATAAGCAAACAACACACAAATAACAGAATCTGTCAAAAACAGAATAGTCTGTAGTAATCTGTAACTAACGCAAACTTCTGGAACTCAAAAAAAATCAGACAAAATAGGACGCCCAGGAAATTTGTTTATTGATCAGCAGCAATTGGAATCACTATTTTATCACGTTCTGGTGATTTTTAACAATTGTTTTCATGAACCGAAAGTTTCTGGAAATTACAGCAAGATCAAATCAACTATCATCCAAGAAGATCCTATAGGTTTAACTTGGCACAAACACTAATTAAAAGATAAAACCATATCTAAACAGAAGGTAGATGGATTATTTATTCCTAAACAGAAACAAAAACAAAAAACACAAAGAAAATTGGGTTGCCTCCCAACTAGCGCTATCGTTTAACGCCCCTAGCTAGGCATAAAAGCGAAGATAGATCTAAAGAGTGCCATCTTTGGTAGGAAATTTTTCAACGAGGCATCTACCTTCCTTAGAAATTTCTTTCTTTATAGTAATCATCAAATTTTTAGGCAAAATATCAAAAAATTCATTCATAGCAAATGGTTCCTTAATGATAGCAAAATGATTGGGATGAATACTTATAGATTTAAGATCCGCGGTTTCCTTACTAGAGGATTCACCCTTGTTCTTAGGAACATACATGAGTTTAGCAATTTTAGTAGGTGGACTTGGAGTATTTTTTACGGAAGAAAAATCGGTTCCCAAGTTGGTAATGATACCCTCAAGTTTATCAATTCTAGAGGAATCTTGATTTATTTTCTCATTAACTATGGGTTCCTTCTCCTTAATATTTTTCAAAGTTACTCCTACCTTAGATCCATATTGGGTAATTTGATTGTGGATCTTTTTATCTAGATTTTCAATTAACTCAATGGTAGCAACTTTATTTTCAATAATTTCAAGTCTTTGCATTACATGCTCCAAAGTTAACATAGTCCCGTTAACCAAAAGAGGTGCAGAGCCAAATAAACTTATCATAGCATTATAATAATCAAAAGTATGGCTACCCAAGAAATTCCCTTCAGTAATGGTATCGAGGATATATCTATACCAAGGATTAGCACCTACATAAAAATTGCAGAGAAGAACTGAGGTAGATTGCTTCCTGGTGGATCTATTTTGAGCATTGCAAATTCTATACCAAGCGTCTTTTAGATTTTCTCCCTCTCTTTGTTTAAAATTTAGAACTTCATTCTCGGGAGACAATGGAGAAGATATAAGACTAGCCATAAGGACAAGCAAGCGAACTAACACACGAGCAAACAGAAAACGGCAAGCAAAAAGAGAGGAGGAGATTGGGCAAGAGAGGGCGAATAAAACGGCAAGGGTGAAGTGGGGGAGAGGAAAACGAGAGGCAAATGGCAAATAATGTAAATGCGAGGGACATGAGTTTGTGATGGGTACTTGGTATGTCTTGACTTGAGCGAAGACCTCCCTGGCAACGGCGCCAGAAATCCTTCTTGATACGTCTTGAGCTTGTGTTGGTTTTCGTCGAAGAGGAGAGGGTGATGCAGCAAGTGTAGCGTAAGTATTTCCCTCAGTTTTGAGAACCAAGGTATCAATCCAAAGAGGAGGCTTCTCAAAAGTCCCACGCACCTACACAAACAAGCGAGAACTCGCAACCAACGCAATAAAGGGGTTGTCAATCCCTTCACGGCCACTTGCGAAAGTGAGATCTAATAAAGATAGTATGATAGGATAAATATATTTTTGGTATTTTATAATATAGATGCAAAAAGTAAAGATGCAAACAAAAGTAGATTGGAAGCAAATATGATAAGAGATAGATCCGGGGGCCATAGGTTTCACTAGTGGCTTCTCTCAAGATATCATAAGTATTACGGTGGGTGAACAAATTACTGTCGAGCAATTGATAGAAAAGCGCATATTATGATATTATCTAGGCATGATCATGTATATAGGCATCACGTCCATAACAAGTAGACCGACTCCAACCTGCATCTACTACTATTACTCCACACATCGACCGCTATCCAGCATGCATCTAGAGTATTAAGTTCATAAGAACAGAGTAACACATTAAGCAAGATGACATGATGTAGACGGATAAACTCATGCAATATGATATAAACCCCATCTTGTTATCCTCGATGGCAACAATACAATACGTGCCTTGCAACCCTTTCTGTCACTGGGTAAGGACACCGCAAGATTGAACCCAAAGCTAAGCACTTCTTCCATGGCAAGAAAGACCAATCTAGTAGGCCAAACTAAACTGATAAATCGAAGAGACTTGCAAAGATAACTCAATCATACATAAAAGAATTCAGAGAAGATTCAAATATTATTCATAGAAAAACTATATCATAAAACCACAATACAAAGGATCTCTACAAAAACACCGCAAAAAGAGTTTACATCGAATAGATCTCCACAAGAGAGGGGGAGAACATTGTATTGACATCCAAAAAGAGAGAAGAAGCCATCTAGCTAATAACTATGGACCCGTAGGTCTATGGTAAACTACTCACAACTCATCGGAGGGGCAAGGATGTTGATGTAGAGGCCCTCCGTGGTTGATTCCCCCTCCGGCAGAGTGCCGGCGAAGGCTCCAAGATGGGATCTCGCGGATACAGAAGGTTATAGCCGTGGAAATTGTGTTTTGTGGTGCCCCTGGATGTTTTCGGGATATGTAGGTATATATAGGAAGAAGAAGTACGTCCGTGGCCGCCCGAGGGGCCACGAGACAGGGGGCGCGCCCTATAGGGGGGGGCGCCCTCCTATCTCGTGGAGGCCTCGGCTGCTTCTTGACTTGCACTCCAAGTCCTCTGGATCACGTTTGTTCCAAAAATCACGCTCCCGAAGGTTTCATTCCATTTGGACTCCGTTTGATATTCCTTTTCTTCGAAATACTGAAATAGGCAAAAAAAACAGCAATATGGGATGGGCCTCCGGTTAGTAGGTTAGTCCCAAAAATGATATAAATGTGTTAAATAAAGCCCATAAACATCCCAAAGGGGTAATATAATAGCATGGAACAATAAAAAATTATAGATACGTTGGAGAGGTATCAATCCAACAGTCACTGCTCTGTGTTGACTAAGTTGGCAAAGCCTTGCGTACGCGTCAAAATTTTTTTTAGGACAACGTCATCGTCAACCTAGTAGGCCCAAAAGTCAGCCTCCAAATCTGTGAAAACAAAATACAACCCATTAGCCATTATTTTCAATAATTTACAGCCCATTTGCTAATTCTTAAGGATATTTGAAGCCCATATTCTTTTATTAGCATTACAAACCATATATTCTAGGCACTGCTAAAAAATTCAATGAAAATTTTCATATTTCGGTGGGGTCCGAACTCTTTTAATCATGAAATTTCGAGTTGCGTTAAAAATAATTTTAAAAAATTATATCAAAATAAAATTCAAAAAACAATTCTCCGCAAAAAAGAATGAAATTTAAAATCTTAACTAGCAAGATGCCCGTGCGTTGGACGGAACATGAAGATGCATTTGTATGAGTAGTTTATCTTGTGGGAGAAAAGACGATCTTTTAATGTAATTGCCAATTGGCTTTTGTTTTTATAAGAGTATAGAGTAGAGAAATCCAGAAAAATGATATTTTAATGTAATTGCCGGTTGTCTTTTGTTTAAAATGCAACCCATTTCTTACAAACTATAGCCCATTTTCTGGGGAAGCCCATTTCTTACTACTTACATCCCTCCTCGTGAAAGATTTGCAGCCCAGCAGTGCTGAGAAAAGCAAGTAGGCCTCAGTTTTGGTATTCTCCAAAAAAACGAACTGGGCTAGCCATTTTAAAAAAGAAAAAAGATATCAACTGGGCTCTTCATGTGCTTAAATAAAAGCGTAAGCGTGGGCTAGACGGGCCACATCCCCCGCACAACGCGCAGTTGAGCTCCGTCTCTGAAACTAAAATACAACTGGGCGAGCTGGTGGGTCCCTAGTGTTATCCGCTTGTTGTGTAATTTTCTCGTTTAACTACATTGACAATGGCATGGGACCTAGTTGTCAAACAATTAGGAGGAAGTATTTTTTGGTTTGTAATAACGAGGCACCTGCTTGCGTAATGCAATGAACCTGGTGGGTCCCTACTGTCAGCCTCTCCACGTACAGTCATCTCGTGATTCCTCTTGGTTGTTGACCATGTTGACAACGCTAGACGGCAGCAGGCACAACGAGCGAACCAAGGCGGAGAACGACGGTGAGGCCTCGGACGGGAACGAACATCAACCGTGGAAGATGCAGCAGTGTAGTGGCAGGTGGAGGGGAGTACGAGGGCAACAACATGCAACTCAAGCTTACAAATAGTACAAAGAGCCCAAGGATTAAATGTTCATCAATTTTTTAGACAAAACCCAGATTGAACATGGTAGTAACATCTAACCCAACCACTCTTTTTCGCAGTCACAAACAAATGGATCGGTTTGATCCATAAAATCAACATCCTGTGCAAAACAAATTATTTCAGGACGACTACAACTTGTTGTAAATAGAAGCCGAGCATGTTTAGAAGCCCATTTGTCCACCTGAAACTTATTTTTTTTGCAGTTCAACGTGTCCGTCCGTGAGAAATCTCTTGCTATAAAACTTAAGCCTCATGGACAATAGTAACCTCACATTCAACATGAAGAATGTGACAAAGCTTCTGTTTGCCTGGTTGGATGCATATCTTTCCATCGTTATTGTCCTGAAACGAATGTCATCAGAACTGAGAAAATCATGTTGCTTATTACGCCACCGGTTGGTTATACGTTTTTCTCCATGTGGTTGCAGTACCTAAGTAGACATGAAGATTTGAAAACAGTTAAGGTCTGAAAAAAGAGTATGTCGAAAGAGCAACAGCTGAACGGTTAATTCTAGTACAATATATACGGTCTTTCAATGTGCATGAAATCATCACCTTTATATATAAATTCTCCAGAGACCGAAAGCATCAAAGCAAGCCAATAATTATGTTCAGATCAATACTAAACATTCCGATATATAAGATCTTGACAGAATCCAGCAGCATTGATAGGCTATCCATGGACGAACTCTTCATTGAGCACATAACATAATATTAGTACCCGAAGTGTACTCCAAGATGATATAAAACTTATGCGCACAAATGAAAAATGCAGCTTATGATTACAAATGTGTAGATGATAATATACGGTACCTGAAAAAGTGTGGAGCCAAACACCAACTTGTTGTGATCATCAAATGGATCACGAATTACACCCAAGGTCTCCAGTTTGGGCGCAGAGACGACAGTTATTTGCGAAGGTTTATAACAATTATGAAGGAGCAACCTTTGAAGTGAAGGGGCATCTTCGATGATGAGCTACTGTCCTTCAAAAAAAAATTCCAATGCTTTTAAGGTGAGGCGACTTTATTTTCAGACAACTTATAGGGATTTCTATTCCCAAAACAATCAGCAAGCGCTCTAGGGCAGGACAACTGGAGTGGATGATGCTATGCAGTGAGGCCTCCGACAGATAAACCACCACAAGCAAAACTTTTTTTAGCAGTGGGAGTCGAAGCATTTGTACCAGATCGTCTGGTAGATGGCACCGGGGGAAGGTGGTGGTGTGGAGAGAGGAGGAAAACCGCGAGATGGACAATGGTGGTGTGGGCACGAATTCTTGGCGTGTTCGTGGTATGAAACTTTCGTGGTAATGGTAGAACTCAAACTGGTGGAGTTTTCCGAATTCAGGGGATGTCAGCCAAGCGTCCATCATGCCGGGTATGGACAGCAGGTAGCATGTCAGGATGTAGAGATGTTGAACGGGGCCCTACTAGTGAGAGGAGACGATGGCTCTAAGGAGATCAAATTCAGGAAGGACAGATATCTGATGACAGTCGAGATTGAGGGGCGCGGTGCGCCATAGAGGGCGCCACCAAGTTGAGAGGACTTGTGGGCGGCAGCAATCCTTGGTGGGGAGAAGCGAGATGATCTCCTCAAGGATGACGTCCGGGAGATCGCTGATGCGGTCCACCGGAGATTCTACCAGTTCCTCAGATCTGGGTGGGGGGGGGGGGGCTCGCCGCTTCTCCCCGCGCTGTCGGGTGCGGGATCTACAACCACCGTTGCCGCTGGCGGGAGCCTCATCTTCTTGGTGCTGGGGCCAGCCGACTCCATTTTCCTTGTGGGCGTCGCGCCGAGCTCACGGGTTTGAGCAGAGTAGCCAGAGATGAGCCTAGTGGCTGTGCGAGTGGGGAAGAAGGAGGGCTTGGGTTTCCTATATGAGTGGAAGAAGAGGAGCATGCATTTTCTGTACTAGTGAGGAAGAAGGTGAGCGGGGGTTTTCTGGATGAGTGAGGAAGATGGGCAGCGGGGGGAATTGGGGGGCGACGGAAGCGAGAGAGTCTAGCGAGCTGTAGTATAAGTGGAAGCGAGGAGGAAGGAGGGTTTTCTTGGGATCGCCCCCTCTTCAAGAAATATGGGCTTCTCCTAGCAAAAAACAAAAACAAATGGGCTTTAAGATGGATAGGCTTTTGTATCGGCCCAGTCGGCTGCCCGTGTTTCGTACTGGAGGGCCTTGTGCTAGAGGCAGCCCGACACACTCTCTAGCTTATTGCCCATTCGAGAGAAAAAAGAGACACCTCCATCTTATGCCTACTCATCGGTAACCCTTTTCAACTTGGCATCCACCAAATTAGAGGTTGCGGTACCGGATGCAGACACTCACACTGGTCGCGTAGCGCGGCAAAGTGAGGTGTCAAATAACAGGCCTACAATGTACTTACTAGATTGTGAAGGTTCACAGGCTAGTCAACATTTACATTAAACTAAGCTTCAAAAGATATGGTATGCATAGTAACATTCAGAAGAACAAAAGTTCAGCATGTTTATGCATCTCAATGATTCACCATAGTATAACCAACACATTGCTGTGAGCAGGTGTGGAAATAAAGAAAATCGGTCGATGCTTCTCTGAGCAAAGGGCCTCCCTGCGCACGCATTAATTTCCTGGGCATGCTTGTTTCTTCTCAATGTTGCGAGCAATTTGAGCATGTTGGAAACTCCACAACTAGCTAACTGCCTCATCTTGCAATTGATGCTGACACATTTGCAGCAAACACATGAGGCAATAGACATGACTAAACATGAGTCCATATTGTGCAGTTCCCCTGAAATCATCTTCATTGTCCTGAATATGAAAAGATAGGAAAACAATAGCTATACTTAAATGGTGTTGCAAAATAGTAGCACTTATTAATAGCTCGGCATGAGAAAACATGATCATCTGGACGAAGGGGATACTGACCGGCCTGAGGAATACTATATATAATTTCATAAGTCCTTGGTTGATTTCGACCTTCGGTTGCACTGCTTGTTTGCTACTCCACACAAGACATGATCGTTCCGCACTGCAATCAGCAAGTCAACGTACGAATAAGCTTATTTCATCTTGCGATGGTGATTGTACCTAGTTACGAATGTAGGAATACCTGGAGCACCATGAGGTTAGCTGACAGCAGGTAGATGCAGCCATATAAGTTTTGTGCGGTGCTAACAAATTGAGGTTTGCATCCCTTACCGTTATGAGAATTCTTCTTGAAGTTGGTAGAATGTGACGGCTTGTTCTTTCCATCAAACTTGCCTTTCCCCTGAGATTTGTTCTTGTTGTTTTGGGGCTGGTTGGGCTGGAAGTTCTTCTCGTGTACCATGTGGGCACTAGAAGCTCCCTCAGCAACCCAAGCATGTGTGTCTTTTGCTCTCGCCTTCTCTTCAAAAGAGCGCACATCAGTCATCTTGTAGTCACATAATTGCTCCATGACGTACAACTCGTTGCCAGTGCCCGAGGCTCCAAACGTGGCCTCGCGCGCAGCCCACATGTCTTTGCTGCTATCAAATGACATAAATGAATCCACAATGGAATCGTCAAGAACACTGAGCAGGGTGGCTTTGAAGAGGGTATCCATGTTCTCAAAAGCTTCTTGCTGTGTAGGATTAAGATCATCCTCAGGCTTACCCTTAGTGGCGTCATAGCAGTACATGATCTGAAACCAATATACTGCTCTTGTGCGCCACCTTTTATATTGCACCCCCTTAAAAGTAGATGGCTTCAAAAGTGCAGCAAAACCACTCGGAGTAAATTGCCTATAATCAGGTTTTTGGATTGGATTGTTGAATATATGAGCAATTTACTATGAGATGTAATCCAAATCAACAATAAATAGATCATGACGACAATTGCAAACATCAAAGTAATGATGCTGACTAAACCAGAGGATGTAATCACATCTTTGACAATGGGAGCAGAACCGATGTGGTTTATGTTGTCACACATGTCGTTGATGAGGAGGTTACAGAGGTCGGGGAAGAAGGTTGTCGTTGAGGTAGTCGTCGCTGGCAGCAGTCACAGGAGTGTGCTCCCCAAAAACCTGATCGCCCCTCTGAAAGCACAAGTGCTCCCTGGGTGATTTTGGTAATTAATGTCAACATATCTCTTGTTGGACTAACACTTTCATCTAGTATGTTTCAGACAAGTTCAACAATGGAGTGGCATGGACTAGAGGATGTGGAACCCCTTCAAGATTCTAAGGACAAAGGATTGGCTCAAGCTTCAAGATCAAGACTCTACATTTTCTATTTTAGTGATCCAAGATCACATTGAGTCTATAGGAAAAGCCAATACTATCAAGAGGAGATGAGGTGTTGCTTAATGGCTTGCTTACTCAAAGTGCTTAATAATATGCTCCAAAGCCTTCAACTACTTTCCCACGTCCACATATGTCCTAAACCCAAAGTCTAACTCGGCCCCACCGATTCTTTCTATTCGGCGCCACTGAGTTCAGATGTCATAGCCACTGCCACAAACCCTAGGCAAATCGGTCTCACCAATAGGGATCTCGGTCTCACCGAGATGGGATTGTAATCTCTCTGTTTCCCTTCGTAACGTTTTGGTCCCACCGAGATGAGCGATCGGTCCCACCGAGATTGCAATGTAAACTCTCTGTTTCCCTTCCGTAACATTTCGGTCCCACCGAAATGAGCGAATCGGTCCCACCGAGTTTACCTGACCAACTCTCTGGTTAGCTTATTACCAAAGTCGGTCTCACCGAGTTTTTGTAATCGGTCTCACCGAGATTACGTTATGCCCTAATCCTAACCATATCGGTCCTACCGAGTTGCATGTCGGTCCCACCGAAAATCCTAACGGTCACTAGATTTGCTGAATCGGTCTGACCGAGTTTCTCAATTCGGTCTCACCGAGATTGGTAAATTGTGTGTAACGGTTAGATTTTGTGTGGAGGCTATATATACCCCTCCACGCACTCTTCATTCATGGAGAGAGCCATCATAACGAACCTACACTTCCAATACACATTTTCTAAGAGAGAACTTCCTACCCTTGTGTTGAGGCCAAGATATTCCACTCCTACCATATGAATCTTGATCTCTAGCCTTCCCCAAGTTGCTTTCCACTCAAATCTTCTTTCCACCAAATCCAAATCCCGTGAGAGAGAGTTGAGTGTTGGGGAGACTATCATTTGAAGCACAAGAGCAAGGAGCTCATCATCAACACACCATTTGTTACTTCTTGGAGAGTGGTGTCTCCTAGATTGGCTAGGTGTCACTTGGGAGCCTCCGACAAGATTGTCGATTTGAACCAAGGAGTTTGTAAGGGCAAGGATATCGCCTACTTCATGAATATCTACCGCTAGTGAGGCAAGTCCTTCGTGGGCGACGGCCATGGTGGGATAGACAAGGTTGCTTCTTTGTGGACCCTTCGTGGGTGGAGCCCTCCGTGGACTCGCGCAACCGTTACCCTTCGTGGGTTGAAGTCTCCATCAACGTGGATGTACGATAGCACCACCTATCGGAACCACGACAAAAGCATCTATGTTTCCAATTGCGTTTGAATCCTCCAAACCCTTCCCTTTACATTCTTGCAAGTTGCATGCTTTACTTTCCGCTGCGCATATACTCTTTGCATGCTTGCTTGAATTATGTGTTGTGTTTGTTAAACTTGTGCCAAAACTCCACTTGAACCTAAAGAGTTAAAAACTGCCCCTTTTCGGCACTTAGTGTCTAATCACCCCCCTCTAGACACCTCTTCTCGATCCTTTTAATTGGTATCAGAGCTTTGGTCTCCATTGCCTTCGTTTAAACACCTTTGGAGGAAGATGGATGTGTCTACTTTAGGGAGTCTTAGACAAAGAGTGCATGTTCTTGATGGAGAATATTTTCATGTGTGGAAAATGAGATGCTTGTGATTTTCAGTCAATATCATTTGAACAAGTACATTGCTAGCCCTTGTGCACCTCATGTTGATCCCTTGCATCCCACACCCGAAGAGGATCTTGACATGATTTGCAATCTTAGAACCATCAATCTTATCATAAGAGGATTGCCCAAAAACTTGATTGCTAGTTTGCCTACTCTTGATTGTGCCTATACTATATGGAAATTTCTTGAGGAACGATTTCCAGATTATTCCTTGAAAAATTTAGATGAAATTCTCCATAAGTCTATTGCCTTGAGCAAGATGAATTCTAGTGATCCTAGCTTGGTGATTGTCTATTTGAGCTTACCAATCTCATGCTTGCTATAGGAAATGTTGGGATCATTAGCGATATCATATCCGAAGCTATTAGAATTCATAAAGATGACCATTGTGATGATCATTTATCTAATGAATTACCCTCTCTAGGAATTGATCAATCACAAGATGATGTTGAACATGGATACTATGATGAGGGTGATGATAGTGAATATGATCTTGACGATGCAATGAGACACTTTGGTCTTATGGCAAATCTTCGCGGCTACATGGCTGGAGGAAAGGAATGGGTTCTTGATAGTGGATGTACCGATCATTTGACCGGAGATAAATACCGTTCCGTGAGCTGGCTGAAAATGATGGCCCTCAAAAATATGTCACTTTTGTTGATAATTCAAAGGGTAAGGTGGTTGGCCTTGGTAAGGTGGCCATCTCACATGATAGCTCCGTACAAAATGTCATGCTCATTGAATCTCTTGGCTACAACTTACTTTCAAAGGTTCAGACTTGCTGATTTCGGTTTCAATGTCCTATTTATCAAGTAGATTGCCAAGTGTTTCGTAGAGATAATCATAAAATGGTCTTTACCGGTATAATGAGAGGTGATCTATACATTGTTGATTTCACTAAAAAGGCTCAACCTAGAACTTGCTTTATTGCTAAATCTTCTAAAGGCTGGTTGTGGCATAGAAGACTAGGTCATGTTGGCATGCGAAACCTTGACAAGCTTATTAAAGGAAATCATATCCTTGGTGTTAACGATGTCATATTTGATAAGGATAGACTTTGCAGCGCTTGTCAAGCAGGTAAACAGGTTGGAGGAAGGCATCCCGTGAAGAACATCATGACCACAAGGAGGCCACTCGAGCTACTTCACATGGATCTTTTTGGTCCCAACGCTTACAAAAGTCTCGGTGGAAATTCTTTTGGTCTAGTTATAGTTGATGATTTTTCAAGATTTACGTGGGTGTTCTTTCTCGATGATAAATCGCAGGTTCAAAAGATCTTCAATAACTTCGCTAGGAAGGCCCAAAATCAATTTGAAGTGAAGATCAAGAAGGTTCGCAGCGACAACAGAATGGAGTTCAAGGACGCAAATGTGGACACCTTTCTTGACGAAGAAGGGATTTCACATGAGTTCTCGGCTACGTACACACCTCAACAAAATGGAGTTGTTGAGAGGAAGAACCGGACGCTCATCGAAATGGCGAGAACGATGCTTGATGAGTACAAAACACCGAAGCACTTTTGGGCGGAAGCGTTTGAGACAGCTTGTCATGCAACAAATCGCTTGTATCTTCACAAGCTACTCGGCAAGACGGCATACGAGCTTCTCACCGGTAACAAACCCCAAGTTGGATACTTTCGAGTATTCGGCTCAAAGTGCTACATTCTTGATAAGCATCGTTGTTCTAAATTTGCTCCTAAGTCTCATGAAGGTTTCCTACTTGGTTATGGTTCAAACTCTCACACATACCGTGTCTACAACAATTTCACCCGAAATGTTGAAGAAACGGTAGATGTGAAGTTTGATGAATCTAACGGCTCGCAAGTAGAGCAATTGCCAATTGATGTAGGAGACAAAGACCCCTTGGAAGCAATTCAAGACTTGTCTATTGGCAAGATTCGTCCAACGGAGGTGAAGGAGAGTACCTCGTCCGTCTGAGTGGAAGCTTCTACCTCACGACAAGGTGAACCAAGAGCTGATATGGAAGCATCCACAAGTGGGACACACCAAGATGAAGAAAACGAGGAAGTGCACCAAGACGAACGTCAACAACCTCCTTCTCCACCACGACAAGAGAACGACAACGCCAACAATGAAGAAGGCCAAGAAGAAGAACAAGATGAAGAAGATGTTCAACCAAGACCCAAGCAAAAGCTTTCACGAGTTCGAGCAAGAATTGCTAAAGATCATCCCGTCGAGCAAATCTACAAAGATATCCAAACCGGGAGAATCACTCACTCTAAAACTCGTTTAGCTAACTTTCATGAACACTATTCATTCATCTCTAGCATTGAACCTATGAAGGTTGAAGAAGCATTGGAAGATCCGGATTGGATAAACGCTATGCACGAAGAGCTACACAACTTTGAGAGAAATCAAGTGTGGACATTGGTTGAGAAGCCCGACAACAACCACAACATCATTGGTACCAAATGGGTGTTTCGCAACAAGCAAGATGAAGATGGACAAGTAGTCCGCAACAAAGCACGTCTCATCGCCCAAGGCTACACACAAGTCGAAGGTATGGACTATGGTGAGACATATGCTCCCGTTGCTAGACTTGAGTCCATTCGCATCTTACTTGCTTATGCTAATCACCATGATATCACCTTGTACCAAATGGACATTAAAAGTGCTTTTCTAAATGGTGAAATTGAGGAGGAAGTTTATGTTAAGCAACCTCCCGGCTTTGTCAATCCTAAGAAACCTGATCATGTCTACAAACTTCACAAAGCCCTTTATGGTCTTAAACAAGATCCTAGAGCATGGTATAAATGCTTGACCAAGTTCCTTATTGAAAAAGGGTTTGAAATTGGTAAAATTGATTCTACTATTTTTACAAAAAGGGTTAATGGGGAACTATTTGTATGCCAAATTTATGTCGATGATATTATATTTGGTTCTACTAACCCTCATTTTAGTGAAAAGTTTGGGAAACTAATGTCGGAGAAGTTTGAGATGTCTATGATGAGTGAACTCAAATTCTTTCTTGGTTTGCAAATCAAGCAAACTAAGGAAGGTACCTTTTTCTCTCAAACGAAGTACACCAAGGACTTATTCAAGAAGTTCAATATGCAAGAATGCAAAGGTATGACTACACCCATGCCTACTAGTGGACATCTTGATTTGACCAAAGATGGTGAACCGGTTGATCAAAAATTTTATCGCTCTATGATTGGTTCATTGTTATATCCATGTGCTTCTCGTCCCGATATAATGCTAAGTGTGTGCATGTGTGCACGATCTTAAGGCCGTGAAAAGGATAGTGAGATACTTAATACATACACTGAATTTTGGCATTTGGTATCCTAAGAGGTCTTGTTCGATCTTGTTGGCTACTCCGACTCGGACTATCCCGGTGACAAGGTTGATAGAAAGTACACTTCGGGTACCTGTCAATTTCTTGGTAGATCTCTTGTGTCTTGGTCTTCCAAGAAACAAAACTCGGTATCCTTATCCACCACCGAAGCGGAATACATTGCCGCTGGTTCATGTTGTGCTCAATTACTTTGGATGACCCAAACTCTTAAAGATTATGGGATATATGTGAAACATGTTCCATTACTTTGTGACAATGAAAGTGCTATCAAGATTGCTCACAATCCCGTGCAACACTCTCGAACTAAGCATATTGAAGTTCATCATCATTTCATTCGAGATCACGTTGCTAAGGGTGACATTAATCTTAAGCATGTTCGCACCGACAAGAAATTAGCGGATATTTTCACTAAACCACTTGATGAGAAAGTGTTTTGCAGGTTAAGAGGAGAATTGAACATCATTGATGCTTCAAACTTGGAGTAGGAACTCCATTGGATACATGCAAGACTTGAGCTTATGACTAATCCGTGATATTTCTCTTATAATGATAATCTTATGTCTTGGATATATTTGCATCTTGCATGCTATCTAACCCTTGTAGGTACTTGGATGAATCTAAATCTATGAGATCGAAACTCACTCTCATCTTGAGCAATCTCTACATCACCAAGTCTCTACACAATGGTGGTTGAAGACAAGGAAGAACGAAACCATTCAAACATATCCTTTGAAGAAATCGATGTTGAGTTTCATGATTGTCATTTTGGATACACAAGTGCTCTTCTTTGCAAGAACCAACCCATGTAGGTAGTTGAACTCAAATTCCAAGTGGTGCTCCCAACTCTTGATGAGCTACATCAACGTTGAGCAACCCACACAAGTTCAACTACATGATCACGATCAACACCACCACCCTAGGTATGTTATTCCATCTTAGAGAAGCTTTACTCCAAGTCATGAGTCAAAGCAACTCAACAACATGTGAATACATCAAGATGCTTAAACGAAAAATGGCAACCCCAATTTGAGCTTAAACGATGAGTATGACCTATGATCAAGCGATCTCACTTGACTCCTAAGTCAATATACTCTAACATAGGTGACTTTGTCACCGCCCAATTCTAGATGAAGTTCTCTTGTGTTTCCTTTTGCATTTGTCTCATGCACATTTGTTTCCCCTTTCAAAAAAAACTTCATCTAGATTTCTTTTTCTTTTCTATTTGTTCTGCATTCCCTGCATCCAATTCATTGCAAATCTTTCAGTTAATTCCTTGCAAATCCTTGTGAGATCTTACATGTCTAGTGAGCTGAGGTGACAAGTGTTTTATCTGTGATGAACTCGGTCACACCGACTTCTTGCTTTCGGTCCAGCCGAATCCGTTCGGTGCAACTGAAGCATCCAACTCGGTGCCACCGATTTCGCAACAGGAAAAACATCTTGCCATTTATTCCTGCACTACTCTTGATCCAGCTCCACTTAATAAATCTCGTCCTCTACAAGCATCACATTTTTATCAGCGCTTTGTGCTGAGACTCAAGGACCAAACCCATCCATGACAAATTCTAGAAGGCCCTTCTTGGAAATTGATGTCAAAGGGGGAGAGAGATATCACATCAAAGCTTATCACTTCAACAGGGGGAGAGAGATATCTCTAGGGGGAGAGAATACTCAAGGAGAGAGTAATCTTCAAGGATACCAGATGCTTGGTGTTCAAAGAGGAGAGATGCCACATGTCTTCTTGAGGGGAAAGACATGTTCATATGTGCTTATTTGCATTAGCTCTGTTCATGTGTTTCCTTGAGCTCTGATTTTGCATTTTTCTCTGATTTTTTGTTCCCTATCTTCTCCCAGTATCCCATGCTAGATTCAGGGGGAGCAAGACATCTAAGGGAAAGAAATTCTTTAAATTCATTGCACATCTTTACCTTTGGGGACATGTCTATGTTAAATCCATTTTTCATAAAAAACATCCCATACAGGTACAGTTCATACGAAATGAAAAACATGAATGAAGGGATTACAAGTTTTAAATTCTACAGAGGCCCGAAGGCTTACAAGACTAAAAAGAGATAAGATGCCCGTAATCCCTTTCTTGTCCCTCTCCTCAGGAGGCGGGTCAAGGAGGCGAAAAGGGAAAAAGGGGCGCCTAGGCAAGCTACGAGCGGCAGAAGACGCCGAGAGAACACCTCGGCGGCCGCCCATGGGTAGGCTGGTGATGACGGTGCTGGGAAAAGAGCTGGAAGATGAGGCGGCAGGACCGGCGGTATGCGACGAAGGCGTCGGTGCCCGCGTACTCCGAGTTGACGGACTTGCCGCCCGCCCTCTTCCTCTTCCGCAGCCTCCCGACGCCAGCCGCCCAAGGAGAGGGCCCCGAGAAGTTCAAGGAGCTGGCCCCGCCCAGGGCAAACCCCTGCCGGAGGAGAGACCAGGTGCAGATGCTGCTGCTGCCGCACCCGCCCAGGCGCGGGGCGTTCGACGCCTAGTCGGACTCGTCCCGGCTGTCCTCCTCATCACTTTCGCTCGAGGAAGAGCTTCCATCGTCAGAATCTCCATCGGAGGAGCTCTCCACGCAGCACTTCAGGCGAGTCCCGAACTCCTCGAAGACCTTGACGGAGAGTAGGCCGTCCTCCATCAATTTCAAGTAGAGGATGAGCCCCGCCGTCAGGCTGTGGATGCGAGCGAATGTCTTCCTCCCACGACGGAGGTACATGACTCGAGGAGCCGGCAAGTCGACGTCGACCCACGTGCCCCCGTTCCCGCAACCCCTCGTGTGCAATCTGAGGGATTGGGGCCGGTCACGCTCCATCTCCTGAGCAAACAGGGCGGGAAGACGAAGACGGCGACGTGGAGGCCGGTGCAGCCTAATGAAGAACTCGCGGGGCTGGTCCCGACATGGCCTTCCATCGGGAAAGGCACCATGGGCGGGGGCGAAGCTGGCGCGCCGCCCCGCCCTCCTCTTCCCCGAGCACTGCAACCTCTGCCCCGGCCTCGCCCATGGCCTCACCCTCTCCCCCTTCCCCTCGCAGCTGGCTCTGCCGCCATGGGCGCAGGAGGAGGAGGGACGCGTTGTCGAGCAGCGACCCTCACCGCCACCGTCGAAGGACCGGGATTCCCTTTCTCCATGACGAATGGAAGGAAGGAGCGGAAGCGAAGGGAGGTAGAAGATGAAAGAATGCGGGATGCCATCTCCCCTTCCCACTTTTTATAAAGGGACGGGGTTGGGGCTCGGCCACCCCGCTCGGCCAATCAAGACACGGGAGGCGCAGGGAACCAGGGCCGACCTGTTGCCCCAACCAGCGACGGCCCGGTTTCCCGCCTCCACTGTTTGCCACCCCGAACGCATGAAAGATGCGTGGCAGACGTGCAGAACCGAGGGGACATGTGAGGCGAACTCTCCCCACCCCGTGATCATGGGGAGTGGACGCCTCGAAGACCGCGCCCAGGCCCCATTCAGTAAATGAGCCGCGCCTCCACGCCCCCCTCCCTTTACGGGGAAGGCGCGAGCCGCCTCTTTACTGTGATGTGACGCATGCATGTGAAAACCGCCCCATGCATGCCGCCCACGTCACGCACGCTCCTCCACGCCACGCCACGGGCGCGGGTCGTGGGAAGCACAATGCGCGAAAAATCTTACCACGGTAAAACCGCCACCGCTCACAAGACCGCTTTTGGGCCTGACCCAACAACGTGTCGCGCTTATGTGTGGCCCAGGCCCGAGGGCTCCTGACGGTGTACAAAACCAGGGGCACATATTTGTAACCCTTTACCTGTGCACGGGCAGTCAGAGCCGCGCCCGCAACCACACCAAGCAGAGCGTGGGAGGTGAGCCAAGGTAAGAGTGAAGCCCAAGATTGCCAGAGCAACGCCAAGACCAAGACCACAAAGAGCAGAGGGACGAAGCAGGTTCCCCCGGCAAGACCCTTGCCGGGGCAACCTCGGCGTCCCCGACAAGATCCTTGCCGGGACAGCTCGCCCCACACTAACAGAGCGAGCCACCCTTGAGCCCATGGCCGTCGACGCCGTCATCAACATGGGGCCAGGGCTCGGGAAGGCACCTCTGTGGTGGCATGCAGATCTTTGTGAAGACATATTCAAGTTCAGATGAGGATTAGAAGACGACGATCCTCGGCAAGATCCTTGCCGAGGAAGGTTACCAAGGCCCCTGGCAAGACCCTTGCCGGGGACGACAACACGCTGCGTCAAGACCCTTGCCGGGCCACCCGGCAAGGCCCTCGCCAAGCGCACCAGCAGGGCCATCGTCGGGCCCGCACGAGCCAAGTCTCCGCCGCCATTCGCATGCAGCTGCCGACCAAACCAGCTGGGCAGGCACCTGCGTGGCAACATGCAGCCCTTCGTGGAGGCTCCACCACCGCGCCACCTCAGCTGCCTGCCTGCCTACATGGCACCGCATGCATCGCTGGCCAGGGTGCGTGTCAAATCCTGGAGGAGCGGCGACGGACAAGACGGGCCTCGCCCCGTCCCCGATAAAGCAAGGGGACACCTAAGCGATGCATTAAATGCATCTTGTCCTGTAATACGAGGGATAAACTCAAGAACATCAAGGTTTTCCACCTCCTGTGCCACTTTGTGGCGACCCCTTTTTCCTATAAAAGGAGGCCCAAGGCAACGAGGGAAAGGATTCGGCTTTTTGGAGCTCGTTACACCCCGTAGCTAGTTCAAGAACTCAGAATACATCCACCAAAGCAGGAATAGGGTTTTACGCATCCTCGTGGCCCGAACCTAGATAAACGAACCGCGTGCTCTTTGTTACACCCGCTCTTCTCTCAACCCCGCGCCCCGCAACCGCAGTAGGGATTCTTGTGATCCCATAGGTGTCGTTTCCCACCGACACACAATGCACGTAAACAACACATGCATGCACACACACTTGGCCACAGAATGGACGTGAATAACACATGCATGCGCACACGCGCGGCTGCATCGAGGCGTGCGCCATCTGCGGTGACGTCCGGTTCATCGTGCTACGGTGAAGCTCGCACACAACGATGCCTACACAATGGCGGACGCGACCTCTCACTGCGTCCACCATTTGAAGCGGCGCGCCGGCCCAGGGCACCGCCTGCTGCACTCCCAGTTGTACCCGCCTCCTCGCTGCATTCAAAAACCTACATTTACTAGTATGTATACACGTGCAAGGCACGTCTTAATATAACAGAGTGATTTTGGTAAAAGGTAAAAGAAGTAATATATGTGCTAATAGATTCAAAGAAAAAGAAATTATAGTGATGTATAAATGCTGATATTAGTTCAATATTGTAAAAGTGGGAAGTAGTATTCATGCCATAAAACTGTATGTTCATTTAACAAGAATTGTACGCTGCTTCACTTTTTCCACGTGTTCCTTTTTTTGAGAAATATCCACACTCTCCTACTAAACCATCTCGACTGGGCTCAATCAAACCATCTGGTGGTCTGGCAACACAGCCCATTGGAGCTAGTTATGGGCTTCTCTTTTAAAGTAAGGGTACATGATTGTTCTAGAACACATGTGAGGTAGCAGCAGTGTACCATTCATGCGAATCCTACTGATATTGGCCGTTGGATCTAGAAGATCAACGGTTATGATTGATGTTCTTAGTCCTACTTAAAATTGGTACACTATATATAGAAGAATATAGAATGGAAGAATAGAGAATAGAAGAATAGAGAATAGAAGAATAGAAGAAGAAGAAGATAGTATAGATATAGAAACCCTGGTGGAATGCAAGAAACCAACTCCAGCCACACACGTCTGTTCAGGAGTAGGACGCCGGCCAAGCTCCTCCTTCCACCAGTTTTTACACTCTTCGGGCACATCCGACGAAAGGTGAAGAGCAGCTTCCAAAGATAAAATCCGTCTGGGTGGCCTGCCGAGCCCGGTAGCTCGCTTCACCACCTACCTTGCCTAGCCCGTCAGAGGCAGTTGCGGCACTAAGCCAGCGCGTGGTTCCGCAGCTAGCCTCTCCAATACATCTCGAGGAAGAGTGCCGACTTGCTCCACGCCGGCTTGTCGGGGAGCATAGCGGCACGGGCATCGTCGCTGCCCTCGACGCCGCCACATCGTACAGTGCCTCCAGTGTTTGCCACTACACCATCCGCCGTTGACGCGCACATAACCGCAAGATGCAGGTAGAGAAAGAAGCCATCGCGGATGTAGACGAGGTGACGCGGCTACGCGGATGTGGATGAGGTGACGGGCAGCACGTCCCCGCCCGCCACCATCATTGAGGAAAAGTAGAACACGGGAGGCCGTCGCCGATTGTATCCCATGAAGGCCACCGCCGAGGCGACGCCGACGAATACAGCCAGTGTCTTGCTCGATTCTTCTTCTGCCGGATGCTGGAGGAGGACAAAGAGATCGGGCGGCGGCCATTTAGATTAGGTATTTTAATTCTACCAGGCTGATTGTACTGGGAGTATTATAGGTAGTATCATGCATGCCAACTACTCCCTCCGTTCCTAAATATAGGATTATTATAAGAGCATGGTTAATAGTATAACTAGCTGATGGCTACATGACACTGCCACATCATCTATAGCCAACGTTGTAGCCTTTAAGTATAATACTCCCTCCGTCTAGGTGTCATCTTACGAAAACCAAATAATCCCAAAATACTTAGGCGCGGTGCATTAACTTCTACCTCGTTTCTTGTTTCTTGACATATCAACCAATAAGAGATGTGGGTGTGCATGCTTTTAATGACTTGAGACTGGCAAACACGACATGCAGTGGTTAGAGCATCTCCAATAGCTTGTCTATATGGATGTCTATACTCGTTTTCCATGGCGTGAGCCCAAAACAGGCGTCCAACAACTTGTCTATATGGTCGTCCAAATATACACATCCTCTAAATCGACCTCGACAATATCCACGCCTGGACATTGTGAAAGCGTCGTCTAAACTCAGCTGCAGTCATGATTTCTTCCTCTCCCCAGCATCGGCCCACCTGTCATGGTCCCTGTATATAGACGTTCTGATGCAAAGCTGTACGTGTATATAAGGGAATCTTTTTAGGCCATTGTCTATATGAATATATAGACATCCAAATATACACATGCTATTGGAGATGCTCTTAGTTCATTGCATGCAATGCTATTAATTAGCAAATAAACATTAAGTGTGAGGCGGTTCTATAGGTGGACAGGCGGCGTAGGCCAATTCCTGTCCAAACACCTAGGGAGGTGGTTGAACCGAACAAGTATAACTTGTTTCTAGTGGGTACATTGACGTGGCATCGAAAGGGTGTGATAGCCGACTCTTGAAAAATAATTAACTACCACATTGGCATACATGAGCATTGGGCCCACTTGTCAGCGTGCTGGATGGAGGAAGGAACGCAAGACAAAATGGAGCGTGGAAGGGTGCGAATCGATTGGCTCACGTGTGATGACCACTGGAGCAATCCACTCAGGTACTACATTAAAAAATTAGTGCAAACACGGCCGGTTATACTGTGAGTAGGTGACCGTGCGCTTGGCTCTTCGCCTCTTCCGAAAGTCGAACAATGATGATGGTACTACAGTCGATAGTGTACTACTAGTAAGCAAAGCTTCTCCTCGTTTGCGAGTAGACCGGACACATCAAAAGTAGTTTCCAAAAAGGGTTAACCATGTCCATGGCTACCATCCCGTGCTCCGTCATTTAGTGTGTACTTCTCATGGTTCTGCGAGTTGACGGGACACATCAAATTTAATACGTATTTAGTACTCTCTCCGAAAACGGCCAACCATGTCCATGGCTACCATCCCGTGCTCCGTCATTGAGTACATGCACTATCATGTGCCATCGAGGAGGGAAAATATTACGTAGTAATAGGTGCCATCGTAGTGCATGACTCACTTACGCACTGCTTATCTCCATTTTCTTGCATGACACGTGCACCTTCATGTTAGATGTCCCGTGTGTTGGCAAAAGGATGAACGAAGCTCATGTCAAAAAAAGAGAGAGTGGAAGAGCATAGATTGCCGACGACCGAGAAGGAGCAAGGAACCTCGTGGTGGAGCGTATGCACTCATAATATTTTATATTATTTAGTGATATAAAATCAACCAATCATCTCCACAGTAGACCGGAAGAGTACGAAACATGGCAGCCCACACTATTGGAATTAGCTTATTTGTTGTCTGCTAATTCTTTGCCGTCTGCTGGCTGATGGCAAAGAAGGTCTTTGCTCTCCGCTTACAGAAAACAGACGACAAAGAACTAGCTAATGGCAAAGAAGGTCTTTGCCATCAGCCAATTCTTTGCCGTCTGCTAGCGGACGGCAAAGAAACTTTGCCGTCAGCTGGCGGACGGCAAAGAGAGATGTGGGGCCCACTAACGAGCTGCTTAGAAAAACCTAACGGCCCCCCTCTTTGACGTCTGCTAGCAGATGA